>OX454420.1:85381169-87781169 GCA_949715475.1 Microchrysa polita | reverse complement strand
AAATGGTAGCCGTTGGATGCCTCGACAAGGTAATAAAGATGTGCCAGGTCCGACCCATCTACCCCTCCCTCCCCCACAAAAAATATGAAATTGAATATTTTGGGTTTTGTGTGCCTTCTAGGTATGTACATGGGTATAGGGTACACTCATCGTGCTATTCGCACGATTAGAACTCGGTCTCGTTATTCTCTCTAATCAGAAAATAACATTATTTTTTTCCTTTTGAATAATTTTCTTTACCGTAGGAATAATATTCGCAAATGGCTGTGCCGAGTTTTCTCTTTGAATCTGATTGCCGACTGAACGATGTCCGCCGCAGAGCACGGCTTGAATAAGGTAATATTAATTTACTATTCATCCGTGTATGACTTTCTTTGTTCTTAAATTGAATGGATCCGTAACATTTTCATATCGGTCCGCCGTAATTGTCCACGCGCTCATTCGGTAACTCAGTGGGTTGAGAAGACATCATACCTCTGAATTGGCGAAGCGTGGGCTCGAATACCACTGCCTTCATGTTTCCCCGCAGGGGGGTCTGGGTCCTTGTGATTTTTGGTGAGTTGCGACAACACTCACGGCTCTGTGGCCGTGAACGTTCGGTCGCCACTCTGTGAAATACGGCACTCATAGAGAAACGAGTTTCCAAACTCGGCACGACTCGTCGCAAGTTTATTATTCAGTAGAAGATGATAAGAAATATTCTTATCGTAGAGTAATAAACTAACAATGCGACTAGGAAGTGGTATGGCTGACAACCGTATCACACTCCGAATTCAGTTGTCTTTGTAACGTTGATGGCTACACACGGTAGTCATCAATCAACGCACCATGCTCCACTAGGAGTTACGGTAATGAAGAGCGACAACACATACCCGAGCAGCGCAGGGAGGCCCCATTGTAAGGTTGATGCGCCATGGCGTGGATCTGTACAAAGACCATTCGGGCGATGACGCTCCCGTGTCATGTACGGGTAGGAGCTCTTGGCATGGCTTCTCCCATAGTTTACGGAAGGTCAGTCATACACGGCCGAGCACGATTACTGTGGTTCCTTGGTGGGTAGGGGTCACCATAAGTAAATCGTGTGAGCTTCGGAGCTGGCGGCTTCGCACAACACGAGCCTCGCTATCCTCTTCGAGGGGCGAGAGTGAATAGCCTTTGTGGAAAATACCTAACTAGTTTGTGGTTTGATAATCACACGGCCCGAAAAGCATTGCTGACTAGTAAACTGAAGGGGCCGCCTGGATGTGACAAGCAGCGCTATGAGTGTGCTTTAAGCAGACGAGTAGTCACAGGTCTCACGAACCTGGGATATGCACATCTGAATATTCTGCGTGAGGCTGAACCAATAGGGGGCCCGAAGTATGATCACACCTATAGAAAAATCCTTAGCGAATAGTGTACCTCCGGGATGGGTATGCCCAAGGGACCATGGTCCTTGCCCATCATCGTGTTGGCCTCGAGGTGGCTGGAGGTTGTTAAGCAAGACGAGCTAGTTTCGCAGGAGTTGGGTTTCTGAAGGTGGGTGCATTCACTGCATGAAGATATCCCCATTTGACAATAAGACCTTGTCAATAAAACGCCGAAGGTCCAAAACTGTGTTGTCTTTATAAAACTGCTCTTACGGCAGCCGGTTCTTCGATGTGATTCATCCCGGAACTACCCGTTCTTAGAATGGCGAAGAGAGCTGCTAAAGCCCCTTCGATTCAACAGAAGAAAAAAAATCTCTTGAAGAAATAAATAAAACAAAACTTTTCAATAATGAACACGCAACTAGCAACCAACAAAATGGCTAATTCAATTTCGATTTATTTGTTAACCATTTTCATAAAAAAAAAATACACAAACGCCACAATAGGTATACACACACACACACATTCAAGTTACATTTAACCAATAAATGCACGAAGACGGAATTCTCTCTAACTCGTACTATTTGTATCTGTGTCACTCTCCTCCGTGCGCATTTCGTCGTCAGACTCGGCATTCAATTGGAAAAATTTAATGCAATTCATGGCACTCAGTGGCGGTACGTTATGAAGCGGATGCACCGGTTGCAATTCATTGGTTGCATTCCCCAGGATATGAGGATGTAAATAGCTGCTACAGTGTTGAGCTATTGATACACCACTCAGTGTGTTACATGTGTGATACAAGTCGGGTCCCCTAGAAAAAGGGAAAATCCAAAATTAGCAAAGAAATTCAATTTTTTAGTGAGAATATTTACATACTTTCCTGGTTTATCAAGTAGACCGCCATTCGGCTTTTGGCAACATAGCAATATGTACTCTTGGAGCGCAGCACTATTTATTAGAGGATTCTTTAAAATATCATTCATTTCTGGATCTTAAAACGAAGACGACATAGAGAAAACAAATGGTTAATTAAAGACTTGACACTTTTGTGTGTGCATAAATTAATTAATTGACACATTCTTGATAATGCTGGTTGTACCCGAATAAATGCATAACCCTCTAATGCATTGATGGCACCCTGTAAATGGCCTGCATCCCAAAGATGAGTCTCAGGCAACATTACCATGACAAAGGCCAAAGCTCACACAAACTTACCATTTTTCGCCATTATCGCTTTAACAATAGGAAATATCGCCCCCACCCAATAGGAGTAGCATCCATCGACTAGCTTATTTGTTCGACCCTGAAAGCCACCTTCGAAGCGCATTTGCCTGGCAGCTGACCATTTCTACAAGATATCAATCATTTCTGAACACTCAAAAATAATATTTTGCTTAGTATACTCACCAGCAATCTGTCAAGATTACATTTATCCGTACTACCCAAAAACACAAGTGCAGCTATTCCGCAAAATGTATAGCCACCATGTGCTTCGGTATCCGGACCGCCACCGAAACCTCCTTCGTACGTTTGACAGCTTGCTATCCAATCGGCCGTTCCATGAAACACCTCTTTCTCTTCCTCGGCAGTGAAATTTACTAATTTGGCACAGGACAGGGCACAATAGGCCCCACGAACATCAGTCTCGCCGTCTACGTGCATTCGAAATGCTCCGTCCGGATCGCGAACGGACAATAGAAACGATTTCAGTGTCTTCCGATCGATAGTCTCGTAGGCTTTTTTCGTTCCTATTATGCATAAACTATTTACAGCTGCGTAGGTAGGTGCCAGGTGTGCATATTGTCCGGGACCGCCACCAAAACCACCGGTCGGGGAGCGACATCTGAAATTGTAAATTAGAGGAATATTCAGAGCTGATACATCACGCAATGTCCGCTGATTAATAATAAAGAATCAATTCACGCATTTCAGCCATTAGCCACAGTTAGTGACACAGAATTGTTTGATCCTAATCGATCCCAACGATGCTTTCGACTTCATTATCATTACATTAAATTCGAAGTTCATAATGTCGCAAGCACTATTAGGCCAGTCATTTTATGATTTTAGGTCGCAAAAAATAGTTCGGATCTGTTTTTTTGGGATATTGTTAGGGTATATACCAGAAGTGTACCACCAAGTTTGCAACTTCGAAAAACCTGTGCTAACCCCTTGACCCTCAAAAAACCTAAAAATTTTTCGGACTTTTTTCATATTTTGGTTTGTAATTTCCAAAAGGTGCTTCCTACAAGAAAGTCGTCTACCGGATTTTTAGAGCTAACAAAACATTCTTTAATTTGAGCCTACATCCAGCTTTGTAGGTGAAAAGGTTCCCAAGATACAGCACTTTAAACATTGATTTTTGTAAAAAAGTTTGAAATTGTAATTTTAGTCATCATCCGAACTAAATATCGGCTCAAATGCGAATTCTACGAAGAAAGTCACGTGACACGAAGTTATAAGCCAGTAACTTAGGTATATATGTCGGAACGAATGGAATTGGACCATGGGGTCATAAGGCTGCCCCTGAAAATTAGGTTCTTCTAAGAAATTTTTTTTCTTTATGTAGCAATATTAACCAAACTTCACTCAAGTGTGTTCCTAGTTAAGTTTCAAAACATATCTAGGAACGGATGAAATCGGAACACTACGTCATGGGGCTGTCATACAAACCAACCCCTGGAAATTAGGTTCTTCTAAGAAAAACTTTTTTCTTTATGAACCAATTTAACCAAACCTCACCCAAATGTGTTCCTAGTAAAGCCTCAAAACATACAGTACGACCTCGGTAATCGCAACACTCGATACACGCCACTCCTCGATTGACGCAACACACGAATTTGTACTTTGTTGACATTATAATTGCAGCTATCATGAAAATTTTGCTTCGATAAGTGCAACTTCATGTTTTTGTACAGGTATTTAAAGTTGGCAAGGAATTTCTGTCCATTATTCCGTTATTTGAAAATATAGTTTTCATGAACCAATCGCTGGAATTCCCGGAGCTCGAACGATTGTACTGGCCCAGATGTGATTTAATAGGAAAATTACAATCGTTAAAAGCACCAATGAACGGTTTTTTCTTTCCTTTATAATTAAACATTTTAGTCTTCGAAACTAATGGAAGGCTTATTGCTATTGATATACTCTATGTGTCCTATGGTGCCTCCTTTCGCTGTTAGCTTGCAGTAATTATTTTTGCTTCGTTTATTGCAAATACTCGATCATTGCAACTACCTTTGTTTTTATTAGTTGCAATAATAGAGGTCGGACTGTATCTAGGAATGGATGGAATCGGAACATTACGTCATAGGGCTGTCATACAAACCAACATATTAGATTCTTGTAAGAAAAACTTTTGTTCGTTTTGAATCTCAAATTCATCCAACTGTGTTCCTGGATGCCTCAATGCATCCAGGAACAGATGGAATCGGAACACGTCATAGAGTATGTCGTATTACAATTTCGGACTTTTTTACAAAAAAAAAAACATCTTTTATAATGCGGGATCCCGAAACCTTTGTACCTTCAAACCTGGAGTTGCACTCAAATTAAAGAAGATTTTGTTAGCTTTAAAAGTGCAGTGGACGACTTTCTTGTAGGAAGCACCTTTTAAAAATTACAAACCAAAGTATGAAAAAAGTCCGCAAATGTTGAGGGTTTTTGAGGGTCACGGGGTTAGCACAGGTTTTTCGAAGTTGCAAACTTGGTGGTACACTACTGGTAACTATTCTAGCAATATCCCAGAAAACCAGAGCCGAGCGATTTTTTGCGACCTAACGCCTTATATTTCGGTTTATTGACTGGCAGATTTTCTTTTTTTTTATCTTCTATTCGCACAGATTTTCTTAGCCTCTACGGAAGTCCGGCGGCGTAAACCTAGATTGGAAGGCTGCTAGAGCAGCGACTCCGTCGTCCACGGAGCCCCAGGCACTGACTGACTTTGGCCTACAGATCAAGCCAACTATGTCATTGGACCTTATCTATTCTGGCTCGCTGCCAGCTTATCGATTATACAAATTACGTCAGCTAATAAAAATTTCAAAACCACAACTATAACTCCACTTACTTTTCCAAAAAATCAACGGTATTGTCCAAAAGTTCATCGCAAAATTTAAAATTGAGCAAATGTGCAGCGTTCAGGATCCAATAAACGAGCCAGGGACGACTACTGTCCAAACACTCGTACGAAGACGACAGGCATCGCAATGAATTTTCCAAATATCGAATATGTTGATCGCGATAGAAGTAAGGCAACGATGGATCGAGACATTTCAGTTGTTCGAAACGATCAAAACATTTTTCAACTAGAAGCTCTGTATTCATCTGCAGGTAAAAACGATAATGGTCAGTGAGTGGCGAAAAGTGAATCAGCGATATGGGGACATTGTAAAATTACCTGTTCTCGCGAAGTAACCGTTGACACTCGTTCGTCATTGAAGTGTTCTGTTTTCAATGCCTGAAAATCTCGAAATTTCGCCTCGGACTCCATAATTTTTTTGTCAGAGCTTCGCAAAACCAGCAAAACGAGTCCCGGCTACGAGTGTAAAAAAAAGATAAATATGTCAAGGCGTCAAGACATTTTCCAATTTTCCATTTTATTATTGGAAAGGAATGTCAGATTGTCAGCCGAGAATAAAGTCGCTTCGAAATCTTCGTACTTGATATGCTGTAGGAAAATTTAAATTTAATATTCAAAAAATCTGTTTTTTCGCAATATTATTGTACATTTACTATCATTGAGATAAAAATGAGATTCTTTTTGGCGGAGTCAACTCTTTTCGTCGACATTTCTGGCATTTGTTTAGTTTTAAACTTTCTCAACTGTTATACACTTAGCCAAAACCTCAACCGATTCGTTAAATCCAATGTCTGATCTGAACGAAATCAGATGACTGGCGCCTTCCAAGACGCCGAGAGCGCGCCAAGAAAATTCGATTTGTTGGTTCGTTCGTATCGTACAACATACTCCGTCACAATTTGCCGGTGGTGGCTGTAGCGTGTGTTGTGATTATTTTTGTCTAAAGTTTTTCCACCGATTTTCAAGTGCAGTGCACATTGATTGAAATCATCAATTTAAAATGGAAACAGATGCGGATCTTCCCTTTCGGGCAGAATATGCAAAATCCGGACGAGCAAGTTGCAAATTGTGCAAAAGTCCCATCCAGAAAGACTCGTTGCGTCTCGCCGCCATGGTTCAGGTAATTTTGGACGTTGTGTAAAATTCGCAATGTTGTGAAACATTCGGGATGGGTATTTTTTGGATTAAATTACAGCGTATTTTCGGAAGTTAAGCAAGCGGAAACTGATAAGAATTTCTGGCTGATGTATGTATTGATTGGTCAAATCGGGGGGTTGGGAGATTGGGGCGGTGTCTGCTTCCCCATAAAATCAGGCAAATGTTCGGGGGTAGATTGTACAAATATTCTATCTAAAAGACCCATTCACATAATCGGTCGTGTAAATTGTTGAAAGATTTCTACTAAGAATTTTCACCAGCCGAGTGGTACAGTGGTTGTATCATGCAAATGTGTTTTAATGCGTTACCGATTGTGATGGACGGCTGGACCAACATCATTTATAGACGTAATAAGCACTGAATGAACTCGTTGAAATGCGTAATAGTTTCCTATAGATTTCGATATCGTAATTTCAAACCTTCTACTCGATTGTGTGTGTGTGGGAACATAATCGAATTCCAATAGACCTAAAAAGAACCGGCAGTCAGGTAGAAAATTAGTTAGAAAATTAACGTTTTTTGCTTAATTTTAATTTGTGCATGTGTTTTTTATTCAGAACAAAACTGAACAGGGTCACTTTCCATATTATAAAGGAAGATTTATTTGTAGTCTCTTTCGATATATTTTTTTCAATAATAACATGAACGATGTTGTAGCGATTCAAGAGATTTTTTTTTCTCTTGAATCGAAGGGGGTTTTGGCAGCTCTTGGCCGTTTTAACAACGGTTAGCTCCGGGACGATTTACATCGAAGAACCGGCTGCCGTAGGAGCATTTTATGGACGACACAAACATCCATGGGTCACAGTGGGATTCGAACCCACGCACCGGCAACTCAGAGATAGAGTGACATCTCTTCCACTGAGCCACCGAATAATAATAACATGAACGATGTTCTGTTTGAATCGTTCTCATGGATTTAACAGCTTTACACTCCATAACACTTTGAGAAATATCTGAAACCTGATCAGACTAACAGCCTTTGCCAAAACCACGAGCCAAGAGTTACTTACCATAACTCCTTCGTTTTAACAAAGATCAAGCAGTATGGCAAGTTGTCTCGACAGATCCTGGTGGCAATGATAAGGAAATTATGCTGGTCACTTACAAAGCGATAGGTCGAGATTTTCCTGACTATGCAGCATGTGACACGAACTGGTACAATATAGAGGCATGTCATAATGTTGGTCTACGTAGCGCTATAGGTTACAACCTGATGTCGCCCTAGGAAGATTTACACTAGGAAAACCACATGTTGCCAGTACGCGATCATTTCACTCCAATATCTGATCAGTTGATATGGAAAGGACCATTCAAATCACAATCTCATGGACAGACCTTCGCCTTCACGTCAGGCTCGGGACCGATAGAGGGTGAAGTTCAGGAATACAAGCGAAATCTTCGCATGTTTTCGATGGCACAGCATAACGTGCGGCTAACGCAGATATTTACACCCCATATGTGGACCATACGTTGACTGGGAGCTCAGGCACGGTGGTATAGTTAAAGCCTATCAGCTCATAGCCCATCGCGTCGCTTGACGAAATCTGCGATTTTGTTGATTGCCGAGGGATATATAATTTAAAAAAAGAATTGGTGGTTGCGAGTGCGACTAGGAGTAGTTTTTTTTTCTGTCACTGCCTGACAGTTCGAATACAGTTTACGAGAATTGTCCGTCGATGTCGGTCGACAACGCATTATATCCCTTCTTCTTCTTCCTTGCCTCGTTCTTTAAGGTTTGTGTTCGTAGAGACGACTCATGGGATCATCGCTCAGCGATCGTAGTTTTGCATTCAATTTCGAGCCGTATTTAAATATTTTTTTAATGCATCTACTTTCCTAGTATCGACTATGGACTAAAGGAACATGTCTGTATAAAAAATATAACCATATAGTGCTCAAAACCGGTGGTTTCACTTCGATCGCTAAGTGATGATCCCATGAGTCGTCTCTACGAACACAAACCTCTATGCCGCTCCATGGTTTCGCATTGCTCGACCTGCGGTGTAGGCACATCGCCCGTTTTGGCGGTAATATCTCAGCATATTTCTACAGGCAGCTCTGTCTTGGATCGTGTCATCGCCGAGACCAATGCGTTGTTGTTGCTAATTCAGATGCACTGAATCCGCCCGTTGTGGCGGTAATATTTCAGCATATTTCTACAGGCAGCTCTATCTTGAATCGTGTCATCGCCGAGACCCCTGCGTTATTGTTGCTTTTTCATTTGACACATCCAGGTGTTCTTCGGTCTGCCTCTGGCCTTGGGTCCATCAAGTGGAACTTCCATTGATATCGCTTTCTTTGCGGGGTTGTCAGGCGAACGCCTTTGAACATGGCTATACCAATCCATTTGTCGTCTCAGTCGCGGTAATTTCTTTCGCGTAACCTTCATACATGGTCCAGCATTCTGATCCATACATGAGTGCGGGACGTACAACCGTTTTGTACAACTTGCCCTTCAGCTTCAGTGGCATTTTCTTATCGCAGAAAACTCCAGAGTTTTCTCGCCACGTCATCCACCCAACCTTTGTGCGATGTTTGATGTCATCATCGCATGTAACTCCGTTGTTCACCATCGAGCCAAGGTACTTGAACTTGGTACAAGACTTAAGCTGCTCTCCTTTGACGTACGTATCTGGTATCGGTGCATCTGGGTCTGAGAATGGGCAGCATAAGAATTCAGTCTTTGTTATACTTACCCTCAGTTCTTGCTCCTCCAGAATGTCACACAATTTTGTAAGTGCAGCTTGCAAGGCAACGATGTTTGGGCTACTGAGGACTATATCATCGGCAAAAAGAAGAAATATTTCTAGGCCGTCAGAGATACGTGTTAATAAGTAGCACATGATGATGTTGAAGAGCAACGAACTCAATACCCCGCCCTGGTGAACTCCGACATTCACCGGAAATTCTTCTGATTCACCGGCTGTGCATCTAACCGTAGCACCATCATACATGTCTCGTATCATCCTGAAGTATGCCTCAGGGACAGTAAGTGCACTCAAGGCCAACCTTATCAGACCACAAGGTACTCTATCGAATGCCTTTTCCAAATCTATGAATACAAAGTGCAAGTCCTTTCGTGCTGCTCTATACTTTTCCATCGCAATACGAATGCACTGCATAGCATCGACTGTAGATCGACCTTCAACAAAGCCGCATTGATTCAACTGCACAATCTTTCCCAATCGGTTGCAGAAAACTCGCTCGTAGATCTTCAGTGTATGAGGTGTTAGCTTTATAGTTGTAGAGCTTGCGTGAGTCTCCCTTGTTCTTATAGAAAGGAAGAAGAAAAATTTCCCGGAAAGCGTCAGGCATCGGTTGCCCATCTTTGATCTTGTTGAAGATAACTGTGAGCCCGAGAAAAGCGCGACATTTTTCATTTTCAACCAAAATTCCGTGGGGATTTTGTCCGGTCCGACTGCCTTTCCGCGTTTCATCTGATGCATTGTCTCCATCACCTCTTCCTCTGAGATATCTTCAATATTTGTGGTATTTGGTTCAACATCTTGAAAAGCTGCTCGGGGAAATTCTTCATTTAGAAGTTCGTCAAAATACTCTCGCATCCTGCTACAAATTGCCGTATCGTCAATCAGCAACATTCCTTGCGAGTTTGTATTTCCCGAGCGCTCCTTTTCCTTTGGGCTGCGACCCTAAATATCCTGGCGTTGTGCTTAGGTCTCTCACGCAAAAAGGGTTCTTTGATCGCAGTCTGAGTTTCTAATTCTTGGTAGAATTTCTCAGCTGCCTTTGCTTAAACTACCAAGCGCTTTACGTTCTTCCAGCATTGCATATAATTTTCGCGAAGTTGAATCCGTTCGGCTTCACTGCTTGACTCACATTTCGTCCATGCCTTAAATGCGTTCGATTTGGCTTGGACTCCTTCCTTAGTTTCGGTTTTCCACCACCATGTTTCTTTCTTCGTGTGGAGTGGACCTTTCGAAACTCCTAGTGCCTTTTCCGCCTCACCTACTGACATTTCAGCGAAATTTGTCCACATTTGTGTTGGACTGTGCTCGGTGCAGTTGGTGTTGTTTTGAAACCACTCCGTCATTTTATCAATTAATGGAGTTACTACAGGTTCAAAGATGTCGTTTATGAGATTGTGCCAATTGATTTTTCGACAGGTTTCGGAGTTCTTCTATTTCTTGCTCCTCCTACTTTCAAAATAAATTCTGACAGGAGCAAACGATTCATGATATCCTCAATCTCTTCGCTCTTCGACGTCATGGAACCTACATTCTAGCTTGCAACCCTCAGCTTCTCCACAGTGTAGTTGGGCTGCCTTATATTGCTCGCCCCCGGAAACCGTCGAGCTCTGGCGCGAACTAAGTTTGCCCCGGGATCACTCAACCGCATAGCAGAAGTAGTGCCCGGCGGGGTAGTGCTTATATTTGAGTGAATGTCCATAAGGCCTTCCATTCTTTTACATCTTTTGTAGAAAGGTTGTGTGTTTTGGCACTAGTGTGTGGAAAGAAGTAAATTTATGGACTTTCCTTTTACGTCCGCCGGCAGTCAGTCCAGGAACGGCAACCCATACACACACACTAATCTATAGGAGATCTTGTTGATGTTAAAATGTGCCTCAGGCTTCAGATGTAATGGTTGCCTGCTACCTTCGCATACTAGGGCCAAGCACCCTCTTGACCATGCATCTCTCGACGTATGCTGATCCACCTTGGATTAGGGATTTGTTGTCACTGTAAGAGTTCTCATCTCTCCTGTTCCTTTTTTGTCGCCTTCTACGAGACACGCCGGAAAAAGCGGTGGCATCATTCGTGACCAATGCCACAGGGCACAACGCATCATATCCCTAAAGGGGTATTTGGATAAATACATACATCAAATAACTTTGAAGCTCGAATTTCATCTATTTTATTTCTATCCTCTACTAACCAATAATAACCTATTCTCCTATAAAATTACAGTCCAGTTTCTTTGATGGGCGGCAACCCAACTGGTTCCACGATGACTGTTTTTTCCGCAAACAACGTCCCTCCTCCGAAGGTGATATCGCCAATTTTGAAAATATCCGTTACAATGATCAAAAGCGAATTAAAGAGAAAATTGGTAAATTCACGTACTTGAATTTCATCTTTTGCTTTTTTATTTTCTAAAAATGGGTCAACATTTCAGCTGAGTGTGCAGGCGGCGCTATTGTCGAAGCCGCCACGGGAAAAGGTAAGAAGCGATCCAAGGCTGATTCGGCCGCATTGAAAGATTATGGCATTGAATATTCGAAGAGCGGTCGGGCGACATGTCCCGCTTGTCAGTTGAAAGTAGCCAAGGATGAAATTCGTGTAAAGAAAACCGTTTATGACACCGAAGTGGGTATGAAGTTTGGCGGTCAAGCGTTGTGGCATCATTTGGAGTGTTTTGCCCAAGTGCGTGCTGATTTGGGATGGTTTGCAAAGGGTGAGGATTTGCCGGGTTTCAAATCCTTATCAAAGGACGATCAAGCCAAGGCCAAGAAATTGTTACCGTGAGTATTGTAAAACAGAGTTTAGTAAAAAAAACTAAATTTCATATTAAAATTTGTTCATTTATCAATTCTCTCGCAGTGTCATGAAAAACGAAGCTGGACCTGAAATGAAGAAGGCTAAAATCGAGATCAAGGAAGATCCCGAAGCGAAAGAAATGGAAGCGAAAATCGCCAAACAAAATGCCGAATTGTATAAGTATCGCGACAAAATCGCAAACGAAGTGAAGAGACCGGACATGATAGCCATACTGGAGGACAATGATCAGACTGTTCCCCAGGGTGATACGAACAAATTGAAAGATCTACTGTGCGACGTTCTGACATTTGGTGCTCTGAAACGTTGCGACAAATGCAAGAACGGTCAGTTCGTTTTCAACAAGTCTGGCTACATTTGTACCGGCGATTTGACCGAGTGGGTCAAATGTACAAATCTGGTAAAAGAGCCGCCTCGTCAAAAGTGCAAGATTAGCGAGGAACTGCGTGAAAAATATTCATTCCTGAGGAAGTACAAGGGCAAAGTACAGGCAAGGATCATCAATTATGTTGCTCCCAGTGTGTCGACTAGTCTTTTGCCTGTGAAAAAGGAAGACGAATTGGATGGGTAACTGATTTTGACTTAAACAACTGGGAATTTAGTAATCAGATTTATCTAATTTCAGACCAAAAGTGAAGCGTGAAAAGCCACCACTATACGAACTGCAATTCGCTATTGTTGGCTTAAAATCGCGCGAAGAAAAGATCAAGAAAGCCATTTTCAAAATGGGCGGTAACGTTGTACCAAAAATAATTGAAACGTTAGCGGCCGTCATTTCCGACGAGGATAATATTGAAAAAATGAGTCCGCGAATGCAACAGGCCAAAGAGATGGGAATTCAAGTAGTTCCCGAAGATTTTCTAGATGTCGTCCGTGATGATCCGTCAGGAGCAATTTCCTACATTACTAGTAAGAGTATTTGCGACTGGGGCACCGATCCGCATTCACGTATTCCACAAGAAGACTCCAGCAAGTCCAAGTCGAAGAGTATTTACACAAAATCGGTGCCGAAATCAAAAAAACTCAAATTGAAAGGCGGCGTTGCGGTTGATCCGGATTCTGGGTTGGATGACGAGGCTCACGTTTATATTAAAGGCGACGAGATTTGGAATGCAGTTTTGGGTCTTATGGACTTACAAAAGAAGAAGAACTCGTACTATAAATTACAGCTGCTAGAGCGTGATTCGGGAAACAAGTGAGATTTGACTGCTGCGTGGGACACGGAATTTTATTAATCTGATTTCTCAAATTTACAGATATTGGCTCTTTAGATCGTGGGGACGGATTGGAACGACAATTGGAGGCAACAAAGTTGATGACTGCGGATCCTTAATGAAAGCTCAAAAAATGTTCAGGGATCTGTACGAGGAAAAAACTGGAAATTGTTGGGAGGACAGAAAGCACTTTGAAAAGGTATATTTACTATTCCCTATATTGTGCTATGGTGTCATATCAATCCGTCTTTTTGCAGATTCCTGGTAAAATGTATCCTATCGACATTGACTACGGAGCGGACGAAGAGAAGGTTGTTGGAATGGGCGAGAGTAAAATTCCATCGAAATTGCCTGATCGCGTTCAAGAGCTGATCAAGTTAATTTTCGATGTTAAAATGATGAAGAAGGTGATGTTGGAATTTGAATTGGACATGGAAAAGATGCCGTTGGGCAAGTTGAGCCAGAAACAATTGCAGTCGGCCTATAAAGTTCTCACTGAAATCTCCGAACTTATAAAAAATGGTGGCGATGATGCGAAGTTTATCGAGTGCACTAATCGCTTCTACACCCTGATTCCGCACAATTTTGGTATGGAAAATCCGCCAATCTTGAGCACGAACGATCAAGTTGCGCATCACAGTGACGTTCTTGACTCCTTGATGGAGATCGAGTGTGCATACAGCATGCTGCAAACAGAGGACGATAAATCTGAGCTCAGTCCTCTCGACCAACATTACGATCAACTGAAAACGGATATGGTTCCGCTGGATAAGAATTCGGACGAATTCAAACAATTGAGAGACTATGTGAAGAATACTCATGCCGAAACACATCACATGTACGATTTGGAGGTAGAGGATATTTTCAAGGTGGCTCGCAAAGGCGAGGAGCGTCGCTACAAGCCATTCAAAAAATTGCACAATCGCAAACTCTTATGGCACGGTTCGCGTCTCACGAATTTCGTGGGTATTTTGAGTCACGGTTTGAAAATAGCCCCGCCGGAAGCTCCCGCTACGGGCTATATGTTCGGTAAAGGTATCTATTTTGCCGATATGGTTTCGAAGTCGGCCAACTATTGTTTTACGAGCAAGGAGAATAATACGGGTCTGTTGTTGCTCTCGGAAGTTGCTTTGGGTGACATGATGGAGTTGAATCAAGCGAAATATATTACGAAATTGCCCAAAGATAAACACAGTGTTATGGGTGTGGGTAAGACACAGCCGAATCCAAAGGAATCTGTTTTCCGTGAGGATGGTGTGGAAATTCCCATGGGCAAGCCGATTAATAATAAAGATGTTAAGAGTTCGTTGTTGTACAACGAGTTCATTGTATACGACGTGGCTCAGGTCAATGTTAAGTATTTGTTCCGTTTGAATTTCAAATATAATTATTAATCGTTCCAGTTACATATAACGTTTTGTGCGTTGCTGTTTTTGTATCGAATTTGATTTATTTTTGCTTTTGTTTGTTTTTATGCAAAATACCGTTACGTTTATCTCTATAAATATATGTAGACGCGCTTTAATGTTACTATTATATTTTTGCGTTTCAATAAACATAACATCAACAACGATGTGTGTGTATATTTATTTATAATCCACAACTAACTCTTGACTGTTATAGCGCCATGATTACTTGGGGTTTACAATGTCATTTTGAACTATTGGCGTCGAGTTGGTCGGTATTGGTTCGTAGCCAAGTATTTTTTCTGATAATTCCTTCAGGAGCCCTGGATCTTGTCATCCCTGGAACAAATGCGGCAACAGTGGGAACAACGTCTTCATCGCGCTTACCAGTACGGATCGTAAGCTTCTCCAAAAACTCCTGCGTCCAGGTGAAATGACTAGGTTGCATATTTAACCCTTTCCCGGACAGAACGTCTATAGACATCCAATTTTGAGCATTTGACATACAAATCGTGTCAAATTTTGGCGTTGTGTCCGGCAATGAGTTAAAAAAAGTTTATTTTAATGTACCCTACCAGTCGGCCGCCTATGAAATCAGTTCGATGACTTCCGGGGGTGTTGGAAGACCTGCCAAGTGGATATTAAACAATTTAGGAGAGAGTACACTGGCTTCTGGGACTCCCTGCTTAATTCTCCTATGCTTTCAACAATTGCCTCGAAACTGTAGGATTCCTTCCCAGCTAGATAGTTGACAATCCATCTAACCTCTTTTGCAGGAATATGCATATTAAGGTTGACCAACAGCGCGGAGTGATTGATTGTATCGAAAGCATTCGATAGGTCGAGAGCTTCAAGATTAAAACAAACAAAAAATCTCTGATTCTTAAACTAATTTTATATTCTTATTTTTCTTAAAAGTAAAAAGTTCATTTTGCGAATGCATTGCAAAGAAATAGGTTGTACATGACCAATCAAGAGTAAGCAATATAATCGAAAATACTCTTCTCTCGTTTCTTTCAATAAAAAAAAATATTTTAGTGAACTTTTGTGTTATTATGACCGGTCCCTTCCTTTTACACCCTGACTGCTATATTTCCATCTCAATGATAGGATTTCAATTTCTTATTACGTCGACCGTTCATATGAGAGTCATCTTCATCCGAACTATCCGGTTCGGATTTTATGCTAACCTGCGGGGAGTCCGATGCAAATGAGTCAAGAGCCTTTTCGAGCGAACGAACTGAAATGAGGCGAACACCGTTAGGGAGGAGCTAATATATGGAAACTTTTTCGGGGAACTTACTTTGATTCTCCAACGCTTTGTTTTGCTTCTTTAGATCGTCAACGTCTTGTTCGTGTACCTGATTTTTATGTCTCATAAATGAAATGTAATCAGCGGACTTTTTAAGTATTTGTGCTCGACTGGGCTGGGAACGAAAAAAGACAATTGCAATAGGTTTTTAACTACGAATGACACAACAAACCTTTTCGCCCTGTAACGATGGTACGGCTTCGCGTAAAGCTGTAAAACTGTCTTTGATGTGATCTCGTCGTTTTCGCTCGAGAGCATTGTGATGAGCACGTTTCTCGGCCTGTATGATAAACAAAAAGAAACAAATATGAAAAAAAGCATGTAAGAGTGCCCATATACCGTCCAATCGATTGCACACAATGTACAGCACATACACTATGCAATTTATCGTGCAATATGAAAACGGTCCACACAAAACAACATAGCGAAAATTATATATCGATACCTTAAAGCACAATAGTGCTAAGTCCATTTTTTTCAATTTTGAGATTTTTGCATCGTATTATTCCTTGTCAAGTTCTCCATCGAGTAGTTAATCTTGAAACAACATTTACCCAGCTAAATCCAAGGAAATTAACATTTACAAGAAACACTATGTCCTAGGTTGATCGAAAAAATTTTGGACAAAAGTGCTAAGTCCAGTTATAGCGCTATTTTGTGCTAAGTCCATCCTTGGAACAATTAGAAAGTTGAATTTATGGTAGTAACTTCCATAAAACGAATGTTTACCATTATGAAATATAAAAAGGATTAGCCAGGGTTGCTTCCTGATTCGAATGAGCCGGGTTTGGCTGCAGGATCACAGGATATTGGGATGAATTGTTTGGAAAGTGTTTGCATTGACATATTCTTTCTTTGAATGGTATTGAAATGGGTAAAAACTGACTGAAGGATCGTCTACCTCCGATACAAAGGTTCAAATGATCACTGGTGGTCAATGTAAGCCCTTACATCAAATGCTTTAATTTGGATTCTCTATTTTCTCCACAAAAGGAAACCTCCATAACATACCTTGGGGTTTCTGTTAAATGCTAGCTTACATTGAATTTAGTGTAAGGCCACCCTCTCTAAAATCTACAGGTCAGCGTGAAATCTGGCATTCGCATGTTCAACGCGTTGTAACGACATATTTTGATCTCATACGACATATATATTATGATACTCAACCACTGTGCTCCAAAAGATATACTTTTCATAAGAGCTGTTGAAAACAGTTTGAATAAAACCATACTCCAGAAAATTAAAAATTGTTTTAGACCCAAGAATTGCTTACTATGTCCACAACATTTTTTTGGAAGCCCTTTATCAGGCTGAAACAAGGGTCCTTCGGGTATTAACAAAACCAAAAAATAAACTTGCATTTATAACAACCGGAAAGGTACGATTGTACTAAATATCAAATTGGATTTTAACAGAGTTAAACAGTGGTTGATACAGTGAATAGTGTGCTCGCCTTCGAAGCACAGGGTTGTAGTTTATGGTAGTTTTCCAATTCACGATCCAATTGGCGGGATATGGTCTCATTTAGATGTTAAACAAGTGCCCAATTATGGGGATAAAAACCTCTGCAGAGGGAGCTGTTGATCTAAGCAGTTTAAATCTTAGGGATTAGATGCGAATGGCAGCAATTTATTTATTTACGATTTGACGGAATCGACATATCTCGAGATTAAATTGAAGCTGACTGAAATCAAAATCGCGATCCAGGCAAAAAGGACTAATTTGAAAAAGATCTGCCAAATTAAAAAAGGAAATGTATATGCTTTATCCTAATGAGTGTCTTGCGTTTGTATTTCACCAGTTTATGCATGCAGAGAGTTGATAATATTCGAATCTAAGCTAAACTGCATTCAAAAGAAAGGGGATGTCGTTTGGGACTGATTTATGGGATATATGTGTGCATTTCTAGTTCATATACCTATTATTATCACTACCACCTGGTGAAATTAAAGAATTTGAATTTTTCTTCTAGTTTTCATATCACATATCATACGATTGGCAGAGAAACTTAAAGTCCGCGGAGGTTACTCCCAGCCCAAATAGAAATAGGTCCGAATGAACATTTATTAATCAGTTATTTGAAACGATGTGATTTTGGCAATCTTATTGAATTCACATCTCTAGTCGCAATTCCACACACGTGCGTTTAACTAAAAAAATGATATTTTATATCGAAGAATCAAACCAAATTTTGTCGCCGTTGGCAAAGAAGCAACGTTTCTTGTAGCATTGGCTTCACCCAATTGAATGACGACTTAAGATGATCCGTGTTATAAAAGTGTGCCTAGTGCCGAGCAATAACAGAACAGTTACATCACCCTCTCTTTAACCTCACAACTTCTGTAGTAGTAATTGTGATGAAGTAAAGTCTAAGTCTCCTGGCGAGCTACATAATAGGGCCATGTCTTGTTATGACCCCCAATTAGCTTCCTGTTAAATGACAGTAGTAAGATAGAAAGGACAACGTCTAATCTTGACCAGATCATCCTTTGGTCATCACGTGATCATTACCTCTTTCGGAAAGCATAAACTGATGAGACACATTTGCTTCATGGATACGAACTGGTGGAAATACAATAAATTGCTTGCGACACATGGTATGTACGTATTAAAAATATTCTCACTTCATCCACATTTTACAATATTGTAACGACAATACGAACATTCTTCCGTCAAGTCCATGGTTGGTATAAAATGAAGTGCTCAATAGTACTAAGTCCGTACTTTCCTCTTTTTTTTCTAGATTTTCCTTCGAAATTATAACGATTGATTGCCAGATTTTAATATAATTATCTTGTTGACAGTGTAACTTGCTTAAAAAGCTAAAAAATTTTGCAAAAATTAAGTTATCTAAGATGGGAACAAGGTTTGAAACTTTATTTTCGCGTTTTCTCCAAATATGAATAATGGACTTAGCACTATTGTGCTCTAAGGTATCGATATATTTTGTGGCGATGGAAGATGGACATCTATTGCTACTTTCGATGGAGAATGACAACCACAACATGAAGAATGACCACGGGATTATGTAAAAAAAAATCAGCAACTGAAAACACATGATTGTCATGACAGGTTGTATGGAGAATTGCATGGCAATATGTTCCACACGTCCAATCAAAAAATTGTATTGGATGGTCACATACACGTTCCAAATTTTCTGACAATCAAAAAATTGCTTAAATCGATTGGACGGTATATGGGCACTAAGATTACTACGGACAGATAGTGTTTTCGCAGGTCGCATTAAAACTCTTTATAGCTCTGTAGTTGTTGTGTTTGCGTGAGTCGCATTTATTTTTATAAAAAGAAAGATCAACTACGACCATGTCAGTTGGTGTAACCAAAAGGGACCACATCAAGAGTAGCTACATCCGAGGCAGCTTGTCCATAGACCAACCAATCACCGAAAAGCTTGAAGACCGACAAATGGATTGGTATTGCCATGTTCAACGGCGTCCGCCTGAGAACCCAGCAAAGAAAGCGATATCAATGGAAGTTCCACTTGATGGACCCAAGGCCAGAGGCAGACCGAAGAACACCTGGATGTGTCAAATGAAAAAGCAACAACAACGCATTGGTCTCGGCGATGACACGATCCAAGATAGAGCTGCCTGTAGAAATGTGCCTACACTGCAGGTCGAGCAACGCGAACCATGGAGCGGTATAAAGAACGAGGCAAGGAAGAAGAAGAAGACAGCCTGTAATCGTCTTGGCATAGACTACAAGATTCATGGTTACTCCTTGCGGTATACTAGCCCATTCTTCAAGTAGAGCGCGCTTCAAATCTTCTTTGTTGAAAATTTGTCTCTTCCGAACAAATTTCCCATAAATGTTCGATGGGATTCAGGTCTGGAGACTGAGGAGGATGATCGAGTTGCTTCTTGCTATGTACAATAGCCATTCTCTTACCAGATGGAAGGTATGTTTCGGATAATTGTCCTGTTGGAAGATCCACGTCCTAGGTAAGTAGATTTTTTCGGTACTAGGAGCTAAATTTTTCTGCAATATTGATAAATATTGCTCCTCTTTCATAGTGCTATCTATGAACACGAGATTTCCTTCCCCTGCCGCCGACATACACCCCCACACCATAACTGAACCTCCCCTATGCTTTACTGTCGATGTAACGTTTTTTTTCTTCAAACTCGGAATTCTTTTTTCGCAAAATTTTTGAGACTTTTTAGCGCCAAAAATCTGAAATTTGCTTTCATCGCTAAATAGGACAGTCCGCCAGAAGTCATTTCCACAATTACTTTTTTGCATACTGTCTCCTCTTCTTTTTGTTTTTTCATCCGAAACAAAAGGCTTCTTCCTTGGGGCTCGTCCATGCAAGCCATTAGCATTTAATGCCCGACGGATCGTACACGCACTTATTGGCTGGACGGAATCACGGGTAATATTTTCAGCAATTTTTACAGCACTTGCTCTCGGATTACCTTTTACTTCCTTAACAATGTTTTTAACTTGAACCGGATTAAGTTTTTTAGGTTGTCCAGAAGGCGGCAAATTTTCTAGTTTTTTGCAACTTTTATATTTCGAAATGATATTTCTCATTTCATTTCATCATTTTAACTATTTTTCCGATTTCACGAAACGACTTTCTCTCTTTCCATAATTTATTATAATTTTTCGGGTTTCCACTTGCGTTTCGGTCCTCATTTTTCTAAAAAGCCTTTTATACTGAACAATTGCAAAATTGACATTATGGATTATTAGAAAAACAAAATAGCACTACCATGCTATGTGAATGACAAAAACTGTTCAAAAAGATATTATTATTAAGGAAAATTGCAAGTGTGCCATTACTTTTGATTCCTAAAAATTTGACTATTTTTGAATTTGTCCTTGCTAAATTGAAACTATTGTGTGGATTTGAATGAATTTTATAAATTTTATTTGTAATGAATATCGCTTTAGATTAGTCGCCAAATGGCTGCACGGCAAAAAACTGGCATCGCGTACAGCCATTTGGCTGCTACTTAGCATCCACACTATAGCAGCCAAATGAAGACAGAAAATGACATAACCAAAATTTCATTTTGGTGATTTTTTTTAATTTAATTATCAAAATCGGACTCTGCGCGTTTAAATTATTATTATACGGCCATTCAAGAATTATTCAATTTTACACAAAAGAACGAACAAAAGTTGCAAAATTGTCACTTTGAATTTGACAAGCGGTTGGTTGAGTTGCCATATTGAATATCAAAACTGGGCGCACAGCCAAATGGCGACTAGTTTGGATGGAATGACAACAGCCATTTGGCTACACGTGGCGCCATTTGGCGACTAACCTAGATGGACCTTAAGATAAAATAATTCCTGTGGTCCTACTGGCAACCATTGCATATTGCATTTTGCAATTGCAATTCAGCCTCTCCGGGGCGGACCACACCCGTTTGCTACAACAAACGGCCAAGAGTTGCCAAAACGCCTCCCTGGCAAGAGCCTCGAAGGTCTCGATGCAGGAAGGTTGTGTATGTCTGTGTATATGTATGGACTCGTTATATATGTTTTTTCGTCATATTGGGAGCATCACATCTCGGCGCGGATGCTCTCAATTCTTCTTTTACGCGCCGGCATTGAAGCAAATCCAGGCCCTGTCTTGGTATGGATGTGTAGTGTCTGCAACCGACGTATCGGTTCTAATGCCAGGTCACTTCAGTGTAGTTGCTCTTCGGAGTGGGTGCATTTCAGATGCTCCGGTTTGAGAAGGATGGGTCACTACATAGAAGGTACATTTGTTGCACCAGGCTGTAGGAATACTGGGCAGCCTCGGGTAATACCAGGCCTCTCCCCACCACCAATGCCCCTTGCTCCCCCCAATAATGTTGCCTTGAACGTAAGACACAGCTTAACTCCCGCCCCTCCGCCAGCAATTTTTACACCGGTGTCCATATTGCAGTTCAACTGTAATGGCATCCTAGGGAAAATTTCTGAAATCACAAGCTTCTTGAGAAAGTACAGAATTCTGATTGCAGCCATCCAAGAGACGAAACTCCACGCGAATTCAGCATTCAACGCTGAAGGTGAATATATCACCATACGCAAGGACAGAGAAGGCGCCACGAATGATTCTCACCCTGGAGGTGGACTTGCCTTCCTAATACACAGGTCCGTACATTACAGTGTATTAGATGTAGTTTCAGACGGTACGGCGGAATTGCAAGCCATCTCAGTTTCATCAGGGAGCACCAATATTGAAATTTTTAATATCTACATACCACCACACTCTAGCTGTACAAACTACCATTTCGATATTGGTCCTCTTCTTAATGGAGAGCACAGAATCATTCTTGGCGACTTCAATGCCCATCATGAACTCTGGCATTCCGCGCTTCACAACGATGCCAGGGGTCAAGCTATCGCCGAATCTCTGAACGCATCAGGTTTCTGTACCCTCAATGAAAACTCGCCAAACTGTGATGCAAACAATTGTATTACCTCACCAGACATTACAATTGTCAGCGCTAGCCTAATTAGTGAGACCTTCTGGGAAACACTTACTGGTCTTCCCTCTGATCACCTCCCAATCATAGTCAGAATTGACAAACCAGCTGACCTGACCAGGTCAGAGAAGCGAACTTTTGTCAATCACAAAAAAGCGTCATCGAAGTTCATCGCGCTTCCCCCTCCCACCAATATACATAAGGCCGAACGGAACATTAGGAGCGTCATTACCAAAGCCGCGGCACGGTTCATCCCTGCAGGGCGCATTCCAAAGGTTCGTCCAAATTTTCCAACAAGTGCCGCAAGGTTAGCCGATGAACGTGACAACATTAGGCGCGCTAACCCTAACCTACAAGAAGGACAAATGGAACGAGCACCTCAATGACTGTAACCTTAATGAAGGTGCTAGTAAGTTATGGTCTACTGTCCGTGCCCTTTCGAACCCCACAAAAGATAAGGGCAATATAGCCATAACCTTCGGCAAAAAAGAAACAAGCAATCCTCTTCAGTGTGCGAGTGATGGTGGGCCAAACATTTTTTATGAAGAGAAGATATTACTTCAGGCCTGTTTGGAATACAAAGATATATCTTTGATTTGATTAATTTCAAATTATTGATATATGTATGTAAATGTGGTCTTTGGGAATGGCGGTCATGTTTTCTGACTGATGTTCTTGGTCTGAGTCGGGTCGACAGCTATCGATGAAGAATAAGGAAAGTGCCTGGCGGAATAGATATTGGAACAATATGACATTATGCGGGTTTAGAAGTAAGCGAGACGTTATACTTTCCGCGTTCATATCTGTAAGACGCTGATTTCGCGAACACCGAAAGCGTCTTCTTGACGTAAACAAATTGCGTGGGGATGGAATTTATCGACCTAGTTCGGTGACTAGCTGTAAACCAGCGTGATACCCAGGCCGACCATAAGCAAAGGGTGCCTTTATTTGGAAGACGGCTTGCGGAAAGGCACTATTTGCGCATTGCGGGAATAGCTTTTTAAGCGGATTGCGGGGAGATCTTTTTAAGTCGGCCAGCGAATCTGCTGTATGCCTCGCCATTCTAAGGGGCAATCAACTTTTACATTACCACACACACTCATTTTGCTGAACTAGCAAGGTGAGTTTTACTCGGTAGAAAAACTGAAATCAAGGCCTGATCGAACGTTTCACCTAAGACTAGTCGTTGTGACGAGATTGCATTTATTATTTTATATTATTCGAAATATTTTAATA
This sequence comes from Microchrysa polita, assembly GCA_949715475.1. NCBI lineage: Eukaryota > Metazoa > Arthropoda > Insecta > Diptera > Stratiomyidae > Microchrysa > Microchrysa polita. Next base: position 87,757,445 of record OX454420.1, on the reverse strand, counting down.
TTTCGAAAATGTTTGTTTGTGTACACAAATTTGACTTTGATTTTGGCTCAGTTCACCTTTACAGGGCGGATTGTGGGTCGCAGGCTATATGTAGGACAACCCTGATTTAAAAGTTGGTCGCAAACTGCTACAGGTTTCGTGACACAGCAACATTGTTTGCCAGGCTTTCATGTAATTTGGTGCCTGTATTTCTCGAGCTTTTCTTCCGCATTTGTAGAGCAATGTAAATATCCTGCCGCTCGTCGTGTTTAGGCCTCTTTCAGTCATTCGTTCGATGTCTAATTCTAAGTAGAATTTCTTTCTTCTGGGGTTTAATGTAACTTTCACGTAGTAGGACCTGATTGGCTTCACCATTCCCCACTTGACTAACATTTGTTGAATACGTTTTATTTGGTTTGTATTGCTTCTTTAGATTTGAGACTCCACTGCCATCTTTCTGCTTCTCTTTCCAGAAAAAAAATAAGTATACTTTTCCCCATCTACTAATATTAAAGCCATTATGTTCATCATTTAGGAAATCATTGAATCATCCGAATTCCCGACAACAAATCGATGCCATCTCCGGTCAGAGGCAATGTTGCAAGCACGTGACCAACACCAAAACAAAAAACAATTCTGCAATATAAACAACAACAAAAACGTCTTCGCACGGGCTATTTACCTGCGAGTAATTTGGATTCATGCCATTTCGCTGCGAACTTCGCTGATCCGAATCGTTCTCCTCCTAAACATTACAAAGAAATTGAGGCAAAGGAAAATTAAATTAAAGCAAAGAAAAGGCCAAAATTAGCTTTATGTCTAATTACATCGCTTTCGATGTCGATGTCCCTGTCGTCGTCGCTCATAGTAGCTGCTCTCTTGTGTTCGGGTGTATCGCAAACTTGACCTCCACTGTTCGAGACATTCACACCGCTTTCACGGAGATAAGACCGTCAAATTGTTTACGAATCCACCGTGGAATATGCACCGCTTGCAATTAGGCGCGGACACAACACCGAAAACAAAAGAATAGTTAGTTGTTCACTCGCGTCGTCGTCAACCAAACACCACGAACGCTCATGCAAATAAAAAATATCGTCATCGCACATGCATCAAATGTCAAAAAACATAGAAAAGTGTTGACAGCTGAAACAAAATTAAGGGAAATTTTATAAGAAATATCGCAAATATGGCATATTCGCTAATAGCGTCGTATTTTTTGTATCGTGTGTTAAATCGGACTCGAAGAAAGCGATCGCGGGTAACATCCCGGTTTAAGACCAAACATCTGACATTTGACAGTTTTTGACTCACCTTTGTCGGCTTATTTTTTAGATGTGGATTTTATCACAAAAGATGATTATTTCTTTGCAAAATCTTTTCTCGTGATGAGAAAAACTCTCACATTTGGTTTGAAAAAAACAAATTCCCTCATATTTTCCCTATGCGTCCGCCATCTACATTCGATTTACCTAAGCTCTATCCCGTGTAGGGTAGTTGCACGCGTGAACTTTACCAGGGTAAGTGTCATTTTTTTATATGAAGTTCTACCCAAACCTGCACGGGATAAACACAATAAAACTGCCTATTGTTTGATGGAAAAGATTTTCTTGGAAATATTTTTTTTTTTTATAGCGGAGAAACCTTCAATTTAAATTTTTAAAATACAGTTATTTCCGCTTCATTTGCTTCGGTAGAAAAATATGCACTTGGCCCAAAGTCATCTTTATACAAGCCCGGAAGCAGAACGCGGTCATATACGTAAACGTCAAATCATATAGGCAAATCGGGTTGGGTCGCGGCAAACTTTACACGAATAGTATTGGATCCCGGTCGATTTTCGTCGCGAAAAGTGCAATGTGTTGTGAATAGAAGTGTCTAAAATGCAGTGAAAAAAGGTGAATTTTCCACGTGTTTTCGCGATTTTTATCAGAGCAGACACGGTTTTTTACATGCGCTGTGCTTGGGTTAGTGCCGTGCAACGTATATACAACATGTTCATAGGCTTGATTTGTGTGCATGTATTGCTGCTTCCCGGCGTTCTAATTAAGGGGGCTTTGACTTGGCCTCCTCTGAAAATTTCCCCCTTCTGCATGACAATTCTATTCCGCATGGCAATGCCCTCGGCTAAATATGTCCGTTGACAGTTGAATTTTTTATTGCTCATTTGAAAGCCTGTGTGTGAAAAATACCGCATCGTGAGAAATGTTGATCCTGAACTAGTCGAAAATCCGCATATTTAAAATGTTTTTAAGTGATGTGCTAAATCGAGACGAACTATCTGCATTGGTGATTGCTGAGCTCAAGGAGCTGGGCATAAAATTTCGCAAAGAAAAGAAGAACAAATGCCCACAGGTAAAAGGAGTCATGTCGTTTTGCGAATGCCCGCCGAAAGGGTGGTCAGATTAAAATGGCACGCAAACAATATGAATGCACTGAATGAATGTGATTTATGATTGTTCATGTGCGTGTATTTATTTTCTCAGGAGAAATGCTGTCGCAAGATATTTCGTGTGCCCTTGACGGTGTTGGAGCTGACGGAGGCAGGTTTAACCGGAGGCGGTTTCGTTCAGATACCTAAATTCGTTGCGGATGCATGTCAGCGAATTTTAGATCAAGTGGATACCGAGGGTCTGTTTCGCAAAGCCGGTTCGTCTAATCGACAGAAAGAGATAAGGGTGAGTATGGGGAATCCGTTTTTGTTTTTGTCATAGTAAAACGCACAACATGTCGCATAGTGATAAGTAAATAGACCGTGCAGATGCAGAGAACGAGAGTTTGTTGCCTTTTGGAATTAAGTCGGCTCGTTCTTACTATCAATGGGTGCGGTTCTGAAACGAACCGGTCGCATATGCTCCCACAACATGTTGTCCATTCTTATCCTATAACTGCGGTTTTGCGGATCAGCAATTACTTTCGGTGTTTTCCGTATGTATGCCTATGTGGAATATGTAAACGAAAGGTTCCGGAGATCATTTCTTATTCGTAAAATCGCAGAATCGGACAACATGTTGTCGGAACATATGCGACCGGTGCGATTAACCGTACCCAATTAGTCCCGCGGAGTTGTTCCCTATGACCTACGCTTTCATAGCTGCAAATGTGTTGAGAAAGTGGAATGCATTTTGTTTGCTCGATGTGACTAATCCACTTGAATCATAAAATAAAGACGTGCAGTAGCAAATACTGTCTACTCCGTTGTCTTCAATATCATTGATCCACTTGAAGATGAATCCGGGCCAGTGAGTCACAGAAAATATATATTTGTGTACGCTGGATCATGTGCGTCCATAGTAGGGTGACCAGATGGTGATGACAAAAAAGAAGAGCACAATAGACAACCCCTTAAAAATGCGTCAATTTCGGGTCGCGTAAAATATAAATAAACGGTAGTCACCTCCGCAATAGTTAAAAAAATCGATTTCGGAGAGTTTCGTTGGATTATATCGATAAGTTCTATCGTTTTCGAATCTTTTTTTTACCAATCTTTTTCTGTTTCACCGCAGCTTTCAGAAGTGACCGAGCGAACTCTAATGAACTGAACGAGAAGTGTCGATCGGAACGAGGCAGTTAGCTTTATACAGAAAATCACCGTTCAATTTTTTGAAAGCATTTCAACGCAGCCATTGTCTTAATAGTCGGTGCAGATCGATTTAAATAGGGTGAATTAGATTGGGGGATCTCCTATCGTCTTTATTTCTCAGCCTCCTGCTACTTCTGTTGGGACATTGCGCTATAAACCCCCGAAAGAAGATTTTGTTTCTCTTCTTGTCGACACTTACCCTATTATCCGCCATATAGCGCAAAATATCGGATACACAAAATTGCTCCATATGAAAACGGATAGCAAAACAAGTAAAGGATGTCTGATCACCCTAGTCAGTGGGTGCGTTTCTTTGCATCCAGACGACGACAATTGTCCCTATCTAACAAGTCATTGGACTTGTGGGTGGGTTGTTGCATAAGTCAACCAGCTACAGTTGGATTTCCGAAGGATTACGAATTTTCGGAACAAATAAATCTCCATTCGACCTAGTAACACTGTCGATAAATCATCAGAAGCCCAAACAGTTCGAAGGGTGATAAGAGCACTGCAACTTAGGAACTCCTCAGAGCATGGTTATTACACATGACAGCCCAATGTATTTGATTATCTGGGATTAAATGTATAGGAAAATATCCTAGCCTTTTCTATTGAGCTGTAGAAACGCAGCTATTATTGTACCACCCTGCACATGACAATTTTTGCGAAGATTCCAGTGTCTGTGGCACCAAATTTTATGGATGGCGTTACCCATGTTAGTCTGAAACGATCAAGTCAATGCATTTTTTTCTGGAAAACTTACCGGTTCTCTAAATATTAAGCGTCAATGTACAAGTATGTTCACTGAATATTCATTCAGTAAACTGTTTTTTTAGTGCACATTTCCTGTCAACAATACACCGGCAATTCGCAATTTCTTAATCAGAAAATTGTCTGGTGCAAAGTTGTAATCTACAAAGCACCTTGGTGGCTTGTTATGCCTTTTCTGTATTGTCGTTTAGGTGATCCCGTATCCTCAAATTTATCTTTTATTCTGATTTTATTATTTACACACTTTGTTTTACTACTCAATTTCAGATCGGTTTAGAAGCTGGCTTGCCTCTAGGACGATCACATCACGTCATTGACGTAGCGAACGTACTGAAATCATTTTTCCGCGAACTACCCGAACCCTTGATTCCGCCCAGCATACAAGAACCTCTACTACGTAGCTTGGTGGCCGGCGAGCGAGGTGTTCGACCATTGCTGATGACATGTCTCCTGCTACCATCCCTAAATGTTCACACTCTAGCATTCTTCATGCAATTTCTGAAAACCGTCTCGCTTAGCTCGCAGAAAAACAAAATGACTGTCGACAATTTGGCCATAATCTTTACACCGGGTCTTATGCCTCTGGACGATATCAGTGGAATACGTTTTGCCAATCACGTGAAGGTCGTCAAGTTGCTGATTGAAAATGCCGAGTTAATTGCCGTACTACCGGACAGCATAGCTGAAAAATTGAATCATCTATCGGCCGCGAAAACGCCAAGCGATTGTGACAAGAAGAAAAAGAAACGACGAAGCGGTTCGCTAACTCGTAATATGTTTTAGTAGGAACTGTATTGGATTAAGCTATTTTTTGGTTTCTCTTCATTAGGCATGTTCAACGGGTTGCGTAAGATAGTGGGCGTAATTGGTTCGTCTGAAAATTTGGATAGTACTGCGGAGAATGAGCCGGCCACACCGTGCCTTACGAAGTCGGCAAAGAAACGGAAATTGGCTGATGTGTCGGCGTTTAGTGCGAAAAAGAAGTATTTATAAGCATCTTTGTGGTTTTATGTAGATTTGTAGCTTATATTTGGTTTCTAATTTCTTTTGTAGACGTGACTTGTTGGCCATGTTTCCTGAAAATGGAGGGCTCCTCCCGAATACACCGTTTTCTGAAAAGTAAGTGTAGAGTTTAGCAGAATTGCTAAAATTTAGTTGTTTGTCATTTTGATAGAAGTTTTTGTGTGGAAATAATACAAAACATTGTCTTATCCCTTTTTCCAGGGAGACCAAAAAGTCCAGATTGAGCCTAGGTGGGCGTAAAATTGCTAAAACTGTCACAAATGCAGCATCTACTGGCCTTTCAGTGGAACGTCGTTGGAGCATTGTTGGTCCAAGTTGGAGTCGAAAAAAGAACAGTCACACGGACTTGTTGCGAAAAGACGAAGGCACAAGTCAATCATTATCCCCCGTTGTCTCGGCACCATGCATTTCAAATTTGAACAGCCCAACAGAAGAATTACCCGAAGAAGAAACGACCAGTGAAACTGAAAAGAACGACTCTTTAATACTGAACGAAGCAACGAACGAACTTATCGACTACGACTACGTACGAATACCAAAAAGTGAATATGAAGCAATTAAAGAACGAATGTCGGCAATTGAGACGAGAATTTCCCAAGAATTTGGAACAGTACAGAATTGTATTTTACGCTCATCGTCTTCTGATCTCGAGAATAGTTTAAGCGGCCCGGAAAAAGTACTGAATAAATTTGAAAAGACTATGGAAGAGGCGGGCAACGTCACATCGCCACGTACCGATCAATTGGCCAAACGTCTGTCACGGGAACTTAAAATTCGACGAAGCGAAGACCATAAGATTATAAGGTCACCATCTGCCCGGAAAATTGGAACAATGCGACGTCGTTCACGGGAAAATGTTAAATTGACACGTAACAAAACGTGGCACATTAGTAACAGTAAACTTCCAGAGATTCAAGCCAATCCGGATGTAAAGAATGGAGTGATACCATTCTATCCGAAAAGTAACTTGAAACGTGGACGACCAAATACGGTCTTCACCGGACTTCATCAGCCCGGTTCAGTTGTAAAAATGGAGGAGGACTCATACGACGCATTGGAAGACAATGCGAACGAAGTGTTTCTGCACGACCAGGAAAATTGGACGGCTGCCGAAATTTTCTTCAACAATGTCAATAGTAGAAGAAGTGCAGGCATACTGAGTGATGTTTCGATGATTTCGGACGTCCCTGTTGAAACATGTGAGTTCAAAACACCCGCAAAGCGACCAAAATCGAACACAGATTGTCAGACACCAATGTTTGTTACAACGATAAATTTAAACGAAGCAAAAACACCAATGTTGCCACCTAAATCAACTGTAAGACCAAGCAGTGTATTGAAATCGCAATCGAAAGCAGTGAAAAATACTGGCGAGAAGACTGGGCAAGTTGATGAGGGTCCCCAGGGAAGGGCATCAATTGCACGCCTGCGAAGCCAAAATGCCGGAATGGTTATGGCCAAAGCGCGCCTATTCAATGATCTCGTCTCGGAGGCGGACAAGCCCAAGGTACCGTTGCGTGCCAATGAAAATCGTCGCAAAAGTTCGGTGCACATGAATAAGCAGATTAACGCTCATAACGAGGCCAACAATTGCTACGTTGTTCCCTACAAGAATCTTCTTACACAGATACCAAAAGAACGAATGTCTGATCTCTCGGGCGCTGGAGGAAAAACAACACCGCGTCGTAAGACTACAAAAAGTCCCGGTCATACGCAAAAGCGATCAGTGCAAAAATCGACAGTTTCGCGCAATCCAACACAATCCAATCGAACAACAATGGAAATTGTTGGCAACGAAATGGAAAATAATTTGTCAAATAATGAAAACACAATGCCATCACGAAGTGTTACTGGCAGTAGTTCGGGAAGAAAGTCGAATAATTTTACGGATAGTCCGTATAGAAATACGCCACGTATCAAGAAATCCCTACATGTGAATTCGCCCAGACGTGTGAAAACACCGCGCGGCCAGTCGGCGTCATCTTTCGGCCGTCGAACTCCGCTGAAAGCCACCCCGATTGGATCGAGATGTTCACCGCGATTGAAGCTGCAATCTGAAAATAAGATTGTATCCTAGTTTTGTTAATTCTTTTTTTTACTGCAAATATAAATTGCATCTCATTGAGAAAAGCGTTCATTTAGTGTCATACATATTTGTTTAAGGTTATGTAACTATTTTCTTTTTATAGCTTTGAATGTTTTATATATTTTATTATTAATACAAATAAAAGATGTATTATACTCGACAAATTATGATTTTATTGTTTGGGCAGAATTTCGCAGGCTTCTAGTCCCCTTGGGGGATTTGTTCTTCTTCAAAAAACATCTTTATTCAACTCGGTTAAACTACCAACCTCATACGGAACAATATTCTACTTGTTTAGACAATCATTTTCCATTGTTTTTACTAATAAAAATTATTAGATATTCTGATGTCTATCCATCGTATACTCCATTTCTCGTTTACCCTGCAGGTACCATAAAGCCTCATGATACGTTTTCGGCACAACTTTCGGACATTCACTTTCATTGGAAAATGTAAAGTACAAAACATTTGTCGTGAACTGTTCGCCACTGCGGGCATCATGGATATTGATAACGCATACGATTTGAATGATATTGTCTTTCGTGTAAATCACATGAGCAACCATCTTAAGAAAGGACATTATTGGTACCGGTTTTTTGAATGCAATATCACTTATATGCTCCAACTTAGGTCGCTTTCGTGAAAACATAAAGGCACAGGAGAAAGCCATTTCTAAAGACTGACGCATCAGATAGCCACCAAAAATTGTATCTTGAGCATTACGATTTTCCGGATGTGTTAGTGTAAGATTTGACTGTATTGTGTCCGTCAGCCAAACAGAATTCGGCGGCAATACTGATTCATTCATAAGGTCCGAGCCACTAGGAACGGTAGTCATGAACATTTTATGAATCAAATGTTTTTCCTCCTCGTTGGGTCCGATTTTGAACAAAGATTTTTCTTGAACTTCAAAACGTTTTTTTCGACGTTCTTCACCACCTAGTAGGATATGCGCTTCTCGCTTGGTTTCTGGAATTATCAGATTGACTGGAGCCGATTTGGTATTTGTGGCATTACGAGCAGCAAACAGAAATGTAGCTTTTGTGATTTTCTGCCATTTATGATCGATATTCTGCTCAAGCCATATTTCAATTTCCATGGATGAGCTACCCACCCAACTGACATGACCCGAGATACGGACATCTTCGTCTACCTTGTAAGGTGCGGTTGTGGAGAAGTCAATTCTGTCGACAAGAATCGTTACAAATGTATAGGGCAAATGGATGGTTGGGTCGAGATCGGGAATGAAAATGTGCTGGTGGCAAACCCAACCTGGTAATGTTTGAATTTATGTACAAACTGCAAAATGTGGAATGGGAAAACAGTGCGTACCTGCAAACATATCCATGTCCTCCAAAAGTCTGCCCAATCGCAGATGACCCAGAAATGCTGTGTATTTATCGCGTAAATGTAAATCAGAGCTAAGCGGTATAATACCAGATGTAAAGGAATCTTGCATAGTTCTGGGCGGTAAATCTTCGGGCTGAGGCTCGTGCCTGGTCAAGTGGTTTCGACTTACAGGGGTGCGATTATATGTCAGTGGTATGCCCAGCCGCAATCTCATTCTTTTTCTGACTGAAAATTTTATTAAATTATTAAAAGCTGAGCACGCCTTAAAGCTATACAAACCTTCGTCCATAGTCAGTGGTGGGCCTTTCGTTGCCTGGCGATAGCATTCCTCTGAATAGTTGTGGCTCCTAATTAAATTGGGACATTCAGTGAATGTACATTATGTTTGAAATATGAAATGTATGCGTATTTGAGTATACTTACTGTATTTGCGTTACCAATACGGAAACCCCGTTCAAAAGACAGCGATACGAAGAACGCAATTGAAAAACGGCGTTACTGGTTATATTTGAAAGAAACATCTTAATCTACGAGGGAATTATATTTCAGCCGTTTCAAAACATGTTAAAATATAGAATCACTATTGATGTTTATAATTCCGGAGTTAATTACATTCTTGTTTTGGCATGTTTAAATAATACTATTCCATGGTGTACAATTTCCTCGGTAAGATGATTAATTTAAGTCACTAAATATCGATGCTGTCTTGATTGCACAATTCAACGTTAATAGCACATATAGTATAAAATTGCGGGTTTAACTGTTGTAAGCTTACACCCTGCTCGCGCCTACCCTTTCAACGACTAGGAATTTCCGGGCTCATGAAAATTCGGCCGAATCGCGCTATTATGGTATCAAAAAATGGTAACTCCACACGAAGTTGAACATCAAATATCGTTTCAGTCCAGTTCTCTCTAAAATCACTTTCATCATAATCTTCTCCCACATATCGACAAAGTACCAGAGTACAGTAGTTTCTCCAAATTTCTTTTGATCGGGACATGGCTGCAATTTTTACTTTTAAATAGACCTCGGGCGGAATGAGAATGCAATTTTTGTCCGCTGCGATTTTCTCAATGAAAATGCATACTTACTGTCGTAAAACGTGTCGCAAATGGTGGAGAATTCCATAAGCTACAATCCATAAATGGCTCCAAATTTTTTCTCGGCCATTTCATGTATTATTTTTCGATTCCCCGGTCATAAGATATTTTCCTCGATGAAATGACCGGTAAATCGAAAAATAATACATAAAATGGCCGAGAAAAATTATGGATTTCGAATTGTAGCTTATGGAATTCTCCAGCATATATTCCACGACAGTAAGTATGTATTTTCATCGAGAAAATCGCAGCGGACAAAAATTTCGTTCTCATTCCGCCCGAGGTCTATCCAGGTCCAGGCCTTATGACGCGTTATTAAAAAGCGGGATATTGAAAGACGGTATTCTAAATTAGCGGGTTATTGAAATGGCGTGATATTAAGTTGGCGGGATTTTCATAAAGACGGGATTTCAATTAAGCGGGATAATGATTGTCGGGAATATGATGGGCGGGATATCGCAGGCGCCCTACTAGCCATGGCATAAGGAATGCATCGATGTCGGCATCATGAATCTCTGGATGAACCGAATCATTCCATTTGTTCTAGCCGCGGGACTAAATTCCCTTATATATTTTTCAAAGATATGGTGAACGACTGCATGAAGACCACGTGAACCCAAACATGACTTTCCCTCATGATTTCATTAGAGAGGTAGTGATGATAGATGCGGTGCGGATCATCAATGAATTCATCAGAAAGGAACTGATGAAAAGTACGATGAGTTTCACTGGCGAATTCATCATGCTGGAACTGATGACACATTTGATGAATTTCCCCGAAGAGTTCATCAAGTCCGCCCTAATGAAGTAATCGTTGAATTTCACTTATGCGTTCTTAAAGGAACAACGTATGAAAAGGTCGATTATTTTCAGTAATTATTGTATTAGTAATTTATTCATTTAGCACGCTCTGTGGCTCACTTGGTTGAGTCGCACTCTACGACGCTAGTAATTTAGACGTCCGGAGATCGAATTTCGTCATTTTCCAAAATTTACGTACATGTGCGGATAGGATAGTGCTTGCAACAAGCATTCCGAAGCTATATGCAATGTAACGTTGACTCGAAATCGCCTATAAACGGCTGAGTTAACGCACCATGCCCCACAAGGGGTCACGGTACAGAGAAGAAGAATTTATTCATTTATTCAAATTACTCGATGGTCAACTTTAAAGTGAAAAAGGTTCCGCTATACAAAGAAAAATATTACCCATCGGCGCAAAATGACGACAAGGAAGCGAAACTGACCGAAATTTCAAGAAAATGTCCCTCGATGAACTGGCACCGATTCTTCATCGAGACAGTCATCGGGTGATGGAGATTCAGTCGAAGTACATAAGCCAACGTGTGTGGAAGAGAGAGTGTTCACGTATACTACGACAATTTTTGCATTCCCCCGTCTCTTTGGATTTATCGTTCACCGATTATGGCTAGCAGGGGAGTGTTCACGTATACTACGACAATTTTTGCATTCCCCCGTCTCTTTGGATTTATCGTTAACCGATTATGGCTAGCAGGGCGTAGCCAACCTGGGAATGAGAGGCCATCATGGGCGTAGCCAGGATTTCAGTCAGTGGGGGGCAAGCCCGAAATTTATTCACCATCATATGATTTTCTTAGGAGTTGAAAGTGTCGGTCGCGAAAATTTTAGAGCCAAATTTTAAGAAAGGACAGTCGAGCATGATTTTCTACACAATTTACCGAGACGTGTTTAAGACTTTTGACTGCACGTATTTAGACTTTTACTGGTGATTCTGATTACATTCAACTTTCGACCAATTTCAGATTTTTAGATCGTAGGTCGTCTATATTCAGTGCTATTTTTATACCCTTCGCTTTCTAAGCGAAAAGGGTTTATTAACGTTGTCATGAAGTTTGTAACGCTTTGAAGGAAGCATCTCGGACCATATAAAGTATTTATATTGTATATATATGATCAGCATGACGAGGGGAGTCGATTTGGCGATGTCCGTCTGTTGCTACGCGTTTTACTAGGCCAATTTAAAAGCTATGAAGCTGAAATTTTGCACTCTTTACAAAACATATGCAAGAATGGATCAAATCGGACTATGGAGTCAAAACAAATGGAATCGTACTATGGGGCCATGCTCTCGTATCCCCCCCCCCAAAAAAAATCTGAGTAAATATTTTTATTTGCCCACTTATTCAAACCAAACCCCACACAGATATTGTTTTGTCGACGCAACGGAACTTTTGTGAAGACGAAAGGAAAAGAATGGGGAGGGGGGATTAAATACAAGTCGTAGGTACGGCCGAAAAAAAAATTTAGCCCGAGGAAAGCGAAAGGTTTCCAAATTGCGGCCGCGCCCGTAATTAGCCTCGGTCTCGTTGACTCTTCGGACTGCATATTCCACTTGCGATTTAAAACAAATAGACCAAGAGATCAGTTTGTGTCGTCTGTCACTGCTTTGTTTCTGAGCAAAATTTGTAAATCTTCTTGATTGAAATACGGTTTAGGGTTTTGATAAGACTTCCTCTAAATTTAACAAAATATGAACAGTGGCTAAATTTCATTGCTGGTGTGATTCATCTACAAAATTAATCTTGATAAAATAGCTTGAAAGACAAGGAACTATGTGTCTCGTTCTTTACAAGGTCCCTAACTAGGTAAAGCTATATACCATTTTTCACTAACATCCATTTCAAATGAAACGAAGTAAAATTCCATTACCTTCCCGGAGAGAGCTTCATGTGACGTTTCAAATTGTGTTCTGCCGCTCAGAAGCCATGAAATGAAACGCACGAAAATATGGGATTCTCACAAAAGAAAAAAAAAGTCACCCTAAGGGAAAGATTTCGAATTATGTTATAGATTGATGATGCTCACACGTAGGTATTCCAGTTCCGGATATCAAGGGCCATCAAACTACAAATATTTTAGTTTTCTAGACTACAGCCTTAGCAGCAGAAAATTTTGCGTAGTAACTGTAATCAAACTCGCATTTTACGCCTTCACGTATTGTAAAGTGCAGCGATTTTTGTTTACGATAAGAATTGTTTTTTTTTACCATAATCATCGACCATCGAACTTCCCCCCTCTCGCTACGGACATGGAGGCCATCAGTCAATTCTATTTCAGAAAAAAATCGCCATACTGTTGTTACATAGGCTCAATCAATGCCTTGAATTAGGAAAGTTGTTTATTTTAGTATTTGTTGTTTGTTCCTCATACAATTCGCATAAATTATGTCCATGTAAATTATAATGGCTCGTCACTGATCATGCTGAAAAAAATATGTGCTTGCCCCCTGAACGAAATAACTTTCTACGCCCATGGATGCGCTGAATGATGAAATTGGATTTGAACGAACTCCCGAATGCAACATCTGATATCCCCTTCAATTGAACTCTGGATTATGTCCTTGAGCTAGCGGCTAGACCTTCAACCGATTGGGCTGTTAAATGGAGATATACGAGTATTTCAAAAAACAAAACCAATTTATTCGATTTTAGTAATATATTTTTTTTTCATAAAATATAAATACAAACATATCATTAATAGGGTCATTCATATTCATGTGTGTGATTACAGTTTTTTTTTATCATATTAAAATCCACTTGTTTCTTCTTTTGTGTGTGTGTGTTTTTAATTCTTTTTGTTTTCCTGTTGGTATTCTATATGTTACATTAATATCATTAATACTGTCTTTAATACTAATAGAAACATTATAAACTTCTCTTCATATTTTTTTTTTGTATTTAGGCTTTAACAAATTATGTATGTATCTATAAGTATTTCTTCGACCTCGCTTATACGTTACCCTATTTTTTATATTCTTGTATTTTCTCTGCTGCTAGTATGTTTTATTAATTATTCTTTTTGTTTTTGTGCTTATTTGCTGATCTTTTTAGTGATTTCTAATGCGATTAGTAATCAAATGATTTGTGAAGCATTCGGCGTGTGGATGTGTCGACAACTAATATTTGTAAAAGATTATCAAATATGTATGACTCATGGCCGTAAACGAAAAGAAATGCTGCGCTTCTTTTTAATTTTTTTTTCAATGGGATTTTTTTTTCTATTTACTCCAAGTCATACAACAAAGAACAATATTTTAAAACTGATCGAATCAGTCCACACGGACGCATAGAAATGCGGTGTTTCCGATTATGGTGACTTGTATGAAACTATTCTTTTGAAATTTCGATCTATAGTTGATATATACAATCTACTACTAATATGTAGTATCATTCTGCTGCTATAGTTAGGTGTTCATTCTTCTCTATATATTATCTCTCTCGCACGTATGCATTATTCGATCGATACGTTGCATACTCTAGGGCGAATTCCATTTGAATATTCTAGTATTTTATGATTTCTTTTGAAACACAACCTAATCCTCTTACTTAACTATTATACGAGTATATGTGTATGTCTTACAAATATTGGTTTAAATGTTTTGATAAATATTTACAATATGCATTTTATTTCCCGTTCAAATGAATAGCTTTTGGATGTACACACACATTGATAAATTCGTTTTTCATTATGTTTTTTTTTTCGCTTTCATGATGAGTTAAAAAATATGTAGGTAAATGTCGTGCTCTGTGGCCGTGATCGTCCGGTCGCCACTCTGTGAAATAGACACTCATAGAGAAACGAGTTTCCAAACTCGGCACGACTCGTCGCAAGTTTATTATTCCGAAGAAGAGATGATAAGAAATATTCTTTTCGTAGAATAATAAACTAAGAATGCGACTAGGAAGTGGTATGGCTGACAACCGTATCACACTCCGAAATCAGTTGCCTTTGTAACGTTGATGACTACACACGGTAGTCATCAACGCACCATGCTCCAGTAGGAGTTACCGTAATCGAGAGAGAAATGTAATTTTTAAATAATCACAAATTTATAAAATTGGTGGAAACTCAAGGGTTTTTCCTATTGTTCTACTTATAATTTTTAAATGTAAACATTCAAGTGAATACATAGTTGCAAATAAATTTATTTTTTCTTCAATGGATATAAATAGGACAAACACATGATTTACATATTTACATAATCTCTTTTTTTACACAAAGTCACTAGGAGGAAATGACACTTTTTTGTTCATCTCAATTCATTAGGAGCTGTTCTTTAGTCCAGAACAAAATCACTTTTCATCTAAATCCTGTTAAGGGCGTATTAAATGGAAAGTAGCTGGCCTGGAGCAAAGAAACGCTTGTATAAGGGTTGCTCGCATATCGAAATGAAAACTTGTATGGCACATTGCTCAGGATGAATCCATATGTAGATCTAGAGTTGTTTTGTATGTAAAGCTGGCTTTTGATTTTGAAGCGGTCAGTACTTTTATTAATAAATTAGCAAAACTTAATGGTCGGCACAAACTTTACATCCGCCACAGGAATAGTCTATACAAATAACATACTATTTGTATAAAAAAATCGCGGTGGCTGTGAGTTTAATATTCCCGCAGGTGAGTTGTTACACACGGAACCGAGAAGCACAGGGAGGCCCCTAGTACGATTGATATGCTATGGCGTGAAAATGTACGAAAACCTTCGGGCATTGACGATCCTGTGCAGTTGAGTCCTGTAGGGTGGCTTATGACTGACTTTCTATCTCTTCTTTCGAATGGTCAATCATATAAAGCCGAGCACGTTTGCATCGTTTTCTTGCTGAGTCGAAACCATGGGAGATTCCGCTCCGTTTTCCGACTTTTACTCGGATAAACAGCCATTCCCGCAAGGGAGGGAGGTATGGCCTATGGCTTAGCCCTAAGGTACTCCCTTATGACAGCGCCAGTAGACACGGAATGAATATGATTCTAATATGAGAATTAATCGTAATACATATGTAAGGCCCGGATTTATATGCAAATGCATATTTTTGCATATTTGTGCATATTTGATGGGTTATTGCATATTTTTGCATATTTTCCTCTTTCCTAAATTTTTTGCAATAATACATAATTCGTTGTAAAAAAATTATAAAAAAATGTTTCATAAAGAAAAAACAAACATGAGAATCAAAAAGAAACTGCAAATTAAGCCGTTTTGCATCAATATTACATGAAATACAATGTTTCTAAAGCTTGCCATACACTGTCCAGTCGATTGAACAATCGATTGCACACAATCGATCTGACGCCCGTATATCATACATTATACAATTTATCGTACAATCTAAAATGATCGTCTCACCATCCACACAATACAACACAACATAGTGACAATTATATATTTTTGCTACTTTAGATGGAGAATGGCCACCACAGCGACAACATGGAAAGTGACCGGTGGTCAACACTATGTGAAAAAATCAACTAGTTGCTGATTTTTTTACATAAACCGGTGGTCATTCTTTATATTGTGGTTGTGGCAGTCATTCTCCATCGAAAGTAGCAATGGATGTCCATCGCCACAAAATATATAATTTTCGCTTGTTGTGTTGTGTCGAGTGGATCTAAGACTGTCATTTTAGCTACGTACGATAAATTGTATTGTAAATGTGCTGTACGGGCGTCCGATGGATTATGTGCAATCGATTGTTCAATCAATTTTACTGTATATGGCGAGCTTAAGTGGCAGTTGTCAATTAATTAACAAGTTTGAAGAACATACATATAAATTGTTTTCCGGGAAGCTCCGGCGAAATGCACAAATTAAAATTTCGTGCAATTACTGACAAAAGCACAGGCTTAACCACACTAAGGAATATTAACAAAATCATTAACGATGACAACGCGGAGCATTCGGAAATAACCGACCTATCAAAATTTAAATTTGCTCCAATTACATCAGTAAATGTAGAAAGATCATTTTCGGTATATAAATATATTTTAAACGGCAGAAAACACAGTTTCACTGAGGAAAATTTAAAAAAGTACTTCATTGCAATTCAAAAATGGAATAATAATGAAATCGTTTAAAATATATTTATGTACCGAAAACTATCGGAATTTTTGAAAAAGATTTTGATTGGGTTTATCATATTGCTAAAGTTTATGTATTCGTTATTTTTCTGAAATGTGTTTTATGTTGAATCAGAATTGAAATAAATTTAGTATTAAAACATATCATCGAAAGCACTTCTGTTTTATTTTAGACACTTTACTTAAAAAAATAATCTCTGTTTGAATCGAATTGCCATAAAAATTTGTCTAGTCCACTGATGGTAATAGGTTTAATTACGTATTTCAATATTTTTCGGCTACATATATACGATATTTTTCGTTTTATCACTGCATATTTCATTGCATATTTTGTGATTTTTTATTGCATATTATATGGCATATTTCGACCTTTTTTACTGCATAGAAATCCGGGCCTTATACATATGTATGCAGCCTTTTACCTGGTATTATTACCGGTACTCCTTAAATACCCATCTGCTATGCTAATATGACGGTCTATGAGCTCACTCAAATAAATGAGCACCCATTCTATATGTGAATAAATAACTCGGCAGGCGTGCTGTTGATCCTCTGGTCAAACCCAAGATCATTCAGATTCAAAATTAGATTCATCTGATCCGTGTATCCAGGACTTCTACAATGACTACAGAGGAGCTAACATGTGTCCATGTAAATTTAAAAGGCTGTGTTTGACACAGAATTCAGAAATGCAAATGCATTGCAAGAGTGAATAATCCTGAATTCTCTCAATAAATATCTAGATTCTGGATACATACATACTTGTAGTAGCATTGAAAACTATTCAAGAAATTGAATGCAGTGTTCAACATCGCTCTCCATTTGTCATTGCTAAATGCAGGCTAAATCAATATGTGAACAACCTTAGTGTATATGCATCTATCCATCCATCGCTAACATGCGATACTCATTTTTAATCTATTATTATGATTTCGTCCAACATGATGTTCCTTTATGTTGTTGTCGTTAAGTGAATTTCCAATCGTTCTAATTTTTGTTCGGTTTTCTTGCATCTTTCTTTCTACAAAATTCTCTTAAGTCTAAGTTTATTTTGAAATTCTATTACATATACATACATATTCAATTATAGACAAAAGTAAGGACTTGACGATATATTGAAACCAATTTATTGAAGACTGGATGTCTGTTCTTGATTTTAGTTGGTATTTTTCAGTTTTTCCGTTTCGTACGTGATACACGATTGATTTAATTCTGAATATGTTGTATGTGAAATTGTGATATTGTAATAAATCTCGGCAGAATGCAGTGTGATTTTTATTTTTATTTTTTGGAAACATCTCTAATGTACCAGGTGTGTAGGTATATAATATGGAGGGGTGTACAAATACTATCGCAATCTTGTATGAAAAGAGTGCAACTAGTGAAAAATTGCATTTATTTAGTAGAGATGTGTATATGGGTGCTATTGTGTTTAAAAAATACGCTAAGTTTTGTTGCAGTAGGAACTAGTAGGATGATTGTATTTATTCTTGATTTTTAAACTGTGTCAAAGACATTTGTAGTCGATTACCTACACTTCTAACTGGGAAGCAGCACAGGACAATTAGTATGTTCAAGCTTCCACGTTCGTTTATCAAACCTTATTTTGATGAAATTCACGGGCTATATCTATTTCTATTCAAATGTAAATGTCAGGAAAACTGTTAAATATAACTACGTATGGCAATATATGATACTAAATAATTTAGATTATTTTTTGCGCGATTTTTCGTGGGTCTTGAAAATAAAATGTCCAGTGCTTCAACTAAAATAAGATCTGTCCAGTTCCAACTGCAACGTTCTTCCTACTCTACGCATTTTATAGGTCATTACCACTGTCAACGATTGTATCTAAATCTTCGTTTTTTTTCTTTTCGTTTTCAATATTTTTTTACGTAAAAACTGCCTATAAAAATAATTAATACAAATATACACCGAGTATTATATATATTTTTTATATTATATATTTTTCACGTATTTACGATTTTTAAGTTTTTCTTTCTTCTTTTTGAATACTTGCAGTTGTCGATAATATAATTATATCTGCACGTAAAATGTCATCGTTGCAGAACACGACTTTAAACTATTTATTTTAGTTCTCATGTATCTCGATGTGATTATTTTCTTCATAATAACTGTTTCAACCGTGATCCTCCATTTTGAATCTATTTTATCCTTTGACTGTACTCTGTCAGATGTTTGTGGAAGTATGTATGTTATTTTTGTTATATTTATATGTAAATAGTTTCTTTTGTGTCGTAATATAATAATGTGTAATAATAAATTTAATTACTCTCTCCTTTTTGCGAAGTGTTGCCTATCGTCTCTCTTTGTTTTTATTTTTGTCTCTCGCACAATCGCTCTTTTGCTTATCCGCGTCTCTACGTCGTCGTCTCTCGTCGTTCTGTGACAAACAAAAATTGTCTATTCGTCTTCCTCTTCCCTGAAGAGATATGTACTCCAGTAAACCAAGTTAAATAGTGCGAATACCAGCGGAAACGTTATTCGTGAAATAACGTCGATTCTCTTCGATCTAGAACATTGACTTAGATAAATATTTTTCATTATTAATATATGGATCTAGAGATTAGCTTTTTGATTTGTGAGTTAATTTTTTTTTTGGTTTGGAAAGAATTGGAATTTTTGTTGTTATTGTTGTTTATAGTTAACATCACACGTCGACGATTTTATTCGTTCGAACCATACGAAACAAACGTTTATCAATAAAATAAATAAAATATGTATCAAAAATAATTCAATATTTTACGATTAATTCAACGATAATAACAACAAACATAAAAAAACTGGGTGGACGGGGACGGGGCGAAAATTAACAAACAAATCAAAAATTCAGTAAATACTTATGATAAAATAGGGATTCTGAAAAATAAAAGTATATTTATTTAATGTTTCTTAAAAATATATTTATCAACTTAAATGTAAAAAAGGTATATAATTTCTTTTTAAATTATACTATATAATTAAGGAAACGCATTTGAACTATATATACGTGGCCAAATCAAAGCTCTAAACTCCAGACAAAATATTCCATGATTTCTAGTTAACTAGTTGTTGTTTTTTTTAGTTTCTGGAAAAACTTAAACGAAATTGTGCAACAAAATAAATGAAGAAAAGATTTTTTTTTATCTTTTAATAGCAAAAGCCTGAAGAAAAGTTCTTACTAAATAGCGATAAAACGATACTAGTCTATTATACGGATTTATACTGGTGCAATAAGCTTATAGAATGGATTGAGAAACAGAAAACGAAAATATAACAGAGAGCAAACAGCAAAACAATTCAAAAATAAAAGACTAGTTTCATTGGTTCAAAATGATGTTTTCATTATTTTTTTAAGAAAGTTATTAGACATAGAGCTCTCGAATGCGGCGGGTGATCGCCTTGTTGAGTAGATCTTTCTAATGCGACTCCTTTATACGATTTCCTTTAAGTAATTCATAAAAAGCATGCAGGTTTAGTGTAGTAGTCAGCGCGTTCGCGATTAAGGGCTCTCGTCCACTGCAAGCGTAAACTTGAGCGGCGCGGCGCTCCAGCGGCAAAGCTTTCACAAAATGTGCGAGAAAAAGCTTTTACTAGTAAAAGGTATAAGCACACACAATATTCAGAAAGCTTTTCCATTGTATTGAATGGAATTTTTGTTTATTTTGCATAGTTACGCCATATTTTGCTTGGTTACGCCATTAAAATTCGGATAAGCTTTAAACGCGGGAGCGCCGAAACAGGTAATGGACGGCAGGCGTAAGGCACAGGCTCGTTGTCGTATTGCTGTTTATGATGGCTTTCAGATTCGGAACCCAAACGACGAGTACTGATGCAGTTGTTAAATTATCTATTGGTGATAAATACCTCAGCAGAGCGTGGAGAATGCATGTTGTTAACATTGTTGGGATTTGATTAGTATGTCTGAACTTTAATTTCAACGGAATTTTAGGGTTATTAGGTTATTAGAGATAGAATGTTAGAAAATTCAACGTAAAGTAAAGGGTGGTCCAACGTGAATGCACGAAGTTAATTGATAATAAAACAAAAAGTTTTTAGAGAATTATTTAAAAAAAATTTATTATGATATAAGGATCTATGGCAATTATGTGTGAAACAAAATATCGGCCAAATGCTCGCCATGACTACGGTAGCATACTTATATCCGATGGTCCATATTTTCAATGACTCTGAAACAAAATTGAGGTTGAATATCGTTAATGTGCATCTCATCCTTTAGCTCTTGAATTGTTTTGGCTTATTGACGTACACTCTTTCTGATCCCCAGAGAAAGAAGTCCAACGGTGTCAATTCACATGATCGGGCGGCCAATTAACATCGCCAAGACGAGAGATAACACGGCCATTGAATTTCTCGTGCAAAAGAGCCATTGTTTCGTTGGCTGTGTGGCCCCATCCTGTTGGAACCAAATATCGTCCAGGTCCATATCCTAGATTTCTGGCCACAAGAAGTCCGTTATGTGGACGCATTTGGTAGATTATGTTGACCAAAAAAATCACGAAGTGCACGAAAAGCATTTTGATTTTAACGTCCATTTTTGTAAAAGGCTTCAACGACCTTAACGCGCTGCTCAATTGTGTATTTCTCCATGGTTGAATTTGCCAGACACTGAAGCAAAGAAATGTCTAATAAAGTTGGGCGAGAAACTTACCGTTAACATCGTGCATTCTAGTTGGACCACTACACCGCAGGTCGAGCAACGCGAAACCATGGAGCGGTATAAAGAACGAGGCAAGGACCTTAGACCTGACGGACACAAACATTGACGAACCATAAATCGTACCCACATAGATGCACAGAGGTTACACACCTTTCTGCACCGCTACAAGAAGAAGAAGGCAAGGAAGAAGAAGATTCTAGTTGGATCACCCGTTATAACACACATGCATCATTATTTTGAGCTCTATGTCTTTATTTTTTGTACATAATTCTTTTTTTTTTTGTAATTTCTAATGAAACTAGTCGATGATGATAGATTGAAAAGTATTTACGTTTTTTTTTGTGTCAAGAGAAAAATCACATAAACAATTAAATACAATAAATAAGATACACTCTGAACTTCAGCTGAATGTAAGTTTTGTAGGCGATCTTATCTTGAAGTATAAAATGATCAAAACTTGAAAAATCATCACAACATCAAAAAGTAAACCTTTTAAAATGAATGTATTACCTCGTAGGGAACTTGGCTAACCACGTCTTACAACAGTTTGGTCGTTTCGTTGGTCGTAAATGGACCTCACACTGTCGCAATTTCTCTAATGCCATTGGATCACCCGGATGACGAACTAGCGGCTTCTAGAAAATTCAGGACGAAGTGTAGGTAATATTTTGGTTTTTAGTAAATTTATGTATAGCCTGTGATTGTTGTCACACACACATTTATGTATATATTGAGGAGGTGTTTTATGTGTAAATTAAATGTTATTTCATATTTAAACTTATTAAATACAATGTTATTCACGTCGGTTAGTTATTCTAAGCAAATATCAAGAAAAATCTGATTGCCTACTTTCAAAACTTTTCTGTGAGATTATTCTATTAAATTAGTGTCCGCATTTAGTAAAGTGAGATTTATTTTTAATTGAATTTACCAGTACTTTTAAAATTGTAACATTGTCAGATCCATTACGAAACTAATAAAAATATGACAGCAAATAGGCCATTTGATTGATTAAATAGAAATTTTACCGAATCACATGATAATTTCTGCGTGATAAGTACTGGATGGGGAAAAGCTACGCAAATTTTCTAGATTTTTTTTTTTAATAATTGTAATTATTTCGTCCAAGTCATATTCACTTGTTTGTGCAAATAAAAAGATCAAAAAGAAATAATGTCAAGGAATATTTTGAAAAAAACTGCAAAATATGGACTTATTGTTCGTGCATCCTGTGCAGTTTTGGGTAACGAAACTTCATATAAACAATTACAACTTACCTAATGATATGAAGATTCATTACACAAAACTACAAGGCAGCCAGAAAAAATCAACTCCCATGTAGCCGAATTTTATATAATAGGCTCGATTTTTGGCGCATCTGGTTTAGTTTTGGTTTAATAAACTTTTTATACAAAATTACCAGTTTTTTATAATGTTTCTTTACCAAAAATTTGGGGGATATGCCCAGAGCCTAATATGATTAAAAGACATTTTTTTTTAAGTTATGTTTGAAATAGATATGATGCAGCAAAGCCGCGGCGAAAGCATCAGCAATGCATTTTAAATGGGTTAAGACAATTTGCTGTTGAACAGCAACAGCATTCTACCAACATGATGTCGATTTAAAATGCATTGGTGCTGCTTTCGCCGGCCCCTGTTTAGCTGCATCATATTTATTTTAAGCATTATATATCCAGTAATAAAATAGAAAGTTACAAAAAAATATTTAATATAACTTGATTTCTCCTTGAAAAAAAAAAACGGAAATTGAATTTGACTTGGAGATTTAGTAAATGTTTGGCGGTTCTCGGATTGATTTGTTAATTTTTTTTATTGATTATAACAGGGCATCTAAAGGGCATAAACATATTACATAACGTAGAATCCACAACGGACAGCTGTGAATAGGCTATAAAATGTCTTATAAAAATATTGCTTTCATATAAACAATTTCAAAATCGTCGAAATATGTAAATATATATATGTATGAAAATATATGTACATAAAAAATATATATATATTTATGTGTACTTAAAATCTAATAACAACAATATTTTTTCAATATACCATGTGGGAATTTACCATCGGAATTGTGGCATTGCTGTCCGTATCCAATAAATCAGATGCCGCATCCAGGCTGGCCTGTTCTAATTCACGACGTTTCTTCTTCATATTATCACGATGCATGTCTGCGGCCCGATCCGATTATTTGTGGCATTTAAGAGAATATTTGAAAGAATTTAGTTGTTCTCAACAATACACACACATGACACACAATTAACGCAAAATAAATATATTTAAACGATTCGTTGATAATTATTACAAATACATTATTTATATGGTTATAATACGAGTGTGTGATTGTAGTGGTTGGTGATGGTAGTGGTAGTGGTTGAACAAAAATCCACAAAAAATATATTTTTCCAAACAAACAGCAACAGCCACAGTAAAAAGAAATTATATTTGACCGATAGGTACGATTATACGATTATTTTTTTATAAATATTTTATGTCATTTTTATAGGCGATTTATGATTTATCGTAGGTACATATTACACATAGAAGATAATCGAGAAGAGATATTACGAGGTGATAGAAACATTTTGTGTGTGACGAAAATCGAGAACCATTATACGATATAGAAAAAAATAGAGAAGAAAGAAAAAAGAAAACAAATTAATAAAAACGTAATGTTAAGAAGCCAAAAAAGTTGGATTTGAATTTGTTGTATATAATGTAGTATGTTTGGTATTCAGCAAACCTGAGCGTGATGCATAATTGACGAGGGCAAACTCCAGCAGAGCGCCAAAGACAAATGTCAAACATACGCCAGTCCAGACATCAATGGCTTTGGTGTAGGAGACGGGCGGCAAAGAGGCGTTTATACCGGACGTTTGTGTAGCCATCGTGAGGAGGGTTGTTACACCTGTAAAATAGACGAATGTTTAATTCGTTTTTATCCTTTTATAAATATAAGGAAAAATAAACTCGTACCCAATGATACGCGTGCAGGAACCGCTCCCTGGTCCAGCCAGAATGATACCCATGAGACGATGACAAGCATGCAGCACGGTATGTAGATTTGAATTAAGTAGTACGAAAACTCACGCTTAAAGAGCAAATCGACCTTGAGACAGCTGTATTCACCTACACAATGAAAAGGGTTGCATTAGAACTATTAGAAAATATGTACTTCCTTAAGTTGTTCATGTTGACGAAATCTGCCTGCACTCTGCTTACAATGCGATGACCGTATAATAATTTCGTTACCTGTATTCGTTTTGCTGTTGCAATAGTCAGTTAAGAATTTTTCTAAAGTAAAGCGAGGTAGGTGGAGATTTTTAACCACTTGTACAGGATCACCTTCTTTCCATTGAAATACTAAATCGTCTGTTGTCCAGCCGTCTAAAATTGAAAAAATCGAGATTAATAGATAAATAAAGCAAATGAGAGAAAATCAGTGCTATACGTACAGCTAGCCATTCGTAGTGAGCAAACTTGTCTATCCAACGGATACAGTTTCAAGTTCATAGGACATGCCAGCGTTAACGAAATTCGTATACTGTACAGTACGGATCCTTTTGGAAATATTCGAATATACACGTTCGGCATAATGATATTGTGAAAATGTCCTTCTTTCTCGTTTGAGAAGAACAAATCCGGCATCCATACTCGACTCGCTTCGGTTAATGTTAAGTATTTAAGACGACCTAAAATGGAAATTGAAATATATAGTTAGAATTAAAGATACTCAATAAAATGATTATGCAAAATTTGATCCAAAATAGGGATTGAATATATCCAAATGAATGGATATTTTGCTCGTATGATCGTACGAAAAATATTCCAATAATGCAAAAGGCTTTCGATATTAGTGTTTATTAGCATTAACAAGTAAATACAAAACAATTTTTTACCTCCAATATCGTCAAATTTCAATCTTTCATCTGTCCACTGCTCTCGGAACGTCAATTGTACACTGTATTCCTATAATAGTATGAGAACAGTCGTTAGTAAAGTAAATTTTAAATATCTCGAACATTTTAACTATAAAATAAAGACAAGATGAGACAACGAAAATAAAAAAAAAATATATAAAACAACTATAATCTATTTTATTATGTATATTTTTTGTTTGGACTTCTTAGAACCCCTATGAGCATTATCATGCAAATACGAAAGCAACACACTGCATCCATGTATCCAAAGACATGTAAACCAGCAAACAAGCGGTTTATCACAGCACTTGCATTTTACAGCACAGAACAAACTTTAAGAAAAACAATTTATCTACAACATTTCCAACAGGCACCACGACGACGACAATTATTAATATTCTCATGCAGAAATTTTGAACTGAAATTATCTAGATGGTTAAAAGTTAAGTGAAAATTGCGACAGAAATGAGGAAAAAAATTAATTAAGAAACTTAATTATAATACAAAACGTATATGAAAAATTAACAGAAAGTTTCGATGATGAGATGATATTTGTAATTTATTTTTATATTATTATGTTTTTTGTTTGTATCATTTTTGTATCTTAATGTAAATATACGATATATCATTATTATGGAAATTATTAAACGTTTTCTAATGTTGTAAAAGGGAAAATCTAGTCGCTGATTCTATATTAATATTTAAATCTTAATTTATTAATTTATAAAAGATATCCCATAAGGAATATTACTAACTACTGGGTTACAATTCGTATCTATATACATACTATGAAAACGTCATATAAGTATAATACAGTTTGTTGATTGTATATATTTCAATATAATCGCGAATCGAAGCGGTTTGAATAGTTTACACATCTTTAGTTTACCTTTACGTGCTGGCCTCACTCTGTATACGATCAAATTAAACATTTTTCGCATTTTTTTTCTATCGGATACAGAACAGGGCAGCAAAACTTTCGTACAAATTTGAAAGAAGTGTTGTTTATACCCTTCGCTCATAGAGTGAAAGGGTATATTGTTTTTGTTACGCCGATATTATGTAACACCTCAAAGGAGCCACCGGAGGTATGGCAAAGTATATATATAAATGATCAGGGTCGGTCCCTGAATCGAATAAGCCATGTCTGTCTGTCTGTCTGTCTGTCCGTGTGTCTGTCTGTTAGCACGATAACTCCCGAAATAATGAAGCTAGCGGTTTGAAATTTTGGTCAAATGTTTGTTTTGCTAAAATCTTGGACGGTATTGAAAATGGGCCAAATCGGACCACGGGTTCCCCTACCTCCCATACAAACTACCCCTCCTTGATATTTTAATTCGGTCATAACTTTCGGTAGAATATCGCTATTGACTTGAAATTTTGATCAATGTCTCATTCTGACATATACTTTGAGTTGATGGAAAGTGGATTAGGTCCGACTACCGCTACCCCTACTTCCCCTACAAAGTTATATTCAGTCATATCTTTTGATAGAATGTCACGAAAAACTTCAAATTAATATCAAATGGTAGCCGTTGGATGTCTTGACAAGGTAATAAAGATGTGTCAGGTCCGACCCATCTACCCCTCCCTCCCCAACAAAAAATATGAAATTGAATATTTTGGGTTTTGCGTGCCTTCTAGGTCTGTACATGGGTAACTTTGTCATTAAGTTTGTAACGCATTAAAGGAAGCATCTCCGACCATACAAAAAGTATACATCATATATGATCAGCATGACTTGGGGAGTCGATTGGAGCATATCCGTCTGTCTGTCTGTCTGTTGCGACGCGTTTTACTCGGCGGGTATTGAAGCTAGCAAGCTGAAATTTTGCACACGTGCTTCTTATCGTTGCAGGCTGTTTGTATGTTTGATTCACTCAAATTGGATCACTGGGTCATGGGGCTGCCATACAAACCTAGCTCCCCAATTTGAGTTCTTCTAAGAAAAACTTTTTTATTTGTGTACCAATTTCAACCAAATTTCACACAAATATGTTTCTATAGATAACACAAAATATATGCAAGAATGGATCAAATCGGACCATGGGGTCATGGGGCTGCCATACAAACTTAACCCCGCAAATTAGGTTATTCTAAGAAAAACTTTTTTATTTGTACACCAATTTCAACCAAATTTCACACAAATGTATTTCTATTGATGACAAAAAACATATGTAAGATTGAATCAAATCGGACCATGGGGTCATGGGGCTGCCATACAAACCAGACCCCCCATATTGGTTCTTCTAAGAAACATTTTTTACACCAATTTCACAAAACCTTGAATCAATGTGTCTTTAGCAAAGCAACTAAAAAGTTCAAAACGAATGGAATCGTACTGTGGGGTCATGCTCCGGCAACCCCAATAACATTTTCCGAGTAAATATTTTTATTTGGCCACTAATTTCAACCAAGCCCAAAACTTTTGTCAAGACGGAAGAAAAAGAATGAGGAGGGGGATTAAATGCAAGTCATAGGTACGCCCGAAAGAACTTTTAGCCCAAGCGAAGGGTATCCAAATTTCGGCCGCGCCCGAAATTAGCCTCGGCCCCGGGGTTGGCGAGCGAAGCGAGCAGGGGGCGAAGCCCCCTAGTTTATACATGTGGAACACCATGTGTCAAATTTGTATGGAAGCTGTGCTGATCTGTCCTGTTCCCGAGAAAAAAGTAGTAATTTAACGTTTTAAATATGAAAAATGAAGCATTCATATTACAACGCTGCCTTATCCTTAGTCTTTAGTGTTGTTGTAATGCTTTGACAAGCACCTGCAATAACCACAGTGTTAAGTCATAATCCCCCAACCATATTAGTTGAAATGAGGAAACGCGTTAGTTCTATCTAAGTTAATTATTATTACAACATCAAAATAAAGTAGGCTTTAACATTTTTTGGACTTTGGCCTTTTTTTAGGTTAGGACAAGCTATTGAAAATATGGGAACTATTTTGTTTCAATTGAATAAACATTTTTTCCCTTTAAAAAAAATGTAATTGCCTTTATACCGCCACTGAAAAAATCATTTGCTTAAAACAAGAACAAAATACAATAAAAAACAGCCAAGAATTTTTTTTTCCTGATTTAAGATGTATTTGCTTGTTCCAAGAAAAGTTTTTCTGATTTAAGATGTTTTTTCTTGTTCCAAGAAAAGTTTTTGCTTAAAATAAAAAATAAGCATTATTTTAAGCAAAAACTTTTCTTGGAACAAGAAAATACATCTTAAATTAGAAAAACTTTTCTTGGAACAAAAAAATACATCTTAAATCAGGAAAAATTATTCCTTGGCTGTTTTTTATTGTATTTTTTTTCTTGTTTTAAGCAAATGATTTTGTTCAGTGCGATGTTGGCATTATCTGGTCTTGCGATTTACTATGGGTTGCCACTTTGTTAGGGAAACTACGGGGTTATATATATCACACATTTTTATGTATTGTTCATTTTCTTGCTGCTAATCGGAAAGCGATCATCAAGTTAAAATATACATACATATATCAAGTGCGAGCATTACAAGGTCTATATTCCAAAAAGTACGAAAGTCTGGAAACGAAGCTCGCTCCAGTGCACAGTACTTCAAAATTTTTTATAATAGGACGTTCTCGCCTAATTCAAATATATTCAATAAAATACTTTTATTAACAAATATTTTTTTTATAGTTCTTATACTTGGAGGAAAATTATGTCTTAAAATATGTATCATATCCATAAACACAATTATCCATTTGAAAAATTTGAAAATTTCTAAGATGTCGCTTATATTTGGCAACCGATAGTATTTTCGGAAAGCGAAAAGTAAAAAGTGATTACATTGTTCGGCAAAACAAAGCTGTTCTGCTTTTTCACGATTTTTGGTGAATCCTATGTCAAATAATCTCATGAATTAGAATATCAACGGTGGGTAATAATGGGAAATATTGCATTATAAGCGAGAATATTTCAAGTATAATTTGTCAATAATTTTTTTCCGGTCATTTCTCATCACCAAAAATTATGTCTATTTTAAGCGATAAATCGTGCAAACATTTTGCAGGAATCGTGCAAACATTTTGCAGGAACATTCTATACTCGCAATATTTCATATCAGGATTTTTAAAAATTTTTCTAAACACGGTTGCGAGCCAGATGAAGGTGTTTTCGGGGCCAAATTGTGGCCCGCGGGCCAATGGACAACCCTGCTCTAATGACTTGCATGGAACACAAAGGATTAACTTTTAGTTAGCATTCAGGATAAATGTCTAAAATTTTGGACTAAGGCCGAAGATATGTTGAGATCAACAGCATACGCTCAGCAGTGTTATTTATTTCCATAAATGGGTATTCGTTTAACATCTAAGTGAAGTGATCTAAGTAAGTCTGTCACATGGGTCGCGAGTTCGAAAGATTCCATAAACTGAAAATTGGTTCACGTTGAGTCTCGTACCCACGACCCTGTGCACCGAAGGTGTGCGCACTAACCATAACACCAACCAGTTTACTTGTGATAAAAGTTGTTATTGAACTGAATGGAATGTACAATACAATTTAAAATTTTCTTGTACATTTAATCCGTAGTATGTCACTTACATCGTTCACATTGTCCGATAAAAAACATTCTCTGCAAACACTGTCCTATTTTTTTTTTAAGAAACATACAGTGGAAAATTTATATTTTTAATCAAATTCTACGAACGCCTTGCTTTGAAGGATACGCGAAACAAAGAAAAGTATCGTTGCATATATAAACCCATATGTTAAATATTGTACTTGCAGAAACAGAAAATTTCATTGAAAAAAAAATTGTTTCTCCTTCCTTATACTAAATTTTTAACTACGTAATGAATACTTATTTTCGCTGTTTAGAATATTTTACAAAAAAATTATGTAATTACGACTGGGTAAGTAAACCGCGGAGTAAATTAATAATAATATATTCGGTTTGATAAATCACATCGCAATGTCATTGCAGAGGTATTAGTTATTTGTATAAAGCTACAATATATCAAAACCCAAACCAAGCTTCACACTACCAAAATTTTGTGAAAAAATTGTCCTTGACACAAAAACACCCACAAACATTTTTATGACATTTGTGTAAAAAAAATTTATATGTACTACAAATTTTTGCACAAAATATCTCATTCAAATTTATATGAATGGTTTTCTACGAAAATCTTCTCAGACCTCCAAATTTGTGGCTAAAAATTGTACAAGGATTTGGCTAATGTGAGGCTTGCTTTAGACAAATTATACAATAATTTCAATGACTTAGTCCTATATTATTCTTATTCTAGAATTTCAAAAATTTCTAATTATTTTATTCTGTTTTTCACCACCACCATTTTTCTGATCCTTCCATAAACGCATATACATAAGCAGAAATTAAATTAACAAAAACTTAAAATTTTACAATCAAAGAAAAAATAAATAAAAATGGAAAAAAGAAGAAAGAAAAAACTTATAATTTTCATTTTGTATATTTGATTAATAGACGTATACTGAGTATAATTTACAACACGACAGATGCGTATTTAATACGATATAACAATATATGCGTCTTCACGTTCTTCATATTAGGTATAGCTTTAATTTTGTAGATTACAAGAATATAATTATTACGGAAAAAAAGTTTTGTCATGTGCCTGTATCCTTTACAAGTCAGTTGATGGTTGAAAAATAGTAAAGTATGTGACACACTCACAGACCAATTTTATGCGTTCATATATTTGGAATATTTTATATCAATGTACGAGTACAGTTTCTCATGCAAAGAAAACTATTTGTAAGTATATGTACTTGGTTTTGTATGGGAGTGTTTTGTATGGCAGTGTATGGTCTTTTCTTGAAATCTCACTTCGTTTTGTGTGGTTAGCTATCGATTCCCGATCAGATAATCTAAAAAAGTCCTAGCTTAAGTTCGAAACCAACATAACTCGTAAGGAAAGTCAAGTTTAAAAAAAATGTTCTGGATTTGAAAAATAAGAAAAATAAATGTGATGCAATAATGCATGAAAGAAGCAAGTTTAGTTGATGTTGTTGTTATTGATTTGATTTTATGATATTTTTCAGAAAAGTTTTATTTTTTATTAAAAACAAAAGAAAATGTTATTTCACGAATGAATGTCAAAAATAAGAAAAAATGTTTTCCTGATAAACTATTTCGTAAGTAGATATGCATTTATAAGTATGATTGGTTGAATGCATATTCTTTGCAAAGACGTGAAAAGCCGTGAGTGCGTTTTAACCCGATCTAACGCACAATAAGCCAGAACAAATAGCTTGCGTAACGCGAAATAAAGCGGTCAAAAATAAATGGGACTCACCATAGGATTTTCGCTTTGCGCTGCGGGGAGTCACACTTCGCGCAATTTGGTATAATATGTACCGTTAGATTCGCCAGAGCCTTAAAAAACAGAGGCGGTATTGACTTTAAGGGCGTACGTTTACGTGGTTTTTGTAACACAAGGGATAAAGTCAACCCGAACTCTACTCTATCTTCTTAGTTATCTTCAACAAGGCTCTCGCGAATCTAACGGTACTCATTACAGCCAGTTGCGCGAACGATAACTGTCCGACGCTGCGGTGGTGGGCCATATTTAGTTTGGACCAGTTTTAAACAAAAATGAAAAATAGGATTTAGTAAAAAACGAAATAAATTTTCCATTCTTTTAATTTGATTAATAGATCAGAAGATTAAAATAGAAAATTAATTTATCTAAGATCGGGTTAAAGAACGCGATTATGTATAAGAAACCTTTTTTTATGTATATTATTTATTTATTTATTTATATATATGTGATATTATAATGTATGTATTTAGCTTCATACTCATAGACAGACACAATGGATTACAGAATGTGGGCAGATACTCTTACTGTTTTCACTTTTATAGCATATTCAGTGTAATACACATTCAGGCACACCAAAAAACAACACAAAGAAATCAAAAGTGAAAATCATAATAAAAATGCATGATTTTTCGTTACAGTTATTGTCAGGAGTGTTTGAAAATTTAGCGTGTAATTCAATATGTTCTATGCCAATAATAAAAGAAACCCCGGTAATGGAATACGATGAGTGCACACAAGGAAAATAATGTGTCTGGAAATCTTTAATTAAAGTAAAACACTTTTTAAATATTTTTTTCTTTTGATTGGAAGAGTGTTTATTAGTAGTTGTAGCAAGCCCACAAGGGACTGAAAGATTTGCTGTTTAATTAGTGCTAGTGGAATCAACTGCTTTTTTAAAAATATTAATTGGTGGAGAAATGAAAAAGAAATCAAAGAAAAACTGCCCATAAATTAAATTCTAACATTTAATTTTCGAGCATACAGCCGAAATAATAATAATTTAACATATTCTGAAAAGTCCATTTAAGCATAAACTTTTCGAAATTAATAAATAATTAATAGTTTAAAAAAAAAATGAATTAAATGGTAGCTGTAAACGGTAAGCAAACGTTCGAGTAGTCCTAGCTTCTATCTCTCCCAAAGAAAAAATCAAATAAATGCTAATATAATTAGCAATCCATCAACATGTTAACATATTAAATAAAAAAAAAAGAAAAGAAAAAAATGCATTACCCACACCCACTATTTTCCTTTGTCGTGCTATGATAATGGACTCGATTCGATGTTATTGTAAATTCAAAATAACTTTTAGCAAATGTGTTTTTAAAAAACAGCCGTTATAAAGAAGCGATTAAGACTCTTTTTTTATTACTGAATGTGAGAAATATGCGCTTAAGCAGAATACTTTAAAAAGTTGTTAATTTTATAGATAGTCGTTTGATGTGTCACGATCGACAAACGTATATAAAGTATAGAATGACTGTTTTTATTTCACTGTACATCACTGCAATAATTGGATTCAATTACTTGGGGCCTTCTTTAAAATTGTTGTGTTGTTGCAATATAACAATTTCCAAGTATTAGAACCAAAAGATATATAAATATTTATAATGTATGTATATATAGGTGGGGAAACTTTCAACACCGCATTCATATATGCACTCACCATTTTATAATCGTCGATTTTAGAGATTGATCGAAGGAACATGTTGACGTACACTAAGGTGGGCGCGTTCTCTACAATTATTTATGATTGTAATAGATTTAGTTTGTTTTCGATACACGATAATGTTTTTTTTAGTTCTTTTTGCATTTAAAAATTATGTAGAAACTTTAGTAAAGTCCTAAGCGTAACTATAGTATTACGAGTATGTATACGGTGCAGAGTTGAACGATGTGATGTTACTTATAAATTCATCTATATTGTAATACTTAGGGGTGTATTGGTATGTATAAAATATGTGTTGAGATATGAATGAATAGGACAAAATAGGTTGAGCTCTAAGTGTAAATCCTAGTACAGTACAGAATCGATGATTGTCAAGTCCGTTATTGGATTGAATATTTTTTTTTAATATTATGTATTTGTTAAATGGTATATGAAGCGACACGTCTAATGATGTTACGAATAAAGGTAGAAAATTATGAAAATGGATTGATTCGGAATAAAAAATAAAATAATGAATCTAACTGGTAACTACATGCGAATCTATAGCTAAAACGCATAATATAAAATTGCCTTAAAAAGTAATATGTTTTAAATTGTTTTTTTT
Organism: Microchrysa polita; assembly: GCA_949715475.1. Taxonomy (NCBI): domain Eukaryota; kingdom Metazoa; phylum Arthropoda; class Insecta; order Diptera; family Stratiomyidae; genus Microchrysa; species Microchrysa polita. The sequence goes on along the minus strand of OX454420.1, from coordinate 87,723,440 downwards.
TTGTTTTTTTTTTTAAGTGTCGTCTCTATTTAAAATCTTGAAAAAAAACATAGGCGGTATTGTGCACACATTAACTTTCTATAGTAGAAGACAAAAGAGTTTGGCATTTAGTTTTCTAAATATCTTATATGAGAAACTGTAGTGTGACGATATGATTATAACAAAAATGTTTGTAGGTCCTTTAATGTACTAAAAGGATCATATGAATATAGTTTTTTTTTCTGCCTTTCATTAGATATTATCATTATGTATTTGAAATTATCTAGTGCATTGAGTATAAATATGGGAAGCCTACCAGTCGTGGCATGAATGAGTAGTTTTTTTTTATTATAATGATCAATACTTTGTAATTCAATTAAAAATAATTAAAAAATAAATTTAAAACATTTATAATTATAAAAACATAAATAATAAAGAAGTTAAATTATTGATAGTAAAAAATACATTACTAGCTGGCATGGCAGTAAAGAAAATATGTTTTTTTTTATTCGAAATTTCGATTAATTCATTAATTATTATTAGAAGTTGATGATTACTCTTTCCCCTAAAATTTTGCACTCCCTTCATATACATTCTCGCCAAACTAGAAATGTACCTTAATATACAGATATTACAAAAAAAATAAGAACGTCTATGGATCTCATGGAAAAATGTTGGGACATGGAAAATGCAAGTTTAATATGGTGACAAAGAATCAATTTGATGTAAACTAACTAGGCTTTCATAATTAATTTAAATACATGCTATATTAATTGTGTTAATATATTTTTTTTATTTAGCTCAATTAAGTGTTTATTTATGTATATTAGAATGGTAATGTATTTTAAAAAAACCCATATTAGTAGGGCCGCAATATTGTTATTTTTGTTAATTATGAAATTATTGTTACATGAGATGATACAAAAGAAAAATAAGTTAAATGTATGTATAAATAAGATAAATAAAGAAGAGAACTCCTTTACTATTGACACTGGAGTTTGAAATGGAAATGATAAAATGAAAAAGCTGCATTCGTTGATTAAGATTGAAAACAGAGAGAAAATAGCCTTCGTATGTCTATTATAAATAGGATATTGTAAATGTAATTATAGTAAGTGAATCTATCATGTATAAAACTTATAAATAAAAATATATAACAGCAACGAGTAGGTATGTGACTGCAACATACGGTACAAAGCTCCTATTTATACTAGATTCACAATAGTGAAAAGTATATTACTCTCTCACTATCTCTAAATAAATAAAATGAATAAATTATTTAAAAAAAAACACATTTTTTTTTTGAAAAAATCCATAGCACATCCATAGCTGGAAGAGAGATCAAATAATAATTACGGCTAATGAAGAAAAAAAGAAAACTAAAGATGACAGTAAAACTTATTTCATACGAGTAATATTGGTTGTAAATTCAAGTTCAAATTATTTTGTATTCAGCTTATATTTGAAGGTGATGAACGCTTAAAGCACACACAATACAACTTAAGGCCACTTGTTTGATTGATATCATACTCTCAGTAATATCTTTACATCATAATACCGTATAATCAAACACAGAGACAAGAATAGAGATCCAAAAGACATTCAATTTAAAACAAAAGTAATAAAATCAATAAATCAAGGAAAAAAATATAAAATAAATAAATATAGTAAAAGAAAACCAAACAAAAAAATGAATAAAAAACTAACAAGAAACATTTTATCAATTCCACAATGTATTTGTTCTTCCAAAAGTTACACAAACATTCACTTGAACGTAAAATCAGTAATTTAAACAAGGCCCACGTGACACTGGACAATCAATATATCATGACCTAAAAAATGTCAAAAATTATATAACTATATATAAAGAGAGGCGGATACTACAACCATTTAAATCAAATAGTTTTTCAGTTTCTCTGGTCGTATATAAGATCCTTTTTTACCGTTAGAAAATTTCGTATAAAATTAAATAAACTTTGGTAATGAATTTTCGTTAATGACCTCCGCGATAGCTTACATGGACACAGTAGTAGAATTTCTATAATTCTTTCAATGACTATTCAAGTAGCCAAAACCTGACGAATCCTTCTATGCGAATCTTGATTCGATTGGAAATAGCTGTACATTTGAAAGAATATCCATAATCCAAGTTGTACGGCCCGCACTCAGGTATGCTGGACCATGTATGAAAGTAACGCGGAGAAAATTACGGTCACCGGTGTGACCAAAAGGGATCGTATCAATAGTATCAACATCCGAGGCAGCTCGAAGACTGTCAAATGGATTGGTATGGCGACATTAAAAGGCTGAGAGCAGTCCGTAGAAATAGGCTGAGCCATTACGGCCAGAACGGGATATATGCCTACACTGCAGACTTAGCGACGTGACGTCATGGAGCGATACAAGAAAACAAGGTAGATATCATATGAAACAAAATCTGAGACAGATAGAAAATATAAGGTGGCGCACGGTTACCTGACGATTTTCAAAACGACGTAAAAAAACCAAAAATTCATGCTTAACTCATTTTTTTTGCAACTAAAACACTCAGGACAATTGAGGAGTTTTGGCGACATCGTTGTAAAAATTTTCATCACTAAGATTTTAGAGTTATTTACGGTAATATGCAGACCCTTTTCGTAGCAGATCGACTTCTATTCCTTCGATCTCTTTGAGAGTGGACTCCTTCAGTGACCGTGTATATACCGCAAGCAAGATAAAATATTTTAATCAAAAATATTTTAGTCTTCGACGGCATATACGGGCTGTACTAGCTAGTATGAATTAAGTTGAGTACCACTCGCGAACCATTTTGTTCGAGTTTGACAGTTGACAAAATGGACTAGAATTTAGTTTGATCTAGTCCGGTATAAATACCCTATAGAAAAGGTACTACATATCTCCAAACATGTTTTAGAGGCGGTATATAAGCGCTCAGTAGTTTCATACAGTAATTCAGACATTCAGCTGAAATTCATTGCAGATGTTGTACACATATTACATTTTTATATTCAGAAAGATTTATGTAACCTCTGCGGGCATGTATACCGTTCGATCCACTGGACCCGATTTTTGACCACTTTTCATCACATACCAGCGAAAAGTTACGCTGTCTCCCGTTAGATTTTGCTATTGAGCTCATAGATATGAGCTTGTTTGCGTAAACCAACAAATTAAAAAAAAATCATAAAAGAAACACTCCCGACGTTACATTGCATAAATGCTGACTACACCAAATCAACTGGGAAAATTACGCTCACATTCTCTACTTTGCTGGTGATTTTTAATAGCTTCCAAATGTTTTTTGTTCTTGAAATACAACATGATAAAAAATTGTATCCTGTCTCTACGATTTGCCCTTAACAGATCACATAAAATTAAAGTTAATTTTTATTGAAAGACGAAATTGTTATGTCGATATTGAAAACCGCAGTGGTTAAGGGTCCAGCCGTCCAGCGGTTTCCTCATTAATAATACAATTAATGATAATGGTATATTTTTCTTCGATTTAGACCGAGGGAAGAATACCGTTAACCTGACATAATAATATTATTTTCAGGAAATAAACAAGCTTTACGGATGCATTATTATTGTTCACCATAGTAGATAACTGTAAATCTGCCTATGCCTAATAACTGTATTTTAAGAGACACAACTAATTTGTGGCCCCAAGTGCTATCACAGAGTGTGTTGTGTATATTACTTTTGCGTCCAGAGCGGAATTTCAGAATGATCTCGGGCGAAAATGAAATTTGCGCTGCGATTTTGCCAATGAAAATTCATATTTACTATCGTGGAATATGTCGCAAATCCTGGGGAGTTTCGTAAACTACAGTCCAAAAATGATTCCACCAGTTTTTCTGTCATTTTATGTATTATTTTTCGATTCCCCCGGTTATTGGATAATATCCACGATGGACTCAACGTGAACAGTGAATCGGTTTGACGTTTGAAAATCTCACCACGGTTGGCGGAGAATATGCCCCAGAGCCGTGACTCCCTTCCATATTGCAAATGCATTCGGACAAGGGGAAAATATTTTGTTTAGCTATTTTTAAGATTATTTAAGGCGTAAAATGTATAGTAATCATTGTAGCGCAAATTATAAATTCACCACAGTCTGGTTCTTCTCATCGCTCCAGGTGTAAAAACTTCTTTCAAAAGGAAATTGAATGTAGTTTTTTGTACGTTTAGTACGACATCTTGCTCATCGGATGTGCGCTTTTGACTATTTAAGATAAGATTATAAAGATTTATTGGCTCGTCTAGTACGAATCACAGTTTGGCAATTATAACCTTTATATGTATTTTTCTCATTTTAACGAAGCTTTCATTACCAAAATCATCCTAAATTATTTATTTTTATAACTTTTAAATATACTCCAAAATCTTAGAAACCAGAAAAATTAAAAAAATTATCTGAATGTGAGGAGACAAGAATGCTGTTTAGCAACGGCGTACCATAAACTCTATAAAATTAATGCTATTTTTTCAATCTTAGTGATACATATTTTTCAAATTTAAATTTTTTTTAGCAATTTTTTATAACAACGAAACCGAAAAAGACACATTTCTTTTCTGTTGTTCATGTAAGCGGAATAGTTCCTCTTCTATCTTTTTTTTTTTTAAATGCAGTTTATTTAAAATTCGACGAAGTCAACAGTTTTCGTTAAGTTTTTAAGTTTGATTTTTTTTTGTAACTTTCCCTTTTTGGCCATGTAATTTTCGACTTACCATAGTAACATCATCGATTTTCGATATACTTCGAACGAAAATGTTGACGTAAACAACAGCAGGACCATCTAAAGTTTCAACACAGAAAGGGAAAGAGAAATCGATTGAAATTTTCTTAGATGTGAATTTGTTTTAACGAATTTGCGGACTTTTTTTGGTTTATTGGTTTATGTTTTTATTATCTTCAGGAGAAGTACTTTTTCTTATTATCTTTTACTATATGTTTATCTAAGTAAATCCTAATATTGATTAATTACTAAGGGCGATTTATTACTATGTACTATAATACATATGTATGTGGTTTTTAAGAAGTCACAGTTTATCAGTTAATAAATCTAATTGCATTAATTAATAAATATAATTGCATTAGATTTATGATAATACAACAAACTTTTTTTATGAAACATGGGAAATTTTACTGTGAATGTGTTGGGCAGCGTAGCGTGCTATGCAGGGTTATGTGATAGGTGGATCTGAAATACGACTGGCCTAGTTATGATCAAGATTATTATAATTGCATTATTTTTTTATTATCATAAAATACTGTTACATATGTACAATGTAAATTTTCTGGTAAATTTTACTAATTTCTGAGACAGATAATATTTGGATTCTCAATTTGCATTTACGACGATATTGTATATATATTATATATATATCAGTTTACGGCGATGAAATTGGCATTCTCTTGATGCACTCTTCTGCACAGTTGTTGTAAATCAACATCAGAGGAAAATTGGTGAAGCGAGCATCAATTAGTCAAGACTTCAGTCTAAGTTCAAGGAACATTTTAAACTAAACCCTAAAGTTTTTCGTATTACATCTGAATATAGAATAATATTTTTTTAATGATTATTATTAATTATTTTACAGTTAAATACGCTACAGCTTGTTAAAATTATAAAAAGTAATCGTTTTCTTATGGCGTACGTACATTCGATTAGTTGTTTACTAAAGTATGTACCTACTGAAATGAAAGTTCTGAGAAATTTTGAAATAAACGAAATTTTTATTTCAGTGTTTGATGTGTATTTATCAGAAAAATCAGAAAATTAATAAATGAATAAATGACAAAAATAAAAATATGAACAAAGATTCAAAACCATAAACGAATGCATTTCAAAGAGAAATGGCCGTTATTATAAAAATATATTTTATAATAATAAATTGATTGATTCTCAGTAATGGGTCTCTATATTATATTCATGCTCAAAATCCTAGTCTAATTTATTAGTAATATGTTATTCGTCATTTGTATGATAAAAATATTTTATATTTTCACTTCCAGTTGATCAATTATTATTATTTGTATTTAATCCAGCCCATAATTCGTGTAGCAAAATAAATTTAAAACGAAACAAATAACTTAATCAAATCGAACAAAAATAGTGTTTTTTTTATTAAATTCTCTTTACTGGCATTTCATATAACATTATGTGAAATCTTATGAATTCAATGAGTTCTGATTCGGATGAGTTGAGGTATTTCTGACGAAAGAAAAAAAAATGTTCTTCTTGTAGGTGTCTTTCGACACTTTGAAAAATTTTTATGTTGACAATTTTGCGGGTCAAATGGAAATTGTGCAATACATGCCCACAATAAAGCATTCTTTAGTTGCAACCATTTTGACACTAGATATATGTATATAATTAAGAAAAATAACAAAACTATAGGCACAAAATTCTATAGAGTTTTGGAAAACCCATTGAACTCACAATGTGGTTATGAACTATCGAATGCGTTAAGAAAGCATTTTTTAATAATTGTCATCTCTCTGATGTAAGATCGAGCTAAATTTGTGCTTCATCATGAGGCCTAATAGTTTCAGACGACGAATACTGTTCGTCTATTGCAAATCAATTTTGTTGCATTCAAATTTCACTCGATAAAAACTAAGTTGAAGTTTTCATTGCATGAATATTACAAATGAAAATATTATAACCAGAACAGCGAAGTTAAATTGAGAAATATTGTATTATGTATATATATATATATATTTAAAAACAGGAGAAACTAATTTGTAAAGCTTTGAAATCAATTCAATTGTTATTTATGTATTATGTATTACTTCAAAGTCAAAAAGTTCTATTTATGTAGCATATTAAATTAGGAAAACGAAACACAAAATTAATCACTCTATGAAAACATAATGAAGATTTGAAAATGAATAGGGGAAAACTTTCTTTTTTTTAACCAATTCCGTAAATATATATTTACTATTTAGATTTAAATATATATTTATGCAATCTCTCCGTTTCTTAAAATTATTTTACATCGTTGTGGTTTTTCCTTATTGATATTTAATTTTTTAATTTCGTAACATTGTCGATTTCCGAGAATTCAATAAAAAATTTTGTTAGTTCGAATCAACATTGAAAGTTGGTGATTTTCGATTTCGATTTTTGTTTTATGGATGTTTTTGCTTTTGTTTTAGGGTGAAGAGATGAACTGATCGGGTTGCTTGCAAAAAAGGTTCTACGCTTCCACTTACCATCTTAATGTCACTTATCGTCATAATATTTCGAACGAAAAGATTGATTTTGACTACAGCGGGACCATCTGTTTATGCATAGTCGAAATAGTTTTATTTTTATTTAACCATTTAGGTTAGTAAAGATATAGAATATCAACTACTTATAATATTTTTTTGGATTAATTTTATTAGAAGAAGAATATGTCGTGTTAAATGCAATGATATTAATATAAAATGGTAGTCGAATACTTTCTAATTGAGTTTTTTTTAAACGCTATGCAATGAAGAAACTATTCTTATTTATTGACAGATATTTTTTATTTTTCTAATAGGATGTAATATGCATATTTTTGTGATTTTATTTCTAAACATATTTCCGGTTTTATAAGTACTACCTAATAAGAAAGAGAAACAATAAGAAATCAGCAATAACGACAACCCATATTCGAAGGGATTTGGATTAAAAGATAAAACGTGAGATTTTCTAAGGATAAATTCTCCCAGTCGATATAATTCTGACAGGTTTATTTTCTTCCCTGTTAATCTGCATACTGCATCCTTTTTCTCAATAGTTGGATCAATATTTATAAACATAATACGAGTAGATTAACTAAGAGTAAAAATTGCATAGCGTAAAAATGTAGTGCATTTAAAATATTTCTCGCCTGAAATTTTAATACATATCTACCTATCATATTTATTAGCCTACTAATATCAAAGTGCTCAAGGACAACATCTCTATCTAATAATTTATTAATTGAAGACCCTTTTTGGATCTTATACTCGCGCATACGTGTAATACGAATGTAGGGAAATTGTATTCTTTTCAAAACTCTTATACATCAAATCCTAACCACTAAATCGTGCCGCGCTAATTTATACTTGGACTCGATTATAATTTAGTGCAGAACTAGCCAGGTTTTACTTCAAGGATCGATACCAATACGTAACTATCTTCTTATTACTGTTGGGGTACCTATGTTCAAATTCAATCAAAAAGGGTGTGTCAAAGTGCGACAAAAATGTATCTGAAGTGAACATTTCCTTTTTTTACTTAATGAGAGAGAAACATAAGTCACTTTGCATTGCAATATTATTACAGGAAAATAAATTGATCACGTCTTATACAGTAGTACATTTTTATGGTACTCACATGCCTGTTTTTGTACTCCTAGAATTCGTAGATTATAACAAAATAATTTCTGTGTACTGTAGTATGGCTCCCGAACAGAGAATGATTTCGATAAAATTGATTTGAATTTATTTTAACATATAAAAAATCTTGAGAATAATATCATATTCGTACGGAAGCAAAATGATAAAAACAATACCTGCATCTGGACAGTGCTCTTTAAGTAAGCGAGAATTGGTTAAGGATAAATGTTAACTTAGGTTATGTTGAATATCCTCGTCCCGTTTGGATCATTAATTCATTCGTATGTATATATGCGGTGTATAAGAGACACATCGTTCGGCATGTTTTCGGTACACATGTTTTACACCACGAAGGCGATTTTTGTTTTGTGAAAAACCAATTTATATATATGAACATTTTGGGGAGAAGCGTTAGTTTTCATATATATTTTTTTTTTGCTTAATTATCTTATTTTAATTAAGTGTCAAACGAAAAGTTACGAATACACATGTGTATTTATTTACATATATGTATATTATAGAAAATCAAAAAGAAAATAATAAAATCGAAGTAGAGGATATCGCTTGCAGCATATGGTGCAAAAGCAATTTACGTAGAAAAATGAAATCGGATATGTGTTTGTGTCTGATCAAAATATTGTAGTGTAGTCTCTTTAAGAAATTTTTCAAAATAAATTTTTTATTTCAAAATGTTCGTCTTCAAAACCTTATCCTATTTCTATATATAATTGTGAATAGTTTTTTTTTTTAAATTTATCAATCAGTACCTAATGTAGCAGACCCCTAATTTTAGTAATAATTTAATAAATGTTTTTTTTTTCATTTGATTTGAAATATTAGATAAATAAATTCAATAAAAAAAACCCGTGTTGATCTTACCTGTGCCATTTATTCCAGACGGTCGTATCCGAGCATCATATTTATTTGTTCCTAAAATTTGATCCAAAACTTTTTTCTCTTTTTCTCGAAAATTGATTTTTGCATTATTTGCTCTAAAATAGAAAATAGAAGAGTGTATTTAAAATTGGGCATATTAAATGCACGTATACAGGGTGTTTTGCGTTGAGTAAGTGGACAATATGGGTAGGATAGATAGGACAATTTGTTTGAGTATAAACGCTAATTGGTAAAATCGAATTGGTCAAATGTTTACCGATATCGCATTTTTGTTAAGGTCACGACATGTCGTAATGTAAAATTTTCATAATCAATTTATTAAAAATTTTATCTGATCCACAGTTTTAGCAGTTACATAAACTCACTTTTTCACCGTTTCAAATATCAATATTGCTCAGAAGATATTGAAAATTTAGAGAAATGATATAGAATTTTCCCTGAAAATAAATAAGAAATATTTTATAACGGTACTTTGTAAAAAAAAGTCTTCAACGTATCCAACGGTATATTATTTTTAACATTTCAATTGCAAAGTTTGCAGTGCTATGTCGCTTAGCCATGGCCGTTTTGCAGAATTTAAAGTGTAAACTACCGTTATGAAATTATTCTTTAAATTTTCAAGAAAATCCATTTTTTAATTTTTCTTATACAGGGTGACAAACAAAAACTCGATACTTTTTAAAACGTCGTTAAAAATCGAAAACTCATGCTAAAAAATTTTTGCCACTAACTGTGCACAATTCTAGATTCAAATGATACCCCTGAAAAAAAATGCATGCTTTAAACAAGGCTTTCATTTCATCACATAACTTTTGGAAATGTTTTCAGAATCTGGCCTTTCGGAAGTGGTGCATTCCATTCCTTGTTAAAAGAGATTCAGTTAAGATAAGATAATTATGTATTTGTAAGTACGATGAATATAAGCGAAATAACCGAAAAAGGGGCACCATCCTTTCAATATTCATTTTAATGTCTCTCTTCCTTCCTGCAACACCATATTGCATTGAGTGAAAAAAAAAACTGCGAACAAAGTGGTTTCATCAAGATATAACCACAGTTCCCAGCAGGATCATATCGAGATTTAAGGACGTCCCAATCGGTCCAGACCAGCTCTGATTCTACTCCTCTTGGTTCTCGTCGGTGGTTTAGTGAAAAACAAATTGGAACATGAATTTATTAATTTTCGATAAGTTTTATGACGTTTCTAAAATCGTGAGATTCCCGTGAATTACCCTGTATTTGAATACTTTATGTTGGGAGTAACGTTGATATTGATAACCGTTTATTCGTAACTTTATGTAGCATTTGAAACTTAAATTGATACCATGAAAACTGTAAATAAAGGTTTATTTTCCTCGGCACGACTCGCTCATTCAATATAGAAACTTGTTTTTAGAATGAGAGAAAAATGATTTTTAATATGGAATGAGCGAGTCGCTTGAGCCGCTGGTGTCGTGCCGAGGATAATGAACTTTAAGGGAGGTTCCACTGAAACAATTTTTCCATAGTATATTGTCCACCCAACAATGCTGAAATGTTCAGTTGATTTTGGAAAATAAAATTTTGGTGCCAAAAGAAGTTGGCACCTATTCAATTGGTGTCTTAATTAACAAGTATGAATGAACAGTTAAACAAATTAAATAATTTTTAATCAGGCAGAAGTAAGACATGTATATTTTTTCTGGTCGACATCATCTTTCAAAAACCCTTTTTTAAATAAACAGAAGTTAGAGAAAACCTCAGAATGATGAAACATAGTTGATGTCTTAAGATTGTCGCCCGGCCGGGTTGTCTGGTCCCATTCAGTACAGAAAACGGCCAATTTGAGGGCTATAGCGGAGAAACGGGAGTAACTCCGGGAAAAAGGACTTCCGAAAAAATTTCAGTTTTTTTTTTAAGTTCAGATTCATCCAAAAAATCTATTATATTAAAGGAATCTGTCATCTAATTATTATTGGGCGAATGTTATTCAATGTGGATCATGAATTTATCAAAGAAAACAAAACAATTTTTCAGGCATAGTACCAAGCCCTAGAGGCAAATGACCTGATGTATCGCCTAATTAAAAGAAAAATGTCTACATCCAAACTCATATATAAAGAGTTGAACACAATCCATATAGCAATGCCAAATTTATGCCAACTATCGGACAAAGAACTCCATCGAAAAATATAATGTACACAAAATATACAATAGAATACAATAAAAAATACTTACAATGAAGCGCTACAGATGCATGCAAAGCAAAAAACCGCCCAGAAGCAATGTCCAGTGCCCATGATATTGTTGGTTGCTTGTATGAGCCTGAAAATGAAGAGAAACACATCCTTTTTGTTAGTTTGTCTTTTCAAGATTAGTTTACAAAGAAACAAAAAAAAAACGAATTCATGTATATAAAACACAACATAATGTGAACTCATATTTTATATGTCATACTTATCTGTCCACACATATGAGTATAGAAATTATGAGAAGAAGATATTATCGGTGCTGGCAGTTTTTCTAAGTCTCTGCTCTTGGTTGACGCGTTTACAAAAGGATGAAGTTCTGGATATTCTTACTACAGAAGTCATGGTCGGTATTATTTTTTTTTTTTTTTTTTGTATTTGGGCAAGACTGATATCACACACACAGGCGATGCGAAACCATGCGGACATTGAAGGAGTCTGATGTACAAGCTGTTCATCTCATGTAAAGGGGAAAAATGCGGGTTGCAAATATACAAAAATAAATTGTCGCAGACTTATTGTCTCCGCATCAAGTGACATCACAAAAGCATAGATCAGATATTTGTAAACGATTGCAACGCGAATAATGACATTGTGTCATAATGTATGGAGACGGGAGACTGCAGGCAGACCAGAGTGCTTTTATATCTGCTGACAATCAACCAGAGCGATATCTTTTGTCGAGCAAGTGAAGACAGGATGCACTCAACGTAGTTGCGTCCAAACTCTCTTTCATGTATTTTATATGCTCTCCAAACAGTCAAACATTCATTCATTGTACTCGTCTTTCATGGCGGTTTGAACGATTTGAACTGTGGGAAAAATAACTAATGTTGTATGTATGAGTATTGTTGGGTAATCATTTTGTTTTGAATGACTCGCTGTCTGCATTTTAAATTGCATTAGGTATCGTTGTAATCAACCGCATAGATAGGCATCAGTCCAGTACACACTATCGAACTCATTGACTAATTATTTTTTCAGGGATTGCGCTATCAGTTTTCTGTGTTCGAGAACTACATTATTTATTTATATCAAAAGGGTAGGGCCAGTGGCGATCCTACGCAGAGGTTTTGGGGGTTCAAACCCCCTCCGAAATTCTGTAATGTATAGTAATTTCTCACCGACTGCATTTTCAACAGAAAAGTAATGTAAGAATGCATACATCATGGAAGGAATCTCTGAATCACATCAACTGACAGGAGACAGCGATTCAGCATCATAAGAAATGTGGTGGTATCAATTTTTTTTTTTAGTTTATAATTATGACCCATTTGATCAGCAGTGAAAGATAGATAAGCATAATAATATCTCTCAGATCTAGGACTTACTGAAACTGGTAATGTTCAAAGTTTGTTTTTTTTCACAATTTTTCCACTAACTTTAGATTTATATACTAAGGCTACTAATTTGTAAACGTTCTTAACTTATGGTCTCTTCATCCAATTTCGTACCACACTTAAGCCCAGATTTATAAAAGTTCCTTGAAATCTTCCATGACGGTTTTCTTAACTCTTTCATTGATTTTAGTCGAAAAGCGAATTTTTAAGTAAAAGATATTTTAAAGTTTCCCTTAACTTAAGGATTATTAAGGTACGTTTGTAAATATGAACCTAAGTCTTTAAGTCAATTCAGTTTTTCGGAACTTTAACAAATGAGAGGAAGTATGGAGCCTAACTGTTGTGTTTCGTATTAGGCAAACCTGAAATTAATCGGCTGTAAATGGCTACAACTACGACGAATGAAACTCGCGGTCGCTGATTCACGTGACTTTATTAATTACTCAACTTTTATTATATGTACATAACTTAAACGTATAAACTTAAAAGTAGAATGGGTTCGTTAGTGCATTCACTGCTATTTCGAATACACACCCGATCCTATCTGTCTGCCAGCTATGGGTTTGCGGAGCATCCACTGCAATATTGGATGCATCCACGACCACTTCACTCGGCTGCTCTAACACGACTGAGTCTGCCACTAGAGCTAGCGTATAGTTCCTGACCAAGTATACGCACATTAATATGGGCCATACACTTCAGATTCGTATGGTCGCTCTGTACTCTTGTTCTGCTATATTGGCATTCTGACCGAATGCTTGGGATGCCTTTTAACAGTTGTGAGTTTCAGTTGAATAGATTAGATTAGATTGGAATTAGAATTTGGTTGCGCTTATCCGCTCTAGGATATCCACTCGCGCTGGACTCCTTGATCCTTTGCTAAGACCCCTCCCGAAATATTTTTCTGTGTACGCCCCTGGCTAGGACATTCCAGCAGAATTGCCAAATCACACCCTTGCATATTTAATTAGGTTATAGGAATCTGTGCTAGGAAGAATCTATTTAATTTATGGCACAATCCTTCTTCCTAGTTTCTTGAAACTTCTCTTGACTTAAGGTTTCTTTATCCGAAATCCTATTCCGTACCAGAGTGAGGCCCATATTTGTTAACTATCCTTGATTCAATGTGTCATTAACCCTTTCCTTCATTTATGTCGAATGTGGTTTAAATATATAAATTATCAAGTAAAAAAATTATTTTAAGGCCACATCGACTAAGATTTACTCAAGGTATACGTTTGTAAATATGGACCTAAATGTTTCGGCACTGTATTCTTCAAGATGATGAATTTCTTAAGAGCTAGCGTAAATAGTCTATTGGCGCGGTAGCTTGACCCCATTTACCCTTTCAATTAAAACATAATTCTTTTCCAAATGGTCTTGCAATTTTTGTAGATTTTTGGAACACCAAAACTCATTTATGCTCCAGTTTTGCAATCCACCGCCTCCTGACGGTCCTTATGAAGACAGCAAATTTCGTTTGCACGAATTCCTTTTTTAGAAATAGATGTCACCAAATACTGGTCTTTTATATTTTACCCGCATGCATTTAATAGTCTCCATACAAATTAATTCCATAACACGTTGTATATGAATTACATCCAATTTTGTGTGATACTCTATGCATCACATACATTTGGCGCAATCTTCATTGAGAAAAAGAAATTTCCCATACACAGGATCCTAGCCTATGAGCACGTACTGACAACTCCACAGAGCAAAAGAATCACGAAAAACCCTAAACGACTTAGGTCTTATTAATGCAATGATAGCCTGAGTTTGTGCGCTAATATTGGCCAATCTAAATGGAGGACATTCATGCCATATTCCGTATGTATACGCAGAAAGGAGGTTAAGGCCAATAGACGGCGAGAACAGCACAAGTATGGCACGATATGCGAGATTTAATGTGGATGTACTGTACACACATTCACATCTTGTGTGGAAAAGAAAAATAAGGAACAATGTCATATTCAAAATTGATGCTGCATATCGTTGTACACAGGACTTTTGTGTGATATCCTACTTAGACACGACGACGTACCTAAGAAAGCAACACTACAATTCGCGAAATATGTAGGTGAATTTCCCTCAAGCTCTGTGTATGCAGTTCATTCGTTTTAAGAAACACGAAAGAAGAAATTCTCATTACGTACAAATTGAAATTATGATACTTAGCGCCTAAATATTTTGACTTGGCGCGTCTCCGTTTAAATGTGTGGCACTTGGCCAATTTTCGGTTGATCTATGATCTATATACTCGTACACAACTTGTATGTACTACAAAATTTAGTTATTTCCTATAGGCGGTATTTCATTTCAATTTAGTTGGTGGGAAATATTTATAATTACAGTAAAACCTCCATAAGTTTACCACCCAAGGGCGGACAATTTTTGGTCAAGATAGAGAGTGTGGTCAACTTACAGAGACTAATTTAATATTATGTTGAAGGTAAAAGGGCGGAAAAAAGATGGTCAATTTAAAGAGGTGGTCACGTTATAGAGTGGTCAACTTAGGGAGGTTCTACTGTATGTATTTGTCTTTAAATGAAAATTTTGTCAGTGTAGTCGTTCAATGAGATTTTAGAAATTAGTGAAGTAAAATAGAGAATAACTTAAAATAATTTTCGAACGAAATCGAAGAAAATAAAGAAACATCCGTGCCTATTTATACAAAAAAAAACGAAACCGAGGCTAATGTTGGGCCCGGTCGAAATTAGAATACCCGTCACATTTGAATGAAACTATAAAGCTTCTTTTGTGCTTATAATTGCTACCACGTTCTTTGAAGTAGTGCTCCGGGCATTCGGTGGCTCAGTGGTAGAGATGACACTCTATGTCTGAATTGCTGGATCGTGGGTTCGAATCCCACTGTGACCAAAGATGTTTGTGTTGTATATAAAAATGCTCCTACGGCAGCCAGTTCTTCGATTTAAATAGTCCCGGAGCTACCCGTTGTTACAACGGCTAAGAGCAAAGCCCCCTTCGATTCAAGACAAGAAAAAACACTTGAGTCGCTAGAACAACAACGTAGTGCTCCGATTTCATCCGTTCCTGGATATGTTTTGAGACTTTAGGAATACACTTAGGTTAAATTTGGTTAAGGTCGGTTCAAGAAGCAAAAAGTTTTTCTTAAAAAAATTTAATTTTGAGGGGTTGGTTTATATGACAGTCCTATGACGTAGTGTTCTGATTCCGTCCGTTCCTGGATATGTTTTGATGCTTTACGAGGAACAGACTTGAGTGAAGTTTGATTAAGATTGGTTCATAAAGAAAACAGTTGTTCTTAAAAGAACCTAATTTTGGATTTTGGGTTGGTTTTTATAGCAGTCTCATAACGCCATAATCCGATTCGATTCATATATAACGTACACTAAAAAGAAACTTGTATACAAAATGTCAGATCGATATCTTGCGAGACTAATTTGCATAAAACAGACGGCCAGACAGACAGACATCGCTCATTCGATTTCTCTCATCACACTGATCAATAATATACATATATACTTTTGATAGTTGGTGGTACTTGGTACTTGGTGCGATGCGAACTTCATGATAAAGTTAACATATACCCTTCACATATTGGCGGGTATAAAAAAAGGTAGCTTGAATTATTTATTCAAAACGTATAGCGATACTATGGCACACCGACAATATAACCTTAGCTAGCGAATCAGGATTATGGATCGATTAGATTTTCGGATTTCTTTGTAGGGTACCTTATTACCTATACAGGGTGTCCCGCATTAGGTGGTCAATACTGTAAGAATTGATAGCACAACTTGTTTCAGCAAGAAAGCTACCAATACAATCAGAATTTTTTTTACCGTTATCTTGTTATCGCTCTTTTTGTGAAAGTCATCGAAAATCGTGACTTTTCATGCAAAATCATAATTTGCAGCCCTCCTGATGACCTAATCCGAGATTTGATTTCAGTTTCAGAAACTACATAAAATTTCACAAAAACTGCAGTTTTTCCTGTTGCCAACATGATCGCTTATGCTTTATACGTACAACTCTGCAAAGTTGATAAAAGTTGCTTTAACATGTTGGCTTTCTAACGGTATATCACTTTTCATGTAGTTTCTGAAACTGAAATCAAATCTTGGATTAGGTCATCAGGAGGGTTGCAAATTATGATTTTGCATGAAAAGTCACGATTTTCGATGACTTTCACAAAAATAGCGATAACAAGGTAACGGTAAAAAAAATTCCGATTGTGTTGGTAGCTTTCTTGCTGAAACAAGTTGTGCTATCAACCCTTACAGTGTTGACCACCTAATGCCACCCTGTAAATGAAAAATGAATAAAAGTAGCTCAACCTTCGCAATGATTGATTTCATTTCTTACACATCTAGCGAGCTAACCTTATGTGAATACATACATCTAGCCGCGCGGTGGTGCATTAATGTCTATAACTCTAGGTTCTATAGGAGCTCAGAGACATTTACGTGTGTATGTATACGGTAATCGATAAGAAATATTATTAATGATATCTCGACCAGTCAGGATATTCATTATCCTATATCGCAAAATTAATAGCAGGTCAGAAATGGTGTAGGTCCATTAGTCCTCGAACGACTATTAACATCAATACTATAGTAATACCCAGCAATATGGTGTGTTTTGCATGCACGCTACATAAAAAAGTAGGTACATAATTCGAAGGCTAGAGTTGGTGAAAAGAATAAGGTTAATCCGATATAATGTGAGTCAGGCGGTAGTTCATATAGAAACACTGATTTATTGACTAAATTAAAATAATCATATTTCTACAGTTATACGAATATTGCAAAAAACAGTAAATTTTGTCAATTTATTATTTGTGTATAGACCTTACCAGGATGGTTAAAATATCCTACATTACATGTATGATTGATTACTATATGATTGTAATTGTTTCAATGAAAATAAAGTTAGAGAAAGCTAGCGTTAAAAAAATTTCAATTCGCGACATAATATGTGCGGAATATTCTGTGCCGTATTTTATGAACGCATTCTTCAATTGAGCGATTCCCTATAATTTTAAAGCATGATATTTCCAACCTCAATTGTCAGTACAAACATTAAAAAAAAGTCAATGTCATCCCGACTACACACAGTAAAAAGTGACACTGAATTGTGCATCGAATTAAGAGTGGGAGGATAAAAGGACATTTTTCTTTTCAAAATTATACCCTAGACCCAAAAGTATTTTTTGGATTTTTTTAGATGTACGTATTGCATTAGTAATGCTTGATAGTTCACTTAAAGTCATCACTTTTCTGCACTAAAAATCAAAGATTATTATTCCACAACCTAATACAAAAGTTCCATACAAAAGTGTGCCCACAACCCACATGTATCCAAAAATCGGGCTAGGCTATTTTCGAATATCGTTACTCTCGCTCCACCACGAAACAGATTCATCCTTGGACATTTAAGGGCTCTCGTCCACTGCAAGCGTAAACTTGAGCGGCGCGGCGCTCCAGCGGCAAAGCTTTCACAAAATGGTCGAAAAAAGCTTTTACTAGTAAAAGGTATAAGCACTATAAGGACTATAAAAAACACAAATCTGTATATTTATGTATATTAATTAGTCATTAAGTGTTAATAAATGAAATGAAATGAAAATAAAAAAAAAATCAATCAAATTTTGCATAGTTACGCCATATTTTGCTTGGTTACGCCATTAAAATTCGGAAAAGCTTTAAACGCGGGAGCGCCGAGCCGCTCGAAGCAGGTAATGGACGGCAGGCGTAAGGATAGCACAGCCCTTCAAGATATTGAAATTCATAGCTAACTCACCTGTAATAAAAATGGTAAAAACCGATCCAGTTTTTCCTTTATGGCTGAATAAGGTCTTGAAAAAGAGAAAACTTTTTGTGAAATTATTCAATACAACTCGCCTTCGAGTTGTGCACAAAAAGTTTTTAGCTTGCAGTAGGAATTTTAATTTTTACTATTGCTTAAGTAGGATGTCACTATAGCTTCTTTTAATATTAACGGTCGGTATTTTAAGCTATCGATAAATTCAAAGAAGCTATACAGTAGGCTCGGAATAACATGAACAATTAGAGGCGAAACCTGTTCAAGTTTACGATATGTTCATGTTACTGGATAGTTTGTGAGCATAAAATTTATTGTTGTATTATACATACATATACGCAGATGACAAATATCGTTAAGGAAAGCTGTTTTTATCGAAAGTCAATAATTTATTGATCAACCTACATTACGAACTTAACTTGTTCCCAGATCTTCAAAGTTGAAGTTGTCAATGACCTGGCATTTTGAACCACAAACTTAGTAACCTTTGAACAATTTTTACTATGTATGTATGATTCAACTGATTTTTAACGAATATAATAAAGACCACCATAGAAAGGAAAGCCCGTATCATTTGAAGGACTTGATTTTTGAAAAATAGTACTTATTAAATATAAATGTTTGTTGTGTTCAAAATCAATGAAATAACATGTACAACAAAAAAATACTGACTTAACCTGTACAGAAATACATATAAATGTTTTCAATTAAAAAAAAAATCAGAACCCAAACACCGTTTCAACCCGTCACCGAAACACTCGGCTTATATCCGCATTACATTAAAATCATCTCTGTTTGCTACACATTTCGTGTCAAACACCACATGCAAGCATGTATCCTTCAAAGATCACATTTCACAATAAACAAAAACACTCCTTGAAAAAAAAAATGGAAAAAAACTGTGAACACGCTAACCACTTGTTTGAATAAATATACATAACACTAGGATAACCAAAGCACAGCGGAGATTTTACCATTAATCACACAATAGTAGAGGTCCAAGGGAAGATTCCATTTTCATAATTTGCATACTCTCAAAGCAATGCATGTTGCATATCTGCATTTTGGCTCACCCGTGGGAATAGCGTACTCTATTCATATATCCATAATAAACGAGCAGTATGGATATGGTAGTCTTCAGGGCCAGCATTAAAACAACCTATATAAATCACATTTCTCATTTTCTCGTGCATTATCACTATCTCTATAGAAATATTCTCTCCGGATGAGCATCAATTGTTGGCTGCGTTTTCTCAACGGAATGTCATCTCGAATCACCCCTTCAATAATTCCACTGCACTCTTAGTTAAGCCTCAAAATGTACTCGACTACCCCGCACTATAACTATCAACGGGGAGAATCCGTGACGTAAGCATCCAAACGATATTATCGTTCTATATTAATCAACTCTCGTGTGGGACTTTTGGGCTCTCATCACCGTTCATATATGTGTTTGCTAACCGAATTAATGCCCCAGGTGGCAACCCTCTTAGAAACCTCAAGAGTCAAGTCATTCCTATATTGAAAAAAATATATACATACAGCCCAGGAAAATAAATCAGATTACAATCTCTAGCGGAACTAGGTGAAATAACCTTGCATCACTTATTCAATGCATTAAAGTGTGAATCTAAAATGAGTGCGTGGAAAATGAGTGTCACTCAAAAAGTAGGGAGAAGTAAAATCACCCTACTTCCATTCCTGCTGGACCATATAAATCAATTTCAGAAGGTCCTCCTGCCAATTTCCTCCCATTGCGCCCTATTAAATTTTCCTTACTGAGCAGCATCTGTACTGTAGGTACTCGTATATAGCATATCGTATATATTTGGAACACACCCATACAAATAAATCGGGGCAAAGCCTTTTTCCGTCGTAACAGAAAAGTGTTTTTGGATTGCCTATTGCGAAAGTAACCATAGTTTTTGTGTAATTCGTCAAAATCGGTGAAAGGTGATGATGCCTTTTTTCTCTGTCAAAGGGAGAATAATGAAATGACCTTTCACGACGTAACGATGCATTTTCCTCTTACCTGTACAAATTTCTGCCTTTACTGCAAGCTAGCCCTTTAAGGTATGTTTGAATCCTCAAGGGTCGACAACGCGTTGTCGTCTCTGGATCCGTGCAACACATTCACATAGGATGAAAATTGGATGAAGATGAATTTTCACTGATCGCACTAATGCTATTTGCCCAGCATTTTTCCGGTCCATTTATTAGTTGATGGCCAACATCACAAAATTTTTCATCTTTCTCTTATCACTTCACACAATGTGTATACCTAATTCACTCCTGAATTCATCACCTCCTTATTCACTCGCGCGCCTCATTCGTCAGAATATCGCATTTTCATGGGATTTTACTTGATTTCATTTTAGAACGACTAAAAACAATTTTCACGCCTTGAAAAAAATTTTTCTCACATCATCCCTAATTTTTCTTCTTAGGGTAGGACTCTATGCGACGACGAGAAGGAATCCAAGCAACCGAACTTATTCACTGACGACACCTGACTAAATCGATTGGTCTTGTGTGCCTGGATGCTGGGGATACTGGGGACCCCTTCAGTTCTCAAACCACCCCCCAAAAAAAATCTCTCTGTAGTACACAAAAGTTTCGAACGCGACACCGACTAAACCGAGAACTTCTTGGGCTCGCGAGAGCAAATGTGCAAATGGGAGGCAAGGTTATGCGCACTTCTCGGTGCACGGCAGAAAGCAGGCTCAACAGCAAAAGCCTTTTTTGCACACAAGCCACCACGCCACACAACACTTTGGCGATGGTCGCGATGATGAGGCGACGAAAAGCTCAACAGTTGAATTCAATCTCAACGGTTTTTGGGGGTGCGATGTGGACATGGACATATAAATGAAATCCCCAAACGATATCGTGTAAGCCGAAAGAATGCGAAATGTGAAGCTTTGGGGCGGGAGAATATGCTGTACAAAATACTATGGAAACATATTTTTTTTTTCAAAGTCAATTTTGAGCTAATGTACTCTTTGTTTGTATTATGTCTACAAAAAGATACAGGCAAGGCGGTGACACTTAAGAACATAATTAATAATAATAAATCCATTGCCAATTCCACTCAACACGAGTGCATCCGTTTCGGTATGACGGAGTGCCGATAAGGTGCGCATCAATCACGGCTCACGGCTGCCTTTCACTTCTTGCTTGTTCCCATGGAATTTGTAGAACTTAATCTTTCAGTACTATCTAAATATCTAAAGCGAAAAAGAGTGCTTGAGCTTGTCTACCACCCGAAGTATTTATGTCAGGTGGGACATTATCTTGGCTATTATATTATACTCGTATGAATGCGGAAAGTGTTAGCATGTAAGGGAAGGAACATACATTGCACTTACGCTTATCACAGGGAAATGCGTATCGTGTTAGTGAGTGTTCATTCATAATTTATTAACAGGGATTAGTCAAATTTTATTTATGGATTTACGATTTTTTTTGTATTTTTCAAAAGAGTGTTCAATATTTCGATTAGTATATTTTTTTATATGTTAAGCATATCCCCCAAAAACACAATCCCAGTTTAAAAAAAAAACATTCCAAAAGGTTCTACATTAGGTCAATCCGTCGATAACGGTAACGTATTCTGTAAATCAGTGTAGAACAAACTTTAAATGAAAAAAATGCCACATGTGTCTTCAGATATTACATGAAGCCAGTTTCTTTCACTCACACTTTACACTTTCACTCACATGATAGCCACACTCTATATATAAATTTGGTAGGACGATTCCTGGATTCACAGGAACATGATTAAAAAAAAATCGGTTCTATGTAGTTAGTTAAATAGTCTGGCTGGTCTAGCGGTTAGTGCGCGCACCTTCGGTGCACAGGGTCATGAGTTCGAATCTCACCGTGGATCATGGTGTTTTTCGAACTCACGAGCTTGTGACGGATTTATGGGGATAAATAACACTGCTGAGCGTGATGCTGATCTCATTACCTCAACAAAAAGCAGATAAGATATTGGAAATAGGATGTCACTAACACAAAGCAGATAAGATATTGGAAATAGGATGTCACTAACACATCCTACGGCCTTAGTCCAATGCTGGATTGTCGCGCCTGTTATTTATTTTATGTATGTAGTTAGTTCGAAGAAACGCAGCTAGTCCAATTAATTTCTTTCCTAGTGAAGAAATTGCCAACTTTTAATGACACGCAACCATACCAAAGGGTTTTTGTCGTGCCAGAGATTCAATATTATGCAATACCCAAAAAAAATGTCGCCTGTGACCTATGGCCTTAAAGAATACCAGCTCAGATTCGCACATTGACACACTATCAATCAAAACATGATTCGCATTACAATCAAGATTTGACTACTAAATCTGTCGATTTCACTTTGTTTCAAGAACAGGACAGGATAATCTAGCTTTCCAAACAAATTTGATTTGATTTCCTGCTATTTGATATTTAAATAGGCTGAGAACAATAGACTTTTCCGTGTTGCATATTTGAGAACGGTTACATGTGCCACGGTCTGTCAATAATTTTTATGTACGTATGTATATGGACAGATTTTGTATCCTATGGCGTCATAGTTAGTTTTTCAGAAAATTTTCAAAAATCCCGGTTAGCATCAATTGTAATAGTTGCGTTATGTGATTTTCTTCAGTTAATGCGCTACTTTCTGTTAGCATAAATCCGTCGGAATATTTCTTTATTTCTTCGATCAAGATGAGAATTGAACCACTATAGAATAACACTGTCATACAGAGACTACTTAAGTCTCAACTACCGAGAGACCAGACCACCTATTTTTAAAATTTCTCACCCGTCCGAGACTTAAGTATACCCATACGAGGATGACGAGACCTCGACCCACCTCCTATGCGAATGTGATGCTCTGGCCCAACGCCGCTGGACGCAATTTGGAGTGGCCTATCCAGACACGGACGACATAGCGTCGACGTCAATCAGCAAAATCAGCTCATTTCTTAGCACGATCAAGCTCGATCGTCAGGACTAGTCCTGCCCACAGATGACCACCATTCGGTGGCTCAGTGGCAGAGATGTCACTCTATCTCTATCTCTGAGTTGCCGGTGCGTGGGTTCGAATCCCACTGTGGCCCATGGATGTTTGTGTTGTCCATAAAATGCTCCTACGGCAGCCGGTTCTTCGATGTAAATCGTCCCGGAGCTACCCGTTGTTAAAAACGGCCAAGAGCTGCCAAGACCCCCTTCAATTCAAGAAAAAAAATCTCTTGAATCGCTACAACAACAACAACAGATGACCAGGGCGATAGTACAATAGGCCCTCCGGCTTCAGCGCTACGAACCCCCATCGGGTTCGCGCCCCACCACAATCTAATCTAATCCTCATACGAGGAAGGATACCCATTATTAATAAATCGATGGCGCGATTTTTGAAAGAATGTTTACTTTCGAGGACGGGATATTAAAAAGCGGAATATTGAAAATCGGCAATTGAAATGACGGAATATTAAGTCGGCGGGATTTAGATTAGACGGAATTTCAATTGAGCGGGAGTTTTAACTGGTGGGATAATGAACGTCGGGATTTTGAAAACGGGAATATGATGGGCAGGATGGATATCGTAGTCAAACCATTTCTTATGCCTTTATCAGTATATCGTACGGTCAAAATCCCTTCGACTGTGTATAATGTTTATACTATCACAATCTTAATTTCAAATATTATAATAATCAAATAAAAATCCTAACTAACAAATAACGATACCAAATATAACCTTCTTGACAATAAGAAAAAAAAAGTTAAATGTTGCGCCCCCAACAATTCTACTGCTCTTATCAAAATTATGATTGAACTTTTAAACTTTTTCAACAACAACAAGTACAAAACAGTTGAACACAATGTATTCGTGCTACTCTGACATTCAACGGTTGTCGGTCGTGTAATATTCTACGAACCCCAATGATGGTAAAATTTCCACAAATGCTTCACAATGCGTAGCGAATATTTCAACACAAAATCGAAATTGTATATCAAAAGGGGCAGAGATTAGAGCGCGCAAACTCGGAAAACAGTGACGTCACGGGAATTAGGTCATTGAATATCGGTCAGCCATTATGCAAGTACGTAGTGAAATGTTGAGCCGCAGTAACAACGAAATCCTATACAGTTAGATACAGACCCTTTTCTTTGAAATCCACAAGTATATACATACCTACTTACACCCGACCGACCATTTTTCATTTTCAATATCGCTTTATGTTTATTGCTTCCACCAAATCAAACAATCCCGCTGCTGTTCAATAAAGGATCTCAGTATCGTGGGAGATGAGATGAGGTTTTCTTTTGCGAACAAGGTCCTGAATGACTAGAAAAGAAGACAATTTTCCTGAAATTGCTGCGGGATTTCACTATATGCGAGTATAGGATACTCTTCTCCCTCGTCCCGTAGGGTAAAGACGAGCACAGGACAAGAAGGAGAAATGAAGTAAATTCAAGGTATTCAAGTGAATGGTTCCGGCAAAGCAATTTCTGATCAGCTATATACCAGGCCTGCCATTGATGGACTACTATTTTGTTTGGCGAAAAAAAATCCGCTACGAAGGAACAACAATAATGTATATGCTATCGTATCCTTTGTCATAACTTCCCAGTTTTGCCCTAGAAGTTTCAATGTGAAATATTAAGATGGCATATTGATACCTTCTACAATTTCTATTTCAATCAAGTTTACGACTTCCGTGATGGCGGTTGTGGTTTTATACAACGAGCTTTTAGATAAGAACAAGTTTTCGGGAGGATTCAATTTACTTGATAGGCAAATAAGATTAACATTAAATTATTTTCAGAAAGTTGAACACATGATGTACAGAACAGGGGAGAATGCCATAAGAAGAAGCAATGATTTCCTAGTTATCTATAGTAAGTAAATTGCTTGTTGTATAGTAAGTAAGTATAAGCTTCACCCGAATAAAATTTCATAATATCCCATTAAACTTTCAATGAAGCGCTATGGACATAAATTTTCAAATAAAGTTAAATAATCGTTAAGGAAAAATTCGGGATTTTATATTCAAGATTGCAGTATGACGATATTTTGTATGCTTTGAGCGGATAGAATAATAAGGGTTTCATGATGAACATTTCTAATGAATTCTACAATATGCAGTTTTTAAGAAAATCTGTAAAGTCAAAGATATTTGTAACATGAGAATTGGATTCATATGCTGATTAGAATTACTATAAAATTATCCGTCGCAAAACTATAACCATCCCTTTTTTAAAAGCAACTTTGTGACTTCAGGCATATCATTATGATGATGTTCCGTTTTTTTGTGCAGTATAAGACATTTTTTTTCTGCTTCATATCTATATAATTTTACAGGCGACAATGAATAAGCATACTAAAATAGTAAAAATTTTATCGTGGTATACTCATATTCTAAAAGTCCGACTTTAGTATAGTCTCTTTCATATCAATGATAAATTGCTAAATTTTGCCGCTCATATTACGCTGCGTATTCTCATATGTCATAATAAAGACAAATTATACAACATATGTATTAGCAGGTAGGTTACGAATGTCCATTTGATATACACTCTGTTTCGCATATTGATAATAAATCATATTTTTAATTGTAATAGAATGACTATCAACATACCTGGGAAATTACTCGGAACTGCATGATATCATATTATCAGTTGAAAAAGTAATTTAAATACAAAAATGCTTGAGGTGACTTTACCCTACGCTAGATGCGATGCCCTTAATAGAATAAAAAAAATTTAATAAATAAATAAATTTGCTTTTCGAGGCACACAATTTGTTCAGAACCGGGATTAACTGGAGGAGAAATCTATTCTCCCTGCAAAGAGTTGAGAACAGATTCAGTTTTTATACCCTTCACTCGTAGAGTAAAGGGTATATTAACTTTGTCATGAAGTTTGTAACGCATTGAAGGAAGCATCTCCGACCATATAAAATATGTATATATATGATCAGCATGACGAGCTGAGTCGATTGGGCGATGTCCGTCTGTCTGTCTGTCCGTCTGTCCGTCTGTTCGTCTGTCCGTCTGTTGCTACGCGTTTTACTCGGCCAGTTTAAAAGCTATCGAGCTGAAATTTTGCACACATGCTTCTTCTTATTGCAGGCAGTTTGTATGTTCGAATCGCTGAAATCGGACCGTGGGGTCATGGGGCTGCCATACAAACCTAAACCCCCCAATTTGGTTTTTCTAAGAAACACTTTTTCATGCGGGCACCAATTTCAAGCATATTTCACACAAATGTGTTTCTATTGATAAGACAAAACATATGTAAGAATGGATCAAATCGGACTATGGGGTCATGGGGCTACCATACAAACCTAACCCCCCAAATTAGGTTCTTCTAAGAAAAACTTTTTCATTTGTGCACCAATTTCAACCAAATTTCATACAAATGTGTTTCTATTGATGCCACAAAACATATTTAAGAATGTTTCGAATCGGACTGTGGGGTCATGGGGCTGTCATACAAACCCAACAACCCAAATTGAGTTTTTCTAAGAAAAAATTTTTGATTTGTGCACCAATTTCAATCAAACCTCATAAAAGTGCATTTCAATTGATACCACAAAACATATGTAAAAATGAATGGAATCGGAAAATGGGGTCATGGGGCTGTCATACAAACCCAACCCCCCAAATTGAGTTCTTCTACGAAAAACTTTTTTATTTGTGCATAACTTTCAATCAAAACTCGTAGAAGTACATCTCTATTGATGCCATAAGACATGTGTAAAAATGAATGGAATCGGTCTATATGGGGTCATGGGGCTACCATACAAACCCACCCCCCAGTTTAGATCTTCTAAGAAACATTTTTCCGCACCAATTTCAAAAAAATCTAATGCGTCCTTGTCAAAACAAACAAAAAATTAAAACGAATGGAATCATACTATGGGACCATGCTCCCGCATCCCCCAATCAAGTTCTCTGAGTAAATATTTTTATTTTCCCACTTAACCAAAAACACACAAATATTGTTTTATCGACGCCACAGAAGGAAAAGAATGGGGAAGGATTGAACACAAGTCATAGGTACGCCCAAAAAAAAACTTTTAGCCCGAGGAGAGTGAAGGGTATTAAAATTTCGGCCGCGCCCGAAATTAGCCTCGGTCTCGTTTTAATTGGGTTTTCTAAGATTTTCCCAAAGATTTGATTGTTCTTAGGGTTTTTTTTAAAGATCCGTACCAATAGTGGCTTTCGACTGAAACGGACAGTGATCCTGTCCAAGTCGAATGAAATCGGATCAAAATTTCCCAATTCGGTAACAGCTGACTATCATGTCATCAGTCCCTAAAGCGATATTCTGAATTATAAATTGCATTTGTAATTATGCACCGTGCGAGATACAATTAAAAGGAAAAGTCCCAAGAAATATTAAAATGATTAACTCTGAATAAAGTTTACAAACCAAAAATACTGAATAGCAAGCAAAATGACATACGGAAAATTTCAGCGAAATTGTTCGCGGAGACATCTGGGGGATTAGTTTGGCAGATGATCCAAGTCATACCCTGTATCAATTTCCAGGATCATCATTTTGTATGGGATTTCCAATAAATCTGGAAGTGATACAGTAAGTCGAAAAGCACTAATAATAATTCACAACGAAAAATTTACAATAATTCCTGTTTTCTTCGAAATCCACAAATATAGACTCTCGCATTTAACAAGGAATTAAAATGCAATATACACTTCACAAGTAAACATATTGTGCAGATTTTCAACACACATGAAACAAGAAGAAAAAAATATTTAGGGATAAATACAAGTATTTGTTAAATTTATTTCATGCTATTTTTGCCATTCGCAATCATTTCGATTGTTCATTGTTATGGCTATTTGAAGTTAATTTATATCCAGTCTGGCATAAAATCGTATGCATTCATAAATTTGTCTCGATTTGTATTCTCATCGTGTGTACGAATTATTTCACAATAATGAAGCTGACGAAATATAAACATATTTTCAGTTGGCTTCAACAATTTCCGTTGATTTATTGTACTCGTAAAAAATTGGAAAATATTGTCAGATGAATTTGTTGTAGAGATTAAAACGACAAGGAAAGTGGAGGATAAGATACATTAGCAAAAAGTTATAAAAAAAAAATATTTGTGCAAAAGGACATTTTGTCCAACAATGTGCAAGTCTGAGGCGATTTTTGTAAAAAAAAAATGTAATCAAATTTCAGTGAAAATGTTTGTGCAAAATGCTTGTATACAAAATTTTGCTAATATGAGGCTTGCTTTAGCATCAAAACAAATAGATATGATGAAGCAAAATAGGAGCGAAAGCACCACGAATGCATTTTAAATGGGTGACGTTATTTTGCTGTCACCCATTTAACCTTCCGGCGGGCGCAATACTAATCCTAACAAGATCGGGCGTAATGCATCTGACAGATTAAGTGCAGAAAATAGGATGAAACTAAGTTTCTGTATATTTTACACTATTATCTATTGTTGGATTCTCTTTTTCAAACAGTTCTACGAAATTTTAGAAGCAAATGCTGACTCACAAAGTTTGATACCCTTCACATTTTCAATTTTTCAAGAATATTCCGATTTCAATCGCTTCAATATTAAAAAAAAACCTCCAAGAACTCGATCGCTTAAAGCATGTCAGCTTATTTAACTAAAAACACACTTTTGAAAGATTTGCTGAGCCTAAAAGTTCAACACAACGTTATTACGCAATGTGAAGGGTATATAAGAAGTCAAAATTTTCGTAGAAATGGAGAAAATAAGACAATCGGGCGCAATTCATCTGAGAGATTATATCATCCTTCCTGCCCCTCCCTCAGACATATGGTAGATAGAAACTGAAAACTGCTTTGGGTAGTTGATCGCTAAATATTAAGCTAGTTTCGGTTCACTGCATCATATGCATTGCGCCCGCCCGAAGGTTAAAATGCATTGTCCTGCTATCCTCCACTGTTTTGCTGCATTTACATTGCATTTCAAGTAAACCGCTTCAACATTTGCTTGTCACTGGTCTCAAAATACATAACGTGAAATCAGAACTCATAGAGCGTCAATTATCCGAACATTCGATTAACCAAACCGAGGACTCAGCTTTTTTTCTCAAATTTTGCATTTCGATTTGAGTTTCTCCCTTTCGTTCAGTTAGTGGTTTCAGGTTCAGCTTGTCACTCAAACGACTTTTTTGGATTGTCTGAACTTTCCGTTATCCGAACCATTCTTATCGACATTAGTTCGGATAATCGACGCTGTATCCTGTATCACTATCATTATTATTGCACTTATCCGTTTTCGGGCAGACACAACTTCGTGACGGTTTTTCGTTGAAGTGTTGAGATCAACAGCACGCTCAGAAGAAAATATATTAAGTGTGCCAAAAAATATATAAAAGGTGTGTTATGCAGGGTAGTTCCGAATTATTTACTGAAATGTCCTCTGCAAATATTTTCAATATCTGAGTTATTCCCAGTCTCCCAATTTTGCCCAATAACTAGCTTAATTAGAGCCACGCTTCAGTTGAAGACACACTATAAGTGGTAAATTTACCGACACAATAGGGTATTTGCTCTTTGTAGTCTTATCATATTTGCTCTTTGCAGTCTTTAAATTCCTTCTATTTTTTTTCACACATCCTTAAAAACCCTTAACCACAATGATTTACGCATTTCCCAATAACTGCGTGTGAATAGATAATGTTCCAAAATACGTTTGTGAGTTTGTTGTTTTTGGGTCATGGGACAGGATTTACTGAGCTTTATTGCGTCACTTTTGGAGCTTAGTTGCCACAGGCAAATGAGGAAATACTTCATTGTGACAATAAACTTGGCACTCATAGTATGCACGAATACCCTTGAGGCAAAACAAAATTCAACTCAATAGTATGCACGTTTTATCTATGTAGATTCTAACGATATGCACCAGTTTTGTGCTTTTCAGTTTAAATTTGTTTGTTACGCAGTAAATCGCATCGGATTTTGATTATTTTTTTTTTCATTATTAAGGCTCTTTCAGAATTACAAAAATCATTTACATTCGGGATAAAGACAAAAACGTATTTTTACATGCAAAATGAATGCACGAGATTGAAAATCGTAACTTGCACTTATCTGTTGCGAAGTACGTGTGCGTATGCTGCACCTCTCAGACATTTTCGTTCGTATGTGTTTTGCACTTATCCAGACAATTTTGTATCAAAACTATGTGAAAAATCATGTACTCCAGGCGTTTGGTAAAATCAGAGTGCATGCCATAGGCACTGTCTGAGATTATTTTAGAAATCGGTAGGGGCTTAGTCCTAAAGCTTAAATTTAAGTTTGCACCACTTGGAAAATTTTCTAACGGTACTTATCTGGGTTTTTGTCTTGTTTGGGTTTTTTGTGTATATCTCCGCTCCTGATGGTTGAGCTTTCAAAAGAAAGACACTAAATTGTTCGGTACAAAATTGCCTTAATCTTTTGTATACTGACTGTTCATCTCAAAGCAGTAGATAAAATTCTACAGCGTGTCAAAGTGGAAAAACCCGTTTTGTTCATCAGTTTTTTGCAAATAAGTCGAAAACGGTGAATTTTCACTAAATAATTAATCATAGTTCACTTGTAGCTTATTGAATTCCCTACAATCCAGAAAAAAAAGAGAAAGTGGACGATCTGAGATAGCAATACATTCTACGGGTATGTACTAGGGAGGGATGTCAAAAACCGGCCCATAACCCGATTTTCGGTTTTTTCCGTTTTTTTTTTTGCAAAGCCGGTCAGGTCAGACCGTCCAGTTTTAACCGGTCTCAAAGTACCGGTTTTCCGGTTAACCGAATCTTTTCATTGATTTGCTTACAATTCTATTAAAAACATGCATACACACTCGTATTGCTATAGTTCGTATCGTATGCAAAATTAAATCAAAGCTACAAGGAGAAGTAATTTGACGAGGCGATGGTTCTACGAGTAATAGCAATAAGGAGAGTGTTCGAAAGTATGTTTAAGGGCTGGAACTTGAAACGAAATTTTTCATTGGGGACAAGTAATAGAATTGCAAACGGAAAAATCAAGAAAACATAAAAAATTGTATAAATTTGTCCCGGTTTTAACCGAATGGACAAACAACCGTCCGGGTTAAAACCGGGAGGAGGAAAAAACCGAAAAAAATGGTTAACCGTTCTGAAAGTACCGGTTTTCGGACTAACCGTCCGGTTTTTGATATCCCTAGTATGTACCAACATTCAGTTGGGCTTTACTTGGCGGCCAGTTGTCTTTCGCTGCAGATAGAGAGAAATATGTTCATTACGCGACACGCTTGCGAACAGTGACTCCATTAGCGGTATTTTTTGTAAATGAAAGTCAATGTGACAAACTTCGTTTTTTTCGAAATAGTTTTGTTTGTTTGTTTAGTTTCGCCATGAGTTTTTGTTTTGTTTGTGCAAAATCCTTAAACGAAGGTGACGTTGTATCCGTACATTGATTGAGAGATGCATTGAACGTGGTCTAGGGAGCATGAAGAGATTTTGGGAAATGTGAATAGTGTTCTAATGCATCAATCATGTTGGAAAATTCAACAATTCAACAGTCAGCTGAATTTATTTTTGAGTAGACCACAATCTTCAGAGGTATGAAGCAGGAGGCATTGTTGGCCAATTAAAGAAAAAAGAAACGATTTGTTGATATACTGCAAAATTATTTAACGAATCATGGTTTCTTAGTATCCCAGGCTGTAGAGGATGCGGATACACAAATTGTTCAAACGGCTTTAGGCATGTCGTCCAGGTTTGACTCAATTTTCATCGTTGGAGAAGACGTTGATCTGCTGGTTATATTGTCAGGTATTGGATATCATGTCTAGAGCGTCCATTTTAAAAAATGGAGCGAGGATCCGAAAATACAATTTTGTATTCATCAACAGGTTTAAAACACCAAACTCTTTCAGAGGATATACTTGTTTTCCAAAATGTCGTGCAAAGACCCGAAGCTTCACCATCCTCACTGCATCTGCAACAAATTATACCTATAAGTATGTACGAGTATAACGCATAGTTACTTCGGAATGCTCACTTTCTTTCGGGTATATCTCGGCTGCAGCTGATCGTATCGACTTAATTTTTTTTCTGGATTGTAGGGAATCCAATAAGGTACAAGTCCACTCTTATCAATTTTTGCGCGAAAAATCACCGTTTTTGACTTATTTGCAAAAACTTGATTTGAAAAACTATCTTTTCAACTTTGACACGCTGTAACATTTTACCCACTGCTTTATGGTGAACAATCGCTATGCCAAAGATGAAGAAAATTTTGTACCAAACAATTCGGTGGCCTTTTTTTGGAAATGTTACTATTGGGAGCGGAGATATACCCCGGAAACCCAAACAAGACAAAAACCTTCATAAGTACCGTTAGAAAATTTTGCAAGTGGTGCAAACTTAAATTTAAGCTTTCTGACTAATACCCTATCGTTTTTTAAAATAATCTCAGACAGTGCCTGGCATGCACTCTGAAGCCCGATTTCACGACCGATCGCCTGGAGTAATGGGGCTTCAGCAAATCTTTAAAACGCGTGTTATGCAGTTAAACTAATAAAAACAAAAATGGCTAGTGTCAATATGGATGTCAAATAATATCACATATGATTTTAAATTTTTGCCATTTTTGTTTTTATTAGTTTTATCGTCATTTGAAAGTTTCTACACTGTGTACACCGTCTTTGTGTTAATTGGTGTTATTTATTAATTATATATTAGGTACTTACTTTTTCCTTTTATTAATTTAAAAAATGTTATTAATTTAGTCATGTTCTGTATAGATGTTAACACCCTGATGATGGGCAGTCGCCCGAAATATATTGGTCATTCTATGAACGTTCATTGACTTTTCTTTACTTTCGTGGATCACAAAGGAGGCAATACAACACTTTTGTCAAATTCGAATCCGATCCCGGCAACACAAATATCGTTTGGGTAATTGATTCATCATATTATCCAAATATCAATAAATCTTTTTACTTAATCCAAATAAAAATCGTGGGTGGAAAATATTTCCTTTGTCCTTAAGTGCCCTCTTGGCCTACTCCTAATTCGGGGGTAAACAATACTTACCATTTTGGCACAAAACCATACAAATAGCTCTCTCTTGGCCAACAACGGTCATATAATATTTTTCAACAGTTGATATACACTTTCCCAAAGAAATACATAAGTTCCAACCCAAATAGCACAGCAAGCATACATACAGTAAAAACTATATAGACGCTACGAGTGTCACTCGTAAATCAGGCGCTCCAACAAACAATAAAATCATATTGTAGTCAGAGTTGTACTATAGTAAATTTCGTTGGCCCTTATCCAGTTGACCAACAATATTCTTCTGCAATAGAACGACTTATAAAAATTGTTGAAGTAGCAGCAACTTTTTTTACGAGAGAGAGAGAGAGAAAAGAACTCTGTGCTAGGGTATTGTATCCTAGTGGCAAATTATAAAGTGGAACACAAAGGTACATTTTCATGCATTTGGATGTAATCTAGCCAAGTGCATCAATATACTATTGTCAAGAGAAAGAGAGAAACTCAAGAGATATCCTTGAGAAAGTTCTTTTCGGACGGTAACCTAGACTTGGTTTCTATTTATCATGAAAATGGGTTAGTGAATTTATTGAAAGTGCAATTGGAAAAGGAAGACTATTACGTAACGCATAGAAGAAAATTTGTGTTTTTGTTGAAAATGTCAATTGATGATCTAGTTTTTCAAGAATGTTTTTCTCACATTATTATGAATAGAATGAAATTGAATATAAATTACCTCTGGTCTAAAATAGGTGCTTAGTAGTATTTTTCGTGATGCTGATGCAGACTACTTGATGAACTTGAACTGAAAATAATATTATAATATAAAAAAAATTATCAAATCTAGCGAAAAAAATCTGACAATATGCTCGTGTGACAGAATTTGTTGTTTTGAATTGTGGTGACAATTTATGATATCTGACAATTTTAACACCATCTTTGGTTGCAGGAATGATATTTCAAAACAAGAATAATACAACAACCGTGAATTGATAGTAAGATAAATGAAATAAAAAATGATCAGTAAACAAATCGCATACTGTTTTCTTATTTTAATATTGTTAAATAATAAGAAGAATTATTAAATAAATATAATGTTAATTACTACTTGATGGAAATTATAATTTAAAAAAAAAAAAGAATACTAAAAATTAAAAAAATTATTTAATAAACGATAACAAAATTGTGAATAAAAAATTAATCATCATTATTTCCATAAACGTTTTATTTCAATATTTTGAAATTGCTTACAAGCCATAGTTTACTAAGTAATGTTTCCTTATAACTGTTTACAGGCAACAAGTGATGTCTACTTGGCTAAATTATTTTTTTTTTAATTCTTACATAATAATAGTTCTTCTTAAGTTTTTTTGTTTTCATAAAAGAAAATCAATATACCGAATACATTAGCACTCCCGAATAGTTTACTGATACAGCACAAAACCGATTTTTAATGTCATACCAATTTGAAAAAAAAAATAATACAGCTTAAAATTTAATTTTCAGCTTAGTTATTATTTTATTGCAATACTGCTTCTGCTGCGTGGCTTGATTAGGATTTCTAATAAGTTGTCACGAGTGGGTATTATAGTGCCTTGCAATTCAAAACTAGTGTACCTAATTTTATATATATGTAATAATATTGTTACCAGGAAAATTAATTTTAACATTTACAGCGGACGTTTGACTGGATTTCGTTGAGATAAAACCGAATCGGGATTATTTAATTCCATTGCTAGTTTATAGCCCAATTCCGGTCGGCGATCACGTCCCTCTACCATGCCTTTGACCTAGGAAAGAGAAACGAATGAAGGATCAATATTTAGAAAAACGACATTAATATACCGACAAATCAAATTACTACGTATAAAACTAATCTAAACCCTTTTCAAGACAAACTTACGTTTTTATCAATCTAAAATAATTAATATACATCAAATGAAATTATTAACTATGTATTTTGCAAAATAAATTAACGTTTTTTACAAAGCAAATTAAACGATTTGTCAAAGACAAGTGATTTGCTTAATTATTAATTTTAGTTTCATTCGATGCATAGGTAATTTGTCTTGAGAAAAAGGTGAATTTGTACGTATCATAAATAATACAGTTGAGTCTCGATAGTCCGAGTGAAATGCGACCGGCGCACCCCCTTAGATAATCGAAAAAATCGAATTATTGGAACCGTACAAGAACTAGTGCATATGCATAGTGAAAATATTACTTTATAGCCATCAATACGTACAAGGTCGAGTTTTCAGATCTTTCATATGTAATTTAATCTAATTAATTATTTAAAGCTGATAGTATGTATATGAAAACAGCGACAATTTAGAAAGTGTAAATTGCGAAGGTCTTGTTTTTGCCTCGAAAAATTGATACCGCCATAAGGTCGGATTATCTCAAACTCGGATTATCGAGACTTTACTGTTTTAAATTAAGCAAACCATTTGCTTTCTTCTTAAAATATAAGGATAAGGAAATACATCTTTTATAATTGCTAAATCAGCCTAATAGCTACAAGTAACTGTAATAAATCTATGTACATTAATTTCATATCTCTGTAAACAAAATTCAAAATCCGAAGAACAGTTCATTAAACCCATTGGTTGATTGATAAGTTCATTTTAATCCACCACCTTCATCGATAAGTATAAATAATACATTTTTAAAAAAATTCCAAGACTGATTAATGCAAACATATTCACTTATCTAAACTAAACGAAATTTTCGCTATTGCGCATTACAGCGCCACCGGTGTATCTTTTTGAATTGAATTTCCATTTCGTACACCATACATATGTATGCAAATAATGCTTAAATATTTTATCACAAAACAAGTTTATGTTATGAAAAATTCAATTTCAACAATTGTACTTCGAGCGGCTCAATGGTCTAGGGGTATGATTCTCGCTTTGGGTGCGAGAGGTCCCGGGTTCAAATCCCGGTTGAGCCCATGTACTTTTTAAAGTATACTTCTAAATATTTCCAATACAATTTGCAAAAACAAAAGTAAATTTGCACTGTCACGTTTGTGATGGATTGACGTACTTAATATTTTGCTAAGTAGTAAATCCCCAAAATTGGATGGGATACCAATCTTCAAAAATTAAGCGGAGCGGAACTTTTTTCTGGTTATGGGTGCCGGTCGAGATATGTTGTCAAGGTAGCAACCATACAGTTTCCCTGTTATCCGACAAATCAAATTAATCAGCAATCCGTGTTTAAAAAAAAAAAACAAAGAAGCGACCATGTTTGCTAAAGAGACGGCAGGCATGGAACAGTGTATCTTTTTTTTTGCATTGAAGAGTCCGATAGCGGTACTGTTTCGCAAACCATTAGTCCGCGAGCCGACGGTGGTTCATTAGAGCATCGGTGACTAGTGTAGGTAACTAGTGACTACTGACGGAAAAAAAACTATCCTCCATGGAAATGCAGAAGACATCAATCGCCAATTTAATGGGTCAGGGCGTCATTATGTGTAAAAAAAAATTATATCAATCATGGCAATTCCAGATCACAACTACATTATGTATCTTCTATCAATATAGTATGCGATCGTTCCTATTGACGCGATTATGTATCTAAATCGCCATCCGACTTCCCCAGAACAAACAAGAACACAGCCAAAATATTATACTCACCTCATTCGAATGTATGACAACACCGTAACTTGATAGTACATTTTCCTTA
Organism: Microchrysa polita; assembly: GCA_949715475.1. Lineage (NCBI taxonomy): Eukaryota > Metazoa > Arthropoda > Insecta > Diptera > Stratiomyidae > Microchrysa > Microchrysa polita. The sequence continues at coordinate 87,686,098 of OX454420.1, read as the reverse complement.
GTATGTTCAATATCATGCAAATCTACGCCTCGACAACAATCATCTATCAATATGGTTCTATATCCGGCTGATAAGGCATCGACAGCAGTAGCACCTTGAATTAAAATTTAATCAATTTAAAAGCGAATTAAATTTTTTTCGGGTTGAATTACCAACGCACACATCGTAGGCCAACCCACAGACATAAATATCAGTAGCCCCTTTCATTTTCAACTGTGCATTTAGCGTTGTATCTGATAGTTTTTTATTGTCCCAAAACACCGAATAGGAGTCCACTTCCGGGTTCGTTCCCTTGTAGACTTTAGTGCCACTGTCCAGAACCTTGAGAAAAGTATAAAGCAGTTTAGTATTATTGTCGGACGGCAACACCATGGAGTGGCATATTGACGCAAGAATGAAGAAATATGTTTTTATGTACACATTTTATGAAGAAAAATTTGTAAAATTGCTCGCAAAGAAATAAAATCAATTGATAAAAATAAAATAAAACCACCTCTTTGGATTCTTAAAAAAAAGGAAATTTTTCCTTCTCTTCTCTTTTAACTATTTACATAAATAAATAAATAAAATAATAATAATAAAAAAATAAATAAATAGATAAATAATAAACACCTTTAAGTCCTTGTGTAACTCCGCACCCCAGGAGTCTTGAACGCAATGTCTTGGCCATAATCTTTGTTTCATTGGCGGTGGGCCAGCAAATATTACCGTATCATAAACTTGGGCCGAATCAGCATCAACCTACCAGTATTTAATTGAATTAAAATTTTAAAAATTAGATAATTATACATAAATATTTTTCTATTGTGTACTTACAGGAGATGATTCATCCAATGGTCGCTTTTTCAAATTATCAATGAAAGACACATGATCACTGGGATGCCAATCTAATGAATAAAATACCGCATCGAATTCCACCGTTTCCAATAAATTATTTATAGGAGCGATAATCTGATGAAGGACAGAGAGTAAGTAGAATAATTTTAATTTTTGTTTGTATTTAAAATTTGTGTTTATTTTTTACCTCAAGCCCATCCTGTTGTGCACTGCAATTGCTTATTGACAAGGATCCGCTAATAAAGTCATTTTGTACATCAACGATTAAGAATGCATTTACCGGCCGAACGATCTGAAAAGATATAAATAATAAAGTTATACAAATTCCTGCAATTATTTCTTGAAGGCACAACGGGTAATCCATCGATAATTTTCATTTTATTTTTGTTCACTATTACCGAATTATGGTTTTGTCAGGATTGCGCCAGTCATTTTAATCCACCAGAATATGTCACAAAAAAAAATACTTATATGTACCATTTTTTTGGCCAAAAGGCAAGCTGTAGGAATCTTTTTTAAGGTAAAATTTTATCATCTAAATTTACATGTATTCCGACAAAAAATCATATACACAGTATGTATGTCAATAAATCCGGCAACAAACACATGCTGGTAAATCATTATGCTTAGTCGTAAATAGATTAAGGACATTATAATTCTATTGTGTGATGTACGTATGGCATTGGAGCTAATTTATTACACCACATCGGGAGCCCTACGGCCATATTTATGCCTTTCATGTGGATAACATGCAATAAAAGGAATATGCCTGACAGGTTTATTTACGACGGGATTTAATATAGCCGTTTTATCGGAAAATAGTTATAGGTAACTAGCCAAATAGTTTCCATATTAAATGTGCAAGGTAATTTATTTTTACATAGCTGTAGCATTTCGACGTTGAAAAGACTCATACGAGTTGAATTGAAATTTCTGCAAGAGTTGATTCAACATCTAGAATCATTTAGGTTTTGCATAGATGAAAGGAACGAATTGTTTTAAAAACGAATAGCCGTCACCGCGGCAGCTAGTTCATTATACCGGAACCACCGCTAAATGAATCACAGTCAAGACCTGCCTGAATTGCCATAAAACTGTTCTCACACATACGAAACCTAAAAATTAATTATAATGAACTTCCGAACTCACCGTCTTAATCCATTGATTCCAGCAAAATTGAAACTCCTCTCGATCGATAAATCCGTCACCGTTCTTATCGAAAACATTAAACATTTGTTGCAATCGCTCTGGTGACACATCGTAAATATGTCCCTTATCGTTCCGGAATAGGGCTCGGCAAATTAGCGTGAATTCGGCCAAAGACAGTCGATCATCCCTGCGAAGAAGAAGAAGGTAAGTATGTATATTCATATATCGATTCTTGATTTATGAGTCTGTCGCAGGGCGGAAAATTCGTGCAGACAAAATATAATAGTGTGTTAGAATTTGCCCCTATCAACGAGTTGTTTCCGCCTGTTCATTCAATGAAGTTTTCAAACTCCATACATTTCGCATCTAACAGGCATTAAAAAAGAAAACGAAATTCGATAATTGTGTGTCTCCCGTTGCATGCTTTTTGGCAATTACCCAAATCGTCAATGTGCCTATATAATTTCCGTTCGAAATTAACTTTGAAATGTTAAAAGGTTACATAGGAAGGTATTTTCTTCAAGGGAAAAAATGCAATGGCAATGAAGTATAAATAGGAAATGCATCTGACACGAAAAAAATATTGCAATGTCAGGAAACTTAACAAGAGCAAATGAAACAAATAATGACTCCATATTCCGCGAGCATGGAGCTCCTTTAATTTAATGTAGAAGTTTCGATATACATATTTTTTATATATGTTCCCAAAGAGGCAATCTAAAATTATTCAACATATTTGCATCCATTCTAGTTCTTATTTGTGGAATGGCGTTAAGAATGAATCCAAAAATTACCAGCTCATCAGAAAACATTTCCTGAAAACACAATAACGAACAATTATAGCTTCAAATCCAGAGTATTGAATGACTGCGATCAGAGGCTTCAAATATGTAGCACGAACCATATTGCAATAAAGCAGAGCGCATGGCTCAAGGAAGGGAACGTTCATAACATAACAGCGCTAGCCTCTCACAAATACAAAATAGAGACACACAGAAGCACAATTTAGTTTCTATGTCAGTTTCGGCTTTCTCTAACACGCCTGTCTGTAAGTAAGGCGATTCGAAATACACAGAATAACTTAGAATTTGGTATTTCATTTCTCTCGCATATCTTCGAGACTGAAAATATAATGAAGGGATTCACAAAGCTTTCTTTTTTAGTGAGAGTTACACACTGTCGCAGTATTTAATAGAGAACATAAGTCTTCCTAGAGAGAACATCTCTTTCTTCTCAATGACATAGCCACGAATTTAGTCGGATTAATTGATTGAGTGTACCGTGAGAGATCACGAGGTTACACTTTTCAAATTAGCCGTTAACAGTGTTCCATTGTGTTGAATATTTTAATTAACAATGATGGAGAACGATAGCATTCTTGAAGATAGTATCGAGTAGTTGACTATACTAGTTCTGGTAGTTCTGGTGTGCTCAACATGTAACTTTTGTCTTACGCCTCTCCATCGGATACTAAGAAATACTTCCGATAATACAATTGCGATACAATCCCAGCATTCTTGTAGGGGGCTGTAAATCTGGGTATCAGTTTTGGCCAACTACATGGTCTGTTTCATCTCTTCACACCGGAAGCCTCTTTTCAGGAGCAAAAGTAAGAAGTTGAAAAATTTGCTCGGAGACATGAAAGAAAATTGATATTCCGGTTAAAATCGAAAAATTGAAGGACCATCCGGGTTGAAAACCGGCGGACGAAAAAACTGAAAATAACCCAGTTGTACAGTGTAGAATGTACCGGTTTTCGGTCCAACCGTCCAGTTTTTGACATTCCTACTTCAGACATTATTTTGTCGTAAACAGGCCTACAAACAAACAACTTATGAAGTGACCTACGATTAAGAAGGTCTCTGCATTCAGCGGAGAAAGAGCTCGGTATGGCAGGTAATATTCCAGTGAATTTCGTTAGATAAATACACTCAATATTACTCTCAAAATGTTTATTTATTTACTATTAGTCCAGGTTTGTCGTACTATGTGGCCGTGATCGTTTGGTTGCTTCTCTGTGATATAGAGATTCATATAGACAAACGAGTTTTCGAAACTTGGCATGGACCGTCGCACGTTTATTATTCAGAAGAAGATAAAAAATATTCTAATCGTAAAATAATAAACTAAAAATGCGACTAGGAAATTGTATGGCTGACAACCGAATCACACTCCTCAAGGTGGTAGGGCAAACAGAGACAAGAAGTCAGATCGAACTGTGCATATTTATGAAAATTGTCCAAGAAATATATTACAAAGCACATGATCGTACTTCGAAGAGGACAAAATTCTTGAAATTCCGATTATTTAAGCATATGGTTAAAATGCATAATCAAAGTATCTATTTTTAGCGTAATTTACATATTAGCTATTATGAAATTGAACGGGTTTACTTTTTTGAGAGTTGAATTTTTGTTTTTAAATTTCCCCCGACACATTTAGCAATCTGAACTACCGGTTTCGCGACGTGGCTATTCAACTATATCAGACTAGATTTATCAGCTACGTCCAACGATGAGAGGATTATTAGAAAAGTTTCCTTATAAAAAGTGCACTTTCTTGAGTAGGGGGAGGCCGGAAGAGTTGACCCAATGGGAGACTTGAACCACTTGAGTTTATTCTTTGGAATCTAACGACTAGAGGTTGATTTTTTGTCAGAAGGTGACCTATTCTAGGCCGGATCTGAATACCATATTCAAATGTCGGACACTTGTCTGTTTCGGAAAATAAACGGAAAAATATATTTTTCATGACAAAAAGAGAAAAATTTATTTTTCAAATAATTCTAATTTATTTTAATCGATAAAGAGTCAATACATTTTACATTACATAATCAGAATATAACGAGTTTCCCTACTTTGGTGAGTCGTGGTCCAGCTCAGAGCATTTTTACCCAAAAAAGCGCCAAGCGGGAGACTTGAACCATATAGAAACTGATAGATATGGTTCAGGTCTCCCGCCCTTAAAATATATGTAATTTCAGCTAATTTTTGGAAAATGTTTCAAAAATCTATTCAGGAGTATATATTCAGGTCAGGAAACCCCTTTAACTTAAAAACATTTCTTAGCCTTGTGGAAATGACGTCCGGATGGACCTAAATTAACATAAAAAAAATCACCTAATTTATACTAGGATTCAATTAAACGTTCTTAGTCCAGTCACAAGCCAAAAAGAACACGATTACGTTTTTTTCGTAATATAATGATGAGAACGATAAAACATTTTAACATGTCCGTCAAAATATTACTTTTTTTTGGCAATTTCAAATGTATGGTCATGTCTCCCTCTATGGTGGCCCAACTCTCCCGCCAGTTGGGGAGACTTGAGACATTTTGAGGATTTTGAATAAGGAGATCTGTTCCATACACTATGGATTTTTATCAATAAATACCAATCAAATTTTAAAGGTAACATCACGCACTATGTAATAAAAGGTAACTGGCATCAATTTATCAAATGGATAACTTTTTATCCGCGATGAAGAAAAAAATGGCTCAACACTCCCGGACTCCCCCTACTCTTCATGAACATTTATCCACTTTTCCATGGACACAAACCAATTTTCGAAGTACCTTTTCTGGTTTAATTAAGATGCCCCCAAACATGGTTTTCTTTGGTTTCCTTTATCAGATGCTTCTTCCCAAGGAAAACGTTCACTATGCAGTGGAGTCAGTGGGAATAAAAAGAAATGTGTTTTGGCTGGTGAAATAGATTCTAGCCTGAACTGATGTGTAGGATGTTTTTTTTTGCAGATATACGCACGTATATCGTTATTTAGAAGTAAATTTTTTACACATATCGCGGCAATAAATTACTTTTGATACCGCAAAAATTAGGAGTTTTTGCGAAACAGATTACATATCTGTCGAACGCTTAAAACATTAATTATAAAAGTAAAAAAAAATATTTTATGGTCCGACTACTGTATTGAAATAATAGGAGCATTCGACATAATAATCCACATTTTCCATACGCGGCATAAACAAAAACTTTTTCACGATTTGCTGAAACTGTCTATTGCGCGCCAATTTGCCGTCGCATATCCGAGAGATAGTTATTAATCATAATCATAACATGAGTACCGTAGAAATCGAAAAATCAAAATTGACACATTTGACGGTGCAAGATTTATATCCCTGTTTACATAACACCATGGATATGTGTCAACAAGCTCCCTTCCTTAATTTATGGATTACGTATTAGCAACGAGAGATATAACGCCTTTTTTTTTAGGGAAATATACACATAAACGAATATACAAAACATGGCAAGTAAAATAAAATTAAATCGAAAAAAAAGCAAAATGCATATCGTCCATAGAGTACTTAATCTTTTTAAATAATTCCACAAGTTTCTGGAAAAATTCACAACACAAACACCAAGTATGAATGCAACTCACTTACCCGTCTTTATCGAAAGCCGTAAAACACGCGTCCATAGTCAATAGCGCGGATTCGTCAACTGGAAACAAAACTTCGTTTGAATCCATTGTCGAGACGTGTTCTAGCTCAACGGCGACCATCTGCAAAAGGGAATAAACAAAACAATAGCTTAAATACCAATATCGAATTAACAAATTCCAACAATGCAAGGTAACCAGGATACGCGGAAATCGAGAAGGTTTCCCCGAAAAAAAGCACAGATTGGAGGATATTGAAAAAATGTCTTACATACACGTTGCAGTCACCAAAAAGGACGCATGCAATATGTTTTTTGATTGAGAATAACACAAACTGTACGTTGTCAACAGATAATATGCATTCAAGCGATGGGTATCAAGTCACGCTTGATTTGTTCTATACACGTGAATACGTTAGAATGTAGAATGCAATGTTCTGAATAAATGATAAAAAAGATAATCATTTTAGAGATGACTGACGTTCATTTCATTTGAATCTAAATTGCAGTTTACAATTTTATTGAAGCAATTCAGATTTCTTCTTCATATAGACAATTTTTCTCAATATATTCCTATTTTGATCTCGAAGTCCTGAGAAACGTCACCTATAGCCGGCTGTTCTAAGTTGTGTTTCAACTCCCGCTGCGATACATAAAAAACTAATTTTAACTGCATAGTATACAAACATTAAACAATTTATTTATGGTTTAAAATTAGTCTTTTTAACATTCAATTTTATCAGAATACATATACATATGTATATTTATTCAGATATACATATCCAGCAGAATTGAACGCTTATGTATAGATACAATAATGTTTCCGGATGCTAAATCATTAGATTCGAATACAATCATCATAAAATGAAACATAGTACCCATATATGTACATACAACATACATATTGTATGTAGAGTTCATGCTAGTGAATTAGAACTTTTTTGCTATTATATGTAATATAAAATATAGTCCACCAACATTCAGGCTTATCCGCTGTATTCAATCAATATGCCAAACTGGATATGGCTTGCGGATTGAAGTGATATCAATTCTTTTTTGAAGCTTATGACTTTTTTTTGGCGGATACCTTTCCAACTTGTTGTTTTTTTAGGAGATTTCATATGTTTTTGTAGAGGGTGTATTTTAAGAATGATAGAACTTCAAATTGAAAAAAAAAGACACAAAATAGTAACTTTTAGTCATTTTTTTTTTATTGGAATGATAAAAGTATGACAGACATTAACATTTGAAAACGATTTCAGGCATATGGCCACCGCGGCTGTTCTTGACTTTTTCGAGTACCGTATGTAACACAAGCAATGTTGGCCTCCAAGGCGTCAATTGTTGCTGGTTTACCAGAATAAACCTGTCATTTGACGTAACCCCACAGGAAATAATAGAGAGGTGTTAAATCGCACGACATTGTCAGGCCCATTTCTTGAAATCAACTCATCGCCAAATTTTGATTTTAATACACGGTGCATTGGGTGTAGTGGAGTGTGTAAAGGTCTCGTGTGGATTGGTCTCACTCCAAATGCAGCAATTTTGCTTATTAACAAACCCGTTAAGCCAAAAAAGCGCCTCATCGCTGAATATAATTTGGCGATAAAACAATGTGTCAGTTTCCAACTGCTCTAGAGCCCAATCGGAAGCATTCTTCAGGCGTGAGTCTAAACATTATGATTTGTCAAAGTATACTGAAATAAATAAAAAATTTGATTCAAATGTATTATTTTGTGTTTTTTTTTCAATTTGAAGTTCTATCATTCTTAAAAAAAAACCTTTAGTAGATTCAGATCAAAACAACACTCACTTTCATTTTCCATCTTCCATTTTAAATTTTCAAATTTAAATTTTTAATTTTCCATTTTAAATTTTTCATTTTCAACTTAAAATTTTAAGCTTTAAACTTTTTCCATTGTCAATTTTTCATTTTCCATCTTCCGTTTTCAATTTTTTAATTAATTTAAAATTTAAATTTTCAACTTTTCTTTTTCGATTTTCAATTATTGAATGGGAAATGTTCATTCGAGCATTCTAAAATTGGGCTCGCGTCTGTCAGAGAAAAAATCCATTTATTGCATATATCTTTCCCGTTATTGCACGGATCAAAGAGTTTAACGGCCTATTATGCACTAGACTTTGATATGTTGAATATTTTAGTAACAATTTTTTTTTCGGAAAATTCCATAGAAGGCGCTCCCGCGTTTCTGGATTTTAGACATTGTGTTAAATAGAAAAATATTCAGCTATCAACAAAAAAAAAAAAATACGGAAATCCTTAATAAACATATTTTCGGTAAGTATTTTATTTGCGCCATTTAAAAAAAAATGCGACAAAAATATTTTAAATATTTAATCCTGAATGTTCAAACAATAACAAATGCGATACTTTGATATGACACCCCATACCTTTGATCAAGGATAAATATTTTTTTTTCAACTTTTCCGATCAAAATTTTTCTTAGCAAAATGAGTTAGAGTAGTCTAGTTGGTGTAGTGATTAATGCAAACCACCTTCCGTGCACAGGGTCGTGGGTTTGAATATCACCGTGAACGAATTTAGTTTAAGGTGTTTTTCGGACTGACGATCCATGCGACGGATTATGATCTCACTCAGATGCAGATGTTAAAACCATCATTTCCCATCTATGGGAATAAATAACACTGCTCTGTGTACAGTTGTGTTCGGACTATTAGTTCGAGGCACACAAATATCCTACAGCGTTAATGTTTTACATTACATACAGCCCATCTTAATTGAGTTTCAACTAGTAATTCATGATGACCTTTTATCGAAACATAATTTTCAATACTATGCTAAATTTACATTTAAAGAAGTAAAGTTCAAAGGATAACGTCACTTACATTGTGCTCATACCCGCATAATAATTTATACCAACAGTACCTACTATATGCACATACACTTCAACACAGTATGGAAAGAAGAGATAACATCCTAGTAAAAGGTCAAAGCTTTAATTTCGTAGATTCAATTAACCTTCGCACCCCATCAATATATTCCGAGGATCAAAGTGTTCGACACTTCCAATATACATGCATGCAATGCATGCATTACAAAGTAGCACAAAGGACATTCAATTGTGCAACGCCAAATATAGAGTAGAGCAAAGAGCATTCTGTATGCATAACAGAATATACGAGCATGTACCACGCTGATTGCATACAGCATACAACATTTATTGGCAGGCCAGATGTTGGTTACAGCCCCAATTTTTATTTGCTGGCGGAATTGCATTCTCGGCGAAATTGGTTAAGGGAAAAGTTCACAATGTAACTGCTAGAAATTTGGGAGTACTGTTCAGTGAGGTAACGAAGCGTAAATTATCTCTGGTTTCGATAACGAAACGGCTGACAAGTTATCCCTTAGATTGTATCTCGGACTGTTGATATTGATAGTAAAGGGTGATTTTTTAAGAGCTTTCGGATTTGATTTAAGAAAAAAAAACATAAAATTCAGAAAAATATTTGAAATCTTTATTTTAATCGATAGAACGATCTATATAATTTAATGTTTAAAAATGGTTTCATGTAAATGTTGACCGCGCAGCGCCTCCAATGGTTCATACGCTGGGTCCAATTTTTCCATACTCTCTCTAACATATAGGCCGGCATCTCACGAATAAATTCTTCAATATTGGCTTCCAGTGCGCCAACCGTTGCGTGGTTGTCGCTATAGACATAAGCCTTAACATATCCCCACAAAAAATAGTCTAAAGGCGTTAAATCGCACGATGGCCAATTGACCGGCCCCAAACGTGTTGTTCGTTTGTAAGTCGATTCATGATTAAATTATAGACCACACTGAACATGTTTGACAGTAACACAAAGCACGAAACCCGTGTGAGCTGCCAAAAACAGTGTTGCCAAAAAGAAAGTTCCTAAAAAATCACCCTATATATGTATTTTACTAGGTGAGCTTTATTCTCAATAAAATTACTCGATTTAATTCCGTGATTGGTTTTAGGCGATTTTTTTATAAAAGGTAGGTTGTTAACCTAGGTGTGCGAAAATTGCAATGAGGCGATAACCCGATAATACAACAAGGCAATAGTTACTACAGGCACGTGATACAGTCTATATTCCCCCAACATCAGAGCGCCTTAATGATAAATGTATTCTGAATTTCGCCTGTGCTAAAAATAGGTGTCTAAAAATACTTCTGAATTAATATGATGTGCACCAGATTCATGCAAATATTGTTCCTCACATACAAATGACGTCCTTTTTCACGCTTTTGTTATCTAGGGCTTTTGTTATGCCTCTATCATGTTCACTTTAAATTAGGCTATGAGCTCTGAACTTTCTATTATGAACATAACTTGTATGCTCGTACTCGCATGTAGTTCCTCCAGCTCTATCCATGCAGCCATATGTAGTAAGTTCGTGGGTATTGTTGTTCATGAAATTCTGAAATGTATGCATGTATGCACTCGGAGCGAAGTAAATCGAGTTTATGTTATGTCGGTCATATCACTCTCGCTGAAGACAGAAAAAGCTGTCATGGCACCTTACGGTACGACTGACGCGACACGGACACAGCGTAATGGTGGTGTTCGCAACGTATAGGACCTCATTTAATAGCATTACTAAAATGAAAAGGAAATTTGAAGGAAACGAATGAAAGCCATCAATCATTTTGGTTGAAAGAAGCAATTTACGCGTCTTTTATTCCGAACGTTTTTGATACAATTGTCTCATCATCATCATCAAGTGTGCTAAATGTTAATGTGCTAAAAATATTATGAATGGATAGATAGTATACAAAAAGTCTTATCAGAGGACATGTTTTATGGCTAATAACTCGTGATAATTTTTATTAATTATGATTTTACGATGAAATTTGATGGTCTAATCGTTAAAAGAAGAAAAGATGCAAAAACAATGGATAAATATTGGCTTATATGTACGTGAGATATGTCATGTTTGATTCTCAATCTCATGCATTAATTTGGTCGTAGCAAGCAAAATAAACATGCTTTTATTACTTCTTGTATCCTGAAGACATTAACTTTATGTATTCACAAATGAATTTCCGATTTTATTATTACCTATACATAGTAAGAAAAACAAAAAAATAAATAAATACAGGTCTGATGTCGTAGGTCTGGTGTTCAAACACAGCATAAAGTATACAAACTCTTAAAAAAGCGTCGTGATATATGACCTTTTCAAAAAGGTATAGAATTTGGTAGAGGTCCTCGAAACTTATTAAAATATTTAATTGTTGCAGAAGTCGAATAATCTCTCTTTAATACTCGCACGCTTCCTGGGTACCTTCATTTTCATTGAAAATTTGCAACTTTTCTGGGGAAAAGTGAATAAAACCTATTTCAAAGTTAGACACAAGAAACTTACGTAAATATCACATCACATTAATTATAGCGGACATGATAACAAAAAAAAAATAAATGTTACGCGTTGTTCGATATAGCCAATTTCTGCAGTGGTAACATACTTTATGGTGGTATCTGGTAAGTATATCGTAACATTCGTATGGAAGCAGATTTTGCGAGTGTTCCGTCAAAGTTTTGAGATGCAGCCTGGTAACAGCATCTCGTAATTTAATGTCGTCCATTTGACGCAGTGCATCTCTATTATACTTGACTTTCAGTAAAAATAATGAGCATTTCTGGCACAGTCAATTTCTGAAATTCGCTATCGGTCTCAAAAACTGTCCTGCTTTCGCCCATCGTCAGTTATCCGCTTCCAACTATTTGAACTCATGTCGCATATGGTAATAGGCTTGGTGTTTAGATTGATACTCGTCCACTTTAATGATGAAAGTAAAAAAGTTGTGTCTCAGATAACTGAAATAAACTTCAAAATCACCGATTTTTTATCAATTATGTTACTGTATAGCAATCAAAGTGCGCTAATTACACCTTATAAATTGCTTTTGGTAAAAGAATATCTTTTCACTCATTCATAAAATATGGTTTTTGGAAAAATCAATAGAGAGATGAATATGGTTGTTCGGTTACCCAGCAAAAGTTTAAAGAAGGACTCATCAGTGTTTCGACTTTACCACTTTTGTGATAGATCTACACTGAAAAAAATGGTTTAGACTTTTTATCTAAAGTGAAGTAACCAAAGAAATAGCTGATTTCTCTAATCTTCGTAGCTGAAAATACTATTAAATTCGTTCATTTAACCACGCAAGATTAGAAGAAAAAGTTTAGTCAATTCTTCCACAAAAGTTGTTGATTGTACTATTCAAATATAAAATTTAACTACAAACAATCGTTCTTTTTTCTTCAACACAATTTAGCTATCCAACATTTAACAATTTATAGATAATGAATAGCTGTCTTTACAAATGAATTAATTGAATTTGCAAATATAGTAGATGTTTCAATTAATGACGAATAGAAATATTATCCATATCTTCGTAACTGTTTCAACTACATAGAATCATAAGCTGAAAATCAACGCGAACTTTAGATGAATTCGACTATTTCTTTAGATAACCATTCTAATTTTTTTTCTCTGTGTACCACTTTTTCAAAAAAATTTACTATCTACCACTCTACCACTAAAAATATCAAATACACATAAATTTATCTAATTTAAAATTTCCACAAGTATAGTGAGTATAGGCACTTTTTCCAAATATGTATGGCAAACATTAAGAGTTACCGAAAAAAATGTTCATATCGAAGAAGTTATTTACACCATTGTAAATTTTTCCATAGCAATTGGAACAATTTTTTACGAAATTTTTCCTGTAAAATGCAAACTTTTGATTTACAAGCCAAGAGGCACTGTATTGTGTGTACTCAATTTATAAAGATTAACGTTTACTTTTGAATCTGATTAATAAACATAATTAAAGCACAACATTTTCCGTCCATTTTTCTGGGATTTTGTGAATTACAAAAATCTTGAAGTTTGATGATGATCTTGAAAACCATTGAAAATACATATTTTATTATAACAACAATATATTGTTTTTGCATTTTTTAACAATCTTCTTCTTCCTTGCCTCGTTCTTTATACCACTTCATGGTTTCGCGTTGCTCGACCTGCGGTGTAGGCACATCGCCCGTTTTGGCGGTAATATCTCAGCATATTTCTACAGGCAGCTCTATCTTGGATCGGGTCATCGCCGAGACCAATGCGTTGCTGTTGCTTTTTCATTTGACACATCCAGGTGTTTTTCGGTCTGCCTCTGGCCTTGGGTCCATCAAGTGGAACTTCCATTGATATCGCTTTCTTTGCTGGGTTCTCAGGCGGACGCCGTTGAACATGGCAATACCAATCCATTTGTCGGTCTTCGAGCTTTTCGGTGATTGGTTGGTCTCTATGGACAAGCTGCCTCGGATGTAGCTACTCCCGATGTGGTCCCTTTTCGTTACTCCAACTGGGCAACTGACATGCGTAACATTTTCATTTCAGTCGCTTTCATTTCTTTCGCGTAACCTTCATACATGGTCCAGCATTCTGATCCATACATGAGTGCGGGACGTAGAACCGTTTTGTACAACTTGCCCTTTAGCTTCAGTGGCATTTTCTTATCGCAGAAAACTCCAGAGTTTTCTCGCCACGTCATCCACCCTACCCAACCTTTGTGCGATATTTGATGTCATCAACGCATGTAGCTCCGTTGTTCACCATCGAGCCAAGGTACTTGAACTTGGTACAAGACTTAAGCTGCTCTCCTTTGACGTACATATCTGGTATCGGTGCATTTTTTAACAATAACGAGACCGAGGATAATTTCGGGCGCGGCCGAAATTTGGATACCCTTCGCTCCCCTCGGGCTAAAAGTTTTTTTCGGGCGTTCCTATGACTTGTGTTTAATTCTCCCCGCTTCCACGCTTTACCTCGAATTTTCACATAAGTGCCGTGGCGAAGCTTTATTGGAGAAGCGGGGGTCTTGTGTTTCTTAGAAGAACCAAAAGGGAGGATGTATGTATGTTTGTGGTATAAATTAAAACATATTTCTATAAGATTTGGTTGAAATTGGTGGACAAATAAAAAAGTTTTTCTTCAAAGAACCTAATTTGGGGGTTGGGTTTATATGCCAGACTCATCCCTCATGACCCCAATGGTCCGATTTAATTCATTTTTGCATATGTTTTGTAACATCAATAAAAATACATTTCCATGAGGTTTGGTTGAAATTCGTGTACAAATAAAATGGTTTTTCTTAGAGAAATTTGATTTGGGGGGATAGGTTTGTATGTTAGCCCCATGACCACATGGTCCGACTCCATCTATTAATATATATGTTTTGTGTCATCAATAGAAACACACTTGTGTGAAGTTTCGTTGAAATTGGTGTATAAATAAACATAATTTTCTCAGAAGAACTTAATTTGGGGAGTTAGGTTTGTATGACAGCCCCATGAGCCCATGGTCCAATTTGGTCCATTTTAACATATGTTTTGTCGTGTCACTAGAAACACATTTGCACGAAAATTGATTGCAATCGATGAGAAAATAAAAAAGTTTTTCTTAGAAGAACCTAATTTGGGGGACTAGGTTTGTATGGCAGCCCCACGACGCCATTGTCCGATTTGGTCGATTTTTACATATGTTGTGTGTCACCAACGAAAACACATGTGTGTGAAATTTAATTGAATTTGGTGCATAAATAAAAAAGTTTTTCTAAGAAGAACCTAATTTTGGGGAGTAGGTTTGTATGACAGCCCCACGACCCCCTTGTCGGATTTTACCGATTCAAACATACAAACTGCCTGCAACAAAAAGAAGCATGTGTGCAAAATTTCAGCTCCATAGCTTTTAAACTGGCTGAACAAAACGCGTCGCAACAGACAGACAGACGGACAGACGGACAGACGGACAGACGGACAGACGGACATCGTCCAATCGACTCAGCTCGTCACGCTGATCATATATATACATATTTTATATGGTCGGAGATGCTTCCTTCAATGCGTTACAAACTTCATGACAAAGTTAACATACCCTTTTCGCTTAATAAGCGAAGGGTATAAAAAGTGTATTTTCGAAGTTTTATCTACCACTTTCTACCACTATGTATTTTCAAGGCAAATCTACCAGTGAGCGCATATATACCGGTTCTTAAATAAACTATCTTAAAACATTTCTGGAGATAGTACCATAAAGTAAGTAATTGGAATAGAGATGGAACTCCATATAACATTAAAATCTACTGAAAAAAACATTTTACTTTTGAGTGTGTGCTGTAAGTAACGTGTATACAGGGTGTCCGGAAACTGCCGCATAAACGCACCGGATTATGATTCCTCAGTTGATTTCCAGCAAAAAAGCTGTATTGAACATACCCCCTCAGCTTAACCCTTTAGCTGCCACAGGCATTTAAAGATTTTTGAAAAAATCATTTTCTTGCCCGACTTAAAGCCTAATATCTCCAAAGTTAGACCAGCTAGAATAGTGAAATAAAATAATTATTACATCCAACAAATTTACCTGTAAAATAAAACTAACCACACTAAAATCGGATAAGAGGTTTAGTTTTTACAGAGCTTCAAAGTCAAATTTGCGTGATTTGACCCAAAAACAATCTTTTTTCCATCTCAATTTTCTCCAACTTCTGCCAAGATGAGGTGTTTGTACGATTCTTTTAAAAATTGGCGCATAGTCTTACGATCATATCTTTCTTACATCATTTTATTCTAGCTCCATTATTTCTAACAGTTTCAGTACCTTAAGTACAGAAAACTACTTTGAATAGATTTTACCATTTACCAGATCTTTAGGGGCAGTGTGAATTGAATTATACAGGGTGTCCGGAAACTGCCGTATAAACGCATTGGATTATGATTCCTCAGTTGATTTGCAGCAAAAAAAGTTGTACGGAACATACCTCCTCAACTTAACCCTTTAGCTGCCACAGGCATTTAAAGATTTTTGAAAAAAGCATTTTCTTGCACGACTTAAAGCCTAATATCTCCAAAGCTAGACCAGCTAGAATAGTGAAATGAAATGATTATTACAGCCAACAAATTTACCTGTAAAATAAAACTAACCACACTAAAATCGGATAAGAGGTTTCGTTTTTACAGAGCTTCAAAGTAAAATTTGTGTGATTTAACCCAAAAACAGTATACAGTGGAAACTCGATACTCCTTAACTCGAAAAACGCTTTAAGTCGAAGAAAATCTGCTTCCCCAACACATTTGAACAAAAAACAATGAAAAACAAACTCGATAACTCAAACCAAAAACTCTATTACTCGAAGATAAATTTTTGATTTCACTGCTTGTGAAACTCTAAAGTCAAAGTGCTGACATTGGAGACTCTATAAGTCAAAATTTCAGATACTCTCCAGGTCAAATTAAAATTTCTTATCGGTAAACGGGCGAGACTCTATAAGTCAAAGCTTTGCTATGCGAAACTCTATAAGTCGATTTTTTTTTATTCCTCCAATGGCGATTTTTCTGTTTGAAATTAGAATTTTATTGCTGCATATTCCGGAAACGAGAATAACGGTACTTTTCTGCGATAAAATGTTTCAGTTTGCATTTGAATATAGCGTTCATCGTAAGGTTGTTCTTGTTACTGTCAAAAGAATAATAGTGCAGTTTGAGGAATTCAGCCAATTAAACATATCTGCGTCAAAAAGAACGCTACAAACCCTGACTATTCAGCAGAAGAAAGAAATTATAAAAGCGGTTGATGCAAAAGGTCGATAAAAAGGGTAAAGCCGCTGAATTCAAAATTCCGGTTAGTACGCTTTCTACGATTTTAAAGAAAAGAAAAAAAAACATTTTGTCATCTATCGGAAAAGATAGGAAAAAATGCATGTACTATTTTATAAGGGTGTAATGTCGGAAAGATACCAAAATATAAAAATACACAAAAAGAATAACTTTATAAGTCGAATTTTCTTACAAATAAACACGATATCTCGAAATCTCGTTAGGTCGAAATTTCGATAACTCGAAAGAAAGTTTGGTTCCCTTGGGCTTCGACTTATCGAGTTTCCACTGTATTTTTGAATCTCAGTTTTCTCCGATTTCTGCCAAAGTGAGGTGCTTGTACGATTCTTTTAACAATTGGCGCATAGTCTAACAATCATATCTTTCTTACATCATATTATTCTAGCTCCATTATTTCTAACAGTTTTAGTACCTTAAGTGCAGAAAACTAGGGTTAATTTTGGCTCGATTTCGACATACTTTGAATAGATTTCACGAATTGCAGATCTTTAGGGGCAGTGTGAAATGAATTGTATTGAATTCGCGCTAAAATTAACCCTAGTTTTCTACACTTAACGTATAAAAACTGTTAGAAGTAATGGAGCTAGAGCAAAATGATGTATGGAAGATATGATTGTAAGACTATGCGCGAATTTTTAAAAGAATCGTACAACCACCTCTTCTTGGCAGAAGTTGGAGAAAATTGAGATGGAAAAAAGGATTGTTTTTGGGTCAAATCACGCAAATTTGACTTTGAAGCTCTGTAAAAACCAAACCTCTTATCCGATTTTAGTGTGGTTAGTTTTATTTTACAGGTAAATTTGTTGGCTGTAATAATCATTTTATTTCACTATTCTAGCTGGTCTAGCTTTGGAGATATTAGGCTTTAAGTCGTGCAAGAAAATGATTTTTTCAAAAATCTTTAAATGCCTGTGGCAGCTAAAGGGTTAAGCTGAGGGGGTATGTTCCGTACAACTTTTTTACTGGAAATCACATGAGGAATCACAATGCGCTGCGTTTATGCGGCAGTTTCCGGACACCCTGTATTGAATTCGAGCTAAATTAAACCCTAGTTTTCTACACTTAACGTATAAAAACTGTTAGAAGTAATGGAGCTAGATCA
This sequence comes from Microchrysa polita, assembly GCA_949715475.1. Taxonomy (NCBI): domain Eukaryota; kingdom Metazoa; phylum Arthropoda; class Insecta; order Diptera; family Stratiomyidae; genus Microchrysa; species Microchrysa polita. The sequence continues at coordinate 87,667,917 of OX454420.1, read as the reverse complement.
AAATGATATAAGAAAGATATGATCGTTAGACTATGCGCCAATTTTTAAAAGAATCGTTCAAGCACCTCATCTTGGCAGAAGTTGGAGAAAATTGAGATGGAAAAAAAGATTGTTTTTGGGTCAAATCACGAAAATTTGACTTTGAAGCTCTGTAAAAACCAAACCTCTTATCCGATTTTAGTATGGTTAGTTTTATTTTACAGGTAAATTTGTTGGGTTTAATAATCATTTAATAATATTATTAATATTTCACTATTCTAGCTGGTCCAGCTTTGGAGATATTGGGCTTTAAGTCGTGCAAGAAAGTGATTTTTTCAAAAATCTTTAAATGTCTGTGGCAGCTAAAGGGTTTAGCTGAGGGTGTATGTTCGGTACAGCTTTTTTGCTGGAAATCAACTGAGGAATCATAATCCCGTGCGTTTATGCGGCAGTTTCCGGACACCCTGTATACACGAAGATATCTTCCAGTATGTACACGTTACTTACAGCATACACTCAAAGGTGAAATGTTTTTCAGTAGATTTTATGATTTTAATGTTAAATGGAGTTCCATCTCTATTCCAATTACAGTGAAAGCTCCCGTAGGCGGACACTGACGGTTCCATTAATTTTGTCCGGCTACGGGAGATGTCCGCTTGCGGGAGAGGCTGAGTATAGCGAAGACCAAAATTATTTAAATGTATTTACCTTTCAGACCCCTTTAAATTCAACATAAGGTGTGTTTTTTTGGTTATCCCGTGCAGGTTTGGGTAACGAAACTCCATATAAAAAAAATGACAGCTGACGCACCTGTCATTTTTTTTATATGAAGTTTCGTTACCCAAACCTGCACGGGATAACCAAAAAAACACACCTATAATTAAAAATTGAATATCGGTGTCGGAAATTATTGATATTTTTCAAGATTTTCTACAATTATTCTCAAAATTTCCTCTGCACAAGCGGACGGACATCAGGAGAGACTAAAACTTCAAACTTAAAACCATTTGTTTGTCTACAAAAATCAGAAAAGTACTTCAGCAAGTTGTTTTGTAGTCATTTCTACCATTAAATCTCTCAAAATGTCGTTGATGAGTAGTCCTAGAATTTACTTTTTGTCCGTTTACGGGAGAGTCGACCTAAAAAATGTACTAGATATTAGTGTCCGCGTCCGGCCAGGGGAGCGTCCGGCAACGGGAACGTATTTTGTTCGAAAATTGTATTGAAAAGCTTGGGACCGAGAAATTTGTCCGGCTACGGGAGGTGTCCGCTTACGGGAGCTGTCCGCGAACGGAGCTTTCACTATACTTACTTTATGGTAGTATGTACTTTTTCTATAGAGTATTTATACCGGACTACATTCTAGTCCATCAACACGAACAAAATGGTTCGGAGTGGTACTAAACTTACTTCAAACTAGTTAGTGCGACTCGTACATGTCGGATTAAGACTAAAATATTTTTCATTAAAATATTTTATCCTGCTTGCGGTATCTACACGGTCACTGCGGACTCCTCCAAAGCCTAAAATCTAAAAATCTCAGTGACAGCTGCAAATCGGTAGAGCGTTTCGTCTTCATTTTGACCCTATATGGTTATGTCCTGCAAGGAATACATCGAAATCAATCGGAATATCAATAAACCTGTATATCGATTTTTTTCTTTTTTTAATTTAACAATTCATTCTAAATTTGAAGCGCCTATCTAGAGTCGGAAATTCGTATTTATCTGTGGTTCTTATCAAGCGCTGAAGACTGTAGTGTAGTTAGTAAAAAATACAATTACATAAATTCACCACACCAAAAATTTACCACACTAACTTGCTGTTGAGTGCCTGTAACTATGCAATTTGAGCGTAATGTCAGCTGAGAGCAAATACATAAAACATGTACATATACCATACATACACCATCAAAACCAAAACCACCTTCACTAGAAGCCGGGAAGCAGCAATACATGCACACAAAACGAGCCTATGAACATGTCGTATATACGTTGCACGATGCACTAACACAAGCACAGCGCATGTAAAAAAACCGTGTCTGCTCTGATAAAAATCGCGAAAACATGTGGAAAATTCACTTTTTGTCGGGATTTTGTTCTTTCACTGCATTCTAGACACTTTAATTCACGACACATTCCACTTTTCGCGACGAAAATCGACCGGGAACCAATACTTTTCGTGTAAAGTTTGTCGCGACCCAACCCGATTTGCCTTTACCGCAGTGTAAATTTTCGATCTGAACAGGCCTATGATTTGGCGCTTAAGTATATGAACGTGTTCTGCTTCCGGGCTTTGTATAAAGATGGTTTTGATCAAAACGGATACTCAATAGGGGAGAGTACACTTTTTTCAGCACAACTCCAATATTCAAACACATTTATTGCCGGTTTTTAGTGATATCAGCTCTCACACAGCACTTCACCTGAATAATATTCTAATTCTGCCTAGGTTAAAGGTGCCACAACACGTAACATACTTATATTTTTCGCAAAATCGTGTGCTGTATCTGGAAAAATCGATTTACCGTATGCTCTGTTGTCAGCTTAGCTTGTGGTGATAAATCGCGACGCGAGACGCACAAATAACCACATGTGTTCGCCGAAAAGATGCTTTCAAATTGCCGGTTGTTTTAACTTTATTTTATATCTCACTTTTTTAAGCGCCACAAACAAAAACAACACATAATACGGATGCACTCTGAGTCTGATACGAAACTATAGATAAAAATAAAACTGAACTGATTTATGACGTCGATGAATGTATGTACTTATCACAAGAACCAAGACCAAGAACTGTGCTGCCTGTTGGCGTCTGCAAATTAAAGAGTGGCAACAAGCACGAATATCGCAATGCGTGTATGTTTGATTGAATATGAATGGAAATGTTCAGTGATTCATTCCATAGAAAGGGCGAAATATGCGAATTTTAATCAAGATTTCGCATGGAGGTGTAAATGTAAAAGATGACTGAAAAAACAGGTATGTACAGTTTTACAATACAGTGAACACTCGATTAACGAACATAATTCGTACCTTTATCATATGATCGTTATCCGAAATGTTCGGTAAGGCAATTTTAATCAATTGAGAAGAAAAATGATTTGCATGCATATATATTTGATAAAAGCGTGCGTTTCTACTAGTTTTTATAGCATTAAAAAATAAGTACATATTTTGGTTTTCATTTAAAACATCCAGGCAGACAGTTGAGTTAAGCACATTTTTGTTTATTTTTTATTGCACATATATTTTAAATCAGTGGTTCTTAACCTTTTGCACATGAAAAACCACTTGAACAAGTTCGTTAGTTGTTGCGGGACCACCAAATTGTGATAAGAACGATTCAAATCATGAAATCTTGTACCGAAGACTACATCTTGCGGTGACCGTACCGCACCTTGGTAATATCAATAGGGAAACTAATAGAATTAATTCAATTTACTTTTACCTTTTCCGCCAAACGGATATTGCTGCTTTTAAGACCATCATCCAGACCATCGACTGACAGAGATCGTCTTGCAAAGAAGTTTGGGTGTGATTTTGCTAAGTCTGAACGAATTTCAAAACCCTCATTAATTTTCGTAAAGGGTGTTGCCCAATATTTCGGTTTGTTTCATTCAGAGATGACTCATAATTCATAATTTTCAAATCCAGTTGTGTTTCTCAGATTATATAAAGCCCTTTCTTACAGTTCTTACTGAAAGAACGACAATTTTTACATAAATTGCATATGGCATTGCTGGTTCATGTTTAAACTTGTCGGAACCTTATTTAGAATTGCCACCGAAGATCAATAATAGCTTAATTATCTTAATTCAGCAATGTAAATTACCATCATGGTCTTGCCGGAAAAGAATAGATTTTCAAAATATTCAACGCCTTAAACACCTGAACTGTTTACCTACAATTATGACAACCCTCATGTATATAAAGACACGTAGCTACTCCACATAAAGTGAACATTCCTATCAAGCTCTCGGTCGTCCTCGTTTTCTTGCACATCGCAATCATCTTGCGTTCGTCACCTAAAAAAGAAGCATATAAACCAAATATTCACGATATTTCATTTCATCGTAATAAGCTACACTCACATTTCTTTTTGCGACAAATACAATACACTAAATATCTTACACAGTGTACAACAGTCAAAATCTCAATGAAAACAGGCTGTCCTGCTCAGTCAAAACGGACACTCATCCGCTTCCAACCTTCAAGTTTCTATTAGAAAGTTAAGATTGAGCTGCGTGAAATTCGAGAATGGTCGTATCGGATTATGAGGGAACCACAGCAAAGGCTTCGCGGACCACCTAGGGTCGCCTCAGGGACCAGACCACCAGAGTGGTCCGTGGACCACCGGTTAAGAACCGTTGTTTTAAATGAATGAAATAGCCGATACAAACAAATCCTGGACTTGATTAAAATTAATCCAGTCAATTTAAAATGTAATGTAGAAGGTACTTGCATTATTCAAATTGCAGTACAATATGATACTACAGGAGGGACTCGATAGTTTGAACTAATTAAAACCAAGTGAGTTCAAATGATCGAGGGTTTCAAATTTGTGGGAGAGCTTTGTTATTGAAAGAACTTGCATACATTTGGTTTTTTGTATTTATTTATTAGTATAGTATTCATATTAAACAAAATAGGATTCAAATTGAAACAAAAATTTATAAATAATTCACATTTACTTAAATGGTTTTACACATTTTCGAAAAAAAGTTACGCAAAATTTATTTATTTATTTGTTTGAGAGACTTTCTATGAATATTCATTTTAACACATAAACACACGGGCTATTAAAAATTTGAATAAAAAATTTACAACGCAAATGTAGTAACGTGTAAACCGTTTCGTATATTTAAACGAAATGTCATTCATATCATTACAGAATCATTACCTGTTCGGATAGTTCTAATTTATTGCTAATCAAGTGATTCCCGAGTTATAGGCTAGGAAAACACAAATAAATCTTGTTCAAATTATAGAGGGAGTTATTTCGTTGAAAAGTTCAAATTATAAGAGACGTAATATTGCTAGATGAGCGTTCATATTATTGGATGTTCAAATTATAGAAGGTTCAAACTAGCGAGTTTTTTCTGTATTTATTAATCAAATCGAAAGTGTGAATCCCCTGTTAGGTTTAACTTAAATGAATGTGTTTATACATAATACATTATGTATTTAAGAAACAAATAAAAGGTTCGTTTTTTATTACATCGCGTGTAGGTTTCGGTAACGAACTCCATATAAAAAAATGACACTTACCTGGGTAATTTCCACGCGTGCCACTACCCTGCATGGGATAGAGTTTAGAGAAATCGCATGGGGAATTTTTTTTTCAAACCAAATGTGATGAGAATCTTTCTCATGGCAGTTATAGAATTTGCAAAAAAATAATCATATTTTGTGATGAAATCCAGCAAATCTAAAAAATAAGCCGACGGGAGTGAGATAAAGATGCAAAGCAACTGTCATGTGTCACCACTGTTTGGCCGGGAAGTTGGAAGTTACACGTGATCGTTTTTTGAGTCACAGTTAACCGCGATAGCGAAAAAAATGCAACAAAAGATTCCTCTTCCATTCTGAGATATTCTATCCATGGGCGTAGCGAGGATTTCGGTTAGGAAGAGCAAGCCCAACATTTTTCCAACGTCATGATTTTCTTAGGGGTTAGGGCTACCTATGTAATTTACATGTACGAGTATAACACAATTAAGATTTTCCGGTTTATAGGGGATTTACGGAATCCTAGATTTGATTAACAAATGTATGTACCTACAACAGCGCGTCTCACTCTTTACACACACTGCTTAAAACTCTGACGGAGTTACCGACTACAGCTACGACTACGAGTGAATTATAGAACCAACTCCTGATTAATTGATTGGCTGAAAATCTATCAACTTGTATGTAAAATACCTGCGAGACTGATGACTGAAAAGTGTGGATCGACCTTCAATCTAGTATCCTGGATTTTGACTAAATTATTTCTAACTAACTCTAGGGTTAGTTTGTAGTCTATATTGGCTATTAGATCGTCAGTCATAATTTGGTTAGACGAATTTTATAGCCAGAATTTAAGAAAGGACCATCGAGAGCGTAATAAGAGTTATCTGCCACCGAACGTTTTCTACGCTGAATATATGTACTCTATATGCTAAATGAAAATCCAATTGGAGTTTCTCTTTTGTCCCAATTTTTGGCTTCGTTGAATGCAGCCATTATTAAAATGTATTGTATTATTGTGTGTATTGTATTCATATTATAATCTCTAGCAATTCGTACATTTTTAATTAAATGCCCATTTAAAAAGAATATCGTTATTTTGCTAATAACAATAAAGGTCCATTTAGATTAGTCGACAAATGGCGTCACGTGCAGCCAAATGGCTGTTGATAATTAAATTTAAAAAAATCACCAAAATGAAATGTTGGTTATGTCATTTTCTGTCTCCATTTGGGTGCTAGTGTAGATGCTAAGTAGCAGCCAAATGCCTGTACGCGATGCAAGTTTTTGGACGCGCAGCCATTCGGCGACTAATTTAGATGGACCTTTATGTTATCTCTAGACATCAAATAAATTTTAAATTATTATACTGTTCAGCCAGATTTGTAAAAAATAAAAAAAAAACTGTTTTCTTTTAAGAAAAATAAAATAATTGTCGTGCTCAGTGCTATTATGTATATTTTACGCAATTTTAGGTAGAAGTTCTGTCTCTCTATAAAAAAAAAAAACAAATTGTCGAATTTATTGGGTTTCGGTCCCAATCAATTGTAAGTAAGTAAATCGAAATGCTTGAAAATGGCTTCAGCCTTAGAATAATTATCCTGTTCACTAATCTATGTGGGCCTAACTTACTTTAAGCTTACATGTTATTCTCATAGCTCGCGAATTTGGCTGCTAGTTCTGCTATCCGGTGGTCTCGAAAGGATAACTTTTTTTTTAATCTGTGTTATTTTAATAATGAAAATATGCAAATGAAACTGTTTTTATTTTTGTCAAAAATTGCCTGTGTTCAGATTGTATATAATCCATCTAATGTTGATGACATTCATTCGTAGGAAACTACACAAAAATCATAATTCTCAGATCGAGAGGATTATCCAGCGCTTTGCAGAAAGCAAAATCAAAAGAAACTGATTTTTATCTATATGTATGCCCAACCATATTATCCCATGAAGAAATTTGTATGTATGTATCTAATCTGCTAGTATTAACATACAATAAGATGATTTATAATTGAAAATATAATGTTGATCAGTGTATCTGAGTTGATGAAGTCAACTTAGCATGATGATTGAAGTATATTTATACACATATTCATAGCAGAGTACATATTCGCTAAGCTACCCCTACCCCATAAGCCCAACTCACATAAATACATTTTAACCGCCGCGGTATCTTGCAACGTTAAGCATCGGTTAATAATCCAATATTTGAATGTTTCAAAAATGCTTTGTTTACGGAGCAAAGACATTTTGTGGGGACATGTCCCCAAAAAGCGCGATATGTATTTATTCCGCGAAAAAACTTTCTAGTTACATCACAATAAATATACCCAGTTTGAATGTAACAATTTTATTTGTTTTAGTTTTGTTGGATATGTGCTTGGATCGTGGTGTTTAAGGGTAGTATGGACGTTTTTGTGATTGCGGTTAGCAAAATCGATGAATAGTATTTTGTATTATGCTAACAAATTAAATACATATGTACATTTGGTAATATGTATTTTACTTCTTTAATTTTATGCCAGAGGGCATCTTTATTGGGGAAAATTATGGTCCTAATCTAAGTCATAATTAGGCAACTGTGATAACATGTCTAATTTGAATTCAGCTTAAGTCTGGTGTGTGGAAGATATTATGAGAGTTCAAATAAATTCAAATCTTTAATTTTCAGATTCGAAGATATAACCTTAAGTTAGGTTTACTCATTTAATTGCTCCAGTGTCACTCGTTGAATGCATCGACATTCGGAAAATCCAAAGGAATGGTGAAATTTTGTTTGCTTATGGTCGTTGGATCGTTCGGCAGATAAACTTACACTTCTTAATGTTTTATATGGAAATACGTATGTACATATATGCATATTAACGATTTCATGCGAAAATAAAATAGTTCAAGGTCTTATCAATATGTATGTACATAATTTTTAGTTTTATAAATTTTTTACTCACATTTACGAGAGCGCGTTCCAACGAAAAGCACTAATACATATTTATATGTTATTGATAAATTTAAAGGTTTTCTGATAATGACTAGTGAATATCGATATCAAATAAAATGGTATGTATTTTGTTTTTGTAGTTAAGAAAAATTCAGAAAATTATTACGTATCGTAAAATTACATGATTTATGTTCTTATATAACATTTTAACGTGTACATTTTTGCCCACAGACAAATAATCTAGGCTTCCCCGTCGCAAATAGCTGAGATTTAAAAGGCGAAAAACTACATACATAATTGGAGATTCTGTTTTGTTTTTTTTTTATTATCAACTCTGAATCTTATTATAGTATGTACTTCCATGAAAGTGTGACCGTAAGAGAAAAGCGTCTACAAGTAGTAGGTACTTCTACAAAATGGTCCACATCACAAGCAATGAGGTAGCCAAAAAATGACTCTTAACACTGCTGTTTTACGACATGACATAACCACATTTAAATCGAATCAACTATTTTCCAGATATTTACCGCATATACACTCGGCTTCACAAAAATCGGGCCACTCGCCACTTTCGAACTCAAATTCAATTTTCTCAAAAAGTATGAAACTTACAACTATGAAAGTTATATCTACAGAAAGTGCATTTAATGGCGATTCAAATGATTATGATTTTTGTCTGAAATTTTGTCTGAAGTTAACTCACATTAGAATCAAGCAACAAACACAATGCTAACAATTTGCCTGTTTTGATTAGAGTTCGCGCTGACCTCAAGAGTGAAATTTTTCGCCGCTGCGATTTTTTCAATGAAAATGTATTCTTACTGTCGTGGAATATGTGGGGAATGCTGGGGAATTCCATAAGCTACAATCCAAAACCAGTTCCATAATTTTTCTCGGCCATTTTATGTATGTATTTTTTTCCGATTCCCCTGTTATTTCATCGTGAAATGTCAAATGTCGAGGAGAATTATGGAACCGGTCTCCGATTGTAGCTTATGGAATTCCCCACCGTTTGTGACATATTCCACGACGGTAAGTATCCATTTTTATTGATAAAATCCATGGGTGAAAAATTTCACTCTCGATCTTAATTCATACCTTTACCGTTATTTTGTTTCGGCAGTCAGAGTAGTCGGATATTTTTTATGATTTCTTTAGTTGATATTCTAAGCATGGTTAGACGCGTGTATTTTTACCACTTTTGTCAGTCAATAATGGATACGACACCTGAGAAAGCAGCTCAAGCTGTAGCACTACTTCAAGCAGGCTTTGGGCAACGTGAGGTCGCACGAAGACTTCAAATTGGCAGATCGTCAGTGCAAAGAGTTTACAGACGGTACTTAGAGACTGGAAGTTTCGATCGTCGTCCAGGTTCGGGCAGAATTAGGGCTACATCACCAGCAGAAAATCGCTATATCCAACTCACTGTTCTGAGAAATCGTCGCCACAACGCCGTTCAAGTCCAACGAAACCTGCGTGACGAACACCAAGTGGTTATAAGTTCTTCTACCGTCAGAAGGGAGACGGAACCTCACTCCAAGGAGAGCTCCAATAGGTCCAAAATTAACGGTAGCCCACCGTCGAGTACGACTTCGCTCGAGAGCATAGAGATTGGACGTTAGAAGAGTGGGGTGGGGTTATCTTCACTGATGAGACCAGAGTGGGTCTATATCAGAATAATCGACTTCACAGAGTATATCGTCGCCCTGGAGAACGTTATTTTCAGTGTTGCATGACTGAATCTGTTGCTTATGGAGAAGGATCTTTAATGGTCTGGGGCGGCATCTCACTAACCGGACGTACATCGTTAGTTTTCATCGAACCGACGATGGACTGGCCAGCTCGAAGCTGAAGAGGAGTGGAGCGCCATTCCCCAAGGTTTCATCGTCAGCCTCGTGAGGTCTATGAATAGGAGGATGTTACCAGTTATTCGAGCAAGGGGAGGGAACACGAAATACTGATCCAACACCTTTTTCAAATTGTTTCTTTGTTTTCGGGTTAAATTTGAATTTTTAACTTGGTGATTGCAAGATCGGAAAACGACTCGAAATGACTCTTATGTGTAAAGTCTTTAAAAAAATGTTTAATTAATTCAGAAACCCCAATGTGTTTGTATTCATTTTAATTGTCATAAATTCTACTTTCAGCCGATATAACATTATTAGTTGTAGCTTTTATACTTTTTGAGAAAATTGGGTTAGGTTGCGAAAATTGTAAGTGGCCCGGTTTCATTGAAGCTCAGTGTAGTTTCCTTTGTTTTACCCGAATCGTAAACTGCATCACTGCACTCCTATTGTGAAGTTTAAGACAATTAACTGAGCACTACCGGCTGAAAATCACGAGATGAATCGGAAGTGTCTTCATGGAGGCAAACACATCTTTTTTATGTTTTCTACACATTGTAGAGCAAGCATGAAAAGCGTTTTCTTGTGGTGGTTTAATATTTTTTTTTTAATTTATTTGTACTCGTATGGACGATAAATCCAAAAGACGTATTGTCTTGAAATTTTTTACGATAAAAGTTACGCTTTAGATAATATGTTAATTAAGCAGAGGGCGAAATGTATACATAATTACCAATTGTGTGATTGGTGTAAGGAGCTATAAGATAAGAGGAAAGTAAATTTTAATGATAAATAGTGAAAAGTGAAAAATGGTACATTTGTTCATATACCACAATTATTTTCGTTTTGATGCTTCAGTGCATAATGATTGATATCTTAGCAAAAGAGAACCTACTGGATTTTGGTTAACATACCTATGCACAAGTCCAGTCTAGTCAATCATGATCTGAATCGTGCGTTAACAAAACAAAAACGTTTAGCACAAAACCATTTTTTTTTTCTTGTTTATCCGACTAAAGGTACGTTTTCGTAGAGACAATTCATGTGATGATCGCTCAGCGATCGTAGTTCTGAATCCAATTTCGAGCCATATTTGCATATTTTTTGAATGATGCTACTTTCCTAGTGTCAACTTTGAACTAAAGGAACATGTCTGCAATGAAAATATACGCATATAGTGCTCAAAACCGGTAGTTTAACTTCAATCGCTGAGCGACCATCATACGAGTCGTCTCTTCGAACACAAACCTTAACAGTAAACCGATTACGGGAAAACTTACTTCCTTGACGATCTGGCCAACTGGTGTGTTGGTATCATGAGATACGATTTGATCAGAAGTATCTCCGTCAAGTCATTTCTACTATGAGAAATTTGAAAAATAAGCATTTTTATATATAGAAGTAAAATCCTATTCGACTGTATTGTATAGAAAATAATGAACAAAATAAAATCTTTAACGGATAAAGTGGCAAAGTGGTATATTTTAGAGGAGTTCTAAAACTACGAAACCTTTAAGTACTCAGTATTTCGTGTAGAGTATAAGACTCAATTATGTACAATAAATTTTAAATAAATTTCTTGTGTTGCATCTAGTACAGGGGTGTCAAAACCTGGCGCGGGCCAAATAAGACTCTTCTCAGGTTTAGTTGGACCGCAGGAAGAAAATTTCAAAAACTTTTATGTAGTCGTATTACGAAAGTTGATTACAGAATATTACTTTTAACATATAGCAGTGAGTTTAGATCACTATAGAGGCTTCGTGAGAACTTCCTCCTTTCAAAAATGTACTTCAAGATCATTAAAAAATTAAGGCAAGGAGCAAAAACGTGAAAATATGATTGATCTTCAAGTAACCACAATTACATGATTTGCGCCAAATTTTGAACAGATGATAAAAAATGTTTAGCACCAGTCATCCGAGGTCGCCCAAAATAACATTGGGAGGCAAAAAAGTCAGAATAAATTAATTTCAGCAGAAAGGTGGCCAAAAGAGACAAAAAGATGTTTGTGATATGGTTTTAAACAAACTCCTGCATATAGGTCGAAAAATCAGGCACTTGGGCTCAAATTATTATGTTGGAATTTCACATCCAGGTGATTTAGTCACCAATTCCAAGATTTCCGTAGTTTTTAAAACTTTGTAAATTTTCCAAATAAATCTCATGTTCGGTAAAGCCAACCAATTTATTATTAACTGCATTTCGGGGCAGAATAGTTTCATGAAAAGACTTAGTATCGTCCTGTACAAAAAAGATGAGCTGTCTTATCAAATCAAATAACCAGCCTCAAATTCTTGGTAGAATTTGGAGAATAAAAAATTAAATAATCTTGCATAAGCCACTGACGAGTTTTAGTAATTTTTGTAGACTTGAGTTCAATTTCTTAATTTGTCCACCTTACCAATTTCACCATTTTTGTGTTGATACAGATTGTGCTGCTTCGACATGGCTGCGGGCCGCACAGAACTGAGAGGAGGGCCGCATGCGGCCCGCGGACCGCGAGTTTGACACGTCTGATCTAGTACATTAGGCCACAGAACATGATTTCCAAAGGATTTGTGGTTGTTTGCTAATATTATGTTCAGAGTGGGCAAAAACGGATTGATTTCGGCGTACGTTTTCAGAAATCACCGAAAAGTGATCATAGTGCGCTATTTGCAATTTTATTTGAAAACCGACATTATTATTTTTCCTATAAATCGTTTTAAGTAAAAAACGTGCTGGCGTAGTCATCGATAGTCATTTGCAACATATTTCGTCACTTCAAACTGACCGTCCATTCTCTTATCATGGAGAAATTAAGACCATTGGCCAACACACGAAGCTGAACAATTTGGTCGGGTGTCAGTTAAAAAATCGGCGTGATCCGAAATGTGCTGAATAATGGAGTTTAGGTTTGAGACCTGGGTGCTTACATGTTTTCATTTAAAAAAAATCAAGGTTAATAGAAAACACCCAAAATAGGGTATTTTCAATGTGTCAATTTGTATGGGAATTGAAATGTTTTGGGGCTGTTTCCATATACGAAAACATGCAAATAGCCCCAAATTATGTGTTATCGGTCACTGTGAACATATTATAAATGAAATAGAAAACCGTTTGGCGAAACCGAGAACTACTGTCCTAAAATCTTTCAAATTAAGTGGAAAAGCTGGAAAATGTGTTGCTCTCCTATTTGTAATTTTAGGTTTAAATCTCGAACGAAAAATAATTTGAAGAATATTATGAAAGACACAACCTATTAGGTATTTTACGAGTTTTTCTACGAACACTTGCAAATTCAAAACCAAAATTTCACAACTCAACATCCAGTAGAGTGGTTGGTTCTTATTTATACTGTTAGTTTTTTTAAGTTTGCGATACATACAAATTAATCCTGGGAAAAACATCTGTACATTTTTCAATAAATTTTTGTCATTGGGTTTATTTGCAAAGAATGGAGATTGATCGATATACGGGAAATCCCGACGCTATATGCGTCATTCATCTCTAAAGTCAGGGTCAAATTATCACAGAAAAAAGGGCGTTACGAACGAACTACGTCATGCTGGAATATGTGCTTTCAATAGTCCCAATTTCTGTATAAATTTTCATTTGGGTATTCTCCATATTTATATTGTACATAAAACGTAAGCATTTAGTTAACTTACCTATGTGGGTGCAGTGTGCACTTCCGAAACGATATGCACTCGTTGTGATACCTATATTGCCTAATTTATGGATCCCACCAATATTTTTGCATGACTATTATTAAATATTTCCCGCCGCGCAAACGGTGCGACGCGACGGTTATTTTTTTCAAAATAACCATTGGGTGGTGGTAAACTGAAATTACCATCAACCAGAGTATGGTTAAACCTAAATAGGTGCTCCGCTAGTTCAGTCACAAGAGTTTTGTCAGACGTAAGAGTGACGCGATCGTCAAACGTACATCTTTTTGGCGTCGACCGCGACGTACGTTACCACTCTTCACCTTGATCGGTGGTGCAAGAAGATATTACGTATACGTACTGTAAATCGGCCTTTGCGTATATTGCCGTGCGTCGTCCATACAATATCCATTGTCGTTATTAAAAGTGAAATTTTCGTATAGCGCGGATTCGTTTTGACGGAAATTTTTTGTGTTATACTATTTTTGCTCGCAAAAGTCCCCCGTACATTACAACTATTATACCTTTCATGCTCCATACAATTCGTATGGTGGCGCCAGTCATTGTGTGTGCCTGAAACTTTCATTTTCATCCGACAAATCGCATCTTTGCGCCATCTTAACCGTCTTGTGTACACTCCTGCTATTGCGCTAGTGGTGCTGTCTCTTGATCTTGATCAACGGTATGGCGGCATTTCTTCCACCGTTTAAGTCACATCAATTTTAGTTGCTTACATACTAAATGCATCTCTAGTGCTGCAGGCAATCGTTCGTTGTCATCGGTGGTTAAAAATAAAACAAGAAAAAAAAAACACAAAATAACCAGTGCGTTTGAATAATAAAGGTTCCACTCGATTTATGTGAAGTGCGGAGAAAATAATTTTATTACGAGTATTGCATAAATTTCTGGAGATTACTGACTTTCGTACTTCAACACGTTCCAAATTGCTTTTTGATTGACGGATTTCAGATAACAGCTGCAATCATGGGATATAATTGGTTACTCTTGATGGGTAAGTTTACTTGATACAAAACGTTAGATTTGATTTTAAAAGAATTAGAGAAAGGACGAACTTAATTCAGCTCTTAAACATCCAACTATCAAAGTTGATTATTTTACGGTATCTGTATTTTAGAACTTGCATTAGCAGTTTTCACGATTCTATTGTTTCACTAGGAATTCTCCATTATAAAATTGCTACTAAAGTTGGCCCCAGCGGGGGAAGAAAATTCTTCTTCCCCTGATAAGAAATGTCACCCCACCCCAAACGATGTGCTTTAAAACACAAGAACTCACCGTTGTTTTTATGAAACAGGACTTTCATAAAGATAACGGTGTGTGAAAATTAAGTCTATTAAACGTACTTCCACGTAGTACTAACAGTTTTTATTTACCAATATTATTTTTGGAGTAATCATGTTTAGAACGGAAGCATTTGGGGTCAGTCAATTTTTTTGCTCACAAGTGTAGTTTTAGTATTAATCGCTATAAATCTGGTTAATAGCCGTAGAAAATTAGCTGATGATACTCGATCGGGCCAAGCGCGCGCCATGGTTATTTTTATATTGGCGGGATTGACGGGGATGATAATCAGATTATGAGGACAAATGTTTTGACCGATAGGACCACCTGTCTGAGCCGAGTCTAAGACTCTTATTGATTTCATATAGACTTCATATGCATTTTAACAGAAATCTCTTAGGAGGTCGCACTGATGCATATTATACCGAGATGCTGAAAGTGTTTAATATAGATAATTTTGAAACTTTTTTAACGCACATGTAATTGTACTTCGGTTCTAACACTCAGAGAAAAATCGTTGTAAAATATGATATGAAGCAATTATTTTCAAATATGATTGACGATTATTTTAAATTCAACATTAAAATGATGAAACAATTAAAATAACTAACTGTAAAATAAAGTTGCAAATTTTTAAAATTAAAATGAATGAAATTGATCTTCGTTATGAGTCATGATTGATAGTGAGCATTTTAAATTTAACGTAACTTATACCTACATATATTATATTTATTTTAAAAGAGCATTTTTTGAAAATCGTCCTCATTTTTATTTTTTTATTTTTATGTTCAATATTTCCTTTGGAGTTTTTTCTGAGTGTATTACTCAGTGGCCAGACGCATGCTTAAGGTATATTTTCCTCGGCACGACCCCAGCGGCTCTAGCGACAGCGGCTCGCTCATTCCATATAAAAACTCGTTTATAAGGTTTGTGTTCGTAGAGACGACTCATGGGATCATCGCTCAGCGATCGAAGTTAAACCACCTGGTTTTGAGCACTATATGGATAAATTTTCTATACAGATATGTTCCTTTAGTCCATAGTCGATACTAGGAAAGTAGAACCATTCAAAAAATATTTAAATACGGCTCGAAATTGGATGCAAAACTACGGTCGCTGAGCGATCATCACATGAATTATCTCTACGAACACGTACCTTTAAGGTAAGTTGTCCTCGACACGACTGCATCGGCTCTAGAGACAGCGACTCGCTCATTTCATATAAAAACTCATTTTTCTCTCATTCTAAAAACGAGTTTTTACATGAAATGAGCGAGTCGCTGACAACGTACCTTTAGAATGAGAGAAAAATGAGTTTTAGTGCTAAATTGACAAAGAACAAATTACAAAATCAAAATAAGGTGTATAAATCAAACTCCATATTAGCAAATGTTTGTACAAAATTTCTTTTTGTGGAAAATTGCGTCCGAATATATGCTAATATACACATATGGCCAAAAAATAAGTACCCCCATACGATTTTTTCTTATCACCATGTACCCAAGTAGTTATTTGAGTAAATAAAATCATATGTTGATATTTAAATATTTAATTGGTTATGTAAATAACCAATTAAAAAAAATAACAGCTTTCATTTAGCTTAAAAAAGTACGAACCAACTAAAAAAACTGGGCAAAAAAATAATTGTGTAGTATCCAGGTGATAGTCCTATCCTAGTACATCAGATTGCAAAATGTGGTGGAGACAATTTTTTTTTGTTTCTTATGTTTTTGGGTGCTGAGCACGAATCAGGAGTTTCCCACCAACATTTCGTTGCGGAACAGGGTCAAAATCGAGAAAAAAACCTCAAATTTTTGATGTTTTTCCGTTATTTGAATAACTTTGAAACGATTTATTTCTGCGAAAAACTGGCCGCAACAGTTGCATTTTTCTTTTACATTATGTGTTTTGGGGTGCAGAACCTGAATCTGTAACTTCCCACGAAAATTTCGTTGCAAAACAGGGTCAAAATAAAACGCCAAAAACATGACTATCAATTGTAGGAATACATTAATGATTAATGGCGCGTTAGACCCGCAATTATGTTTTCTCTAATATTTTCATGGACAGGTTTTCGGAGAAATGTACACTTTCGGAGTTATAAACAAAAAAAAACGGGAAAACTCCGAAAATTTTGGGGTTTTTCGCGGATATAACCCTGTTCCGCACCGAAATTTTGATGAGAAGCTCCAGATTCGAGCTCAGCACCCCAAAAAAACATAAGAAACAACAAAAATTTTTCCTCCACCACACTTTGCAATCTGAAGTTACTAGTTAGTTACTACTACTAGTTACTCCACTATAAGTACATTTCAGTTAATTTGACTAAAACTGTTTTTAATTAAAATATTATGTTCTGATTCGACAAGAATTTGATTTCTTTGATTGTTTAAAACTAAATTGTCCATTATTTAAAAAAAAAAAGGTTTTCGTTGGCCCTCTGGAAATAATTATTCTTACGGCATGTTCCAACACATACCATATATCCAGTTACTTTCAGGAAATTCCGCAATTGGTCCGTTTTGTGACAAACTTTGTTTCTAATTCGTTGATTCAACTCTCCGTAAATATTCCGGACTCATTTTAACTCTAATAACAACGTGAAAAGCCACCATGGGATATAGCCAATTGATGTAGCGTCTATCATATTATAGTTTTTGCTAAATTAAGAATATTATGATAAGAGTCGTTTCCAATCAAATTTATTACGATCTCGTAAATAAAACAGAATATTCTGTGACCTTTCATTGTTCAGTCTGGAACAAGAAGAACTATCCCTCCAAAAAATTGTCCGTACCGTTAACACTTTTTGATGTCGCCATGGAAAGTTCTAAACTTTTTGCCAAAACTGCTTGTAATCTTCGATAAACTTTTCAAAGGGATTCTAATTTTTCAATATTTGCCGCGAAAATCATCAATCATGCCAAGGGAACTTTTTTCGCCATAGTGATAATGATATCGACAGTTATGCTTAATGCCCTTATATGGACTTAACCGCATTTGATACTATTTTTATTTAGTTTTTAATGAATTACATGGTAAATACAATGTTTAACTGGTTTATTCCGTTATTAAGAAAATAATTTTTCCGCCATTTCAAAGTTTGGAACTTTAACGACTTCTTTCGTACCTACCATGCGTTTTTCGCCCCTAAAGTATTTTTGATTGTTTTTAATTTAACGCTTGATACATGCTCAAATGAATAAAAAAAACCAAATCCTTAAGGGAAATAGCAAGTTGTTGTCAAAAAATTATAAAAACCGATGGTATATTTATTATTTTGACCAAGCTGAATTCCCACTTTAAAGTTTATATCGTGAGGGACTAAGATAATAGGGGGACGCCACTTACTTTTTCGGTTCCGTTGGTAGTGTTGTATGTTAATTGTTATAATGGCTATCTGTTTCGAGTATGTACTACAATTTTAAAAATTTGGCATAAAAAGATTAATGAGGGGTGTATTTTTTTGTCCATATGTGTATAAGCATTCTATTAGAAACATTTTGTCAAAAAACGTGTCTCCAAAATTTTACATAAAATACAAACTAAAATTTGTATGCACCTTTTTAACAAAAACTCACCAAAATGTCTTGTTTTCGCAAAATTTATTATAAAACTTCGTTAATGTTAAGCAAAAAGCGGGATACAAGCGCTGTATACTTTGATGTTACATAACAAGGGGCTATCGCAGCAATTCACAAATTCAGATCCGAAATCATTTGGTTCATTGCTGTCTATTTCACCTGAGAAGATAAAAGATAATAGCTTCAACTAATCCAGATAGATCAACCTCAATGTCAATATCACTCTTTGTTAACCGGCAGCATAGGATGAAGATAGAATTGGCCAACCAAAATATAAGCCGCAATATAGAAGGTTGTTGCGCAGAATGAGTGACTCCTTCCTTCGTGAGAATCAGGAGCATTATAAAGTGTAATAACTTCTTCTGAATGCAATGAGACCTAGAAACACAACCGTATAGCTTAAGTACTGGAAAAAAGCCTCATCACGTAACTTACAAGAGCTGTCTCAACTTTTGCTGATATGAATTGCCTTATCTCCCTCCAGGGGGCGCCACTGGTAATACAAGCATCAGTAAATCTCACGCTCTTTTCTTATTTAAATGTAGTTGTCAGTGATTGGGAACTCGTTCAAATGAAGCCATTCAAATTGGATCCGGGAAACCAGAGAAAATAACCTAAAAACACACAAAAAAACATACCAAAAATGTCCTGCTTTTCAACTCCTACAGAGTATAATAATGTAGAATGAGAACAGTTATAAAATCAAAATGTAATTTAATTAAAAAAATGCGTTCACCTTACGAGTAGACACTAATTGATTACTTCAAATTGTACGAATCAAATCATTCTCAGATCTACACAATATGACCTCGTTCATGCGAAATAAAAACAAATAAAAATCTGCGCATAAATTAATATATTTTAATACGTACGAGTGTTACATAATTTGTTAATTTATATTCCAGCGATTGAGTTGTTATCAAACATTTACATAAGAAAAGTGCATTAAGTGAAAGCCATATATAAAATTTAATTGTGAAGTTCATAGATTATGGAGCGTAACTTATTTTCAGCTGCCGTGAAAAATGAAGCAAAACTAAATTTCAATTAATACATATTATTTAACAATGTAACTCTGTAACGTTATGTTGAAGTGGTAAACTGGTTAAAAGTGGGTTATAGGCCACAAAAATGGAGCATCTCAAATAAGGTGTGATTTTTATATGGCATATCGTCTGACTAGTTAAACTGCTTCCGCTTTTTATGTGCTCATCTATGAGTATAATGATACAGTGCTTGGCATCAGATTAGCACACCCCTTCGTATGAATAGTTTCGGCTGATTTCCAACCAAACTACAAGAGCTAAAATTTCAAAATTATAACTGTTAATAGTCTATTCAATTCTGAATTAATTAACACAAAAAGAATTGTGTTCACATTTTTTAATATTGATTTATAATTGTTTTTCGAAAAAGAACACACAAAATAGCCATTTAAAATTTGTCATCAAGATAGCACATGCAATTTATTTTTTGTCTATCTTCCACAATTAAAGACGTAGGACCCCCATTTTTTTGTGGTTGTTTCAGTAAGATATTGACTTTAATATGAATAAGGAAAAATCATTATCTGCGGAAGAGGGACCAAAATTTAAGGCATACAAGGAGTCAAGGCGGTCAAAAAGTGAAATTTCGAGAAAAAATTAATAAAAGTTGATAAGTTGAATCCGAATTCATGCACTCAGAGAAAAAAACGCACATTCATATTAAAAGCTCCACATTTAAATTGAACGCAGTATTCGTTTGAAAAATATCGTTTGATTTGAACGAGTTCTCATTTACGCTAAGATAATTTCTTTTAAAACAAAAGAGCAGCTAAACCGCAAACGACGGTCGTTTAAATCAAAAGATTCCGCATTACATAGTAATGTGGATACATTCCTTTACGTAACAAATACGCATACCTAAAGGACGCGATGCCAAAATATCATTTGTTTCAACGTAGCACAACAGGTAGTTAATACTTCTGGCCGGTCCGATGAGTCTCACGTGTTCATATTCGTTCCAAACAAATGTATAGTGTCTAACAACAAACGCGTATTAGAATCTTCGTCGATGTTAAGAGTGTTTTCGAGAATGTACTTTTGCATTTATCTGGAGGAATGGACGCTTGCACACGTGCAATTTAAGTTTAGCGGGTGTTAAAATAAAAGTGTATTGTATTAATCGTATTAATATTAAACCTAAATAAAAAATAAAGTGTTTTTCTGAAGTTTTCATAAGTTTTATTCTTTATTCATTTGTCAACACAGGTAACAGTAAGTATCTAATCGAATGGAGAATGGACAATCAAACGGAATGTATTATTTTATTTCAGCAGAGTTTGCCTTTAATTCCATGTAAAACTCAATTATTTTGAATGGCGGGATGCGTTACTTTCGAAATAGGTAAATACCGTTTCATTAAAAAGAATGCTTCGTTTAGTTTAAATAACAAAAATGTTCAATATAAAAACGAAGACGTTTGATACAATTGCCTTTCATTTATTTAAAATGTTTTACCCGTTTACAATAAAAGAATAAGTGTTTATTTCAATGAAAAATACGTTTAAATCGACTGGCTCCTTCTTTCCAGGTAAACGTAAATTCTTTTGATTCAAACGCTTTTTTACAACTCATTATGCTTTTGAAAGAAACGCCACTCGTTAGAATTAAACGCATTTGCGTGTGGAGCCAAATCAAAAGCGGAAATGGTTTGAATTAAATATATTTCGTTCAATATTAGTGAATATTTCTCTGAGTGTGTGTAATAAGTAGCGTTAAGGTAAAAATAATAGAGGCGAAAAGAATTGAGTACATGTCAATCCTTATGAGAGAGTAATTTTGAGAGAAACATCTGGCCCTCATGACTCGGTCGCAAGGATTAGGATAAATTTTGACATTAAGGCGAGCCTATCTTTTGTTCAAACAGTGATAATAAAACTCCACATTTTAAGAAACTAAAACTAAAGAATAAACTCCAACTTAACTTTCCTCGAAGGAAAATACGTTAAAATTATAATGTCTACTTCCAGGATCTTTGATAGGAAGCACACCATTAGGATCGCATTCATTGTCGGACAGATTGTGTAATGGTCTCGAGGGCCAAGTGATACTCTGAGATGATACTTCTTTTTATTCGAAAAGACAACATAGCGCCATTCTTTATTACATGTCAAGTGCTCTCGAGTTTAATTTAAGCGCATTTTCCTTTAGTTTTAGTTTCTTTAGATGTGGAGCATTTTTGTATCACTATTTGAACAATAGGCTCGCCTTGATGTGAAAATTTACCCTAAGCCTTGCGACCGAGTCATGAGGGCTCGATGCCTCTCTCAAAATTACTCTTTCATAAGGATTGACAAGTACTCAATTTTTATCGCCTCTATTATTTTTACCTTAACGCTATATTGCACACGAGTTCGGATTCAACTAAGCGACTTTTATCAATTTTTTCTCGAAATTTCATTTTTTGACCGCCTTGACTCCTTGTAAGCCTTAAATGTTGGTCCTTCTTCCGCAGATAATGATTTTTCTTATTCATATTAAAGTTAATATCTTACTCAAACAACCACAAAAAATTAGGGTTCCTACGTCTTTAATTGTGGAAGAAATTACATGTGCTATCCTGATGACAAATTTTAAATGGCTATTTTGTGTGTTCATTTTCGAAAAACAATTATAAAACAATATTAAAAAATGGAAACCCAATACTTTTTGTTATATATAATTAAGAATTGAATAGACTATTAACAGTTATAATTTTGAAATTTTAGCTCTTTTAGTTTGGTTGGAAATCAGCCGAAACTATTCATGGGAAGGGGTGTGATAATCTGATGACGAGCAGTGTATGTATGCTGAAATGTTTGAGTATGATAATTTTGTGTAGTTTATGGGACATTTGTTTTTCTGCACTTGGGTATGAACATGTGTGTATAATTGACCAATGACCTGTTCATAGAACAACAGAAAAATTTGTAGTTACATAGTGAAAATTTGCAGAAATGTTTGCATTTCAGGCATAAGCATAACATAGTGGTTCAAGAGATCGCGAAAACAAATCTGTCGAATTGTGTGAACAGCGAGTTAAGCATGCCTGTTTAATAGAATAGAATATCCATTATTCATTCGTAAATCGAGGTGTTGACTACTTCTACTAAGGTTTAAGCTTCGAGTAAAAAATTGAAATGCTGCGAGTCCTTACTTCTCCTGAAATATTCGGTGTTACTCAATTTGATCTATTCCTGATTGCCCTTCTCGAATAAATACTCTTGATTAACACTTACGAATGTTTCATTCCCGTATACTGAAAACTGAAACTGTATGCCACTGTTCAGTTACTACTGAACACAGTTTTATAGTCGAAGTCAAACGAGACCGAGTTCTAATCTATTGTCCTAATACGTACAAACCTTAGAGAAAGCATAGCAACCCATGCCATGCGTTAGTCCAGAGTGGCTATGTGATCACCAGTGTTGCCAACTGGAAATTTAGAAAACGGCTAAATTTAGCCGGAAAACCGGCTATAGTTTTTTCAAAAACGGCTAAAAATCCGGCTAAATAAATTTAAGCGAGAAAAACGGCCAAAAAAACCGGCTAAATCATACAAAACAGTCACACTACGAAAAAATATAGTGAAAACCTGATTTTAATAATTTTATTTTCTGGAGTACTACCCGTAAACTATGCTTTAGGCAGATTTCTTAGTTTTATTACATACATATAGCAATCGCTCAACTATTCAAAATTGTTGTATACAGGTACAATTTCTCGGTCAAATCCATAACCAAATTAGGTTCGAAACTGTGGAACATAAAATTCGTAAAAGGAACGTCCAATGCGTAACTATGGGCAACGGCAACCGCATTTATGTATGGATATCTTACCATCATCGCACCAGAACAATCTTATATTTTCATTAAAATTTAACCATTTTAGGCCCAAGACATATCCAAATCATGACGATAATCCATTATTATGGTGAAAGTTCGAAATTGGTGGGAGACATATGTGTGCTTTCGTCATTGGAATTCGTTATTTACTTTTGGTGTTTGTGTAAATGGAGAAAATGTCCCTCACAATTGCAATATTTTGACGAATATTCAGTTCAATAATTTAAGGACACACTTTTCTTAAAGAATATGAATAGAAATGTGTAAAGATTGATAACAAATTTAATATTTTTGTAAACATTCTTGTTCTTCAATTTTACAACCGATGGCGTCCCCAGTAATTATTGAGCAAATGATGGTCCAAATTCGTAATTTGGAACTCGAGCTAATGATGATAAATTGGCGTCATTCGAAAATATGTGTGTCAAGCTTGTTATTAATTTCCGAATTTGAGCCTTCCAAATTTTATTTTATTTTCCATAGTTACAAAATTGACGTTCCATTGTTGATGTGCCGCAATTACGAATTTGATGCTCCAAAGATACGAAATTGATGTTCCAAAATTATGAGCTTGGCCGGGAAGTGGTATAGATTTTTGATAAATTTGTTGCTACAAACCCAACAACAAAATGTAATGCATCTACGAAAATGTGTAGTTTCTATGAATCGGCAGACGTTGTGCAAGTAGCTTGCCCAACGTTATTGTTGAACACTACAAAGTCTCGGCGATATTATAATATCTATCTATGAATCGCGCTAAAAGGTTTTCACCCTTGTACTTGATTTGGCATGATTACGTTATCTGTGGTAAAGAATTCACACTTTGAAAAATGGAAAAATATTCAGGTACCCCCATGCTCCAAGAATTGTTCAGCAATGAATTTTATCTAAGAAACTGTCTTCCATTTTGCGAATTATTCAGCATATTGGTATAGTAAATTACATGCTTAGACTAGGTACTAATAACGTCAGTTTACGTGAAACCAATTACCCTAAATTTTATTGAAAAAAGGCTAATCTCCGCGGCTAATTTTTCCCAGGAGACATAAATGCAAGTTTTCCTCTAGGGATATAGTATTAGTGTAGTTACTACGTGATAAACCTAGTACATCAGATTGCAAAATGTGGTGGAGACAAATTTTTTTTTGTTTCTTATGTTTTTTGGGGTGCTGAGCACGAATCCGGAGCTTCCAACCAAAATTTCGTAGCGGAACAGGGTCAAAATCGCGAAAAACCCTTAAATTTTTGCTGTTTTTCCGTTATTTGGCCCCTAATTCTGAAACTGTTTATTTCTGCGAAAAGCTCTCCATGAATATTTTCGAGAGCACATAATTGCGCGTCCAAAGAGACATAAATATTATAAATCTGTTGAGCGGTATTACTACAATGGATAATTTAAATTTGCCATTTTTAACATAGTGCCATTTTATGAATACAATTTTGAGATTGAACGGTTTTTCATTTTTGGTCGTAAAAGTTGAATTTTTCTTGTAAATTATGTATTTTGGAGTGCAGAACCGGAATCTGTAATTTCCCACCAAAATTTCGTTGCAAAACAGGGTCAAAATTGCAAAAAACGCCAAATAAATGACTATCAATTGTAGCAATACCGCTTTACACATTTTAATGATTAATGGCGCGTTGGACCCGCAGTTATGTTTTCTTTAATATTTTCATAGACAGGTTTTCGGAGAAATGTACACTTTCGGAGTTATAAACAAAAAAACGGGAAAACTCCGAAAGTTTAGGGTTTTTTCGCGGTTTTGACCCTGTTCCGTAACGAAATTTTGGTGGGAAGCTCCGGATTAGAGCTCAGTCAGCACCACAAAAAACATAAGAAACAAAAAAAAATCTTTCTCCACCACACTTTGCAATCTGAAATCACCTCGGAACTACACTATATAGCCAATATTCGATAATAATAAGTGTATGTAGAAATAATTTCACGGCGGTTAATTACTTCTACTTCGTTTGTGAATATTGAAAACTTGATTCTAGTTTCAAAGTAAAACAAATTCATAAAATAATTTTAGCCGGGAAAACGGCCGAAGAAAATCAATTCCGGCTAAAAATCCGGCCGGCCGGAATAATAAATTTCTTCCGGCTAAACCGCACGGTTTCCGGCTAAATTTGGCCGGAAAACGGCTAAATTGGCAACACTGGTGATCACACAACCCATATGAGTGTTTGGCTCCAAATTTATTACACTACACTCCACGAAATAATTCAAACGTCAAAATATTGTCGATGCAATTATTAACCCTTCTGTCGCCGCCTACGAGCTATTATGCCTTAGGTGTAGCTGAATCTTCTGTCAAATCAATCTTATTTTTTGAGGAGGTCTAATTTTGGTTCTAGAAACAGTTTATATACTATGTCTTATGATGATACGCCGTTTTTTCGTTTCCTTAGACATAGTTTATATTTCGCCGAACGTTTGATCGCATTTGTGGCCGTCAGTTCCATTGAAATATATATGGTAAGGGCTGGAAAATATTGTTGATCGATATTTTTCATCAAGATATAGAACCAATGGTCTGTCTAGGTCTATATGTGCCAACCGAAGGGTTAATTATCACGTTGGCATTTTGAGAGAGTAATAAATATTACGCGGATTTTATATTCTCAATTGTAAACAAAAAATTGACATTTGAATAAAATTTTCACACATACTATGAACTGCAATAGTGTGAAAACGGTGCCATTTTTATTTTCTGATGCCCACTCTGGACTAACGCATGCTTTCTCTAAGGTACAAACCTAGAGGAAGCACACATCACCGAAATATTCAATTTTAGGTCTTAGTGAGCGGAGAGAATCGATGCATCCGATCTGACGCATATTTACCGTATTTTGTAAGGGTATCACTGCACTGGTTCAAATTTGAATTTATTTACAATATTTTTTTGAAATGGTTACAATTTTGCAGGAGAGATAGGGAATCGTTTAGTATGACCTAGTTAATATGCTCCAACTCGGCCGTGACCAATATTTTAGGTCCCTAGCGAAATTTCATAAAAATGTATGGCTGAATTACGGTATTAAGGAAGGACCACATTTGGATATGTGAGGTAGGCGAACCGTTGGGCCGATTTGACCCCTTTTCAATGCAGTCCAACATTTTAGCAATACAAAATTCAAACTGATTTCTTATTTTGGGAGTTATTGGGCGAACAGACAGACACACGGACGGACAGACATACAGATATGACTTGTTCGAAACAGGTACAAGAATTTACTCTAAAATGCAATCTTTTGACCTTATGAGTATAGGATAGGATGTAAAAATATATTTTGACACCGATGTTTTTCCCTATGACCCTATGGAAATGTAAATGTTACTGATCCCTGTGACTTTGATAGTATGACTGAAAGGTGTAAACCGTCTCCGGCACCGATACGTCCCGCGTCGCCTGATCGTACATATTTTTCCCGGTAGTACTATTTCGCATGCCTTATTTCTGGGGAATAACCTATGGTGACCAAACTCCCGAAGGACCAATGCTGTACACATTCTTGCAGAATTAGGGTTTCAAGCAAATCCTCAGTCATACTACCAGGTTCCAGGTCCGAGGTCTACGTCGCAAAAATGTTGTGAAATTATCTGATGCGTGACAGACAGAGAGAGGTCTGAGCGCAGACTAGGGCGAGGTACATAATCTGATTGTACGTAAGGACGGGCCAGAGGTATAAATTCTACAAATTGCTTTCCATAGACTCGCTGCGCTTGCCTTATCCTATTTCCCAGCAGCGCTACGTATCAAAATATCAAAAATGTTTGGGAATTCTGAAAAGCGCGAGGTCTGATCGGAGCGAAAGGCGAGCTATAGGATCTGAGTAATCCTAAGGACGAGCCAAAGGTCTAAATTTTACCAAATGACATCTATTGGCTCACCCCTCGCTGCGATCGGACCTCGCCTTATCCACTGCCTACCAGCGCTGGTCGCAAGGATGTTGGCGAAATTTGAAAAGCGCGACAGACAGAGCACAGAGTGAGTTCTGAACGAAGCCAAGGGTGAACCACAGGATCTGAGTAAATGTATGGACGAGCCAGTGATCTAAATTTAACGAATTGCCTTGCATTGGCTCACCGCTCGCTGCGCTTGCATTTCGCCTTATCCTATTTCGCAACATAAAACTGCGATTACATATTTCGCTAAATATCGATCGCACAGGGTACAGGAGTCAAACTTTACACATTAAAAGCAGACATGACTGTTCTCAGGCCTCATCGAAGAGGATTTTATGTAGTGAATTAGGTTTCATTGTATGACATGGGGAATGCTGTACATTTCACAATGCTGTACGACAGGTCAAAATGATGTACGTATGGTCAGCTTAGATTAACCCATACATAGACATAATATGCGGTGAGCTAGGCCTAGTACTCGTATACCTATACACATCACAGGTAACTTAATACCCAGATCGGAAGTGCAATCAAGTATCCAATAGCAAGCCACAGTGAATATTGACTGACTTTGTTACTGTTGACATTATGCAACGAATAGGTCTCGTTTGTTTTGTGAGGTTTTGGAAGGTAAGTTTACTTTACCATATAATGTAATGATCATTGTACTCCTCATCTCATCAGCAAATATTCAGACAATGCACTGCAACACTCAAGTCCGTATGTGGCGTCACTCTATAGAAAGCAGTTTCACTTTTTTAATGTAATATACATGTTTAGCCATAATAGCTCTGTACTTGCAATGTACATCTTTCAGCTGAATATATATAGGTGCGTACTTGGCTAGATATACATAGATATAAACTTTGTGGGTTGACGGTTACGATCGTACATATTACTCATACCCGCAACAACCACTAATATTGTATATTTTAGTTCCTTGTGTATTCGTAGTGTAGGCCGCATAAAGTTGCCGCATCGATCGGGAAAGCCCAATCCGCAATGTGTCCAAATTAAAGGTTATCTGCCAAGAGTCATCGGAGTCGTTGCTAACAAAGTTTTATTCATGTTATGTACATATTACTTAACGAAATTGCATAAACTAGTTTACGAGTACATGTCAATGTTGTCTAAAAATGTTATCGATATTCGTACTACGTACTGAATACTGAATTGACATACTTTGGATGTTATGTACATTTGAATAGAGTTTGTATGTATAATGAATTTGATTTTATTTAACAATATTTAATTTCAAAGTAATTTTTGGAAGATATGTATATTTAAAATACAGTCGCAAGGATTTGCGGTACTAATGGCGAACAACTTTGTTGGTCCCTTTCATAGGGAAACATTGAAAAAAAAAATCGTTAATGAGATATTAATGGATTTAAAAGTTAAGCATAAAATGGGACAATCGCCGTAAAGAGGGGGTTGAGCGAATTAATCCCCCCTCTTCGGCGGACACACATTTTTCACCTACAGCATACAACATAATATACTTTATTCAAAAAATAAAATTTTTATGTTCTGAGCACCCTTATGTTCGGTTCAAAGTTTCAAAAGATCGTGGATAGTGCTTCCGCAAAAACGCAATAACAAAAGAGGAGCTAAACAGTTCCAAACCGTCAAAGTTTGCTCTACGAAAACGAGCTCAAAGAAAAAAATTATGAATAGGAAGGAAGCGCTGTACCAGTAAATTTCATATACATACATATGTATATCTTTTTGTTTGACTGCATGCATCATTTTTTTCTGAAAGTTAAAATGAAATTTATGTTAAACTAGCTGTATCTAGTGCTCGCTTCGCTCGCATTATTGGCTTCACTCACAACTTGACACTAATTTGAATGCCAATCAACCTGCTAACTATAATTTATTGGGATCGACCTCTCGATGATGATACCAAAGTGTATAATGGAAACAACGCTATAGATTTCCGTCGGGGGGTTAAGCGGTCAAGGTAATACAACAACATCATATGTACTCAACCCCCTGACTGATTGATGAGACTGCACTTGCCCTTCAACTATATTAGCGAGTTATCTCGAAAATCATTAATTTAATAAATTTCTATTAAATATGTCAGCACACTCATTTACTCAGTTTTTCGTGCACTAAAATGTGCGCACGCCACCTACAATGCTCATACTATCCCAGAAACCATCATACATCCAGGTTGACGGTTGTTAATGTAACTTAATTGTAATTAATTGTAACCTTGCTATGCCAACATCCGGGCTGACGGTTATTAGAAAAAAACCCATGACCCTTTAGGCAATTTTGTTGCGAATCCGGCGACATCTCAATCGTGTCGTTCCGCCAAAGGATTGCGGAGATATCGACGGATTCCCGAAGTAGTACGAAGTCTATTGTGAAATTGCTGTGACCAACATCAAGGATGTGTGTACGTAAAAACATAGTCACCTTGACTACAATTAACACTGTATTTGATCCAATGACAACTAAAATATTCCCATTAAATTTAAATGTTGTCGATGAAAACTTGATTGCAACAGGTGACTCTCATACAAAATGAAATTTCGATATTTACCACCACTTCCTTCGAGATTTTCAAAAAAAATTTTGGTCCATAAACCTTCTCCAACGTAAGACGGATAAAGCAAAAAAAGAATCATCCAAATCGGTTCGTGCGTTCTGGAGTTATAGCGTCAGGGAGGAAAACCCGACTTATTTTTATATAGTAGATTATATGTTAGCCTCGCCATTTTTCGCTCAAACTAATTTTTCATTTTTTTTTGTAATTAACTTACATGTAAATCGTAGAAAAATGACATCGTCCAAAAACAGTATCTTATCATCACACTTACACATTATAAAATTAATGATCAAATGTTTTTGCCAAAAGTACAACAAAATTTGGATACAATTTTTCATAAATTTATATAGCTGAAAGATATGCTCCTGGGTACCAGCACTTGTAAAGTCTACTGTTTGTTTTGAAAGGCAGAGACTCTTGCTGTGCAGGTGACCCTTCGCATTTTTAACCTCAAGTGTAGTGAAATTTTGCACAAACTTTGAATGCTCTGGATCTATCACTCACAATACCCAATTTTCCGATTTGTGATTTGTTGTAAGTTTCGCCACTATTAATTTAATTTATTATCAAGGCAATAACTTTATAAAAAAAAAAAATTTGTCCTGGAAACATTTTATTTTAATAGGCCTACGCGCTCTTGTGCAGGCTCTGCTCCCATTACTCCTCTCAAAAATCGACAACATTTTCGAAAAACCCTCCGGAAAAGTCGGAAAATTGGAAAATCGAAAAAATTCATCAATTGAGAACGGCTGGGCCGATTTAGTTGAAATTTTTTTTTAGTTGTTCGCAATTGCCAGGAGAAGGTTTTTACGAATGAAAAATTTGGAAAACCCCTTCGGAAAAGTCGGAAAATTGGAAAAATCGAAGTAATTTATCAATTGAGAACGGCTGGACCGATTTGGTTAAAAATTTTTCAGTTGTTTGCAATTACCAGCAGAAGGTTTTTACGAAAGAAAATGTTGAGAAAACTCTCCGGAAAAGTCGGAAAATTGGAAAAATCTAAAAAAATCATCAATAGAGAACGGCTGGGTCGATTTAGTTCAAATTTTTTTCAGTTGTTTGCAATTGCCTGGAGAAGGTTTTTACGAAAGAAAATTTTGGAAAAACCCACTGGAAATGTCGGAAAATTGGAAAAATCGAAGAATTTCATCAGTTGAGAACGGCTGGACCGTTTTGGTTTATTTTTTTTTTCAGTTGTTTGCAATTACCAGGAGAAGGTTTTTACGAAAGAACATTTTGGAAAAACCCTCCGGAAAATTGGAAAACTTGAAAATTATTTTTTTGCTTGCAATTTTTCCACAATAGCTTTTTGGAATGAAGAAATATAAAATTCTTAGTAGAAAACTTGGAAAATTCAGGAAGAAAGTTTTGCATTTTATCGAATGATTTGATGATTTTAGACGATGCAAAGGTGGAAAATTCGTTATGAAGCTTCTAATATTTAGAAAAATTGTGGAATTCATTGTGATAAAAGACGTTTTGCGTTCAATTTTGGGTGAAGAAGCTAACGAGATAAATAATTGCTGTGCTGCGAATAACTATCAAACACGCGCAAAATTATGAGGACAGTGCATTTTCTCACACTTTTACCTTCATCTTCTTCTGTTCATATTGGCGTATCCAGACCGCATTGTGGAACAAATACAAGGACGAAATGACTAAAGACATTTAGCATAGAGTTCGCATAACAACTTCGAATTTCGATCTTAACATTAACGACGAGATGCGCAACGAAGCGTTAGCTCTTATCGAAGACATGACCGTGCTCATGTGCGGCAGTCTGCTGTCGAAATTGGGAATGCCAGCGCCAAATCGTTTGATGGACGATGGAATTAATCAGCTGGCCGAACGAGTTCGAATAAATGTGGCGCTTTTGAATGCCGAGCAGAAGAACGTATACGATTCGCTTGTGAAGGTTGTGGACGACGGAAAGGGGACATTTACTTTTTCCATGCTCCATGGTGGGACAGGCCAGACATTCGTCATGTCGTTGATTCTTGCAACAATTGAACTTACGGAACGGATGAACTTAATGCATGCCTGAAATTGTCATCTTTGTGGCGGCATGTCAAGAAGTTGAAATTGACTACGAACATGAGAGTCGCATTGCAGAACGACCCATCCATCGGCTGCTGAATTTTCAAAAATTTGTAAAAATCCGTTGACGAAGAAGAAGAAAGTTAATACGCGAACTAGACTAGGACGGTATATTCACCCTATGGAAAAGGAACTATCTCCAAAAATGCTTTAAGATAAGGTGTGTTTTTTTGGTTATCCCGTGTAGGTTTGGGTAACGAAACTCCATATAAAAAAAATGCCAGCTGATCCACCTGTCATTTTTTTTATATGAAGTTTCGTTACCCAAACCTACACGGGATAACCAAAAAAACACACCTATAGTTTAAATTAAGAGACGGTATATAAGCGCTCTATGAGAACGGATAGCAGAACAAGCCTCTTTTTCACCTATTTCTGCGTGTATTTCTTTAATATATGAGTGGATTTCAGTAAATTTCTCCCACAGGATTGATATCTACCCAAAGTAACAGGACGAAACATTCGAATTTAGTATCTTTCAAGCGGATCGAGCTCAAGATGGGAGAGCGAGCGAAGCAAGCTCTCACAACTTGTTAACATATAAATTATCTCAAAATGACAACAAATAAAACTCACTATGTATTAACTAAATAAATCATCACTCATAAAACTATAGCAAATTTAAAAAATTATGCAACGACATTTTAATGAGTCCATTTCAATCAACCGTTTATTCGATTTTGCTCATTGTTCGATATTCATATGTATGTACATTTTTTCAACTTTCATTCAACATTCATCCATCCGTCATCGTCCGTCCATTTGCCGGCTTATGGTAAAGGTCGTTCAAGGCCGCTTACAATCAACTTCTTGTATGCTACTGCTTTGCTGACCGCACTCAAAAAGCAACGCAAGACATCAATTAGCTAAACGTCCGAAGCAATTAAAATGTTAAAAATAACAATCAAGACACAAATACACACTATAGGTGCTTTGGGTTCAAACAAGCAAGTCAATTAAGACGAAAAATTCGGAGAAAATTGATATGCAGTTCAGGCGCGATGGTCACTTTCACTTCGCATTAAAGTGACGGCGCGGACGCCAGTAGTTGATGTAAGTGGGTGTTAAAAAATATGGGAGTTCAGTTTGTTCAATTATGTTGTTTTTATATATGTATTTGGTTATGATAATCCAATACAAAAGAAGTACAACAGGATGAATGAATCAATTTTGGTCATCAAAATGGTCATTGCAAAAACCATTGAGCTGATTGCTACTACTTGTGTAGCAACTGTGGCAAGCACTTTTATCTTCACAGATGCAGTAGGATGGATTTAAGTTTTTAAGCATTTTCAACTTCAACTATACCGGCAACCGCATCAAATGCAATCACGATATGTAATCAAATCGGTAGTCATGGGAGTTACTAACGATTATCATGATGTATTGAGCGTCCATAGTCAGTCAGTCATGTTGTAACCTTATTCGCGAACTTACATAATAATTGTTGACCTTTTGAATATCCAAAATAATGCTTACATATGTACATACCAGTCTGCGGGTGTTGCAGGTTGAATAATACATACATGATCGGAAATAGAGATGAACTCACACTTGATTGTTATGCAAATGCTTGTTTGGAATTCGGGTAGTCAATAGGATAATTTGAATTAAGTAAGGGAGGGAACGAATTGTAAAAACATATAATTTGGGTGTTTAGGCTCTGAGCGTTTTATGAGAGTTCAGAGAAACACATTTTGTTACTGAATATGAGATGTGCCAACATGCTCTGTGACTCATAGTCCACATTTCAGTCTCCGCCAGCTTTCGAATTGTATACATATACCAACAATGTATAGATACTCACATACAGATTAATCATAAAAATCTTGTCTAGATTAGAAGGCAAGTTTGATGGCTTAGAATCAGGGGCAATTAGAAAGAAGTCTGCTAAGAACAGCCACCTCTAATTCATCGCTTCGTCGGTGAACATCAACTGCCATGAGGCTTATTTTCAAAGATGCGCATCGCATCGTTCCATCAGGCGAATCTAGTTACTGTCTGATACTGGTCTGATTCCTAATTTTATTAATGTTGAATTATCGTATGAATAAATTAAATGGTAGCCATATACCTAACGTCCATTTTCATCTCCTTTCAGGCATACTACAAATATGGGCATACAGTCAAATAGCCGCTCAACTATTCCATCCCGAATACATACCACTGGATAGAGGTAAGGAAGCGTGCGCATTCAATTAAAAAAGGAATTCACATTGTTTCACATTATCATGATTTACAAATCTACGTTTAAGGTAGAATCTTACTCTCAGTCACAGGCATCGTTTAATCCATTGCTGCAAGGACGTCATGTGCGTCGAACAGGTCGAAATGAATTTCTCGAAGAAGAGATTTTCGCTAGTCCCGAATTACGACGATTTCGTCGTGGCGACGACGATGTGAGCACAACCAGTGCAGAGGATCTGCCCAGTAGCGAAGATGGGGACGATGAAGACGAGTATGACGATGACGAAGAAGTGACCGATTCTAAAGACGAGGGACAAGAGGGTCGTGTCCTCTCATCATCGGCTTTCAATAAAATTTCAGAAACACTTGGAGCTCTAAATACGGTTGGACATTTTATTGTTGATATGACGCGAGGTCAAACACCAACGCATACGTCAGATAATAATTCATCAAGTGTACCGGAAGCTATTTTAACCCTAACGAAAACTGTGTTGGGACAGAATGTAACGAGAACGATTCAACCGCTTATTAAAAAGCGTGTGGATACCGAGCAGGAGACGACACCCTCAGGCGTGGAAATGAAGAAGAAAAAGAACAAAAAGAAGAAAAATAAGGTGAAGAAGGATACTGTTACAGTTCTGACAACTAGCACAACAATAACAACCACTACTGAGGAACCGATAAAAGGCAAGTGTTATTTATCAGTAATTATTTTCCTGCTAAACTATATAGGGGCATCCCTCCATTGCTTATTTGCTTATTATTATAAATTTGTTAATGAATTTGAATTTATTTATTTTTTTCAATATATTACAGCACTAATCAATGAAGCTAACGGAAAAGAAGGAGAAAATCGTTGCAAAACTCCGGATGG
Organism: Microchrysa polita; assembly: GCA_949715475.1. Taxonomy (NCBI): domain Eukaryota; kingdom Metazoa; phylum Arthropoda; class Insecta; order Diptera; family Stratiomyidae; genus Microchrysa; species Microchrysa polita. Next base: position 87,632,892 of record OX454420.1, on the reverse strand, counting down.
AAAGCGTGGACGGTGTGAAGACTTAAGCAGTTGTCCAGCATTATTGTTGGATCTTAGCAGCTTGAGAGAATCTCTTTGCTTTAAAAGTCTCTTCGTTCCGGGTGTATGTTGCCCTATCGAACAATCAACCGTACTGACGACACAAAAGCCTCTAGTCCTAACGCTAAGACCAACAACACGACCTACACCACGACCTACACCTCGACCCACTACTCAAAGTTTGGTGCTAGTACCTCAACGACCACATGATCACAGTACGCCCAAACCACTTCCGCCAATTATTATCGAAAGTCCTGACAATAACTTGGAAAGTGCAGCGTCAAATATTGTTGATCCGGAACACTGTGGCCAACAGGAATTCACTACGGGTCGTATCGTGGGAGGCATTGAAGCTCCCAACGGTCAATGGCCATGGATGGCAGCCATTTTCTTGCATGGTCCCAAACGAACGGAGTTTTGGTGTGGCGGTTCATTGATTGGAGAAAAATATATTTTAACAGCTGCTCATTGTACGAGAGATTCAAGACAAAAACCGTAAATATTGTTAAAAGTTTTTTTTTTTTATTTGTCACACTGACCCTTCCGTACTTATTCTAGGTTTGCTGCTCGTCAATTTACTGTTCGACTAGGAGATATTGATCTTTCTATCGATACTGAACCATCAGCTCCTGTAACTTATAAAGTTAAGGAAGTCCGAGCTCACGAACGGTATGTGAAACAATTTTGCTCTTAAACATTGAAATGAATGCATGTGTTGTGAAATTAACTCGACGATTTCGATTAAATTACAGATTCTCTCGAATTGGATTCTACAATGATTTAGCCATTCTGGTTCTCGATCGACCGGTACGCAAATCGAAATATGTCATTCCAGTGTGTTTGCCAAAAGCCGGATTTATTCCGCCAAAAGAGCGACTAGCCGGTCGACGTGGAACTGTCGTTGGTTGGGGTACAACATATTACGGCGGCAAAGAATCCACTGTTCAGAGACAAGCTGACTTACCCATATGGCGAAATGAGGATTGTGATCGTGCCTATTTTCAACCAATTACAGAAAATTTCCTTTGTGCCGGATTTTCAGAAGGAGGTGTTGATGCCTGTCAGGTAATAGCTTTAACCATTTGTGCATGCATGTGTACTTAATGAAACCTTTTCTTGTAGGGCGATTCCGGTGGACCATTGATGATGCGAATCGATTCCAAATGGACGCAACTCGGCGTTGTCTCGTTTGGCAATAAATGCGGCGAACCGGGCTATCCTGGCGTATATACGAGAATCTCAGAATATATGGATTGGATTCGAACGCATACTAGAGACTAGGGGAAAACAGAAACCAGTATATATATTCTATAGTAATTTATGAAATTATTTATTCATTGTTTCATTTTGTACATACATAATAATTAAATGATAGTTGAAAATTATTTCTTTTTACAACGATTACGTAATAAAATTTAATTCTAAAATGTTAAAAGTAGTAATATGTATTAATTTACTTCGGCTACTTGAAAGATAGCTGCATCTTGCATAGTCAATCGCAACTGTGTTACTTTTTCTATGAGATAAAATGTTTCAAAAATTTGGTATCATGTAACTCGAAACGAGTTGCTTCTGTTCGAAAGTAATTCTTCTCTGTACCGTAACCCTTTGTGGGGCATGGTGCGTTCACTCAGCCGTTTATAGGCTACTTCGAGTCAACGTTACATTGCATATTATTTCGGAGTGTATATAATGTTGCAAGCACTATATATTTCCTGGACCACGCCGAGATTCGATCTCCGGACCTCTAGATTACTAGCATCGTAGAGTGCGACTCAACCAAGTGAGCCACAGAGCGGGTCAAAAATTCGAAAGTAACAGGAGCTTGGTTTTTCGAGCATACGGAAACGAAAGTCCCCATCTTGTTATTCGAAAACATTCCGAGGATATGAGCGATTGGATCGAAAATTCATTCGAGAGATAGGCCACTCTCGAGAAGCTATTGTTCTGCATTTTTTTGTGGCAAAGAAAGGTTTCCAGATGGTAAAACCGTGTTTTAATCCAAAAACTAGCACAATAAACTACATAACATTTTTGTAAAATTAAAAAAAATTGACCCTGTTCTTTGACAAATTTATAAGCCACGAGGCCATTTTGATTAAATGTCATGTTTTCCATTCGTGAAGTGTATCTTATTGAAGCCCTGTAAATTTCGAATTAAAGTTAGTTGAAATCAGATGAACGAGTAAGTACAATAATACTTAACAATATATATTCATACATTTATTTTTTTTCTTACCAGAACTTACCGTTATCCTGATTCTGCAATGCTAAAATTCTTCAAAACTGACTCTGCTCCCTTTCTGTCCTTTCTAGAACATGCTACGTGCCTTTTATGCACTATTTCTTCTCCATTCGTGCCTCGGTACTTATACCGCTCCATGGCGTCGCGTCGCCTGCAGTGTATGGACATCGCCCGTTCTGGCGGTAATGTCTCAGCCTATTTTTACAGGCAGCTCTATCTATCATTGTTGTTGCTTTTTCATTAAACATATCCACGTATTCTTCGGTCTACCTCTGGCCTTGGTTCCACTGTGGAACTTCCATTAATATCGCCTTCTTTATGAGGTTCTTAGGCGCCTTTGAACATGGTAATACCAAACAAAAGCAACAAAAACACATTGTTGTTGGACGGTGCATGTAACATGCTAAAAAAATTATTTGAGTTATCCTCCGTCCAGTTTGTCCATAGTGGGACAGCAAAAGTATGCATACTTCAGCATATGTCCTATATACGAGGATCGTACACCTTTGGCTGCAGAATGTCCGGTAATGCTTTCCTGGTATTACATGACGCGCATACGTAGAGGCATCTGATGAGAATTGCAGCGCGCCATGTAATACTAGTTCGAAACCGGCTCGAAAATCGAAATGCACTCTGTGTGCCGCAACTCTGCTGGAGTATGCATTGCAATACCAATTAATGTATCCAAAGGATCAGAAAGTGAACATGTTGAAGCTGCACGAACTAGAAAAAAAAATTAAACAATTTCGATTCTCAAAGGAATATTCATCGGTATACGCCTAAATTTCTCTCTTTTGACAAATTAGTTTGGCAACCACTGGTCTGGTGTTGGATGACTAAGTAGGACATCCTTACGTATTGAATATTTTCATCCAGTGAGCTTTCGGTCGTCCACGCAATCACGCCCCTTCCACTCGTTCTATTTCTTAGACATGACTTGTCCAGTCGAATTCGATACATACCCATTTTGTAGTTGTTTTAATTTCACGATTTGCGACGCTTCCATCTCATCATACAAATTCAACCCAAGTAGGTGAAGTTGTCTACATACGCTTTGTATTAGAGGTTGAATGTTCTGGAGTGAATTGACATCGACAAATTACAAAAGGGGTTTTCCTTTTTTGGTCGATATATTTTTATTTTTATACCAGATGATAATTTCAAAAGCCACATGCTATCTTCTTCAGTGAACTGTACATTTCATTCATAAGCCTTAAATATTGACAAAGTTACATCATAAATGAAATCTAGGATAACCTACACTAAAAAATCATAAAACATTATTTTCTACCTGTGATTATCTTAAAAAATTGTGAGAGGTAGTTGCCCAATCGGTGTTTAGTCTCTTCTCCGGGTGTTCTCCTTTTAATAAACAAACTTTCGTATGCGTCCAGTTGCGCAATCTTCGGTTCGATCCGCGCTTCGACCTCGTCTATTGCTTGGCCTTCCTCGATGGCGTGTTTGGCAACCGCTGATTTGAAATTATGTATGCTATTCTTCCTTTCGCTGCATTTTCGACCTCTTTCATGTGTTCTTTAACTCTTGTGCTTATTAGACGTTTTGTCTGTCCTATGTAAGTTTCAGGGCAATCTCGGCATTTAATTTTGTATATATACCACTTTTTTCGTATACCAATGTCTTATTCTTTTCCTTAGTGAGGAGTGATTTGATGGATGTACTCCTGCTAGAGCTGGTGGCTTCGATATTGTTTCATTAGCACATTTCATAGTGGGTCAAAAAATTCAGAATATCGATTACATCTTCGTTGTATGTCGTTGTTGGCCTCTTGCTGCTAGTACAGTGTAGTAAGTCTGTTTCTGGCCAGTATCTTCTGCTTTTTATGTATAAGTCTATGTATCAGTTGAGGTGAGTAGCCGTTCTTTTTTGCCGTGTCAATTATAAATTCTTTTTCAGTATTAAACCTTTTCTCCGTGAGCGGTATAGTTAGGAGGCGATAAACCATTGAGTGATATGCTGCAGCTTTGTGTTGAAATGAGTAGCTGGAGGTGCTAACGATAGTCCTTTGCGTACTGTATGGTGTCCTAAATATATCGTATTCAATCGTATTCGCGTTCCTGATTAGGCTAAGGTCTAAGAACGAGATTACGCCATTGTTCTCTGTTTCCATCGTGAACTTGATGTTGGGGTGTAAGTTATTAAGTTTTTTTCAATTTGTTATCTGCTTCCTTGTGCTTAACTATAGCAAGTATATCATCAAAGTATCGGATCCAAATATTGGGCATAATTCCTTCTGCTTTCATTTGCTTTTTCAATGCAGCCATAAATAACTTGCTAATCAGTGGAGATCGCTGTTCCTCGGGTGGTTTTGAAAAACCTACCCCTAAAGGCAAAGTAGTTTTCGGCCATACATGTTGAGGCCAGTTTTGTAAGGAGTTTCACCTTCTTTCTTTCGTCCTGGGTAGTAGCGTGTGAGGTGAGCCATTCGTCGAGGCTAAAAATGGCTTCTTTTACGGAGATGCTAGGAAAGAGGGCACTGACATCAAACGATACTATCTCCTCGTCGTCGGCAAATGTTACGTCTTATTTCTCAATAAGCTCAAAACTATTTTTGATAGACGAGTTACTGTACGGGTTTCCAAACTTGTTCACTTCTTTAATCACCCATTTGGCGATGTTGTAAGTAGGAGAGTTGCAGTCGGCAATGATCTCGCGTATTTCACTACCAGGCTTATGTACCTTCGGTTGGCAGTGAAATGCGCGAGATCATTGCCGACTCCAACTCTCTGTGACTGAGCCCATCGCAGTCATAACTTAATTTTTAAAAAATCTCCAAATATGGAAACGGACTTTATTCGGCCCCTAGAATCGTGCTTCCTACTTCGGTGAAGTTTTTGCTGAAAATTCGATTGTTTTTGACTGCAACTCGCTGTCTGGTTCGAAGTCGTGGATTCATGTTTTATCCACGATCACAAATCGGCGAATAATTGCAAAATATCATGTATCTCGGTTGCCGTTTTCCCATTCATCCAGAAGTTTTTAATTACTGGATGACTCTCGATTCTGTAAAAAAAGACTGACCTGCTTTACAAAACTGCGTTGTTAACAAGGATGTATTTATCGTTTTTATCTGAGAAATTCAACAGCTTTTCAAAAAGAGTCGCTTTTTACTAAATATATTTGAACCATATTCAGAAAGGTACGCTCTCCTTCTCATGCCCTTAAGCATAAATATAATTAATATGACGTATGACCTAGAAACTTGAAATTAATGCTGAAAAATAAATTTATTTAAAGTAAATGTGCTGATGCGGATTACCCTTCCAAAGATCAACCGCATAATCTGTCATGACAAAACAATCCTTTTGTAATATACATAATTAAATTGCAGTCAATAAAGATCAATTATTCCAGAATAAAATATACATAGCTTTAGTTTAGACCAATATCCTTTTCTGTGCTAGATATAAATAAATAAAAAAATAACAAGCTGAAACCAACCACAACCACCATCCACATAATCACAATTATTATAGTTAGTACACCATCTACGAAACCATTCATTCACCGCTTTGCTTAACGATCTCGAAAAGCATTAAGACAAATATACAAATACGCCGAAGTCCTTTCTAGCTTGTAGCCACAAACAGTAGAACCATCATCGTAGTTAGAACAGAGATTGACAAGACTCGGAAAAATAAAATTTGAAAAATACACTAATTTATTAATATTTTTAAGATTACTACTAATAAAAATACTTAATACAAACATCTTATTCGAATTAAAATAAATAGACTGATACATCATATTTTTTCTTTCTTTTTTTTATAAAAGGACTTGTTCCTATATATTTTCTTTTCACAAAAGATGAAATTAATGTAATTGTAAATATTTCATTAATAAATCGAAGATATATATCATAAGAGCTACTTTTTTTTTCGAAGAAATATTCTTCTGATTGCAGGAAATATATACGCTTACTAGAAGAGAAAAACTAAAGAAAAAAATATAAACACAAAATGAAAATCAAAAATAAAATGATTCTTAGTAAAATGTGTTGTTTTTTCTTCGTGTTTACTCCTTAAAAATCGCACAGCCTCTATATTAAAAGACTATAACGGATTCCCAAGAGAAAAACGTCTAAATGTATGTATATATATATTATTTATATCAAGAAAAAAAACTTTCTATTTATAGTTGATCACAAGACTGGATATTTTAATTAAATAAAAAAAGGGAAAATACATATTTGTCGTTCTACAAATATTATTGAAGAGAAAAAATATATAATAAATGATCACAATTGTTTTCTTTGCAAATTTGTTTCTTTTGTTGTTGTTAAGTTTTTTCCGTTTTGCACAAAAGTGGAGAGTGTTGATAACACTTTACAATAATTTTGATTTGAACACTAACAACGTATAATAACTGTCGATGGAAAATCGTGAGGGTGTGTCCTAATTGAATACGAAAATATACTGAATGAAAAGTTAACGTATGAGAAGAAAAAAATTAAACACTGAACTACTAACACCGTTTTTTGGATTTATTATGGCTTCTGGAAAAATGTCCCTCTTTGCTCTTTTCGGTCTTATCTAGAAAAAAATATTCTTTTCAACGTTTTATTTCGAGTTGAACACGAATGTCTACGAGTTAATTAACAAAATTTTTAAGGTCAAGTTGTACGTCTATTCGAAGAGACACCGATTTTTCATGTGCAATATGAAATATCGAATAAAAAAAAGAGAAAATCGACGTTTATCACTACTATACTTATGTACTTTTTTGCATATAATATGCCGAGAGAGAGAGATATAGAACAAAACAAAAACTATCGGAGGGAAAAAATTATACTTTCGACTACTAAACACGGAAAAAATATTGTAACAACGAAAACTGAAGAGAAATGCTATTTGTATGGTTTTTTTCTGTTGCACAGTTGATATTCGCTCGCAATCTTGTTCCTTCTTCGAAATTCCAACCGATTCCCGGGGGATGTATGTTGTTCGATACTTCTTTTATCTTCGTTCGAAAAATCCAACTGTTTTCAGGAGTTGGTTTTCCGCGATATTTTTTTTCTTGCTTTTACAATAAAAACGTGTGTTCTTAATTGAGATTTTATGGCTTAATTGCTAGTGATTTGTTTTTCTTTTTTGCAATTGTATTTTTCTGATTTTATTATTTTTTTGTTTGTTAAGTCTAACGAATTAGTTTTTACTTTGTACTTTTTTTAAATTTTTTATTCGCTTTTTTAAACTTTTTTTTAGTCTTTTTTGCTTTTTTACATATACGTATATACTGATGTCCTGCGATCAAACACTTTTTTTTTTGTTATTGATTTTTGTTTTTATTTAATTCGCGCCCGTTAAACACTGCTGCTTTTTCTTGCTCTGATAAGCCACTTTCTTGTTGTTTTCAACTCTTTCTTGTCTTTGTCCTTGGTTTGAATTGAATCAACCGTGAGAGAATAAACTGAAACACTTTTTTTAAAATATTTTTGTTATTTTTGACTGCACACATACACGCGCCCCGTTTTGATGCAGAGGCTTGTATGCAAATAAACACAAAACACTAAACTGAAACTGCTTTGCTTTCAACACTGTTCAAAAATTGGAATTATTGGGGAGGTTGGCCAATCTTCTTCTTCTTCGGAGCTTGAGCTTTCTGTTCTGTCGCAAATGAAAAAAATACAAATTAGTATAAAGCATCATTTAATTTTACAAATATTTTCTTGTTGGGTTGATCAAATATTTATTTGAGACAACCCAACAATTTTTTTGTGCTTTTATGTATGTAGTAAAACGTAAATACAAACCTGAGACGGAAAGGATTATCATCAAACATAGAGCTACGATGTTCCTCAATGGTTGGTAAATACGATGTCAGTTTATTGGTTGGTCGCAGCGCACGCATTGTACGCGTCGACAAACGCCAGACAAGACGTTGCTTGTACGGTGTCTTATGCTGGTTATTGTACGAGTGCAAAATTTGCGAAACAAGCGATTTGGCACAGATGAATACATCGTGCGGCATCTGTAAATACGGAAAAAAAGAAATCGTATTAAATTTAATACAGTTTAAAACAAACAATCACACAGCAGCAAACTTACCCCAATTAAGTCCTGCAAGTAGACAGCATACTCGCCCAAACGACTAATCTCAGCACTTTGCATCGAATAGCTTTTGCCCAAATGCATTTCCAAATGGTTGCAAATTAGGGCCAGCGCCAATGTCGACGGTACGGCAAGAGTTGTTCGTACGTCGCAAAGTAGAATTTCAATAGCCATTTCGAGCTCTTCCACTTTGATGACTTTCTCGAATTGATCGTAGAATAGACCGCCCATTTCCATGGCCATGCGACGGAAAAGAATGTAGTACAATCGTACAAATGTAAGGGCCGTTACGGGTGGATGGCCAAATTGAACGCCCAATTTATTCTCAATGACACCGGCCATACGTTCCAGATCGCGTGCGGTGCAACCAACCTGAAAAAAAACGGATTGAAATTAGAAAATTGTTAGATATTGCAAGTGTTCAATATATATGTCTACTAAATGTTCAGCCGTTCACAAAAAAAAAAGACCCAAAATCATAGGATAACTCTTTTCAATTTTTAAAATTTTGACGCTTGTGTAGGGGAGTTATAAGCAGAATGATCAACGATCGGACCAGTCACAAAATTCGGAGAGATCCTTTTTTTTAGTTGCCCCTTTCCTATTTGTGCAACCAGTCACTGGATCATTTTGTAGATTCTTCATCATATCAAAATCAAATTAGTGCCGCAGACCGAGCAGACGCCATGGAGCGGTATAAGGAGGAAGCAGGAAGAATAAGAAGGAAACTGCCATTAATTTTCTTTTGCTTACGATTTTCAATTTACATTTTAAAATGAGTCTTCTTCCAGTCCATAGATTTGACAAAAATAATTTACTGGCTGGACGACTAAGTTGTTTATGCAATGGACAACAATATATATATATACAAATTATAACGCAAACATAAATTATCACTGTTCACACTTTGACACAGTCCCATTATGCAAAATTTAAAATTTTTATTAAACAAACTAAGGCGAATGAACTCAAATATTTCATTACTTATGCAAGAGCTAGCTTTGGCAAGAGTCCAATCGTTTTGGCAAAGTTTACAAACAAAAAAGTTTGTTTACGTCGAACAAGCTAAATTTACGGTATTCATTAAAAAAAATAATAACGAAAGGCATTTTGTTTTTTAGAATTTAAAATAGGTTTCTATTTGATTATTAAGATGTAGTAGAAGTGTCTTTTTCTGATCTTGATTGAATGTATACTTAATGTATGAACTTGAAAAATATCCCAAGCCAATTTGAAGGATAATGCTTTGGAGCGAAACTTGTGTTTATTTTTTCTTCGCTCAATGAAAGAGCGTTTACATCTGCTCTTAATTACGCAGCTCCGAGTGCTAATCAAAACCAATAAAATACTTAAAGCTGATCCCTTTTAAGGTTGATTCACACACAAACGTAATTAAGTAATGGCCGTACAAAAATCACGGCGTATCTTTGAGTACAAGAAAAAGCGCCAGCAATTATTTTTTTATTTTTCGCTTCCTCCGCGGATGAAAATTTATATAACATATTGAGTTTTGAATTATTGAATACGTTTACCCATAATCGTAATTTGCATGTCAAACCGACGTATATTTTCAAGATTCTATCCAATAATATTTCAAATTTCAGGTAGCAGCATGTTCAATGATATCTGTTTTATCTAAATATGTCTGTAAAATTAAATGACGACTAATTTTTTTTTTCTTTCGTGACAATTGGCAACTCATTTTCACATAGATTCATACATCCCAGAAAGTGCGTCGGCATTAAAATCACGTCCGTGTTTTTTAAAGTCCGTAATGATAAGTAACTTCAATGATCTTTTCTCATGAATCGATACATCTCTGAAAGTGCGTCGGTCTAAAAATCACGTCCGTGTTTTTTACGTCCGTCTTTTGTTCATTTATAGCGACATGTTTTTCATGTGGATCAATACATTTCTGAAAATGAGTCTGCATTAAAATAACGGGGGAATTTTTTTCACGTCCGTATTTTTCATATGCGGTAAATTCGTAGTCCAAACTAATTTAAAGTGCTTGGAAAATATTGGAATTACGTGTGTGTATGAATCTACCTTTACCCGTAACAACTCACCGTGCTACCAAAACACACCCCCTACGACACAAGTAATTTCTGTGTACCGTGTCCCTCCAAACTCAATTTAATTGAAACTTCAACTAAAATTATACTACTCTTCAATACTTACTTGTGATATTGTTGCGATATCATCTAAATTGATCGGATCCAATTTCAATTGTTTAATGGCCAAATGAAATGATGCAACACTTATGCAGGCCATATGTTTCGGTTTAACTGTCATACGATTTAGGAATCGATCAACCAAATTGATCGCAGCAAACAGCACATCCGACGGCAATTCATACCACACTTTCAAGCATCGTAGTACATAGGCTGATCCATCTCGTGCTCCAGCTGTTATCTCACGCTGAAAAGATGAACACAAAAAAAACATTTTAGTTTGAAACAAATTGGTAAATATCATGGAAAAACATTGTATTTAGTATATACATAAATGTAAATGTAAGAAGAAAACAATTTGGCTATTTGGTAATCTGATGAATTGAGGTCTAAAAATAAAGCCCCCGAAAGCAAACGTTACAACAGCAGATAGTCGCGTTCGCGTCATTGCGCGTATCTAAGTATGTATGTATGGCTTTTACGATTTTTTTTTTCATATGCATTTCACACGCATTAACAATACATATATGTATGTACTTTGAAATGATAGGTTAATTGTTAGCATATGTATGCTAACAGCTAACACCACTTCATCCTAAAAATAAATACAAAATATTTCATATTTTTGACTCAATGCCAAACCATAAATTTTGTCCCACACTTTATTTGTGTGAAGACTATTTTTGTTTAAATAAGATTCAATGTCATTGAAAAATAAATGCATGTTTGGGAGACGCACTACAGCCGAGTCTGACTTTGGGTAGCTGTGCGTAACATACAGTTTTCTAGAAGAGCTAACGAATTCAACAAGTGGCAATTGAAAATGTTTCAGAATCAATTAATTGCGGTTCTACACCATTATTGCATAAAGCCAGTAAGCTACATCAAAACTGCTGCTAGAGTCCAGAAAGTTACTAAAAAAAAAAACAAAGAACCAATCTAATTTAATGGAACCTTTCTAAAATATTTTTTGTTTTCTTAACTGCGGCGGTAATGTCAAACTAGTCTTTTAGCTGGGTTCGGAGATGTAGCGAAACAAAGACTTGTTTTAGCAGGAAAAATAGCTCGTCAAGGCCAACGGTGGCACAACAATCTTGATATCTTAGTAGCATTAAAACATTGCTAGAATAATATTCAAAAAATCAAAACAAAAACAAATTTTCCAAAAGATTGACGCCATCGCTCTCTGCCATCAATCTTGTTTACTTGCGCCAATGTATTAGGGTAGGTGTGACTACGCGCTTCATGATAATATGTATAAGCAAGATGAGCAGACAGGCGGGCAGGCAGGCAGGCGGGCAGGCAGGCAGGTGATTCCGGTCAAAGCTGTGTGTACTCACGTATGTATGGTATAGGAAAGCTGTTTTGATAGACCGATGAAATTTGCAACCCCCGCCCGAGACTAATAATAAATATGTGTACAGTGTACATACATACACAAAAATGTAAAACACATTTAAATATTATTCAATTTGAAACAAAGAGAAAAACATTTTTTTTTTTCACTTCAAGATTTCATATTTTTTTAGATTATTTTTTCAATTTTTCTTATAAAGATTAAAAAGTTTATGAGTATGTACATACTTTATCCAAAAATTATTGCCTCAATTATAAACCCTGGACTTAAAGGAAAATTTTTCAGAGACAAATTGTCGCTAGATATCATGACTCGCTTGATCGTAGCGCTTAGAAACGAGTATTGCATAAAAAAAATTAATGAATTTGGTAGTGCGCAATTATATTTGACTCTAGTCGCTAGCTTGGCTTATCTGCACAAAAAGCATGTTTAATGGCCTTCATTGAATTGCTGGATGGCAGCAGCAGAAGCAGCAACGCATTTATGAGGAAGAATGAAGAAATTTGTTGAAATTACGCATTCAAACGTTGCTTCCTCATGTACGCATATTTAAGTGTATGTATGTATGTACGACACTAGTTGCGGCCGTTGTATGGAAAAGATAAGTGAAATATATGTGCAAACAATTTTATGTATGTCCAAATTGTTATTATTATCGATTGATATGGATTATTAAATAAATATGCGTACGACATGTTATCATCGTGTGTACATACGTAGAAATATCAATGCGACGAAATATTATTCATATTATCGTTTTATCATAGTGAAATCAAACGGGTAGTGAAAATGGATCATTGAATTACGCATCAATATTTCGGAACATGACGTAAGAGTCGGTAACTTCTATGAATTGAATTATATTGATATCTTGTGGACTTTGATTAGAATATTCTGTGAATTCTGGAATTAGACTAAGAGTAAACTCATGATCTAATTACCAGGAATATGTAATGCTTTCTGTAGCAAATGTAAGAAAACTTCTACGGTAAAACATGATAGCTAATAGCAGTAATGTAGATTTCTGGAGCTCCGCTTGTTTTATCACCCTCAGAGCTTTTTCGAGACAAAAAACTTAAAAGATTTGTTGATGTATTAAATTCGTTCCGATATGTTTCATATACATACCTCAATTAAGCCAGCCAATATCACGACCCTTGTCTTACTTTATGGTCCCAATTGGCTAGTCCTGGATTGTATGAATAAACATTTAAACAGTTCACAGTTCGTATGCGTTCAAATACTTTATCATCTCGCCGAAACGTTTAAAAGTTATAATTCGGTACTTTTTTTGACTGTCAGTTTCGAAGCGCATCAATAGTCACAAATCATGTTTTCAAAGAACTATAACGGGTGGGTCAATTACAAGTTCGTTTTTAACAATGCAATAAAATGAACAAAATTAAATTTGTTTTCATGTCTTATGGCTTTATTAGAAAGTAAGTGAGCTCCCATTAATGATGAAACACAACTTCATTCAACTGGTTTCGAGCTGTAGCTCACGGATTGCTTGGATGATGTTGGCCTTAAGTGCTTGAATCGTTTCTGGATTGTTGGCATAACATCGGTCCTTCACGGTCCCCACAAAAAAAAAAGGCCAAATCGCAGCCAATTGGCATCGCCACGACGGCTGATAACAGGATTTAGGAATTTGGTGCGAAAAATATCGATTGTGGCATGGCGCGCCATCCTGCATGAACCAGAGGTGCTCCAAATCCATTTCTTCAATTTCAGTAAAAAAAAGTCGCATAACATGGCTCTGTAACTGGCTCTGGGCTAGACAGCACTCACTTAGAAAATAAGTTTTCAATATTTTCCAACGTTGTTCAAGCGTAAAGCGACTCATTTCGTTCCTCGGAGGTATGATACTGACTTTCTATCAAGATTTCGAGCGAAAAACAGCTGTCAGTGTCAAATTAACCTATGATTTAAAAACGAGCTTGTAATTGGCCCACCCTGTACAAGTCATCCATATCTCCGAAACAACTTTAGAAATTTATTGAAAAAAAAAAAAAAACTATTGAAAAGGACGCATTGATTGAGGCTTCAAACAGGCAGAATTACACGTTCACTGTCGATGAGTCAAGTGTGTCCATATGTCATTTCACACCGTTCATGTCGGAGTCAGGTGATTTCCGAAAGGTGGATGTGATAGTACGGGGGCTTTGTAGAAGGCGAGCTGTATGGTTTTCCGCCGAGTCGCAATCGGGGACAACGCATTATAACGTCGAAGAAAAATTGTCACCACACTGAACGTGTTAAGGGCACAGGCGTCGTCTCATAATTCTTATAACTCGACAAAATTGGCCATGAAATGCTCAACATTCTTGCATCATTGAACGTGATCGCACAGTAACATAAGATCAATGAAAGAAAAAAGTTACGCACAAACCGAATGACTAAACAATCAATTCAATGTTTTATGACGCATAGTCGCGACACTAAGTCTGCGCACTGTTGGTAAGTGTCTCAAGAATCACTAGACAAGTTATTAAATGCACAACGATAACGACAAAAGACCACAAACTAAAACAATTAGCATTGTCCTCGACCCGACCATAAAGAGCCTAAAAGATCTCTCGGGTCTTATGGCCTGGCGCTAAGAGCTTGTCGAATACGGGGCAAATGGTATCTTTTTTGTTCTACTTTCGCTTCCTTTTACTTATCTTTGGCGCATTGAGTGCATTTGTGAAATAAATGTGATATGTAACTAAATATGCAATATGAATTGGGAGTTTATCTTTTGGTTGTAATTTTTTAAATATTATTCTTTTCACGTTTCTCTTGATCACAAGATTTATTGCTGACGATGAGTCATGCCTTATGCCAGATCGACCCTGGAGTATATCGACCGAATTTACTAAATCCGTTTTTTGGAATAAAAAGTTTCCGGCATACCTTCATGTACTCTAAAGCATCATTTAATTCGCAACCTATGATTTGTGCTTAATTGGTGGCTGCTAATACAATGCCTGATCAAGCATGTGATTCGTCGTCTTAATAACTATAGTTCCGCTTATCAATTTTAATAGAAGCTGATGCAATGACCTTCTATTCGCCTCTGTGAAAAGTAAAAACGTGTACTTTGAAATCTGACTGATAAATCAAAAAGATTTCAATAGACGACTATTTTGTGGCGGGGGAAAAACGAACAAATAGAATTAACTAATCCCAGACAGGGGACATTGATAACTATAGAAAGTTGAGTTATCAAAAGACGCAAGGTCATTTGCCGCGAGATACTAACGAATAAAGGAATATTGTTTTACTTGAATTTGTCATAGATATTAAGAAGCTCCGTGACGCACAAAAAAGATATGACTAAATGCCAAATATGCATGAATTATAATGGGTAATTTTTCTAGGTTTTTATCCTAAAGGGCTGAATTGAGATCGAGAGTAAAATTCTTCCCGCTGCGACTTTATCAATAAAAATGCATACTTACTGTCGTGTCCTCGGCCATTTTATGTATTATTTTTCGATTCCCCGGTTATTTGATTTGATCATGAAAAAAAAAATACATAAAATGACCGAGAAAAATTATGGAACTGTTTTCGGATTGTAGCTTATGGAATTCCCCAGCATTCCCCACATATTTCACGACAGTAGGAATACATTTTCATTGAAAAAATCGCAGCGGACATAAATTTCACTCTCGATGTCAGTACTAGGCTTTATATTGCATTGCAATCCTTTGCTGTATTACTGAAACTTTCGTTAATAGCTGCCAGAATTCAAATTTTCATGAAAGAAGTCCAGTTATAGGAAACGATGCTCAATGGCTTGCTTAAAGGCATTAATGAGACTTATAAAGCTGAATGTACTTGAATTTCAGAGCAAAAAAAATCCGCTTTACAAATAACGCCGAGAGTTTGAAATAAAATTAAAAACAAAAAGCCAAATTATTAGTTGTTAGTAGTCAAACTAATAGCATAAAATGTATACTAAGTTATCAATCACTTACCGTTGATTCCTGCGGCAATATCAAGCATGTATGATACTTGGACTCCAACGTATAAAACTCCTTAAGCTTTCCATACAAAACTTCATTCGAACTTGCATCAAATTCAGCAGTTTGCGAATTATTCCGTTGTAAGAGTTGTTGACTTGGTTGCAATAATTGTTGTTGTTGGGTTTGCTCCTGATGTTCGTCTTCATGTTCACCAGCAACAGCATCCGGTATCCCAAGCCGACACCCCCCATCGCCGCCACTCGACGACGATGGCATTCTAATCCACTGCTCTCGCATCTCCGTGTCCATCATCATGGTGGCATCGATGGCACCGTTTTGCAGCATAGTGTCGTTGAAACAAGCAACACTACCGTTGGCGGCAGCCGATGATGCAGCACAACTGGGAGCAGAGTAGCGTACAGGGACAGACATTTTGAGGGCTGGCCTAGTACCTAGTGTATCAATAATGAATAATCGAAAATATGTTTCAATTTTTATGTTTTAGGTCACTAAGTACTAGTAAATTTAGCTTAACAGTTTGCAAACTCGAAAGCTTCCTTCGGACGAGGGAAGTGTCGAATGAGCGAACACACTGGACAAATTTATATACAAAAATATAAACAACAACAAATCAACTTTGTCGAATCCGTTTCGTTTGCAAGCAATTCAATGTTTGACCCAATTTCGGGTAAAAATCGAATTTCACTTTTAGTACACACTGGTCAAAGTCGGACAAAGCAACCAAGACCTTCGTACATTCGTTTAAGCTAAATTTCTGTTTATGGATTTTTCCTTGACCTCAGGAAAATCCTTCAACAGCCCTGCAGCAACCCTTGGCGTTTGATGATATATGTATATGGTGATGATGATGTCCTAGATATTTTGTTAATTGGGGTGTGGGTAGGCAAGTCCGTCACCAATTTTGTACGCTACAAAAATCAGGCACAAATCGGTCGTAAGGAGTGGAGTTGTGAAATATGCACGTCTCCTTCAAAACAACCTTGGTACCTTTTTTATGATTTTGAACTTATATGGGAGGGGGTTTGTTCAAAAATTATTTTTTTTTTATATTTTTGTACTCTTGTGAACAAGCGGGAAAAAGCTTTTATCGCAAAATTTTTTACTGCGCACTTTTTACTGCTTTTCTTTCGAGTTTTCTCTTTTATTGTGTCTTTACCACAGATACTGGCTGCAAGTAGTCGGAAAAACGAACAAAATTAAAATCAACTGAAAAATTAACTTGTATATTTACCTTGAAAAAAATATTACACTACACAGTAGAGTAGAACGTCAAAAATGAAATATGGAATAAATACAGTCGACACACATCATACACTATGCACTCTCTTCATATAATTTACAATAATTTTACACACGCACTCGCAAACATTCTTATCCAATTTTCTTATTATTGCACGAGCATTTTGGATTTTTTGTACTATTTTCTATGAAATTTTCACGGGATCCGAAAGAAAAATCGAAAAATATAGACGCTACACTAACGGAAACATAAACAGAACTTCTTTCTTTGTTTGAACGAATCAACTGATATTCCAATTCCCAGCCCAATAGTCTGACGCAATGTCTGGAAGGTTGAAGCGGAACGAATGGAAGATGAAACGAAACAACCAATACTATAGTAAGGTGCGTAATTTCTTAACATACACATAGATAGCGCCGAGTATAAAAATATAAAAAATCAAGAACGAACTGAACGTGTATGCAATATGTGTTCCATTCGCACTCATACATAAGGCCATTTAATTAAACAAACACATCAATATGGCGAGTTCAAGTATGATTCAAATCTAAACAGAAAATTTCGTCAGACACTGCTTCTGCTCTGAGCAATAAGAGGCCGGTCCGCTTAGCACAATTACTGATCCATCAGCACCCACACCAAGGAACAATCTCGAAGGCGCAATACAGTTAATCACTGTGAAAATAAGATGATTTTTACATTGGAATAATTGTGTTGCTTCATTCTGAGTGTGAATCGTTGGGTTAGGGTTTCGTCATGTACGTGCTCACGGTTGAATGCAATGTTTCGTGATATGCTCTATGCATCAGATTTTTGAAATTCAGAGTATGAAACTTATCCAAACATTATGAAATTGGCAAAATTTTAAAGATAGAAACTCATTGGCTATGTCCACACATGTGCGCTTTCGTCTTCACTATCGTCTTCAAGCTTCGTATCCACTTTCAATATTGAACGTGTTGTTGATTGCGTCAAGTGAACAGAAGAGATCAATGCCTCATTCTATCCACATCTGTTGATTATTTATCGGGAAATATGTGTCGCGGCTTTGATCAGGACGGATAAATGATAAATTCTTTCATGAATAGTATGAATAGATGATGAGTTGTTTATATTTAACATTAGCAATCGCGTTCAAGAATGAATGCGTTTCTTCAATAGCGCAGACATCTCAAGTTTCAATTGTCAAAATGATGAAGACGAACGAAAATTGAAACTGTCTAGACAGGCACATTCACAGGTTTTGGAATTTAGGGAACGCTTTGAAAATCTAGTGCATAGGCACAAGGTTGTTTTCTCACTCTGAAAATTTAAACCAACCTACAACTTATTAAACATAAAAGCCGAATTACCCAAATATAGATATAAAGCATATTCACTTCCCCTGGCTTATTATTTTCAAAAAATAAAATATTCCTCTTCGTGGTTACTATTTAATTTCTTATACTGTTAGCTCAACTCAAACCATTGAAACTTCACAGGGCATTTAACCAAATCATATGGATGTCATTGCCTTTTCTATACAATATCGCATATTGCTGCCGAACGCGTCCTACAAAAATTATACTAAACAAAAACTCGCACGCACACACACAACCATAAACACGCAATTTCAATTTTGAATCATGTTCCATTCTCAAGCATTCCTATTTTCTCGTTTCTCCTTCAACACACATACACCTACATAATTACCACTACGCAATCACTTGGCCCGATTTCAACATTATTTATGCTGCCCAGGGAAATTAACACACACAGCACAATTCACTCGAAACAAAACTCTTGTTTTCATTTTACCACTCAAATCCAAACTTACAAGCAGCAAGAGATTTCACTCACTTTTCCTGATTTTCCAAATCGCCGAGTCGCAGTCACTAATTTCATCAATAAACAGAAAATGTCGCCATACTCCTCACTTGAGTTTGCGTTACGCTAAATCGGTTGTATTTACTTATTGCTTTTCGTAATCGAACGATAATAATGTATGGATGGCCATTGGAAATTGTTTAGAGTCAATTAGATTAAACAAATAGAGAAAAAATAAACTTTGTACCCCCGAAACAAACTGATAAATACAGAAAACACGAAAAGAGTGAAAATCGCAGTTTTGCGTTCAACTACTTGAAACAAGTTGGAACTTGGAACAAAAATCGGAGGAAATCTTCGGAATTGAACTGGTAAGATTATTTTATAATGGACTATTTCTGTCTCGTTTTCGCTCAAAACAATAAGTATGGACGTGACCGACGACAATACACCAATCAGAGAGAGTGGATTTTTGTGCGTAGAAACATCGCCAGATGGCGAACACCCGTCGCTTCAACGCAACTTTTCACATATACACGTGCAATATGGACCCAGCAAAATTTCCGTAAGGTCTATGAAGAAGTAAGACTTAGAAAAGGCTTACTTAGTACTGAACTGTAAGCATTCAGTAAGCTGAAATAGCTTTGCGTGATTAGATCTTATTCATATCATTATATAAGACTTACTTCTTAGCAAAATGTAAGACAAAATATCAAACTCAATGTGCACACACTACTTGAAAGCTCCCAGTTGCCCTATAGCTTATATATCAATGAAAGAAAAGTTATTTATAAGGTTTATAATATACTTTACTTAAGACATTTATTATATTCTTATAAAAGCCTTATTAGTAAGTATATAAATGCCATTTCGGGCAGGTGGCATAAGGCAGTTTGCAAATATTTATTTATAACATGCTGTGTGGCGCACTTGGTTGAGTTGCGATGATAGTAATCTTGGGGTCCGGAGATCGAGTCTCGGCGTGGTCAAAGTACATGTGCGGATAGGAAATATAAACAAATATAAATTAAACAAATGACTGAGTGAATGCACCATCGCCCAGCAAGGAGAGAAAAAAAAATACTAATTTCAACCTTTTATTAATGGATATATTTTAGTTGCCTTAGATTATACTTGAAATAATACTTAAATAAGAATTATTGTAATCCTTAAATAAGAATTATTGTAATCCTTAAATAAGAATTATTGTAATTCTGAAATAAGTCTTATAATCAGGTGTATATACAAGATTTGGAAGCTTCAAAGCTTTAAACCTTACCGCCAATGACATGCCCCATGTTAAGGTAAGCCTTTTAGTAAGGATTTCCTCTAGTAAAAGACTAAGACTTTTTTGAATAATCTCTTATTGAGTAAGTCTTATTCTGTTCGAATATAAGACTTATATAAAACTTTCCGATTTTGCTGGGGAGAGGCACACGACGACTGTGTTGTTTTTGTTTGAATGAAAAGGGTGTTACCATTTCTAATTTTGATCAGATTCATTTGATTTAAAAATGATATTCAGTTGCAGGACCATTAAATAAGAGGATAATTCAATGGGGGTTTCTGTTTTATTCAGTAAATCATCTGATAATGATGCCAAATACTACGCATAGTTGCTCATACTATCTATCATATAGCTAAATTTATTTGTATGCCCAAAAATCATTACAACAAAACCTTGATGATTCAATTCCAGTATCGTGGGTGATTCAAGACAAAAGCGCATGATTTTACCCTATCTCGTCTACTATAGTGAGCCAAAGTCAGTATGAGATAAAGACCGTGGCCTTGAACTGCCGATGGGAATTGAATTTTTTAATTTGAGATTTCCAAAACCAGTTCTACACTGATTTATTGGAAACACATCACAGCCACTTGCAATAGTCTTCGATTAGATCATCTACTTAATGCAAGACAATATCTGTTCTTAAATGAACAGATTAGCTAATTAAGTACACATTGGGTATTGGGTTCATTCGATGGTTTTTAAATTTTTATACTAAATTGCAGGCAGGCTGGAATTGATGATAGATCAATAGTTGGGGAAATGGTTGATTACACTCTTCTAGCAAATGTTTTTCTTCCTCTATCTTAGTTTCCAGACAGAATTGAAATTTTCCGAATTGAAATGACATTTATTGCAATACCATTTACCCATACTCTTGGACTTGGAATCAAGAAACTTTGAAAAATATGTTATTGATATGGTTCCTCCTTATATATAGCATATGGTACCAGCTACCGTATCCACCGCCAACGCGGTGTTTGTTTTTATTACATAACAGAAAAACAGCTGATTTACAATATTTCCCTATGAAGGGTTTATTTGTATCCTCCCTCATACAGCCTTCTTGCACGCTTCAGTTCTTTTGTACTCGGCCTGCATTTGAAGACATTTGAAATTCAATTATGTACACCTCGTACATAATTCAATTTTATTCAAGTGGAAACTGATTTGCATATTGCATCTTATAAAACGAAACATATATTGTAGCGAGCTGCAATCCAAAACCACATGATTAATGTTTATGTCGTCTTTATTCACGTGTTCCGATAGTTTTGTCACGCATCCGTAGACATGTGTATATTTTACTTTATATACGTGTAGGGTCAATAAAGGTATGGCCCGGGTAAAATGACCTTAAAATGGATTATCATCACGAGTTATTTTAATTCCAATGTCGAGGTAACAATATTCTATTATCTATTTTCAGACTTTGGAATTTTCGAATGAATGTTGTGTACTAAAAATTAATTTTTGTTTAAATATAGGCCTGCCTAAATGTATGCAAAATATGAAGATACATATTTGCCCGAAAATGGGTTTGTTTGGATACCTGGCCCATTTAAATATTTTCTCAATTGATTAAACTCACTTTCATATAGAAACAGGTGTTATAAATGTTCATTTTCAGTTTATTCGAAATTTGAATAAAATTCGACCGTGGGCAGAGTCACAGAGAACAAGTTTTTCCGTTAACAGGTTTTTCTCTTAAATCTTCCATTTTTCCTATTCCTTGTAAATTCAAAATACATGAAACAAGGTTTTCTTAACCTATTAAGACCCAGCGTTCCGAAAACGCAACGTGTTGTTACTCTTTTCTTCTCAAATCTCACAATATGAAGAGCAATGATTCAAAAGTTGACAATTCGTTAATTTAACAGAATTATCTAATCGACCTGTTTTTGCTGGATTCTCAATTGTTGGTTGTTGTTTACGTTAATTTTCAGGATTGCTGAAAATTAGTAAATTAAAACTTTTTTGTCCAAAATTGTTTATTCGTTTACAAAAATTTCCGAATGTAATATCAAACAAAAATGTTTCATTTAATAGAATCCGCAGTCAACATATTTTATGATGGCAAAAAAATTCTCGGAAATATCGATAATCCGGATAATCCTTGAGCTGACCACTGTATAATCCGGCAGTACGGAAAGCTACTTAACTTAGTACGTTGATTTGATTTATGGCGTACAGCTTGAAGTATTCAGAACCAAAACAACTCTCCAGGACGAGCACACTTTTTAGGTACTTAGAGTGTTTATGTTTTTCCCAACTTTTCTCGTATGTTGAATTCTCTATTTTTTTCCAATAGAAGTAAATGTTTTTGAATAACTTCGATTGAACAATACAATAAATAAATAAACAGGCTGAGACATTACCGCCAAAACCGGCGATGTGCCTAGGCCTGTTCCAAAAACCGGGATCCCGGTACAAAACCGGTGTTCACTTGGTACCGGACCCGATATTCTAAAGTACCGATATCCCGGTTTTTTTGTTACCGAGTTAAAAAAAAAACGACCGACGAGTCGGTTTTTTGGTACCGAGTTAAAAAGAACGATTCATTTCAACCATGAGCCGGTTTTTTCAGGTTTTTTGGTACCGGTTTTTAACCCGGTACTAAAAAAACCGGCTTATGGTTAAAAAAACCGTCGGTACTGAAAAAAACCTGAGTCGGTTTTTAACCCGGTACTCAAAAAAACCGGCTTATGGTTGAAAAAACCGTCGGTACTAAAAAAAAAAACCTGAGTCAGGGAAACCGCTTGTGGTACCGGGTATTGGAAAAAACCGAAACCCGGTACTGAAATCTCGGTACCGAACAGGCCTAGATGTGCCTACGTAAGTAACGAGGCAGAAGAAAGAATTGTTGAAAATGTTGAACATTTCATTTTTGTACGAGTTTCTTGAACAATTATTTAGACGCTTGATTTTAATTTTATTGCATTTATTCCATTTTACAGACCGTTAACTAGTCTCAAAGTTAAACCTTAATATGTATGTACCTAAATGCACAAAAAAAACGATCTAGCTATAATTGGAGCGAATCGTACACATTCCGGACTATAGATGCTCCCGGTTAGAAAAGTGCCGGATTAATGAGATTGAGTCGATTCTGTGAAGACGTCAGATTACCTGTTGTGTTTGTGGTATTTGGGAATAGATGGGGCCGGATTACCGAGATTCTACTTTACACTGAAATATACTGAACTGATGAATCATCTCACTTCGCAATATCGAGTATGTAGACAATCTCAAAAAGACGTATTTCTCGGTCCTCCCAAATATTAATTCGAAGCATGCGCACGGAATATCGAGTATGTAGACAACCTCAAAAAGACGTATTTCTCGGTCCTCCCAAATACTAATTCGAAGCATACGCACAGAAACAAACACACTGCTCCGCATGTATAAAATGATCATTTGACCCGTGCTGTGTTATGGCTGCGTAACATGGACCCTCACCCAAGCCTCCGAAACTTTGCTGGATAGATTCGAACGAAGGATGAGTGAGATCAATGGCGTATCCGGTACAACCACGTTGTATCAATTATACGATGAGCTGGAAGTATCGAAATCGTGAAGCTTCAACGATTGCAATGAGTGGGCAAATAATCGCATGCCACAAAGAAGGTGATGAACGCACATCGAAATGACGGACCGAGGTTGCGAGAACTCAGTAGGTGGGGACGTCACGTAACCGCGACAATTGCAGGTCTACGATTCAGACGACCAAAGCACGATAGTCCGACGCCGGACTATCGTGCCACATTGATGATGATGATGAGATAAATAGCCACTAGGATTTAAATTTTCGTAGCGCGAGGATAATGGGATCACGATCATGATCCGGGTCTTAATCGGTTAATCATGCGATTTTTTGTACTGTCATTGAATTTCAAAGTCTCTCCAAAAATTGGATTGTTCCTTTAATTTAGGACTAAATTCATAGACATTTTAAGGACATTCTCAAATTCTACATTGTTATTTTGTATGCTTCCAAGCATATCAAATGACAATTTCCAGATGCAGAGTGACATGTTAATTATACTGATCATTCAATCAATCAGCAGTCATCATAAGGTATTTTTTCCGCATACTATAATCGCATGTGACCTTCATGACGTCAAAAAGTCCACTTGCTTTTTGTTAGGCATATTGTTGTGCGCGCAGCATCAATTTGAATTTTGCAAAATAATTTTTTCTTTCTCATATTGTACATATTTTTTGGCACTAGCCAAAACATACAGAATATTTTAATAGAAAAACAAAAAAAAAACTTCCACGCAAAACGTCTGAACGAAGTTTCTCGATTCTCTGGTTTTATGAGAAGAAAAAAAACTAAACAAATTTCGTAGCTTTATGTAAGCACACTGTATGTATGTAATTTAGTGCGTACAAAAGACATTTAACTTATCTATAACAGCTTTAACTTCTAGCGTTTCTGCTTGCTAGATTTTTGTTTGACTGTATATGTATATAGCCTGCAAGCTAGCTATATAGCCACAGGTCGCTTCAATAATATTATTTTCGTACATACACGCAAAAACTTGCTCTTCAACATTATACATACAATCATATTATATTTCGATTTATCTTGCAAAACAAAACGAACTTGGAAAAAGCTATCGCGCTTCGTATTCGTACATTCTGGAGTACTGTGCGCCGCTGAGCAAATATTTAAAAATAAAATCCCGCTTTTGGTAGATCCGCGGGCTTTATGTAAAAAAAAAACTATGCCCCGCTGTAGAACCGTTAATATTTGGGCAAAATATCAAAAGAAAACATTTTTTTTTCGTGAAATATACATTTTTATCTTTATATATTTTACTTGTTGCGTAAGTGGAACACACCAACATTTGGATTTAGTATTTTTTCCAAATTTATTGAGTCGCAAAAAGATACATAGACAATTGGCTGTCCCAAATTTATTATCGAAGTTAGTTTTCATTTTAGGAGGAGAGAGAGGTGTATTTTTGTTCAACTTGTTGTTGGAAAGTTGAACTGAACAAAGGAACAACAAAATAGCTGTTGGACGACTGTTTTCAATTAATTAGTCATGAAAAAGGCGTAAAAGTATTTTTTAGGGCATGAAAATAACATTTGCATCAAGAGTGTTTTTTTATTTATTGTTATTGTTTATGTCTGTATACGACTTAGTTTATGAAAAATACGTTTAAAACAAACATATTAAATTAAGTTCAACAAGTTCAATGACCATAGTGGTTTCACCTCTTCCAGGCAGGTGTGATAAATAATTCAGTGTTTAATTTATGCCAGCTGTTAAAGAGCTTATCGAGTTTTCTTCATTCGGACTCTTTTACAAGTCAATAGAAAGGACTGTTAATTTGTGTTAGCGTCGGTATAATTCAACTAACTATCGGTAGAGGGTCTCAAGAGTAAGTTTTCTTAAGAGTGAAATAAAATCTGGGCATCAACAATTCATTTGGTTTCGATGGACTAAACACGTTAGCCACACCCAAATTTCTTTAAAACGATCACCGGATATTTGACCAGTCGAATCACTTCCCACAAAAATATCAACTTCAATTGTAGTGATTAATAGCGGACTTCAAAGACGATTTTCATTTAAACTAGGAACGATGGTCAACTTAAAAATTAATAATTTTCCTGTTAGCTGTAAATATAGGAAGTTATTACAGCAATACCGGAATATACTCTTATATTTAAATAGGCAACAATATATATTACCCGCAGGAAGATGAAAATATTAATCACTTGTTTATCATATTTTGCTCAGAAAATCAATAAGTTGTCAAAGAGCCTATTTTTCCGAATTCATTATAAAAAAATATGAATATATTAATTTAGGTTCCAATTTTTACTACACACAAAAACGATTTCAATTTGCATTTAAATCGAAAGAATTAACGACGGCACACAAACAAAGAAATACGATAAACAATTTATTAATTCAAGTAAATCTTAACCGATACTGACCTTTGATACCACTTTCAATGTAAGACAGCACTCTTGCGGGCATACAGTCCGCAACACTTGCTTAATTATTCATCAACACAAAAACTAAAACTGAGCAGTCTCATTTTAGTAGTTAATCCCATGCTATAGTAGGCAAAAGTTGAGTTTTCAGTCGGTACTGACTATGAAACCACAAACTCGACCCGTTGCATATATGAAGTTTAAAATATACAATTATGATAAAAGTATGTGTATTTGATGAAACCCAGGCCCCACGTACTTAAATACAGGTACTCGCATACAATATGTGTGTACCTCAATAAAACATTACATATATATTGCATTGGGGGCATAGTTAGCATAAAAATAAGATAACTTTCGAAAGAAAAAAAAATTAAAAAATATCGTCAAGTCGTCAAATACAATATTTCGCTGTTCATTATCGTGTGTGCAAGTCTACACGATACGTTGCTTTTTTTTAAGCCACATTCAGAATGGATGTACAGGTACATCATGTATGTATGTACAGGTAAGTCATAAGCCACAGTCTTGGCTCGTGGAGTCTCAACAGTGTATTGACTTGGAAAACGACATTACACACACATTACATTACGCGTATGTACAATAAATTTTACAAAAGCAGCTGTTCACTGCTGATAACTGTGCCACAGCTGACGACTATAGCCATGAGACAATGAGGCAATAGTCGTCATCGTTGCCATGAAAACGACCATCGACCAATACGGGCCCAACGCGATGGGCCGCTTGCATATAATGTTAACGCTACACACACTGGTTTCACCACATATTGAATGTTCTTCAAAAAATATTCAGCATGAGGGTCACGGTAACCTTACACTCGTCGATATGAGTAGCATGCATAGGCTCTTATCAGGTTACGCATTATGCAAAAAAACCAGGCGGCGCCACATGTTGCAAGATCAATTGAAAATTCCTTTGAAACAATAACATAGTTTCAGGATACTCGATAGACCGTATCGAGCCACTTATGAATCAAGCACTTGGCTCGGGATATGCATTAATAGATTTTAGAAAAAAAAACTTCATTGATCATAAATCATATCCAGAACTCGTCATGGAAATTCCTCAACTATTGCCCATTCAAATAGAAACAAGTTTCAATGGAGTTGAATCAAATTTTATAACATTATTCTCGAAGGGTTGATCGAAAATAATGCACACATCCTTTTCGCACCCCAGGTTCCGGATGACTTCGTTGAAACTGGTTTCAAAACTATCGGAAGCATTTAATGAAGAATGTAATTAGGGTGAAGCTGTCACCAATTTACTTTTTTTAGGGTACATTGAGAAAGGGTTTATTGTCTTTCTAATGCACAGTCAGTGAGTGCATTTGGTAATTCAATAAATTTAGGACTGCGCGTATGCGCATTCATACTCTTTTCAGTGCAAGCATGTTTTTGTTTATGGGTGTTTTATTCAAATCAAGTTGACGATGGAGAGTGTAACGGTCAGAGGATATTGATTTTTTGATATCTAGCAAAATGCATGCAGATGCTGTTTTCCCCCTCCGATCTACACAAAGGAAGGACTCGTTGAAATCATTGAATGCTTAGGCATTCTGACTGAGAAAATATTTTTTTAATCCTGACACGCGACCTAACAGTGTGGTACGGCGGTACTCAATAGGGGGACTAAGTCTGGAAATTTAAGCCAATTATTATAGTCGGATTTTGTTTTTTTTTCTCCCAACCATGTTTATCCGAATCCGTGACTTGAAAAAAATATCCAAGCTCAAAGTATTGGAAATTTAAAAAGCGAAGGCAAAAATATTACACTTGACATTTGGATAAGCTAGGATTCTCATGAAATCTAATTGAAAGCTTCCGAATTTCACATACATGCATTATCTTATTAAGGAAACGCTTTGTTTAATTTTTATGTTTAGCGGACAATTTTTTATCAGCCTTATCAGTTCAGCTCATTTAATTTTGAAATATTTTTTTTCTTTGAAAACGTTCAACTACGCGTTGAAATATAGCGATGCACTGCTATCTTTATTCCTTATTCAAACGTCCGTTACGATCAATAAAACATACACATTTTGCAAAATTTATGCCATGTTCATTGATTAGGAAATCTAAGTCTAAGAAGCATTACCTTTCTATGCGCGTGGCGTCGCATTTCAAGGTTCTCTCGCTTGTCTTATGCAAACTGGTATGTACTTGGTTTTTTACTTTACTTTTTAATGTATTTATTCTAAAGTATCTTATCTGTGTGTTTACTGAGATAAAAAAACAGCACTTGAAAAGCTACATGTATCTTTACAATCTGCGCGACTTGAATGATACATATGTATTTATTCCCTACTAATAATAAATTGATCTGACAAGAGAACAGACGTTACTTGATTACAATAATTCGTGTCTGAAACATTGATTTCGAACTAGTTAGTGCGAATCAATGGCCGCGTCAGGGACAATGACAATATACTTTTTATTTATTGGTAGGGTAATTGAATCTCATCGCAATCTATCGTGTATACTGTAAGATAGTCTGCTGAACGACACATACATTTAAGTGCAAGTATGTGAGCAAATCTATAAAATCAATAGATTTAAGTGAACAATTCTAATTGTCGTTTGATAAGCAAATACATAACTAACTAACAGATTCCAGATTATATGCCAAAATCCAGAATATATTACATAGGAAAACATTTGATTGCCCTGATTAAATGTGATGCGGAATATCGATTCAAGACTGTATTTCGATTTGTTTTTTTTATACATTATTTTATTATTGATAAGTGCAACAGAACTCTCGTAGGACCCCACTCGAAAAGGATCTTAGTGTACCGGCATGCCAGACGATTACGAGTAAAAAATGACGCATGTAAGATTGTTGAATATTTGCTTTCTAATTTTTAGCATAGAATTCACAGTCATTCATAGTCTTCTGGATGTGTCAAATGAAAAAGCAACAACAACGTATGGGTCTCGGCGATGACACGATCCAAGATAGAGCTGCCTGTTGATTTATTCTGAGACATTACCGCCAGAACGGGACCTGCCCACACCGCAGGTCGAGCAACGCGAAGCCATGGACCGGTATAAAGAACGAGGCAAGGAAGAAGAATTTCATAGTCATTCCTACTTGCTTTACGAGAAAAGAAAAATAATTTCATGAAATGACGGTAAAAACTGTATAAAACTGGCATATGTTGCGGCGGTCATGGATGAACGCTTATTAGAAGTCGCAAAAATAGGCGGAAAATCCTTGTCCATGTCCGGGTGATAGAGCGTCCGGCTAAATTGATATATTTTGTATGAAAACAGCTCTTTTTTGTAATAGGACTTAAAATGTGTCCGGACAAAAGACTTTTCCGGTTATGGGCAGTGTCCGTGCACCACACACTTCCCAATAACGGCCGATTCACAGATTGCAGCAAGTGGTGATACGGATACTACATACTACGAATCAATCGATCTCGAGCTAGCCAATCGAAAATCGTGTCGAAAATGATTAAGTCTCTCCCTCTATGCAAACATTGTATTCTCGGTAAGTTTCAATTTTTTTTCTGAATTTTTGTTACCCAAAACTACAAGAATTATCCACCACTTAAGCACTGTTTACATAAATCGAGTAAATGGACGAGTAGAATACTTTCAATACTGCGACTACTCTACACCGTGCTGATAGCTTCAACTGGTTTTCTAGCCGGTAGAGTCGAACTCTACTTTACTGCAACCATTTACACGAGTAAAGTGGAAAGATTCTTCTTTTGACTTGGAAAAATTCTACTCTACCATTTACTCATTGAGAATCAATTTACTCGCACTTAAGCCTAGTACTGAAATCGAGAGTGAAATTTTTGTCCGCTGCGATTTTTTCAATGAAAATGTATTCTTACTGTCGTGGAATATGGGGGAATTCCATAAGCTACAATCCGAAAACAGTTCCATAATTTTTCTCGGCCATTTTATGTATTTTTTCCGATTCCCCAGTTATTTCATCGTGAAATGTCAAATGACCGAGGAATCGAAAAATAGTACATAAAATGGCCGAGGAGAATTATGGAACCAGTCTCGGATTGTAGCTTATGGAATTGTCCACCGTTTGTGACATATTCCACGACAGTAAGAATGCATTTTTATTGAAAAAATCGCAGGGGGAAAATTGCACTCTCGATCTTAATTCAGCCCTTTACACGATTCATATAAACTGCGCTGTAGAGTACTCTACTCTACCATTTACTCTACTCATGTAAGCGGCACTTTACTCCGCAAATAGTATACATTATGTGAAATGAGAATCCAATTTGAGAACTATCACATTACAGTTTCGTTGATGCACTACTTTGATTCGAATCCATGGATTTAATTAGATTCGAATTCATGGATTCGCCGTGTATCTAAGGCGACACTCAGGCTAATTTAATGAATGCTTACTTCACCCACTTCACTGCATTGCTGAAAAAGCAGCAGTGTTAACCCTCATCATAGAGGGAATTTTTAGCGGGAACATAAAAAACTCTTAAAAGGAATTGATGGACTTATTTCCAAGCACAAATCACCAAATTCTCAAAATTAAATCTCGCAATTGTACGGCTCGTCGTTTCAACGAAGCCTAAGGGTTTCCTCACAAGGGGATACTAAGGCGAACCTATTTGAAAAAAAATAATCGCTTATACTTTGGGTCGTCCCCGTGGGAGTTTTCCCGGCTTCCGTCTATATATTCTGGACCCTTTATTCATTTCCCACACTCCTTATTATAATTTAGGAAGAACATCATTTTAAGAGGAAATCAACTTTATTTAAGGGGAAGTTACGCACCATGCCTAGGAACACTGAAGATCAGAGAACATTGATCTGACGTAAACTTCGCGTGCTATCAACTTGAGGATCCTGGACTCGATTAAAATTAATCCAGTCAAAACCCTGGATACTAGATGGAATAGTGCGTCACTGAATTCAAAATATGTACATCGTATAATTTACTTGTATTATTCAAACTACAGAACAGAACAATATGGTACAATTGCTCACAACGACTTTTGCAGAAGTTGAGATGACGAAGAAGAGAGTGTTATATTGTTAGCAAGGACTGGTTCCTAGCATAGGAACATGATTGAGCTAGTAAAGACATGATTCTCTCGGTGGTATCACAATGGACCAAATTCTGGTCTAAGTACGCTGGGTGCAAATCTGGCTGCCCCTGTACCTAACCTATGGTACAATTGTTAATCAAATGCTGGAAATATATTGGACACATGGAAGTACATGTCCCACATTGACAACAGCTTTTTTTCTGTTGCTGTTTTCAATGAGGGTCATCAAAGGCAAATGCGTGTGTTCTAAATTGAAATGTTAATGCTGATGTTGATGCATTCAATCAATTTCCAGCAAAATTCAGGATTGAATAAATCCTGTCTCCTTTACTGTCAACTAAAAACCTAATGTGCTTTGATGCGCATATTGTTTGTGTCACGAGTTCTGCAATAGATTTCCCTGCTCTGGCAAATGGTGCACATAATCAGAATTGGATGATTTTTTTCCATACTAGTTAAGGTTCGTCCTAAATAATGGCTAATTAGTTAGGCTTTAGTAGTAAGTTGGTTCTAGTATTTTCGACTTGGGCAATACACCGGTAGTCCATATTATTAGTACATACTTCTATACATACGCCCAACTGCTCAAAATTTAATACCTATTGACGACTCCTGCAAGCGAGAGAAAATACAAATATTTAAAATTCCATAAGAAAACCACCTCCCACCATGTCGATTTCCCGCTTTTCATTTTCACATCGCAACGGATGAGTGAACATTTTCACTGATCTCGGCCAATCATGTGTATGAGTGAAACAGGTAGCAAATAATATTACATATTGAGCGAATCGGCTGCTATAACGGAACATGACTTAACAAGTCAAACACGCAGAAAGAAAATTATAGCGGCTCGGCTTATGTTATCGTCTTCGGCCCGTGGGCACCTGACACTATTGCCTCTAGAATTTATAGACAGAAATTTATGATTATGACGAAATTTTCATTACATGACGTCGCCATAATGAAGATCATACAATTTTTCTGGAAGCGCACTATCGCATCCGATTGGAAGAGGTCTGTCTCACTTCCTACGGAATTTTCGAGAAGTCGACCTCAAATCTGTATTTTGGCCATAGTCCGAACCAAACTTAACGCCCTCGGAACTTCTACGTCAGAAGCAATTCCAGCCAATGGAGTCGAATGGTTTTTCGTCAATTGCGCAAGAACGAGAATTAACGATAGTGGTTTTCGGGCAAAAGGGTGCCACTATGCTGATTGGAAAGAAAAAACCCCAGAGTCGCTCTAAAACATGCACACATCCTTTCAAAAAACACAATTAGATGGAAAATATTTTCCAGTACATCATATTCATTCAAACACATAATTGTTCGAAACCGTACAAACACACATTTTTTTTCTCTGGCACACTCAAAATAGACCACCATATTGGATTTCGCCATCGAAACCCATGGCAGCGAGGCAAGTGGATTTTTTCCTCCAAGTAGAAATTCACACAATTCACAACGCACAAACTTACCCGGATGCTTCTGTTCAGTTTTCAGGCTTTTAGTATACTCGTCACAAAACAAATTAATCTTCAAATTTACAGAGAATACACCATTTAAGAATTTTTTTTTATCGCGCACTGACAGCAAACGATATTCCGTCCGAGATACGCAGTCCAGAAATGTGAAGTTGACGAAACTTTTCTTGTCCAATAAGAAATCATGGCGGCTTTCGTTTCGTTCTGTGTAGTGTGGCCATATAATAACGGAACGGCGGCGAACGAAATTTAGTCAAATGGCGGGAAGATTGATTTGAAATCGTAACCATAAAATATATATGAATGGTAAATGGTTAGACGAGACGAAAACAATAATTTTCGGAGTGGATGTAAGTTGGAGGATGTTGAAAAAAGCTGACTCACAAATGGAAGAGCTGAATTTGCGTATGTGATGGTTGAAATACATTTCCCGCGTCAGCATCAGCATCGGCAGAGGCATCGGCATCAGCAGAAAAATTTCAATTTAAAACACACGCATTTGCCTTTGATGACCCACATTGACAGCAGAAGCAGAAAAAATGCTTCTGCCGCTGCTGCTGCTGTCAATATGTGGGTCATCAAAGGCAAATGCGTGTGTTCTAAATTGAAATTTTTCTGCTGATGCCGATGCCTCTGCCGATGCTGATGCTGACGCGGGAAATGTATTTCAACCATGATATATATTGAGTTTAGTGCAAAAATATAATTAATAATATCAAACATCGTCATTTCACGTGGAGTTCATGCACATACTGTCAAAATTTTGATGATCGTGAAATGGAATTGGCATGGCGGTACTTCCAAAAGTTTCTCCACCGATTTTTAACATTTCGCCAGCGAAAACAAATGCAGTTGCACTTTATTTCCGAAGGTAAAGGTCATCGAAAATAAATCATAAGCCGCGAGTGCATGCGCATTTATCTTAATATTTTGTGAATAAAATGTAGAACCCCACGACACATTTTTTCAGAAGCAGAAAAAATACTTCTGCCGCTGCTGCTGCTGTCAATGTGGGTTATCAAAGGCAAATGCGTGTGTTCTAAATTCAAATTTTTCTGCTGATGCCGATGCTGATGCTGACGCGGGAAATGTATTTCAACCAATATGTAAATGCAAGTTTTTCGTTCGGTAACCTATATAGCCATATTTTCATTTTAGGCTATAAAAAGCCGACATTACCTCCGTAATATCACGGATAACGGGAAAAATAACCGACCATATTTTACCCTTCGAATGAGTCATATGCTACGTTGCTAGTAGCAACCTTTTAAATGAAATTATCTTCAATTGGTAAATTTCAGAAACAGGCAGGTTCTCTTCTAAACGTTTGTAAAAGTTTCACCATCGCGCAGTTCCTTTTTTATTTGTTTTACTTAAGGTCCCGCATCCAGACTGATTTAACCCAATAGTTGCAAGTGCACGTCACTATGCATCCAAAGTCATCGCCATTTGGGTATGCGTGCAGTTTTGATATTCAATATGGCAACTCAACCAAAACGCTTTGACAACCGCTTGTCAAATTCATGGTAACAATTTTGCAGCTTTGGTTCATTCTTTTGTGTGAAATTGAATAATTCTTGAATGGTCGTGTAATAATTCAAACGCGCAGAGTCCGGTTTTGATAATTAAATTTAAAAAAAAATCACCAAAATGAAATTTTGGTTGTCATTTTCTGTCTCCATTTGGTTGCTAGTGTTATATGGTGCTAAGTAGCAACCAAATGGCTGTTCGTGATGCCAGTTTTTGGACGCGCAGCCATTTGGCGACCAATCTAGGTGGACCTCTATATGGAGGCGATAGAAATAGATGATCTCAAAACGTACTTTTTTTAAATTTAATTGCGCCATCTTTATTAACGGTGCTGCTTGTCAAAACTGACATAGGAGGAATCATCTGACTGATGACGTCATTAACCTTGACATTTATCTACCAAAACGCAAATGTTTATATTTTAGTTTAGTACTCGGGAATCGTTTGGCAAAGGGTGGTGGTATTGCGTGTTGTATTGATTCTTATTGAATTTATCCCAGTGGAACAGTTCCTTTAAAGATTAAGATGTTTTTTTCAAAATTAAGCAGCTATGGCGTTGGACTTATCTCCTTGCGTTCGACATACCGATGTCTTGTGAGTGGAGCTCCTGTCGTATCGGCATCGAAAATGCAGTAAGTATAGTGCATAAGTAAAACAGAAGACTCCATTAACCCGTTAAATTTTATTCCTTCAGACGCCGCAATTATTCAGAACAATTCAATCGCAAGACAACGGATGCTACTCCACTGACTATGGCAGAAGGTTCGTACAGAGAGTGCCTGAAAGACTTGAAAATCCGGCCACGTCGGAATTATGTCATTTTATAAATATCCATTGCGAATGTTAAAAATAGAAATAATTTATAATGCAACAGATGTTGAACAGAAATTAAATTTTGCTTCGCAGATCCTGTGTAATAGATTGGCATAGAATTGGTCGATGCATCCATTTATTATAAAGTAGTTGACAACTTGGCGCCAGCCAAGGCTTCGTGTACTCTACACTTATCAAAAACTGAACTTTGCTTGCATTGTAGCATATTCACGTAACATCAGTTAATTTAATCTGCAAATAATTATCAATTATCACAGCAAATATTAGGTTCACACATTTGTGATGAAAACAATCGCAGTCTGATCTGATAATAAATTTTACTATTTTTTGCAACTAAATCTAAATCGATTTATGATTATTTTCAGTCAAACACAAGATACGAGATAGCTTAGGTTTGCCGCTAACATACAGTCCAAATCCTGTTAGTCGCGATCACTTGACAAAGTACGAGCCAAAACTGGAAGATCTACCACCCCGAACAATGCAAGATTCCTTCACATCAGCCATTATACCGCTCAGTACTGATTTACAATTGCGCGATAAATATACGGCGTTTCTCGGTCGATTGCGACTGGGTCGACTTTTGGAGGACATGGATATGTTTGCATGTAATAACCAGAAGCTTGAAATATTTTCATTTAGTAGAAATTAAAAAAATGTGTTTTCAGGTTGGGTATGTCATCAGCACATTTACAGTCCGAAACTCGATCCCAGCATTCATTTGCCCTATACGTTTGTAACGATTCTAGTCGACCGTATTGACTTTGCCAGTACAGCACTTTACAAGGTGGACGAGGATGTACGGATTTCGGGTCACGTAAGCTGGGTGGGACGTTCGTCTATGGAAATCGTTATTTGGCTTGAGCAGAATATCGACGGTAAATGGGAAAAGATCACACGGGCTCTATTTCTGTTCGCCGCTCGTAATGCTACAAATACAAAAGCCGCCCCGGTGAATCCAATTCATCCGGGTAACGAGAGTGAAGCAAAAATCCTATCAGGTGGCGAGGCACGTCGTAAAATGCGTATACAATTGCAAGAACAATCACTGTTCAAAGTTGAGCCAAACGACGAAGAACAACGCCTCATTCATGAGATTTTTATGACCACGGTTCAAAGTGATTTGGATCTGGTGAATGAATCGGTGTTGCCACCAAATTCCGTTTGGCTGACAGATACAAAATTGTCCAACTTCATTCTGACTCATCCGGAAAATCGTAATGCTCACGATAAGGTATTTGGTGGCTATCTGATGCGTCAAGCGTTAGAGATGGCATTCTCTTGTGCGTATATGTTTTGCCGGAAGCGTCCTACGCTTGAGCATATGAGTGATATTACGTTCAGGAAACCAGTACCGGTGTCGTCGTTTATTAAGATTGTCTCGCATGTTATTTATACAAAGGGTAAACACATGCAAATCGTGTGTGTTGCCAATATTCATGATGCTCTGAGTGGCGAGCAGTTTGCGACAAATGTTTTCTATTTTACATTCTCCATTGCTGACGAATGTCCAGCTATTGTGCCAAGAACTTATCATGAGGCTGTATGGTATCTGCAGGGCAAACGAAAAATGGAGTATGCATTGACGAAAAAAGTGTAAGTGGGAAGACAGCATACTTCACATTCAAAAAATACTTATCCACAAATTAACTAAACTTAACTATAATGATATTAGAAAACGAATCCATTTTAATGGAATGATATGGGTTTCACGTCCTGATTATTTTTTGATTGGCAATTACCTCATATGAATTTATGGTATTAATAAGTAATAAATGTATAAAAGGCTACTAATTAAAATAAGGTACACAACTGTTTGTGTACATTAATTGAAAACTTACCACAGCCGTATTATTGTTT
This sequence comes from Microchrysa polita, assembly GCA_949715475.1. Classification (NCBI taxonomy): domain Eukaryota; kingdom Metazoa; phylum Arthropoda; class Insecta; order Diptera; family Stratiomyidae; genus Microchrysa; species Microchrysa polita. The sequence goes on along the minus strand of OX454420.1, from coordinate 87,595,971 downwards.
TTCAAAGAGTTGTGTTGTTATATGTATATGTACGTAAGTGCGGGCCACATGCCGCCTTCTTAAAAGTTGTTTGTGTTTAAGTCTTCATTTATTTATACAATTTTTATGTACTTGTATTGCTAAAAAGAAACAATAAATAAATATACCTATACAAATGTTCATGGGTATGTACATATGTTTGTTTAGATTCGTTCTGATCATAATATAAACATACTGTAGGGACTGCACACCTCCTTCCTGGGCCCTTTTGCACAATCGACTAATACTTACTTTGTACTTTGTTTATTGTAAAGCATTTTGGAACAACTAAAAATAGTTTTGGCTACTGGGAATTCTGTTCGTCTACTACTGCAGCTTTTCCTTGAAGCGGAAACCCACGTTTTCCACAAGAAATAAAAAAATGTATCTTAAACTGCAAAAACACGTTCTTTAACCAATAGTGTTTGTATAGTAGCCTATGCTAAATTGAAATAATCAGTACCAGTCGGCATTTCGCAATAATCGCTTTAGTCATCAGAGTGAGGAGTGAAGAGTGTGCAATCACAGTAGAAACTCTTACTTACGAATACTGTTGTCCCTTACAGGATAAACATCAGTAAAATGGCCAATTACCTTTTTAGGACCGTCTTACTATCTCTATTTTTAGAAAAAAAAAATAGTTTTGATCTCCTGGAAAGCTTAAGCTTTCAGAAATTTTTAAGAGCACCTCCCCCCCGAAGCCACCCTAGAGCTTTAGCGAGAAAGACCTAGGTCAAAATCTTCCCTACTACAAGCCAGGCAACACCACTAGAGAATGGAAAGAGCCGGCCTGCACTTGGCGGCGATAAACGTCAATATGCTGGCCAAAGGTACGAAAATCATTCCAGCCCATGTTTAACCGTTACAGTATATGAAAGTCCGCTATTTCCCAGTTAGAAGAGAGTTTCGGCCGGCGTTCCCTTCAACCATAAAATAGGGACGCGTGAATTAATTTACCTCTAGTTTACATTTTTAGGTAAGATTACGTCATTCAAATTTTCAATAGTATTATTATCATAAAACTTGTTACTTGTTTGATATTTTTTTCATATACCCATAATGCCGCACACACCCCGTTAGTCCGAATCCATTTTTTTAGATTTTCGTTCTGTCAATGTATGAATTTGACAGATCAAAGAATAAAAACGAGACCGAGGCTAATTTCGAGCGCGGCCGAAATTTGGGTACCCTTCACTCTCCTTTGGCTAAAAGTTTTTTTTTCGGGCCTACCTATGACTTGTGTTCTTTTCATTCCGTTTTCACATAAGTCGCATAAGTTCCGTGGCGTCCATAAAACAATTTTGAGCGATGTTTGCTTGGAATTGTCGAACAAAAAAAAATTCTCTTGGCAAACTTCATTGAGGGGAAGGGGGGACATGGTCTTATAGTACAATTCCATTTGTTTTTACATTTTTTGTTGTTTCGATAAAGACACATAAATAAATAGGTTTGGTGAAATTGGTGTAGCAAAAAAGTTTCTTAGAAGTACTAAAATGGAGGAGGGTTTGTATGGCAGCCCTATGACCCCATGGCTTCTTTTCATCCATGTTTACATATGTTTTGTGGCATCAATAAAAACACATTTGTATGAAGTTTGGTTGAAATTGGTGGACAAAAAAGTCAACCTAATTTGGGGGATTGGGTTTGTATGGCAGCCCCATGACCCCATGGTCCGATTTCATTCATTTTTGTGTTTCTTTTGTGACATCAATAGAAATACATTTTCCTTAGGTTTGGTGTAATTTGGTGCCTAAATAAAAAAGTTTTTCTTCTTCTTTATGGCACGATAGCCCGACGTCGCGTCGGGCCTTGGCCGCCTGGATTGAAAACCTCCAATTGTCGCGGTCACGCGACCTTGTCCTCCAGTTCCGAAAGCCTAGCATCTGGTGGGCGTCCTCACATACAGAATGCTCCCATCGGGCTCTCGGCCGTCCACGCAATCTGGCTCCGTCCACTCGTTGCGCGTTCATCACCTTTTTGGGCATGCGATCGTCGTTTATCCTTTGTACATGTCCCGCCCATTGCAATCGCAGCAATTTCACGATCTTCGACACCTGTAGCTCATCATACAGCTGATACAACTCAAGGTTGTACCGGATGCGCCATTCACCTCGTTCACGAACGGCCCCGAAGATTCTTCGGAGAACCTTTCGCTCGAATGTGTCCAACAGGTGTTCAGAGTTTTGGGTTAGGGTCCATGCCTCGCAGCCATAGCATAGCACAGGGCGGATGATGGTTTTATACACGTGGAGCTTCGTGTTCCTGTGCACCAGCTTCGAATTCATAATTTGGAGGACCGCAAAGTAACACTTATTAGCTAGTTGTATCCGTCGCTTTATCTCATCTGTTTCGTTGGCGTCCTTTGACAAATTGCAACCCAGGTAAGTGAAGTTGTCTACATATTCTATATTGAGGTCCCCCCACTGTGATGCTTGAATTTACTGGCGTTCTAGTTTTTGATTGCATCATGACCTTGGTTTTAGATTCGTTGATATGTAGTCCAACTTCTTTGGCGGCGTTATCGAGATTATGCAGAAGGCTTTCTGCATCACCCAATCTTCGAGACATGATGTTGATGTCGTCGGCGTAGGCTACTAGTTGAGTCGATTTAATGAGTAGCGTTCCGCTGCTATCCAAATTCATGGCTCGAATCACATACTCCAGAGCCAGGTTGAAGAGCGTCGGCGCCAGCTTGAGTCCAGTACGAGTTTCTGATGTTTTGAGATTTATATGAACCAGCAGTTGTGGAATGGTAGAGCACGAACTATCAAAGTGAAAACACGTCCGGCTAGTTTGGCGATTCAACTCGAAGAGAGCGAGTCTGTCAAATTTTATTTACAACTACATATGTATAATATTCAGTGGTGACAACGATGGCTCGTTCACACTTTCAACATCTTCTCTGAACGAGTTATCTTTCCTTTATTTTAATGTTTTATAATTTGTATTGAAAACAGTAATATTTCAATTGAGATAAAATAAATGAATTTACGTTATAAGAGTTAAACAGTTTTTTAATCCTAATTTAGATGCAAAATAATCCAATTTGACTTTAGGAAGAGCTTTAGTTAAGACGTCAGCAATCATGTCACAGCTTGCAACATGAACTAGCTTGATTTCCTGATGCTTAATTTTTTGATGCAAGTACTTTACTTTAATCAGAACATGTTTTGTGGCGTCCGAATATGAGTTGTTGTTGGCCTTGTCTTCCGCACCTTTATTGTCGCAGTACAAAATCGTAAGTTTTGATGAAGACGGAAATATTTCACGCTGTAAACCTTTTAACCAGGTGGCTTCTTTAGAGGCTCCAACCATTGCTACGAATTCGGATTCTGTTGTTGACAAGGTTATTCTCTTCTGCAGTTTAGATGCCCATGATATTGCACCTCCTTGGTACAAGAAAACGTAGCCTGTAGTAGTTTGCATCGTGTCTATATTGCCTGCGTAATCTGCATCACAATAGCCCTCGATGTCGGTTTGTTCCTGTGTATATACAAGTTTCTTGTCTAAGGACCCCTTAACATACCGCAATACACGCTTCACAGCTGCCCAATGCTTTCTTCCAGGATTTGTTCCGTATCGACTTAACATATTGACAGCATACGCAATATCTGGTCGTGTTAATTGAGCAGCAAACAATAAACTCCCAATTGCTTGCATATACGGCTTCGTTGACATCTCTTCAATTTCTGCGGGGTCAGTCGGACGTTGATTAATTGAGAATTTGTGGTTCAGATCAAGCGGTGTCGAAATCGGGTTGCAGTCAAACATATTGAAACGCTTCAACACATCAATAAGATAGTGTTTCTGATCGATTGCAATCGTGCCGAGGTCGTTACTACGTGTGATTCGTATTCCCAATACTGAGCTTGCGTCCCCTAAGTCCTTCATTTGAAAGTCATCACATAAAGCCTTCTTCAGCTTATTTTCCAATGTGACATTGTTAGTGAAAAGCAGCGCATCATCAACGTAAATAGCGACGATCAAAATGCTAGGTCCTTTCGCAAGAAAATACACGCACTGGTCGACTTCACTACGTATCAAGCCGAAACGAAGAAGTGTTTTATTTAGCCGCTCATTCCAGACCCTGCTTGACTGTTTAAGGCCATACAGTGATTTTTTTAGCTTACAGACGCGCCTCGTACCATCATCATATCCCTGGGGTTGTTTCATATATATGTCCTCTTGTAGCTCGCCATTCAGAAATGCGGTGACTGCGTCCATTTGCCGAATTCGTAACTTAAGCTTTGCAGCCATCGCCATTAGAAAACGTATTGAAGTATATCGCACAACTGGCGCGTATGTTTCCTTGTAGTCAATACCGTCAATTTGAGTGAAACCTTTTGCCACGACACGTGCTTTATACTTGCACAACTTTCCTTCTGTGTCGCGCTTTGTTTTAAATACCCATTTTGAACATATTGGTTTCTTGCCCGATGGAAGGTCGACCAACTCCCATGTACCGTTAGAGTTCAATGCTTCAATCTCAGATTCCATGGCCTCTTTCCAATGCACTGACTGAGGACTGGTAATGGCTTGTTTATATGTTAATGGATCGCTTTCATGGCCTTCAATTGCCACAAAATTATATTCTGGAGGCCTGTAATTCGGCTTTGGCAAACCTTCTTGCCGAATCGAGTGCCGGATTTCCTCCAAAACAGAAGTATTTTCTTCAGGTACAAATGTCGAATCGTGAAGAGTATCGTCATACACACTTGACGAGTCCGTAATATCGAGGACAGAAGAAATTTCCTCTTCGCTAGCGGTTGCAGCCGGTACATCAACTAATCGGTTGATTGTTGGATCCTCAGCTGTTTGGGATGCGGTTGCAGCCGGTACATCAACAAATCGGTTGATTGTTGGATCCTCAGCTGTTTGGGATGCAGTTGCAGCCGGTACATCAACAAATCGGTTGATTGTTGGATCCTCAGCTGTTTGGGATGCGGTTGCAGCCGGTACATCAACAAATCGGTTGATTGTTGGATCCTCAGCTGTTTGGGATGAAGTTGACGCCCCAGAAGTCCACCCGACAACTGGTTCCTGAACTGATACATCGCTATGCAACTGATCGTCAATTTCAATAGCAATTTCCCCTCTGAAATTGACATCTGCCCGCCTTTGCTTTATAGCTTCCTCGAACGGTAGTTCTGTAGGTACAAAAAAATCATTAATTTCCGTTTGATTTCTTTTAATTACCTCAGTCGGCTGGTTTTCGATGAAAACAACGTCTCGGTTGACAATGATCTTCCCTGTACTCTTGTTATATAGCCGGTACGCCTTTGATTGATCGCTGTACCCCAGGAGCACACACTCAACTGATTTAACGTCTAGTTTGCGACGTTTCTGCTTCGGAATGTGGACCATTGCTGCACAACCGAACACCTTCAAATGGGACACATCTGGTTTCTCGTTGGTCCATCTTTCTTCGGGGGACTTTTCGTTGCCTCTGCACGGGATTAGATTCAACAGATAGGCTGCTGTCACAGCAGCTTCCGCCCAAAAACGTTTGCCTAACCCAGAATCCACTAACATGCATCGCATTTTTTCAACGACGCTTCTGTTCATTCTCTCAGCTACACCTCCTTGTTCCGGTGTATACGGCGCGGTTAACTCGTGCCTGATGCCACACGATTCGAGATAGTTCGCGAAATTTTTATTTAAATATTCAGTGCCATTGTCAGTCCTTAGAACTTTTATTTTTCTAGAGCACTGATTTTCCACGAGTGTCTTGAATTTTTTAAACTCAGCAAAAACTTCGGATTTTGCTGCAATCGGCACTATACTCACTTTCCGGCTATAATCGTCAATGAAAGATACAAAAAAACGCGCACCCGAAAAAGATTTCGTCTCGAACGGACCGCAGACATCAGAATGCACTAATTCAAGTCGTTCTTTTGCTCGTCTGCCAACTTCTTTGAATGACTTTCGCGATTGTTTCCCTTTCATGCATACGACACACGGTTCACTTCTCTTCGATGATAGTTTAATACCTTGTGATGATTTTTCAAGTTTCAACAGGTTATCATCACAGATATGTCCTAGGCGCCGATGCCATAGTTGGTGGCTGTCACTTGCGAGCATCACTTTTTTTGGTTGTTCACGCACCGGTGCACAATTCAAACGATAAAGTCCATTTATTAATGACGCGGTTCCGATTAATTCGCGATCTTTATTATAAATTTTACAACCGGAACTCTCAAATACAACTTTGTTTCCTTTTGAAGCCATTTGGCTTACCGACAACAAGTTAGCACATAATTTTGGAACGCACGTTACATTAGTGAACAACGCGGTGGTTTGACTTTTACCATTTTCCAGAATTACGTTCAAATCACCCGCGCAATCAGCACTAATTATTGAATTGTCAGCAACAACGACCTTCTTATCCGTAATCGACCGTTTATTTGACAAAAAAGACTCGTTCATCGTCATATGAGAGGTTGCACCACTATCTACGTACCAATCTAGTGAGCTCGCATTGCATGCAAATAATGAAGCAAACAACACATTTTGGAGTTTCTCTTTTTTGATATTTTGCTTTTTATTTTTTGGACACTGTTTTGCAAAATGCCCTATTTCTTTACACTTGTGGCACGGGAATTTAAATTTTTTTGGATTAGTTTTATTTTTCGTGAATAAGGCATTATCACCTTTATTATTACATTTAGGATCTAATCTAGATTCTTGTAATAACGTAGTTTTCACATACTCTATTGAGAGTTTAGATTGTGTGTTTTCTATGGTCATTACAAAAGTGTCAAATTCTGTTGGTAGCCCCGCCAACATAATGGACGCAATCACTTCGTCACTCAGCGTTAAACCGGCATTTTTCACTCGCGACGACAACGACAGCATTTCAGAAACGTACTGCTCAATACTATCGAAGTCTGAGAGTACTGTATGTGTTAACTGTTTCAATAACGCGACTCTACGACTTAACCCGGTTTCACTGAGACTTTTGTCGAGCGCATCCCACGCTTCCTTGGCGGTTTCTTTTCCATCAATATATGAAAAAATGCTCGGGTCTATCAACAACGTTATTTCCGACAAACACTTTAGATCTTTTGTCACTTGTTCAGGTTTTGCATCCGCTGCTAAAGCTTTTTGCGTGCAAGCCCACAAGTCTTTGATTACAAGATATGATTTAACGTTTCTTTTCCACACAGCATAATTGTCTCGACCACGAAGTTTCTCAAAAGAAATCGAATGGGAATGGTTTGCCATTTTTTTTAGGACCAACGATAAATTCACACGTTAACACGTTCCTAAATCGATTCTTTTCTAGTTCACTTTCCACGATTTTACTTCACACGAGGAAAATGTGCTCTCACGGAAAAAATGCGCCAAATATTACCAAACGGTGATTATAAGTATATCACTTTATTTAAATTCAGCCGAAAACTCTAATAAACGATCGCCCATAACCTGATGTTTTGAGATTTATATGAACCAGCAGTTGTGGAATGGTAGAGCACGAACTATCAAAGTGAAAACACGTCCGGCTAGTTTGGCGATTCAACTCGAAGAGAGCGAGTCTGTCAAATTTTATTTACAACTACATATGTATAATATTCAGTGGTGACAACGATGGCTCGTTCACACTTTCAACAGTTTCAAATAGGTCAGTGAGTCTGTTCTGAACTCTGACCTGCGAGACGGTATTAGTCATCGTCATCCTTATGAGTCGCACTAGCTTAGCCGGTATTCCAAAATGCAGCAAAATGTTGTACAGTACGCTTCGATCGATACCGTCATATGCCTGCTTGAAGTCATTCATTTTTGTGTTTCTTTTGTGACATCAATAGAAATACATTTTCCTTAGGTTTGGTGTAATTTGGTGCCTAAATAAAAAAGTTTTTCTTAGAAGAACCTAATTTGGGGGGTTGGCTTCGTATGACAGCCCCATGACCCCATCGTTTGATTCCATCCATTTTTACATATTTTTTGTGACATCAATAGAGATCCATCTGTGTAAAGTTTGGTTAGAATTGGTTCATAAACAAAAATTTTTTTTCTTAGTAGAACATAAATTGGGGAGCTAGGTTTGTATGGCAGCCCCATGACCCAGTGATCCAATTTCGGTGATTCAAACATACAAACAGCATGCAATAATAATAATCGCCCAATCGACTTCCCAAGTCATGCTGATCATATATGTATGTATGCTTTTTATATGGTCGGAGATGCTTCCTTCAATGCGTTACAAACTTCAGGACAAAGTTAATACACCCGTTCACTCTATGAGCGAAGGGTATAAAAAATGGATTTGTACACTTCATGTGTGGGCGGGCTTATACTTTTTCCAGAAGCTAACTGGCACCTTTGAATTTCGCCGAATTACATCTGACCATCTGTCAACAACAAGTCCGAAAAGACGAACAGACGCTCGCAAATCATTTTCTATGAAAACTTGATTTACCGAACTTTCGGTTATCTGAACCATCCTTGTCGCCATTAGTTCGTATGATCGACACTCTACCGTAAAAAAAAAAATTTTGCGCTCTATACGTTCAAAAAACAACCGTGCATCCCAGACAGTATACATTTTATATTGTCCAACATGATTTCGAAAATTTTATAAAAAATCGATGGCGAGTCACGATGCAAAGCTCTATGATCGAGAGAACGGATGGTCTTATTAAGTAATTCAAAGGTAAAGAAGAAGATTTACGGGAGTAGCAACTCAGTGCGATATTAACAAAATTTAGGAACCAATTGAATGTTTGAACCGTAGGCAGAATTTGCGGATTTACACGTTGAAGGAAAATACCATCACACACTGATCAGTGCCAACCTATTGCGTTGGTTAAATTCCATTCATTAGGAAAAGGCCTTACTTATCAGTTTCATTTGTTGCGAAGTGAGCCTCAAAAAATACTAAATGCGACGTTCAGAGAACTTGAATGGATCTCATGTAACTTAAGACACAGGACAATGTATTTTTGTGGGGGGATTTGTTTAATACTTTTGCGGAGTGCTGAATTTTATAATAGGGATTTCGATTCTAAATATAACCGAAATAATTACTGATAGTACCAAACGGCATTTGTATTTGTATTTTCGAGCGATTTTCAAAGCAAATTTGAGTTTCGGTTATACTCTGAACTTTTCAATGATATTTACAAAATTATACGCGGGCGGGTCTTTGGCGAGCTGAATTATTTCCTGCCTGCCAAATGTGGGGCAATTCTGTATTATACCATCCGTAGCGTAGCGTAGCGTAAAGTTGGCCAGCTTATCCATTGATTTCCATAAGTTGGCCATTAAATTTTAGGAATATTGGTTTCCTTCGATAAACCTTATTTCAGTGTTCTAATTAGTATATTGTGGTGGTATGTGGTATTGTGGTTCCAGCAGTCAAAGAAAGTGAATTTAAAAAATTAATCTCTAGACTCTTGTGGCAGCTTCCCTTTTTAGTGAATATAAAGTAGTGAACAAACAATCGAAAACATTTTTTTTTGCAAATTGCATTCTTTATTTTGTGTTGTGTTGCAAAGCAAACTTTCACGACATTATCATTACACATACATATTTATGTAGATTCGAGTAGTGAGATTTTTCCTATTTACATGGATTTGTTAAACAACACCCAATTAACATAACTTCAAGCTTACATGTATTTGTATTGCATAGTTGCCTTTTCCTTTACCACTTAAAACATTCTTATTATTATTTACTAGATGATTATAAATTACACGTAATGTAATACATATAAATGCTGCAAATTCGATACATTTCACTTGGATTGGGATATACTACTCCTCAATATCAATCAATTCCATGGTAACATTTAATACGCAATCTAATGCTATAAAAAAGTGTACACAGCCCCGCCATGAATAAAGTGTTGCGTCCTGTTTTCATGCGTAAATACAGTGGTGTAATTAAACATTAAGCATTATCTTCGCACACATAAATGAGACATACTTGAGTTCTTAACACTAAAACTTGTGCATACAGACATTAATTCTATTTAGTACGTACATTGATTTGTAATACACATGATGCTTACACAGCTGACACCTAACGCGCTTAATACACAAAAGTAAAATTAATAGCCTACGACCTTGTAAAATTGGCTAGATGAACAGTGTTTTGAATGGCGTTAGTGACTTATTGAGGAGTTAAGCGGCGCGATTTGTCAAGTTGTAAAAGCACTGTCATAAACAACAATATGATCCACATATAAAATCTATGAGTATATACATACATTGTACACTTGTTATACAAAAGTCAATATCGATAAAATCTATATATTGCGAGATTGTGTTTCTGGAATATGTACTTAAAATACATTTCTAATTATTATTTTTGTGTCACTGAAAACGGATGAATCTCTTACATATCTAAACAGCTAGCTTAGTTCTATTGGCTTCGGCGCGACGCCGGAGTGCTTTGTGCCTTTGATCGCAGTAAACTCTTAAGAATATGGCAATAAATACAACAATGATTCCTGCAATGCCTAATGTAGATATTGTATGGTGATAAATAAGACATGATAGTAGGATTGCCACGGCCTGCAATAAAATGTAATATAAGAAAATATTGAACTTTCTGTTGGCATCATTTGCAACAGGGTTTATTACAAAAAGCTTCGGATATTACTTACCTGTCGCAATGTCATTATAATCGTAAATACAACTGGTCCAAATACTGAAATCGTATAAAAAATGAACAACTGTCCCACCGCTGAGCTTATTGACAGAATTACACAATCAAACACAAATTTCGGGTGCTGTAAGAGGTAGAGGTAAATTCATTTATTATTTTCACCCACGTATAATCAACATTTTGTATGCTTTCATTGAATTGATTAACAATCCAAAAAGGTGCCATTAGACATTGCATTCAACCTACAAATCTAATGGCACCCAAACAGTAATAAGACATAAGGTTGCCGTACGCCATACGCACGCCTATTACATGTTCTCTGCTGCGTCAGTTTTGCGGTTATATACTGCATATTGACCAGCACATTCTGCATAACCAACACAGCAGAGAACATGGCTGGCGTCCCGTAAATTTGCGGTAAACCTTACTCTTTATATTTTTACAATTCAACAACAACACTTCACTTACTTCCAATGCAAATTCCAACGATGCGAAAAATCCGCCCTGTATCGACAATGATGCGGCCGTAAAGAATGCACTAAACAAATTCACGCCACAGCTCATTTGTATCGGACTCATTCCGTAACTTTTAAACAAATCACCTTGCCAATTGGACGTGAAACTATCAAACAGCATATACATGGCGAGCAGAAACAATCCGGTAAGAGTCGTCACAGACGAGGCCTTACTTTCGTCCAAGCTTCCCGTCAGAAAGAACATCATTCCGACGGATATCAAGATCGCAGTCAAATATTCGTAAAATTCGTATTTTGTTCGAAATATGATTTTGCCCATAAGCATGACAGGAATGATTTTACACGATTTTGCCAGCACTTGTGTTGGAAAATTGACAAATTTCAATGCTTCATACTGAAACCAGGCACTCATAATATTGGAGAATGAGGCGAATGAGTATTTGTATAAGGGCGTGCGATGTCGCGTTTGGCTCTTGAAATAGAGATATGTTCCGGATATCATAAAAGCCAACAAGCGGTTAGCAAATACTAGAAATTGCGAATCTTTGAAATAACTCTTTTTGCCTTCGGAGTTGAGATATTCTTGAGTCATGATTTTTTCTTGAAGCACGCCCCATGTCAGATATGAGCCCATCAAACCGACGAAGCAGTAAAGGAGTATCATAAAGTCCGTTGAAATGGATTTGTTGGAGCTCGTCTTGGTGGCCGTCGGTTCGGTGCGTTCCACTTCGGAGCCGGAAAAGCAAAATTTGACGACATTGCGAATGAAGCCAGAGTCTGAAAATGAAGGAAATTAATGAAAATTAAGTGGAAAGTTTTAATTTGTAGAGTAAATCATCTTCCTAATATGTGTACATATAAAAATCGTCTGTACGTGTTTTCATAATGCATCTCTTCCTAATCTACTAAACTGATTTAGCTAAAATGGAGTGTACAGGGGATCGCTGATATTATGTATGTAGTTGTTTTTAGGCTACAGTAAATAAGAGTGTGGCAAGAGTCAGTCATAGAAACATTCACCTTTTTAATAATCTGGAATGCGTTTTTTTCTTCACAAAATGGGCTGATTTTCATGACAATTGACTTTTTGCACAATTATAATTTAGAAATATATTATTGGCAAAAAAAAAAACAATTTCCCAGAGGCCTGACCCATGATTTTTAACCAAAATTTGTCTTTGATTGTTCTCTAGATTTTGCTTTGGTTTCTCTTTTTCTACTTTTGTTTTCTGACAGTGATTCTGCTTTTCTGTGCCCCCAATGAAATATTTTTCATATGCACGAATCCTTTCGTTTGCTGGAAGATTATTCAGTCATCACTCAAGTCTGCTTTCTACCAAACAAATTTTCTTTTTGTTTGTTTGTTTTATTAAATTTTGATTTTCAATAATGGATGGACTGTTAAACGCAAGAAATTGAATTCAACAATTTTTACACCAATATTAAAGTTTAACCCTATGGAGCACTGTTCCCAACAGGTGGTCCGCAGACCGAAGGGGGTCCGTGAGAGACCCGTAAATGGTCCGCGAAATACTATGGGGACTACTTCTGAAAAACGAAAATATTTAAATGGGATTCATTAAAATAACACCACGCAAAAGAAACCCAGGATAATTAAGTTTTATCGTCATTTGCGTGGTTCAGCGAATTCAATCGGCTGATGGTTCGTTGATCTTTTGAAAGTGGTCCGACTGAATTGTTGTGCGTGGTTCGGCCGAATTTTTTTGTGCGTGTTTCGACTAAGTCTATGTAGTCTGTTTAAAATATTTCAATACGAGTAGGCGGTCACAGAAGAGGAATGTGGTATTTTCTTCTAATGTTTCCAACAATTTTTGTTATAAGTTGTCCACTTCGTTGTCGTTAAAAAATAATAAAAAAGTCTAAAACCTTGTAAAATAAATATCTCTAAATTCCCTCCATTAAAAAATACGGTGATCCGTAGTGATTCATGTTCAAGCAAAGTGATCCGTAGTCATTTCCGAGTTGGAAACCACTGCTATGGGGACTCAATAACCAAACTACTAACTTCTGATAATTTGTCATTGGGAAAATTTTCTATATGAAATTCAAAATTAAGAGCACAATAGTCAATGGAGAATAAGTTTTCTTCCATGAATTTTGCGAAAAGTTGATGTACAATCGAAGAATAAAATTGTTTTCAATATACTTACGTACATATGCCGCTACTAAATTAGGCCCCAGCTTTTCTTGTTTTTATAACAAGAGATTCGGAAAAAAGACAGGAAAAATATTCAGCATATTTATAGCTGTTGATGTTCTTTTTTTTTTTAGAAAGAACCCTTATCCCCTCTAGTTACAAGTAATCAATGTCGGGGCTCAAAAGTACGAAATGTCAAAATATACATACATATGTCGACGAGTGTCCTTTTGTGACTTTTTTTTATTCAGGAAATGTCAGGAAATGTGCGCTACAATATGCTTTACATCCGCCCATTGGTCCCTTTTTCATGTTTTTTTTAATTGATCCATTTTGCCCTTTGTTCTCTCCTTTGCAATTGTTTTTGTTCTTGGGTCGCATCTTTAAGTGGCTGTTTCTTCTGAACGCAAACAGACAAAACTCTGAAAATTACAGCAAAATGTGCGCCGAAAAAGCTCCATGTTGGTCCTGCTGGTCCCTTTTTATATTTTTTTTTTTTTTTGAAAATTTACCCCGTTTGCATTTGTCGCTCTTTTGCGATTTTTTGATGCTGGGTCACATGAAAAATTTACCACCTTTGCCCTTGGTCCCTCTTTTGGGCAAGATTTCAGTACATTCATTACAGATTTTGAATATTTGAGTGAGGCGTTGCGCGGAAAAATTGGCTTCTTCCATTTTTAGCGAAATTGAGTTATGAATTGCATTCGAAAGTGTTTTTCCTGCTCTACACAGTAGTAACCTCAGTTTTTACGAAAACACATTTCTTTCATATTTTTCGAGGCTTTGAAATTTGCAGTTCGTTGCAGAACTTACTGCTTCCAGGTAATGGTACCCATCAAAACTCTTTCCTTCCATCAGTCTTGATCAAAACTGTCTTCTTGCCATAGCGGACTCATCAAAAATTTCTCTTTCCAGTAAAAATAGCTATTACCAAAAATGGAAATTATTGTATTATAATTAATATTATAAGGTAAGGGTTTATTGTTTTCGTCCTTAGACACTTTCTTGGACAAAATTTAACTAAATATGCCACCAACTTGGTAGAAAACTATGTGGTTCCACCAGGACACAACAAAACTTGTTCGTTGCAATTTATAATTCGAAATTGACGCCAAAAATTATTATTAAATATCACATTTATGTTTTACAAATAAATCCTCGTGCATATACCTTCCGTTTAATTGCAAAACGAATATGGTACAATAATTTTTCATCTTGCTAAACGTTTTTTTTTTCGGCTTCTGAAAAATTACGAAAATTGGAAGGAGCGAGTTTTGCCGCGCACCGCCTCATTTGAAGAACCGTTATGAATTCGCAAAAAAAAATCCAGATTCGATCGTTTCAGACCAATATTGAAATTATCCCCTCCTTTGCGATTTTTGTTTGTTCATGAATGGCATAAAAAATTGGACTTGATTCCCCCTTTGTTTTTTTTTTATTCTATGGTAGCATGATGCTGGAAATAGAATGGATGCACCAACAGCAAAGGCAATGCAGTCCAATGCAATTTAAATGGGTGACGTCATAGCTTTTGCTGACACCCAATAAAATTGCATTGGGTCGCTGCTGCTGTTGTTGCATCCATTCTATTACAAACATTTCTAGGTACTTTGAGTATCTTTTAACACATTTTTTCACCACTGGGGTGGGAGGTGTGTAAAAATACCACCATTGCTCTATTAATTTCAGCGAAAAGATGTCATTTTGGGCTATCTCTAACTATCTAGACATTTTCTTGTTATTTTTAAGAATCCCATGAGAAAATCCGGCCCTTTCTTCAGAAACAACGCTAAGTGAAGTTATTTTTTTTTCATAAATTTCAATAATGTAATGAATAACTTTTGTTTGCTACATTGCATCAATACCAAACATTATTTTATTACAACTCATGATGATGATGCCATTTCATTAACGCTTAAATGCATAGCGTGCCATATATGGTACATGGCTAGATTCCTGTAAAAGTCTAGCAATTATTAAATTTTTGTTTTTTTTTTTTACTTTTTCCCAAAGTAGACAAAACGAGCTTTCACATTAATTCAATTTTGGCTTCCCGAAGCTTCCTTTGAGTTGTCTGTGCGTCGTCAAAGTGGACGAACGTTATTTTTTGTGGAATTTTAAAAGCTATTCTTTAGAGCTAAAAAAATTGGCGAAGTATACCGTTATTTGAAAAAGGAAAAATAGTGGTGAGTAAATTGGAATGTGTTCTTGAGGATCTTTTGAGATTTTGGCCAAAAAAAAGTCACTAAAACTATTGTTTGCACCGATTTTGCAACGTACCATATATGGTAAACCATGCATTCGGGCATATTCAGAAATATCTATACATACATCCCGATAGTTCTTAGCTGATAAAATTATTCTCCTTTAGTCTTGGGTAGGGTAGGATATGTTCATAAAATTTTAATTATCAGCTTTTTGACAACATTATGGTGCGTTTTATTGGGCCCAGAACAGGTCCAAATAACATAAATTTTCATACAAATTATGTCACCAATCCATTTTTCCGGGACATTTACTGTCATTTTTATGAAAGCTAGGTTAATCAGTCCTGTTCAGGATCCAAGGAAACGGAGCTGTCATAGTTGATTTAGAAGGATCGCTTTTGTCATTTTGTTTTCTACAGTACACCGGTCAAGGCTTAACGTTTCTGTAGCTGCTTCTTATAATCCCAGTCTTATTAGCTGGCAAGTATACTGAAAAAAATTGTCACATCTTTTCTTTTGTCCTTAGGACACGTCACTAAGAAACCGAGCTTCCGTACATGACATCTTAGCAAGATACTTGGACTTTCATCAGGACTCAAGCAGCTGCGCCTTAATATCCAATTTCTTAAACGATTTGATTATGGCAAGTATTGTCTTGTAAGTCCACGGTCAGGATCCTCAGAAAATGTGCTTCTAGGAGCAACCATTTCATATGGGAGACTGTGTGGAGTACCACATTCGATAAACAAAAAATTAAATGGATGTAAGTCTTGTGGACATGTTCTGGAACCTGCACACATTTGGGTTATAAAGCAGGTCATTTCCATATTCATTCCTAGCAAAGTCAATCCAATCCAAATACTTTTCAAGAAAGGAATTAGGAATCCCATGAGCTAAGTCAAAAGTCTCGAGATATATGTTTAACAGTGGAACGTGTTTATAAGGAACTTTTATACAGAAGATTTATTTAATAACGAAATCTAATAACTAACTAACTAATAGCCTATACCCATGTACAGAGCTAGACGGTACGCAAAGTCGAAAATGATCAATTCCATGTGTTTTTTTTTGTAGGGGAGGAAGGGGTATATGCATCGGATTTGGCGCGCTTTTAATATTTTATAAGGACATCTGACAGCTACCACTCTTGACACGCATTTGAAAATATCGCGACATTCTATCAAAAGATATGGCTAAATTTAGGTTTGTAGGGGATGTAGGAGTAGTAAGACTTACTCCACTTTCCATCGACTTCCAGGATATGTCACAAATAGGCACGATACAAATTTCAATAAGGAATAGGAAACTAATCACGCACCAACGCGAGCTACCTTTTAAAAAACTTAATTTCTATAGAAATTACAACCTTTGCTTTAATGAAGAGGATTTCATTATATCGAGTTTCCACTATAATTTCGATCAAAACTCTGAATAATCATTATCCTTTCTATTTTGCACTATTCCTATTAAATTAAGAGGCAGATTAAACAAAATTTGAAAAAGTGTTTCATTTACACATTAATGCCTGAATGCATGGCGTACCATATTTGGTACACAATTCAAATTACATACTACTATTTTCGCTTTTCTGGGAAAACGGGCTATTTCCCGGGAAAATAAAGGCTGATTCCGTGTTCAGTGACTGATTTTACATAAGGGGAGGTCAGTTACGATAGTGGGTTCAGACCCCATGCATTTAAGGGTTAATATTGGTCTGAAACGACCGAATCTGCAATCCTTTTTTCGCGAAATCGTAACGGTTCTCCAGATATTCAATGTCAAAGTTTAATTTTTCTATGAAGGCAGTTATGTAATTTGATAAGAAAAGGGGGACATTTCCGCTTTACACATTGGGGAAAGTGTTCGATGCCATCGAATTGACGTTTTAATTTAAATCAGTCCCACTAGAATAGTAAGTTTTCCGACTCACTAATGTACATCTTCTGAATACTCCTTTTAACGAGTCCCCATTGTACCCGTTATGTTTCACTAGGTATAGCGTAAATAAAAACTAGGGGGCTTCGCCCCCTGCTCGCTTCGCTCGCCAACTTCCGGGGGCCGAGGCTAATTTCGGGCCTGGCCGAAATTCGGATACCCTGCGCTCTCTTCGGAAAATTTTATTGCGGTTGCGGGAGCATGACCCCACAGTACGATTCCATTCGTTTTTAATTTTTTTGTTGCTTTGGTAAAGTCACATTATTTCAAGGTTTTGTGAAATTGGTGTTTGTGAAATGTTTCTTAGAAGAACCAAAATGGGGGTTTGGTTTGTATGGCCACCCCATGATCAGATTTGATCAATTCATAGATATGTATTGTGTCATCAAGAAATTGGTTGAAATTGGTGCACAAATAAAAAAGTTTTTCTTAGAAGAACCTAATTTGGGGGGTTTGGTTTGTATGGCAGCCCCATGACCCCATGGTCCGATTTGATCCATTCTTACATAATGTTTTGTGTTATCTATAGAAACATATTTGTGTGAAATTTTGTGTAAATTGGTACACAAATAAAAAAGTTTTTCTTAGAAGAACCTAATTTGAGTAGTTGGGTTTGTATGGCAGCCCCATGACCCCATTGTCCGATTTTACAGATTCAAACATACAAACTGCCTGCAGCAAAAAGTACTTGTGCAAAATTTCAGCTTCATAGCTTTTAAATTGGCTGAGTCAAACGCGCCGCAACAGACAGACGGACAGACGGACATCGCCCAATCGACTCCCCAAGTCATGCTGATCATATATGTATACTTTTGACATGGTCGGAGATGCTTCCTTCAATGCGTTACAAGCTTCATGGCAAAGTTAATATACCCTTTCACTCTATGAGCGAAGGGTATAAAAAAATACTTAGAGATTGATAATGCTACTCATACACAAATCGCTGCCCGGAAGCAAAGAACCACAACTTGGAAGATGGTGATGATAGCCAAACTGATAGTACTCACCTCTTTTCTCTATATAATTTGTTTTCGTCGTATATTTATATATCAAAATTCCCGGCACAAAAATACAACTGTATCCAAAACAATTTACCGCTAGCTTTATCATCCAGGCATATTCCTTAGACAATTGATCCAAATCAATTATCTGTGTCAGCGTCAGATCACTTTGCACTCCCGACGTAAGCCATAGCCGCAAGAAATTGGCAAACAGATGTGCGATTCCAAAAGTGCCCAGAACGAACGCACTGCAATTTGCACAAGAATATCATAAATTAAAAATTGCTGGAGGAGAATAACTGGCGCCACTTGTACAACTTACCAAATAATTAAATCTGCAACGATATTTCTCATGGCTGCCGACGTTGTAGCTTCGCTGGCAACTGGCCTTCTGGCTTTGTTTACTTGCTCTCGCACGGCGTGCGTGGCGTAATGAAAGCAAATATATGAGATGCAATGAGAATCTTTCTAATCGTTCTAATGGATCATTGTACTTTCGAGGCGGCTAATTATGCCGGGGTATACCGCATAAGTATCTCTTCTTTGAAATGAAGCTCTCACAACTCGGATCTGTCACATTGAATAGCTGTCACAGAATCATATGATTCGGAACAAATTCGAAGCAAAGATGAAGATAAACTAAGGCCACGCACACACTGTCAGTCCGGTAATCCATGAATGAAAATTGTCGAAAATAAAACAAAATGCGTGAATAATTCTTTGGCGTTTTTTATTGATTCCTTTATAAATATTTAGTGGACATGCATTTTAAATTTCAAAACTAAAATTATTCTCCGTATGCGAAATTTGTCAGTTGTAAAATGAATTGAAAATCTGAGCTATGTCTATTTTGGACGCAACACACAAGAAGTTCATAATACATCGGGCAGCCCCAAATTTGTGCCGAAAATTTCTTCATCATCGCCGACATAAATATGGCTGTCGAATAGTGTGCGAGTCCGCATGAGTGTCGGGAAGAAAATCAAAAAAGCAGTGTGAAATATTATACCAATTTCTATTTCAATACTGGTCAGTCATAGTGAAAAAGGCGAAGTTCCTGGAGATTGGTGAAGAAATTCTATTCATCTTAAATTTCGTGGTAAGATTTGTGTTTCTATACCGGAAAAGTGATGCGCCTGTTATTGCAGTGGAAGCATTGCAAAAACTTTCTCAATGCGGTGAAATTGATGATGGCGGAAACGATTTTGAAGAAAATTTTATTTTTAGAATAAGTATCTGTGTTAATGAATCATGTTGAAAAAATACGTATGGCGTTCGTGTTTGAGTTATTGAATTTTTGGATATGGGATTGTTAATGTTGCGGTGGTGACCCGAATTGATTGTTGAGTAATAACAAATTTGTTTGAGGCGCAACCGAGCCTGTAGTATGGTTAGATTAGATTGTATTCCTTGAAATTCATGGCGTATAATGCGCATTAGTTGGATGCGTAACAAAACAAGTTCTAAACCCTGAAAACTTTTTCGCCAATTTTATCCATTATTTTCAAATATTTCCCATTTTTGGACACAGTTATTCATATTTCCTCCTGTGGGCCTGATTTGTGAAACTTATCTGTGGAATCAATTGGGTTTCTATCGCGTGGAGCCTTAAGGTTTGTGTTCGTAGAGACGACTCATGAGATCATCGCTCAGCGATCGAAGTGAAACCACTGGTTTTGAGCACTACATGGGTATATTTTCTATCCGGACATGTTCCTTCAGTCCATAGTTGATACTAGGAAAGTAGAACCATTCAAAAATTATTTAAATACGGCTCGAAACTGGATGCAAAACTACGATCGCTAAGCGATCATCACATGAATTGTCTCTACGAACACGTACCTTTAAACTATTAGCTGCACGTAAACGAATCTAAAAAAAACTCTGAACTGTTGGTTCCGCATAAAGCCAGCTACAAAGGGGCTAGTTAGGAAGAAAGACCAATGTGCCTGTCCAGACATTTTCAATTTTCGTTCGTCTTCGTCATTTTGACAATTGAACGCGATTGCAAATATTGAATATATCAACAACTCACCATTTATGCATATTATTAATGAAAGAATTTATCATTTATCATTGCCAAGACACATATTTAAAGATAAGTAATGAACAGATGTGGATAGAATGAGGCATTGATCTCTTCTGTTCACTTGACGCAATCAATGACAAGTTCAATGTTGAAAGTGGATACGGAGCTTGAAAACGAAAGCGCACATGTGTGGACATAGCCGATAGTCATAAACCTAGCAAATTTTGTGGTTCGATGGCTTCACGACCCAATTCGCTTTGCTGACTAGTAAACTGAGGGAACCGTTTGGGCCGTTTTAGGCCAACAGATCTCAGGTCAAACAAGCCTGCGATATTCACGGCAGAATACACATTTGGCTTTATATGTAAGGGAGCGGCGAAAATTGAACGTAGGAGATGGGCATGCAAAGGCGACCATGGCGTTGGACTCGAGGTGGTTTTAGACTGTTATACAGGGAAATATGGAAATCTGACATTTTTCAAAACGTTTTAAAAAAAAATATATGCTGCACATTTTTTTGCCACTGAAACACTCCAGACGATTATGTAATTTAGTTGAAGCTCTTGCAAAAGACTTTATTCCAGTGACCTTAACCTTTGGGGTCGTTTTCGGAAAAGTTACCCTAAAATATTTTCAGCAGATCCACTTCAATTTCCATTTGGTACCAATCTAGGAAGGATGGCAGCGCGGTTAGCATTCCATTCCTTGCTCAGAAACGTTTTCGCTTGTAAAGTGGACCAGTGGAACGCCGTTTTTATGCATGTGATGCGTTGAAGCGTAATAATCTTGATTACAGTGAGAGTTTCGCCGTTCCTTCAATATGCATCGGTTTTAGAGACCACACCACACACTGCGGCAGCCTCAATACCAGTCTTTCGCAAATAGCTTCCCAGCTAAATCGTTGCATAAAATATTTTTCATCAGATGACTTAGCCCATATTTACAAGATACATATAAGACCTAGGCTTGAATACAACTCCCATGTTTCGGCTGGTGCAGGTCGCACGGCATTAGCTATGTTAGATAAAGTCCAACGAAGAGCCTTCGAACTTATAACTTATATACAACTGCTAATATTGATTCTCTCGAACATAGGCGTAGTGTTGGTTGCCTGTCACTACTACATTGTTATTACTATAACCGTTGCTCCAACGAGATCCATAGTTTGATTCCCGAAATGCACAACCTATTCGCCGGAATCAGCAAACTAGTCCCGCTCATACTCTTGAGGTCTCAACCTGTCGCACTGTAAAATTATATGAGTCACTTTTAACTCGAACAATGCCCATGTGGAACTCTCTCCCACCTGCTGTTTTTTCCGGATAATTATGGACCACAAAAAATCAAACATAACATACACCAACACCTACTTATCACTCGAAACTGAAACCTTCCCTTACCTTAGTTTTCTTCCTATACCAAAGTTGTGCTCTTGCACTAAAGGGTTGCCCCCTATAACTTTGGTGTAAAAAAAATACATTCAAACTTCTTCGCTTCTTCTAAGATTCCAACAAATATGGATATATGTATAATGTTTATAGGCCTTATAATCCCATTTGTAATTACGTTCTAATTTAATTTTGCATGTCTTCTTTAATTAGAATTTAATTAAATATTGTATTTACACTTTTGCAGGAAACATTTCCACACGTTACTCAAGTAACCAAAACTGGCCGTCAAAATGTCCATAAATAAAATTCACGTCAATAACTCGACGACTCTGTCGTTAAATGACAGATTCACAGTAATGCAATCAGTTGGGCCGAAATTGCCATCGCCATCGCCCTCACGACGAGTAGCGCCTCGCCGTCGAACACAGAGCGCATCGTCGTCAGCAGATCATGCCTCGTCAAATATATCAATGGCCAATCGAAAGTTACTGGAACAGTTGGACAAAAAACACAAAATGCGGGCAGCCCTCAAATTGAAACGAGTAAATAAACGTTCCAACCATAAATCAAAACAAAAAATAAAAACAAATAAAATATACACTTGACCAACGTACCAAACCTACTAGAAACCATTAATCTATAGACTGTAGCTCTATGTGTATGAATTCGGAATGAGACTAACCTTTGTTGTTCTTGCTATGTCAACTTTACAGAAAAGTCTGAAAGCCGTCGTGCCGTCTAGGCCACGCATAAGAAATCGAATTGGCTTGAGAAAGGGCGCCGCATCAACAACAGCCGCTGCTATACGTTTAGCACCAAACGGAAGATTGTCACGATCAAATAGTCTCACAAATATTGCAACGTAAGGATCATTAATAGACTAAAGAAAAAATCCAATCAAAAAAATTGAAACGAGTTTAGCATCCGCAAGCCGGTTGCCAATTGAAACTCAACTCAAAAAGTCAGAAAACTAAAAACATGTCTCTTAAACAAAAACACTAAAAATTTTCACAGAATGAAAGCCGATCTGGTACAATCCCACGCTCTGAGACGGTCGAATTCCACATCGAGTCTTGCCGGTCGGCTGGGTTCGCGACGTGCGAGCACAGGAAATGCTCCGTCCGGATCACGTCGTCGAATCAGGCGTAACAATATTGTACGCACTAGCTCACGACCGAATTTGACACGATCAAATTCAACGGCAAGCCTCAGACGATCCAATTCAAGACTGAATCTAACACGATCGAATAGTCGAAGCAACTTGAATCGTGCTTCCGGCGCTGGTCAAAGTGCACCACAAAGACGAAGGATCGCTCGCAATCCGATACGTTCGGCGAGTGCGACAAGACGAGGTAATAGCCAGAGACGTAGTAATTCTGTCTCGAATCGGCTTGGTGTCCGCAAAGTTCCCACAATGGCCCGTGATCGTAGACGTGCTACAGCCAATAGTGTTCGTGGTGGACGACCCGTTCGTAGTCAAAGCCGTCAACGTGGCCGTGGAACGATTTTGCGTAGACGGAATTCGACCGCATCTCTATCGCAACAGCCTAGAAATGGCGCTGCCGGTGGCCGACAGGGACGATTAGGTCGGACCAGAGGAAGGTACGCACGACTCTACAGTTGAGAGAAGGCATAGAATACCCAAATAATTATACTTTAATTGCAGAGGAAACAGCAACAATACACCCCGCGGACGCAGCCGATCAAGAAGCAGAGCACGCAACGCAGGACCATCAAGTGGTAATAGAGGTAACCGTAGCACTAGCCGAAGTCGTGGACGCGGACGAGGTCGTGGTCAAGGTCGCGGTCAAGGTATACTTCTGTCTACCAAGTGTATAAAGAGGAATTGCTGATGCAGCGCTTAAACATATAATTTGCTCTAAAATCTAAATTAGCTTGAACTCGGAAACAGTCCTGAATAAATTTTTAGCAATTTTTAAGCATGCAAAATTTACCTTCAGAAACTAGAAAATAATTCCGCATTGTTTCCTTTGGGTTCAACCTCTCGTAAAGTTTCGACATAAATTAACTTGATGACTTTTCAAGGTATACGGCGGGATATTCGAAAAGAAGATTTGGACAATGAAATTGATCAATATATGGCCAACACAGCGGCAGACAACATGGATATTTAGATGTAGTGCTTTAGAGTAATTTGTTGAACGCATTAATTTAATTTTTTTCGATTTTCCACACTACTTCCGTCGTTTTTGATAAGAAATAAGTTTCTTTTTTTGTGAATACAACGTTTTTTAATGCTTCGAAGAATTTTGTTTTCGTAATGAATATATGAAGTACGTATTAAAAATAATTTTAATACTAATGATAAAGGAAAATCGTCAGTTTTGTAATAAATTGATCAAAAATGAAACTGAAACTGTTTTTTTAAGTATTGGTTCATACAATTAATCAAAGAAAAAAATGATTCGCGAGAACTATGAATTTGAAGTTTTTGGTACATTACGCTTTCAGGTCCCCAAGGGAAATTTTTGATGTTTCCGATATTTTCCGCCATAAAGCGGACACATAGCTTTATGGCGGACGGTGTCGCTAGTGTCGATAAGAAGAACAAGAAAAATTTCCCTTGGGGACCTAAAAGCGTAATATACCAAAAATTTACTTGGACACCAGAGGATTAGGCAATGCAAATGAGTGTCGCCTATTGTTGATGTTGTATGACGTTTAGGCGTAGTTTTCTCAAAATTTGTTCGTCATATAAAGTTGTAAATTAGACATTGTTACGACATAAACGTAACCACAAAATTACAGTAGGCGGCTGCAATTGGGTTTAAGCTCAATATTCTAAAAAAAACTCAATTCAATTGGATCAATACATAATGAAGCTTCCCGTTATTATTATAGTCAGGCATATATTATGGGCGTGATTTTAAGAAAGAAAAAAATTCTATCATGGATAATTTTTTTCCGATTCACTTTTTCGCATTTTTGTTTGCAGTTTACATGTTCTAAAAACCACACAGTAACATTTTAATATCAATTTATTACAAGCCGTTCTTCTACCTTACAAAGTAATCAACATATGGACATACCAAATTCTATTCTATTTCGTCCAAATTTACAGCAATCCTGAGCGCTATGGATGGCCCTTTTTGATGTCTATACAGTAGACTCGCGTAGACGTGAACTGCGCCAAACGTGAAGGCGAACAATTTTATGTGAGCCCAGACTACTCTGAAACGTGAACAAGTCTTTAAAGCCCTAAAACATGAACATTAAATGTCTGGAAAAATTACTTACATATTTTTAGGCTATTTAAAATAAGTTACAACAGCTTTGGTTTTTACAATCTGGTTTTCAAAATTTTGGACAACCCACCGAAAGCATTTGGCTGTGTAATGCTCTTGATACCGCCATCAACGGCAACAATATTGTCTAAATAGATGAATTAATATTTATGGGGGAGTTGAATTTCCACTCAGACTAGGCACTTTGGTTTTGTTTAACTTTTTCTTTAACCCGACTGCATTTAACTCCTTCTCGAGATCCAGAGTTATAACGCTCAGATCGTTGATTTTGTGCGAGAGTACTTAAATGTCGAAACTTCATCATACAAGTTCCACGGCGTCCCAGCAAATAAAGTCGAATGAACAAAATACATACTACCATCGGAAATAGGATGCAATCTGCCCAACTTAGTTATAAACTTTACTGTGAGATTTCGTTCTGGGGTATACAAAATATGTTTATACATTTATGTATATAAATTTTACCGCGTGTTCCGTGATCGTCCAGTCGCCGCCACTCTTGTGATATAGAGATTCATAGAGAAACAAGTTTTGATACTCGGCATGGCCCGTCGCACGTTTATTATTCAAAAGAAGCATGTGCACTGAAGAAGGGAGCGAGTTGCCCCGAAATGTACATATGAAAAAAAAATAATTGTAGGAGGAACAAGCGTTTCTTTTTTATTATAATACGAGCTGCAACAACGGCGAAAAGAAAATTATTTAAAAGAAGATAAGAAATTTTCTTATCATAGAATAATAAAACAAAAATTGAGACTAGGAAGTCGTATAGCTGACAATGACAACCGTATCACACTCAGTTGTCGTTAAAACGTTTGACGAGTACACACGGTAGTCGTCAAATATTTAGACAATAGGCTAAAATCGTCGAATAATTTGACAGTATGATTTTGACTGCTCACTGTGGCTATCCGGATTAAATGAGGACGAAGTACCGTTAGATAGGTAAATTGGTTACCAGCACTTGACGGCAGAGTCAACCGTAACAAAGATATCGTCAAACACGGCTGTGAACATAAACATGCATACTGTTAGTGTTACTTACCTCACCTCTTCGATTACAAAAACTTAGTTCTAGACAAAAAACATATTTCCCAACATCTTCACAAAATTTTAGAAATTGCTTATTTTGTTAAGCAATTTTTTCTTTTTGTGCTAATGCTGGATATAGGAATCGACGTTTCATCAATCTTTTACGAATTCACGACTGTTTTACGCAGTTCCATGACAAAAAAATATTTTCAAGGTAATTATCCCCATATATCTCTATTAAAGATAAGGGTAATGTACAATTTGGTAGCTTTTGTTTTATTTTATGTAAGTGGTCTCAAAGAATATGAAAAAGTTTAATTGCGGCTAATTACAGTGAAATTAGAAAAAAAAAACACATTTCGATTTTCACACCCATGTAATTCAACCGGCACAAATGGACTCATATGTCATTGCAATAGAAGCAAAAGATTTTTTATTAATCGATACGATAGTCACTGGGTATGAGGTGTATATTTTATTGAGACTTTTTTTTCGTCAGGAGTATTAAGCTGCGTCCACACTGGCTACTATTTGGTTGGCCGTCCAGTTTTGATATTCAATATTGCGTCATCAGACAATTCAGTTTGAGAGCCGCTTGACGAATTCAAGGTGACAATTTTGTTCGTTTCCAAAATGAAAGTTTGATTATGTCATTCTCAGTGTCCATTGGGTAGCCAGTTTTTAGACGAACTGCCAATTGGAGTCAGTGCGGATACAGCTTTATATGGAAACAAAAAAAAATATTCCTAAACAATTATAGGGTGTTACTGGCCCAACCCAATTCCATTAAGTTTTCCTCGATTAAAATAAAATCAATGCTAAATTTATACGGATAAATAGGAATCGAACGAACTATTGTACATTGGACTCTAATAATAGTGTCGAAAAATTAATGTACTTTTGATTATACCTATATGCATAGGTGAGTTTATGTGTGATATGAGTACTGAAAATTATATGGATTTGGGTGTATGATTGATAAAGCTCTCGGCATCCAATTTTCTAGATTGTGACAGCTATGGTATCCCGACAGTTTCAATTTACCCAAAAAACCATTATCTCTACGAATGCATTGGCAGACACGTCAGAACCTATTTCGGTAAATGTCTAAATTGAAGTATATGCGCGACGAGTATAATGATGGTTGACTTCAGATAAGTATGTTAACATCATGATAATCATTTTGACTGACCCTATCGGACCTATCAACACGACTCAAATCGTTTTGTTCTGCCCAAAAATAGTTAGTCTCACACTACATTGATTGACTTTTGTCAATTATTCACTATACACAATATGGGGATAGCGTGACTTCTATTTCCACTTTTCTATTTGCGGAGATTTATTATTAATGCGATGTATCTCTTTTTTCGACTACATATACACTGCCAGTCATAACAATAGCTGCACCATAAGACAGTCTGACCCTTAGAAATTTAAAGAGAGCACAGATATTCCATATACTATAAACAAAAGGGATATTTAAAAGACTAAAAATTAAAAAAAAAAAAATCCTTTTATTCCAAACCATTATTTCTCTATAAAGGAAAAATTAAACTTTCGGTCCGTCATCTCATAACTATAGCCGCACTTGGAATTATTATGGAAAAAACTGATTCAAAAGCAGAGATTGAGGCAATTATCAACGGCAGAGATTCTTTTCGAATAAAATAGATTCTGAGAGATTGTTTTGTTTATTTTTCACGAAATAATTTTAAAAGTTTTGCGAGTTTTTTGCTTATTAACTTCTTAGCATCGATATCCGCTGCTTTTACATAGAAAACTTCCTGAAATCGTGTTTTTTTTTATAAATTTTACGTAATAATGTTTCTCCAAGGTTCCCTGTCTACTTTCAATCAATGGGAGGCCCCCTCCCTAACATTTGTAACATTGGAACCAACTTCAACTACTACGACTGGTGAGAGATGATGCAATCTCTTGCCTTAAAATCCGTTATATGTCCTATCTGCTGTATAAAATGGAAGCAGTTTATAATCAAGACAATCCTATGAAATTTTTCCTATGCCGGAAATAACGAAGTCCAGTGTTCCTATTGGTAGACTATCCTGGCCAATAATTTTAATAAGGACTTCTAAATTTTTATAGATCTCAATACAAATTTTGGACAGAGTTATTTAATAGTGTTAAGCTGGGTTGTTTATACATTTAAATGTTGATGTAACCACTTCTAATTCAGTAAAAACTTCTCTGGAATATCCTGATCATAAAGTTTTTTTCGTTTTCATACAGAAGACATGGCACATAACGAATTTTGTAGCAAGAGGTTACATCATCTTCCACGAATCATTACACTTCAAGGAGGTTCAAATGAAAGAAATGTTACGGAGGTGGCCTCTCTTTTATCAAAAGTATACAGAAAATCTTTAGGAAACATTATTACGTGAAATTCATAATCAAAAACACAATTTTGAAGTGTTTTCTATGTAAAAGAAACGGATATCGCTACTGAGAGATCAATAAGAAAAAAACTCGAAAAACTGTTATAATTATTTATTGAGAAATAAATAAACTAATCCCTGAGAGTCTATTTTATTTAAAAAAGATTTTTACGGTTATTAACTTCCTAAATTTCCGCTTTTTAATCAGTTTTTGCCATACTAATTCCAAGTGTTGCTATAGTTATGACAGACTGGAATTTCAGATTTTCCTTTATAGAAGAATAACTGTTTGAAATTATTTGTCTTTTCAGTATCCCTTTACTTTATAGTATGTGGAATAACTGTATTGTCTTTCAACTTCCAAGGATCAGTTTGTTTTATGGTGCGGCTATAGTTATGACAGGCAGTGTATTACTTTATTGTTTGTGAAGAAAGATAATTTTTTAGGGAAGGCAATACATAGTCTCAAAAAAAAAATATATTTGACCGGGTACGATTATGTTTTTAAATATTTTGTTTGCTGTCTTGTTATCCTTCTATATATAAAAATGTTAAAGTCGGATTAATTCGGGAAAATGTCATTTTATTCGTGTTCCCGAATGTCGATAAGTATAGCATGCAAGAACGGAAAGCAGTCAGTCAGTTCATAGCGGGGAGCAGACGTTGGCTGGGGCAGGGCAAGGGCAGGCGGGGGGGGGGGGTAGACGAGCGTAGCGAGCAGGGGGCAAAGCCCCCTAGTATTAATTTAAAATTTGATATGGCACCAGGAAATCTGAAAAAAACTCCTTTACATCCGTACACCAATAAAACGCAAATATTGTCAAAAATGTTATATTTTAAGATGAAAGCACAACAATGTGTATTGCCTTGATAGTTTCAAATGAATCATAATAGTAGAAATCAAAACTAAAACAAACATAATGTTCACTAATCTTTCACATATTATCCTTCTTGAAATAACAAAATACTAGCCGCTCGGTATAGAAAACGAATTCAATAGGCCAACTAAAACGCATTCGGTATACTTTGATAAATATAGTACGCGCTATTCACATTCCAATTGTTTTCTAAGATTGTGCTTAAGTCTATGTTCACACTAGTTACCAAATCAAGCAAACGAATTTCACACAACTCTTCTGTATTCGTTCGTTCCACTACGCTAGGAGACAACATACGTGATTTCGTTGCCAGTGTGAACCTGATACATATATAGATATAAGCCATGTTCAGTTGTATGAATATTCAGCTAAAAAGGACATTTTCAATTAGCTTCAAATTGGATTCTTTGTTTTGTTCTGTCATGTTTCTAAAATTTTCATGATATACTTATTAAGTACTTGAAGATATTCTATCGGTGTTGCTTTTCAGTATTTAATTTTAAATTTGTGTATCACAATTTTTTTTTAATATGAAATATATTTTTTCTGCTTCTTCTTTTTTTAATCGTACAATAATAATGAAAGAAAGTCTAAATTTTGTACAAGCAAAGGGGTTTTAGTTGTTGGTTTTTTTATGTTGTTTTATTCGCTTGAATGTGTGCTTTCCTATATAGTTTCGTTTAAGTTTTTTTTTTACTTGGTTTAGTCAATCTAATATGCATCTCAAACAACATTCTTTTAACACTCTGTCTAACAATTTAATAAAACCTACACGCTAATACATATTTCGAATTCGGAACAATTTATATATGTATATATATTTATTACTAATATACTCTATGTATGTATATATATTTGCTTTATCATAAAAATTTTACTGTACACATTGTTAATAATAACATACCTAAAATTTTCACTATTACAATTTTCTTTATTATTATTATTTTGGTTTTTGTTATATATTTTTTGTTTATTTTCATTTAAATACATATACATTTACTATTTTCTAAGTTCATTTCAGTTTCTATAATGACACTATGGATTTTGTTTGTTCGCGAACCAAATATGTATAATAATAATAATATTATGTACTTTATTATAATATAACCGACAATCATGGGAAATCATTCAATTTCGTTTCTTTGTTAACATTTTCATTACACTTAGTAACCATATTTTTTTGTTCAATTGTGTATAGACCCTTGAATTGCGTTCGTTCAATAAAATTAATATAACGCGTTTAAGTTTCTTTTTTTGGGTTTTATGATTTTTTTTGCTTTTGCTTCTTTAAATACTATATTAGCAAATAATAGTGATTTTTTGTCGTTTTTCACTATATAAAACATATTGTCATGCACGATTATATGAATCTCGTTTACATTTTTTAAAGATCCTATTAAGTTCTAGGTCGGCAAATGTTTGGTATTATATTTTTAATTGGTAAAAGATGTGTTACGTGTCGATACTTTGCAGTATAAATTGGAAGAAGTTCAAATGAAGTAAGGCATAAAAATATCTATAAAAAATTATAATTAAAAGAGGTTAGCCTTTATATTAAAAAAAAGGTTTCATCTTTCTTCTGATTTAGATGCTGGGTAATAAATAATAATAAAAAAATTTTCCCCGAAACAACCTACTTCGAGGTATGTGTTTTCTATGAAATCCATATCTTAAAAAAAAAAACTTTTGTATTTGATAAAGGATTGGAAACCATTAGTTTGGATGCCCAATTTACCAGTTATTACCTCAATGATATCAGTGATAATTGTAGTCCATAGAGTCCTTAGACTAAAAAAGGGCGGGAAGTATGAAGTTCATGTTAATAATTTTGATTCAGGCATCTTGAACGGCTCTAAGAGTCACCATAAACCATGCAATCGATTGTATGATAAACGGTTTTTGTTGTAGCGGTGCAGAAGGGTGTGAGTCGCTGTGCATGTCTGTGGATGTGCTCTTAGTTTCGTCGTCGTTCTCGCCTATTGTCTCAAACGATAAGAACGTAGCAGCTGCAATAGGGTTGTCCCATAACGCCCTCGGAGTGAGGTTAGTGGGTCAGCGGGGCATCGAAACAGGTGGTCCACATCGTGAGGCGCACCACCGCAGCTCGGACAAATGTTCTGGATTTCCGGGTCTATTCGAGATAGGTACGAATTGAGGCAAATAAACGGTAATTTTCTTTGGATGCATTACCGACGTATGACAATGCAACCAATGAAATCATTTATCGTACGTTCGATCGCATTGTCTATGGCGTCTCTAACAAATAGTATCCAATATACTGCTGTCAATAGCGAATCAAATCCCTTGCACTAGTTTTATGCGCGGTAAGTTTTCGACGTATTTAATAATGGTCTACGGATGCATTTTAATCTCTTAAAGTCCTATACAATAATTCAGCAACATTCATGTTCTTTAACATTCATAAAAACCTTGAATTTCTGTATAGTTTAGCTATTGTTGAAAAGTAGTCCATATATTTTACGAAACGTCTTCTATCGCGTGACTAACGACGTACTATGTATGTTTTTTTTTGCTCAACAATAAACACACACACAAACCTACTATTTCCTATTTCTCCGTGTGTGTTTTATGTATATTTTGAGG
The DNA here is from genome assembly GCA_949715475.1 of Microchrysa polita. NCBI lineage: Eukaryota > Metazoa > Arthropoda > Insecta > Diptera > Stratiomyidae > Microchrysa > Microchrysa polita. The sequence continues at coordinate 87,563,966 of OX454420.1, read as the reverse complement.
GTGGTGAGGTCATAGACAAATAATAATAAGTCACATCACATTTCAAAATTCAAAACATGTTGATAAAGGAATTAAATATTATTCCATATGTTAAACTGCCGCGTATAAATATACATTTTGTATTTCCATATATAATAATATTTGTCTGGAGCAGCAGCTTAAAAAATGAATGTTGGATAAAAGGTTCATATTAGGAGAGTTGAGAATCGTGTGCTTTGTATTTGTGTCTTATAATGTATCAAAGGACTTCTGAATTTCAGAAAATGTGTCGTGTCAAGTGAGTTTGCTGGTGAATAGAAACACCTCAGAAGCTCCTCAGATCCTTTAATTTCAACCATATTCTCTGGGTGTCGCGTGATATGAAATGTCATTGCTTCCGAAGGTAGTGGCAGTTATATTTTCGTCGTAGAAAAATGAGACAATGGGTGGGGTTACGAAACACAACAGTTGCGTATGTTCCGCAAACATGTTTGCCGTTTTGATCCCCTAACTGCCATTTCGCGGATCAGAAATAATCTCCGGTTCTTTTCGTTAGTCTGTCTTTGTTGAACATGCTAGCACGCTCTGTGGCTCACTTAGTTGAGTCGCACTCTACGATGCTAATAATCTAGAGGTCCGGAGATCGAATCTCGGCGTGGTCCAAGAAATATATAGTGCTTGCAACATTATTTACACTTTCGAAACTATATGCAATGTAACTTTGACTCGAAGTAGCCTATAAACGGCTGAGTGAACGCACCATGCCCCACAAGGGGTTACGGTACAGAGAAGAAAAAGAAAATGGCAGTTAGGGAATGAGAACGGCAAACATTTTTGCGAAACATACGCAACTTTTTTGTATCGTAACCCCAGCCAAATACGGAAAACAAATTGTATGTAACTCTAAAAATAGCGAGTATATCTTCACCTCAACAAAACGTAATTATTGACGCAGATATTTTAAAATAGTAAGAATTTTTCATAATTCTTAAATATTGCAAAGATCGCGGTTTGCAAGCTAATTAGATCCCTGGAATTATTGAAATAATATCGACTAATTTTCTTTCCTAGAATAATCCTATACAGGAAAATACTCCTGTCAAATTTTTGTGGAAGTTATCATATGCTGTTATAGAACCAAATAAGATTTAGCTACCTTAACTACCCTAGTAACTAAATGAGGATCGAAGCTTAATAAGTGCGCTTGAATTCTAAACTATATGCAACATTTTCTACCTTTTTAGTCAGTGTATTTTTCAAATTCAAATTAGAATAAATAGATAAAACAATAACAAACATAGATAGCATACATAATTAACAACCCAATCGGATTAATACATTTCTTAATAGTTAGTATTCATTTATATAAGAATTCTTCTAAAAATGACGTGATATGCTTTAGGCTTATACAACATTGCAACATTGTATTTCACTCCGAAATTGCTTCTTTATCAACCTAAATAAAAATACAATTGATAATTGACAATTCTACTCGAATTTAGGTCCACGCGCTATATGAAATTGCTTATATCGTTTTTCTAAATAAAATAAAATTGCCACGCATAATATTACTTAATACGCAGATTCAGAAAAATGTAAAAATCATCTATTTATATATAGGCTATACTCGTATTATTAGATTTATTATACTGCAAAGTATTGGTCAAGTTAAAGAATTTTATTAAGTGACAATCACAATTATGCATTTTGTGAATGTCATGTGTATAGCATTTAAAATCATCAATTGGACGTAAATTGTTCAATATTATCATAAATATTGTTTTGTTTTATATCGCACTACTCGCTAATGGTTCTATCATTAAATTGCAGCCAAACTCAAAATCGATATACACTCACATGTAATGTAGAATGTATATCTCCTTTTAACGTACATACAGTTAATAAGCCTTTTATATCCACTATGTATTTTCCCAATTCATTAACGAGCGCTTTTCCGATCTTTCTGAATGATGAGTTTTTTTTATTAATGTTGAGTTTGTTTTTATTTTAATAAATTTATTGAATTACAATTGTTTCAAATTTAATTTATTTAATTGCTTTTTTGTTGCGTTTCAAATGATCACAGTCCTAAAAATCATGTTTGCTTACACTGAAATCATAATGAAAATCAAATTGGTTTGAAAACGTTTTAAATATGTTTTTACGTTTTCTTCGTCAAAAGGGAATTGAAAATGACCCACGCTGTTAATATACATATTCTCTGGATAAGTAAAATTGCATATGCACAGAATTTATACATAATGGTATCGCAAATATCAAATCTAAGGCTTAAAATCATTTTACATTTTATTAGACCGATAAGCGAGCCTATTTAATATTGATGAGTTTTAGCATTTTGGTTTTTATGTTTTTTTAGTAATTTGTTTCCGTTACTCTGACCGCGGGTTTTTATTTTGTTTGAATTATCAGTCGTACTGAAAATATCTAAAGCTATGGTTGTTCTTGTTTTATTTTGACTTCTCCTAATCTGTTTTATGTTTTTTTTTAAGTTAAAAAGTAAGTAACTTAAAAAGTCTTTTCTGTTCTTACGATTTAGATTATATATTTATATGTATGTACTCGTTTATGTCTTACCTAAGGTCCTAGGAGTCAATATATATATGTATAATATATATATATATGATTTTATATATATATTTTGTTTTGATTTTCTTTGATTGACACTATGATGGAAGAACAAACAGAATATCCCTTTCGTTTCTACGAGAAAGGCGCTGCTAGAGTTCGCTACTCGTCGACGGATTCCCCAGATTGCTCTCCACAGTGTCATCCTTATGTCAGAGAGGTGGCTTGTATACCTCAATAGCAGGCGTGAGCATATCGACTCGGGTTGATATCGATGTATCACTGTAAATGGAAATTTGAAATTAATTAATTGGGTTAATCTGAAATTCTCAATAATGGCTATGTTGTATAAAATCTTAATCTAATTAGTAAATGTGTATAGTTTAATGTATGTACAATGGTACTTTGTTAATTATTATGAAACTGGTAGTTCTACTATTTAGCATGCTATCCGGGTTCAATCAAATCCAATTGAATAAGACACTGATCCAAACACGCAATCATTTAAAAGTCACATTTAAACATTGTTTTTGAATTTAGTCAGTTGCTGAGTAAAGTAAGTACATACATTGTAAACCTGAAGTGCGTGCTTTGTATTGACGATGCTTTAAATTTAAGGCTACTTGAAGGTACTTTTCTTTTGGAAGTATCTTATTTCGTAATTGAGTAAATATGTCTAAGTACAGGTGTATTTTCTAAAAATACATATTAAGTTTTTCAAATACACAAAAATTCAATTCAATATAATGTAGGTAAAAGCTTTCTGAAAATAGTGTGCGTCTTCTCTATACGATAAGACTAACCATTAGATAAGATATACGAGAAACTGGCCCTAACTGATGTTTTGATAACAATAAATGAATTCAGTGTGTGTATGTAGTATGAGAATAATAGCTATGACACATATCCAAATCATTATATGACGATAATCCGTCATGACGATGAAAGTTCGAAATTGAGGTGACACATATGTTTCCGATTTTCGTCATTAGAATTCGTCATTTACTTTTGGCGTTTGGGTAAATTATGAAAATGTCCCTAAAATAACAGGCACGACAATCCAACATTGGACTAAGGCCGCAGGATGTGTTAGTGACATCCTATTTCCAAGATCTTATCTGCTTTTTGTTTAGGTAATGAGATCAGCATCACGCTCAGCAGTGTTATTTATCCCCATAAATGGGTACTCGTTTAACATCTGAGTGGGATCATAGTCCGTCACAAGCTCGTGAGTTCGAAAAACACCATGAACCACGGTGAGATTCAAACTCATGACCCTGTGCACCGAAGGTGCGCGCACTAACCGCTAGACCAGCCAGACTAGATGAAAATCTCTCTAACAAGAGCGATATTTTGAATTTTGATGAATATTCTGTTCAATAATTTAAAAACACACTTTTCTTGAAGATTTTGAATAGAAACGTGTAAAAATTGATAACAAATTTAATATTTGTGCAAAAATTCTTGTTCTTCATTTTTGCAACAGATGGCGTCCTCTGTCATTATTGAGCAAATGATGGTCCAAATGTGTAATTTGGAATTCGTGCTAATGATGGTAAATCTTCGTCATAATGACGTATTTGCGTCATTCGAAGATATGTGTGTCACTGTTATAAATGTATGGAATATTTTTGGATTTTCAAAAATGATCACAATAACCGAATGAACGGATCCAGTTTGCAAGACCCTACCGATACAACAATATTTTGGATGCGACAATAACCATCGAGGAGGTACGCTCGGCAATGGATAAATGCAAAAATAATAAAGCGCCAGGCAGTGATAGAATTCCAGTGGAATTTTTCAAATATTGTACGGACTCTTTAACAGCTATACTTTGTAATGAATATAATCGTATCTTCGACAGTGTTGATATACCAAACGATTTCAAAGATGCAATAATCTTCCCCATTTTTAAAAAGGATGACGCGAACAATCCTATCAATTATCGCGGCATATCTTTCCTAAACTCTTCAGGAAAAATATTCACCACTTTACTGCAAGCACGTTTCGCGGAATGGATGTCAGCGGAGAAATTAATTGTGGAATATCAAGCGGGATTTCGTGCGGGATACTCCACCTATGATAACATTTTTATCCTGTTCAACTGGGCTCCGCAGTTCCTTAGTAAGAGCCGAAAATTATATGCCTTTTTTGTAGACTTTAAGGCAGCATTTGACACTGTGAATCGCGCGTCATTGTTCTACAAATTATATAACAACGCAAACTCAGTCCCGACGCCTTCGCGATATATATGAATGACATCCTAGACGGTATGCCAGGTGGAGCATCAGCCTTCAACTTAGTATTGAAAGGATTACTATATGCTGACGATATGGTGTTTTTCGCAGACACCCTTGGATTTAGAAAAAATCATTAAATATTTGGAAAGATATTGTGAACAGTGGGGACTTACTATAAATCTTGATAAATCCAAAATCATGATATTTAAAAAAACGTTTCCGACTGGCAAGAGATGAAAAGTGGAGCTACAGAGGAACGGAAATATAGAATAGAATATAAATATCCTGGAATTTGGATTACTAGCAACTTGAATATGGAGCTGCATTTAGAGCGAAAACTACAAGAAGCAAAGTGGGCTATAAGCGCAATATGGAAATCATGTTTCAACTCCGCCGAAATAAATCACACGGCAAAGTATAAAATTTATCAAGCTGTATCAAAATCAGTGATGCTGTATGGTGCACAAATCTGGGGCGGGAGGAAGTACGAAGAAGTCGAGAAACTTCAAAGGTACTACTTGAAATGAACTTTTCAACCACCGTCGACAACGCCCAACTATATGCTGCAGCAGGAAACTGGATTGACATCGCTTTACATCGAAACTTTAACAATATTTACCAGATATCTCACGAAAGTATCGGCAATGAGTAATGGCAAAATACCGAAGAAAATCCTGCTACATACAATTGATACCCAGAATGCCTTTTATAGGGATCTGACGTCATTGGCAGCGAAAAACAGTACTGAATTAATTTAATTGGGAGGGCACAACCACTAACAGCCACATGCTGCAAAACTTGATTAAGGATGTAAGACGGAATGAGGTGGAAAAGACAGCAGAAAGTTCTATCGCGTCGCAGCACAGGAATAAATATACATACGTCCAACTTAATCATACTTTGGATGAGAACACCTACTTCCAAAATCATTTCACAGTCCATAAAATATCGCTTATATTTAAAGCACGAGGGGAACTGCTACCCTTGAATTATATACCACATAGGCCAAATTTACCTCTGCAGTCTGTGCAATATGCAAGTCAGAGAAGATACGGTGCATTTTATCGGTATATGCCCAATATTAAAGGAAATCCGGAGATCCTGTCTAGGTAAAGCAGTGTTGAATGATTTAGAAGTAAGACAAATTTTAAATGGACAAAATTGGGAAACATTATATGACTTCTGTAATATCGCCCCGAAGTATCGGCGGAATATAATGGATGAGAACATGTGAAGTTTTTGTGAGTGCAGGGCAGATGAACACGCAGAATCTGGAGTTGTGTGAACTTCATCGCCCTGTACTTTAACAAAACCACATAATGCTAATGCAGTCAACCAACGAGAACGGCAACAGAAACAACCAATGCTACCGGAGTTAGTAACAACGATCCGAATCCGGCAACACTAAGGGAGACCGAATCGAACGCGAGGAAATATACATTGGATAATAAAATTTTCGAATTACATGGACACATTTGTAAAAATTTTAATGGAGAACATAATTGCTAAACTTGTTTGCATCCAACTTTCCCTCAAACTTATCCAAGTTGGAAGGCTGTTTACACGTACGATATTCTCTCAAACAAATCCTATCAAACAAATCCTATCCAACTTGTTGGCCGTGTAAACAGTAGTTGAAAGTTGGAGCGGTCGTAAAACGTTATCAGTTCTTGCAATACGTATTAGTTCAGGAAAAATATATTTGCTTTTTCTTTTATTTCTCCGTGAATATTTTAAACCTTGAAGGAAACATGCCCGAATGAGTATACAGCGTGTTCCAAAAGTCAACGGAACGCCAGAATTGGATGATAGCGCACCGATATTGGTAATCAGGCGCATTAATTCTTTATTATTAAAAAGTATATTTATATTTCGATTGGACTATAAATCAATGCATCTCAAACAAGTTGTCCAATTTCTGTTTTCACGGTGGATTTGTTTGAATGCTCGTTCCACTTCAAACTTGTTGTTCAACTTCTGTTTACACGATGGATTGTTGTTTGAACGCTCAAAAGTTGGACGACAAATCCATCGTGAAAACAGCGCTTAATAGATAACCAAATGCATACTTAAAATATATATATAACGTAACGTAAAGAATAATATTAACCAAACCAGGCAGACGGCTATATGCCATGCCTTATATTTGTTTTGAAAATATGTAAAAAAAAATATGTACTTAAATTGGAATCCTTGAATAAACATTTTATCTATCTATCAATGACCGAATGATAACATTAATCGTGATTCCACTAAGCGGCGTCGACTGTACTGTAATGCTTGAAATAGATCAGGTGCAGCAAAGCAGTTGTCGAAAGTAAGACAATGCATTTTAATGGGTAATGTCATTTTGCTGCTGCTGTTGAACAGCAACCACATGCTGCAACCATGAAGTCACTTAAAATGCGTAGTGCTGCTTTCGTCCGCTGTTTTGCTGCATTTGGTTTATTTCAAGTAAAAATATACAATTCTGTAATGGATGCGGAACAGCTATTTGTAGTTATCGTCATTTTCTTTACAATTGTGAGAGTATGCTACTATGTGCAATAGAAACTTAAACGCTACATCTATGTATAAAAATGGGGGAAAATTTATAGTAAGGCTTAAAATAGATGTGATGCAGCAAAAGCAGCACCAATGCATTTTAAATTGGTGACGTCAAGTTGGCAGCATGCATGACGTCACCCATTTAAAATGCATTGATGCTAGTTTCGCCGCTGTTTCATATCTATTTCAAGAAATTTTCATCAATTGAGAACTGGGCACAACGCATTTGTCTCGCTGATGACACGATCCAAGATAGAGCTGTCTGTAGAAATAGGCTGAGACATTACCGCCAGAACGGGCGATGTACCTACACCTCAGGCAGAGCGACGCGACGCCATGCCATGGAGCGATATAAAGAACGAGGCAAGGAAGAAAGAGAACTGGGCCGATTTACCTCAAATTATTTTTTCAGTTAATCGTAATTGCCAGGAGAAGAATTTTACGAAAGAAAATAACTTGAAAATTTTAAATTTTGCGACGAAATTTTGCATTTTATGATGATTTTGGACGATGTAAACACTTAAAATAAATAGTAATAATATCCTCTACAAAATACCCGAAGGTGTTGGATTGAATATGAAAAGGTTACAATATGGAAAAACTACAACCATACAAGAGCGGATTTAAATTCTGCAATAATTTTGCTTAGCATTTTGCGGATTAAAAGCGTGTCGTGTATTATAAACCGCTTCCAGGAAGTCTAAATATTAGTTCAAGGTAGTTATATTCTTAACGTCTAAACTGGCAACATTCCAACGATCAACAGCCGACAAAATGTTCGAAACTCGAACAGGACAGACAACATTTACGGAAAGGTTATTGAAGGGAACGGACTATATTTGGTTAATCCAATCATTTTTGATGAATAAAAAAAAAGTCTACGCAGAATTTTAAAATCCCCAAATTACACATGCGTATGGAGACAAGCTGGACGCTGTGATTTTTAAAGGACTTTAATGCATAGTTCGGGAATATGTGAGTCTTGATTTAGGAACATTGAAGGATCTTTATCAACCTACCGTGAACCCCATAGTAAACGACAGCTGAATTGCTTCTTATTTTCACGATGAAAGATTTCTAATTATCTCACTCACTAACAATGACCTACATATCCATATATGAATTCAAAGCTGCTACCAAAACGAGGAAAAACAATTTCGATGTCAACCTTACATCAAGTACTATGTAATAAGAAACGGACATTAATTATAACGCAAATCCTGTACGGCATCATTCTAAACTAACTTATAAACCCTAGCCCCCATATACACAACCTGGTTTTGCTCTAGCAAAAATCATAGGCGAAGGAATTCACCGACTCGAAGCCGATGATAACCTTGAATTTATAGTACCACTAAAGTCTTTGCTCTTCAAAACTGAAGCGAAATACGACAAAATAAAAGAAGAAAATAAACGTTATATAAAAATGGTTTTTGAATGAAACCCCATCTTTGTTGCATGCATGCACTGAACAAAATATACACGTTGTACTATATACATAAGCCGTTGCCGAGTGGAAACAATAAGAAAATGTAGGACAGAAAAAGGAAGAGAATTGATTTTTTTTGCATGCTAGGTCAACAACAATATTATGTATCTGCTGCATCTTTGGTAAATGCATACAGAAGAGCCCTACTGTGTGAACTAGATCCACACTTTTATAAAATTATACATTAAGACATATGCAGATAAGGACACCCACACAGCATATATTTACAATTCGCTGCCGAAAGGGACTACTTATACTATACTAATGCAATATGATGCATGCAATTCAATTGATTTTTCTACTCCACTTTATTGAGGTTGAAGCTGGAAATGTGCTAGATTAGGATATTTTCCAACGTTTATAGGAGTCTAGCACGGTTATGTTCACATTGCCAACAAGATAGCATCTGGTCGGGCAGGACCTTCATAACAGTCAGGTATGTACTCGTATATTGCATGATTGTCTGACAAGCGAATAATTTCACGATGACGAAAATCGACATTGGCCTAATAGAGTCTATAGACGCGGTGTGTCCTATTCATGATTTTGCGGCAATGCTGCATTTTGACTTAGTCGGGTGTAATGTAATGTTGGTGAAGTGCAATTACATTAGCGTAAAGGATATTACGAGTAGGAGCGGGTGTTGGTTGGTAAAATGAATGTACTAAGTTGTTTTCATTTCAAGGGAGGCAACAAACTCTATAACTCATTGAAAACAGAGACTTTTAAACATCCTTGATTGTGTTAGCAACAAATCAAGTGGCAAGGTCTTCGACGTACATATTAGTCGTATTTTGGAGAAAAAAAATATTAATAGTATAGTACAATTGGCTCAAAAAAGGCCCAAACCCAAATTTTTGATAGCAATTTGTTCAATACGCTGCCAAGTATACACAATAAAAAGTTACACTAAATTGCGTCCCCCATTTTCGTACTTGTAAGCAGTGGCGTGGCGTGAGTTTGAAGTAAAGGGAAGCAGTTACGTATAATTCGACATTCATGTAAATGAAATTGGGAACCTGCGTACACCTGTCTAGAAATGAAAATGAAATACTAATAAAATAAAGATAACTGGAAACTAAAAAAATATTCTCTATTTGTAGACTTAAGAAGACGTATGTGAGCATTTGTGCAGTATGCTTTGTATTATTCAAATATCAACATGCATACGAATATATGTACATACTATGAACTCCGTATGTTGAAGACGTTATCGAAAAGTTTTCGTAAATGTATCACGCTCTGGGTCACTTGGTTGAACGCGGTACAGAAAAAAAGAAGAAAATGCTAAAAACGTTAAATATAAATTGCAATATTTCTTCGTCGACGTATCCTAGGATACCGTGAAAGGTGTGTTTTGCTTAATTTAAGCCAGAAGAACACGATGCAATGACAATTCGTACTTTTATCATCACCTACTTCAAAATGTCGATTCGTACACCACAACTGTTTTTACGACCTACCTAAACTCTCTATTCTCTATTTTACTATAAATTTTCTCTAATAACTTTGCACGTACAAGAAATTACGAACACACATACCACCAAGCATAAAACAGCTTCAAATTAAAAGCAAACTATCGCATTACTGCACCGAAATACAGATATCTTGTACCTTGGTGCATTGCTGTGCTATGCCAATTCTAATTCCAATCAGAATCCAATTTCAATCAGAATGAACAAACTTTTGGTACGAACTGTACACACCGGTTGGCAAATTTTAAAAGAAGCAATTAGAAATCCACCTCCAACGGCGAATTCATTCTCGTACTTACTCTACTCCGCCGCCCAATGCCCCGGTAAATCTGCTCATCAAGCTTTCATCTTCCATACAGGCATTATTTCGCTCTGCTTCTGTCTCGCCGTGACTGGCGACTGTAAACTCTCTCGCTGTTGATTTTTTTCGTGAGACAGGTGGGTTTGTGTATTGGTTGGAGAGTGCGCATGCTAAAGTAATTTTATACGTTGCGACAGGGTTGCGTATGATTTTATGTAATATACATAAAAAACCGTGTATAGTATACAAGAAAAATTATAAACAATATTGATAATACGTTATGCTTCTAAACGTTTTTATTTTGAAAGCAGAAGGGAAGCAATGCTTCCCTTGCTTCCAAGGACGCCACGCCACTGCTTGTAAGGCACGCTCTGGTACAAAATTTTGGATATACATTCAGATAAATGCAATTAGCTGTTATAAAGACGTTTTAAGAGATAAATAGATTTTTTCTATTTTAGATAACATTTTGAAGTGAAAAAATGTGAAATTTGTTAGATTTTTGGTTCACTTTATATGGGGGTACCCTTCGTTTTGATCGGATGGTAATAATTTTTGGTGGGGAGCATAATGGGGCTTAGGCTAGGCACCGCACCAAATTTGATCTGCCTGGTTTAATTTAAAAAGAAGCTACAGGCATGCCTTTTTGAAAAATGGTAGTGAGGGGGTGTCAATGGTCGGAGCCATTCAACTTTTGGTTCGAATCATAAGAATTTTGTTAGCAATATGTGGACAAAATGTTATGACTCTAGGTCATTCTATCAAGAGTTACAGTGCGAAATGTAAAACTAAAAAAATGTTAATTCACCATTTTACTTTTGGGTCTAGGATATAATTTTCTAAGAAAATGTCTAAAGTATTATTTAGGTATAGAGCCCGGATTTTCGTGCAGTAAAAAATTGAAAAACGTGCAGTAAAAATGCCGAAACGTGCAAAATCGTGCAATATAAATTCACAAATGTGCATTTTGCGTGTAATATCAAAAATCTCATTTTTTATCGGCTTTTAGAAGCTCATACTTTGGAGTAGTCGACGAAGGAAAAGTATACTTTAAGAGGGCTAGCTTTAGAAAAATTAAATAATTCTTACTTAAATACGGAACACTCACAATTTTAACCTAACGTAAGATTCTTCCATAAAATGTTCTCTAGATTAGCTCATTTCAATCAGGTTTATCAGTTTAGTATCCATCGCACAGCCTTTGTCTTTATCTAATTCGTGAATAAATCGTTTTCTAAGGGGGAAATGTTCCTATTTGTATTTAAGTTTAGTTAACCACCAGTTAATTAACATGCACTCCACAAACAACAGCTGCAAGATTTTATAAAAATCAACTGGCTTTTGAAGAAATTTCCATATGGCGATGGATTTTGTATAGTTTTATTGTTTTTCACTTGTTTCTTTCTCATTACTTTTATTCTCTTCTCTGTCAATCGAAAAATTGTACACATTTCCATTTTTCTGGAAAAAAAAGGCTAAAAAATGGAAATGTTTATACGTTTATATTAAAAACCCTAAAACGTGCTATTTCGTGCATTATCCCTTAACCCTTTCCCGGACAGAACGTCTATAGACGTCCAATTTTGAGCATTTGACATACAAATCGTGTCAAATTTTGGCGTTGTGTCCGGCAATGAGTTAAAAATGCCCATTTCGTGCATTAACGTGCAATGCACGAGAATCCGGGCTCTAATTATACACTCCCAATTACTTGAATAGGGACAAACTTTTCGAGAGTTGTTTATCTCAAAATATTCTTTTCCTTGCAGCGGAGAGGATAACTCAGTATTTGTTTACAAAGGCTATTACGTTGCTCATAAAACAACAAATAAACATTTACTTTTTTTCACTATTTTCGAAATTTCGCGTAATCTGTGTTGTTCATTTCTCAAAACATAGATTTGAGCCATTTGCGCGGTATTTAATGCTTTTTCCTCTACCCATGATTAGCGAAACTTACAAAAATTAAAGTCAAAACACAATCTGAGTGGATTAAAACAAAAACAGTTAGGATACGATACTAGCACTTTCGAAATAACGACCGAATCGCAACTGTCCCTATTCAAGTGACCCAATTTTGAACATAGAATTTATTAGTGCATCAGCATAATGTTGATGAAACATAACTGTTGTTATTAAATGTTTCTTTTTTTTATTCTCGCAAACTATGAGCGACATAATAGCCTTTGTAAACAAATACTGAGTTATGCTTTCTGCTGCAAGGAAAAGGATATTTTGAGATAAACAACTCTCGAAAAGTTTGTCCCTATTCAATTGACTGGGAGTGTATATCATTCATTACAAAGGTAATTTTATGTAGTTCATTTCGTACTCAAGACGTTTTGCGGTCAGTTTTCTAAATAATCGCAAAAAACTTAATTTTCACCCCTTTGCCACCCCCTCCCCCCTTAACCCATGACGCAATTTAGTGTAACTTTTTACTGCGTATGCAGAGTATTCAAAAATTTGGAATCAAAAATTTCTTTTTTTTATGTTTGGGTTTTAAGCTATCTGTACTATACTAAAAGCTATATAAGTTTGAAAATTCCAAACAATGTTTGTTGCCAAATACCCTGAAACTCTCTTCCTGCGCTCTACCTAGTGGAGCTCTCATCGCTCAACAGATAAAGTCCAAATGTTACGTGTTTATTAAAATATTGAAAAGTTATACTTGGTCACTGAAATTACTCTAATTCTTGCCAATCCATAGAGATCTTCAACTGACACAAAATATGAATTTTGATTGATATCCGTTCCAATATGTGTAGCGCGCAAAAACTGTTACACAAATTGATATCCATTTATGCTCTTTTCGTGTCCTATCTCTCATACAATTAAGTGCACATTTATTCACATGGAACTGGCCTCACATCCGTTGCAAATCAGCCTGTCTAAGGCCATCAAAGATTACATACGAATCAATTAATTCAAAATATCGGTCAATCATAGACATTATCCATACATACATATGTGAATATGAGCGAATGAATGGATTACTTGTGCATGCCCAAGTAGAAGTACAGAAGCCACATCATACGACACGGTAGCTAGTGTACAGGATCAGATCAGGTGCCATCAATCTGAGCGCTACATACAAGAAAAATCAATTTACTGATACGACATACAGTACGTACAAGAGACTATGATGTTATGTATTGATTTTCTGCCACTAAGAGCCATCACCATACGCCATACCCCACGTCCACGTATTGTGTAGCGCCAATTTCGAGTCATGGGTTACTGTACTGTATGATGTAAGATTTGAAGGAATAAAGAGGATGCATGGAAGGCTATTTGTTTTCTTGTTATGAATGCGTATGAGACTTTGAACTGTATCGAAAGAAAAATACGTTTAGGGGTTGAGTACATCTTAGGATTTGATGTTAGCTTCGTATTGAAAGAAAGGCTGGTTAGATAGATAGATGACTTCAATAATTCTTTCAGAATAGTAATCGTCCAGATACATAGTTTTGGAACATATGATTTGTAAATATGGAAGATCAAGTTCAAAACTGATTCTAAAATCCATACACTATGCGATCCATCTAATTTAAATTTAACGCTAATGTATTGATCTTCACATGGATTGGATGATGTATATGTGACTATCGCATGATTGGGCGATAAATTGCAATCTGCCCAAGATCAAAAATTGTCCAACATTATATCGTAGTCAGAAATTTCCTTAGCGGGTCGGGGGTATGTAATTAAAATCGGTGACAACAATTAATATTTCCCATCCGTTTAAATTGTTATTCCTAAAATTATTGTGAGAAAGTGTTAAATATCTTAGAAAGAGCAATCCGAAACACTTTTTTTTACCTTTTAACGATAAATGGCATCTGCATGTGTTCAGCTTTTTACTCCTGAATACATAATATAACCTCTGTCACCACATCTATACCTTTCAGACGGAATGGTGATAAATTCCGTTAATTTTGCAGAGAGAACTTCAAAATTGCAGACAGAAAAGATATAAATGGTAGATTTAAGACTAGAAGTCATGAAATGATGATGAAACACAGAAAATATGGGTTTGGGAAATTTTGCCGGCAAAATATTTCGTTGCGATGATCAACAGAGGTTGATGGGACAACACGATCACACACGTAGGTGATTGGAATCCCCACGAAAACAAAAACACACTAATCGAAAAATTTCAGCTTGGGAAGACTAGGCGAAAGACTCTTAAGCTTCCCTGTATCAGAATATCCGAGACCCCTAGACTGGAATCTATCTAAGATTGCGGACTGAGGCCAGTCAGCAAGTGTTCATCTCCAATATGCAATTGTTTGTTTTGTAGTTCGAAAATTTTACTGAAATCCTAGGTGCTATCAAGCAACGCAATGTAGTATGTATAGTGATTTTAGGTGAAAAAATGATGAAACCCAAACATCCAAAAAAAGAGCTGACTTTTGATGCCAAATTGTTCTATGGTCTGACCGCATTACGCAGTAAAAAGTTACACTCTTTTGCGCGTCACATTTGGGGGGGGGAGGCAGTGGCAAAAAGCGAAATTATGTTTTTTCGCAAATATCTTGTTAACTGTAACATTTACGGCAAAATGTTTTGAAAACAATTTAAACTACACAAAACTCCCTTTCTAATGATATATAATACCTCATACCTTCTCTTGACAGATTATATACTAGACCTAAAATCATCCGATTTAATTCCGATTTTTTGATAGTTACATTTGTCTCTCTAGCTCCTGAAGTTATTTAATTGGAGCCATGGTCATTGGGATAACTATTCCTGTCAATATACGAGTATAGCAGGCTGCTCCGACAAAGCATACCCATATTTCCCCTATTAACATTTTCCAATTTTTTTCCAACCTGCTGTGATTTGGAGATAAGTTACAGGCACGTCTTTTTGGAAAATGTTAATAGGGGAAATATGGGTATGCTTTGTCGGAGCAGCCTGAGGGAATTTTGTGTAGTTTAAATTGTTCTCAGAACATTTTGCTCCAAATATTACAGTTAACAAGATATTTGCGAAAAATCATAATTTCACTCCTTTGCCATCCCCCCCCCCCCAAATGTGATGCGCAAAAAAGTGTAACTTTTTACTGCGTAATGCGATCAGGCCATAGAACAATTTGGCATAAAAAGTCGGCTCTTTTTTTTTGGATTTTTGGGTCA
Organism: Microchrysa polita; assembly: GCA_949715475.1. Lineage (NCBI taxonomy): Eukaryota > Metazoa > Arthropoda > Insecta > Diptera > Stratiomyidae > Microchrysa > Microchrysa polita. Next base: position 87,548,202 of record OX454420.1, on the reverse strand, counting down.
AGAGCTAAAATCACTAGGTATACTAATGTTGCGATTTTTTATAAAGTAGTGTATCTGTGTAGCAGAACAAAACTTGCTGTGATCATCATTGGCTACGACGCCCATGCCATTGTGTATAAAGCTTAAGAATAGAGAGTACAGCTTCAGAGATCCTAACATGGAGAATAAAGGATTTTACTACTACTTTTATCAAATAGAAAAAATATATCTCAAGATCAAGATTAACTTGTGAGTAGCGTGCTTACCTTAAATTCTCAATTCCTGGTCGCCGGCATTGTGACGGCCGTGGACGACGATGAGTTCGTTCCTTTTTACACCTACAATCACAGTGCATAACACATAGTGCAACGGATGAAACAACTGTTATAACAAATGGCACAACAAAAAAATGTATTATCATCGTAACTTGATCGTCGTGGTCATAAGAAGTAAGGACAACCGTTTTGTTTTTACGCGAATAGAAACACGGAAAAACAGCACCTTCAACACCGTAATAGTCCGTGAAATTTTTACACTTCACACTTGGCGGATAGCCACATCCTTTGATATTCACCAGCAATGTTGCTTCTTTCGATTGTGGCATGTCGAGCGTATAGTTAGCGAGAGCTTCCATCGAGCTCACATTGGTCGGTATTGTTATGTTTTGTTCAATAAACGTCACATAGATATGCGTGCAACGATACATATCCGAAGTGCATCCTTCGCGACAAGAACTCCACGAACAATTAAAAATTCCCACCATATTTTCGCGACGCGTTGTCGTGCACAAGGTTGGCGTATCGATGAAATCATGCCCCAATGTTGAAATAGCCGGATCAACGTAGAGCGGTACCAAAAATAGTAACGAGGCGCCTGCCGTCACCGAAAAAAAGGCCAATGTCGATGTACCGTAGAAACTAACACGTTCACGCCACGATCGAAAACGGCGGTTACCATTCTTCTTTTTGGGCGCCAGCTCCCTTTTTTTACGTAACCTAAGCTCTTGTTGTTGCTGCTCGAGTAGAAGTTCCGAACTGCCACTCCTCATTGTCAAAACGCGCGACACGTCCCCCCGTTTCGGCTGCTTGGCTGCTGGTCGACGACGCAAGTTGCACCACTATGGTCCACATCAACATCCACAGCATCCCCATCTATTCCCCGACGCAAGGATCCGAACAAAGTCAGCATTCGGGATTGAATCGGGGACACGGCCGAATGCTAGTCAACAAATGTACGTCGGGTGTTGTCGTAGTCTTCTCTCGTCGGCGAATTTCGCAGCTGAAATGAAAGGAACAAGGATAGTGGAATTAGTTAAATTGTATGATGCTACTTGTAAGGTGTATGGAAAAGCAAAAGTCTTCACACATTAAGGATGTCCCTTGAATTTCAATAGAGAACGAAAGGATGTCAAATATAGAGACAACCCCACATGAATGTTTAAGGATGTTGGGTGAGATGTTGAATCAATACAGAATTTCATAAATATTCAGGTAGCTTGCAGCATAGGAAAAATGAGTGAACAACCAATTTATTAATAAGCTATGCAAATTGTTTGATTCAAATACCCTCAAATACATATTCTACTTCTCTATATGAAGAGCAAATTCCCAAGAGTATATAATTGATAGTAATAATGGCACATAGTTGTATGACTGGTGTAATATTAAGCACCTTTGATGTAGAGTCGCAGGTTTGAATAAAGTATAGAGATAAGATATGTTATCCAAATGGGTGTAAAATAATTAAATTTCGCTCATAATACTCAAAAGATTTATGCTCATTCTATAGAATATATTTTTATTCCAAATCCCTCTTTCAGGAAAATGGGAGATCACAAATGTAGATGTAGGCTGATAGATCCTTCTCATAAAAGGAAAAACCTTGTAGTCGTTAGATTCTTGAGGAATAGTACTTTTACGAAGATGTTGACGTGTAAGTGGGGAGCTCGAGCTATCCAAGATACCCTGAACATAAGGCATACGTACCTAATGATTGAAAATGAAACGATTTAAACCGTGATGAACAAAAGCACGAACAACGTCCACCACTTCTTCTTTTTCTTTTAGCGGTAGAGGAAAGTGTGAACCGCTGTTTATCTATATGGATTCGATTTATAGTTCGTCGTCGTTTTCGTCCGTAATCTCCAGGGACACAAACGTGACAGCTGCAATGGGGTTTTCCCATAATGAGAGGGGGTGAGATTAGTGGGTGCAGCTGGGCATTGAAACAAATGGGCCACATCGTGAGGCGTGCCAGCGCAATTTGGGCATACGCTTTGTATGTTTGAGTCTATGTGAGATAGATACGAATTGAGGCGTGAGCAGAAGCCTGACCGAAGTTGGCTAAAGTCACTCTGGTGGCTCTCGGTAGACTTATCTCCTCATGCGAAATAGGTGGTGGGAGCGCTGAGAGGACTCTGTTCGTACCTAAACTCGCAATAGACCGACTCACTTCCTCAGTGTGAATCATTCCAATGGCAGCCCGGTATGAATTTTCATCAAAAGGATCCCTTTTGTAACCCTGGACCTCTCTCTCAAGGTAACGAAGGCCACGTTTGATGTCGCGTGGAACGGGAATTTTGTCCATAAGGTCACGGTTAGGATGATCCTCTCGATAACAACCTACCAGATATTGTTTTGTAAGTAGTCGATTGTGGCGACGTATTGGCATCAAATGTGTCTCCTGAATTTTTGGATTTGCAACAATAGGAACTGGTTTGTTGCCAATACGTATCCCAAGCGGCCCCCGACAATCACCTGACCAGGTGGTAAGGAAAGTCGCAGACGTCCACCACTCATTAGCATCACCGCCTGCCAAGCTCATTGGGCCTGGCTGCAAAGAAGAACAAGAACATAAAACCGTTTTTTAACGTGTAAAAACTCATAATTATTTAGGCACCAATGAGGGATATAAACACAGCTTCATGCGACTTCGATTCCACCACACATTTGCATCTTATAAACATAAGCCAACCTGCAACCTATGTCACTCATCACAAAATTTGAATATCCCCTCCTTGACGAATGCCAATTCTTACAGAGACGAAACCTTCCAACTAAACTATCCATCCTCCTTACCAATAACTCTCTCAATAAATAAATAAATAACAGGCGCGACAATCCAACATTGGACTAAGGCCGCAGGATGTGAGATGGTTGAATTACATCACCCGCGTCAGCGTAATTCAACCATTAGTGACATCCTATTTCCAAGATCTTATCTGCTTTTTGTTGAGGTATCACGCTCAGCATCACGCTCAGCAGTGTTATTTATCCCCATAAATGGGTACTCATTTAACATCTGGGTGAGATCATAGTCCGTCACAAGCTCGTGAGTTCGAAAAACACCATGGGACACGGTGAGATTCCAACTCATGACCCTGTGCACTGAAGGTGCGCGCACTAACCGCTAGACCAGCCAGACTACTCTCTAAATAATAAAGTAATAAATGAAAAAAATTGTATTTAAGTACGTATGAACATATACATATGTATATTATATTTTTATTTCTTTGAGCCAAAGGACTTAGTTTCTTTCTTAGAGAAAGCATAACAACCCATGCCATGCGTTAGTCCAGAGTGGGCATCAGAAAATAAAAATAGCACCGTTTTCACAATATCGCAGTTCACACATCTAAACAAAAATTTTATTCAAATGTCAAATTTTTGTTTACAATTGAGAATATAACATCCGCGAAAATTTATTACTCTCTCAAAATGCCAACGTGATAATTAACCCTTTGGTTGGCACATAGATCTACACATACCATTGGTACTATATCTTGATGAAAAATATCGTTCAACAATATTTTCCACCCCTTTTCATATATATTTCAAAGGAACCCACGGCCACAAATGCGATCAAACGTTCAGCGAAATGTAAACTATGTCTAAAGAAACGAAAAAAACGGCGCATCATCGTTAGACATAGTATGTAAACTGTTTCTAGAACCAAAATTAGACCTCCCTTCAGCTACACCTTAGGCACAATAGCTCCTAGGCGGCGACAGAAGGGTTAATAAATTGGATCGACAATATTTTGACGTTTGAATTATTTCGTGGAGTGTAGTGTAATAAATTTGGAGTCAAACACATATGGGTTGTGTGCTTGTGTGATCACATAGCCACTCTGGACTAACGCATGGCATGGGTTGCTATGCTTTCTCTAAGGTTTCTTCTGCTCTTATGTATTTACAATTGTAACTTATTGTATTTGTTTGTAAATAAATATAAATATTTATTTATTATTATTTTTTAATTGGACAAAAAAAGACGTGGGACTATGAGCAGGACCCAAAACGCATCCTGCTAAGTAGGGTAGAGACAAATTCGATATGGGACAAATTTATCGAGAATCCAGAAGTTCCATAAAATATTATGCCCGCGATGCTCGTATTTAAATAATGGTTACTGATCAAAGGTTGATTTCAGGACTAATCCATCAATGTTATGGAATAACCACCATACTCCCTAGATCTAAATATCATCAAAAAGCTTTCGGAATATATGACAAAGAAGATCTATACCGGTACACGACAATTAACAACACTGATGAGCTTCTGCAAGCGATTAGGGGAACATTGGAAGAAATTAGCTAAAATTAGCTCCAAAGCCTGTACAATTCTATCCCGGATACATTTTTTTTTAGCTGATATCACTTAACGGAAGTTCAACTTATTATTAGCCACATTTTTCTAAATAGAGTTTATTTTTATACCGTTATTTTGTGTTTTATTTTTTAGTTCCTTGGAACTATCCTAATGAATTTCATATTTGTACTGTTTTTAGGAATTCTCGTAATAAAATCATAGCGGTACATCGGATATGGGACCTTGTATTATTATTAAAAGAATAATCAGAGGCTACTGAAAACACTTGGTGTCAATGTTTGAAGAAAATATCGCCATTACTTTCCGACATACAGCCATTTTTCAAGTGGAACTATCCTATTGATTGGGAGGGTATATGATCAGAATGAATTGGGCGATGTCCGTCTGTCTGTCTGTTGCGATGCGTTTAACTCGGCGAGTATTGAAGCTAGCAAGCTGAAATTTTGCAAACGTGCTTATTGTTGTTGCAGGGTGTTTGTATGTTTCAATCATCGAAATTGGATCACTGAGTCATTGGGCTGCCATACAAACCTAGCCCCCCAATTTAAGTTCTTCTAAGAAAAACCTTTTTGTTTATAAACCAATCTTAACCAAACTTTATATAAATGGATCCCTATTGATGTCACATAACATATGTAAAAATGGATGGAATCGAACAATGGAGTCATGGGGCTGCCATACAAACCCAATCCCCCTAATTAGGTTCTACTTAGAAAACCTCATTAAAATGTATTTCTATTGATGTCACAAAACATATGCAACAATGAATGAAATCGGACCATGGGTACCTATATAAACCCCCAAATTAGGTTCTTCTAAGAAAAACTTTTTTATTTGGGCATCAATTTACACCAAGCCTCATACAAATGTGCTTCTATTGATGGCACGAAACATACGTAAAAATGGATGGAAAGAGGTCATGGGCTTATGGGGCTGCCGTACAAGCCCTACTCCCCTATTTTGGTTCTTCTAAGTAACATTTTTTTCTACACCAATTTCACAAAACCTTGTACATATATGTCTTTATCGAAACAACACAAGAAATGTAGAACTATGGGACCATGCCCCCGCTTCCCCCAAGGTACGTCATAGGTACGCCGGAAAAAAACTTTTAGCCCGAGGAGAGTGAAGGGTATCCAAATTTCGGGCGCGCTTCGGTTTCGTTATATGTATATAGCATTTCCGTGTAAAGTAAATAACTCTCCGAAATAAATAGATAAATTTCCGAATCAACAAATTACCCTTTCCGAATCAATTTCCAAATCGAATATATATATTTACGAAAAAGTAAATCAAATAAATACATTTCCAAATCAAATTCATAGTATCCTTCTATATATAAAAATGTTAACTTCGGAAAATGGAATTTTTTATTCGTGTTCTGATTGGCTACGATGATTCCCGAATGTACGTACATGCTGTCGATAAGTATACCAAACGAGAACGAAAAACAGTCAGTCAGTGCTGCGAGCGCGCAGAGCGCGAACGGTGGGTTGGTGTGCGTAGCGATAAGGGGGCGGAGCCCTCTTTTTTTAATAGGAATTAAATTATACAACATTGATGCCACCAAGAGATATACATTAACGGGCGAGGGAAGTTATTATTAAGGGTACACGCGACATAAGCTATATACAATTCGTATCATTCAACATAATCCTGCCTGAATCGGGGTTGCCGTTACTAAAAGCTGTATCAATGACGTTTGCCTAAAGTGCAGAAAACAATAAAGCTTAGCTTGTTTTAAAATGAGTTCAAAAGAAGAGTACATGGATTGTATACTAGCAAAAATATTATTTTCATCGAATAATACGTTTTCAATTTCTATCTCTTGCGTTCTTTATTTGGGTTATTACCTATACAGTTCGCGGGATAATTGATGGCATAACTGCTGCGATTCCGTAACAAGGCTAATCACGAATAATGTGGCTATATCGACCCCTGCGCCGCGAAGCTTCTCTTGGTCTCTACTCTGCTTGGGGTGCAGACTCTTCAGCATTTTTCCGTGATTATTCCCCTGAATTACCAGCGGATGACGAGCCACTATCTCCCTCTTCCGGTTAGTAGTCGTCACCTATTGCCATAGAAATATTTTTTAAGACATAAGAATCTAATTGATTCTATCTATCTCAAAAGAAAACTCAATGTTCTCTAGTAAAAAAAAATAAACACATTTTGAGTGCTTTTATTCAAATTTAATCGAGACTTAATAATTTTTACCTTTAAGTACCGACACTGGGTCTCGCAGAGCCGAAGATACTGTCAATGTACAGATTCCCGAACATCCATCGTTCTGAGGTCACCTCTAGCTTCGATTCTATTGCCAAATAATTCTAGAAAGTTGTGCTTGATTTTTGGGAAAGTTACGGTAGTTTAGAGATGACAAACAGAGAAAACAATTTCTATCGTCCTATTCCAAGTATGTGTAATAAATCCTTACTTTTCCTACGTATACGTCATTTTAAAATAACAAAATCTCATTAAGATTAAAATAATAAATTATTTTTGTAAATTTAAATTATTTACTCTTTTAAAATACGACCTTTTTCAATCGCTTATTTCATACTAAACATTTTTTTTTGTAAAATAGCTTTATTGATTCAAAAAATCATTTATTTGATTTGTAAATTTATTTTTCTGTTCTGTACATTTTCTTATTTTAATTTAATTTTTTCTGAATCGGACATTTATTTTTTTGATTTGGAAATTTCTTTTTATGATTTGGGTATTAATTTTTTTATTTGGGAACCCATTTGAACATTTATCTATTTGATCTGAAAACTGATTTTGTTGATTCGGATACTTATGTTATTGATCCGGAACCGTATTTTTTGTTTTGGAAATTATTTTTTTTTATCCGGGAACATATTTCCTTGATTCGGAAATTTATCTATTTGCTTAGGACATTTATCTATTTGACTCGGAAAGTTATTTACTTGGCCTGAAAATGCCATATACATATAGAGATAAAGTCTTACTGACCAACAGATGCCAGCTCCTCCTATAGCTCTACAAATGCGGTCAGTTTTTTTTAGCTTCTTTTTACTGTGATAATTGTCCTTATTTCGATATTCTAACTGGTCTAGTTTTGGAGATATGTATTAAGGTTTAAGTCGTACATGAAAAGGAATTTATCAAAAATCTTCAAATGAAATCACATGAGCATTTTCATTTTTGCTTTTATGCGGTAGCTTTCGGAACCGCTGTATGTATGTATCTAAAGCAGGAAAATAATCAATTTTCGAAAAAAGTTAATTCCGTGTTAAGTTAAGGTGTGTTTTTTTGGTTATCCCGTGTAGGTTTGGGTTACGAAACTTCATATAAAAAAATGACAGGTGGATCAGCTGGAATTTTTTTATATGGAGTTTCGTTACTCAAACCTACACGGGATAACCAAAAAAACACACCTTTAGTTTCGTCAAAGCTTAAATCAAATTCCTGGTTTCAACAAAGCAATTTCTAGCTGAAATTCAAAACCGTTGACTTTCACGCAATCACAGGAGTATGGAAATTGTTGACAAACTACATATCCAAATAAATTTGTGGGCCTTAGTGTGTTTTTATTAAACCATATTTACCTCGCTGTATAAAAACTGACACACTGAATCTGGACCCTGCTACTAGACACAAAAATAATCGCAAACGTACCACTCCAATTCAAACTTTCCTGGACAATAGATATTTTTCACTATCTGAGACTAAACATTTCCACTGAATCATTTTCGATTTTCCACTTTGTCGTTCTTTTCCACTAGGCCCAGGACACAGGTCATCAACATCAGCTGACTTTTAGCTTTGCGATTAACATTCACCAACTCCACACAACGCTCTCCAACACCAACACTTTCCCAATGAAAGTTTTCCGCGGAGGTCAGGCTCCAATATATAGTTCATATCCCTCGTCCTAGTTAGCACAAATTAAAATAGCACCACAAAACTTGGACTTGACAATTTATACGATTTCAATGGGATAGGACGCGTTTAGGGAAAACGCCCTTGCACTTACTTATGGAAAATTGAATTTTCACAATTTTTTTCCTATTCAATTCCTTTCTAGCCGTCGCGTCGTCGTCGCACAGAACTCGATCCCGAATCGAAGAAACGGATAGACGTTATGGCAAGTTTCGCGACCGTAGCACCTTCATCCATTTTGTATGGCGACGATGTCAACTATTATATAACAAAGGGATACAAAACTGTCGAAAGTGGGAATGCATACCGAATTCGATTTGAGCCCATTCCGGTGTGACTACGGTGCGTCTTTCGTTCAAACACCCGATTAGTAAGGTCAAACACGAGAGACAGAAGAAGAAAAAAATTTCGAGTCAAAGGACTCGAGAAAGAACAATTCACAGGACACTATACAGCAGCGCGTTAACTTTCACATTACGGCAGTGAAGACTATGGCTATGCTGATTGGAGGAAAAACAGGATATATTGATGATTAGATTTTCAAAGGGAAATACATTTACGAACGAGTCAAGTGGCCGTTTCGCGCGGGGGTCAAGACAAAACGAACAGAAGTTCAACTGACTTAAATGGATGTTCGCGAGACCCGTCGAGTCGAGTACACTATACAAGTCCAGCCGCTCCCAATAAATTTGACTTGACACAGTCTACGCATGAGTTCAACTTCACGACGACCACACTTTCTCCTGTTTCGTTAAAGGAGGGAATATCAAATCAAAATCAACATTGGGAATTTCATTCAGGAAAGCGCACCCCTTGTAATGTCATGCGCCTTTCGACCGGAGGTTTCAACAAACTTGAAATTGACCCAGAAGCAACATGTAAGTAAATGCGTTCGTGTGGTCTGTTTTAGTTGAAACGTGAATGGGAAGATCAAGAAGTAGGTGAACTTTATTGTTGTACACGTTACGGATGTAGAACAATGGATCATATTGTGTTACTGAAAATCAATTAAAAGAGCAATACTGTGATATGTACATATATGCATTTGTAGGAATAGACTAATAGAGGAAGCAAAGATGTTGTAAATTTATTACAAAGTTAAAATATATGAAACAAAGTAAAGCCGTATGGACTCGGAAGTGGAAAACTGACTTGATTCGAATGTTAATGAAATAAACGTGTTCAAAGTAAACAGAAATACAGTTCAATACAGATATAAACCTACCACTTATAGATTTTCTCAGCATCAAATTCGTGAAATACTCAAACTATGGTAATCAGGTCTTATTTAAAGATCAAGAGTAGCCTTGGGTGGCTTGTGGAGATCATACCAATGCAATAACGCTTTACCAATACTACATAGTGAACACAACGATCTTTATGCCTCACGGACAACAGCTGCCAAGTCAACTGGATTGGTAATAAAACTGTTTTTACTAGGGCGTGTCCGCTCCTATTCTAAAACAGTGCTAGGATAGTGACTGGCCCAGACTGGCCTACATAAGCAGCAGTAGTCGAGCTCTGTCAACCCCATGATCAGCTCTAGTTGCCAGCATAGAATGGTCCTATTTAGACGTAAACGGAGTTGGGAAAGAGCAGATGGTGTTTAGACTGTCCGTGCGGGTTCCTATACGATTTACCCAATATTGGCATGGGTGATTGACATTGCTTTAACATTTACGCATGGTTACATTTGTCTCATCGATATTCTGCCGCCTAGAAGATCGAGCAGAGACGATAAAATAGGAGGTCATAGGCAATTTGACCCTGAAGATCGCGCCACATGGTATGACCTTACAATTTTCGATGTCTAGGCATTTGGCAATCCCTATCTTAGTGAGTAGCGTTTTGATAACTCTTATTATTGCCGACTTTCTACGGATGAGCTTTGGCACTTTAGATTCTTGATTCAATCTTCACGAAATTTGTGGTGTCGAAACATCGTTTCTATCAGTCGAACATTTAGAACATGAAAAATTACTTAGCCGGATTCGAACGCAAGCTCTACTCTATAAATGCAGTTTTGATGGATTTTGATTGAATTTCCCGTAAACCAAATAATTAAATTACTGGCCTTTTTTATACATACATACTACCTACATTCTTCACATCTATGTATAGAAAATGAATGTCATGTATATACAAGTTGCTCTCCAGATTTCCCGATATGCAATGTGAAGATTAACGAGATTAACTAAAAGTATTTTTTGTAACTAGATTACAGAAACGTTTCTTATTTCTGAGAAAAAATCAAATTGTCTCCGCATTTACGAATTTTTGAATTAAAATTTGAACGTTTCGAACTTTTTCTGCGCCATCTACATGTCAAAAGTACGATTCAATTTCATATTTATCTATATATGGCAGTACCAAATCACCCGATCTTCCATTTTGTCATTACACGCTTCCGTTTTCGCCGTATCTCGTTCCATTCTTCGGTGTGACGTCGTTCAGTGTAGAAGTGTATTGCGACGTGCTCCTGAGAAGTTTTTCTTTCTGTAAAGTGATTTTGTGAAATTCAAAAAAAAAAAAAGATGGAAGGTGGTGTTAAAGCTGAAATGAACGGCACACCGTTGCCACAAAGAAATCCAAAAAATCAAAATCAAGCCCCGCCAATGGGTACTGAAGATGGTGTGCCTGAAAAGAAGCCACGTTTCGGTGGTGCAGGCGGCGGCGGTCCAAATGGCCCCGGTGGAAATAACCAACAAGGCGGCGGTGGAGGTAATCGCGGAAACAATCAGGGCGGTGCAAATAATCGGAATCGTGGAGGACGTGATCGTTTCCGTCAAGGAGGTCAGGGCGGCGGCGGCGGTGGCGGTGGAAATAATCAAGGACGCAATAATAGAATCAAGCAAGAGGTGAGTGCTTTTACGTAAAAGCCGTCTTCTTCAAGATGGCGGCGAAAAAATCGATAGATGAGACGAGTGCTATTGGATGGCGTGGGAAAATTGTCGGTCAGGGCTTGTGAATATGGCGGACTAAACTTTTTCATCCTATATTTTAGTTTTCGATTTGACGATAAAAAATATAACGCAAAAAGCACGTGCTTGGGGCTAATTTGCACGTCAATCCATGTATTTTAGCCGGTAAACCGGCAGCATCTGGAAGGTACTGGTTTTTCAATTTCAGTTCGTTGACTCCATTGATAGCCATTCAGGTCAAGTGTAGAAAATAGGTATATTTAGTGATACATATTTTATATTCCCGGAACACGCATAGTAAATCAGTACGTTGTTTCTTTGTAAAATTTCCTTTCTGGCACTCAAATCTAAATACAGTCTTGACTCGATAATCCGGATCAATTATTGCAAGAGGTGATCCGGAACCGGAACACCCCGAGTAGCGCAACCATTTTTTCTAAGGAAAAACAGTCCAAATTAAAAAAGTTAACAAAAGTCGGTAAATGACTTTTTCCTCTGAAATAAGTCAGCACCGTCTCGTAAGTAAGTAAGTACGAGACAAAATCTACCATTATACCCTGAAAATCTCAAATATCCGGACTAGAGAGTCAAAATTGCTGTCGAAATCCGGACTATAATACATAGTGGAAACATTTAGTGGTCCGGATTAGCGTGATATACCGAGTCAAGACTATATTTTTCTTTGCCGGCTCAGCTGAAAATTGTGTCCATTTTATGTTTTTCGTGGTTTCTCGAACTTCCGATGATATCAATAGAAAAGAGCAGGGTTCTTTTCTTATTCAAAATTTGCCAAACGTGGAGGGACGTTTTGAATTGAACGCAGTCAATCCACAAGGCAGGCATACGTGCCTATTACTCGCAGTCACTTCAAATTTTCACTTTACGATGAAATGACCGGGGAATCGAAAAAAAAATACATAAAATGGCCGGAAAAAAATTATGGAAATGTTTTCGGATTGTAGCTTATGGAAAATTCCCCATACATATACAGGGTGTCCGGAAACTGCCGCATAAACGCACCGGATTATGATTCCTCAGTTGATTTCCAGCAAAAAAGTTGTACGGAACATACCCCCTTAGGTTAACCGTTTAGCTGCCACAGGCATTTGAAGAATTTTGAAAAAAATATTTTCTTGTACGACTAAAACTTCAATATCTCAAAAGCTAGAATAGCACAATGAGATGATTATTACAGCCAACAAATTTACATAATAAATGAAACTAACGCCACTAAAATCGGATAGGAGGCTTGGTTTTTACAGAACTTCAAAGTAAAATTTTTGTGATTTGACCCAAAAACTATCTATTCTTCCATCTCAATTTCTCCAACTTCTGCCAAGGTGAGGTGCTTGTACGATTCTTTTAAAAATTGGCGCATAGTCTAACGATCATTTCTTTCTTACATCATTTTATTCTAGCTTTGGTATTTCTAACAGTTTTAATGCCTTAAGTTCAAAAATCTAGGGTTAGTTTTAGCTCGATTTCGACATACTTTGAATAGATTTTACCAATTGCAGATCTTTAGGAGCAATGTGAATTGAATTGTACTAAATTCGAGCTAAAATTATCCCTAGTTTTTTTGCACTTAACGTGTAAAAACTGTTAGAAATAAATGAGCTAGAATAAAATGATGTATGAAAGAAATGATCGGTTAGACTATGCGCCAATTTTTAAAAGAATCGTACAAGCACCTCTCCTTGGCAGAAGTTGGAGAAAATTGAGATGAAAAAATGTTGTTGTTGTTGTAGCAGCAGATGAAAAAATAGATTGTTTTTGGGTAAAATCACACAAATTTGACTTTGAAGCTCTGTAAAAACGAAACCTCTTATCGGATTTTAGTGTGGATAGTTTTATTTTATAGGTAGGTTTTGTTGGCTGTTATAATCATTTTGTTTCACTATTCTAGCTTGTCTAGCATTGAAAATATTGGGCTTTAAGTCGTGCAAGAAAATGATTTTTTCAAAAATCTTCAAATGCTTGTGGCAGCTAACGGGCTAAGCTAAGGAGGTATTTTCGGTACAACTTACTTTTTTGCTGGAAATCATATGAGGAATCACAGTCCGGTGTGTTTATGCGTCAGTTTCCAGACACCCTGTATTCCACGACATTAACAATACATTTTCATTGAAAAAATCGCAGCGGACAAAAATTTCACTATCGAGGTCAATACTAGGCTTAAGTATGACTCACGGTCCCTGCATACGTGCCGCCTGCTTGCACAACGACCAAGCATGTTAAGAGTCTCGGCGATTTTGGTCGTGAGGTATCCAGGCGTTCGATGCTCGACACTGTGTGCGGGTTTCCATTTGATGTAAAGGGCTGAATTAAGATCGAGAGTGTAATTCATTCCGCGGCGATTTTATCAATAAAAATGCATACTCATTGTCGTGGAATATGCCACAAACTGTGGGGAATTCCCATAAGCTACAATCTGAGATCGGTTCCATAATTCTTCTCGGCCATTTTATGTATTATTTTTCGATTTTCCGGTCATTTGACATTTTACGATGAAATAACCGGGGAATCAAAAAAAAATACATAAAATGGCCGAGAAAAATTATGGAACTGTTTTCGGATTGTAGCTTATGGAATTCCCCACATATTTCACGACAGTATGAATACATTTTCATTGAAAAAATCGCAGCGGACAAAAATTTCACTCTCGATGTCAGTACTAGGCTTAAACGAGCAAAGTGGTTTCGTCCCCGAGTCGCGTGCTCTTTTGGTCGCGGTAATATCCCCGGGTGTGAAGAACTTACAGGCCCATTAAACTTATTTCGGATTTGGGTTTTCTCTATCTAGTCTAGACGATTAGTTGACACTACAAGTGTCGGTTACTCGTACAAATTTATCTGTAATTTAAGCTTAAAGCATACTTGTAGCGTGGTCGTTTACACTGGCTACAGAATGCTTTAAGCTTATTTATTAGATAAAGGCCCAGTTTCTCGTAGAAATTTAACAACCGCGATAGCTAACTATCTTGTCAAGATTGCTTTAAGTCGACATCTCGCTTACACAATGTCTTGACATTTAAAGTTTCGCTATTCAGCACCCATGGGCTGGTTAAGTCTTATCGTTTAGACGAGACACGCACCTGGTTTTGGGAAAAGTTTTAAAACTTGTCCGCTCGTGTGGCAATACCAGATCAAAGCTAATTGTCTTCGAAATCTCACCCCGACGTCACAATAACGTATTCATTTCTCATTGTTTGTGTTGCCGGAATCGGTTGGCCGTGGTAAATATACTAAATTAATGCATTTGTTTAATTCCTATTCGTATTTACTTTAGTTTGGAATAAAATTGCATATCAGACATCACGAAGTATTCCATCGAATGCCTTTTTTAAATCGATGAATACAAAGTGCAATACCTTTCGTGCTGCTCTATACTATTCCATCGCAATACGAATGCACTGAATCGCATCAACAGTTTGTGTCGCATATGGCTTGTGATCACGCCGGTGATACATAATCAGGAATTGCTCGATCAATCGCTTTATGTCGCCAGCATGGTTTCTATATCCTTACCCTAGGAACTGCTGGCTAGTGCCAGTTAGAACGTTATTTCGACTGTGGATTCGACTTTATCATGGTGTCTAAGTGAACCCCAAGGATTTTAGGATGTGTGACAGTAGGAATGTCTCCTGCAGTGAAAGACGCTATTCTGTTGAACTCCTCTGAGCACTCCCTCTTATGTGTGGGATTAGGTGCCTTAGCAGTGAAATGAAGCATAGTTTGATCGTATGGGCGACGTATCTATCTATCACATTTTCTGGTCTCTAATATAAGATGACACTAACGAAAAAAAAACATCAAACCTATTTTTCTCCCATTTCTTCAGAACAATTCCAATGTAAAATCTTATGTTGCTCCTCACGCACAGTATAACTTCGACCTTTTGTTAAATTTAAGGTTTAGACTTGGATTCACTCACTCAGCACAAGACAAACGACGAATAATGTTTTACGTTTGTTTCATATAAGCGCTGTTACATTGGACCAGCGCTTACTTATTGTTTCTGAACTATGAACGCGTTTCCAAATGCTATAAGTATTGCCAGCCTAGAATTACACAAATGAAAGAGAGCTTTACATTTTATTTGACGAATTAAGCAATTATATTAATGTGCGTTTTGCATACTTTTAGGATAAAATTAACGAGACTTTGAGGAAACGCACATTATAAATTATACATGCTTTAACGTTACCAAATGTAACTTACAACGCTTTAAAGAATTGGCCCAAAGATCCATTCTCTCAAAACTCTTATCGAATGGTTAGTTTTATCGCATAGAGAAGACACACACACAATTTTCAGAAAGCTTTTCCATTATATTGAATAGAATTTTTGTTTAATTCGTCTAGTTATGTTGTTATTTTTTGCTCATTTACGCTGTTGTATGAAACTGCGCAATGATTTTTTCAATCTAAGATGATGGCGTAGCAATGCAAAATAAACAAAAAATCCATTCAATAAGGGTGGAAAAGCTTTCTGAATATTGTGTATTCTCTATGCGAAAGACTTCTCAGTAACCGATCCAAAATATATGAGTAACCTGTCCCAAATCTTATTCAATGTTGTGCAGGAAAGGCTAGTTTCATTTGCACATGCCTATAAAATCGTTTCCCATCACAATAATTTTCAACACTTCATTTAAAGTCCAGTTTAAGAAGTTGAGTATAGTATGACAGATAAAACGAAAATTGCAAGAAAATATCGTCAAATCATTAAAATTTCATGAGAAGTGCAATCCAACTGACGACCAACAAATAATTCTATCTGACGATCGATCGCATGGTGTATGTTAACTTTTTGTGCGTTTAGTCCGCCGCAGCGAGGGGTCAAAATTATACATCATGACTGTCCAATCAACTGTGTAACTGATCCTGATCTATTTTTTGTTCGCAGGGTGACAATAAGGGAGGTGAAGGTGGCGATATGCAAGGAGGCAACCACCAAGGAGGAGGTGGTGGTGGTGGTGGTGGCGGCGGCGGCGGTATGGGTAATCGCCGTGATAATAGAGATCGCACAGATGATCGACGTGGTCCAGGTGGTGGTGGTCGTCGTGGCGATGATTTCATGATTGGCAACAAATTGAAACAAATACAAGGCCCCACACACGAACTACCCCCAATTGATGCTGAGGAGACGAAATTTTCAGGACGCAATCGTCTTTACATTGGCAACTTGACGAGTGACATCAACGAGGAAGAGCTACGTGAAATGTTCAAACCATTCGGTGAAATCAACGAAGTATTCCTCAATGCCGAAAAAAATTTCGCCTTCCTAAAGGTCGACTATCATGCAAATGCCGAGCGAGCAAAACGCGAATTGGACGGCTTTATGCGTAAAAATCGTTCATTGCGTGTACGCTTTGCCCCCAACGCCACAATTCTGAAAGTTAAGAATCTCACACCATTCGTCTCCAATGAATTGCTCTTCAAATCATTTGAAGTATTCGGACCGGTTGAAAGGGCCGTCATTGTTGTGGATGATCGTGGAAAGTCGACGGGTGAGGGTATTGTCGAGTTTGCTCGTAAAGCTGGCGCTATGGCAGCAATGCGTTTGTGCAGTGACCGATGCTTTTTCCTGACGTCGTCGTTGCGCCCGTGCGTTGTTGAACCGTTGGAAATCAATGACGATACAGACGGTCTTCCCGACAAGTCGATGAATAAGAAGTCACAAGATTTCTTCAAGGCCCGACAAGTTGGACCACGTTTTGCCGATCCCGGTTCGTTTGAGCATGAATTTGGAACGCGTTGGAAGCAATTGCACGAATTGTTCAAGCAAAAGCACGAGGCTCTGAAAAGAGAACTGGAAATTGAAGAAGACAAGTTGGAGGCTCAAATGGAGTATGCACGATATGAGCACGAAACTGAGATGTTGAGAGAACGTAAGTATTTATCAGAAATGCTAATTTTATTAATTTCATTTGAGGAAATCAATTTGTATATTTTGATTTTAGTACAGAATTTAAATAAATTTGCTGGCAATTCTTTCGATTCAATTGATTGATTATACTTCTTTCTCTAAAATTTCCAGAACTTCGTCAGCGCGAACAGGATCGCGAACGTCAAAAGATGGAATGGGAAATGAAAAGTAATAACCGCGAGGAACTGCGCTTGCGCGAAGAGGAACAACTTCGTCGCCAGGAGGAACAAATGCAAATTCGCATGAATCGCCAGGATGAAGAGATGCGTCGTCGCCAGCAAGAAAATACCCTTTTCATGCAAGCCCAACAGCTTAACTCGCTATTGGATCAACAAGAGATCAATCAGGGTAATAATATGGGAGGCGGCAATGACGGCAATATGAATCGTAATTTTAACGGTGGTAACAATATGAATCGTAATTTTGGAGGTAGGTTGTTGGTTTCGACAAAATTCTCATAGCATAATGCAGCAATGAATCATCAGCCAAATAACACTATCTAACAAATTTATTTATTTTTTATAGGTGATAACATGGGGGGAAACAACATGGGTGGCGGAAATCAGGTAAGTCGTTTTGTTGTTCCTTTCTTTCGTCGCTAGCAATTCATGCAGATGAATTCATGAGCGTTGTGTAACTCTTGACATCTACACAGGATTTTAATGGATTACTATGGTAGCATTACACGGAGAATAAAAAAATCGTTTATGTTATAAACCGTTTTGAGAGAAAATATTTTTAAATCTAGTAAAACAACACACAATACTCTTAAGAATTTGTGTGGTAAATGACTGCATAGTATATATATTTAAGAAAGCAAACATTAAATGCAACTATTTATTTAAACAGAAGATTTTAAAAACATCAAAAGCGCTTAAATAATGTATACCATATGTGTAGGCATCGTTTGATATGTTTACATCTTGAATTGACAATGCAATGCAAGCGTGATAGATGGATTGTTTTAAAGTCCTGGCCAGACTTTTTCATAATCGTATTATCCTCTCTCATTGCACCAATTCAATGTGAACATTTTTAATTCGGTGCCTCTGAATTTCGGAAAATAAAACAACCTACCTTTATCCTACTAAAAAGAACAGTAAAATCTCTTCTCCTACTTGGTTTGGAATTGTAACAACTACTATTATTGAACGTATGCATTTTCTAGTGGATTATGCTTGAAGGACTGTCCATGATACTTATATAATTATAAAGAACAGAATAGGTTTGCTCATGATATATCGTTGGAGTGTTTTTCGGCTCAGTGTCTTGATATACATATCTTATGTCTCACTATTATTCTGAAAAAAAAAAAATATGGATCATAAACATAGTCTACCTCGTCAGCCTCCCCTCATTGTATTGTTTTATGTCTAAAATCATTTTGAGAATCTAGAAATCACTGTTTGAAAGAGAGGAGCTGAAGATTTCAGTTACATATTATATGTGGGACCTCGACGTCGTTATTCATCGTGTTTGTTTATTAGGTAGACGATTTTACGCTAAAGCCTAGTATTGACCTCGAGAGTGAAATTTTTGTCCGTTGCGATTTTTTCAATGAAAATGTATTGTTACTGTCGTGGAATGCTGGGGAATTCCATAAGCTACAGTCCGAAAACCGTTCCATAATTTTTCTCGGCCATTTTACGTATTTTTTTCGATTCCCCGGTCATTTCATCGTGAAAAGTGAAATCACCGGGGAATCGAAAAAAATGATACATAAAATGGACGAAAAAATTATGGAACTGTTTTCGCATTGTAGCTTATGGAATTCCCCACATATTCCACGACAGTAACAATACATTTTCATTGAAAAAATCGCAACGGACAAAAATTTCACTCTCGAGGTCAATACTAGGCTTAATGGTGAACCCTTAACCTAAGTAAAAAGAGATGTTCCGCCGCGTGGATCGATGGATATTTGGTAGCTCTGCGGTTAGAGACGACAGTCTCTCTCTGAATTACCTGTGCGTGGGTTCGAATCTCACTGCGGTAATGGAAAATGTTCCTACGTCAGCCGGTTCTACGATGTGTAAATTGTCCCGGAGCTTTCCGTTGTTACAAGGGTCAAGAGCTGCGTAACCCTCCATCAATTCAAGAGAAAAAAAAAACTTTAATCGCAATAACAGAATATCAGATCGTAACATAATTTTGAGGTCAATGCAGATCATCAGATTTGAAATCATTCGATTCTCGGTACACATCCTGTGCAAACAGAATTGCTTCGGCATCAAATTGCCACATAAACATAAAAATTAAATTGAGTAGTTTCTTTTAATTTTGTGTGCTTTTGTTGCTCCATATTATGTGAAGATTTACAATTTTGTTAGTGCTTACACTTTTACAGCAGAAGCTGCCAAAATCCTTCGAAAGACAATATAAAAATATAAAAGAGAATCGTATGTTTGCATCTAAAAAGTACTGCTGAAATTTTGTTTATCTTAAATGGAGAAGGAATCGTTGTGCAATTAACTACTTTTGTGTGATATGCTTTTTGAAATGCAAAGATACCATCATTTGTAAAAAGCGTTGTTGCATTATGCATAAAAAAAATAACAGGCACGACAGTCCAACATTGGACTAAGGCCGCACATGTGTTATTGATATCCAATTTATGCAGATTTAATTTGGAAGCCGGTAGTATTATACCAAATTTTGGAACATTATGCTATCAGCTCTCGAAAGACGAATTTTCTTTGTCTCTTATCAACACTAGCGACTCTTACCATCCGCCATATAGCCATATATATTGGAACCTCAAAAGTTCTTCTTATGACGGATAGCAGAACGAGCCGTATTACTACACTACGCTTGTCTCAAGTCATCTTGTAGACAATTCAAAACCATATAAGAAGAAACATTTCAATCGGGTCTTAGGCACGGTTAGTTCGTAGCCAACTACTCAACTAATTGAAGAGCATTCTCACAATGTTGACACTTCATGTTCGGTTAATCAGATATTCGCTCGTTCATTTCTAAACGCAGCCAATGTGTGTGCAAGGGTCGTCCGAAAAGTTTTCGTTCTGATCATGACATGGCGTGGCTATCGCACAATGGTTTTGATGGTAACACCAAATCATTTCAAATCGATACACTTTCCTAGTTTTCCAAGCATTCCGAAATATAGGGTTTCGGAAACACTGCAGAACAGGAGACGTTGACCTCAACATTTTACGTGAACCACTTTTACTCGATTCAAGGGATCGAAAAAGGGCCACACGGGATCAGTTCATCAAAGTGGTGGGAGTATGCGTTACCACTTCGTACATATATATATTCTTCTAATTAGACCTAGGTGAGTCTGGATGAATGAGCCGATGCGTTGTCGTTATGGGAGAGAACTTTTTACGCTACAAGACCATGTGGTCATTAAATTAAGTCAATAAAAGACTGCCGCATTTTTCTGTAACCGAAGAAAATCTGTGTGGATCACCCCCTCCGAAACGCCAAAAATGCAACACAGATATTTTCGATTCAGGATAGCTGCTCAGAAGAAGGAATCCTTTTCAGCAGATTTTCTATGAACACCTCCGTCTGCTTGGTGTCGGAAGCGAAGTTGATCCATGCTTTATTTTAATATCACCAATCGGCGAAAAAAAAACTCTTCAACTTGTGGTCATACGATTTCATCTGTTGTCCAAAATGAGCTAACGTGGCATCCAGCCATCGCGGAGAATTCTCTCTTATCTCCTAATGGTCGTGTCCGATGTTTCCCACATGTTCATATGATAATCCCTTGACCTCGCCTATTTGGCCCGAATCCATTCGTTGATCGGCTACCACGAGATCACGGGCTGTGCCGCTCATTTCCACATGTTGCACCGTTGTAAGCGTTCACTGCCATTGTCATTGACTTTCTACGAAAGTTGATTGATCCTTTTTGCGGTTTTCCTATCTACAGTAGTAGGACCCCGATAATCCGAACTTGAAAATCTGGCTTCGGATATGTGCCAAATTTTGTTTCAAAAAATTCATCAATTTTATCAAGTCTGTTCAGCTTATACTGCTCTAATATTAAGAAACGCATATTTCGAACAAAAATTTATTATCGTTAAAATTGTTATTTTTTATTGATTTTATTAAAACTACTGTCCATCAGCGCGTAAATTAGTGCATTTCGAAATTTCGGACAATTCGATAATCCCGATAGGGTCCAGTCCCATTCAATCCGGAATATCGGGGCTCTACCGTATTAGTTTTTAATTAGTGGGCGAAACGCAACTTTTCATTGTGGTAAAATTGGCTTGGCTTGACTTGCTCTCACAAAAGCGTGTGTTCTGCATCGCATTTTCCTTTCTGAAGGAGTTGTTATCAACTATCAAATCGATTTTGCAATGGCCCAAAGGAAATTTTTTGGACAACCCTCGTACACTCAAAAGCTTTGATATTTTTTTTTTGTATTTTATTTTAAAAGTTCTGGCTCAACGTAGCACTACCACTGTTTTAATTCGATTCCTAATCGGACCTTGATTAAATAATTTATTCATATTGCAACGAACAAACGTGCAAACAAATTTGCAAATTTGATGCATCCTCGTGAATATATTTCCTTTACTACTATTGATATTTGAGGCGACATGTTTTTGGGGCAAACTATCAACTATTGTTCTCATATTATAAGTCACAGCTATGTGCTGGCTGGCTTCAGTATAGGAAAATATAATATTCAACTTGTAGAAAAACAATAATGTAATCAGCATCCATAAAAAAAATCTCCACCCACTTTTATGTGAAAATCTGTTACAATTCTATTTTTCGCACTGAGAGAGATTTTACTGTTTCTTTTATTTCGTTCATAAAATTTTACCGGAAGTTATACATTCGTTCTTTTCTCGTCAACTGCATATAATAATATAAAATTATCATAATTTTCAATACCAATTTATCTAAATAAATTTGTTTTACTCTTTATCACCGACAATGTCGTTTTTTTCTTCAAAAAAATGACCATTTTTTCACCGTTAGGATCAGGGATTCATACCGTTCGATATACTAAATGATAACAAACCAAATCAATTTGATAATAACAACCCGAACCAGGGAGGAGGTGGTGGTGGCGGCGGCGGCGGCGGCGGCGGCAATAACGGACCAAATCAACGTGGCGGCGGTGGCGGCAATCGCCAATGGGGAAATGATAATCGAAGAGGCGGCGGCGGAAATGATTTCCAAAATAAACGAAGACGTTTCTAAATGGGAAACTGAGAATGAGATTTTAAGATAAACATACATACAAACATATGGTAGATTGTAAGATTTCTCTCGGAGAGTGTGAGATGATACATACACACGTTTGACGGTTTTTCATTGTTGCGTACATGGCGAACATGTACCACTTTTAAACCAATTTAAATCAATAACAAGAATAATGGTAGAACTATCAGCTGACAATTATTTCCAACAATTTCGTATGATGATATATAGATAGTGCTTAGTTTAGACGGCAAGCACAACTTTCCAATAATCGTATTTCATATTTTAATCTGTTTTTCATTTAAGTCAAACTTGACACAAAAAGAAAGTCTTAACATGAAAGTACATCGTATGTGCGCGTAAATGGTTTGCAATTACATATACGCAAAACACACCGTGACCTACCGAAGAATTGGGATAAGTTTTTATTTTTCTTTAGTGATACAAAATTTAATTTAATGAAAAAAAAAAACATATTTTAAGTAGATTTTTAGTAACCTCGCAATTTTGCGAGTGTTCAAGGAAACTAATCTTACATAATTATCAAACAAATTGTATTCTGTGCTCACACACTGTATGTGTGAAGTGAACATGTCACCGCACCATTTTTACAAATGTTCTAATTTGTGAAGGAGAAAATTTTGAAAACATGCGTTGTGTGGAACAAGTGGATTTCAAATGTTTCTCTTTTTTTTTATTTTTGAATTGCAAAATCCAAAATTCATTAAACAATGCCTAATTTGTACTTTGCCAAGAGCACACATAAATTACTAAATGTATTATATAACATAATATAAAATGAGTTTTAAATAACGTTTGTTGTATAGTTTTCGTTAGTAGAGGTAGACATTAGACAGTTTCGGGGGCATTCGCCTTTGCGAATAGGCAAAACTCACACGGGGTATTCTAGTTTCCGCGATATAATGGCTAAATTGTTTAGTATTACATTTTTCATTATTGGCATAATTTCGAAATATGTAGTTCTGTTCTTATCGAGCAGTGATGTAAGATTTCTCAAAGAAGTTTGCGTTCAATTGTATGGCATTCCACGCCAGGTACCATTTTCATCAATATCCTTTGGCTCCAGAACAAGAATTTTATGGAATTTTAGGTTGTCCTGTTGTTTATTTTATTTTAGAGAGTCTGCGCAAAACACGAATGCCACTCAGGTTAAGCATTTTTATAATAACTAGTTAAGTCCCAAACGTAGCTTTGCCTACTGAACTACTTTAAACTGCGATTGTTTGAGGAACACTTACTGTAATGTGCTTATTCCAACAAGTGACTGTATACATATGGAGCCGTCACCGTTACTTAGTTCTTAAGACGGAAATTATGACTGAAACAACGTAACATCGACTCGCAAAATGGAGTAAAAAATTTTATAATGTATTCAGATATTATCTCGAAAATGTCAGTTACTTGATTAATTTGGAAAATGCGAAATACTTGGAGTAGGGGGGATGATCGAATGATGGATGTTGACGGATCGGTAGATGATCTTACTCGCAAATAGATAACCTGGAATTCTGTCAAGCTTTGGGGGACAGTTTTTTTCTATCGTCTAAAGTTATGTCTTACAATATATTGTAAAGGTACATTTTTCTCGACACGACCCCAGCGGCTATAGCGATAGCGACTCGCTCATTTCATATAAAAACTCATTTTTCTCTCATTCTAAAAACGAGTTTTTATATGAAATGAGCGAGTCGCTGTCGCTATAGCCGATGCAGTCGTGTCGAGGACAACGTACCTTAAAAACGAGTTTTTATATGGAATGAGCGAGTCGCTGTCGCTAGAGTCGTGCCGAGGAAAATGTACCTTAAGGAAGAAAAAATTTTCTTAGGCGATACATGACAATTCCATTTTCATTATACATATTGTCTGAATTAAGGTTAGCCGATACAAGCAAGAAAAAAAAACAAATGAAAGTGTCGCCAAACGCTTTGCAGTCTGCAGCTGTTTTTTATAATTGCATAATACTTCATTAACTAAGATTTAACTTTAGGAAAATACGCTGTTCATTTATCTTATTGTTGCGTAGGGATGTACTTAATGTTTATAATGTGGAACTCGTTGAACACTTTTTGGTGATACAACTTTGCTGTTTGTGTGCTATTTGCTATAGGATCAATTTTTTTGTCAAATTCAAAAAAAAACGGGGGTAGGTTGGGGATGGTTTCGACTTTTGAAAATTGTTGGTTACGTTCTGTTGCGAGACATACGCGGCTTTTCATCGATATATCATAATAATGAACATGACAACTGGAAAACGAATTTCATCTTTGCATTAGTGAAATAAAATGATTGTGTCGACTATATCCACTGGATTGAATGTTGTTCCCGAATCGTTGTTAAACGAAAAAATTATATTATGTGTCTACTATGTGCGGAAATCGCTGTTTGCGCTCTTTGTTGCATACAAGAGCTGCGTCAAAAATCTATTTAATCATCAACTCTACAAATGTATGAATCGATCACATGAAAATACTGCTCTACCACTGTGTACCACTGCATACTCGTACTACTCGAATCACTTGTGACATGTGAATTTTATACAAACTTCTCATTTCTTCTACTCGAGGTAAGAACGTGTTTTTTTTACTTATTTTAATTGTGTTTACACAATACTATTGTATTTAATTAGCTATTAATATTGTCTTGACTGATTGTGTTTCCCAGATATGCCATTCTATTTTGTTTAATACGAATTACTGCTACAGTGAATCTAAAGTTGAAATAAATACCAACTAATTTTACTACTGGTGGCCGGGTCGTGGACAGGACCCGATGAAAGTCTTTAATTGTGTTTGTCACAAACTTTTTACTATCTGACGACTTATCTGCGTTTTTTTATTAACTACTGAGAATTGATCAAGTCAAGTCTCTCGACTTAAATTCTGGATTTTTTTTGACGATGGATAACTGAACTATATGGAATCAACTTATCTACATAATAATGAAGCACTAATTCTTGGCATACGACACGGCATATCTGGGATTATTAGTTGTTAGTTTTATGAACCACATTTACATATTTTGTTGAGTTATTGTATTTTTTGAATGGAATGGACAGAGAGTGCATTGAAATAAATTCCCTCGATTTAGAGTTTTGGTAATAGGAATTTTTGAAACCATTGAATATCTTGTGAATATGTTCTGAAACTTCTATAAATTCTTATGTAAACTACTATGAAAGAACTTTAATTTTTACCATCAGATGCATGAATTTGACGGTTATTATCTTTATACATAACATTTTCATTGGATATTTAAAAAAAAACTTTCAATTTGCTTGAATTTATGCTGGGGATTTAATATTTGCTGATGGAAACTTCTGGTAAATAATTGTGCCTACACCGCAGGCCGAGCATCGCGACGCTATGGATCGGTATACGGAGCAAGGAGGATAAAGAAAACTTCTGATAAATTTTAACACTAAAACACATACGTCCACTAAAACTAAACTTGGAAATTATCGATTTGCGTGCGATAAATGCAAATGTGCAATATTTTTATTTATAAAACAATATAAAATCTCAACTGTTTGAATTTTTCACCATAAGGGTTTTAAAGTTTTACATTTAATCTCTTGGTAGTACTTTTGATGAAAAGTTGATTCGATTTCTTATCGCATATTGTATACAACACTCTAATGAACTGAATAGCTAACTTGTTCATAGTAGTACATACTCCCAGTATGAGCTATGATAAACTATCTTGGTTCGGTTGACATTCGCGTCTTATGACAGTCTCAGTTTTTCCGACTATACTTATCCAAAATAGGTATATGGGGCATACCATTGCAACTGCATACATATATTATTATATACATAATTGATCTTTCAGATGAGAACGGAGCGAGCTGCATGTAATGTTCGCATACATGGTCATCGTCCTATGTTCCTGCCGTACTGTGTTATAAATACAGACTGTCAGATGTGTTTCTCATTTATATCATATTGAGGTGTTGAGATCAACAGCACGCTCGTCCGTGCCAATTTGATGAGTCTCATCAAATTGCCACATACTTTTTTAACATTATGAGTGAGATCATTGCCTCGCACATGGTTGCCGAATTCGGAAACTATCATAAACTGTACTCGTCTACAGCGGGATTCAAACACACAACTTCGAAGGCGAGCGCGCAAACCACTACACCAACTAGACTACGCACTATGCTTTAAATAAATAACAGGCGCGACAATCCAGCATTGGACTAAGGCCGCAGGATGTGTTAATGACATCCTATTTCCAAGATCTTATCTGCTTTGTTTTTTTTTTGTTGAGGTAATGAGATCAGCATCACGCTCAGCAGTGTTTTTTATCCCCATAAATGGATACTCGTTTAACATCTGAGTGAGATCATTGTCCGTCACAAGCTCGTGAGTTCGAAAAACACCATGATCCACTGTGAGATTCGAACTAATGACCCTGTGCATCGAAGGTGCGCGCACTAACCGCTAGACCAGCCAGACTACGGACTATGCTTTGCTCAACGACTATTTTCTCTTCGGACTGCGATTAGATGCCAGCTATATATACCTCTACTTCTTTATCGTAATAGTCGAACAATATTAATTTCAATTGAAAAAGTAGAAATAAAATTATGGCAACATTGAATCGGTTCTAGTTAAATCTAAAATGAAAAACCATGAACTTGGTATTCGTCTCTACTGCGAAGGATGAATCTGTTCATTTAATATCTTCCAGTTTGTACTTACCAGAAAATTAAAAATGGTTATCTGACAAATAAAAAAAAAATCACGAAGTTTAAGAATTAGTTATAGTTCTTGCTTCGGCAGAACATATACTATACTAAAATACATATAGTTTTATCTAACGCATTACTTATTCCAATATCTGATTCATCGCATAATTGTCAATATACATGTTATTTATTTTTACCGGCAGAGTTTGCCAAACCCAGCGTAAAATGTCGGTACCTGGGATTGCCCAACCACACACTAGCATGCCCCATTACATGGCCTTTGTCCCTCCCAGACGTGTGTTGTCCACAACTTGGATCTTTTGCGCGCGGTTTTTGAAACCTCGATCAGTGTGGTTGAGGTCAATGAATATAATCTTTATCTGACCTTTTTTGAGATGTCTAATCGACACATTCGACTGTAAAATTCTAGATTATGTACACTGATTTACAATTTTAAGATTTCGTATTAGCAACTGCAACATCTATTTATCGCATTAGTCCATCATTGATTCACAATATGTGCCAATATATCTTAAAACATTTTTTACAAGTAATACATAATTTATGTATGATATAATATTTGCCTGCTTCTGTATTAAAGGCATTAATACTGTTATACATCAAATTCGTCATATTTTAGTTAAAATGTTTGCTTTTATCGATATCTGTCATTTTCTAAACAAAATGAATTGGGTCTCTCTGCCTCGAAAACACGAAAAGAACTCTTACGTATACTTTACGTATAATTCACAACATTTATATAAAAAAATGGTTAAAAGCGAATTGTTATTCACCAAAATTCATAATAACTAGCTGAAGAAGGATTATTTACAACAATATCCAAATGCCCAAGAAATTAAAAAAAAGGATGTGAATAGTTACTGTTTATAAATACCACTTGATGGACCCAAGGCCAGAGGCAGACCGAAGAACACCTGGATGTGTCAAATGAAAAAGCAACAACAACGCATTGGTCTCGGCGATGACACGATCCAAGATAGAGCTGCCTGTAGAAATATGCTGAGATATTACCGCCAAAACGGGCGATGTGCCTACACCGCAGGTCGAGCAACGCGAAACCATGGAGCGGTATAAAGAACGAGGCAAGGAAGAAGAAGAAAGACTGGTTATAAATGCGTCGATGGAGAACTATAGACTTCAACTTATCAACAATTAATACAGAAATGGAAAAAGGCAACCAGTTGATTACAGAAGAAGCGAATAGACTGCCTGATGGTAACATAAAAATATGAAAAATAAATAAATAAGACCACAAAATAATCAAAAATAAAGGCCTCCATTAATATTTGAGTATGTACATACTCGGTTAAGTCTTGAGAGTTCCAGACAATAACAGTGGAATGTGGGATCGTACGGAGTCATTGCCACCCTTCATGGTAATTAACTATTCAATGTTCGCTTTACTATGTAAAAAAAATTGCAGTAGGAACAAAAATCTATGCACCTGATTCAATTTATTTTTTTGAATCAAACATCAAAAACAATATTTTTTGCAATTACTATGCTACACTATTTTGGAAATATTTAAAAAAAATCTTCTTGCTATTACATATTATCCTTTGGCTTTTGTAAACAGCCAGACAATTGATAGGAATGCATGGCTTGGGGTATTTTTTATGGGTTTGTAGATACCTAAATATCGACGAGTTACGACAATTGTGTATTTTCTTCTGCTTGAAAAAATGTAAAACTACATAGCTTATAGCCTTATGTTTCTTCCAATCTGATATTAGGGGTAATCGGTTTCGGGATTTCTACTAACCTTCGTTACAAGAAAAATTCGTTACATCGAAAAGGAAAGGCGCTCATTCTCACAACCTTAAAAATAACAAGAAAATTAATGCATACATATTTACATATCAAATGAAATAATTATTTTTGTGAACATTTTACAAGATATTTGAATATTATCGTTTCAACAAATTCTTATTGCACTACTCTTTATCAACATTTCTCGAAGAAAACTGTATTATTCCACCCAACCATAAGAGTTTATTTTTGCCACATGAATCTCAATTTTAGCTTCAATCGAATGCCTATTGAATAGGATACAATTCAAACGCCTGATCGCAGTAGCTGTTGGTTGCATCTTTATCGAATTCGCTGTTGACAGACATGATTCTGCAAAGGCTTATGTGCGTCCACGCGATTATCGCTCATTGATGTTCGTTCAGTAATAAATTCTGAGCATTACGTAGTTACATATATTTTTTTCATATAGATGTGACGTGAGTGGATACAGGTGACAATTTGATATTTTTGAGAAACGGTCTTTATTGAATAAATGAGATTTAAATGCCTTAAGGCCGGGGTGTCAATCACAGTCTTCAAGTTTGAGCGGGCCGCAGGATAAATATTTCGAAATCGCTTATATATTTAAAAAAAATTTAATCACATATTTTTTAACCTGTGTTTGTAAATCGGAGATACTTTACGACCTCAGGATTACATCCTGTCATGGCCATCTTTTGAAAATGTTCTTCAAACAAATTTAGAAACTTAGATAAGAAGTTAAAAATTCGCAAAATTTGACTGCTGATCTGAACATTTTAGCACATGTCATCCAGAAACATTCCATGTAGCCCAAAACGACTTCGGGAGCTATAAATATTTTCTTTAATTCCATTACCGACGTACGGTAATGCAGCCAAAGAAAATGACCGTTTATCCTTACAATTATTGGGCAGTGTATGGCGATTCTTACGCATGCACCAGTAAAGATTAACAAGCTAAAAGGTCAAAAAATTGGGTAATGGGGTGAAATTGTTATGTTTACAAAATCTCACATCCGAGTGATTACTAATTTCAACAGAGAACAAGTTACTGATCGCAAACTTTGAAGTCGTTTTTCTCAGTATTTTCTGCGTGCGAGCTATCACCTTTATCCACTCACATCCTGATATATGCAAATATAGTGCTCAGAGCTTTGGCTGAACTACGTTCGCAGAGCGATCATCGCGTGGAGAAAATCAAACCTTAAAAATGAACAAAACTAGACTAAAATCAAATAGGAAACGACAATCATATTAAGATTTCTGGACATTGACTAATGAAATTTCCACTTACAGATTATGCACCTGTTTGGATGAACAAATGAACTTCAACGTTAACTGGAATAAATCCGTGAGGTAAGTTCAACTAGTTTCTTTGTTGTTGTTATTATTTTGTGTTTATGTTACGAAACAATGATTGATTCTATACGGATCTAATTACTGATTATTTTGAGGAAATTTTAAGTTCTGAGTTTTACCTATAATCAGTGGCGGCTCGCCAATATGTGCACGTGCACCCCCAGATAAAACAACGATATCAACTCATCATTTGCTGAATATCTTCGCAAAATAAAACACTTCACAAAATATAAAAAACCTCCGACGCACGCGAAATACGTATTCTGGGTGTCATACGTACCTATAACACAAGCCACGCATTGAATATGTCGCGGCCAGCGTCCAACATCTAGCATCACTCCATAAAGCACTCTCGGTGTGGTGCACAGAGTCATATCTAATATCATATCAACTGGTGCACTCGCTCCAAAATCAGATATGTGAAGAGTTCCCGGGGCAAGGGGAAAGTGCAAAATTTACACTGGAGTTTGTGCACAGATAGGCTGTGCACAACACTTAGTGATGATGAATTTAGGTGTGTGTCGTGTGTATATGGAAGAAAATCTAGATCTTTGTTTGCTGGCATGTATAAGATGCAAAAAACAGGATGAAACCTGGTTTCGGGAATTGGCTTTTTTCGTAAAATGTTGAAGGCGGAGCGAACTACATAATTTTTTTTTTTTTTTTTTAATTTGTGTAAGTGAATTTGGAACTTAATTACGTATCACAATTTTATTGGCTATTGTAAATCGTTCAAAGGTTTTTTAGGGCCTGTTAGAAATCCACATAATCAAAAGTTGAATTTTTACCGGGTGAATTTGTTCTTTTGTTAATGTTTGTTTTTATTTTTTTAATGGGTGGTTAATGGATGACGGCTTTTTCGCTTTGTTTCCGTTTTTTTCGGTGGCAATAGTTCTACCGAACACATACGTCACGCCTCGGCTCTGCGAAAGGCTAATAAAGCCGAAAACGAAAGGTTCAAACACTTCAACACTTTAAGCCCCTATTTACATATTTTTTAAGAATTGGTTGCTCTTGTTTGTTGGATATGAGTAGTGAACCCCAGTTCCGAAGGTCACGAGCCGCCACTGCCTATAATATAAAAACATACATTTTGAAAAATATATGAAACGATTCGACTGTGTATATAACATAAAATATTTTCATTGTACAGATAATGTGGGAGACTATTGCTGTTTTCTAACGTAAACTTTGGATATTTTAATCAAGGTGAGTACTAAATACTAATTGACGTCTATTATACATTTGTAAGAGTTAAAATGATGAAATTAAATTACCGTTTGATTTTTCCGTGATAATAACAATGGCGGAATAATAACTGATTGATGATATCTTCATGAACATTTTTGAAATATTCATTGGCAATGTGTCGTAATCCTGAATTACTCATTATTTTGGACCTATTTTTGGCCTGATGAAAAATGCATACCCCTTTTGTCGTTACGTGTAAACATGCTAAATTACATAAATTAAATTACAATTAATTTGTTCAATCTCTAATTAAACATGCTACAAATACAAAGCATACTGCTTTTCACTTTTCTTAGAAATTTTAACAATGTAAAATTTGGATACCCGTTTGATGACTGCCTTGAATATAATTCAAAATTGTTCTATTTTCCAAACTTGAATACTTCCTTAGAGATATTCTCTGAACATGATTCAACTTTGGACATAAATACGTTTTTTTTTTTAAGAAATATCAGCTTATTTTTTGCAATGAAAAAATCTAATTTAATCTTTATTATTTTCCAGTATCATATTAAACATGATATAAAACGATTCCAAAGAGCTGGTTCAGGGGATGCATTTCGGCACAGTCAAGGTAAGAACAATTTATTACATTTTTTGAATTTGAATATAATGTGGTATTATATGTAATTAAATGATGAAATTCAATTACCGTTTGAAGTTTTCGTGATAAAAAATAAGGCGGAATTTTTACTGATAAATTATATCAAAATGTTTGAAATTTTCATTAGAAACTTTTATAGTTATTGTACTTTATTGACTAACAAAATTTGCAGTGCCTAATACCAAATGTCTTGTACTGCGTTAGATTTTTTTTTAACTTATTTAAACCAGAGCTTTGAATACACCTTTTCACCTTTAGTTAACTGAACAGACGATGGGAATTTCAAACTACTTTGCTTTAACTTCTAAAAACCATCAAAGTCATAAAAACCAATAAATCTAAACCAATTTTTCTTTAATTTCAGCTGTTAGAACTCACCCATCGGAATTTCTTTGCGCACATTTGTATTCAAGGTAAGCATAATACACTCTTAAATGCTTATAATGAAAATGTATAAAAAGAGCAAAGTTTAAACTATGATTAAAATTTACGGATCTAATTACTGATTGCATTGAGGAAAAACTACTTTCTGAGTTTTAACTGATTAAAAAAAAATTCTCCTGAATATTATCCAATTTGGTTATTAACATTCAATTACCTTAATATTACATTTTATTTTTCCAGGTATTAATATGCGATATGTCCAGTCGATTCAAAAATGCTGTATCGACCGGAGAGGATTTTCGATTTTTTGCAAAAGGCATCAGGTGTTCCAATGCTGACATTATGGTAAGCCAACTATAATCATCACAGCTTTATACATAAAGTACTTACATTGATTATATTTCTATGATGACATTTAATTACCGTTTGATTTAAATGTGAGAATAAACTTTAGCGGCTTTTTTACTGATCTGTTTTAAAAAGGTGCAGGCAATGCTTTGTGGGTAAAAAAACGAAAATTTGAATTACGCATTACATATTGAAGAATATCTGATGCAATTGTAAATCTGCTGTTTATTCTATTATCAATTATTTTGTACTAGAGTTCAAAATTTCGTTTGTTTATTCTTCAAAGATGCTTAAATCCTTCAACGTACCTTTAAGCTCGAACGTTACCACTTTGATCAATTAAGTTTTATTAACCCACATTTTTGTTTTGTTTTCAGCAACACTAGCCGAAGTTACCGGTTCTTCTCTGCAGATTATTAAACATGATTAAAGGTATATTTTGATTATTCTATTCTCTTCTACTCATTGACGTTAATTTGTTAAAATTTGATATGATGATATTAATTGGTCCGTGTTTATGATTTAATTTGATTCAAACATTTCCAATTACTGATTTGCAAAAAAAAAATAGGTGCACTCTTTTTGTCAATTTTTCATTATAAATTCTAGTTTTGTAGGCAATAAATCCAATAATATCAATAAATTGATTATTTCTCTAAGAGTTGTTTAACTTTATGCTATGTATTTACATACTGTCATTCGTCTGCCAAAAGATGCGCCTATTAATAAGTCTTACTTAAAATGTATTAAAATAAATAACGACGTCAATTTTCATAGATTTTATTTTATGATTTATAGGCATTCCGCAAGTAAGATGTTGGCTCATGGAGTGTGGTTCTGATAACTTCTAAATGGTAAGCATATTCATCTAAATAGTACATATTACATGCAGTTAATTTCTATACAAAGAATTAAAAGTACATTTTATGATGATATTAATTGGTCCGTGTTTATGAATTTCTTTGATTCAACTCTTCCAATTACTGATTATAACTTCAAAATACATATTTAGGCTTATTCTGCTATCCGTTTTCATAAGGAGAACTTTGGGTTGCCGATATTTTCCGCTATATCGCGGATAGTGCAGTAGTGGCGCTATTGTGAATAAGAAGGCAACGAAAATTCTTCTTTCGAGAGCTGATAGCGTAATGTTCCCATATTTGAAAATCAGTGCACTACCTTCTTATCTAAAACATAACTAAATTCCGATTTTCTTCATTGCAGGCTCTGATGTGTTGGATGGAGGCTTAAAGATGCATACTCGATTGAATCTTTTTCTAGGAGTATCTCGACACTCACAAAAGTAAAAGTACGTAAAGTAGTAGTTTATGCTAATGCAAGTTTAGGTTTCGATCTATTAGAGTGATGATATCCATTATTTTAGTCTTCTTTTCCCGTCAAAAGAATTATGTTGATAATTGTTTAACTGATCTATTTGATTCTGACAAACAAATTTCTCTTAATTAAAAGCGTCGCTCTAATGTGTTTTTCTTGTTTATTTTTATTTCAGGTTTCAACTGTCGGAGGATGACTGACTGCAAAAGGCGATAGCTGGCTTAGTCGAAGTTTTCCATTTTGTGCTATTTATTTGTGATAAAAAAAAATTAATAAAGCTTTTTTAAGAAAAAAATATAAAAACAGTCTGCATTTTTAGTCTCTTTAATACAAAGATCTCACAGGAAAGCAAATTAATCGGTATCGATTTGAGGGAGATGTGTGTAGTTTGTTGCAACTTCCAGCATACCAAATAAGTGTATAGCTATCGTCACATTTTGGTTATTTTTTATGCTTTTGCCGAGGTTGAGAGCACCTCTGGTCACTAATAGGTCAAAATGGTGGTTTTCTTTCAATTTGAGCTGTATACATATCAGAAATAGATGACGTAGCAAAATAATAAACAAATGCAATAATTTATTTCACTGCAAGCTTTGCTTCATGGATGTGTTCTGAATCGCAAAAGCTTGAAATCGTGTGGCAACTGAACTGAATGATCACGATAAATAATAAGGACTACAGTGGGTGTTACTAAGAATAAAGTCGAGTGCTGTATTTTTGCCATTAGATATAATTTTTCTGTCCTAAATCAGACTTTTTCTTGTTTTGCCCTAACTCCTTGGGGAGCATCACAGAGTGGCGACCGGAAGAGCACGGCAAAAAGCCCAAGACTATTAAATGCATAAAAATCGGTGGTCCTCTGTTTAGAAATGACATAAACAATGCGATAGTGCATGTGTAAAAAGTGGTAATATTTCTTCATTGCATATTGTTACATATCGTCTGTTGTTATCGGAAATCACCCAATTGAGGGAATAAGATTGAGGCGAAATCGTGCAACAATCCGTATTGCGCTTTTCAGAACAATAAGGGGAAACATACGCTCCGCGACACTTGAATGGGACCCACGCATTAAGCCATTGCTTATAGTAAAACTAAAATAGATCGTGAGAACGGTTTGCCTGAAAAAGACGATACATCCAAGCCTTTAAGGATTGAGGAATACATTTTAAAGTCAAACTACTAAAAATTAAAAGAAGCCATCATTTCATATGAAATACTCGTATTCTTGAAGGTGCTTGGAATTGAGTGAAAATATGAAAAACCGTACAATTCGGTCAAGGGGCTGGCGAGCTTTACTTCAATGATAAAAATCCCGCGAGCCAGCTTCCAAGATTAACCTAAATTGGCCCGAATTGAACATTTTCAAATTTTAGCTTTTTGGTTATTGGCATAAACTAACAGTGAAACGGGAAATTGAAAAATTGCAAAACTAGATTCAGGGAGAACGAATTAACGCGGAATATCGTCGCACTTCCGACTACATATTTTGTTTGTGCTGGTTCAAATAAAACTGATTCCTGCCTATCAGTTGTATTTGAGCCAGGACAAACAAAATATGTAGTCGGAAGTGCGACGAATTTCCGCGTTAATTCGTTCTCTCTGAACCTCGTAGTTTGCAATTTTTCAATTTTCCTTGGTATTGATCTTATCGATTAAGTGTTTGCGTATTTGATTGATTTTTCTGGCTTTCGTTGTTTTCTTCACACTCGTTGGCTCAGACAGTTGAGTCGCCACTCTAGTGTTTGTAATCAAGAGAATTTGAGATAGCGAATTAAAAATTTAGCACAAAAGTTTTACTTCAATTGGATTTTTATTTCCCATACACATGTAGAAAGTGGTCGATATGCAGGTAATTTTTCTAACATTTCCAGTGATTTGCGTTCGCTGAATGCCATCCAATGAGTTCCTTCATTTCTGAGGCAGTGGAAGGAAGCAGTGACATACATCGTATCCTGGAGGGGGCTAAGACCATCAATATTACTGGGCACTTGAGCGGCTGCCGCAAGTTGGGAAATGCTGCTATTATCCAGTAACGACACTATGTAATTACAATTCGTCGTGTTCGTGATTTTCACAGAATTGGTGGACCTATAAATACCAAAGCGAAAGCGTGTTTATTGGGAGTACGCACTGTGCGCCACAAACAATTAATTCTTTGATCGCCGCTCCGTAAATAACCATAAGGCCGGATTGGTTTCTATAGTTTTGGCTTAGACTTTCCCTTGCCGTTTTGATGTTCTTCTATTTTGTCGACGCAAAAAGACACCATCTCTCAACGGTTTACCATTATGGTCAACAGCTGGAGGTGGAGTATTGAAATAAATGATCGCAGTACAATTTGTGAGTGTCCGATACAACACAAGAAAAATATATTCTAAGCACAAAACCGGCGGGAATTTGGGCTAATAGCGTTCTAATATATCCAGGTAAGATAGGGTTATCATGCCAAACATGGTACTCTGAGTGTACACGGCGGTGGTACGACCCGTCCTAACATATGGGTCACTCGTCCATTGGCCAGCGCTCAGTAAAGGCTACAATGTAAAAAACTTTGTAGAGTGAAGAGATCGGCTTGCCTTAGCATCTCAGGGGGGCATGCGAACACGCCCGAGGGATGCGCTGAATGTAATCCTGCATCTTCTACCCATCGATATTTTTATCAACCAACTGGCAGCATGTAGTGCAGTCAGGCTCAAAGCGTTAAGCTGCTGGAGTGCTAGGCCATACAGCCACAGCAATATTCTAAACCAGCTCCCACAAGACGTACGCAACGCTGTAACGGATCTCAGTGTCCAAACTAAGCTTTAGGAAGAACTTTGATGTAAAATTCCCAACTAGAGGTGAGTGGAAAGAGAGTGAGGGTGGTCAAGGATTTTGACATCACACTCTTCACTGATGGATCTAAAATGGATTCTGGCGTGGGTGCTGAAATCTTCTGCAGATCACTAAGCATCTCTGAATATTACCGTCTTCCTGATTATGCCAGCATTTTTCAAGCAGAAATGCTTGCAATCAGGGATTTGGAGCGGAGCGGAGCGACCTTAAATTTCGGAAAGAAAGAGCGGAGCGTGGAGCGGTTTTTGGCAGACTGGAGCGGAGCGATTTTTGCTTTGAAAGTCGCTCCGCTCCAAAGCAAAAAATCAAAAATATTCAGTGAAAAAAAATAAATTTTTTCGACGAAATTTTTTATTTTATGGCACGATTTGGTGATTTTGGATGATTTGAAGGCGAAGAATTCGTTGAGAGACTTACAAAATTTTGGAATATCGTGAAATTCATTATGATAAAATAGGTTTTGCATTTAGCCATAATCATCACTCTTCATTATTAAGAAATTCAAGATCATCCATGACAGAAAAGTCCTGTCCTGTACTCGATGAATGAACGCCCTTTTTAATTTAAATTATGTATTAGGTACGTTTTATTGAATGTAGCACAAGACAGTGCCATAACAATTTTACAGATCTCGTTCTATACGGGATGTCCGGAAACTATCGCATATTTCCAGCAAAAAGGAGTATAAAAAAGCCTGAATTATTAACTCTTCACCTACCACAGACATTTAAAGATTTTTCAAAAATTTAATACTCATACTACCTACATATTTTCTTTGGGTCGTGGCCAACCATTTTTCCTAAGAATAAACCCATTAAAAATCGGATAAGCAGCTTAAGCTGTGACAAAAAGGTTAAAAGACAAAATTTTGTGATCTTACTTCATATAAATTTTTTTCCCGACAGAGGTCTTAGTGGTAATATTTTTGTAAAATCTTTAAATGCTTTTTGGCAGCTACGGAATTAAGAATTCGGGATATTCCCGGTACACCTATTTTGCTGGAAATGACATTAATAATATCATATTTCGGTGCGCTTATGCGATAGTTTAGTTTCCGGACACCCTATCTAGAACAACTCAATTTTATGTTCAAATTTGTACGAAATTGGTGCTATCCTGTTCTGTACTTGATCGAATGAAACGCACCTATTAAGTCATTTTCTAGAATACTTGAGTAGATATAAGTTGAATTGATGAATTCGCGGAAAATAATAAATATTTAGTAAGAACAATGAAGTTTTGTTGTATTTTTGAAATGGAGCGGAGCGGAGCGGAGCGAAAAAAATTTAGTCGGAGCGGATTCAAATTGGTCGGAGCGGGAGCGGAGCGGAGCGAAAAAAAGTGTCGCTCCAAATCCCTGCTTGCAATCATGAAGCCCTGTCATGTTCTTAGGGGCATACAAAACAACCAGAATATCGCCATCTGCTCAGATAATCAGGCTGCTATCATGGCTTTACAATCGGTGAAGACGACCTCCATGTTGTTGAAGGATGTGAGGAAGTATTAACCAGCCTTGGCACACGACAAAGAATAACCCTACTCTGGGTACCCGGACACGGGAACATAGAGGGTAACGAGATGGCTGACGAACTAGCCAAAATGGGAGCCACTCTTGACAGCTCTCATGCGGAGCGTGTTTGCGTCCCGATGGCAGCTGTTAAAGTAAGATCTCCACCCTCCATATAAGGTAATGTAATGTAAATGATAGAGAAACCCTGATTCACTTTCTGTATGAATGCCCGGCTCTTGCCAGAACCCGGTACAGGACGCTCGGTATGGCTTTTCTGGGAGGCTTGGAGGCGGCGGCAATGTGAAAGTAGGGGAGCTGCTGTACTTCACAAATAACACTGGTATCTCTCCACTCCTAAATTCATTACCTAACCTTCATCATATACACTAGTTAAACTTCACGGATTTTGGGCTTCTGGCCAGCCTCTGCCTAAATCACCACTTTTACCAACCAACCAACTGACATTTTCGAAGCGTAAAATCTTATTTTCAATCGCAATGAAAAATCAAATTTTTGAAGGCATATCTTCACATCTTTCAATAGTTAAATATTCCGAACTCGGTAAAAATTATTATCGGAGAAGGCAGATTTTTTTCTTTGCTAAAATCACCTCAAACTTATGCGTTTGCCTTTTGGATTTTTGAGTGCGGTTATTATTTTCACGATCTTCGGTAGGATCAGAAATGTTTGAACAGTTTCCATATAGTCCGAGCAAAGGGGATGTTATGGCGTGGGAGCCTCACTACAATGGAACTTTTGACCAGAATTTCTTAACGTTGGCCATGAGCTCTTCTTCTTTCTTGTCTCGTTCTTCTTTTAGTGATACAGAAAGGTGCGAGCCGTACTTGATAAGGCTTGATCGGTTTTTAGCAACCTATTTAAAATGCACTTTCCAGCAGCAAGTTTCGGTTCCCAATGCCAGCGGTGTGAAATGTGGATTGATAACGAAAAGGTTCAGTATTTTTATATTCACCGGATCCGAATCCAATTGAGCTGAACATCCTTTTAAATGATCGGTTATGTAAAAATCATATTCAAAACTACATGAAAACAGATTAAATGTATAATTAATCAAAATTATATTTTCTTTTTATAAACTTAAAAATATAAAACTTAAACTACATCGCTTTATGCGGTTATGGCACGAAGTGTCGTTTCTTGACTTGTCTCAAGATCCGTTCTCGGTCGTCTAAATAGTAAAACGTGTGGTTCCGGGGCGTGCATCATATAATGAATCCACCCGGGACTTTGTTGCACGCCCAAATTTCGCCATTCCGTTTCTGTCATGAGATGTGATTTGGGTACATGGCGGGCCAGGTCTGAGGGTAAAATTACATGCCTGGAAATGCAAAATTTGATATTATTAGTTTTTAAGATAGAGATAAAAATGTTTAAAATATCGGGAAATAATTATGGTTATGATGGCCTGGTAGTATTGACGAGCCTTTAAATCTCCTCGCATGGGCAGATTTGAGACCCAATTTTATTGACCCACTAGTACCACCTGTTGTAAGACTCACCAAAAACTCTGTCGACGATCTCGAATGTCGATATTTATTATCCAGATTAAGAGATCACAAAATTTATGACAGCGTCCGGCTTTTTCTTCCGTATATGCATGATGCACACGATACTACCTGCATCGATGGTAAAACAAAAACCAACCTCAAAGTTCTTATCCATCAAGAGGGTTTACCCACTGACGTAAAATCTCTACTCAACTTTTTCAATCGGTATCACGAAGAACTTGGGATGACTCAGGACCAGGTGAAACGTGACTTGGAAACGTATCGTTCGTTTGTATCTTCGAAACATATCTCCCGTTTGCAAAAAGTACGTGAGGACCAAAGAAAATATTACTCCTAACAAGAATACACCCCCTAACACTCCTAGATTCCTCTATCATAACTGCAGTGGCATGAGAGGTAAAATTAATAAACTTTTTCTTGACGCCAAATCTTGTTCATTTAACATACTTGTCATCACTGAGACTTGGTTAAACGATTCTTTTTTAAACGAAGAAATCCTCGATAGTAACTGGACCATTTATAGAACTGATCGTAACTATGACTATACCGGCGGTTCTAGGGGTGGTGGTGTTATGATCGCCATTCGTAACCCCTTTCCAAGTCAAATTGTTAAAACTAATTCTTATAATAGGTTTGAGCACGTGTTTGCCAAAATTCCCATAGAAAAAAATTATCTCTATATAGGTGTTTTTTACGTACCCCCCTGTTCCGATGAGTCCACTTATAATGAAATATATGAAATGATTTCTTCCTTCTTCACTACTTTGAACGATGAGGACAAAATTATTGTATTTGGTGATTTCAACCGTCCAAACATCAGATTTATCGTCGATGAGAATGACAACAGACTTCTCCCAGTCAATCTTCTTGACAACATCGACTTTAATCTCATCAGCGCTTTTTATGAAAATGACTTGCAACAGGTTATCCCGACTTCTAACCAAAATGGCAAATGGTTAGATCTAATTTTTACTAATTTTTATGACGAGGTATATGTTAGTCCAACTCCTGACGCCGAGAATCTCTTCTCTAACACTTACCATCATTCCGCCCTCACAATTGAGCTTGTATATGAAAATCTTTCATTTACTCAATCGTACAATAACGAAATTGTTTACGACTTTTTTAATGCCGACTATGATGGAATCAGTAATTATCTTGATTCTATCGATTGGGCTACCTATCTTTCGAGACAAAATCTTGATGACACCGTCCGTTCCTTTTACAGAATAATCTTCCAAACTATTAGTAATTATACCCCCAAAATAAAGAAGCGTAACACACTTGCTGAGCCCTGGCTGGACAGAGACTTGAGAAGTTTAAGAAATCGACGAAATAAACTGTATAAGGCTATTAAAAATAACCCCAATATCAGCGTTGACCTTATTGAGCAATATGATAACTTGGCCAAAGAATTTTGCATAAAATCCCGTGAAGCTTATGAGTCTTATATCAATTTAATGGGAGAGAAAATTATTAACGACCCCAAAAAATTCTTTGACTTTGTTAACACCAAACGAAAAACTAGAGGTTTTCCTTCTTCCATGTCTCGAGATACTACGGTATCTTCTTGTCCACAGGAAATTTGTAATTTATTTGCTGATCACTTCCAAGACAGCTTTTGCTCACATAAAACTCCGAGCCCCTTAACTCCACCGACCAATTTCAACCCCGAGTCTCTAATTGGAGCTGAATGTCAACAAAGGACCCGGCCCTGACTTAATTCCTCCCTCTTTTCTAAAGCAATGTGCTAATCAGCTCTCACTTCCACTGCACATGATCTTCAATAAATCACTCCAACTGGGTGTCTTTCCATCTCTTTGGAAATACTCGCATATCACACCTATTTATAAGAGCGGTGATAAGAGTTTAGTTGACAACTATCGAGGCATCGCCATTCTTTCAGCAATCCCGAAACTTTTCGAAAAATTGGTTTGCGATAAGCTCACTCCTATCATTGACCCACTACTCAATGATCAACAACATGGATTTCGTAAAGGTAGGTCGACTACATCCAACCTTTCCATTTTAGTTTCTGACACCCTCTGTAAAATGGAACAAGGGTATCAAGTTGATGCGGTCTACACAGACTTTAGCAAGGCTTTTGACAGGGTTGATCACCAAATTTTAATCGATAAATCATGTTGTTTTGGTATTTCTGGTCTGCTTCTCAATTGGCTCCGGTCCTACCTTTGTGATCGGACTCAGTCCGTCAAATTCCAAGGCTGTTTATCCAAAAGTATATCTGCATCCTCTGGTGTACCACAGGGCAGTCATTTAGGCCCTCTTCTGTTTAATATCTTCATTTCTGACCTATCACAATTATTAACGGGTATACCTCACCTCTTCTATGCTGATGATTTAAAATTGTACAGCGCCATTAAAACGCACTCTGATTCGGCGCTTCTTCAATCTAAGCTTCAATCTTTAGAATTGTGGTGCACTCAAAACAATCTCTATCTTAATGTCTCTAAATGCCAGGTTATTACCTTTTCCCGTAAGACAAGTATTATAACTAATTCTTACTACCTTAATAATTTGGAGCTAAATAGAGTCGACCACATCAAAGATCTCGGTGTTGTTTTGGACAAAAAAATGTGTTTCAATTTGCATTATGACAGGACTTTATCTATGGCCTGGAAGCAGCTCGGTTTCATTAAAAGACGGGCGAAAGAGTTTAAAAATGTTTGGGTCACTAAATCCTTATACACCGCGCTTGTGCGACCTATACTTGAGTATGCTTGTGTAATATGGAATCCAGTGTATGAGATACATCGTGACAGATTTGAATCCATTCAAAAGCAATTTGTCCTTTTTGCTTTGAGAGACCTTTATAATCCGCGTGACTTTCATAACCTCCCTTCTTATAATAACAGGTTGAATCTTTTGAATTTATTGACTCTTTCATCTAGAAGAACATTGCTTTGTGCCTGTTTTACTTTTGATATTATTAGTGGTACTGTTAATGTCGATCTCCTCTCTAACATAATAACTTTTAATGGTCAACAGAGACGCACTAGGCACACACCTCTC
The DNA here is from genome assembly GCA_949715475.1 of Microchrysa polita. Classification (NCBI taxonomy): domain Eukaryota; kingdom Metazoa; phylum Arthropoda; class Insecta; order Diptera; family Stratiomyidae; genus Microchrysa; species Microchrysa polita. The sequence goes on along the minus strand of OX454420.1, from coordinate 87,504,969 downwards.
CTTAAGGTGTACCAACACCATACTGTCTATGGCTATAACGAACCCCTAAATAGATGTTGCCGAATTTTCAATTCATATAGTATTCATTATTCTTCAGGCATGTCTAAAACTGTCTTCAAGAATAATCTATCAAAGGCCCTCTTCACCTCCCAGTCTCATTAATCCATCCCCAACCATTTTGCCTCTCACCCAATTTAATTGATTATTGCTAAGTGTTTGTATATATTTATATTGTATATTCTGCCTTGTTTGGTAAATTAATAAATGAAATGAAGCGATTGAAATTGAAATTTGGAGAAGAAACAACCGACATTGTCTAATCGAATGGTTGGCACAAATGATATTAAACAAGTGTCGGGGTTGTTAAATATGAACTTCGAATGTGCTTAGTGTTCGAGACTGCAAGAATGCCAGTCTTATTTAGTTTTTTAGTATCGGAATATCCAAATCTGTGATATTATGAAATTTTCAATATAAAGCAAAAATACGATTGGTCCCATATAGTGCATATGGAGCGCGGTACCTACACCGCAGGCCGAGCAACGCGACGATGAAGGGGTAAGGCAAAGGCAAGGAAGGAGTGCATCTGTACTATTTCACGTGCACTTCCATATACGTAAATATGTATGTACAGTAGAACCCCGATAGTTCGGACCCCGAAAAGCCTGATATTCGATAATTCGGAATCGGATTAAGGTCCAAATTTTCGTTGATTTTGAAAAATCTGAGTTGAACTACACACCAGGAATGCATACACATATCTATGATCCGTATGAATCCTATACAAATTCTTTTTCAGCCAAAAACCGTTGTGCTTCCCTTCAGCATTTTTGAATTTCATCAATCTTTGAAACGCGATTTGAAATATGTATGTGGCGTTCATCAATCTTTTAAGGAGGATCCAAATGCGCTTCCAAATGTATATTTAGGGTGTAATCTTCGTCGCCATCATTTTCTAGTGTATTGTCCACCGTAGCAATATGGTCTAATCGAAGTGCGATGTGTTATCTTTTGCATGCAAAAATAAAACCGTCCACCTGTTCAAAAATGTAACCACCAAGCACACTTCTCACCCCCATCAATTAGATTTGCCAGAAATTGCCAGACGCCAGACGTTTATTATTTTAAAATCATTGAACTCACCTGTACTCGAAGAGGTTGTCGAAATATTTCTCTGAATACTGTATTTGATCGGCGGGCATGGTTTCACAGGTTTTATTCTCAGTTTTTAAAGACTTTTTAGAAGAAAATCGCCAAAAGCAAAATTCCTTGTCGACCGAATTTCGTTACAACCACGAATGAAATGTCAAATTTGATTGACACGGAGAGGGAAATTGTGGCAATGGCGAAGGAAATTAATTGACAATCATTACTGCACACATACAGTGGTTGTTGTTCCCGATAACAATACCCAATTTTTTTTACGACGGGCTTAATTGAGAGGCAGCCCTGCATTTTTCCATTTCATTTAATCTGTCCGGGTGTTCTTATGTTTTAAAACGTTGTAAATACATAATTTAAAATAACACAATAAAATAAAAGAATTCAACGCCTGAACGAACTGAAATATATTTCGACATTTCATTTTAGGTGTGTTTTTTTTTGGTTATCCCGTGTAGAGGTTTGGGTAGCAAAACTCCATATAAAAAAAATGCCAGCTGATCCACCTGTCATTTTTTTTATATGAAGTTTCGTTACCCAAACCTAGACGGGATAACCAAAAAAACACACCTTATGACAATGAATATCTAAAGAACCGTTACAATTTCGCGAAAAGGGATTGTTGATTCGGTAGTTTCAGGCCAATATTAGGTGTGTTTTTTTGGTTATCCCGTGTAGGTTTGGGTAACGAAACTTCATATAAAAAAAATTACAATGAAGGTCAGCTGGCATTTTTTTTTGTATAGGTTTCGTTACCCAAACCTACACGGGATAACCAAAAAAACACACCTATTAATGAAGTGGTATAATCAAAATTTGGCGCCGCAGATACTGAAATCTCCCCTTTAACCGGACTTAGCTCAGCTTCTTTATCTCTAAAAAAATTAATTGAAACATGTTTCAAAACAATTTGTTTGGCGACGAAAATCTGTTTTCTCATTTTAAATTTTTTTGCAAAGTTTCAAGTTCCTGAACGCATGGATTGGGTATTATCATCGGGGACAACAACCACTGTATGTGTGCAGTGTTAATTGTCAATAAATTTCCTTCGCCATTTCCTTTCTGACATTTGATTCGCGGTTGTAACGAAATTCGGGTGACAAAAGTTTTTGCTTTTCGCGATTTTTTAGAGTTTAGTTTTTAGAGGACCAGTGTTTCACAAAAATGGTGAACGCAAGCCTTGCCTACGAAATACTCATGTACTTGAACTCCTTCTATTTTGGAATGTTCGCTGCCTGCGAACTGGGTATCGGAGTACTGAAGGCTATCAATCTACAATATCCACAAAACGTTCTAGTTCAGGAATCCTGTTTGCTAGTGGCCCTCTGTCTGATTGAGACAATACGTATAGTGCTGGGTCGTCGAGGGAGCCTTAGTGATCGCGGTAAGTTAGCCGTTTGCCGTGAAAAACGGTTCATACTATCCTGGCCTGGATGCCTAACCTCACTAAAATATTGACTTGGGTGCTGTTTTATTTTTAGGATGGCAAGTTCTTACATCAGTCGTCCTCTCGTTGCCTTGCGCCTGTGGTGTGGGGTACTTTTTGATATTTCAAACGTACATTTTGCGATTAGAATACATTTTATGTGCCTTAATGCTGGCCCTCCAGATAACAGAAATCGTCTTTTCTGTTATGTTCGTCTGTACGCTGTGTCGTCCTGTTACCTACACCTAGCAGTTGCTGAAACAAATACTCATCGTTGAGTTTGATATGAAATGTCCATGACCGAGGTGAGTTATATTTGTATGTCTTGTTGCTAGGATGTGGCATGTTTATGCAAACTGAACGCTGTCGGGATCTGAATGACGATATCAATTACATTTATGTAGATATACATACATATATGTATATTTGGTGCGATTCCCCATCGACTAGTTAGCATTTGCATAGATGAGAAGATTAAATTTTCTTTCCTTTCACTTTTATCCCTAATGTTACTGGTGCTTCGGAGAAATTCACATGCATAAGTGTAGCTACCAGATATGTATTTGTTTGCAGACGTTATGAAAAATCTCGAGGGGTCGATTTTGCATCCATAAAGTTTTTTGTTCGGTGATCATACATGCAAAAAACAAGTTAATTGTCTATGAGACACATGCGTCCATGGCGTTCCTCCCTGTTTACGTCTATGAGCCAATGAATTTTCGGATGGCAGACGTATTATCATCATAAAGTAAGAAATTGGAATAGAGATGGAACTCCATATAACATTAAAACCTACTGAGCAACATTTTACATTTGAGTGTGTACATACAGGAAGATATCTTCCTGCATGTACACGTTACATACAGCACACACTCAAAGGTAAAATGTTGTTCAGTAGGTTTTAATGTTATATGGAGTTCCATCTATATTCCATTTTTTTACTTTATGTTATCATAACGTCTGCCATCCGAAAATTCATTGGCTCCGTGAAAACCTGTCAGACAGTGACCGTGTTATGCTAAACATTTTAGCGCTCACTGGTGGAATTCATCAAATCCTATTCAGCACTCACAATCATTGAGCTGAAATACATTAGTAAGAGTTTACATTTTCATTGATTTTGTCATTTGCTAAGAATTAACCAGAGCCAGCAAAATGCAAGGCAACATTTGAGACATGCCCTGGAACATATGGGAGAGCAATTTTAAAGGATTTCAACATTCCAGTCATCATTAATACAAATGAACAGAGTATCAATCACACAATCACAACATTTGTACGGAAAATTACGAATGTATGAATCTATCTTAATTATGGACTACACAAAAACCAACAGTCGGCTATAATTTAAATTTAATAATCATCAAATTTAAATGCACACGGGCAGCTGATTGGAAGCGCAACAAAAAACTGACAAATGAATTTTGCACCGCTTGTAAAACAAACTGTACATTACGACTTGGCAGCCAGCCAGCATCGCGGACAGCCAATTAGCTGACTGTGTTGATACTTTATAATCTTATATTAATAACGGGCATATGATGATTATGTTGATAGTCTTTCTCCATTTTTTAAATTTCTTTTGCAGAAAACGGAAATCTCATCGCCATAGTCAAACAAATTTTTGTCATACATATTTTTAAACGCAACACAATTTATATGGTTTGTCACCATATATAACCAAAGAAAGAAAATACATATATGAAATAAATAAAATGTAACAAACCGACAATTAACTCAAATTTACAATTTTTCATAAACGTATACCTAGTTAAAAAAAAAAGTAAAAAAAAAACAAACATAATAACGCATATTTTATTTATTATCAAGTTTTTTATCCTCTCTCGTTTTTTTCTTTTATTAAAACAACAAAAGTGTTCGAATTTTCTACTAGTCATTGTGTAAACTTCTCGTGTATTATATTTATAAGTCCAACATTATAACCTTATTACATAATACAATATTGTATTTCCAAAAAAAGTCACAATCATTATAATTAAAATAAAAAATGTGAAAAATAAAAAGAAATGTCGAATATGTGTGTTTGTGTTTCAATAAACATTTTAGTCATATTTAATGCAAACAAAAGTTAATGAAATGTTTTCATATAAAGCTAATGAATAATTTACATTAAGCTAAACCATAGGCAACATGAAATACGTACTCATACGTAACGTGATTTCACGTGCAGGGTAATCGCACGTGCGCACCTCGGGGTAATGTCATGGTAAGAAAAAATAAAACAAAATACTGCGTCAATAATTGAATAAACTGATAGTTTAAAAAACGCAGAGGCGTTAAGAAACCGTAGTATAGATTACCGCTTATATAGTGCATTTCAACATTTGTGCCCGACAATACGTTACTAGTGTTTTTTTCTATAAAATATAGCATCTATTACTCATAAAAATATTTTCAGTGCCAATCGGTTTGATTTGAACGACCCGTGCCTGAATCTGAACGTACAACAGCTGCCGCGATCTAAACTATTATATCAGCAAAAACAGTTGTAGTCCTGCTTACATGTGCTATACAGTACAGCTGCCCTTAACAATCACCGTTTAAAAGCACTAAAAATCACCTTTACGTAATACGAAAACAAAAACGCCACAACTCGCTAACAATTCTTTCGATCCAAACAGATAAGCCTCAATCTATCCAAATCTCTTCGCTTTAAGTTGCCGGGTATTTTAAAAATGCTCTTCATAAAATTATGACAATTTGTTGGGATTTCACCTTTAATAATTTCACTGCGAAACATTTCCGCCAAAACAGATATATCGTCAGTTTGAAGAATGGCATTTTTGTGAGCCAGGACCAGGGTGACACCGACGCGAAATAAAATCTGTAAGTAGCATGTTTTCGCTGTAAGAAAAAAAAATCTTTCGTCGAATTTAATATTGATGTATGTACCTTGTAGCCTTCGGCGAAAACACAATCCCAAATTCGCAGTACAGTTTCGGTTGGCAGTACTTCAGCATATAGACATACTAACCATTTGCTCGCTATCACAGTGTATGGTAAACCTGCAAAAAATCGACAAAAATACCGTTAGGAAATTTCAACATCTCAATGCAGACTGGTGCTCTGTGGCCGTGATCGTTCGGTCGCCACTCTGTGAAATATACACTCATAGAGAAACGAGTTTCCAAACTCGGCACGACTCGTCGCAAGTTTATTATTCAGAAGAAGATAATAAGAAATATTCTTATCGTAGAATAATGAACTAACAATGCGACTAGGAAGTGGTATGGCTGACAGCCGTATCACACTCCGAATTCAGTTGTCTTTGTAACGTTGATGACTACACACGGTAGTCATCAACGCACCATGCTCCACTAAGAGTTACGGTATCAAGAGAGAATGCAGACTCCAGCGAGTTGCGGCACACAGAGTGCATTTCGAGTCGGTTTCGAACTTGTATAACATGGCGCGCTGCAATTCTCATCAGATGCCTCTACGTATTTGATTGGAAAATACACTGCGCGACAAATGCTTAGGTTCATGGATATTTTGGTTTAAAATCATATAATTTCTATGTACTCTAATCGGAAATAATTTTTAAATAATGCTCTCTCAATTAACGGTTATTTTAGTAAATATTGCAATTCTATCAAACATCTCGCATAGCTAACGGAATTTTTTAAAATGAAAATCGCAATTACCACTGCGACAATTGTATAGGTTCACTTACTTTAGAGAGTTATCTCGTCCTGGCGAGAAGTGTTTGTGGAAACATTTTTTTCGCGTTAAACTCTGTGAGTCGTATAGTGGATAATGTCAAAAGGATATCAATTTTCTGCCGAGGAAAAGGCGACAATTTCCATACTAAACCAAGAAGGATATTCAAACCGAAAAATTGCAATATGGATTCAGCGGAGCTCGAACGTTGTTGATAATTTTATACGAGATAGTGAAAATTATTGCCGACGATACGCAGGAGGTAAAAAAACGATTTCCGGTGCATTAAGGCGACATTTCTTAAGAGAAGCCTCAAATTCGCCCCTTACTGCGCGTAAGCTTGAGGAGATTTTGGTGTTTCAGCAAGTGTAAGGACCACCCAACGAGTTCTTAGATCTTCTTCTTGTTTGAAACGTTTACGGTTAAAGAAAAAAACAGCCTTAACCCCGCAACATCGCTTACAGCGCCTGGAATTGCCTCAAGTTTCATGAACTGGACATCACAATGGAGGCAGGTAATATTTACGGATGAAAAACGGTTTTGTGTGGACGGTCCAGATGGGTTCTCCTACTATTATCATGATATTAGGAAGGAACCTATCGACCTGTCACGCCATCACTCCTGAATAGGTCCCGTTATGGTATGGGGAGCCATATTACATCATGGAACTATCGACCTGGTAATCCTTCGAGGTCGCCAAACGGGTTCATCTTATAAACAGCTCATAGAAGAGGAAATCCATAAGATAAATGTCCCAATTCATACAGCGAGGGTAGTTAAATCATTTATTGTGGAGGAAAATGTGATTTTGTTCGACTGGGGGCCCAACTCCCCTGGCCTGGCATTAACACATTAGAAAACATTTGGGGTGGCTTGTTCGGGAGGTATACAGGAGTGGTAAACAGTACAACCCTAAAGAAGAGTTAATTCATGGAATTAAGACAGCTGGGTCTAAAATACCGCTATCCGTGCTGCATTCTTTACACAATTCCCTACCTTAAGGCTTTATAAAATTATAAATAAAAATGGCGGAAATACACACTATTAAATAACAGCTGCGAAACATGGACCCTCACCCAAGCCTCCGAAATTTTGCTAGACCGATTCGAACGAAAGGTCCTTCGGCGAATTTTTGGGGCCGTTCGCGAGCGAGACCAATGGCGTATCCGGTACAACCATGAGTTGTATCAATTGTACGATGAGCTGGAAGTATCGAAAATCGTGAAGCTTCAACGTTTGCAATGGGCGGGGCATGTACAACGGATGGACGATAATCGCATGCCAAAGAAAGTGATGAACGCACAACGAATTGACGGAGCGAGGTTGCGTGGACGACCGAGAGCTCGCTGGGAGAACTCCGTAGGTGAAGACGCCCACCAGCTGCTGGGCTTCCGAAACTGGAGGACGAGGTCACGTAACCGCGACAATTGGAGGTCAACGATTCAGGCGGCCAAGGCCCGACGTCGGGCTATCGTGCCACATTGATGATGATGAAATAACAAAAAAATGCTCTTGTTTTTTGTATTTCTCCTGCTTGACATATTTCTGAAATATTATTCAGCGAAAACATTAAGTAAAACGGTAAAATCGTCCCTGAACCTAAGCAATTGTCGCAGTGGAAATCGACTCTTTGAATGAAATCAATTACTGTAATTTAAGGAAAATGTCCTGTGGGGACTCACTCCATCCATTTTATTTGTGATATTTAATAGTTTCGAAAATAAAATTTCTTGAACCGGTAAGCTTTTTATTTACCGTTTCCTGGAAGGAAATATGTGTGAACCTAAGCATTTGTCGCGCAGTGTATGTACCTCACAATATAAAAATTTGAAAGTCTGATAAATGTCATAGATCTTACCTAAATTCTCTATATGTTGATCAACTTCAGGTACTTTTATCCTAATTAACTCCTTTAATACGGCCAAATCTCGTATAAGATTTGTCATTCTCTTGGTGTGATATGAAGGAACTATTTTCTCAACGATCACTTTCAGTAGCCAAAATGTCCACTCCTCTTTCTGTGTGACTATCAACAATAGACCTGCAAAATTAGAATGTTTGAGATTTAAATGGTATTTTAATTACAAAATCCAAAAATTGTACCTGCTATATAATTCAGTCCTTGGCAGTATCCTACTTCACGATTGTGATTAGCATATGCAATTAGAACGTTGAACAGTTGTCGTTTCTTTGAATCGAAGTGTATGTTATCAGGAAAAGTGCGCGGCAAGTCGATTTTAATTGACTCAACCGTATCTCTGTCGAATTGTGCCTTCAGCAGATTACTATAAAGATCTGGAGATTGCTGTTGATTTTGATATGCACCCGATATTTTCATCCAAACTTCAGCACGATAGGGTGCTGTAATTAAAAACAAAATAATATTGATAACAACATAATCTTAGAAAAATAAACAAAAGAATTTACCCGGAATTCCTTTTCGAATATATCTTTTAAGTGTTCTCGAGAGTTTTGTGAAGTCTGTATTTTTCCTTCGCAGTGCTTCCCATTGTATTTGTCGATGCGTTAACACTTTCAGATATGTCGACATGAATTGTTCATAGGCAGCATAATTGAAGTCTGTTGGTCGTTGGAAACCATATTCGTCGACATCGCTGTGAAAATAATAATAATGCGATTTTTATCAACACATTGCACCAACAACAGGTGGCTAAAATGTTACTTCCGATTTTGCATTGAACTAAACAAAGAGAACATCACACTAGTCCAACAGAATAAATTTCATACTAGTGCACGTGAACTGAATATTGAAATATCCGACACGGTTCATAACGGAGCGCATAATTATTTATGCCAGCAAAAACTAATTCCCCCGCTTTCCTTTCCATAGGTTCCCTCTAGCTCAGAGCGAGAGATAGTACGATAGTACACAGTACAGTCAATCTCTATGGGCACTATCTGAGTTGAGAACTGAGACTACCCGATTAGATTTAAAATAGTTCCACTCGCACACCTTCGCTGATTCATTGGATAAATATTTCAGCCGGTGATCAACTTGTGGCTTAAGGTCTAGTTGCGATTAGAATTTGAATTCTCCTTATATGCGGCCCTTTACTTATTTTAATTGTCTAAACATAGTCACGATTTAGATGCAAACCTGAATTTAGAATTCGCCATTGAGACACACGAAACTTAGTATTGCGAAACTTGTCCAGATGTTCTCGTATGATTGCAATGATAGTCGTATTTCATTCATCAATCATACAAATTTATTTTGCATTTTGTTGCACGTTAAACACTGAATAGTGTCTTTAATTACTCGCGTCACCAAAACAATTTCACTTTCAACATCATCCGCACTGCACAGTTTTTTTTTATCATGAAATGAAAAAACAATTCATTACGAGACCCAGAGACCCGCCAATTGACATGTACGCCGATGTCAATATGACAGCTGTCACTGACAGCTGTAGTAGCAGTGAGATTCTAGTAGTGACTTACGAATTTCTTTATTGTCAAGTAGGGTTTTGTACAAAACCATCGCTACTCACTGCTGGGAACTAGAATTGAATTTATGATGTGTACGTACAGGGATCGATAACCTCGAGAGTGAAATTTATTTATTCCAGGAGCTTTTCGCACTTAAAGTAGGTACTAACATCGTCAGTTCACGTGAAATCCATGCAAATACTGTCAAAATTTTGGTGATCGTGAAATCGAATTCGCTTGGTGGTACTCACTTCAGTTTTTGACATATTTCGCCAGCGAAAATAATGCAGTTGCACTTTATTTCACAATGAAAAGATGTCATCGACAATCAATCAGAACGCGAGTGAACATTTATCTTACATTGAGTGAATAAAAAGCAAGTCTCCACGGCACTGCTTTCACGGGAGACATATATGCAAGTTTTTCGCTCGGTGAACTCAGTACATACCTTACACAGTCATATATTGGTAATATATATTATAATAGATATTATCATATCCTTAAGCCTACTCGATTTCGTTTAGTGCACGTGTAAAAATTGAGTCCGAATGAATCGAGTAGGCTTCATGATATAACTAGAAATATGAATATAAATATGACTGTGTCATGGAGCCCTTACTGCCAGTAAGGAGGTTTTCACACTTACGCCAGATTACGAAATCTGCGGCAAATTACGTAATCTGGGACCTAATTAAGCTACAGATTTTGTAATCTGGCGACTGCAAATCAAGTTTCCAGAACGTCTATATTTTATTCACCATGCAGTCGAGGTGAATTTTAATACTTTTTTAATGCCGAAAAGTGTCATTGAATGCCAAATGTGACTTTTTGTTGTTGTAATCTTTAATGTCAAATATTAGGTGTGTTTTTCGGTTATCCCGTACCTATAGGTTTGGGTAACGAAACTTCATATAAAAAAAAAATGACAGGTGGATCAGCTGGCTTTTTTTTTTATATGGAGTTTCGTTTTGTTAGAATAGCAAAATAAGATGATTATTACAGCCAACAAATTTACCTAAAAAATAAAACTAACCAAAAATCGGATAAGAGGTTTGGTCTTTACAGAACTTCAAAATCAAATTTTTGTGATTTGACCCAAACAAAAATCTATTTTTCCATCTCAATTTTCTCCAACTTCTCCCAAGGTGAGGTGCTTGTACGATTCTTTTAAAAATTGGCGCATAGTCTAACGATCGTTTTTTTCTAACATCATTTTTTTTCTAGGTTCGTTATTCCTAATAGTTTTATTGCCTTAAGTGCAGAAAACTAGGGTTAATTTTTAGATCGATTTTGATATAATTTGAATAAATTTTACCAAATTGTAGTTCTTTAAGGTCAGTTTGAATGGAATTGAATTGAAATCGAGCTAAAATTAACCCTTGTTTTCTGCACTTAAGGCATTAAAACTGTTAGAAACAATGAAGCTAGAATAAAATGATGGAAGAAAGAAATGATATTGTTTTTGGGTCAAATCACAAAAATTTGACTTTGAAGTTCTGCAAAAACCAAACCTTATCCGATTTTATTGTGGTTAGTTTTATTTTTTAGGTAAATATGTTGGCTGTAAAAATCATCTTATTTTGATATTCTAGCTAGCTAGTCTAGCTTTTGAGATATTGAAGTTTTAGTCGTACAAGAAAACGATTTTTCAAAAATCTTCAATTGCCTGTGGCAGCTAAAGGGTTAAGCTAACGGGGTATGTTCCGTACAACTTTTTTGCTGGAAATCACATGAGGAATCACAATCCGGTGAGTTTATGTGGCAGTTTCCGGACACCCTGTATATGCATACAGACGTGATATCATCCATGGGCGGAACTATCTTCCTATTGGTTGATTCGGTAATATACAGGATAATATAGGCGCGGCGATGTAAATTTGAAGGAAGAGAAATCGATAATAACCAGATAGTCTTCACCGAATGTTTTTGGGGGGTAAATGAAATGTTTGTGACAGGACAAGTGGAACGAGTACCCACAGTTTGTTAGTGTATTCATCTGTTGCGATAAAATAAAGAAGAGTTCATTGTTCATCATTAAATCCTTGGACTTTTTCAAAATACAAATACAAAATAGTGCTCCCAGTCGCATTAATTTTTTTTATATCGAAATTCTATTAAGATGGGCCTCAAGAAATGTTTTTTAGATGAACTTAATTTTATGGCTGGGTTTCTATTGCAGCCATATCCCTAATGATCCGATTTTGTCAATTTAATTTGTTTTGTTAATTCGATAGAGAAACACTTGTGAGCCTGAGCTTTGGTTAAAAATCGACGAAACTTTTTTTAGGGCTGATTTTTTTTCTATAAGCCTAGTACTGGCATCGAGAGTGAAATTTTTGATTTTTTCAATAGGTGTGTTTTTTTTTGGTTATCTCGTATAGGTTTGGGTAACGAACCTTTATATAAAAAAAAATTACAGGCGGATCAGCTGGCATTTTTTTATATGGAGTTTCGTTACCCAAACCTGCACGGGATAACAAAAAAAACACACCGAATGAAAATGTATTCTTACTGTCGTAGAATATGTGGGGAAAGCTGGGGAATTCTATAAGCTACAATCCGAAAACAGTTCCATAATTTTTCTCGGTAATTTTATGTATTTTTTCCGATTCCCCGGTTATTTCATCGTAAAATGACAAATGATCCGGAAATCGAAAAATTATACATAAAATGGCGAGGAAAATTATGGAACCAGTCTCAGATTGTAGCTTATGAAATTCCGCACCGTTTGTGACATATTCCACGACAGTAAGTATGCATTTTTATTGATAAAATCGCAGCGGAAAGAATTTCACTCTCGATCTTATTTCAGCCCTATAGGAATCCATGGCCCATGCTCCAATTTTATTTGCTTTATGCTTTATGATATAAAATCTACATTTAGTATGATATTCGTTCTAAATCGGTCCAAATATTCAAGAGTTTTTCGACGAAGTTATGCTATTAGTATATTCTGCCTGTTTCCAAGTGGAGATCGGGGAATCGAATGACTGACATCAAATAGTATAGGCGTTGTGGAACCATTTTTTTAGTTTATGGAAATTTCTAGCGTTTGCGCATATATTTTCATTGAAAAATCCTTGAAGATAAAAAAAAATACACAATTTTGGGAGTGAAGTTTCTTTGGAATCTAGGCTTTTCTATTCTGTCTAAAGATTAAAACGATTTTCAAAGAAGAACATATAATTTTAGAAGTGGAGTTTTGGTTTTGTGGAATTTTTGCTATTCTATATGCTGTACCCGATAGAAAAAAAAACCCAGCTATGTATAATGTGAATAACAACAGGTGGACCAACGGGTTGTCGATTCGCGTTTTAATGATTTATTTCATCTCATTACTTTCAACACCCCCAAAATAAAAAAACAAATGGTCGTCTGCGAACCCAGCTTAGGAATATACCTAGAATTATAATGGAGTTCTATACATCCAGAAAAAAAAGTGTAGTAAAACCAATGAAGTTTTTACTTTACTTCTAATAAACAGAACATTTCTTTAAATGTATGAAGTTTGAATATAATTATAATTAAAAATGCCATTGGGTAAAATACACTTTCATAGAATTGATGATGTCAGTAATAGAATTAAAAAATGCCCACATACAACTAATGCAAAAAATGACTTAGAATCAAGTACATAAATGAATTTAATACAAAATTAATGGAAAGTATGATTATTTTGCATAGCCTCTATGTATAAACATTTATTAGTAAGATGTAACCCGCATTATTGGATATATAAAAGATTTTTTCAACTCAAAGAATTTATTTCATAGAATTATTATTACAATTTTGTATTGCACAGCGTATCAAGTGTTCAGATTTTAGGAACGTTGATAACATTCCCCACCTGGTCTCATGGCAATGTGAACAGACTGGCATGCAGGCGGTATATTTTCAATATTTCTATCACTGTCCCAAAACGGCTATTTCATCAGCTCCAAATCATAGCCAGAATTTCATACGGCCTATGTAATGTTTCTTTAATATCGAAAACTAATTTTTTTCTGATTGTAGAGTTTGATTGTATTTTTGAGTTGCTTCAATCACATCTATAAAAACATATCGACAACAATTATTACTGGAACCAAAAATATTTTATTTGATTTTAATAACTGTGAACATGAAATTAGCCATGTCAATGACAGGGGGTGAAGAGGTCCTATCACGTGTACACAAAATTTCGAAACACGCGTGCGAACGTATTCCATGCATTGATGAAAGACTATTAACATTGTATAGCTACAGGCGTAAAAATCATTTTCCCTTATAATTTCATTCATCCTCTATTCTATAGTGTCGTCGTCAGAATCGTTCATTCATAGGTGCACCCTTTTCGATTTATTTTTCAGGATACAATCTTGTTTGATCTCTTTAAAATTATACACCAACAACAGCACTACATAATATACACCCCCGGAAAAATAGTTGTGACGTTCTCAAGTGAAATCCTGTTACAAATAATGTAAATAAGCATTTGACCAATAATACCCACAATCAAATTATTTTCTTGTGTCGTGGTTTTGCGCACCCCGTGTACGATGTGACTGGTGCTTTGAGGTGAGGGGGATGATATATTCTTTTGTAGAACTGTGAGAAAAACTAACATTTTCATTAGGGATTAAAATGGTATTATCCATTCAAAGTGATATCATTGTTAGGAATGATGTTGATAAGAAAATTAATAAATAAAAAGGATAAACAACGATATAATATTTATAGACAGAAATTGAGTAATACATATACGGAGAATAGGAATTTTAAAATAAAGTTTTATACACGAAGTGTATAAAAATAATAATAAAATATAGGGGTATTCGGTGTCTCAGTGGCAGAGATGCCACTCTCTCTATCTCTGAGTTACCGGTGCGTGGGTTCGAGTCCCACTGTGGGCCCATGGATGTTTATGTTGTCCATAAAATGCTCCTACGGCAGCCGGTTCTTCGATGTAAATCGTCCCGGAGCTACCCGTTGTTAAAAAGGGCCAAGAGCTGCCAAAACCCCCTTCGATTCAAGAGAAAAAAATCTCTTGAATCGCTACGACAACAACAACAAGTGTATAAAAATGTTACCATAAAATTATCAACTTATATGGTTTATAAAAATTACAATAGGTGTGTTTTTTGGTTATCCCGTGTAGGTTTGGATAACGAAACTTCATATAAAAAAAATGACAGGTGGGTCAGCTGGCATTTTTTTATATGGAGTTTCTTTACCTAAACCTAGACGGGATAGCCAAAAAACACACCTATATAATTATTATTTTTTTATGTATTAATTTTTTAAAGCATACCTATAGCAGCATTTAGCAATGTAAACTAATTTAATCTTTCTTCGACCTTCGGGGCTATAATTAAGTAGGTACTCTTCATAAAATCTTCTTAACAAACAAAATGCATACCTACATACCTTCGCCACTTCCCACCGGAAACTATAGCAAACATTTTTCCCATGAAATCCCGGCAAATCTCATTCGATGCGGTTTGGTGTTACTAAAAACAAACAAGGACTATCGAAAGACATGAACTGCGTTAACCGCGGTCAAAATGCGTTAACGCATCATCGCACAAATCAAATATTTAACCGGCAATATGTTTCGCGGCAAACAGATAAATTAAAAGCCACTTGAACTAAACAGATTGATGTCGACAACACGATGTGATGAGGGGTGTACTATTGATCCTATAGTTGTCCGTGTGTCCTTGCCACTCTCACCCATAGAATAGTACGACGACGTCGTACTTATTGGCCTGCGGCGAAAGTTTCAATAAAAGGTCGCGTGGATGAACAATCCAAACATATTCGCCAAATCGAGCAAATCCTTTTCGTGAGGCATACGTTTCGGAGTGTGTCAAGTGACAACTACAATTGCGGGTTGCAGATCCTGTCCGGTGCACACTCACTTTCCTTTTTTTGTACGTGTTGGTATAGCAGGGGTGATGAGTGATGCTGATGCAAGAGATGCTTTGCTCAACGTCCGGATATGGCAGGGGGCGGTTGTAAATTACTAGTGTGGAAAATTACATGTTAATAAATTGGCCGGAAAGAATTAGCAATTCGAATGATGAATAAGTGGAAAACAAGTCGCGGGTACTGTGGTTATTCAAGACTTCGAACTGCATTTTAGTGGTGCTGGTTATAACAAGAACATTTTGAAACTTATCAAATTTCATTGATTAGTCATAAATGAATTTTTGTGTTTTTTTTTTTAATTTTAGTTATCCCTTTATTGACTATGTAAAGAGTTACATACTATAATGATGAAGCTTTATTCACTGCAATTCACTTTATGCGGGCTGGAAATTTGATCACATAATGTAATCCATATTGTTAATAACGCATATCCATTTACCTATGTTCTGTTGCCAAAGTTGCTGTTGTTCGGGATCAGGACACGTCACCCAATTTCTATTAAATTAACCCATTAAAACCGGGACCTATCCTGGAGATACGAAAATTTAAATTATTATTAAATTTAATTACTTGGTCGTATTATGAAAAAAACGCCATTTAGTTCGTCCTTGAAACGGTTAGCGGGTGCATGTTGAAAAAATGTAACGCTGGCCAAACCAGTTTCTTCATATAAGTACATAGTAGGTGTGTTTTTTTGGTTATCCCGTCCAGGTTTGGGTTACGAAACTCCATATAAAAAAAATGACAGCTGACGCACCTGTGTGTTCTAAATTAAAATTTTTCTGCTGATGCCTCTGCCTCTGCCGATGCTGATGCTGTCGCGGGATATGTAATTCAACCATCACAGCTAATCCCAAGTAACACTTCGTATGCTTTAAAGATGCCTTTGATGACCCACATTGATAGCAGCAGCAGGGGCAGAAGCATTTTATCTGCTTCTGCTGTCAATGTGGGTCATCAAAGGCAAATGCGTGTGTTCTAAATTGAATTTTTTCTGCTGATGCCAATGCTGATGCTGACGCGGGAAATGTATTTCAACCATGATGCTTTCTGCCCTTTTTTCGGCGTCACATGCTAGGTCCGAATTCAGAAAAAAATTTGCAATTAAAAGCAAAAGCAAACAATATTTCTTCAATCAAGTCTGAGAGGACAAAAGGGATACAAACCGCCTGCAGGAGTGCCGCAGGCAGAGCCGGTCCACGGTCGATTCACGCCCCAGGCGAGAAGTATTTGGGCGCCCCTCCCAAATAAGGCCCAAGACACATATTCAAATCATCATGACGATAATCCGTCATGATGATGAAAGCTCGAAATTGGGGTGACACTTCTTTCATCATTAGAATTCGTCATTTGACGTTTGTGTAAATGGTAAAAATGTCCCTAACAATTTCCATATTTTGATGAATATTCGGTTCAATAATTTGAAGACACACGTTTCTAAAAGAATTTGAATATAAATGTGTAAAGATTGATAACAAATTTAATATTTTTGTAAAAAATCTTGTTCTTCAATTTTAGAACAGATCTCCAGTCATTATTGAGCAAATGATGGTTTAAATGCGTAATTTGGAATTCGTGCTAATGATGATAAATTTGCGTGATAATGACGTATTTGCGTCATTCGAAAATATGTGTGTCATGCTTGTAATAAACAAATTGACAGTAATCAAAAATGTATTTTTCAGCCCTTATACACCTGCAACTTGGTTGCCAACCTAAGTTGGCAACACGCAAAAAAAACGGAAATTAACCCATTTCTGGCCAACGTTGCGAAAACGCAACACCAACTTTGAGAATTTTTCTAGCCGTTATTTGTTGTTGTTATGAATATTTTATTTGTTAGTATAATCCTTCAACATGTTGTTTATGCGTATAAATTAATTGATTGAAAAATGTTAAGTTTTTCATCTTCATAAATTAATTTATGTCAAGTCAGTTTTCATAAATTTCGAAGGGTTTTCCTTGAAGATTTTTTTAGGAAAATATTTAAAAATATCTGATATAATTCGCACATTTTTTTATAGCATAATATTCCATCTGAGCGAGAAGTAAATAACTTTAGTCAATTTTATCATTTATATCATGAAAATGTGTGTTTGAAGTTGCTGTTGCGTTTTCGCAACGTTGGCGTTATACGAGTTCAAATATCGTCACTATTGAATTTCGCTCTCGGGGCATCCGCATCCACTGCGTTGAAATGTACCTGCATTATAGTTTATTGCTTTCTAGTTTTTATCACTGAGTTCACGTTCATGTGTGTTCTTTGCAATACTCAATCCGAAACAGTTGTGTTGCATATTGGTAGAAAAATGCAAATTATGGTACTTTTTAGAATCCGGATACTCGCAGAGCTTGGACCTCGATGGGACTGCATGCTATTTTGGAGGAATCTGATTTCTCTGATTCGGGAGTCGAAGAGATTGATGTGGTATATATTCCACCTGAAGTGGACGAAGTCACAGATGAGGAGGCGATTGACGATAATGTTGTTACCCACAAGAGTCTAGACCCGGCTTTAGATAGGGAGACGAGCTGAATAAACGGAATCTTTAAAAATCAAAAAACAGAAGTTCAACAGAAGTTCAATCCTATTTGGAAGAAACACGAACGCCTGCCCAGTCTGCGCCTCTAAGCCGACATCGCTAGAGTCAACTTCTATTGAGAAAATCATTGCTCAACACGGCAGTAAAACTCCATACGAAATTTTCCAACTATTTGTTGATGACAATCTACTGTCTATGATGGCAACCTTTTCTAAAATGTATGCTGACTCTAATAACCACCACGATTTTCAAATCTCTGTTTCCGACCTCAGGAAGTTTATCGGCATTCTTTTCCTTTCCGGTTATCATCCACTACCTCAGCAAGATATGTATTGGTCGAATGATGAGGACAAGGAAGTCGATTTTGTACAAACTACCATGAGCCGAAATAGGTTTAGGGAAATAAAGAGAAATTTTCATCTATGCGATAATTCGAATTTGGACAAAATTGATAAATTTGCAAAATTGAAACCGCTTTTCGACTACGTGAACCAGAAACTCATGCAATTTGGTGTGTTTAGCCAAAACGTTTCAATAGATGAACAAATGGTACTTTGGCAGACATTTTCACAAAATGTTTATTAGGGGGAAGCCAAATTTGCCAAAAGTTGTTGAAACCCCTTCGAATCATCGGGTATTTTTTGATATTTTTTTTTACATCATACGATCTGCTGGCCCTGTTGATGTCTAAACTTTTTTTGGCCACCGGAACAGTGCGTGAAACACGAACAAGAAAAGCTAATTTGAAAGAAAACAAAAATTATACAAAAGTCTCCACGTGGAACCTACGATGCAGCATTCGGCAAAAAACATGAAATAACCGTCGTTAGGTGCATGGACAACGTAGTTACGGTAGCGACAAATCATGGATTTATTCATCCTCTGCAAAAAGTCAAAAGATTTGGCCGAAGTGAGAGAAAAGTAGTTCCAATTGATAATCCGGATATGGTGATGGCCTATAACAAAAACATGGGAGGCGTAGACATACAAGACAACGGTGTGGCTAATTATCGTATAAAAATTCGAGGCAAAAAATGGTGGTGGTCCCTGTTTATCAATTCTTTAGACTCCTGCCTTGTAAATATTAAAAATATGTGCTTGTAATCAGAGAAGAAGATGCATTGCCAAACACCGTACATGTCTTCCAAGTGCAACTATTTTCTTCATTCGAAATGTTTTACAAAATATCACACAAGGAATGGATTTCCAATAATATGAATATTTAATTTTTTGATACATATATTTAATGCAAATGGATATTTCCTCTATAGAAATCAAAGAAATAATGATTTTCCTTTCAACTCATATTGGGCACTTTGTATACTGTATCCGGCCAACGTTGCGTTTTCGCAACAGCAAAAATTTCATAGTTATAGTAAAAAAAAAATTTCATTTACCATTGAATTTTCTATTCCTAACCTAAATGTACATATTTACGCAAGAAAAGCATTCATTTCTACATTGGGTCTATGCTTGGCCGTAAATGGGTTAAGTGATTTGTAGGCATGGTGCAGGTTGCAGTACCAGGTTGCAAGAACGTGAATGTGCCTGTCTAGACAGTTTCAATTTTCGTTCGTCTTCATCATTTTGACAATTGAAACTTGAGATGTATCCGCTATTGAAGAAACGTATTCATTCTTGAACGCAATTGCCAATGTTAAATATTAACAACACATCATCTATTCAAACAATTCATGAAAGAATTTATCATTTACCCGTCCTGACCAAAGCCGTGACACATATTTAACGATAAATAATGAAAACATCTGGATAGAATGAGACATTGATCTCTTCTGTTCACTTGACGCAATCAATGACATGTTCAATGTTGAAAGTGGATACGGAGCTTGAAGACGATAGGGAAGACGAAAGCGCACATGTGTGGACATAGCCAATGGCGTGGTTGCCGGAATGTTGCAAGTGTGTAGTAACGTACCTGCAACCTAGGTTGGCAACCAAGTTGCAGGTGTATTTGGCCTGTTTCTTGCATTAATTGGACCTTCCTCAAAGTTGTCATGAGGGCAGTACAATTATCATTCAGGAGAATTAGCCAACCGGCCCGGGTTGTAGCCTCACCTGTGGACTTTCGCATTGCGGCGGTGACATCAGGAACAAAGCCCAATCCTGGTCAAAGGAGAAAAAAAAGTTGGTCATGAGACTTTCTTCGTGTAGAATTTTCTCCAAAATCAGGTTGTGAGGGCTTTGATCAAATCCAGCACCTGCAGTAAATCAATGCATAACCGACACAGCATACGACGAGCGTGCTGTCAGTAGGCTATAGAGAGACAATGAACAGTTGGAGACTGTTCCCACTCAGATTTAAACAAACATTTATTTATTGATTTCCGTATCGACAAATCTTAATGACTGGGCCGCTATAACCTTTAAAAATTTGCTAAATGAAGAACTATTATGTGAACTGTGCCTCTTGAGATCGGACGTGCATCTACGCGATTCGATGTGGGAAAACCCCTCTAGGTTTGCATACATTTTAAAATTCAGGTTACAAAACGTAACACAAATGTCGACATAACATTATTTTTAGCTTGCTGCTAACATTCGTCCTAGTTTTCATATTTCCTAACGAGATTTTACAATTTTCTAGATGTTGAGCCAGGGAATCAACTTCAAATCTACTAAAGTACGAAAACCCGTTTCACAAAATGTAAGCCAACTCTTAAAACAAATAAACCGTCTTGAATCGCCCAATAACTTTAATCTTATCCTCATAGGTTTTGCGCAAGTCCCAAGGTGCCAAATATCACGAAATCGACACTGGCCTTACTGCTAAAAACAAAAAATCTCGTCCACGGCATGCCGCCGAAAGCACACCAATTCGTCGGAAACTCTACTCAAAAGGTTTTTCCGATAACGAGCGAACTTTCTCGGAAGATGAACGATCAATAGCTCGTCACTCACATAACTCGACCGATAGCGTTTCGCATAGCTCTTTGCAACGAGTATACGACACCATGTCGGTGCCTATAAAATATGACAATTGGTTTGGTCTGCCGCGGCCAACGTAGCCACCACCAAATCGACACAATAGTCAAGCGGCAGTCAAAATTTCTGCAAAAATACCGTCGAGAAAACCCACCCAAGAAGAGATTGTTTTTAAAGTGCCGGATGCTCCAAATGACCGTAGAGTGGGTAAACGAAGAATGGAAATTCCTTGCAATGGCGGTCATAATCATTCGGCATCGAAAAGTGATAGGACAAATAGTCCCCACTCGGGCGATAAAACCAACAACACGACGCAACAGCGTACAAAACGTACCAAAATTAGAGGTTTGGAAATAACACGAACTCGTCTGCCTAGATCGCCCACTACGGACACAGAACATCGAAAGAATGAGGTCGCGGAAACGGAAAAATGTTGTCAACAGTTGTCACCGGTTGATAAATCGCAGAAAAACCTATCAGCACGGCTGAGAAAATCCATCACAAAGACTGAATCACAATTGCAACAGGACTTACAGGGTGAGTGTTTATCACAAGCATCCGTAAGACCTGATTACAGGGAATATACATATAAAAAGCCAACAACGCTTAAGAGAAAGAAGACAACTACATCTGATTCCGAGCGAGAAAATACGGTGAAAAAGTCGAGAGTCAAGTCGCAAAAAAAAAAAGTCTTACAGCTAATGAAATGAATACTTATTTTGCAGCAATTGAAGAAAGATTACAACAAACAAATTCTACAGCAAGCGTTAAATGAATAATAATATAAACGATAGAAGCATATTCTTAGAACCCACTAATTGCAGAGAAATTCTAGATATCATTAATAATCTACGAAACGTATCTGCAGGTTATGACCAAATAAAAAGTACTGATATACAATTAATTGGCAATGAAATTACACCATATCTATGTAACTATATAAATAATCACCTAACCGAAGGAACATTTCCGAAAATTTTGAAGATTTCTAAAATTAAACCAGTTTTTAAACAAGGAGATCCTAATGATCCATCAAATTACAGACCAATTGCATTGACCAGTGTGTTTAGTAAAATATTCGAAAAAGTAATTAATAAAAGAATTTTAAGTTTTATAAATAAAACAATCAGTTTTGATCCAAACCAATATGGATTTCAAGCGGAAAGTAATACTACCGCTGCTCTCATTGATGCAATGCACTTTATAAATATGGAATTGGATAAATCTAAATATGTCACAGCAATTTTTGTGGACTTAAGTAAAGCATTCGATACAGTGAACCACACTGTGTTATCAGAAATTCTTAACGAACTAGGAATCAGAGGTATAGCAAATGAGTTAATCAAAAATTATCTAAAAGACAGAATGATTATAACAGAATTGAATAATAATGAAACTAGTTCAGAAAAGATTCTAAACTCAGGAGTACCGCAAGGCTCCATACTAGGCCCTACCCTATACCTGTTATATGTAAATAACTTGAAGAATGCAGCACTTAAAGCCAAATATGTAACCTTTGCGGATGATACACTTTTACTCTACTCTCACTATGGAAAAGATGATGCAGAACACATGATAAACCATGATATGATTGAATATCAAAAATGGCTACTAGGTAATAAATTAATAATCAATGTTGAAAAAACCAAATTCATGCTGTTCAAGCAAATCAACAAAGATGATATTGATATCAATATAAAATTCGCCGATAAATATATTGATAGAGTTAAAAAGTATACATATCTAGGTGTTGTTTTCGACGAAAAACTTAGTTGCAATGAACACGTGACCCAAATGAAAAAAAAAGTTATGTGCATTTGTTGCAATGCTGAGGCGTAAAAACACCTCAACATTGAGTTAAAAACATGATCTACAATGCATCCTTGATGCCAGTTGTAACGTATGGAATAATGATATGGAGCCAGACAACTGGCGGAAATATTGATTCAATTGGTATAATGTTAAATAAAGCTTTGAAAGCAATACATAACTGGAATTCAAGAACTCCTACTGAAGAAGTGTATAACGTTTCGGGAAAGCTCCCTATAGAGAAAGTCATAAAACTAGAAAAAATAAAAACAATCTGGAAAAATATAAACAAAAAGAGTAAAACATCAATTACATTAACTCTAAATAGACAAGTGCATAACTACAATACAAGATATGCTGAAAACTACAGAACACCAGCAGCAAATACCATGAGAATAATAAAATATCCAATAAGAACTTCAATAATTTTATATAATGGTCTACCACAAAATATTCGTTCTATAACATCTTATGAATTGCTTAAACGAAAATTAAAACAATATTTACTCACACACAATATTCTTTAAAAACCACTTATGCATTTACCAACATTATTTAATTACCGCGTTTCGCGATAGTTAAATGAATTTTAGATTATAATATTGAAAAAATAATTATTTTGCATCCCTTATACCAGTATTTATACTGCCTGGGAATGCAAAAGAAGATTTTTAAATTTTTAAATTTTTTACTTATATGTTTAATGTTTGTAAGCGTCAGAATTTAGGTGTCTACATTAACCTTCATTCCCCTACTAACATATGTGTTTCCCTTCCATAATCCTAGGGAAATGATGATAATGCTATGATATTATTATCAAACTGATATGTAATGAATGATAGCGCCCAACTCTGATCCCTAATCCTTGTAAAAAAAAAAAGTAACAAAAAAAAAAAAAAATATATGAAAAGCGATTCAGACGGCCCATCGAGATCAGAACGAGAGCAAGAACCACACGCCATTTCGCCAAGACCGATAGTATTTCCAGCCGAGGGTCATCAGGAGAACGAAAAAGCGGAAGAGTTGTTTGAATTGTTGAAGGATGCCTCATTAAGTCAAAGTAAGTGTGTGAATATCGATACTTTTTCCATATGAAATTAACCAAATTGTGTCCCATAGCTTGTGATGCAGCAGAAGCCAAGAGGAAATCTAAAAACCTTTCCAAGTCTAAGAACATTAATCGATCCAAAACAAGTGCTAAATCAGAAAAATCGACAGACACGACACATGTAAGCACATAATTTCTTGGAATATAATAATTATTTAAATTTGAAAAAAATTATTGCAGCAAATTCTCTTCTAATTATTGATATGAAGTGACTTTAACATGTTTTTTTCAACTGAAATCATTGCTAGCTAACATAGTCGCTCCTGAGATATTAACGATCTCAAATAAGTTTTTATAAGTTTTAATTTCGAAAAACTTCTTTCTGCACTTGCAACGGAAATCGTCAAAGTTAACAATATTCGCAATACATTTGAAAAAGCAACAATTAAGGTTTTCTTTGTTATAAAGGAAAAAATTGTTGAACGCTGGCGCCTCAGGCGACCGCTTGTTTCGGCTTGGGCTTTGATCGGCCCTGGCCGCTGGGATCTGTTCTTAATCCCGTTTTGTGTAACATCATGTACGAAAGAAATGACGGTAGTCGGCTTTAGTGCTGACATAGCAGTACGACTGTTGTCGTAAGGGACCCGGATTAGGTCGAAATGTAAGCAAGCAAGGTGATCGCCTTGGTAGCTATAAAGTTGTGGCTGGAAAACATTGGATTAGAGTTCGCTGGCAAAAAAATGAAGCAGCCCCCATTGGCAAACGCTGAAAAGTTTTTCTCTGGACATCAGAGTCGCACAGTGTTTCATAACTTGTAAACAAGCCGTTAGGTATTTGAGAGTTATGATTGACTATATACTAAGCTTTGGAGAGCACATAAAAAGGCGGCGACCGTCACGCCGCGCCATTTCTAGCGAGAATGTTGCCAAACGTAGTGATTCTAGTTTGGGCTACGGCACTACAATTCGCCTGTAACACGAATCTTTTATACGCGGTCTATGCGAACCACATCACATAAAGCCACCTATGTGGCAGCTAATATGTGGATAAGATTGCAGACTGTGCAGCGGTCGCCAGAGCGTAACACCCGAAATGCACCTGCGGGCGAAGAAATGCAGAGGTGAGGTCTCAACTGTCAGATGGACACATACCTCCATCCATTGAATAAAAAACTAAAGGAAAGGCCCGTAGAAACGACTAATGGGTCCATTTTTCATATCAGACTGGTTCTGACAGGTAGGGAACATTCGTCTTTTTTACTTTTGTGTCGCACTGAAACTGTGATATGACTATTACATTTTATAGATACACTTCCTGACTTCCTCCAGCAACAATCTTTCCCGCCACTTACTTCGTAAAAACTTCACAATAACACTTGACAGATAGGGAACACCGCTTTTTAAAATCGGACCATGCAGTTTGTATGGGATGACAGCTGATTTACCTTTCCGTTTAGCTGTCTATTCCATGCCTCCATCCCACATACAGCTTTGTGGGTAGACCGAAAACAAAACAAGTGTGCGAATTTCTGTACTACTCAGTTCTTAACTGTCCACGGAGGATACCTATAATATTTGCACCGGTTTAAACTGAACAACTCGCCAGAATGTCTCGGATGCAAGGGAAATGCGGAGGATGCGAAACATATCTTGTTCGAATAGTTGTGGCTCTTAAGATCAGAAGGCAACTATGATGCTGTAAGCAAGTCAATTTGTGCAGTTAACATTGAGCTACAGGAGAATCGTTGATGGAAAATTAGCTGGAAGCGCTGTACAGAAAAAAATTAAAGGTGGTTTCGCAGTAGATTCCTACAGCCGCTGGAATTGGACCCTGCTTCGTAAGGTTTGGTCAGTTTTTCCTCTTCCGTGTTTCGTGGACGGCAACTAAATCAACCTAGTAGCAGCATGAGACGGCAATCCGTCTTTCTGGTTGCACTGTCAGTAGGTTTGTAAAAACGAAAATCATTGAGTTGGACAGCAGCCATCGACATTCGCGCGACTTGTGTTAAAGCCAAAGCCATCTTTATACAAAGCCCGGAAGCAGAACACGTTCATATACTTAAGCGCCAAATCATAGGCCTGTTCAGATCGAAAATTTACATTGCGGTAAAGGCAAATCGGGTTGGGTCGCGACAAACTTTACACGAAAAGTATTGGTTCCCGGTCGATTTTCGTCGCGAAAAGTGGAATGTGTCGTGAATTAAAGTGTCTAGAATGCAGTGAAAGAACAAAATCCCGACAAAAAGTGAATTTTCCACATGTTTTCGCGATTTTTATCAGAGCAGACACGGTTTTTTTACATGCGCTGTGCTTGTGTTAGTGCATCGTGCAACGTATATACGACATGTTCATAGGCTCGTTTTGTGTGCATGTATTGCTGCTTCCCGGCTTCTAGTGAAGGTGGCTTTGGTTAAAGCACTCTTTCCATCGCTCTCATTCCTTAGCGACTGATTAGCCCTTGCAACAAATCCGTTTGCACGTGGTGTTCTCGGAGCGACTTTGATGTTGTAGACACTATTGCTATGACAGTAGTCTTCGAAGTATACGCTGTGCCCCTTTTGGCGACGAAGGATCCCGGCATCCCGAATTACAACGTTAAACAATTCAACGCATCGATGACTGGCTTCGTTTTGGTCGACTTAACCGCAACGACGACAACGTATCGGGTCAAAGCATCCATGATAACGAGAACTGCTGATTGCCCCAAGGTGATCGAGATGTATCGCCTCGAATGACAACTTCGGAGTATCCATTCCGTGTAACAGTCACTCAGTTAAGGTACATTTTCCTCGACACGACTGCACGACAGCGACTCGCTCTTTCCATATAAAAACTTATTTTTAAAATGCGAGAAAAACGAGCTTTTATATGAAATGAGTGAGTCGCTGTCGTGCGGCCGCGTCGAGGACAACGTACCTTCTAGTTCGTATCTGCGATATACAGCCTCAGCGCTGCTACACAAACGACTATAGTACGCGATTGGCTTGAGCTTCCCTTCGGTGTCCTTTTGGAGCAATATGTCTGCTATTCCTACGGAACTGGCATCTGTGTGTAGCACGTCTCGTCGTCACAGGATTGCTGCACAACATCGTCCTCAAGGTCGTAAAAGCTACCTCACTTGACGAGCTCCATTCGAAGTCGATACTCTTCCTCAACAAATGAGTGGGTGCACCGGCTATGATGGCATATCGATGAATTTACGAAAAAATCCGGTTAGCCGCAAGAATCTCCTGACTTCCTTCGCGCTTTTCGGTACTGGGAACTCTTCGACCACTGCCGTTTTCATTTTCCCTGGCATAAGTCTCTCTCTGCTCAGTTCATGCTCGAGGAAGTGAACGCTATCCTGCAGGAATGAGCACTTTGAAAGCCTCAACGCCTCAACGTTAAGCCTTCGTGATGCAACAATGTCAGAAAACTTTCCAACTGGAGTAACCCTTCCTCCATCGGTTTCAATGCAATTATCACCTCTTCCACATAGCACACTGCCTTTCCATACATCTGCTGTACAACTCCAGCCATCATACGTTGAAACGTACTCGGCGCATTCCGAAGACGGTTCTAAAGACGCTAGCAATGACAGCGCTCCATCCACGGTCGGCATATACCAACGCCGTCTAGATATTAAGGCCGCAATGTAGAATCTTAGACGTCAAAATCAGCTTATAGTTTTAGGTTATGTTCGCCAATGTTGCACTGTTTTGTTTTTGCTTTTTATTACGTCACTACTTGTTTTTGTTGTTTGTTCGTCTAAATAAAAAATTTAAGAGCTAAACTATGACGGCATTGTCCTCCTGAGTTGCGGCTATGATATATCTAGATGGCGTTGCATATACCATGGTTGAAATAGATTGGCTGCGTCAGCATCAGCATCGGCAGAGGCATCGGCATCAGCATTGCTGTCATTGTGGGTCATCAAAGGCAAATGCGTGTGTTCTAAATTGAAATTTTTCTGCTGATGCCGATGCCTCTGCCGATGCTGATGCTGACGCAGCCAATCTATTTCAACTACCATGGCTCCTTTTCCGTTATCGAATTCAGTTCGCGGCATTCCACGCACATGCGGTTCTCCACATTTTGCTTTCGAACCATAGATATACATACTGGATAAGAAGAAAGCATATCGTTCTATTGCAACCCGTGAAGCCACACACATACATTGATTTTCCCGTATTCGTACACGGCAATTTTTTTCTCCCCTCTCACGTCGCTGTCCAAAATTGCGATTATAACACTGGCTCTCAACCTTTTTTCTCAACTGATTTTTTTCGGAAGAAATCATTGAACATTTAACGTTGATTCCGCATTTTTTTCATTTTTGTACATTCTTCCTGGATTATTAAAGCTAGCACTTATTTGGAATTATACTGTAACTTATTTTTAGTACAACAAAATCGCATTATCAAAATCTGATTACAAAACTCTTTTCCGCAAAATGCTGAGAAACACTGGAAAATTGCGGGGAATTCGCTCATTCCGTTCCGTTCCATCTTCTGACATGAGTGACAAGTCCCCGTCTGTTTTCACATCGTTAAGAATTGTATTCAGGGATAACTTTAAAATTTAAAGTTTTTAGTGAGTTTCATTAATTCAAATCCCTTAACAACATTTTAAACTTAAATAATGAAGTGCGCTGTAAAGAATTGTGCAAGTGATTTACCGAAAACTTTGAGCCTGAATTTCATTTTTCGTGTAAGCTTCGTGTTCTGGTGATACAAAGTGAAGATTTTTTAATAGCTAACCACGTCGGCTGGTAAACTGATAACTTGTAAGGTGTAAACAACATATTACTGAATATCGCATGTACCTTCTTATAGATGGTACTATCAGTGCCATAAATATTTTCGGTAAAAATATGATTTCGGTGAGCTTTCCCATGCGTGGCACGGATTTCTAAGTATTTTTCATGATGCTAACCAGTGAATCTCGTAAAAGGCTCTATTAATCCGAAAAACTGAATTAGTGGCGGTGAAAATGAAATATGTGAGAATGTTTTTAGTTGCATATTTCATAGATAAAAAGTGATTTTTTCTCGGAAAATTCGGGTGAATTCACATTAGCGCCGTGTAGTATGTATTTTCTCGTTCTTTTGTTCCAATCGTTCCAATTTCACCTTCACCTCAAACCTTTTTTGGTGATTGTTTATGATAAAAATATGGCGCGAAAGATTCGAATTGTGAACTAATTAGAATATTTCGGATGTTCGCTAAAAAGGTAAACTAAACTAAATTTAACCGAAATTACGTTTTAGAATGTTCATAGAAATTGCTGTTAGCTATACTTTGAATGTTGATACATATTACCTTAAAATTGTGTCGTTGTTTTTGTCTTATCATAATGATAATGTGTATCATTTAGAGAGTGGCTTCGACGTATCTATTTAATTACCCTGATTCCGATTTTGAGCTACTAGCCGCTGAAACCATATGGGGCAATACAATCCAGGTAAAATGCTGATAAAAACTAATGTTGTTTTTGCCATCAACCACAGACATTGTAAAAAATTGTGAGGTTACGAAACAAAACAGTTGTGTTGTGCCGTTCTGATTCCCTAACTACAATTTTGCGAATCAGAAATAATCTCCGGTTCTTTTCGTTAGTCTGTCTAATATAAAAGCAGATCCTTTTTTACAGGTTAGTTTATATTTCAAATTTCAACCAGAAAATTCAGCAAAGCTTAAATTTACATTAAAAGTATGTACAGAGTTCACCGAGTGAAAAACTTGCATTTATGTCTCCCGTGAAAAAATTTACGTGGAGACTTACTTTTTATACCCTTCGCTCATAGAGTGAAAGGATATATTAACTTTGTCATGAAGTTTGTAACGCATTGAAGGAAGCATCTCCGACCATAGTGCGTTTTTCTCGGCCACTATAGACGCTAGGGAGCTGAAATTTTGCACACGTGCTTCTTATTGTTGCAGGCTGTTTGTATGTTTGATTGACCCAAATTGGATCACTGGGTCATGGGGCTGCCATACAAACCTAGCTCCCCAATTTGATTTCTTCTAAGAAAAACTTTTTTATTTGTGCACTAATTTCAACCAAATTTCACACAAATGTGTTTCTATAGATAACACAAAATATATGCAAGAATGGATCAAATCGGACCATGGAGTCATGGGGCTGTCATACAAACTTAACCCCCTAAATTAGGTTCTTCTAAGAAAAACTTTTTTATTCGTTCACCAATTTCAACCAAGTTTCACACAAATGTATTTCTATTGTTGGCACAAAACATACGTAAGAATGGATAAAATCGGAGCATGAGGTCATGGGGCTGCCATACAAACTTAACCCCCCAAATTAGGTTCTTCTAAGAAAAACTTTTTTATTTGTGCACCAATTTCCACAAAATTACATACAAACGTGTTTCTCTTGATGACACAAAACATATCTAAGAATTGATCAAATCTGACCATGGGGTCATGGGGTGGCCATCAGTGCCGGATTAACCACGTGGCAGAAGGTGGCAAATGCCACGGGCCCCGCACTTTTAGGGGCCCAGGTTTTTTTTCAAACAAAAATTATGCCAACGAAATTTTACAAGCCAGTTCCTTCTAAATTGATATAACACGTTATAGTAGAACAATTTACGTCAGGGTGTTCCAAAATTATAGCAAGGTTAAAATTAAAATACAGAAATTTTTCTTTCTGTATAATTCATGATGGCATTCCTTCCCGTAAGTTTACGTCGGCAGTGTTTCAGATTCACATTCTGGGACATAAGATTTTTCAAGTTTGTGTTGGGGTATTTGCACACATCCATAGAACTTAGAAATTACAATTATATCTCTCATCCACAGTGGCGTACCGCTTTAAACGTTATGAAAAGTGGGGGCAAAATTACCTGCTTAAAAAATGATTCAAAATTGTTTCACAAAAATTTTGTTTTTCATTTAAGTGTGTAAGATTTCCAAGATTTTTTATTTAATTTAGTGAAACCGAATAAATGTAGGTGTTAACGTAAATTTGCCCTTCTGGTATGCGCTATACGTTAGTATATTTATTATGAGCCTTTCTTAGCTAGATGTTTGGTTGTGACCTTTTATGAACCTGAGTAACCCTGAAAAATGACAATTCAACCGAAAGCTATATTAATAAGCAACACTTTTAAAATGAAATATTTTCCCATATTTTATCACTTTTCGGAAAATGTCGAATTTGTAAATTTTCAGAGGTCGTCCAAAAAGGGACTTCTAAAATAAATTCTTCTTTGTCAAATAAATATAATTTGTCTACAAAAATTTACTGTTGTACTAATTAAAAAAAAGAAAAATCTTGGCAAACTTACACAAGTCAATGAAAAACATTTTTGTGAAACAATTTTCAAAACAGATTATTTTTGCCCCTATTTCTCATAATGCTTTGAGAGGTACGCCACTGTGCATGAGGGATATAATTGTTATTCTATATTCTATTGATATCAGTAATCGCATACTCACTCTTTTGATTTTTGTCCCGCTAGAATGTGAATCTGAACCACTGTGCGTGGAAGATAACCAGATTTTTTAAAGGGTTTCCCATTAATCAGAATATATTTGTAAATTGTAAATGCAGAGTGCTGAGAGTCCACAGAATCACGAGCACAATGGTTTACCAACCACCGTACTTTTAAATATCAAATAGCATTTCTTTTATTGCACATTCATCGCATAATGCAAGGCTGTAATTCCGATATTTGCTAGCAGCTAGCCGTTTTCCTAAACCCCTTGAGAAATTACTAATAACACCGATATATTAATTTTAGAACCAACAAACTAATAAGGTTAATCGAAGTTCCACAGGCCCCGCGCTCAACATTTGCCACGGGCCCCGCGCTTGCTTAATCCGGCACTGGTGGCCATACAAACCCAACCCCCATTTTGGTTCTTCTAAGAAACATTTGCTGCACCAATTTCACAAAACCTTGAATTAATGTGTCTTTACCAAAGCAACAAAAAAGTTAAAAACGAATGGAATCGTACTGTGGGGTCATGCTCCCGCAACCCCAATAAAATTTCACAGTAAATATTTTTATTTGCCCACTTATTTCAACCAAGCCCAAAACTTATGTCAAGACGGAAGAAAAAGAATGAGGAGGGGGATTAAATACAAAAACTTGGCTTATTCTGCTATCCGTTCTCATAGGGGGAACTTTTGTGTTTCCGATATTTTCCGCTATGTGTCCGCTATATGGCGGACGTTAAGATAAGTGTCGCTGGTGTCGGTAACAAGAACAAGAAAATTCTTCTTGTGAGAGCTGATAGCGTAATGTTCCAAAAACTTTTAGCCCAAGCGAAGGGTATCCAAATTTCGGCCGCGCCCGAAATTAGCATCGGCCTCGGGGTTGGCGAGCGAAGCGAGCAGGGGGCGAAGCCCCCTAGTTATTTAGTCAATTTAAGATAAACGTTTACTCGCGTTTTGATTGGTTGTCGACCACATCTTTTCCTGTGAAACAAAGAGAAACTGCATTGTTTCGCTGCCGAAATGTCAAAAACCGGCAAAACCGGTGTGGAAATTTTCATGTGAAGTGGAGTTGTTACATTCATAGAGGATAATTTCGCCATTGCATAATAACATATAAAATTGTCTTTTAAGTAACAAAAATTTAAATGTTTGACTAACGTTATGTGCAAACACATTACAGAGCTTTATTCAACGCATAATTATTCCTCATTTGAAATATTTTTGCGTTTCCGCATGAATTTAAACCCATGCAAAAACAATTTAACAAGTGTTGCAGTCAAAATATTTAGTAGTCTGGCTAGTGCGCGCGCCTTCGTTGCACAGGGTCATGGGGTGGAGACTTAGAGTAGGTACTAACATCTTCATTTCACGTGAAATCCATGCAAATACTGTCAAAATTTTGATGATCGTGAAAACGAATTCGCTTGGTTGTAGTTACTTTACACGAAAGTCTCCACACCGTATTTTGACATTTCGCCTGCGATAACAATGCCGTTGCACTTTATTTCACAGGGAAAAGGTGTCATCCACAATCAATTAGCCCGCGAGTTCTCATTTATCTTAGAGAATAAAAGGCATGTCTCCACGGCACATTTTTCATGGTAGACATAAATGCAAGTTTTTCGCTCGGTGAGCATAGTACTTGCCTTTACCGTGAACAAATTCAGTTTATACATGGTGTTTTTCGATAATCCCACTCAGATGTTAAACGAGTTAGGGAGGATAAATAATACTGGTGAGCGTGCTGTTGATTTCAACCCGTCAACAAAAAAACAGCAAAATCTTGGAAATTGGATGTCACACATCTGCGGCGTTCGTACAGATTCGGACAGTCATGCCTGTTATTTATTTATAATAAATTTAAGAAACAGGCTCATTTTATTGCTATACATCCCGTGTAGTTTTGGGCAGCGTTGTTAAACACGATCGTGAGTTTTGAGTCAGAGTAAACCTCGATACCAAAAAACGTAACTATTGCTGGCGTCAAATGTCTAAATATTGCTTAAATAAAAACAGCAACTATCGATTTTGGACCTTTCAAAATCATAATGCAACATCATCTAATATTATAATTTTCCATTTCAAACAGCCAGCCAGTAGTCTGGCTGGTCTAGCGGTTAGTGCGTTAGTGTCTAGCGGTTAGTGGTGAGTACCCATTTATGGGTTCCATAAATGGAATCTTATAACACAATCTGCCGATTGGTAAAGACATTATAATGTGATTGTGATTAATAACCGAAATGTGTGAATATGCATCTTAAGAATAACATAAGTGCAGATTTGCAATTCCTAACCGCAATTTATTGCGTCGCAAAGAAGTGGCATCTGATGAGATGCGACGTGAAATGCTCTGTTCGCCAAAACAGGCCAGGGATCATGATTGCATTGATTCGTTTCCCTGCCGAGTTTAGATGATTGTTAAAGGCACATAATCGGAACCAAGATATATTACCTCCGGTCATGCCACTCCCGGCAGTGCATGGCGCCGCAAAGCACTGGCACTTACTGATATGCGGTGTCATATGCTGTTGGTCGAAACCGGGGAGGATTTGTGTGTTTTCGCAGACACTTTTTTACTATAAAAAAACTAAGTGTATAACTTGTAGTTCATGTATTTTATTTGTTAAAAATTAGAATGAGGTGTAGTGAATTTTTGTAAATTTAAGGGATCGTGTTATAATATTTTTGATATATTTTAGGATTCTATTAGAAGTGCGGCAAAGGAGACAATGGCTAACTATTTTAAAAGGCCGAATGAAAACAAATATAACTGCGAAACAAAACAGAATATGTCACAAACACTTTCACACTTTAACCTCGAAAGTGAATTCATCAATTTTTTTGAATACAGTAATAAATAAACCCAATAAATTATTTGATTTTTCGCTGAGTAACCGTTTCAGGCTTAGTATTTATTGCTGGTTTGATCGTGTGTGACATATATCTGAAACACTTCTTGCAATTGTCGCCGAATTTTCACAGCACATTTTTTTGACCTAGGTTGTAACTTAATTTTACTTTTTTTGAAATAACCACCATTTCAGGTGATTTTGGAAATAAAGAAATCAATGGTTCCATTTATATAAAATATAATATAAATAAACTACATATTTATTGAATTGAATTGAAATAAAGAAATTTATTAGACCTTCTGAACCCTTCTTTGATTACATATTTGGGTTTATTTCAAAGATGTTTGTAATTTTTTTTAAGTACGTTAACAAATAATCCGAAAACACCTATTCATCATTTTAACTACATAATTATAGTTCCATTATCATACACGCACATACACATACCGACATTGTAAAAACTATACAGCAACTAAAACGAGATGCTATAATTCATAAGTATAATACACCCATTTACACATATCTAAATAATAATTCTATGTATCTTTAATGCTAAAGCATTTGTATGAGTTAATTTATTCCAAGATGAAATACTCAAACTTTGCAAAATAATTTCCTCTAAATTCTAGTTAGGGTTTGAATCAACAATAATTGATAGTGCTGCTCAAACTTTTCATTTTATACTTTTTTTGCGGCGCCTATGACCATGTCACACATACATAGGCGCGGATCGCACAAAAATGCTTCAACGTTTTAAGCATATGTCCGGTCCAGTATGTATGTCTATGTTTCGAACCAGCACAATTGGAAACGCATAAAACGAATTAGACCGACGAATGATATTTAATTCCAACAGCTCGGCAATTATACGCTGGACTACCGTACTATCGCGATAACTCATGAAGCGCACAAACAAAGTCACAATCAAAACGCATTTTAACTAACTACCGACGGTGATCAGATGGTAATTCCACTTCTGATCATGTCAAGGACGGCTATAGGCAGCAAACAGATGAATGATTGTATGAATATCTTCATTTGTCGACCGACTAGACAAGACTGCCCAGATAGCATTTTGGAACTGATCCTGCGGCATCAATAAGTATTCAATAATTTCCCCTCTATGTAATTGATTCTGCAATGGGAATTTATTGATGCCTGCCATCAATAGCCATTATTATGAAAAATATCAATGTATAATTAGTATAAAAGCGATACGCGTTATCATTAATCGGTCTTGCCCCTTTGTTCGAAAAATTTCGAATGAAAGTTTTCCATGAAAAACGACTATGAAGAAAAGATTCAATACAGAATCAATCCAGGAATGATCCGTTCAACAATTCTCGACAAATAAGAAATCCTGTCAATTATAATTATTATGATCGTCAGCAGTTTGTTCGTGAAACTTTTAGATTTACTATTATAAATAAGTTAATTGATGCAGCCACTTTTTGCTATTTCGGTAAGTTAACGTTTTTCTATAGGAACATACTCGTTCAGTATATTTATTGTGATACTTTACTCTTACTTTCAGAATTAGACGAAAATCAGGAGGGATGCTAGATTTATACGTACATCGCACCTACGAGTTTACCCTGCGTTATGCAAGTTTCAAAGTATTTTTGTAAATTAAAATGTAATTTATTTGTTAACTTAATTTTTTTTTCTTATAATAAAGTGAAGAAAGTGTGTGTAATAAAAAAAAATTGTTTTAATAAAAAAACATGTTTATAGCAGCCATCAATATTATAGCAATGCCCAAATATTCAATATAATATCAATGATATATCGATGCCAATTCGTTTCTTTTTATTCTGCTGGTTCGATATTATTTTGATACAATATTGATGACGATCATCAGTAAAATTTCCCCTTTTCGAAAACGACGACCAATCATAATGCTTTAATTGCGGACATCGTCCATACAAAAGAATCAATAGTGGTATACTGAGAGGATCAATACATTGAATATAAGGTTCAGTACAGAATCAACAAAATATCAGTATTGTGCTATCTGGGTGACTTCCCAGATAGCACGATATTGATATATTAGTAATATTTTATTGATACTTTGACATCAATGTACTGATACCTTCAGTATACCATTATTGATGTTTTTGTATGGACGATGTCCGCATTTCGAGTGTTCTCATTGGTCGACGTAGTCGAAAGGGGAAATGGTGATTTGATTCATTGTATCAATATTATATCAAAAGTATATCAATCCAATATTGTATCGAGTGTATCGATATTTCTTAGATATATTATTGAAGACTTGTGTAGATATATTATTGAAGACTTGTATCGATACTGTAATGATGCTCACTGAAGCAAATCGGTCACTAAAAACAAGAAAAAATACAACAAATAACAGCCAAGGAATATTTTTCTTGATTTGAGATGTATCTTCTTGTTTCAAGAAAAGTCTTAGCTTAAAATAATGATTCAAGAAAATAAAACCATTATTTTAAGTAAAGACTTTTTCTTGAAACAAGAAAATACATATCTAATCAAGAAAAATATTCCTTGACTGTTTTCTGTTGTGCTTTTTTTCTTGTTTTTAGTGAATGATTTGGTTCATCGCAATAAGAATAAAAAACTGCTCCTTACTTTGTTTTAAAAAATACATAGTTTTCTTTGCTTTTATTCAGTTTCACATTTATTTATTAATGTTTTCTTTTTTTATCACAACATCACAAAAAATTATTGGCCTTTTTTTTTTATTGTATTTTACTTTCGCATCTCGCAACGCTTTTTCCAACTCATCCGTGAACTCACGTATACCGAAGTCGCTTCTTTTAAAGGACTCTGGAATAATATTGAAATGTTTCCATTAATAAATTATAGGGGCATTGTCATGGCAATTCCTACATACCAAAAAGGCAAGTACAAATATGTTCGAAAGTAGAAAATTTCTTCTTGCCACGAATACCCCTAAAATTGTAAAGCCGCTGGACATTAAAGTGGATGATATTGGGCAAAAATGTTTTCAAGTTGGATGCTCCCTTCGTCTGCATAATCCATTCTTTCTGTAATTTAAAAATATAATCTTAAATATACTCTGCAATTTATGTACGTGTACAATATGTACAATGTATGTCAACATAGTTCTGCCAAAGGCAATGTGATGTGATGAAAGCGATAATCCCATTTGGGTTTTTCGGCGAAATAAAATTCACAAAAATATTTCGACACTCTTTGTTTGAAAATATTCAACTTTTAAATTACCATTTTTTCCTGATTTTCGCTTCCTTCCTATGAATAATTAATTAATTAAAATTGTCCTCACCACTTTTAATATTAAATTATTGTGTTCCACAATTACGCACGCACGCACAATGTACACATAAATTCACACACTTCACTTTTAGATGTCTACGCACATGCATGTGAAACAATAGCGTCGCAACTGTAAAATTTAGAAATTCTTAATGGTAGGTATCAATAAATCTTTAATAAAGTATCAATTTCTAATGATGATGACCGGAAACACTGAATCATCAATATGAAATCAATCTCGAGGAGGGGAAATTATTGAAGACTTATTGATACTCAAGTATCAGTACCGAAATGCTATCTGGGTATCAATAAAACATCGAAGGTTTGATTGAAGATTTACTGATACCGAGGATTGCTACTTAAATCTGATCTGAGATGAATACGGCATCAGTACAGTTTTGTCATGAAATATTATTGAATACTTGGATCGGTTTTGGACTGATTCTGCATCGATATTGGTCATTCCTAATCATTATTGATGACGGGAATCACTAAATCATCAATGTGGAATCATTTGCGATGAGGGGAAATTATTGAAGACTTAATGATGCCGCAGGATCAGTTCCAAAATGCTATCTGGGTTACAACTTACAAAACCTACACATGGTATGTGCACACCAATTATCGGGTGTTGCCAGATTACTTGTGACATACGCTGCTTTGGGAGATGTGCGACTGAGATGCGGCCGTACTTCTGTAGTTCATCATCATTTGTCGCATATTAGTCCTATTTCGGGATTTGGTCGCCCTTAGCGTTGACCTTCAGCCGTTTACCAGTCCAATTCGTCTTCCGATTTGGTAACCCCACCATCTCATCTAGTGAATACACCATCGAGCTCTCGGTCGTCCACGCAATCTAGCTCCGTCCACTCGTTGCGTGTTCATTACGCCCTTGGTCATGGCCATTGTCGTTCATCCTGCTTCTGGAGTTACACACCCGATTACCCCGATTAGGAGGGAACTTTAATTAACGCATAATTTACAATTTAAATTCTTTGCCGTATTTTTGCACCAAGTCAGTCGACTTAATTTTTAAATTTATCGGCACGTTCAGACGGCATGTCGTTACTTTCAGTAAACGAACAATTTTCCATTGAACATGGAATTTTCAAAATCGGTTGTCGACTAATACCATATACGATGAAACCGAGTGATTATACAGCACACTAGGGCAGCACACACATCGCTTGTGATGTACCTTCCTCAAAGTTGTCATGAGACTTTCTTCGTGTAGAATTTTCTCCAAAATCAGGTTGTGAGGGCTTTGATCAAATCCAGCACCTGCAGTAAATCAATGCATAACCGACACAGCATACGGCGAGCAGCGTGCTGTCAGTAGGCTATAGACAATGAACAGTTGGAGACTGTTCGCACTCAGATTTAAACAAACATTTATTTATTGATTTCCGTGTCGACAAATCTAAATGACTGGGCCGCTATAACCTTTAAAATTATTATATATTATGTGAACTGAAGAACTAATCTGAGACGTAAAAGATGTATGAATATCCATCTAAAAAACATGATTTTCCATGCACATGTTATGCCTCATATAACATATGGGATTATCAATTGGAGTCAAACCTCGGAAAAAAACATATCGACAGTGGGAATAATGCTTAATAAAGCAGTTAAGGCAATTCACAACCTTCATCCAAGGACACCTACTTCAGCAGTTTATAAACTGAGTGGTAAGACTCCCATAGACAAAATTATAACTGCAGAGAAGATTAAGATTATGTGGAAAATCATTTACAAAAAAGTTAAAACATCTATTACTTTAACTTTAAATAGAGAAGTTCACAATTATAACACTCGAAGTGCTGAGAATTTTAGAACATGTACAGCCAATACCAATAGACTCTTGGAAGACCCGATAAGATCCTCAAACAAAGTAAGTTTAACACCTTGCCTCAAGATCTGAGAAACTCAGTTTCATATGTCCAACTTAAACGAAAACTTAAGCAATACTTACATTAAAAAAAAAAACAATTCTATACATATTATAATATTTATTCACTTTTCTCTCTTTCTTTCTGGGAGGCGAAACTAGTTGTATAGTATATTTTAAATTAAAGTTTTTCTTTTTTCATTTGGTATCTAGCTTTTGCCACCTACTAAATTTTTTTCCCGACTAATAATGGAATGGGTAATACGAACAATCTTTATGTGTTCCTCTTGTTGTAAAATAGCTAATTAGTTTAGTAAAAGGTGTATTGTCCACTACCCCGCCATCATTCCTTTTCCTTCCGAGGGAAATGATGATAAAAGGTCGAAAGATAACTAATTTAGCTAGTGACAAAGCTATGCTGATACCTTAATTCCGTTGTCCTTGAAAAAAAAAACTCTGCCTCTTGAGATCGGACGTGCATCTACGCGATTCGATGTGGGAAACCCCCTCTAGGTTTGCATACATTTTAAAATTCAGGTTACAAAACGTAACACAAATGTCGACATAACATTATTTTTAGCTTGCTGCTAACATTCGTCCTGGTTTTCATATTTCCTAACGAGATTTTACAATTTTCTAGATGTTGAGCCAGGGAATCAACTTCAAATCTACTAAAGTACGAAAACCCGTTTCACAAAATGTAAGCCAACTCTTAAAACAAATAAACCGTCTTGAATCGCCCAATAACTTTAATCTTATCCTCATAGGTTTTGCGCAAGTCCCAAGGCGCCAAATATCACGAAATCGACACTGGCCTTACTGCTAAAAACAAAAAATCTCGACCACGGCATGCCGCCGAAAGCACACCAATTCGTCGCAAACTCTACTCAAAAGGTTTTTCCGATGACGAGCGAACTTTCTCGGAAGATGAACGATCAATAGCTCGTCACTCACATAACTCGACCGATAGCGTTTCGCATAGCTCTTTGCAACGAGTATACGACACCAAGTCGGTGCCTATAAAATATGACAATTGGTTTGGTCTGCCGCGGCCACCACCAAATCGACACAATAGTCAAGCGGCAGTCAAAATTTCTGCAAAAATACCGTCGAGAAAACCCACCCAAGAAGAGATTGTTTTTAAAGTGCCGGATGCTCCAAATGACCGTAGAGTGGGTAAACGAAGAATGGAAATTCCTTGCAATGGCGGTCATAATCATTCGGCATCGAAAAGTGATAGGACAAATAGTCCCCACTCGGGCGATAAAACCAACAACACGACGCAACAGCGTACAAAACGTACCAAAATTAGAGGTTTGGAAATAACACGAACTCGTCTGC
The DNA here is from genome assembly GCA_949715475.1 of Microchrysa polita. Classification (NCBI taxonomy): domain Eukaryota; kingdom Metazoa; phylum Arthropoda; class Insecta; order Diptera; family Stratiomyidae; genus Microchrysa; species Microchrysa polita. The sequence continues at coordinate 87,464,190 of OX454420.1, read as the reverse complement.
CTAGATCGCCCACTACGGACACAGAACATCGAAAGAATGAGGTCGCGGAAACGGAAAAAAGTTGTCAACAGTTGTCACCGGTTGATAAATCGCAGAAAAACCTATCAGCACGGCTGAGAAAATCCATCGCAAAGACTGAATCACAATTGCAACAGGACTTACAGGGTGAGTGTTTATCACAAGCATCCGTAAGACTTGATTACAGGGAATATACATATAAAAAGCCAACAACGGTTAAGAGAAAGAAGACAACTACATCTGATTCCGAGCGAGAAAATACGGTGAAAAAGTCGAGAGTCAAGTCGCAAACTATGAAAAGCTATTCAGACGGCCCATCGAGATCAGAACGAGAGCAAGAACCACACGACATTTCGCCAAGACCGATACTATTTCCAGCCGAGGGTCATCAGGAGAAAGAACAAGCTGAAGAGTTGTTTAAATCGTTGAAGGATGCCTCATTAAGTCAAAGTAAGTGTGTGAATATCGATACTTTTTCCATAGGTTTACCAACGTTTTTTACTATGAAATTTACCAAATTGTGTCCCATAGCTTGTGATGCAGCAGAAGCCAAGAGGAAATCTAAAAACCTTTCCAAGTCTAAGAACATTAATCGATCCAAAACAAGTGCTAAATCAGAAAAATCGACAGACACGACACACGTAAGCACAAAATTTCTTGGGATATTAATAATTTTTTAAATTTGAAAAAATTTATTGCAGCAAATTCTCTTCTAATTATTGATATGAAGAGACTTTAACATGTTTTTTTCAACTGAAATCATTGCTAGCTAACATAGTCGCTCCTGAGATATTAACGATCTCAAATAAGTTTTTATAAGTTTTAATTTCGAAAAACTTCTTTCTGCACTTGCAACGGAAATCGTCAAAGTTAACAATATTCGCAATACATTTGGAAAAGCAACAATTAAGGTTTTCTTTGTTATAAAGGAAAAAATTGTTGAACTTTCCTTTGACAACAAAGGTCCCAAAATTAGAAACTTGTAAATCCTATAAGGCTGAAAGGGACGAGGACGATAAGGGGCGATAAATGAAACTTCGATCTTTTCATTTGACGGGTACTCCGGACACTGACTTACAGTGCGTTTATTTTATATATATATCTGGCAATGAGTTCCAAAACTCGCTTCTTGCATTTCCAAAAAAATATCAATGTCCAAGTTTCATGTTTGATTATAAATTCAAGAAAAAATGTTTGAAATCGTTTTGTCTTTCAATATATTCCACAAACAGTAAGAAGTTTATTATGTAAAATTTTTAGGGAAAAAGTAAAGTCAGACTTTTATTTTTTGCAAAAAAACCAAAACTACCTTGAAGTTTTCCAAAATGCAAGAAGCGAGTTTTGGAAATAAGTGCCTCATATACTTAAAACTATACAAAAATCGTACAAATCCTTATCTATTAATAGTTTAATTACCTAAGACCTTTGTACATGCATTTTACACCAATGTAAAGACCAAATATTGAGCGTCCTTAGCATGTGGTGTTTATCACTATGGACAAACATCTTAGGTTTCATATGTCATGTGCATTATCTGTGCACAACAAGATAACATAATGTCCGAGACCTTTTCACATTTTATCTAAATGTGATCCTCAAACAGTCATTAAACAGAATTATTTTATGTACTTGATCCAGATAATTCTACATCCTCCCCCTTATTGAAAATATTAACATTTTCAAGAATCTATGACGTTACAAATTGTGGGGATCTTTTTGGCAAAATATAACATTTTCGATAAAGAATAAAAAATAGCATTAATATAACAATTATAAAAAATATGACAATTAGACAAGTATTTTTTGGTTCCATACCTTCTATAACTAAATCGCTCCAGTTGAATTCGAAAGGATAGTTGGCATGGCTGAACTTAGGAATGTCTTCAATCTTCAAATTGATCGACGACTCGAACTTCACTTCGTTGAACCGTGGCAATTTGCTGGATAAATTATACTGAGGATTAATGAATCGCACAGTTTCGTTGTCCTCATCAAAGGCCCATAATGAGACTTCGGGCGACTCAATTTGACAATTCGGCTGTAATTGAAGCGTTCCTTGATGTATTCTGCTCACAATTCACGTCCATTATTTGCTCTTGAGGAAGCGAAAACAACCAAGTATTCGGTGCGTTGATTTGTTCCCAAAACGGTTCCTGGCGTGCAATTGTCACTTCACACGCAGACAAATTTCCTTTTCGGAGAAGGATAGCTACCTCACAAGAAAATTTTCCACCAATGTTGAAAATAGGATGCAGTTGTGGACATACCCATAGCTTCATTAGTTTCTTGCATCGGAAGAAATTGTGCTGATCCGACGAATAAAAACGAGTCTTGGCAGTGTTAATGTAGATATAGCTGCTCACTGGTTTGATGCTGACAAAAGATCCACTGTGAGGTGTTGGATAAGAGAATACTTGATAACATTGAAATTTGTCGGCAATAATTAGAGGAATTTTGACGTTGAATAGTAAATATTCCTCAGTTGTTCGAACCACTACAGTTGCGACTTTCATTAGTTCCATGGCATCACGATCAGGCAATTGAAGATGTTCAGGTAAGTGACGTAACATCGTCGATACGTGCTCCTTCAACGTATGTATAGATAAAATGCTATCAGGGATCACATTCTCCTTATTGAACATACAATTCCGTATTTCTTCTTGGAGCTTCAAGAATCCTTCCATCATTACCAATGTATTGACCATAGTTGATTCAAATATTTCCTGATTCATCAACAAATTTACTTTACCGCTCAACACGTTTAATGAGCTATTAATATTTTGGAAGTTTTGCATCACTGTTGTAAGTTGAGTTTTCAAAACTTGCTCCGTTGCATCTTGAATAGATGTCATGTTTCTCAAGAGATCTAGTACGTAATCATCTCTACGCCGACTTATTCTGACTTTCTCTTCAATGATTCGTGCATGATTCGCATCCATAACGCCAAAAACAGCATGCATGACGTTCCCGATGAATTCCAGAGGCGCTCGCTTAACCCTTTGACTTCGCTGGTCGTTACCACTAATAAATTCGTTGTTCGATTGAAGCCCCTTAAGTCGAAGTTGTAACTGTTGCATCAACGCTAACTTTTGTACTCCCATTTGTTGCAAACGTTCGTCCAGTTTGTTTAATACTTCGACGCTCCTTTCGATGTCAGTACTCATCTCGAAATAATTAACCATATTGATGTGGATTATAATGTTCCACGACGTCTTCGATAAGCCAACTATCCCTCTATCTTCGAAGAATATACCTGCCTTGTCTTTGAAATTATTAATTATTACTTGAGAGAATACATTTGGAATTAAAAGCAAATACATTAAAATTGTACATAAACTATTTTTAATTTTGATTTTATTTCTTGTAAAACAATTTTTCTTTTTATCGTTTTCTTCTCTAAATTTTGACAAATTACCTTCAATATATTTGTTTATTTCTTTTTCATTAGGGATTACATTATTTAACCTTTTCTTATTTTCATCTTTGCATATATCTTTCAAATTTATCAACTGATCGTCTGTACATTTATTACATTTAGTTATTTGCTCATTATTGTTAATTATATTTTTTATACTTTTCTCATTTTGAATAACCATTTCGTTTTCATTTATATTTTTAGAATTATTTAATTTTTCATTTTCATCTTCGAGTATTCCTTTAAACTGCTCCAATTCTGAAGGAAAAGGACAAACAGTGTGTATGGCTCTTTGAGTTTCTCCCAGAGGAGTTTTAACTTCTATTATGCTTACAAGTCCGTCTTGTCCATGTCGAATTCCAACAACCCTCCCCCTTTTCCAACTTAAAGGAGGAACGTTGTCTTCTTTCAAAAGAACTAAGGTCCCTACCTCAATATTCTCTTTGACGGCTTTCCATTTAAAACGCTTCTGAAGCTCGTGTAAATATTCATTCGACCATCTATTCCAAATTTCTTTTACACAGTGCTGCACATTTTTCCAACTGTCCCTATAATTCCTGTAAAGTGTATCTCCGTCTATCATTACATTTGAAATCGTTCCTATCAAAAAATGTGCGGGAGTCAAAACTTGAAAATCGTTAGGATCATCAGATAGTGGCACCAAAGGTCTAGAGTTTAAAATTGATTCAATTTCTGTCATTATCGTAGCTAATTGTTCGAAAGTAAATGAATATTGATCGATTACTTTAAAATGTTTTTTAATAGATTTAACGCAAGCTTCCCATAAACCCCCCATATGTGGAGACCTAGCTGGAATGGTTATCCATTTTATTTCTTTTTGAGCGCAAAATTCACCTAAATTCTTCAAATTATCAGTAGCCCTAAATAGTTCATAGACTTCGTTAAGACTGTTTCTAGCTCCTACAAAATTAGTTGCATTATCCGAATAAATCTTAGAAGGGCATCCTCTACGGCTTATAAATCTTTTTAAAGAACCGATAAACGCTGTTGAAGTTAAGTTGGATACAACCTCCAAGTGCACTGCTTTCGTAGCAAAGCAAACAAAGACACAAACATAAGCTTTATCGGTCCTTGCCCCCCTCAATTTATGGTGAATGGTTATGGGTCCAAGAAAATCTATTCCTATTATTTCAAACGGCCGAGTTTTTCGGACTCTGTCAGCAGGCAAATTACCCATAAATTGATGTAATGGTCTCGGATTTACTCTAAAACATCTATAACATGCATGTACTATTTTACTAGCTATTTGTTTACCCCGTAAAGGCCAATACTTTTGTCGTGTTAAAGCTAGTAACCCTTTAGCTCCTACATGTAAATGATTTTTATGAATGTCACTCATTATTAGCGTTGTCAAAATATTATTGTACGGTAACAAAATTGGATGTCTAGCCTCGAATGAAAGAATAGCATTTTCTATTCTACCACCTACTCGAATTATTCCAGAACTATCTAAAAATGGTGACAATGTTGACAAACTTGATGTATTAGTAACATTTTTCTTATTATGTAGACATCGTAGTTCAGCTTTAAAATGATCATTCTGAACCCTTTTAATTAAAATTTCTAATGATTTTTTCCTATAGTCAACCATTTCTAAACTTATTTTTTTTGTTTTGAGATCAATAAATTTTAACATTATCGCTAAAACATTTCGTAGAAATTTAAAGTTATTCCTATGATCTATACCAAAAAAATTGAATGAAGTTCTTACTAAACTGGATACTAATTTATCTTCATTAGATTCTTCTAAAACTGCTAAAGTTGGTTTAATGTTGTCAACCAATTCAATTGAATCTTTCTTAAGAAATTCTGGCCCTTGAAACCAAAAATTATTATTTATAATTTCTTCGTATCTACATGTACCCAATCTTCGGTGTTACTATTTCTCTGAATAGCTGCAACGCGATTGCCTTCATAAATTTTTAGCTTACCTGGATCCAATTTTATCCAACATAGCACTATTTCCGAATCGGAATAGTACCTCTTTAAACCTGTGTCTAACTCCAAACTCTCCTCGATTTTTTTCATAAGCACTGTCAATAGTTTTGCCGCGCATAGTTCTAATCGAGGTATAGTCACAGTTTTTATTGGAGCCACCTTAGATTTTGCACTTACCAAAGATATTTTATATTCACCTTTATTATTAATTGATTTAATATATATTACTGCTCCATATGCCTTCATTGATGCGTCACAGAACCCATGTAGCTCATATTTAATCGCATCTTTACAAAGCATAAACCTTGAAATTTTAACGTTGCTTAAAACAGCTAGATCTGTTCTATATTTTAACCATTTTTCTTTGACTTCTTTGGAAACTTCGTCATCCCAACCTAACTTTACTCTCCATAAATCCTGTAACATAATTTTTGCTGTCACTACAACAGGATTTAATAAACCTAATGGATCAAATAACCTAGCTATGTCCGATAATATCACCTTCTTTGTAATTTTGTTCGTTTTAGTTCCTCCCCCGAATGACTTAATAAATAGTTCATCGTTATATGGCGACCAGTATAATCCTAATGCCTTTACACAGTTACTATCTGATTCACCAATACTGATCGGAACCTCATGATTTTCAGAGGCAATATTATCCACTAAGCTTGAATTATTAGAAACCCATTTTCTCAGAGGGAAACCATGTTTTTTAAGTAAAGCAATAACTTCATTCTGAGTTTGTTTTAATTCTACTATATCATTTCCTCCGGTCATCAAATCATCCATATAGAAATCTTTCGCTATGGTTCTTGAAGCCTTTGGAAAATCATTATCGTAGAGTTTAGCTATTTGCTGTAAACATTTAACGGCTAAGTAAGGAGCGGAAGATGTTCCATAGGTTACTGTTTTAAGCTTAAAAATTCGAAGGTCTTCCTCTAAGTTCCATCTCCATATGATGAGCTGTAAGTACTGATCAATTTCAGAAACCAAGACTTGTCTATACATTTTTTCAATGTCTGCCATTATAACAAATTTGTGCTTTCTAAACCGAACCAATATATTAAACAAATCATCTTGAAGTTTTGGACCAGTCAAACAAATATCATTTAGAGACAGACCACTAGTCGTTTTACACGATGCATCAAATACTACCCTTAATTTAGTAGTACTGCTCTCTGGTCTTAACACACAATGATGTGGCAAATAATAAACATTATTTGGAAGAGAACTGGGATCAACTTCTTCCATATGACCAAGATCTATATATTCTTTCAAAAATTTTGAATATTCAAAGTGTAAATCTTTATTTTTATTTAATTTATTTTCTAAATTATAAAATCGTTTCAATGCTATATATTTGGAGTTTCCCAATTGTGTTGCTGGTACCTTGAGTGGAAGACTAACTACAAATCTACCATCTTCTCTTATTTGATGATGTTCAATAACATTTTTTTCGCATTTTTCTTCATCTTTTGTAATAATCCGGTCAGTATTTATTTCTTCACAGTCCCAAAACTTTTCAACTTTTTTATAAAGTTCCATTAATGAACAACTTACTATCCCGCAATAATATCTTGTTGCTCGGATTGGAGCTGGTCCGATTACTGCCCAACCAAAGACAGTTCTTTCCATGTAAAGATTTTTCTCAATGAAAATTCTTTCTCCATCTCCTAAAATAGAACCCATTATTTCCGCACCAAGTAAAATATCTATTCCACTTGATATATTGAAATTTGGATCCGCTAGAGGTTCAATTTTCGGAAAACTTGAAATATCAATATTTTCTCCTGGCATATTTGGAGTAATTTGATCAAGTACGACAGTATTAATTATTGCCTTGAAATCATTCAAATGCAAGCTAATTTCAATTTGCACTTGACCACTGATTTTAGCCACTTTTCTCGATATGCCTTCAATGACACTATCAACTGGGCTAACTTTTAACCCTAGCTTTTTTCGTAGGGAATTTGTTATGAAATTACCTTGCGAACAGTTATCCAATACTGCCCTCGCAGTAATATTTTCACCATTTTTGTTCTTCACATGCACTATAGCCGTTGCTACCAATACATGTTTTTTATTTCTTACGATAGTTTTCAAAGACACGTTAGGCTTAGGCTTTGAAATATTGTCGTCATGAAATAAAGTGTGATGCATCTTTTTACATTTCAAGCAATTTTAGGCATTACAAAATTTACTTGGATGCCCCTTTTTAAAACATTTTGTACACAATTTATTGTCAAGTACAATTTTGTTTCGTGCTGCCACATTCTGCTTTTTAAATTTGTCACAAACACTTAAATTGTGCCCACGATCACATTTGAGTACGCAACTTTCCTTGAATTCTTGCTTATATTGAGGTGCTGCGGAAAATTTATTGCTCCTGTTGAACGTATTTTCCGGCCCTTCTAAAGACTTAAACTGTCTTTGCAAAAATTTCAAAAGAACTGAAATATCTGGAATTTCAGTTGAATCTTCCAGAGACTCTTCGTATCTCGTTTTAGTTAGAATGTCCAGCTTCCTTATGACAATGTAATGCAGTAAGGCGTCTTTGAACTCTTTATCTGAGAGTTGCAAAGCTTCCAAAGCCTTTAAACTTATTGCCACATTATCATGTAAGTTTTTAATTTCACATGCTGTGTGTGATTGGACTTTAAAAGCATCAATAATTTTTTCGAAATATTTAGACGTTATTAGTCTTTTATCTTCGTATCGATCCTCTAAAGTTTTCCATGCAGCTGCGAAATTATTACCACTGATTCCTAGATGATCGATTATGTTTAATGCTTCTCCTCTTAAATAGGATTTTAATGCCACCATTTTGTGGGTATCACCAATATTCTTTGATAAAATTACCTCACAAAATATGTCCTTGAAGGAGACCCATTTGGCATAATCGCCATCAAATGTTGGTATTTTGATTTGAGGAATATTGTACACCTCAGATACATCATTTTCTACTTTAGCTTTTACCTTTGTGCCTTTCAGAATTTGAGATCCTGATCCCATTAGCATCTCAAATTCTTGACACAATTGATCATCTTCATCGAAATGTTCGATAAAGTCTAATCGTATTTCACAAGCCCGATCCTCCAATTTTTGAAGTCGCTCAGTACTTGCGTCTACAGTTCCGGAATTTATACGATCATGACATCTTTTTAAATCTTGCAAAGCACACAAGAATTTTTTGTAAATTGCCGATGTTTTGGCTAGGTCCAAATCTTTTTCATCATTGAAATTTTTATCCCCGTCAATTGCGCTTTGAGCTCTTGGCTCATCATGGATCGTTAAAGTTTCCATTTGGCTCTGTAGAGACTCATCTTCATTTTCCCCTTTTTGAGCAGTTGCTTCCTGAGCTTTTCCCTCAGCTTCAGGTTTACCTGCCACTCCATTTGTTTCTCCAATCGCCTTATTGATTTGCATTATAAGACTTTCTTTCAAAGTAACAACATATTCAAAGTAATTTCCTTCAAAATACTTTGAATATCCTTTCAGGTGGATTTTAGAAAGCAGTGAATAATGGTTTCTAGTGAATACTTCAAATCTTCTACCAATTTCACCCTTTAACCCTTCTAAATCCTTTGTCGGAATTCGTTTTTCAGCCACGAGTTTCGACATTTCTTTGAAAAAACTTCCTGTCTCTTCTTGTTTTTTTAACATTTCTCGAGACATAATGCCAATAATATAATATTACTATTATATTACAAAACCGTACGAAACGGGCTTAATATGATATTATTACAAATTTGTTAAATGATTTTTCGACTCACCGAAAATTTGCCTTCCTTTGTTTTGTTTTTTTTTATACTGGAACCACTGAAAGCACTCACTGAAGGCACTCACTGAAAGCACTCACTTTATACTCTGCTTTTTATTAAAAAACACAATTCACTCAAGGATTCACTAATAAAAAAAAAACCGAACGCGAAACTACATACTATACAGCGTGCGCGAACAAGGGGGTCACCAAAATGTAAATCCTATAAGGCTGAAAGGGACGAGGACGATAAGGGGCGATAAATGAAACTTCGGTCTTTTCATTTGACGGGTACTCCGGACACTGACTTACAGTGCGTTTATTATATATATATATACTTAAAACTATACAAAAATCGTACAAATCCTTATCTATTAATAGTTTAATTACCTAAGACCTTTGTACATGCAGTTTACACCAATGTAAAGACCAAATATTGAGCGTCCTTAGCATGTGGTGTTTATCACTATGGACAAACATCTTAGGTTTCATATGTCCTGTGCATTATCTGTGCACAACAAGATAACATAATGTCCGAGACCTTTTCACATTTTATCTAAATGTGATCCTCAAACAGTCATTAAACAGAATTATTTTATGTACTTGATCCAGATAATTCTACAAAACTCATGGTACATTTCTTTACCATACCAATATCAAATTAGCCGTTATGTGTCAGAAGTTTTTTGAGATTGAGACATTGTTTTTCGAGCATTATTTGATCATTTTCGACCAATTCATGAATGTTTTACAAAAAACTAAATTTTTTAGCATGTTCCGTCAATAACGTAAATCTATTATTGATTGAACTAATAGCAACGTCCAAAAGAGGATAACAGAAATTAATTTTATAAAATTGCTGGCCCGAAACTGTAGGCAGTTTAGTACTGTAGTACTTAGAACGCATCTCAATATTACAAATCGAATTGTTTTCACACGTAAATTTCAAATATTAGAACTAGATACGTACGATCAGATAAATCGGAAAATATTTAACTGAATTTTCAGCTCTAAATTGGCAAAATTTATCTGAAACTCGGCACCCTTTTCGGCGCCCCCCGGACGCTGGCGCCTCAGGCGACCGCTTGTTTCGCCTTGGGCTTTGACCGGCCCTGGCCGCAGGGATCTGTTCTTAATCCCGTTTTGTGTAACATCATGTACGAAAGAAATGACGGTAGTCGGCTTTAGTGCTGACATAGCAGTACGACTGTTGTCGTAAGGGACCCGGATTAGGTCGAAATGTAAGCAAGCAAGGTGATCGCCTTGGTAGCTATAAAGTTGTGGCTATAGAGAGACAATGAACAGTTGGACTGTTCCCACTCAGATTTAAACAAACATTTATTTATTGATTTCCGTATCGACAAATCTTAATGACTGGGCCGCTATAACCTTTAAAAATTTGCTAAATGAAGAACTATTATGTGAACTGTGCCTCTTGAGATCGGAGTGCATCTACGCGATTCGATGTGGGAAAACCCCTTTAGGTTTGCATACATTTTAAAATTCAGGTTACAAAACGTAACACAAATGTTGACATAACATTATTTTTAGTTTGCTGCTAACATTCGTCCTAGTTTTCATATTTCCTAACGAGATTTTAGAATTTTCTAGATGTTGAGCCAGGGAATCAACTTCAAATCTACTAAAGTACGAAAACCCGTTTCACAAAATGTAAGCCAACTCTTAAAACAAATAAACCACACGCCATTTCGCCAAGACCGATAGTATTTCCAGCCGAGGGTCATCAGGAGAAAGAAAAAGCGGAAGAGTTGTTTGAATTGTTGAAGGATGCCTCATTAAGTCAAAGTAAGTGTGTGAATATCGATACTTTTTCCATATGAAATTAACCAAATTGTGTCCCATAGCTTGTGATGCAGCAGAAGCCAAGAGGAAATCTAAAAACCTTTCCAAGTCTAAGAACATTAATCGATCCAAAACAAGTGCTAAATCAGAAAAATCGACAGACACGACACATGTAAGCACATAATTTCTTGGAATATAATAATTATTTAAATTTGAAAAAATTTATTGCAGCAAATTCTCTTCTAATTATTGATATGAAGTGACTTTAACATGTTTTTTTCAACTGAAATCATTGCTAGCTAACATAGTCGCTCCTGAGATATTAACGATCTCAAATAAGTTTTTATAAGTTTTAATTTCGAAAAACTTCTTTCTGCACTTGCAACGGAAATCGTCAAAGTTAACAATATTCGCAATACATTTGAAAAAGCAACAATTAAGGTTTTCTTTGTTATAAAGGAAAAAATTGTTGAACGCTGGCGCCTCAGGCGACCGCTTGTTTCGGCTTGGGCTTTGACCGGCCCTGGCCGCAGGGATCTGTTCTTAATCCCGTTTTGTGTAACATCATGTACGAAAGAAATGACGGTAGTCGGCTTTAGTGCTGACATAGCAGTACGACTGTTGTCGTAAGGGACCCGGATTAGGTCGAAATGTAAGCAAGCAAGGTGATCGCCTTGGTAGCTATAAAGTTGTGGCTATAGAGAGACAATGAACAGTTGGACTGTTCCCACTCAGATTTAAACAAACATTTATTTATTGATTTCCGTATCGACAAATCTTAATGACTGGGCCGCTATAACCTTTAAAAATTTGCTAAATGAAGAACTATTATGTGAACTGTGCCTCTTGAGATCGGAGTGCATCTACGCGATTCGATGTGGGAAAACCCCTTTAGGTTTGCATACATTTTAAAATTCAGGTTACAAAACGTAACACAAATGTTGACATAACATTATTTTTAGTTTGCTGCTAACATTCGTCCTAGTTTTCATATTTCCTAACGAGATTTTACAATTTTCTAGATGTTGAGCCAGGGAATCAACTTCAAATCTACTAAAGTACGAAAACCCGTTTCACAAAATGTAAGCCAACTCTTAAAACAAATAAACCACACGCCATTTCGCCAAGACCGATAGTATTTCCAGCCGAGGGTCATCAGGAGAAAGAAAAAGCGGAAGAGTTGTTTGAATTGTTGAAGGATGCCTCATTAAGTCAAAGTAAGTGTGTGAATATCGATACTTTTTCCATATGAAATAAACCAAATTGTGTCCCATAGCTTGTGATGCAGCAGAAGCCAAGAGGAAATCTAAAAACCTTTCCAAGTCTAAGAACATTAATCGATCCAAAACAAGTGCTAAATCAGAAAAATCGACAGACACGACACATGTAAGCACATAATTTCTTGGAATATAATAATTATTTAAATTTGAAAAAATTTATTGCAGCAAATTCTCTTCTAATTATTGATATGAAGTGACTTTAACATGTTTTTTTCAACTGAAATCATTGCTAGCTAACATAGTCGCTCCTGAGATATTAACGATCTCAAATAAGTTTTTATAAGTTTTAATTTCGAAAAACTTCTTTCTGCACTTGCAACGGAAATCGTCAAAGTTAACAATATTCGCAATACATTTGAAAAAGCAACAATTAAGGTTTTCTTTGTTATAAAGGAAAAAATTGTTGAACGCTGGCGCCTCAGGCGACCGCTTGTTTCGGCTTGGGCTTTGACCGGCCCTGGCCGCAGGGATCTGTTCTTAATCCCGTTTTGTGTAACATCATGTACGAAAGAAATGACGGTAGTCGGCTTTAGTGCTGACATAGCAGTACGACTGTTGTCGTAAGGGACCCGGATTAGGTCGAAATGTAAGCAAGCAAGGTGATCGCCTTGGTAGCTATAAAGTTGTGGCTATAGAGAGACAATGAACAGTTGGACTGTTCCCACTCAGATTTAAACAAACATTTATTTATTGATTTCCGTATCGACAAATCTTAATGACTGGGCCGCTATAACCTTTAAAAATTTGCTAAATGAAGAACTATTATGTGAACTGTGCCTCTTGAGATCGGAGTGCATCTACGCGATTCGATGTGGGAAAACCCCTTTAGGTTTGCATACATTTTAAAATTCAGGTTACAAAACGTAACACAAATGTTGACATAACATTATTTTTAGTTTGCTGCTAACATTCGTCCTAGTTTTCATATTTCCTAACGAGATTTTACAATTTTCTAGATGTTGAGCCAGGGAATCAACTTCAAATCTACTAAAGTACGAAAACCCGTTTCACAAAATGTAAGCCAACTCTTAAAACAAATAAACCACACGCCATTTCGCCAAGACCGATAGTATTTCCAGCCGAGGGTCATCAGGAGAAAGAAAAAGCGGAAGAGTTGTTTGAATTGTTGAAGGATGCCTCATTAAGTCAAAGTAAGTGTGTGAATATCGATACTTTTTCCATATGAAATTAACCAAATTGTGTCCCATAGCTTGTGATGCAGCAGAAGCCAAGAGGAAATCTAAAAACCTTTCCAAGTCTAAGAACATTAATCGATCCAAAACAAGTGCTAAATCAGAAAAATCGACAGACACGACACATGTAAGCACATAATTTCTTGGAATATAATAATTATTTAAATTTGAAAAAATTTATTGCAGCAAATTCTCTTCTAATTATTGATATGAAGTGACTTTAACATGTTTTTTTCAACTGAAATCATTGCTAGCTAACATAGTCGCTCCTGAGATATTAACGATCTCAAATAAGTTTTTATAAGTTTTAATTTCGAAAAACTTCTTTCTGCACTTGCAACGGAAATCGTCAAAGTTAACAATATTCGCAATACATTTGAAAAAGCAACAATTAAGGTTTTCTTTGTTATAAAGGAAAAAATTGTTGAACGCTGACGCCTCAGGCGACCGCTTGTTTCGGCTTGGGCTTTGACCGGCCCTGGCCGCAGGGATCTGTTCTTAATCCCGTTTTGTGTAACATCATGTACGAAAGAAATGACGGTAGTCGGCTTTAGTGCTGACATAGCAGTACGACTGTTGTCGCAAGGGACCCGGATTAGGTCGAAATGTAAGCAAGCAAGGTGATCGCCTTGGTAGCTATAAAGTTGTGGCTATAGAGAGACAATGAACAGTTGGACTGTTCCCACTCAGATTTAAACATACATTTATTTATTGATTTCCGTATCGACAAATCTTAATGACTGGGCCGCTATAACCTTTAAAAATTTGCTAAATGAAGAACTATTATGTGAACTGTGCCTCTTGAGATCGGAGTGCATCTACGCGATTCGATGTGGGAAAACCCCTTTAGGTTTGCATACATTTTAAAATTCAGGTTACAAAACGTAACACAAATGTTGACATAACATTATTTTTAGTTTGCTGCTAACATTCGTCCTAGTTTTCATATTTCCTAACGAGATTTTACAATTTTCTAGATGTTGAGCCAGGGAATCAACTTCAAATCTACTAAAGTACGAAAACCCGTTTCACAAAATGTAAGCCAACTCTTAAAACAAATAAACCACACGCCATTTCGCCAAGACCGATAGTATTTCCAGCCGAGGGTCATCAGGAGAAAGAAAAAGCGGAAGAGTTGTTTGAATTGTTGAAGGATGCCTCATTAAGTCAAAGTAAGTGTGTGAATATCGATACTTTTTCCATATGAAATTAACCAAATTGTGTCCCATAGCTTGTGATGCAGCAGAAGCCAAGAGGAAATCTAAAAACCTTTCCAAGTCTAAGAACATTAATCGATCCAAAACAAGTGCTAAATCAGAAAAATCGACAGACACGACACATGTAAGCACATAATTTCTTGGAATATAATAATTATTTAAATTTGAAAAAATTTATTGCAGCAAATTCTCTTCTAATTATTGATATGAAGTGACTTTAACATGTTTTTTTCAACTGAAATCATTGCTAGCTAACATAGTCGCTCCTGAGATATTAACGATCTCAAATAAGTTTTTATAAGTTTTAATTTCGAAAAACTTCTTTCTGCACTTGCAACGGAAATCGTCAAAGTTAACAATATTCGCAATACATTTGAAAAAGCAACAATTAAGGTTTTCTTTGTTATAAAGGAAAAAATTGTTGAACGCTGGCGCCTCAGGCGACCGCTTGTTTCGGCTTGGGCTTTGACCGGCCCTGGCCGCAGGGATCTGTTCTTAATCCCGTTTTGTGTAACATCATGTACGAAAGAAATGACGGTAGTCGGCTTTAGTGCTGACATAGCAGTACGACTGTTGTCGTAAGGGACCCGGATTAGGTCGAAATGTAAGCAAGCAAGGTGATCGCCTTGGTAGCTATAAAGTTGTGGCTATAGAGAGACAATGAACAGTTGGACTGTTCCCACTCAGATTTAAACAAACATTTATTTATTGATTTCCGTATCGACAAATCTTAATGACTGGGCCGCTATAACCTTTAAAAATTTGCTAAATGAAGAACTATTATGTGAACTGTGCCTCTTGAGATCGGAGTGCATCTACGCGATTCGATGTGGGAAAACCCCTTTAGGTTTGCATACATTTTAAAATTCAGGTTACAAAACGTAACACAAATGTTGACATAACATTATTTTTAGTTTGCTGCTAACATTCGTCCTAGTTTTCATATTTCCTAACGAGATTTTACAATTTTCTAGATGTTGAGCCAGGGAATCAACTTCAAATCTACTAAAGTACGAAAACCCGTTTCACAAAATGTAAGCCAACTCTTAAAACAAATAAACCACACGCCATTTCGCCAAGACCGATAGTATTTCCAGCCGAGGGTCATCAGGAGAAAGAAAAAGCGGAAGAGTTGTTTGAATTGTTGAAGGATGCCTCATTAAGTCAAAGTAAGTGTGTGAATATCGATACTTTTTCCATATGAAATTAACCAAATTGTGTCCCATAGCTTGTGATGCAGCAGAAGCCAAGAGGAAATCTAAAAACCTTTCCAAGTCTAAGAACATTAATCGATCCAAAACAAGTGCTAAATCAGAAAAATCGACAGACACGACACATGTAAGCACATAATTTCTTGGAATATAATAATTATTTAAATTTGAAAAAATTTATTGCAGCAAATTCTCTTCTAATTATTGATATGAAGTGACTTTAACATGTTTTTTTCAACTGAAATCATTGCTAGCTAACATAGTCGCTCCTGAGATATTAACGATCTCAAATAAGTTTTTATAAGTTTTAATTTCGAAAAACTTCTTTCTGCACTTGCAACGGAAATCGTCAAAGTTAACAATATTCGCAATACATTTGAAAAAGCAACAATTAAGGTTTTCTTTGTTATAAAGGAAAAAATTGTTGAACGCTGGCGCCTCAGGCGACCGCTTGTTTCGGCTTGGGCTTTGACCGGCCCTGGCCGCAGGGATCTGTTCTTAATCCCGTTTTGTGTAACATCATGTACGAAAGAAATGACGGTAGTCGGCTTTAGTGCTGACATAGCAGTACGACTGTTGTCGTAAGGGACCCGGATTAGGTCGAAATGTAAGCAAGCAAGGTGATCGCCTTGGTAGCTATAAAGTTGTGGCTATAGAGAGACAATGAACAGTTGGACTGTTCCCACTCAGATTTAAACAAACATTTATTTATTGATTTCCGTATCGACAAATCTTAATGACTGGGCCGCTATAACCTTTAAAAATTTGCTAAATGAAGAACTATTATGTGAACTGTGCCTCTTGAGATCGGAGTGCATCTACGCGATTCGATGTGGGAAAACCCCTTTAGGTTTGCATACATTTTAAAATTCAGGTTACAAAACGTAACACAAATGTTGACATAACATTATTTTTAGTTTGCTGCTAACATTCGTCCTAGTTTTCATATTTCCTAACGAGATTTTACAATTTTCTAGATGTTGAGCCAGGGAATCAACTTCAAATCTACTAAAGTACGAAAACCCGTTTCACAAAATGTAAGCCAACTCTTAAAACAAATAAACCACACGCCATTTCGCCAAGACCGATAGTATTTCCAGCCGAGGGTCATCAGGAGAAAGAAAAAGCGGAAGAGTTGTTTGAATTGTTGAAGGATGCCTCATTAAGTCAAAGTAAGTGTGTGAATATCGATACTTTTTCCATATGAAATTAACCAAATTGTGTCCCATAGCTTGTGATGCAGCAGAAGCCAAGAGGAAATCTAAAAACCTTTCCAAGTCTAAGAACATTAATCGATCCAAAACAAGTGCTAAATCAGAAAAATCGACAGACACGACACATGTAAGCACATAATTTCTTGGAATATAATAATTATTTAAATTTGAAAAAATTTATTGCAGCAAATTCTCTTCTAATTATTGATATGAAGTGACTTTAACATGTTTTTTTCAACTGAAATCATTGCTAGCTAACATAGTCGCTCCTGAGATATTAACGATCTCAAATAAGTTTTTATAAGTTTTAATTTCGAAAAACTTCTTTCTGCACTTGCAACGGAAATCGTCAAAGTTAACAATATTCGCAATACATTTGAAAAAGCAACAATTAAGGTTTTCTTTGTTATAAAGGAAAAAATTGTTGAACGCTGGCGCCTCAGGCGACCGCTTGTTTCGGCTTGGGCTTTGACCGGCCCTGGCCGCAGGGATCTGTTCTTAATCCCGTTTTGTGTAACATCATGTACGAAAGAAATGACGGTAGTCGGCTTTAGTGCTGACATAGCAGTACGACTGTTGTCGTAAGGGACCCGGATTAGGTCGAAATGTAAGCAAGCAAGGTGATCGCCTTGGTAGCTATAAAGTTGTGGCTATAGAGAGACAATGAACAGTTGGACTGTTCCCACTCAGATTTAAACAAACATTTATTTATTGATTTCCGTATCGACAAATCTTAATGACTGGGCCGCTATAACCTTTAAAAATTTGCTAAATGAAGAACTATTATGTGAACTGTGCCTCTTGAGATCGGAGTGCATCTACGCGATTCGATGTGGGAAAACCCCTTTAGGTTTGCATACATTTTAAAATTCAGGTTACAAAACGTAACACAAATGTTGACATAACATTATTTTTAGTTTGCTGCTAACATTCGTCCTAGTTTTCATATTTCCTAACGAGATTTTACAATTTTCTAGATGTTGAGCCAGGGAATCAACTTCAAATCTACTAAAGTACGAAAACCCGTTTCACAAAATGTAAGCCAACTCTTAAAACAAATAAACCACACGCCATTTCGCCAAGACCGATAGTATTTCCAGCCGAGGGTCATCAGGAGAAAGAAAAAGCGGAAGAGTTGTTTGAATTGTTGAAGGATGCCTCATTAAGTCAAAGTAAGTGTGTGAATATCGATACTTTTTCCATATGAAATTAACCAAATTGTGTCCCATAGCTTGTGATGCAGCAGAAGCCAAGAGGAAATCTAAAAACCTTTCCAAGTCTAAGAACATTAATCGATCCAAAACAAGTGCTAAATCAGAAAAATCGACAGACACGACACATGTAAGCACATAATTTCTTGGAATATAATAATTATTTAAATTTGAAAAAATTTATTGCAGCAAATTCTCTTCTAATTATTGATATGAAGTGACTTTAACATGTTTTTTTCAACTGAAATCATTGCTAGCTAACATAGTCGCTCCTGAGATATTAACGATCTCAAATAAGTTTTTATAAGTTTTAATTTCGAAAAACTTCTTTCTGCACTTGCAACGGAAATCGTCAAAGTTAACAATATTCGCAATACATTTGAAAAAGCAACAATTAAGGTTTTCTTTGTTATAAAGGAAAAAATTGTTGAACGCTGGCGCCTCAGGCGACCGCTTGTTTCGGCTTGGGCTTTGACCGGCCCTGGCCGCAGGGATCTGTTCTTAATCCCGTTTTGTGTAACATCATGTACGAAAGAAATGACGGTAGTCGGCTTTAGTGCTGACATAGCAGTACGACTGTTGTCGTAAGGGACCCGGATTAGGTCGAAATGTAAGCAAGCAAGGTGATCGCCTTGGTAGCTATAAAGTTGTGGCTATAGAGAGACAATGAACAGTTGGACTGTTCCCACTCAGATTTAAACAAACATTTATTTATTGATTTCCGTATCGACAAATCTTAATGACTGGGCCGCTATAACCTTTAAAAATTTGCTAAATGAAGAACTATTATGTGAACTGTGCCTCTTGAGATCGGAGTGCATCTACGCGATTCGATGTGGGAAAACCCCTTTAGGTTTGCATACATTTTAAAATTCAGGTTACAAAACGTAACACAAATGTTGACATAACATTATTTTTAGTTTGCTGCTAACATTCGTCCTAGTTTTCATATTTCCTAACGAGATTTTACAATTTTCTAGATGTTGAGCCAGGGAATCAACTTCAAATCTACTAAAGTACGAAAACCCGTTTCACAAAATGTAAGCCAACTCTTAAAACAAATAAACCACACGCCATTTCGCCAAGACCGATAGTATTTCCAGCCGAGGGTCATCAGGAGAAAGAAAAAGCGGAAGAGTTGTTTGAATTGTTGAAGGATGCCTCATTAAGTCAAAGTAAGTGTGTGAATATCGATACTTTTTCCATATGAAATTAACCAAATTGTGTCCCATAGCTTGTGATGCAGCAGAAGCCAAGAGGAAATCTAAAAACCTTTCCAAGTCTAAGAACATTAATCGATCCAAAACAAGTGCTAAATCAGAAAAATCGACAGACACGACACATGTAAGCACATAATTTCTTGGAATATAATAATTATTTAAATTTGAAAAAATTTATTGCAGCAAATTCTCTTCTAATTATTGATATGAAGTGACTTTAACATGTTTTTTTCAACTGAAATCATTGCTAGCTAACATAGTCGCTCCTGAGATATTAACGATCTCAAATAAGTTTTTATAAGTTTTAATTTCGAAAAACTTCTTTCTGCACTTGCAACGGAAATCGTCAAAGTTAACAATATTCGCAATACATTTGAAAAAGCAACAATTAAGGTTTTCTTTGTTATAAAGGAAAAAATTGTTGAACGCTGGCGCCTCAGGCGACCGCTTGTTTCGGCTTGGGCTTTGACCGGCCCTGGCCGCAGGGATCTGTTCTTAATCCCGTTTTGTGTAACATCATGTACGAAAGAAATGACGGTAGTCGGCTTTAGTGCTGACATAGCAGTACGACTGTTGTCGTAAGGGACCCGGATTAGGTCGAAATGTAAGCAAGCAAGGTGATCGCCTTGGTAGCTATAAAGTTGTGGCTATAGAGAGACAATGAACAGTTGGACTGTTCCCACTCAGATTTAAACAAACATTTATTTATTGATTTCCGTATCGACAAATCTTAATGACTGGGCCGCTATAACCTTTAAAAATTTGCTAAATGAAGAACTATTATGTGAACTGTGCCTCTTGAGATCGGAGTGCATCTACGCGATTCGATGTGGGAAAACCCCTTTAGGTTTGCATACATTTTAAAATTCAGGTTACAAAACGTAACACAAATGTTGACATAACATTATTTTTAGTTTGCTGCTAACATTCGTCCTAGTTTTCATATTTCCTAACGAGATTTTACAATTTTCTAGATGTTGAGCCAGGGAATCAACTTCAAATCTACTAAAGTACGAAAACCCGTTTCACAAAATGTAAGCCAACTCTTAAAACAAATAAACCACACGCCATTTCGCCAAGACCGATAGTATTTCCAGCCGAGGGTCATCAGGAGAAAGAAAAAGCGGAAGAGTTGTTTGAATTGTTGAAGGATGCCTCATTAAGTCAAAGTAAGTGTGTGAATATCGATACTTTTTCCATATGAAATTAACCAAATTGTGTCCCATAGCTTGTGATGCAGCAGAAGCCAAGAGGAAATCTAAAAACCTTTCCAAGTCTAAGAACATTAATCGATCCAAAACAAGTGCTAAATCAGAAAAATCGACAGACACGACACATGTAAGCACATAATTTCTTGGAATATAATAATTATTTAAATTTGAAAAAATTTATTGCAGCAAATTCTCTTCTAATTATTGATATGAAGTGACTTTAACATGTTTTTTTCAACTGAAATCATTGCTAGCTAACATAGTCGCTCCTGAGATATTAACGATCTCAAGTTTTTATAAGTTTTAATTTCGAAAAACTTCTTTCTGCACTTGCAACGGAAATCGTCAAAGTTAACAATATTCGCAATACATTTGAAAAAGCAACAATTAAGGTTTTCTTTGTTATAAAGGAAAAAATTGTTGAACGCTGACGCCTCAGGCGACCGCTTGTTTCGGCTTGGGCTTTGACCGGCCCTGGCCGCAGGGATCTGTTCTTAATCCCGTTTTGTGTAACATCATGTACGAAAGAAATGACGGTAGTCGGCTTTAGTGCTGACATAGCAGTACGACTGTTGTCGTAAGGGACCCGGATTAGGTCGAAATGTAAGCAAGCAAGGTGATCGCCTTGGTAGCTATAAAGTTGTGGCTATAGAGAGACAATGAACAGTTGGACTGTTCCCACTCAGATTTAAACAAACATTTATTTATTGATTTCCGTATCGACAAATCTTAATGACTGGGCCGCTATAACCTTTAAAAATTTGCTAAATGAAGAACTATTATGTGAACTGTGCCTCTTGAGATCGGAGTGCATCTACGCGATTCGATGTGGGAAAACCCCTTTAGGTTTGCATACATTTTAAAATTCAGGTTACAAAACGTAACACAAATGTTGACATAACATTATTTTTAGTTTGCTGCTAACATTCGTCCTAGTTTTCATATTTCCTAACGAGATTTTACAATTTTCTAGATGTTGAGCCAGGGAATCAACTTCAAATCTACTAAAGTACGAAAACCCGTTTCACAAAATGTAAGCCAACTCTTAAAACAAATAAACCACACACCATTTCGCCAAGACCGATAGTATTTCCAGCCGAGGGTCATCAGGAGAAAGAAAAAGCGGAAGAGTTGTTTGAATTGTTGAAGGATGCCTCATTAAGTCAAAGTAAGTGTGTGAATATCGATACTTTTTCCATATGAAATTAACCAAATTGTGTCCCATAGCTTGTGATACAGCAGAAGCCAAGAGGAAATCTAAAAACCTTTCCAAGTCTAAGAACATTAATCGATCCAAAACAAGTGCTAAATCAGAAAAATCGACAGACACGACACATGTAAGCACATAATTTCTTGGAATATAATAATTATTTAAATTTGAAAAAATTTATTGCAGCAAATTCTCTTCTAATTATTGATATGAAGTGACTTTAACATGTTTTTTTCAACTGAAATCATTGCTAGCTAACTTAGTCGCTCCTGAGATATTAACGATCTCAAATAAGTTTTTATAAGTTTTAATTTCGAAAAACTTCTTTCTGCACTTGCAACGGAAATCGTCAAAGTTAACAATATTCGCAATACATTTGAAAAAGCAACAATTAAGGTTTTCTTTGTTATAAAGGAAAAAATTGTTGAACGCTGGCGCCTCAGGCGACCGCTTGTTTCGGCTTGGGTTTTGACCGGCCCTGGCCGCAGGGATCTGTTCTTAATCCCGTTTTGTGTAACATCATGTACGAAAGAAATGACGGTAGTCGGCTTTAGTGCTGACATAGCAGTACGACTGTTGTCGTAAGGGACCCGGATTAGGTCGAAATGTAAGCAAGCAAGGTGATCGCCTTGGTAGCTATAAAGTTGTGGCTATAGAGAGACAATGAACAGTTGGACTGTTCCCACTCAGATTTAAACAAACATTTATTTATTGATTTCCGTATCGACAAATCTTAATGACTGGGCCGCTATAACCTTTAAAAATTTGCTAAATGAAGAACTATTATGTGAACTGTGCCTCTTGAGATCGGAGTGCATCTACGCGATTCGATGTGGGAAAACCCCTTTAGGTTTGCATACATTTTAAAATTCAGGTTACAAAACGTAACACAAATGTTGACATAACATTATTTTTAGTTTGCTGCTAACATTCGTCCTAGTTTTCATATTTCCTAACGAGATTTTACAATTTTCTAGATGTTGAGCCAGGGAATCAACTTCAAATCTACTAAAGTACGAAAACCCGTTTCACAAAATGTAAGCCAACTCTTAAAACAAATAAACCACACGCCATTTCGCCAAGACCGATAGTATTTCCAGCCGAGGGTCATCAGGAGAAAGAAAAAGCGGAAGAGTTGTTTGAATTGTTGAAGGATGCCTCATTAAGTCAAAGTAAGTGTGTGAATATCGATACTTTTTCCATATGAAATTAACCAAATTGTGTCCCATAGCTTGTGATGCAGCAGAAGCCAAGAGGAAATCTAAAAACCTTTCCAAGTCTAAGAACATTAATCGATCCAAAACAAGTGCTAAATCAGAAAAATCGACAGACACGACACATGTAAGCACATAATTTCTTGGAATATAATAATTATTTAAATTTGAAAAAATTTATTGCAGCAAATTCTCTTCTAATTATTGATATGAAGTGACTTTAACATGTTTTTTTCAACTGAAATCATTGCTAGCTAACATAGTCGCTCCTGAGATATTAACGATCTCAAATAAGTTTTTATAAGTTTTAATTTCGAAAAACTTCTTTCTGCACTTGCAACGGAAATCGTCAAAGTTAACAATATTCGCAATACATTTGAAAAAGCAACAATTAAGGTTTTCTTTGTTATAAAGGAAAAAATTGTTGAACGCTGGCGCCTCAGGCGACCGCTTGTTTCGGCTTGGGCTTTGACCGGCCCTGGCCGCAGGGATCTGTTCTTAATCCCGTTTTGTGTAACATCATGTACGAAAGAAATGACGGTAGTCGGCTTTAGTGCTGACATAGCAGTACGACTGTTGTCGTAAGGGACCCGGATTAGGTCGAAATGTAAGCAAGCAAGGTGATCGCCTTGGTAGCTATAAAGTTGTGGCTATAGAGAGACAATGAACAGT
The DNA here is from genome assembly GCA_949715475.1 of Microchrysa polita. Taxonomy (NCBI): domain Eukaryota; kingdom Metazoa; phylum Arthropoda; class Insecta; order Diptera; family Stratiomyidae; genus Microchrysa; species Microchrysa polita. The sequence continues at coordinate 87,440,382 of OX454420.1, read as the reverse complement.
TGGACTGTTCCCACTCAGATTTAAACAAACATTTATTTATTGATTTCCGTATCGACAAATCTTAATGACTGGGCCGCTATAACCTTTAAAAATTTGCTAAATGAAGAACTATTATGTGAACTGTGCCTCTTGAGATCGGAGTGCATCTACGCGATTCGATGTGGGAAAACCCCTTTAGGTTTGCATACATTTTAAAATTCAGGTTACAAAACGTAACACAAATGTTGACATAACATTATTTTTAGTTTGCTGCTAACATTCGTCCTAGTTTTCATATTTCCTAACGAGATTTTACAATTTTCTAGATGTTGAGCCAGGGAATCAACTTCAAATCTACTAAAGTACGAAAACCCGTTTCACAAAATGTAAGCCAACTCTTAAAACAAATAAACCACACGCCATTTCGCCAAGACCGATAGTATTTCCAGCCGAGGGTCATCAGGAGAAAGAAAAAGCGGAAGAGTTGTTTGAATTGTTGAAGGATGCCTCATTAAGTCAAAGTAAGTGTGTGAATATCGATACTTTTTCCATATGAAATTAACCAAATTGTGTCCCATAGCTTGTGATGCAGCAGAAGCCAAGAGGAAATCTAAAAACCTTTCCAAGTCTAAGAACATTAATCGATCCAAAACAAGTGCTAAATCAGAAAAATCGACAGACACGACACATGTAAGCACATAATTTCTTGGAATATAATAATTATTTAAATTTGAAAAAATTTATTGCAGCAAATTCTCTTCTAATTATTGATATGAAGTGACTTTAACATGTTTTTTCAACTGAAATCATTGCTAGCTAACATAGTCGCTCCTGAGATATTAACGATCTCAAATAAGTTTTTATAAGTTTTAATTTCGAAAAACTTCTTTCTGCACTTGCAACGGAAATCGTCAAAGTTAACAATATTCGCAATACATTTGAAAAAGCAACAATTAAGGTTTTCTTTGTTATAAAGGAAAAAATTGTTGAACGCTGGCGCCTCAGGCGACCGCTTGTTTCGGCTTGGGCTTTGACCGGCCCTGGCCGCAGGGATCTGTTCTTAATCCCGTTTTGTGTAACATCATGTACGAAAGAAATGACGGTAGTCGGCTTTAGTGCTGACATAGCAGTACGACTGTTGTCGTAAGGGACCCGGATTAGGTCGAAATGTAAGCAAGCAAGGTGATCGCCTTGGTAGCTATAAAGTTGTGGCTATAGAGAGACAATGAACAGTTGGACTGTTCCCACTCAGATTTAAACAAACATTTATTTATTGATTTCCGTATCGACAAATCTTAATGACTGGGCCGCTATAACCTTTAAAAATTTGCTAAATGAAGAACTATTATGTGAACTGTGCCTCTTGAGATCGGAGTGCATCTACGCGATTCGATGTGGGAAAACCCCTTTAGGTTTGCATACATTTTAAAATTCAGGTTACAAAACGTAACACAAATGTTGACATAACATAGTTTTCATATTTCCTAACGAGATTTTACAATTTTCTAGATGTTGAGCCAGGGAATCAACTTCAAATCTACTAAAGTACGAAAACCCGTTTCACAAAATGTAAGCCAACTCTTAAAACAAATAAACCGTCTTGAATCGCCCAATAACTTTAATCTTATCCTCATAGGTTTTGCGCAAGTCCCAAGGCGCGAAATATCACGAAATCGACACTGGCCTTACTGCTAAAAACAAAAAATCTCGTCCACGGCATGCCGCCGAAAGCACACCAATTCGTCGCAAACTCTACTCAAAAGGTTTTTCCGATAACGAGCGAACTTTCTCGGAAGATGAACGATCAATAGCTCGTCACTCACATAACTCGACCGATAGCGTTTCGCATAGCTCTTTGCAACGAGTATACGACACCAAGTCGGTGCCTATAAAATATGACAATTGGTTTGGTCTGCCGCGGCCAACGCAGCCACCACCAAATCGACACAATAGTCAAGCGGCAGTCAAAATTTCTGCAAAAATACCGTCGAGAAAACCCACCCAAGAAGAGATTGTTTTTAAAGTGCCGGATGCTCAAAATGACCGTAGAGTGGGTAAACGAAGAATGGAAATTCCTTGCAATGGCGGTCATAATCATTCGGCATCGAAAAGTGATAGGACAAATAGTCCCCACTCGGGCGATAAAACCAACAACACGACGCAACAGCGTACAAAACGTACCAAAATTAGAGGTTTGGAAATAACACGAACTCGTCTGCCTAGATCGCCCACTACGGACACAGAACATCGAAAGAATGAGGTCGCGGAAACGGAAAAAAGTTGTCAACAGTTGTCACCGGTTGATAAATCGCAGAAAAACCTATCAGCACGGCTGAGAAAATCCATCACAAAGACTGAATCACAATTGCAACAGGACTTACAGGGTGAGTGTTTATCACAAGCATCCGTAAGACCTGATTACAGGGAATATACATATAAAAAGCCAACAACGGTTAAGAGAAAGAAGACAACTACATCTGATTCCGAGCGAGAAAATACGGTGAAAAAGTCGAGAGTCAAGTCGCAAACTATGAAAAGCTATTCAGACGGCCCATCGAGATCAGAACGAGAGCAAGAACCACACGCCATTTCGCCAAGACCGATACTATTTCCAGCCGAGGGTCATCAGGAGAAAGAACAAGCTGAAGAGTTGTTTAAATCGTTGAAGGATGCCTCATTAAGTCAAAGTAAGTGTGTGAATATCGATACTTTTTCCATAGGTTTACCAACGTTTTTTACTATGAAATTTACCAAATTGTGTCCCATAGCTTGTGATGCAGCAGAAGCCAAGAGGAAATCTAAAAACCTTTCCAAGTCTAAGAACATTAATCGATCCAAAACAAGTGCTAAATCAGAAAAATCGACAGACACGACACATGTAAGCACAAAATTTCTTGGGATATTAATAATTTTTTAAATTTGAAAAAATTTATTGCAGCAAATTCTCTTCTAATTATTGATATGAAGTGACTTTAACATGTTTTTTTCAACTGAAATCATTGCTAGCTAACATAGTCGCTCCTGAGATATTAAAGATCTCAAATAAGTTTTTATAAGTTTTAATTTCGAAAAACTTCTTTCTGCACTTGCAACGGAAATCGTCAAAGTTAACAATATTCGCAATACATTTGGAAAAGCAACAATTAAGGTTTTCTTTGTTATAAAGGAAAAAATTGTTGAACTTTCCTTTGACAACAAAGGTCCCAAAATTAGAAACTCATGGTACATTTCTTTACCATACCAATATCAAATTAGCCGTTATGTGTCAGAAGTTTTTTGAGATTGAGACATTGTTTTTCGAACATTATTTGATCATTTTCGACCAATTCATGAATGTTTTACAAAAAACTAAATTTTTTAGCATGTTCCGTCAATAACGTAAATCTATTATTGATTGAACTAATAGCAACGTCCAAAAGAGGATAACAGAAATTAATTTTATAAAATTGCTGGCCCGAAACTGTAGGCAGTTTAGTACTGTAGTACTTAGAACGCATCTCAATATTACAAATCGAATTGTTTTCACACGTAAATTTCAAATATTAGAACTAGATACGTACGATCAGATAAATCGGAAAATATTTAACTGAATTTTCAGCTCTAAATTGGCAAAATTTATCTGAAACTCGGCACCCTTTTCGGCGCCCCCCGGACGCTGGCGCCTCAGGCGACCGCTTGTTTCGCCTTGGGCTTTGACCGGCCCTGGCCGCAGGGATCTGTTCTTAATCCCGTTTTGTGTAACATCATGTACGAAAGAAATGACGGTAGTCGGCTTTAGTGCTGACATAGCAGTACGACTGTTGTCGTAAGGGACCCGGATTAGGTCGAAATGTAAGCAAACAAGGTGATCGCCTTGGTAGCTATAAAGTTGTGGCTATAGAGAGGCAATGAACAGTTGGACTGTTCCCACTCAGATTTAAACAAACATTTATTTATTGATTTCCGTATCGACAAATCTTAATGACTGGGCCGCTATAACCTTTAAAAATTTGCTAAATGAAGAACTATTATGTGAACTGTGCCTCTTGAGATCGGAGTGCATCTACGCGATTCGATGTGGGAAAACCCCTTTAGGTTTGCATACATTTTAAAATTCAGGTTACAAAACGTAACACAAATGTTGACATAACATTATTTTTAGTTTGCTGCTAACATTCGTCCTAGTTTTCAAATTTCCTAACGAGATTTTACAATTTTCTAGATGTTGAGCCAGGGAATCAACTTCAAATCTACTAAAGTACGAAAACCCGTTTCACAAAATGTAAGCCAACTCTTAAAACAAATAAACCGTCTTGAATCGCCCAATAACTTTAATCTTATCCTCATAGGTTTTGCGCAAGTCCCAAGGCGCGAAATATCACGAAATCGACACTGGCCTTACTGCTAAAAACAAAAAATCTCGTCCACGGCATGCCGCCGAAAGCACACCAATTCGTCGCAAACTCTACTCAAAAGGTTTTTCCGATAACGAGCGAACTTTCTCGGAAGATGAACGATCAATAGCTCGTCACTCACATAACTCGACCGATAGCGTTTCGCATAGCTCTTTGCAACGAGTATACGACACCAAGTCGGTGCCTATAAAATATGACAATTGGTTTGGTCTGCCGCGGCCAACGCAGCCACCACCAAATCGACACAATAGTCAAGCGGCAGTCAAAATTTCTGCAAAAATACCGTCGAGAAAACCCACCCAAGAAGAGATTGTTTTTAAAGTGCCGGATGCTCAAAATGACCGTAGAGTGGGTAAACGAAGAATGGAAATTCCTTGCAATGGCGGTCATAATCATTCGGCATCGAAAAGTGATAGGACAAATAGTCCCCACTCGGGCGATAAAACCAACAACACGACGCAACAGCGTACAAAACGTACCAAAATTAGAGGTTTGGAAATAACACGAACTCGTCTGCCTAGATCGCCCACTACGGACACAGAACATCGAAAGAATGAGGTCGCGGAAACGGAAAAAAGTTGTCAACAGTTGTCACCGGTTGATAAATCGCAGAAAAACCTATCAGCACGGCTGAGAAAATCCATCACAAAGACTGAATCACAATTGCAACAGGACTTACAGGGTGAGTGTTTATCACAAGCATCCGTAAGACCTGATTACAGGGAATATACATATAAAAAGCCAACAACGGTTAAGAGAAAGAAGACAACTACATCTGATTCCGAGCGAGAAAATACGGTGAAAAAGTCGAGAGTCAAGTCGCAAAAAAAAAAGTCTTACAGCAAATGAAATGAATACTTATTTTGCAGCAATTGAAGAAAGATTACAACAAACAAATTCTACAGCAAGCGTTAAATGAATAATAATATAAACGATAGAAGCATATTCTTAGAACCCACTAATTGCAGAGAAATTCTAGATATCATTAATAATCTACGAAACGTATCTGCAGGTTATGACCAAATAAAAAGTACTGATATACAATTAGTTGGCAATGAAATTACACCATATCTATGTAACTATATAAATAATCACCTAACCGAAGGAACATTTCCGACAATTTTGAAGATTTCTAAAATTAAACCAGTTTTTAAACAAGGAGATCCTAATGATCCATCAAATTACAGACCAATTGCATTGACCAGTGTGTTTAGTAAAATATTCGAAAAAGTAATTAATAAAAGAATTTTAAGTTTTATAAATAAAACAATCAGTTTTGATCCAAACCAATATGGATTTCAAGCGGAAAGTAATACTACCGCTGCTCTCATTGATGCAATGCACTTTATAAATATGGAATTGGATAAATCTAAATATGTCACAGCAATTTTTGTGGACTTAAGTAAAGCATTCGATACAGTGAACCACACTGTGTTATCAGAAATTCTTAACGAAATCAGAGGTATAGCAAATGAGTTAATCAAAAATTATCTAAAAGACAGAATGATTATAACAGAATTGAATAATAATGAAACTAGTTCAGAAAAGATTCTAAACTCAGGAGTACCGCAAGGCTCCATACTAGGCCCTACCCTATACCTGTTATATGTAAATAACTTGAAGAATGCAGCACTTAAAGCCAAATATGTAACCTTTGCGGATGATACACTTTTACTCTACTCTCACTATGGAAAAGATGATGCAGAACACATGATAAACCATGATATGATTGAATATCAAAAATGGCTACTAGGTAATAAATTAATAATCAATGTTGAAAAAACCAAATTCATGCTGTTCAAGCAAATCAACAAAGATGATAAATATATTGATAGAGTTAAAAAGTATACATATCTAGGTGTTGTTTTCGACGAAAAACTTAGTTGGAATGAACACGTGACCCAAATGAAAAAAAAAGTTATGTGCATTTGTTGCAATGCTGAGGCGTAAAAACACCTCAACATTGAGTTAAAAAACATGATCTACAATGCATACTTGATGCCAGTTGTAACGTATGGAATAATGATATAGAGCCAGACAACTGGCGGAAATATTGATTCAATTGGTATAATGTTAAATAAAGCTTTGAAAGCAATACATAACTGGAATTCAAGAACACCTACTGAAGTGTATAACGTTTCGGGAAAGCTCCCTATAGAGAAAGTCATAAAACTAGAAAAAATAAAAACAATCTGGAAAATTATAAACAAAAAGAGTAAAACATCAATTACATTAACTCTAAATAGACAAGTGCATAACTACAATACAAGATATGCTGAAAACTACAGGACACCAGCAGCAAATACCATGAGAATAATAAAATATCCAATAAGAACTTCAATAATGTTATATAATGGTCTACCACAAAATTTTCGTTCTATAACATCTTATGAATTGCTTAAACGAAAATTAAAACAATATTTACTCACACACAATATTCTTTAAAAACCACTTATGCATTTACCAACATTATTTAATTACCGCGTTTCGCGATAGTTAAATGAATTTTAGATTATAATATTGAAAAAATAATTATTTTGCATCCCTTATACCAGTATTTATACTGCCTGGGAATGCAAAAGAAGATTTTTAAATTTTTTAAATTTTTTACTTATATGTTTAATGTTTGTAAGCGTCAGAATTTAGGTGTCTACATTAACCTTCATTCCCCTACTAACATATGTGTTTCCCTTCCATAATCCTAGGGAAATGATGATAATGCTATGATATTATTATCAAACTGATATGTAATGAATGATAGCGCTTAACTCTGATTCCTATTCCTTGTAAAAAAAAAGTAAAAAAAAAATATACATGAAAAGCGATTCAGACGACCCATCGAGATCAGAACGAGAGCAAGAACCACACGCCATTTCGCCAAGACCGATAGTATTTCCAGCCGAGGGTCATCAGGAGAAAGAAAAAGCGGAAGAGTTGTTTGAATTGTTGAAGGATGCCTCATTAAGTCAAAGTAAGTGTGTGAATATCGATACTTTTTCCATATGAAATTAACCAAATTGTGTCCCATAGCTTGTGATGCAGCAGAAGCCAAGAGGAAATCTAAAAACCTTTCCAAGTCTAAGAACATTAATCGATCCAAAACAAGTGCTAAATCAGAAAAATCGACAGACACGACACATGTAAGCACATAATTTCTTGGAATATAATAATTATTTAAATTTGAAAAAATTTATTGCAGCAAATTCTCTTCTAATTATTGATATGAAGTGACTTTAACATGTTTTTTTTCAACTGAAATCATTGCTAGCTAACATAGTCGCTCCTGAGATATTAACGATCTCAAATAAGTTTTTATAAGTTTTAATTTCGAAAAACTTCTTTCTGCACTTGCAACGGAAATCGTCAAAGTTAACAATATTCGCAATACATTTGAAAAAGCAACAATTAAGGTTTTCTTTGTTATAAAGGAAAAAATTGTTGAGCGCTGGCGCCTCAGGCGACCGCTTGTTTCGGCTTGGGCTTTGACCGGCCCTGGCCGCTGGGATCTGTTCTTAATCCCGTTTTGTGTAACATCATGTACGAAAGAAATGACGGTAGTCGGCTTTAGTGCTGACATAGCAGTACGACTGTTGTCGTAAGGGACCCGGATTAGGTCGAAATGTAAGCAAGCAAGGTGATCGCCTTGGTAGCTATAAAGTTGTGGCTATAGAGAGACAATGAACAGTTGGACTGTTCCCACTCAGATTTAAACAAACATTTATTTATTGATTTCCGTATCGACAAATCTTAATGACTGGGCCGCTATAACCTTTAAAAATTTGCTAAATGAAGAACTATTATGTGAACTGTGCCTCTTGAGATCGGAGTGCATCTACGCGATTCGATGTGGGAAAACCCCTTTAGGTTTGCATACATTTTAAAATTCAGGTTACAAAACGTAACACAAATGTTGACATAACATTATTTTTAGTTTGCTGCTAACATTCGTCCTAGTTTTCATATTTCCTAACGAGATTTTACAATTTTCTAGATGTTGAGCCAGGGAATCAACTTCAAATCTACTAAAGTACGAAAACCCGTTTCACAAAATGTAAGCCAACTCTTAAAACAAATAAACCACACGCCATTTCGCCAAGACCGATAGTATTTCCAGCCGAGGGTCATCAGGAGAAAGAAAAAGCGGAAGAGTTGTTTGAATTGTTGAAGGATGCCTCATTAAGTCAAAGTAAGTGTGTGAATATCGATACTTTTTCCATATGAAATTAACCAAATTGTGTCCCATAGCTTGTGATGCAGCAGAAGCCAAGAGGAAATCTAAAAACCTTTCCAAGTCTAAGAACATTAATCGATCCAAAACAAGTGCTAAATCAGAAAAATCGACAGACACGACACATGTAAGCACATAATTTCTTGGAATATAATAATTATTTAAATTTGAAAAAATTTATTGCAGCAAATTCTCTTCTAATTATTGATATGAAGTGACTTTAACATGTTTTTTTCAACTGAAATCATTGCTAGCTAACATAGTCGCTCCTGAGATATTAACGATCTCAAATAAGTTTTTATAAGTTTTAATTTCGAAAAACTTCTTTCTGCACTTGCAACGGAAATCGTCAAAGTTAACAATATTCGCAATACATTTGAAAAAGCAACAATTAAGGTTTTCTTTGTTATAAAGGAAAAAATTGTTGAGCGCTGGCGCCTCAGGCGACCGCTTGTTTCGGCTTGGGCTTTGACCGGCCCTGGCCGCTGGGATCTGTTCTTAATCCCGTTTTGTGTAACATCATGTACGAAAGAAATGACGGTAGTCGGCTTTAGTGCTGACATAGCAGTACGACTGTTGTCGTAAGGGACCCGGATTAGGTCGAAATGTAAGCAAGCAAGGTGATCGCCTTGGTAGCTATAAAGTTGTGGCTGGAAAACATTGGATTAGAGTTCGCTGGCAAAAAAATGAAGCAGCTACGGGCTACGGCACTACAATTCGCCTGTAACACGAATCTTTTATACGCGGTCTATGCGAACCACATCACATAAAGCCACCTATGTGGCAGCTAATATGTGGATAAGATTGCAGACTGTGCAGCGGTCGCCAGAGCGTAACACCCGAAATGCATCTGCGGGCGAAGAAATGCAGAGGTGAGGTCTCAACTGTCAGATGGACACATACCTCCATCCCACATACAGCTATGTGGGTAGACCGAAAACAAAACAAGTGTGCGAATTTCTGTACTACTCAGTTCTTAACTGTCCACGGAGGATACCTATAATATTTGCACCGGTTTAAACTGAACAACTCGCCAGAATGTCTCGGATGCAAGGGAAATGCGGAGGATGCGAAACATATCTTGTTCGAATGTTGTGGCTCTTAAGATCAGAAGGCAACTATGATGCTGTAAGCAAGTCAATTTGTGCAGTTAACATGGAGCTACAGGAGAATCGTTGATGGAAAATTAGCTGGAAGCGCTGTACAGAAAAAATTTAAAGGTGGTTTCGCAGTAGATTCCTACAGCCGCTGGAATTGGACCCTGCTTCGTAAGGTTTGGTCAGTTTTTCCTCTTCCGTGTTTCGTGGACGGCAACTAAATCAACCTAGTAGCAGCATGAGACGGCAATCCGTCTTTCTGGTTGCACTGTCAGTAGGTTTGTAAAAACGAAAATCATTGAGTTGGACAGCAGCCATCAACATTCGCGCGACTTGTGTTAAAGCACTCTTTCCATCGCTCTCATTCCTTAGCGACTGATTAGCCCTTGCAACAAATCCGTTTGCACGTGGTGTTCTCGGAGCGACTTTGATGTTGTAGACACTATTGCTATGACAGTAGTCTTCGAAGTATACGCTGTGCCCCTTTTGGCGACGAAGGATCCCGGCATCCCGAATTACAACGTTAAACAATTCAACGCATCGATGACTGGCTTCGTTTTGGTCGACTTAACCGCAACGACGACAACGTATCGGGTCAAAGCATCCATGATAACGAGAACTGCTGATTGCCCCAAGGTGATCGAGATGTATCGCCTCGAATGACAACTTCGGAGTATCCATTCCGTGTAACAGTCACTCAGTTAAGGTACATTTTCCTCGACACGACTGCACGACAGCGACTCGCTCTTTCCATATAAAAACTTATTTTTAAAATGCGAGAAAAACGAGCTTTTATATGAAATGAGTGAGTCGCTGTCGTGCGGCCGCGTCGAGGACAACGTACCTTCTAGTTCGTATCTGCGATATACAGCCTCAGCGCTGCTACACAAACGACTATAGTACGCGATTGGCTTGAGCTTCCCTTCGGTGTCCTTTTGGAGCAATATGTCTGCTATTCCTACGGAACTGGCATCTGTGTGTAGCACGTCTCGTCGTCACAGGATTGCTGCACAACATCGTCCTCAAGGTCGTAAAAGCTACCTCACTTGACGAGCTCCATTCGAAGTCGATACTCTTCCTCAACAAATGAGTGGGTGCACCGGCTATGATGGCATATCGATGAATTTACGAAAAAATCCGGTTAGCCGCAAGAATCTCCTGACTTCCTTCGCGCTTTTCGGTACTGGGAACTCTTCGACCACTGCCGTTTTCATTTTCCCTGGCATAAGTCTCTCTCTGCTCAGTTCATGCTCGAGGAAGTGAACGCTATCCTGCAGGAATGAGCACTTTGAAAGCCTCAACGCCTCAACGTTAAGCCTTCGTGATGCAACAATGTCAGAAAACTTTCCAACTGGAGTAACCCTTCCTCCATCGGTTTCAATGCAATTATCACCTCTTCCACATAGCACACTGCCTTTCCATACATCTGCTGTACAACTCCAGCCATCATACGTTGAAACGTACTCGGCGCATTCCGAAGACGGTTCTAAAGACGCTAGCAATGACAGCGCTCCATCCACGGTCGGCATATACCAACGCCGTCTAGATATTAAGGCCGCAATGTAGAATCTTAGACGTCAAAATCAGCTTATAGTTTTAGGTTATGTTCGCCAATGTTGCACTGTTTTGTTTTTGCTTTTTATTACGTCACTACTTGTTTTTGTTGTTTGTTCGTCTAAATAAAAAATTTAAGAGCTAAACTATGACGGCATTGTCCAGCTGAGTTGCGGCTATGATATATCTAGATGGCGTTGCATATACCATGGTTGAAATAGATTGGCTGCGTCAGCATCAGCCTCGGCAGAGGCATCGGCATCAGCAGAAAAATTTCAATTTAGAACACACGCATTTGCCTTTGATGACCCACAATGACAGCAGCGGCAGAAGCAGAAAAATGCTTCTGCCGATGCTTCTGCCGCTGCTGTCAATGTGGGTCATCAAAGGCAAATGCGTGTGTTCTAAATTGAAATTTTTCTGCTGATGCCGATGCCTCTGCCGATGCTGATGCTGACGCAGCCAATCTATTTCAACTACCATGGCTCCTTTTCCGTTATCGAATTCAGTTCGCGGCATTCCACGCACATGCGGTTCTCCACATTTTGCTTTCGAACCAGCACAATTGGAAACGCATAAAACGAATTAGACCGACGAATGATATTTAATTCCAACAGAGCTCGGCAATTATACGCTGGACTAGGCCTGTTCGGTACTGAGATTTCAGTACCGGGTTTCGGTTTTTTTCAATACCCGGTACCACAAGCGGTTTCCCTGACTCAGGTTTTTTTTCAGTACCGACGGTTTTTTTAACCATAAGCCGGTTTTTTTGAGTACCGGGTTAAAAACCGACCGACGAGTCGGTTTTTTGGTACCGAGTTAAAAAAACCGGGTTAAAAAAACCGAGTTAAAAAACCGAGTTAAAAAAACCGAGTTAAAAAAAACCGGCTTAAAAAAAAACCGAGTTAAAAAAACCGACCGACGAGTCGGTTTTTTGGTACCGATTCACTTCAACCATGAGCCGGTTTTTTTCAGGTTTTTTGGTACCGGGTTAAAAACCGACCGACGAGTCGGTGTTTGGTACCGAGTTAAAAACCGACCGACGAGTCGGTGTTTGGTACCGAGTTAAAAACCGACCGACGAGTCGGTGTTTGGTATCGAGTTAAAAACCGACCGACGAGTCGGTGTTTGGTACCGAGTTAAAAACCGACCGACGAGTCGGTGTTTGGTACCGAGTTAAAAACCGTCCGACGAGTCGGTCTTTCGGTACCGAGTTAAAACCGACCGACGAGTGCGAATGAGTCAGTTGTTCAGGTTTTTTTTGTTATATATCGAGATAATATCGATATGGAACATTTTTTGTGAGAATAGAGCCGCAGTTGACTGAATGTGTTTTCTTTTGGAGTTCACATTGAATTCATAGGTGATGGCCGGCATGTTGAGTGTTACATTGGATTTGGGCGCTTCGTGTATCGATAGGCTAAGTATGACTTGGCATATCGGATGTATGTAATGTATATGGGAAAGATGTATTGAGATTGAAATTCTCGTTAAAGGGTTTTATATGGTTTTGTTTTTATTGAGATAATTACAATATAGGATGTATGTACTCATATGTGTGTCGTCAGGCTATGAATGGATAATTTTAAGAGACACACAATACAGTACAACTGATTTGTAACGAACCCGGGAAAATGTTAATATAATATTTCGCAATTGAAAAAATCCTTGTGTGAGAAATAAAAAAAAATAATTTAGAGGTGTTTTAAGCTGTTTCTTGCATTGAATTATGAGGTTTGTTTGATATTGAGGATATGAATAGAATCGGCTTCATGGGGTTGGCTAATGCAATTGCCGTGGTTGGACATTTATGAAATTTTATTCTCGTATGTAAAGCTTCATGATATACGCACATAGATCGGCATGAAATTTGTTAGGAATGTGTAGAATAGTAACAGGCTTTGGCCTGAAAGCTTAAAAGTTGTGACAAAGATAACAGGGTGTCCTGGAGATTCGACATGTTTTTCACTAAATATAAAATATAAAATTCGGTAGGAAAGCGTAGAATGGTAACAGTCTGTGGAGCGAAATACTCATAGTGGATAACAGGGTGTCCCGGCGAATGGAAAATTAGTTAACTAAATAATTCGCAAACGGCTCAACCAATCGTCATGAAATTTTGTTTTGTAGAAATGCGTGGAATGGTAACAGTCTTTGGCACGATAATAGGGTGTCCCGGATAACAGTATGTTCACTAAACAACTCACGAACGGCTCAACCGATTGTCATAAAATTTGGCAGGAATGCGTAGAATGGTAACAGTCTTTGGAACGAAATACTTAGAAATTCGTAGTGGATAATAGGGTGTCCCGGTGATTGGAAAATTTGTTAACTAAATAATTCGCAAACGGCTCAACCAATCGTCATGAAATTTGGTTTGGTAGAAATGCGTGGAATGGTAACAGTCTTTGGCTCGATAATAGGGTGTCCCGGATAACAGTATGTTCACTAAACATCTCGCGAACGGCTCAACCGATCGTCATGAAATGTGGTAGGAATGTGTAGAATGGTAACAGTCTTTGGCACGATAACAGGTTGTCCTGGGCGACAGGCTATTTACTAAATAACTCGCGAACGACTCAACCGATCATCATTACATTTTTTAGGAATGTGTGGAATGGTATCAATCTTTGGAATGAAATACTTAGAAGTTGGTAGTGCAAAGACAACAGGGTGTCCGAATATTTGAAAAAGTAGGCTTTTAAAGCTATTCAGTGATAACTGGTTAATTTGGTTTGACAAGCTTTATAAGTGTTTGCGACAACCACTGTTACTATTCCCAACAAATTTCATCATATGTCAAAAAATGCTGAAGACGCAGCCTCGGTATTGTGAATCGCCTTTGCTAAATATTTGATTCGCAATATTTTCGTCTACGATAAAGTAATTCGAATGAAAATTTTCTGACATATTGTGTATTGAGTATTTGCAAATTTACTGCTACTAAGTTTTTCTTAGCAAATGCCAACATTTCGTTATTACCATTCTACATATTCCTACCAAATTTCATGTTGTCCGGGGTTATCGTGCCAAAGACTGTTACCATTCTATACATTCCTGCAAAACTTCATGACGATCGGTTGAGCCGATTGCAAGTTGTTAAGTGAACATACTGTTATCCGGGACACCCTGTTATCATGCCAAAGACTGTTACCATTCCACGCATTTTTACCAAACCATATTTCATGACGATTAATTGAGCCATTTGCGAATTATTTAGTTAACAAATTTTCCAATCGCCGGAACACCCTGTTATCCACTACGAACTTCTACGTATTTCGTTCCAAAGACTGTTACCATTCTACGCATTCCTACCAAATTCCGTGACAATCGGTTTAGCCGTTCGCGAGTTGTTTAGTGAACATACTGTTATCCGGGACACCCTATTATCGTGCCAAAGACTGTTACCATTCCACGCATTTCTACAAAACAAAATTTCATGACGATTGGTTGAGCCGTTTGCGAATTATTTAGTTAACTAATTTTCCAATCCCCGGGACACCCTGTTATCCACTATGAGTATTTCGCTCCAGAGACTGGTACCATTCTACGCATTCCTACCGAATTTTATATTTTATATTTAGTGAAAAACATGTCGAATCTCCAGGACACCCTGTTATCTTTGCCACAACTTTTAAGCTTTCAGGCCAAAGCCTGTTACTATTATACACATTCCTAACAAATTTCATGCCGATCTATATGCGTATATCATGAAGCTTTACATACGAGAATAAAATTTCATAAATGTCCAACCACGGCAATTGCATTAGCCAACCCCATGAAGCCGATTCTATTCATATCCTCAATATCAAACAAACCTCATAATTCAATGCAAGAAACAGCTTAAAACACCTCTAAATTATTTTTTTTTATTTCTCACACAAGGATTTTTTCAATTGCGAAATATTATATTAACATTTTCCCGGGTTCGTTACAAATCAGTTGTACTGTATTGTGTGTCTCTTAAAATTATCCATTCATAGCCTGACGACACACATATGAGTACATACATCCTATATTGTAATTATCTCAATAAAAACAAAACCATATAAAACCCTTTAACGAGAATTTCAATCTCAATACATCTTTCCCATATACATTAACATTACATACATCCGATATGCCAAGTCATACTTAGCCTATCGATACACGAAGCGCCCAAATCCAATGTAACACTCAACATGCCGGCCATCACCTATGAATTCAATGTGAAGTCCAAAAGAAAACACATTCAGTCAACTGCGGCTCTATTCTCACAAAAAATGTTCCATATCGATATTATCACGATATATAACAAAAAAAACCTGAACAACTGACTCATTCGCACTCGTCGGTCGGTTTTAACTCGGTACCGAAAGACCGACTCGTCGGACGTTTTTTAACTCGGTACCAAACACCGACTCGTCGGTCGGTTTTTAACCCGGTACCAAAAAACCTGAAAAAAAACCGGCTCATGGTTGAAGTGAATCGGTACCAAAAAACCGACTCGTCGGTCGGTTTTTTTAACCCGGTTTTTTTAACTCGGTTTTTTAACCCGGTTTTTTTAACTCGGTTTTTTTAACTCGGTTTTTTTAACCCGGTTTTTTTAACTCGGTACCAAAAAAACCGGGATATCGGTACTTTCGAATATCGGTATCGGTACTGATTGAACACCGGTTTTGTACCGGGATCCCGGTTTTTGGAACAGGCCTACGCTGGACTACCGTACGTACTATCGCGATAACTCATGGAGCGCACAAACAAAGTCACAATCAAACCGAATTTTAACTAACTACCGACGGTGATCAGATGGTAATTCCACTTCTGATCATGTCAAGGACGGCTATAGGCAGCAAACAGATGAATGATTGTATGAATATCTTCATTTGTCGACCGACTAGACAAGACTGACTTCCCAGATAGCACGATATTGATATATTAGTAATATTTTATTGATACTTTGACATCAATGTACTGATACCTTCAGTATACCATTATTGATGTTTTTGTATGGACGATGTCCGCATTTCGAGTGTTCTCATTGGTCGACGTAGTCGAAAGGGGAAATGGTGATTTGATTCATTGTATCAATATTATATCAAAAGTATATCAATCCAATATTGTATCGAGTGTATCGATATTTCTTAGATATATTATTGAAGACTTGTGTAGATATATTATTGAAGACTTGTATCGATACTGTAATGATGCTCACTGAAGCAAATCGGTCACTAAAAACAAGAAAAAATACAACAAATAACAGCCAAGGAATATTTTTCTTGATTTGAGATGTATCTTCTTGTTTCAAGAAAAGTCTTAGCTTAAAATAATGATTCAAGAAAATAAAACCATTATTTTAAGTAAAGACTTTTTCTTGAAACAAGAAAATACATATCTAATCAAGAAAAATATTCCTTGACTGTTTTCTGTTGTGCTTTTTTTCTTGTTTTTAGTGAATGATTTGGTTCATCGCAATAAGAATAAAAAACTGCTCCTTACTTTGTTTTAAAAAATACATAGTTTTCTTTTCTTTTATTCAGTTTCACATTTATTTATTAATGTTTTCTTTTTTTATCACAACATCACAAAAAATTATTGGCCTTTTTTTTTTATTGTATTTTACTTTCGCATCTCGCAACGCTTTTTCCAACTCATCCGTGAACTCACGTATACCGAAGTCGCTTCTTTTAAAGGACTCTGGAATAATATTGAAATGTTTCCATTAATAAATTATAGGGGCATTGTCATGGCAATTCCTACATACCAAAAAGGCAAGTACAAATATGTTCGAAAGTAGAAAATTTCTTCTTGCCACGAATACCCCTAAAATTGTAAAGCCGCTGGACATTAAAGTGGATGATATTGGGCAAAAATGTTTTCAAGTTGGATGCTCCCTTCGTCTGCATAATCCATTCTTTCTGTAATTTAAAAATATAATCTTAAATATACTCTGCAATTTATGTACGTGTACAATATGTACAATGTATGTCAACATAGTTCTGCCAAAGGCAATGTGATGTGATGAAAGCGATAATCCCATTTGGGTTTTTCGGCGAAATAAAATTCACAAAAATATTTCGACACTCTTTGTTTGAAAATATTCAACTTTTAAATTACCATTTTTTCCTGATTTTCGCTTCCTTCCTATGCATAATTAATTAATTAAAATTGTCCTCACCACTTTTAATATTAAATTATTGTGTTCCACAATTACGCACGCACGCACAATGTACACATAAATTCACACACTTCACTTTTAGATGTCTACGCACATGCATGTGAAACAATAGCGTCGCAACTGTAAAATTTAGAAATTCTTAATGGTAGGTATCAATAAATCTTTAATAAAGTATCAATTTCTAATGATGATGACCGGAAACACTGAATCATCAATATGAAATCAATCTCGAGGAGGGGAAATTATTGAAGACTTATTGATACTCAAGTATCAGTACCGAAATGCTATCTGGGTATCAATAAAACATCGAAGGTTTGATTGAAGATTTACTGATACCGAGGATTGCTACTTAAATCTGATCTGAGATGAATACGGCATCAGTACAGTTTTGTCATGAAATATTATTGAATACTTGGATCGGTTTTGGACTGATTCTGCATCGATATTGGTCATTCCTAATCATTATTGATGACGGGAATCACTAAATCATCAATGTGGAATCATTTGCGATGAGGGGAAATTATTGAAGACTTAATGATGCCGCAGGATCAGTTCCAAAATGCTATCTGGGTTACAACTTACAAAACCTACACATGGTATGTGCACACCAATTATCGGGTGTTGCCAGATTACTTGTGACATACGCTGCTTTGGGAGATGTGCGACTGAGATGCGGCCGTACTTCTGTAGTTCATCATCATTTGTCGCATATTAGTCCTATTTCGGGATTTGGTCGCCCTTAGCGTTGACCTTCAGCCGTTTACCAGTCCAATTCGTCTTCCGATTTGGTAACCCCACCATCTCATCTAGTGAATACACCATCGAGCTCTCGGTCGTCCACGCAATCCACTCGTTGCGTGTTCATTACGCCCTTGGTCATGGCCATTGTCGTTCATCCTGCTTCTGGAGTTACACACCCGATTACCCCGATTAGGAGGGAACTTTAATTAACGCATAATTTACAATTTAAATTCTTTGCCGTATTTTTGCACCAAGTCAGTCGACTTAATTTTTAAATTTATCGGCACGTTCAGACGGCATGTCGTTACTTTCAGTAAACGAACAATTTTCCATTGAACATGGAATTTTCAAAATCGGTTGTCGACTAATACCATATACGATGAAACCGAGTGATTATACAGCACACTAGGGCAGCACACACATCGCTTGTGATGTACCTTCCTCAAAGTTGTCATGAGACTTTCTTCGTGTAGAATTTTCTCCAAAATCAGGTTGTGAGGGCTTTGATCAAATCCAGCACCTGCAGTAAATCAATGCATAACCGACACAGCATACGGCGAGCAGCGTGCTGTCAGTAGGCTATAGACAATGAACAGTTGGAGACTGTTCGCACTCAGATTTAAACAAACATTTATTTATTGATTTCCGTGTCGACAAATCTAAATGACTGGGCCGCTATAACCTTTAAAATTATTATATATTATGTGAACTGAAGAACTAATCTGAGACGTAAAAGATGTATGAATGTCCATCTAAAAAACATGATTTTCCATGCACATGTTATGCCTCATATAACATATGGGATTATCAATTGGAGTCAAATCTCGGAAAAAAACATATCGACAGTGGGAATAATGCTTAATAAAGCAGTTAAGGCAATTCACAACCTTCATCCAAGGACACCTACTTCAGCAGTTTATGAACTGAGTGGTAAGACTCCCATAGACAAAATTATAACTGCAGAGAAGATTAAGATTATGTGGAAAATCATTTACAAAAAAGTTAAAACATCTATTACTTTAACTTTAAATAGAGAAGTTCACAATTATAACACTCGAAGTGCTGAGAATTTTAGAACATGTACAGCCAATACCAATAGACTCTTGGAAGACCCGATAAGATCCTCAAACAAAGTAAGTTTAACACCTTGCCTCAAGATCTGAGAAACTCAGTTTCATATGTCCAACTTAAACAAAAACTTAAGCAATACTTACATTAAAAAAAAACAATTCTATACATATTATAATATTTATTCACTTTTCTCTCTTTCTTTCTGGGAGGCGAAACTAGTTGTATAGTATATTTTAAATTAAAGTTTTTCTTTTTTCATTTGGTATCTAGCTTTTGCCACCTACTAAATTTTTGTCCCGACTAATAATGGAATGGGTAATACGAACAACCTTTATGTGTTCCTCTTGTTGTAAAATAGCTAATTAGTTTAGTAAAAGGTGTATTGTCCACTACCCCGCCATCATTCCTTTTCCTTCCGAGGGAAATGATGATAAAAGGTCGAAAGATAACTAATTTAGCTAGTGACAAAGCTATGCTGATCCCTTAATTCCGTTGTCCTTGAAAAAAAAAACTCTGCCTCTTGAGATCGGACGTGCATCTACGCGATTCGATGTGGGAAACCCCCTCTAGGTTTGCATACATTTTAAAATTCAGGTTACAAAACGTAACACAAATGTCGACATAACATTATTTTTAGCTTGCTGCTAACATTCGTCCTGGTTTTCATATTTCCTAACGAGATTTTACAATTTTCTAGATGTTGAGCCAGGGAATCAACTTCAAATCTACTAAAGTACGAAAACCCGTTTCACAAAATGTAAGCCAACTCTTAAAACAAATAAACCGTCTTGAATCGCCCAATAACTTTAATCTTATCCTCATAGGTTTTGCGCAAGTCCCAAGGCGCGAAATATCACGAAATCGACACTGGCCTTACTGCTAAAAACAAAAAATCTCGTCCACGGCATGCCGCCGAAAGCACACCAATTCGTCGCAAACTCTACTCAAAAGGTTTTTCCGATAACGAGCGAACTTTCTCGGAAGATGAACGATCAATAGCTCGTCACTCACATAACTCGACCGATAGCGTTTCGCATAGCTCTTTGCAACGAGTATACGACACCAAGTCGGTGCCTATAAAATATGACAACAGCGTACAAAACTTACCAAAATTAGAGGTTTGGAAATAACACGAACTCGTCTGCCTAGATCGCCCACTACAGACACAGAACATCGAAAGAATGAGGTCGCGGAAACGGAAAAAAGTTGTCAACAGTTGTCACCGGTTGATAAATCGCAGAAAAACCTATCAGCACGGCTGAGAAAATCCATCACAAAGACTGAATCACAATTGCAACAGGACTTACAGGGTGAGTGTTTATCACAAGCATCCGTAAGACCTGATTACAGGGAATATACATATAAGAAGCCAACAACGGTTAAGAGAAAGAAGACAACTACATCTGATTCCGAGCGAGAAAATACGGTGAAAAAGTCGAGAGTCAAGTCGCAAACTATGAAAAGCTATTCAGACGGCCCATCGAGATCAGAACGAGAGCAAGAACCACACGCCATTTCGCCAAGACCGATAGTATTTCCAGCCGAGGGTAGGGATGGGACTTTTCACAAAAATACCGGTTGTCCGGTTATTCCGGTTATGTTCCTCATCGGTTATACCGGCTCGGTTTAACCGACCAAAAATACCGGTTATTGAAATAACCGGTTAAAACCGACTAACAACGAAAACGCCATCCTGTTCTATATTTTTCCATATTTTTCCTATATTTAAGGTAGCATTGTGAACGCTGCGTAACTTATAGCAAGCCAGGCACCTCGCATTAGCATTATTTCTTAAAAAACATGACATTCGAAAGTTTCTAGGGATCTTTCAAGTTCAAGAAGTTTCAATAGGAAACAATAAATTTAGCCGATACGGAATTTCGAGTTTTAATAGAAAAACTCCACCGCATTGGATGTACTAATTTGATGGTGAAGCTGTGCATCCTGCACATACATGGCGAATTAATGAATTCAAGCGGATTAAAATTCCATTCGCTGATTTGACAGAGTGCAGGGTTTAAGATTTATCCACACTGCCAATTGCTCGCGATGCCAACTGGCAGTTATCATTAGGTGTGTTTTTTTGGTTATCCCGTGCAGGTTTGGGTAACGAAACTCCATATAAAAAAATGACAGCTGACGTACCTTTCATTTTTTTATATGAAGTTTCGTTACCCAAACCTGCACGGGATAACCAAAAAAACACACCTATTACATCATTACTGCTTTTTGTTTGGCTGTCCAGTTTCTCAGTCTTCTCGAATTCAAAGTGACAATTTTGTTCGTTTTTTGTTTGAAATTGTGTAATTTTTGGCATAGTAATAATTTAAACATGTGTTATCCGATTCTATAATTAAATTAAAAAAAAAACCTGCAAAATTAAAGTAGTTTGGTTATATCATTTTCTGGCTCATTTGGTAGCTAGTGTAGATGGTAAGCAGCTGCCAAATGGCAGCTCACAACGCCGACGCCTGTTTTTTTGACGAGCTGCCATTTGGAGGTAATGCATTGAATTTCTAGTACATGAAATGCGCATACAATATGAAAATGTCATCAAAAAGTGGCTCCAACATCTGGGTAAACTTTTTGAATATTTAGACCATATTTAGACCAGATTTTCAAATGTATACTTATAGACGAGGTGTTTAACGTCAGTCATCGAACTGTCGCCATCAAAAATTCATATTTATTGTCAGGACTATAACAGGCAGGCGACTATCCTTTCGGCGACATTGGTCTACAAAAAAGTTTAACGATAGCTTTCAACTTTTCGATATGCTCGTCATCCCTGAATTTTGAAAAAGGGTCTAATCATATCCCCTTTCTAAAACCCGATGAAAGTGTGAAACTCGCCAAATAAAGAAGCTCGATGCACTCATCCACCCCACCGTCCGTCTGTGGCCTCTGACCTGTCGAAAGTCTTATAGTCTAGTACAAATAGCTCAAAACCCAAACATAAAAAAAAAGAAATTTTTGATGCCAAATTGTTGAATACACTGCTCAATATACGCAGTAAAAAGTTACACTAATTTGCGCCATGGGTTAATGGGGGAGGGAGTGGCAAAGGGGTGAAAATTCACAATTCAAAAAGAAGCTACAGGCATGCCTTTTTGAAAAATGTTAGGAGGAGTGAGGGGGGCGTCAATGGTCGGATCATTCCAATTTTTGGTAGAAATTAAATGAATTTTGTTACCAATATATCGACAAGATCTTATGACCGAAGGTCTATTCTATCAAGAGTTACAGTGCGAAATGTAAGACTCAAAAAATGTAAATTCACTATAATACTTTTGGGTCTAGGGTATAATTTTCTGAGAAAATGTCTAGAGTGTTACATATCATTACAAAGGTAATTTTGTGTAGTTTGTTTTGTCCTCAGCACATTTTAAGGTCAGACTCATAGTTTTCCAGATATTTGCAAAAAAACTGAATTTTCATTCTATTCTTTTCAGAAACTCGCAACTGACAGCCCGGAATTGTCAATCTGACTGCTCGGATATTTATTTCAGTATTTCATTGAACTTTCATTGATTGGACATTGCACTGTAGAATTTAGACCAAAAAAGTTTACCCAGATGTTGGGACACTTTTTAATTGCTCTCCATTTGCATTCCATTCCTAGAAATCCAATGAGGTAATGTAGGTACAGCTTTAAATACATTTTAATTTGTGGATTCGCCGTTTATGTGCGTCGTTCGACTGACTTACTCTATTAAATCGTACACCCAGTGCAGTGAAGTTTTTCTGGAAAAGTTTAGTTTTACCAAATATACCTTTATATTGCACTAGCTCCTTGTTCTCTGTTAAAATATTGTGTTGAAATTTGGTATGGGCGCCAATTTTAAAAGTAATCACCGGTTATTTTCGGTTTTTCCATTTTAAAAATAGTACCGGTTAATAACCGGGTGAAAAAAGTACCGGATATAACCGGTTTTTTAAATTGAAACTACCGGGTATTCAAAATAACCGGTTATTAATTCCCATCCCTAGCCGAGGGTCATCAGGAGAAAGAACAAGCTGAAGAGTTGTTTAAATCGTTGAAGGATGCCTCATTAAGTCAAAGTAAGTGTGTGAATATCAATACTTTTTCCATAGGTTTACCAACGTTTTTTGCTATGAAATTTACCAAATTGTGTCCCATAGCTTGTGATGCAGCAGAAGCCAAGTGGAAATCTAAAAACCTCTCCAAGTCTAAGAACATTAATCGATCCAAAACAAGTGCTAAATCAGAAAAATCGACAGACACGACACATGTAAGCACAAAATCTTGTGATATTAATTATTTTTAAAATTTGAAAAATTTTATTTTACAACAGCAATCTGACGATGTTGGTGAAAATATCATACTCAATTGGCTCAAGGACATCATTGAAGCGCAAACGACAGTGTCGTCGGATAAACTGGTAGAAATGTTGCGTTTGAATGACGTGAAGATTTGTAAGTTTTTTTTTTTTAAATTTTAACGCATTTTCCTAAAAGAGAGCAAAACTTTGGCCATTGGTAAGTCTTCTAAAATATTTTTTTTTTTAATGATTTGTACGATGATTTCTTACAATAAATTGACTTTTTACAGAGCTTCCTGAATTTATTGGGCGAAATTCAGCTTAGCATCGAGGAGAAACATGTGACTTTGCAGAATGGCGATTTAACAATGGTCTTTAAAGGTTCGTTAAAATGCACAAATTCAATAGTTTTGTAGTTTTGTGAACTTAAACGAAAACAATTTAACAACACATGTCGTTTGCAGGGAAGCGATATAAACTGAAAAACAGGACGGACGATGTTGCTGTGCTCTTCTTCCTTAATTCGCTGGAGTAAACAAAGTTTATTTATCGATGGAATTGTATATATTTATAATATTAACCAATTAATTGTCTCTACGTGTGGCTATTTAATTTAGTTCCTATTTCCCGTGCAGACAATATTACATATTGTATACATAATAGTTATGTATTTTTTTTTGTAATACATGATAAAGCTTTTGTTTCATTATATGCCTTTTCATATAAAATAAATAGAAACAATGGTTAAATGGATTGGCGATTTGACTTTCAATGCAATTCACATATGTAACAGCCCATTCACACCGCCGGCGATGCGATGCGTTAAGAAGAGATCAGAAGCGATAAGCTTCCCATCGCAAGAAAACAAATTTCTTAGCATTTAAATAGGAACCAGCACGAACCTGCTTGTACCATTCTGACTGCTTTCGATGCGACGTCGGGTTGTACGATGAAGAACTTTTCCATGTCCAATCATCGTGCCGTTTCAAACGATGTACACTGCGCGACAAATGCTTAGGTTCACTCATATTTCCTTCCATGGAACGGTAAAATAAAAGCTTACCGGTTCAAGAAATGTTATTTTCGGAACTATTAAATATCACAAACAAAATGAATGGACTGAATCCCCACAGGACATTTTCCTTAAATTACAGTAATTAATTTCATTCAAAGAGTCAATTTTTAGTGCGACAATTGCTTAGGTTCAGGGACGATTTTACCGTTTTATATAATGTTTTCGCTGAAAAATATTTTAGAAAAGTATGAAAGAGGATAAATAATTAATGTCAGGGGAGATGGGCACCCAGTCTAACAAAGTCACATTTTCCTCCTCAATAGACGATTTAACAGCCCTCGCTGTATGAATTGGGGCCAGATCATGTTGCAATATCCAAGGACCGCCTCCATACATGACATTTATCTTAGGGCTGTTTGTCTTCTAAGAGCTGTTTATAAGATGAATCCGTTTGGCGACCTCGTAGGATGACCAAGTCGATAGTTCCATGATATGATATGGCTCCCCATGCCATAACGGAACCTATTCGGGAGTGATGGCGTGACAGGTACATAGGTTCCTTCCTAATACAGTAGACGCTCGAAAATTAGAAAAAAAAAGTTTTGACCAATTCTAATTTCTAAGATTTTCTAATTTCCGATCGTTTTCGAATAGTGTCGAAAAAGTGGTCCATGAGTTAATGTAAACCCATTCTGAAGGTTTTATATAAATTCTTTTAATAACAGTTAGTTAATAGGGTATAAATGTAATGTGTATCAACATTTATTTGGTGAAAAATTCACTTATTTTCATTTGCCTTTTGCCAATATTCGCCGATAAGTTTTCATCAATAATTATGTCCTCATTCCATTCTTGTTGCAACTGGGCCGCAATACTGTCTGAGGAACGGAGCCCCAAGCTTATTTCAAAAACAGAATTGCTTCTCGTATTGTTACCTTTTTTAATGCGCTGGCTACCGTCATTGATTTGAAAAAAATAAACCTGATTCTTGTTTGTTGTTTTGTAAACAAAGCCAATACACACTTCACAATTATCTTCAGCAATAATCATAGAAAGCGAAGCTTTTCTGTAGGACATCTTCGTATGCTTTATAGGATTCTGATCCATGGGCTGTAGAATTGGAGTTACATACATTACATTTTTTTAAGTTTTTCAATAATATCGGCTTTTGTTGCTAAAGTAAGCGTTGTCTTCTTTCTTTTTTGTAGGGATGATATTTTACACATATTGGCACTTTTATAGACACAGAATAAACACCAGGACTTCACGTGAACTCTACTTAGTGGCGATCCTACATATTGGTTTTGGGGGTTCAAAACCCCTCCGAAATTAATTCACAATACAGTGATGTAGCAAAAGCGGCTGAAAAATTCCTTCTTGTGTCAAGGATGTTTCGGAAAATTTGGCAGATAAGGACAAAAATATTTCAAACGGAGAATCAACTGCCGCAGGAGGTTACCGATTTCAGGACTTTTCGTGAAACTTGAGCTGACTAGATTGTGTAATTTAAAAATAAAGACATAAGCGACTAAATTGCAATGGTTTCTTTCTTGCTTGGGTAAAAATTATGACTCTAATCAGAACTATAAATTAAAAATTAGAATCGAACCCCTCCCGAAATATATTTTTGCGTACGCCCCTGACTGTACTAATTTTTCCCAAAAGTTACCTTTTCGGTGGCATATTTCCGGTAACATTATGTACCTGCACAACAAGAATGTAACGGAATGTATTTAACTGTTTAAAAGGGAATAAAACATAAGAATTGTCAAGACCAACTTCTGACGCTTGAAAATTAGAACAGTTTGTTCTAATTTTAGAGCGGCGCATGTATTTAATTCACTTGGTCTAATTTCCAAGCTATTCTAATTTTCGCGCATTCTAATTTCCGAGCGACTACTCAAGATAATAGTAGGAGAACCCATCTGGATCGTCCACACAAAACCGTTTTTCATCCGAAAATATTACCTGCCTCCATTGTGATGTCTAGCTCATGAATCTTGAGGCGAATTCCAGGCGCTGTAGGCGATGTTGCGGGGAAGCTGCTTTTTTTAATTTAAAAAATGAAAAGAATAATTTGCCTTATACTGAGGATTTTTTATTTTCAAGTGCAGACACGTGTTTCGGACACAACTTATGTCCTTCTTCAGTGCCAACTACAAAGTTGACTTATTTATTTATTTCATAATGATGACAGAAGCTTTCCGGAAAATACTTTAAGGATGTTTTATCGGATCAATATATTACTTTAAGCGATGTCAAACGATAAATGAATTTCGTGGCATTATATGATTGCTACAGTGTGAAGTGTTTCTTTAAAGCAAAAGAATTGTTGCTTGGGCTGTTTTATAACTACAATTCTATGTAATTTAGAATTTGAAAGCAATATCCTGTAGCCATAGCTGATATCGATTTAAATGTGATATAGTGAATTGCAGCTGGAGCCGTGGTTTTAAGGTGGCGAAAGAATTGTCTACGGTAATTTGGCTTTTAAAAAGTTTAACAAAATACCTAACGGTTTACCCTCCAATTAAAGAATTGAATTGATTTGAAATAAATAAAAACAAGGGGGCTTCGCCCGCTGCTCGCTTCGCTCGCCAACCCCTGGGGCCGAGGCTAATTTCGGGCGCGGCCGAAATTTGGATACCCTTCGCTTGGGCTAAAAGTTTTTTCGGGCGTACCTATGACTTGTATTTAATCCCCGTCCTCATTCTTTTTCTTCCGTCTTGGCAAAAGTTTTGGGCTTGGTTGAAATAGGTGGGCAAATAAAAATATTTTCTCGGAAAATTTGATTGGGGTTGCCGGAGCATCGTTTTGAACTTTTTAGTTGCTTTGATAAAGACACATTAATTCAAGGTTTTGTGAAATTGGTGTAAAAAAATGTTTCTTAGAAGAACCAATATGGGGGGTTTGGTTTGTATGGCAGCCCCATGACCCCATGGTCCGATTTGATTCAATCTTACATATGTTTTGTGCCATCAATAGAAACACATTTGTGTGAAATTTGGTTGAAATTGGTACACAAATAAAAAAGTTTTTCTTAGAAGAACTCAAATTGGGGAGCTAGGTTTGTATGGCAGCTCCATGACCCAGTGATCCAATTTGGGTGAATCAAACATACAAACAGCCTGCAATAATAAGAAGCACGTGTGCAAAATTTCAGCTTGCTAGCTTCAGTACCCGCCGAGTAAAACGCGTCGCAACAGACAGACAGACGGACATGCTCCAATCGACTCCCCAAGTCATGCTGATCATATATGTATACTTTTTATATGGTCGGAGATGCTTCCTTTAATGTGTTACAAACTTCATGACAAAGTTAATATACCCTTTCACTCTATGAGCGAAGGGTATAAGAAAACTTGCATAATGACGTAATTTCATGAAGTGGGGATTGTAATGAGCATGGATTAATTTAAGAAACAAAATGATTGCGTTACATGTTGTTACTTGGGAAGCCATGTCCAAGTTCCGTTTGCCCCATCGAAAAAGTGGGTAAGTTAAATATTTTCAAAATGGGACTTTGCAACTTATACACTGGGACGAAAGATCATTTTGACAACTTATTCGCTAAACCCAGCCAGCATCGGCGTCATATACCGTGAACATAGCCACAAATAAGCTTTACTTCATGAATCACGAATCGGCATTATGTATCGATAGGACTCATTGAAAGTTAGATACATGATGGTCAGCTGAAGGAATCGACGGATCATGCATATAGGAAATATGATGGTTTTCTCCTCAAGTGTGATTTTTGTTGCTGGGGTGATTAGATTCACGAATAAAACCAACGCCGTCTATATATTAAGGCCGCAATGTAGAATCATAGACGTCAAATTCGCAGTTTACATTGTCGTCATCATCTCAAGTAGTGACGTCATGGTGGCCATATGGCATTTAGCCAGTGGCTTGTTACTTTTTATTTATCTGTGCGGTTGTACGATGGCAGCACCGCCGTCGAAACGTTTTACGTACTTACTCGTTTTTTTCCTACAATATCCGTACTATCTATTCGCGATCACAAATAAACTGATTGGTATCCCTAAATGGGGAAATCTTTCACTCTATGACACATTCTCCATGCACTACATTTTGAGTATAAAAACTTCTGCACACTGTCAATAACCCACATAACCACTATCTTTTTAATTAATTGTTTGCCGTTCAAACAACACATTTTCTAAACGAAACTCGCGAAAAAAAGTACACTCGCCCGTCTGTGTGCCACTTTGTAATGTTTAGTCTCACTGCCTTGTTCTTGCTGTTGATGACGTGCTTATGTTTGTTTCTGTTTTTTTTTGCAGCCGTCAATAAATTGAATACGGATCCATGGCGTCATTATCCAGCTGAGTTGCGGCCTTGATGTATCTAGATGGCGTTGATAAAACATAATCATTCATATAGGGCCATTTTTTCGTACATTTTATAGGCTGGTTAGTCTTATTGCCTAGAGAAGACACACACAATATTTAGAAAGCTTTTCCATTGAACTGAATGACATTTTTGTTTATTTTGCATAGTTATGTTATCTTTTGCTTATTTACGCTGTTGCATGAAACCGTGCAATGATTTTTTTAATCTAAGATGATGGTGTAACCATCAAAATATGGCAGAACTATGCAAAATAAACAAAAATTTCATTCAATAAAATGGAAAAGCTTTCTAAATATTGTGTGTGTCTTCTCTAGGCAATAAGACTAACCAGCCTATAAGATGTACGAAAAAATGGCCCATAGTCTGGCTAGAGCAGTGGTTAGGGCGCGCACCTTCGGTGCATAGGGTTATGAGTTCGAGACTCTCCGTCGCACGTGCTCTTTTTTTTTAATTATTCTTTGATGCATTGAATATACAGTCATTCCTCGACTTGCGTAAGCATTTCGTTCCAAAAGTCAATACGTAAGTCGAAATTTTACGTAACTCGAAATGTTCCCAATACGCATATCAATTTTATTTAAAATACCCAAAAAGTCAACAAATGTGTGAATTTTATACTTAAATTAACATGTGCAAGGAATGTGTTAAATCTCCTTTTTAATTTTGAAAAATACCTGAGATTTTCCCTATACATAAATTTTTTTTTAGTGGATCATCCATGGATTTTTTATGGGTTGTGGTTTTACGTAACTGCGGAATTACGTAAGTCCACCTTACGTATGTCGAGGAGTGACTGAATATGATACTTACCCAGCCAGCATTGGCATCATATATCGTAAACATAGACCAAAATAATCTTTACTTCATGCATCACAAATCAACGTTCTGTATCGATAGACCACGCTGTTGAAGTGCAACACATGATGGCCAGCTGAAGGAATGCCCACGCATCAGCTATTCACTACAATGTATAGCTATTTTTTTTTCTTTTCATTTGAAACCCACTATTTGGATATTGGATGGGCTTAGTTTTCGTGATTTCTTCCGTTCGTTGAGACTACGTACCTAAGTTCGCAACAATCGGATGAAAAAAACAAACATTTTTTTTTAAACGAAAGTGTGTACGTCGTGATTGCAGTGAAGTAATTATTTATTTTTGATGTACTTTTGCTCAGTGTTATTGTGTTTAAAATGTTTCTTTTTTGTGCGTCTGAAATCAGAACGTTGCAAGTAAGTGATAGTTTATTTACCTAGTTCCAAAAGGACCATGGTCTCGGTTTGTTCAAAACTCAACAGATTTTTTTTATACACATTACTCTTGTACATAATCTAATGACTAAAAAAAACTTTAGATAAAACATTTACTTACAATCCTTCTACATTCGGAAATCGTAAGCCAGGTGATTTATAGAAAACGTTGAAATCACTAGTGATTCACTGCGTAGTATGGTATTGGGCGCAGCGCATAGTGTCCCATTGGTTTTCATTTTGAAACCTCGCAAAAACTAATTTTTATACTCTTCGCTTATTAAGCGAAAATGGTATATTAACTTTGTCATGAAGTTTGTAACGCATTGAAGGAAGCATCTCCGACCATATAAAATATGTATATATATGATCAGCGTGACGAGCTGAGTCGATTGGACGATGTCCGTCTGTCTGTCTGTTGCGACGCGTTTTACTCGGCTAGGTTTTTGTTAATTTACATATATACAGGGTGTCCGGAAACTGCCGCATAAACGCACCGGATTGTGATTTCTCATGTATTTTCCAGCAAAAAGTTGTATGGAACATACCCTCTTAGCTTAACCCTTTAGCTGCCACAGGCATTTGAAGATTTTTGAAAAAATAATTTTCTTGTACGACTAAAACTTCAATATATCAAAAGCTAGACTAGCTAGAATAGCAAAATAAGATGATTACTACAGCCAACAAATTTACTTAAAAAATAAAACTAACGGCACTAAAATCCGAATAAGAGGTTCGGTTTTTACAGAACTTCAAAGTCAAATTTTTGTGATTTGACCCAAAAACAATATATTTTTCCATCTCAATTTTCTCCAACTTCTGCCAATGTGAGGTGCTCGTACGATTCTTTCAAAAATTGGCGCATAGTCTAACGATAATTTCTTTCTTACATTATTTTATCCTATCTTCATTATTTCTAACAGTTTGAATGCCTTAAATGCAAAAAACTAAGGGTTAATTTTAGCTCGATTTCGACATATTTTGAATAGATTTTACCAATTGCAGATCTTTAGGAGCAGTGTGAATTTAATTGTATTGAATTCGAGCTAAAATTAACCCTAGTTTTTTACACTTAACTTATAAAAACTGTTAGAAATAATGGAGCTACAATAAAATTATGTAAGAAAGAAATGATCGTTAGACTATGCGCCAATTTTTAAAAGAATCGTACAGGCACCTCTCCTTGGCAGAAGTTGGAGAAAATTGAGATGAGAAAATTGACTGTTTTTGGGTCAAATCACACAAATTTGACTTTGAAACTCTGTGAAAACCAAACCTCTTAGGTCAGGTATAGTAACAAAAACTATGCGAATGAACTAAAATTTCCTTCAAGAAGCTTTGTTTAAATAAAAAAAAACTTAGAGTTACACTTTCATACAAGTACCTATAATCCTATTTTCGGTCGGTTTTTTGTCTCCGGCCGATTCTCTCCATAAATCATCAGTAAGCTTTGATAAAATTGGTACAAAATTAAGATGAGACATCAAGCTTTAATATGATATGCGACTTCAAGGTAACCAAGGCCAACTTGTAAAATATACTTGAACACATTTAATTTGATTCAAGTGTTCATATATTTTCAATTCCATTCAAGAACATCGTCTTAAAAACTCTATCTCTCAAAAAATATAACATTCATTCCATAATCTTCAGTAACCATATAAACCATTATAAATATATGTAGCATAATTCATTTTTAATCTCCACGAATCATGCATTATTGATCCATTTCGTATAAGCCATTAACATTCTTTACGAGCAATGCATTAAAAATGTATGCAACGTAACTATTACATAATGTTTACGAATAACGATTTTATAATGATTATCCGTAATAAGGCGCAAATGCGTATATACATGAAATAGGGGGACATCGTCATATACTGCTTGTATGAAAACGTGATGAATGAATAAGCAATATGTGCTTACGCGTGTTGCATGAAATAATGATTATAAATGTTTTAAATGCTGGCTGGGTAACTATTACATAATGCTTACGAATAACGATTTTATAATTGATTATCCGTAATAAGGCGCAAATGCGTATATACATGAAATAGGGGGACATCGTCATATACTGCTTGTATGAAAACGTGATGAATGAATAAGCGATATGTGATTACGCGTGTTGCATGAAATAATGATTACAAATGTGTTAAATGCTGGCTGGGTTGATCTGGAGAAAGGTTTTCACGAACAAACCGATTCCGCTTTCTCCTTATTTTACTGCCTTTATATATGTACATCATCATCATCAAATATGTATCTAATGTAATGTACAACTATACAAAACAATATACTTTTTTTCCACACCCAGAAATATGCGCTTCTGTTCAAGTGAAATGCTACAATGGATGTGTTCTTTTTAAATAGAGGGCAGGTTTGCTGACCCAGACCAACGCCATCTAGATACATCAAGGCCGCAACTCAGCTGGATAATGACGCCATGGATCCGTATTCAATTTATTGACGGCTGCAAAAAAAACAGAAACAAACATAAGCACGTCATCAACAGCAAGAACAAGGCAGTGAGACTAAACATTACAAAGTGGCACACAGATGGGCGAGTGTACTTTTTTTCGCGAGTTTCGTTTAGAAAATGTGTTCTTTGAACGGCAAACAATTAATTATAAGAAGATAGTGGTTATGTGGGTTATTGACAGTGTGCAGAAGTTTTTATACTCAAAATGTAGTGCATGGAGAATGTGTCATAGAGTGAAAGATTTCCCCATTTAGGGATACCAATCAGTTTATTTGTGATCGCGAATAGATAGTACGGATATTGTAGGAAAAAAACGAGTAAGTACGTAAAACGTTTCGACGGCGGTGCTGCCATCGTACAACCGCACAGATAAATAAAAAGTAACAAGCCACTGGCTAAATGCCATATGGCCACCATGACGTCACTACTTGAGATGATGACGACAATTTCAACTGCGGATTTGACGTTTACGAGTCTACATTGCGGCCTTAATATATAGACGGCGGTGCCCAGACTCGTAAAATCATCAAGGATAGCATCTAGGTTAATTTTCAAATTGTCAAATAGGTATTTCCATTTATATAAAAAAAAAATTGAAATGTTTTTTATATTAAGAAACCCAAAATTTTAAACGCTTTTTCTTTACTAAAATTTTTTCAAATTAATAATTTGGCAAACGACACTTTTAACATATATTTACAAACAAAAATTCACTTTTTTGTGCACGCTTGCATTGGAAAAATAATTGGACGTGATTGATTGAGATTGCATACATATGATAAGCAGCGCCCGCTCTAAGGGGGGGCAAGCCGGGCGGTCGCCCGGGGCACCAAATTTTAGGGGCGGCTTTTTGGCAAAAACACGAGTAAACAAATCGAGAAACCAAAAGTAAGAACTCAATATCAACTTGGATTTAGTTTAAAGGAAGCCATGACAACTACAGGTGAAGTAAAAAGGGGTGAAACAAAATAAGAAATAAGGCTTTGTTTAAGTAAAGAAGCACAACAATTGCTTCTTTAGGAAACGCGTTACTTTTTAAATTTATCAACTGTATCATTTAGTTCTCTTTTGAAAGTTGTGTCTTAAAGATGCAAAGTTCTTGCTAGGCTTTGAAGAGCCGATACAATTGATATATGAAGTACTGCATTTTAGAATCTTAAATTTTTTAGTGAGATTTGCCTAAATTTTACGTTTGTGATGCTTGCAAAGTTATGTGCTAATTAAGTTCTTCTTTAAAAATAAACTTATTGGAGAATGGTGTGCTGATTTGATTGAAAATTAGTTCCTCTTCCTTTCATCAAAATTAAGGATTTGCATGCTATATCCCTAATTCTTGTCAAAGGGAAGGGTTTCCTGATTTTGAAATGGCTTGGACTGCTATCCATTCTCATAAGGATAACTTTTGTGTTTCTGATATTTTTCGCTACATGTTCGTTAAATGGTGCAGAAAGTGTCGCTAGTGGCGATAAAAAGAAAGAAAAATTCTTCTTTCGAGAGCATAAATATTCCCTATCAGTTGACCGAACCCTAACGGCGTGTGTTGTCCACAGCTTTTATGTTTTGTTCGCGGTTTTTCAGACCCGATCAGTGTGGTTGCGTCCTAATATTTTTATTCAGATCTCGTCCACTAAGTACGAGAAATAAGTAGCGCATATACGCTCAGCACATAAAAGCGTTTAAAAAAAAATCTTCTACGAGAAAATTCTTGCCCAAATGCACCGTTTTCAACACATTTTCTTTTCGGATTTTGCAGCAATTCGACTTTAATTCATGATTCATCAAGAATTGGGTGGTCAAAATTAGGACAAGGTAGTTTGGATTCCAGCAAAATGAGGGGTGTACACATTGCCAGAGCCGCAATAGCAGTCCTCCCTAATATGTTTCCGGACATGCTAATATCGCGATTTGGCTAGGTTCCGCCGATTTAGCTAGCTCCAACATTATTCTCTAACAACTCGCGAAATGATGCCATTATGAAAATAAGCCACCCATGTTTAAACCACTGAAGAAACTCGTCCACGAAGAGACCCGGCTATTTTATGTTTATCCGCTCCATCATTTTGTTGGCATACCATTTTCGAGAGCGGAGTTTTCTAAAATGTGTTGTCGTGTTGAGTGTTTTTGAGGAAAACAAATGTTCCCATTAATTTTCAATCTCTTACGTCATTCTTAATTCCGCAAGGTTTCACATCTCTATATTTTTTGCTGGTGGTGAATAGGATGTGCTCGGGAAATTCAATACTTAGCTTTAATTTTGGAATTTCAAACAAACTCTCTAGAAGGCCTTGCTGAACTGAGCTGAATTGCCCTTAAGAGTATATGAATGATGGCGGAACAGGTTTCTACTACATACAGGATTTTCTCCGTGGGTAGACATTCTATTCTCTGAATTACTATAGCGTTGGTTCGAATCCCACTGTGAAGGTGTAACAAAGACCAAGATCGCACCTAAGGGGCGGCAATTTGTCCTCTTGCCCGGGGCGGCGTAAGTGCTAGAGCGGGCGCTGATGATAAGACTAACCAACCGACATGCATTAGACGAGATGTATGAGAAACCGGCCTTAGGACACATACTGTAACCTGAATCATTACAACAAGGCGTGCATTTTTTCGACTATTGGTCAATTGATAACTGTAAAAATAGGTGACTGCATTTTTTTATATTTTTTTTTTGTAGCGGGCACAGTGTGCGCTCTCAACTCTCATCTACTTCCGGCTTCACGTTGACTTATGGGAAATTTTTTAATCGAAACGGCTATCCTGGTGCCCAGAGGGGACTTCGAAACTCTTGTATCAATAATTTTAAAAGAAAGCAGATTTAGTTAATCAAAAGGTACTTCTAGCAATTAACCGCAGAGCATAACATTAGGTGTGTTTTTTTGGTTATCCCGTGCAGGTTTGGGTAACGAAACTCCATATAAAAAAAATGACAGCTGACGCACCTGTCATTTTTTTTATATGAAGTTTCGTTACCCAAACCTGCACGGGATAACCAAAAAAACACACCTATTGATTTTTTGCATATTTATTTATACAGGGTTATTGGTTAAGTCGACCTATTCCCTGCAACACGTTATAAAAGGGTCAAAATGCAACAAAATGTTAGGCCGATTTTCAATGGTCACTGAGATATTTGAATTTTTAGGCTTTTTTGAAATAACCTTGAATTTTATCATTTAAAGTAAGAATTAAAAAAAAAACTACTAAGGTAATGGGTTAAAACTTATTTTTGGATTTTAGTCAACACTATAGCAGACATTTCTTAATCATTTAAAATTTCAAAAAACCATTACAATTCGAAATTTTTGATTTTTAATAAAAAAAAAAATTTCTTAAATTTTTATAAAGTTTATTTTTAATGTAGTATTACTAAAAAAAATTATATGACACGGAGTCTGCAGACACTGGAAAAACATACTCGTGTTGTCAGCTTTCCAAAAAGGTGTCAATGTCAATATAAATATTTGAAATAATTGAAACAGCTAGCTGCAACTTGTTCGGGCACCATAATTTTGTTTTATAAAAAACGACAAATCTATAACACATTAAAAACTTATCCATACACCATAGCTTTTATTTCATTTTTTATCAAACGAAATTATGGTCCCCGAACAAGTTGCAGCTAGCTGTTTCAATTATTTCAAATATTTATATTGGCATTGACACCTTTTTGGAAAGCTGACAACACGAGTATGTTTTTCCAGTGGTCTGCAGACTCCGTGTCATATAATTTTTTTTAGTAATACTACATTAAAAATAAACTTTAAAAAAATTTAAGAAAATGTTTTTTTATTAAAAATAAAAATTTCGAATTGTGATGGGTTTTTGAAATTTTAAATGATTAAGAAATGTCTCCTATAGTGTTGACTAAAATCCAAAAATAAGATTTAACCCATTACCTTAGTAGTTTTTTAAATTCTTACTTTAAATGGTAAAATGGTTATTTCAAAAAAACTTAAAAATTCAAATATCTCAGTGACCATTGAAAATCGGCCAAACATTTATGGCCTCATTTTGTTGTATTTTGACCGTATTTTAACGTGTTGCAGGGAACAGGTCGACTTAACCAATAACCCTGTATATTACCTAGATATAGATCAAATGGCTAGGGCTGGATGGCGCCGCAGAGGAGATTAGAAGGTGCATTCGATTTCGTAAGCCTCTTTGCCTGTATGTTCCACTTGTAGACATTTTCACAGATTCGTACATTTCAAAAATGATTTCACATTAACTCCATTATGAATAATTAAGTAATTTAGTTTATAAAAAACTACGTCTGTAGAATCCTAATACTAAACTCCTCGCTGCACTCATCTTCTTCGAATTTAACAGCTATGGAGCTATTGTTTAATTCATTTGCAAAAATATAAAAAAAATGTCCTTAAACTTCATGTTTAAATTAAGTACACTAAAATCATTCTTCATGATCAATATAACTTTTATTTTTAAGGTACGTACATATTATATTATTACTGCGATATACTCGTACATATTTTCAATGGTCTTCCATCTTTGCAAACGCAAACCCCGCCCTTGTATATTTCCCGCCCATTTATTGATTACCTTATATCCTGGCAAGAGGATAGCTCCCGTAGACATAAAACCCGGTTGCGACTACCGAACGTTCACAGTCTGCGTTCCTATCGTGAATAGTGAGGTCCCTTAGGATATTTTATTCAATTTCCCGAGTGCTGAAGATTTAATTAAATTTGATTTATAAAAAATGTCTCGAAATCAGCTACCGGATTCATCATCCTCACCGCCGTTAAGGTTCGTTGTGAAAATTGTATTTCGGAATTTTTAGTACTGAATTACGAAAATGTTCAATGAAAGAGTGCAAATTGTGGAAAATAAGTGGTTAAAAAAGAAATATCTATTATGACTACGGTCTACGAGTACCATTGGATACGCGTTTTTGCATCTCTAGTTGTGCTAGTTAAAAGAAGTTTCTCATTAATAGCTGATTTGGAATTATTGTTTACAAATAAAAAAAGCTGAAAGTGAATTCTTCATAATATCCTTGTACTTGCACCCAAGTAGTCAGTGGAAACGTGTATAGTTTTGATTTTATAGATCGTTCAAAATATGAACCAGTATCCCTAAAGGCCGGGATAACTTCGGGCGAAAATGGAAACGAAATTTTTTTCACTGTAATTTTTTTAAATGAAAATTCATTTACTTTCGTGGAATATGTCGGAAACGCTGGGGAATTCTATTAGCTAAAATCCGAAAATAATTCCACAATTTGTCTCTGTATTTTTATGCCCATGTAAGTGTTCGGCTCTTCGATCCACGATGAACTCATTGTGGAAAATACTCAATAACCGGAGATTCGAAAATTAATTCACCAAAACAGCAGACAAAATGTAACCATATTCCGATTTGAAATTATTTACATATATAATTCTCTAGCGTTTTTGACTTATTTAACGGCTGTGTATGCATTTTCATAAAAAAAATGGAGCGTAAAATATCCCGATTTCACTTTCATTTCCAGATCTAAAAACCTCTTAAGAATTAGGATTTGCAAGCGCTGATAAGACAAAGATGGAAGAATAAAATCAAATTGAAGTCGTTAGTAAAATTAAGCCGCAAGAAATTTTAATTTCAACCGCTACTCAGGAAAAGAAAAACAATATAACTTCCATACGATTATTCGAACATTAAGTTGTATGTATGGAACTTGTGCTGTTCAATCTGTACTGGATAGTTAAAACCGTACCTTCAGAATTGGATTTTCAGGAAAAACACTAATTCGATGGTTTTATAAATTACTTCAAACCATAAACGTTTGTCGCTTATTGTTCGCACTTAATTCCGGTAGCTCGGTAACTTTGTGTCTGTTTGTGTTATCTGATTATGACCGATATGGCTCATGATTTCTGATTTCTTTAAAATCGGAAACCCTTTAGAAAAAAATGTTTTTGGAAGTAAATCTCGGACAATAAAAAAATTCGAGAAAAGCAGTCGTACCAAAATTAGTTTAATAAAGTCCGAGACGTGTAATGCACAATTTTGTCGAAAGAGCTCAAATGGACAAAGTGAAAAATGGAAACCTAAGATGGGTTCTTTCGTTTATGCTTTAAATCAATAGAAAATCAAAGAGGTTCGATTGAAACAGGTCTGCTTTAACGATTCAAAGTAAAAAGCGTTCATCTATCCATAGGAATTCACTACGAGGGAACTTGTATATAGCCAAGGCCAAACTACCGTCAGATAGTAGATATTTTTTGATTCTTACCCATGCCGTATATATAGACCCGAAAATTGTTCCAAATAATTGTGTATCGTCATAAGAATTTTTTTTCATTAGTTTGTACGACTTATAAGAATTTATCTAAGATTCTGGAAGATAGAATTAATCCGTACGCAGAAGAAATCATTGGCGAGTACCAAGGCGGCTTTAGACCTGGTCGTTCGACGACAGATAGGCTTTTTACAGTGAAGCTTTTACTCCAGAAGTGATTGGAATACAACATCGACGTATACCAAATATTTGTTGACTTCAAGCAGGCATACGACAGTATCGATCGAAGCGTACTGTACAACATTTTGCTGCATTTTGGAATACCGGCTAAGCTAGTGCGACTCATAAGGATGACGATGACTAATACCGTCTCGCAGGTCAGAGTTCAAAACAGACTCACTGACCTATTTGAAACTCGTACTGGACTCAAGCAAGGCGACGGGCTGGCGCCGACGCTCTTCAACCTGGCTCTGGAGTATGTGATTCGAGCCATGAATTTGGACAGCAGCGGAACGCTACTCATTAAATCGACTCAACTAGTAGCCTACGCCGACGACATCAACATCATGTCTCGAAGATTGGGTGATGCAGAAAGCCTTCTGCATAGTCTCAATAACGCCGCCAAAGAAGTTGGGCTACATATCAACGAGTCTAAAACCAAGGTCATGATGCAATCAAAAACTAGAACGCCAGTAAATTCAAGCATCACAGTGGGGGACCTCAATATAGAATATGTAGACAACTTCACTTACCTGGGTTGCAATTTGTCAAAAGACGCCAACGAAACAGATGAGATAAAGCGACGGATACAACTAGCTAATAAGTGTTACTTTGCGGTCCTCCAAATTCGAAGCTGGTGCACAGGAACACGAAGCTCCACGTGTATCAAACCATCATCCGACCTGTGCTATGCTATGGCTGCGAGGCATGGACCCTAACCCAAAACTCTGAACACCTGTTGGACACATTCGAGCGAAAGGTTCTCCGAAGAATTTTCGGGGCCGTTTGTGAACGAGGTGAATGGCGCATCCGGTACAAC
The DNA here is from genome assembly GCA_949715475.1 of Microchrysa polita. Taxonomy (NCBI): domain Eukaryota; kingdom Metazoa; phylum Arthropoda; class Insecta; order Diptera; family Stratiomyidae; genus Microchrysa; species Microchrysa polita. The sequence continues at coordinate 87,400,470 of OX454420.1, read as the reverse complement.
CTTGAGTTGTATCAGCTGTATGATGAGCTACAGGTGCCGAAGATCGTGAAATTGCACCGATTGCAATGGGCGGGTCATGTACAGAGGATGAACGACGATCGCATGCCCAAAAAGGTGATGAACGCGCAACGAGTGGACGGAGCCAGATTGCGTGGACGACCGAGAGCCCGATGGGAGCATTCTGTATGTGAGGACGCCCACCAGATGCTAAGCTTTCGGAATTGGAGGACAAGGTCGCGTGACCGCGACAATTGGAGGTTTTCAATCCAGGCGGCCAAGGCCCGACGCCGGGCTATCGTGCCATAAAGAAGAAGAAGATAAGAATTGGACAATATGTATCGTGGAAGACATTTCCCAGGAATAAACGAACATTTATAGATTAATAGCTTAGTCGTGTTCTGTGGCCGTGATCGTTCGGTCGCCACTCTGTGAAATAGACACTCATAGAGAAACGAGTTTCCAAACTCGGCACGACTCGTCGCAAGTTTATTATTCAGAAGAAGATGATAAGAAACATTCTTATCGTAAAATAATAAACTAACAATGCGACTAGGAGGTGGTATGGCTGACAACCGTATCACACTCCGAATTCAGTTGTCTTTGCAACGTTGATGACTACACACGGTAGTCATCAACGCACCATGCTCCACTAGGAGTTACGGATTACGGTAATCGAGAGAGATAGCTTAATACACTTATCATATTTCTTCCTCGTCTCATTTTATCCATTTCAATTTGATAAAAAAACTACAATTAAAATTTTTTTTATTATCTTTGCAGTCATATAAACTTCCATAATTTTGACGAGGAATTAATAAACGAGCTCCCTTCTTGTGTGTATGCTGGTCAACACATAAACAGTTCCGCGAATAATCTTCGATTAACTCCAAACAATATTCGTCAAATTCAACAACAATATTTGCATCATACAGGTAAACTAAACTATAAATCCGTAATAATCTGGATTTTCAACATTTCTATTATTAAAATCCTTTTTAAATAAAACTCTACTCCGCTTTTTTAATTTAACTAATTGGCTAAAAACAGCATTTAATATACATAATTACTAAATCTGTTGTGATTATTAATTCCAGATTGCCTAGATTCTTCGACACCCAACTTAAATTTGCCACCCGCTGCCGTCCCGAATTATGGAGGTCCATATAAAATGCAACGACAACAAACAAACATTCGTGAGAGAAAACGGATGATGAGATCAGCACCAAATGGGTATTTTATTATTTTATTTTTTCTACTTTTGAAAACTAAAAAAAGCGTCAAAACATTTTCAAAGACTCAGAGCATTAACATTGCTTTTTTATTTAAAATTACAGAAGCATAAACTCAGCTTTTGACGAACTGCGTGTTCATGTACCAACCTTCCCATACGAGAAACGATTGAGTAAGATTGATACACTTCGATTGGCCATTGCATATATTGCACTGTTAAGAGAGGTTCTCGAAGCAGATTACGATCCTTTGACTTATGTGGAGAAATGTCTTCGCGGAGAGATTAAAGCGGATCGTGCCCATTGGAACACAAGTGGTAAGTACTCGTACATACTTTATTATGTTGGGTGCACTTATGTTTATTATCTTTTTGAATATTGTAGATTTGACAGCAAGATTGTCCTGGATAAATTGGGAAAACTTGGGCGTACATCCTGGAAGAAGAACGTTACTGACCTCATTGGCACTAACTTCCGATCATTCGTGTCCAAATTGAATCTCGTATGCTTCAGCAAAACTTCTGCCAAAGAAATATAAGTTCAGTCTTCCTTAAAAGAACTACAGTTAAGGCTATTTATTTATTTTGAATTTAGATATTTATTACGAACTATTTATGAGTATTATAATATATGTATAGCTTCTGGGCAATATGCAATATAAATTTGTATATAAATAAAGAATTTCGAGGATATGATGTGAAAAGTTTTTTTTAACCCTAAGTATCGAGTTCGATGTTGTTTTGTTTACCTTAGGATGAGATTCCGAAATTAACATAACTATTCGCAACACGTTATCTGTAATTGTACCTTGACACTGTTCGCTGCTGAAATATATCGGTTAAAAAACAGAAAACAAACTTTTATTTAGTTAACGGAATATCATCTTGAAGCAAAACAATACATCGAACTCAATACGAAAATAAATAGCGAATCGTGTTTGAGATCATTATAGAGGTCATACATTAGCTTTGTCTCTTTTTGGAAGGAACATTTTAGGAAGCATCCTATAATTGAACAAAACCTCTCCAAATCAGTATGAAACCGAGTGAAACTACACGTTTGATATCGACCTCTGTTTTCGCGACAGAGAAAAGGGATTGCAGATTCGATCGCTTCATGAAAAGCCATCATCAAAACTTGGCGCGACTGATACTGAAATCTTGACAAAAATACACATCTCGTTATGATTTTCCAAAAGTATATTTAATAAAATAATATTTATGGTAGTTCCTATGTTACAGTATATTTCTAGTCCAACATAATGTTGTAATTTCCTTAACTGTTAAAATTGTGAAGACTTTTCTTCTGAACATTTGTTCTGAACAGCTTCATACGCAAAAAATATATATGTACATTAAACACCTAACTAAAATTGTCTGGGCAGTCCTGGCATAGGCATTGCCATCGGTCCGAGAGGATAAGGGACCCCACCACCGCCAATAGAATATGGAACGCCGATAGAGTTTGGCGGAAAGAAGCCACTACCACCATAGGACGAACCTCTTGGATTGCGAATGATTTCTTTCATTTTCTCAACTTTCAGTTTTCTTAAGTGCATAGTCTTTCGTGACGCCATAAATTGCTCAAGAAATGAGTCCAATGGCAGTTCGTTTTCCATCAATTGTTTGACGAATTTGTCTGATTCTTCTTCACTTTCCAAAGCGGCTACTTCCAATTTTGCGAGAGCTGTGTCCTGATTCATGCTGCCAGATTTCGATTCTGAAAATATAAAATTAAAAAAAGATTTAATAAGTGATTTTTTAGGTGTTGATTGATCCATTGTGCCAAACGCAAAAAATGCACAAGCATCAAATCGAAAAAGTCATTCTTATTCTTTTGTAGTAAAATTAACTTGAATTTCTCCCATCTCGAAATGCGACGTACGTTCGTTTAACACAATATGTCCACATTTGCGTATTGTGAACTACTTAAAATAAATCTTTGACTGATTTGGACTAAATTAAAATGAATCAATGAGAAGAAATGTTGATGCATCCTTCATTTTCATAATTTTAACCGTTCTCATGTTTGTGGTAATAATTTGCTACTGAAGGCTTTTGGATAACCTTCATTATACCCAATATAGGCATGAAACACTTTCAGGTTTACTTACTGATATCACTTAATTTTTCCTGAACAGATGAACACAAAGTTTTTCCTTCTTCTGCCAATTCACTGATAATAGTCCGCAGTTCCAGTAATTTTGGTTCTTTTGTTAAATTCATTTCGGCCATGCTACGGTTTTCGCCTAGAATTGTGTCCTTTTCGTTTTCGAGCTGGCCAACCTGAAATTGCAAATGAAATACATATTTGGAAATTATACGTGCGGCCACTTGACTCCAAAATACTCGTACTCGTATCTTGTATACTCGTACGTGTATCCCAATCCCAAAACAATAAACAGATGATTCAGACTTACAGCTTCGTTCACGCGACCCTCAAGTTTATCGTCATCGTTCAAAAGTTCTTTCAATTCATCCGACGAGAGATCTGAGAGTGATGCTTGTGCTCGACTAATGTACTGTTGGTACATTTTGATGAAACGATAATGGATTAATAACTAATTTTACAAATTTGTAATTGAATGGAAACTCCCCGACGAACGAGTGTCGAATGACGTTTTTTTGTCAGGTCGATTTGACGTTGACGTTTCTTTAAGAGCATTTTCATCAACGAATTCAGTTCAATGAACAAGTTGATTGTAGGTAGTGCAGTTCGATTATTATTAGGTTGTTTTTTTGGTTATCCCGTGCAGGTTTGGGTAGCGAAACTCCATATAAAAAAAATGACAGCTGACGCACCTGTCATTTTTTTTATATGAAGTTTCGTTACCCAAACCTGCACGGGATAACCAAAAAAACACACCTATTGTAGCGAGGATTTTGGGTAGCTGAGAAATGCACCGCTTGGAAATGTTATTCAGCGATTTGGTGTCAAAAAACCGCCGAAAGTAAAGGCTGTATTCTTTAAATAAATTTTTTCAATCAATTGCCATAATTACTTATTTTACTGATTTTATTAATAGAAATTCCTGCCTAAATTATGTACTGAGTCCGCTGAAAATTGAGTGTAGTTGATAGTGACACAAAAGCGACAAATTTTGCACTATTTAAATGTGAAATTTAATCGGAATTTTTAATATACAAAGTAGCAAGGTTTGGTCATCAAGTTAAATGTAGTCGAAAAACAGTAGAGTGTGCGACCAAAGAACACAAATATAGACCCTTCGAGTAATGGTTGAAATACATTTCCCGCGTCAGCATCAGCATCGGCAGAGGCATCGGCATCAGCAGAAAAATTTCAATTAGAACACACGCTTTTGCATAATTCTGATTTTTGTATTACCTCATTGATCCAAACGATATCGAGAAAAACATGTCCTTTTTCTTTCAAACCAATATATTTCGGGCAGTGCCCATCTTCAGGGTTTGTTTTCTACAAAGAATTGAGACATATTTGAACAACAATAATGAGTGAATGTATATATATAATTATTGTTGTTCAAATATGTCTCAATTCTTTGTAGAAAACAAACCCTGAAGATGGGAACTGCCCGAAATATATTGGTTTGAAAGAAAAAGGACATGTTTTTCTCGATATCGTTTGGATCAATGAGGTAATACAAAAATCACAATTATTCTAATTCGATCCCGGCAATACAACATACGAAAGTTGTTTTATCAACTTTATCACACGCATTTGCCGTTGATGACCCACATTGACAGCAGCAGCAGCGGCAGAAGCATTTTTTCTGCTTCTGCTGTCAATGTGGGTGATGGTTGAAATACATTTCCCGCGTCAGCATCAGCATCGGCAGAGGCATCGGCATCAGCAGAAAAATTTCATTTTAGAACACACGATGCTGACGCTGGAAATGTATTTCAACCATAAGTTATTATGGCTAGCATTGATAAAAATTTACCATTTAAATCAAAACCATCTTTAAACAAAGCCCGGAAGCAGAACACGTTCATATACTTAAGCGCCAAATCATAGGCCTGTTCAGATCGAAAATTTACATTGCGGTAAAGGCAAATCGGGTTGGGTCGCGACAAACTTTACACGAAAAGTATTGGTTCCCGGTCGATTTTCGTCGCGAAAAGTGGAATGTGTCGTGAATTAAAGTGTCTAGAATGCAGTGAAAGAACAAAATCCCGACAAAAAGTGAATTTTCCACATGTTTTCGCGATTTTTATCAGAGCAGACACGGTTTTTTTACATGCGCTGTGCTTGTGTTAGTGCATCGTGCAACGTATATACGACATGTTCATAGGCTCGTTTTGTGTGCATGTATTGCTGCTTCCCGGCTTCTAGTGAAGGTGGTTTTGATTTAAATACATAAGGTGTGTTTTTTGGTTATCCCGTGTAGGTTTGGGTAACGAAACTTCATATAAAAAAATTGCAGGTGGATCAGCTGGCTATCCAATTGGATAAGTGGTCTTGCTTCACAAAATTCGACGACATATTAGGTGTGTTTTTTGGTTATCCCGTGTAGGTTTGGGTAACGAAACTCCATAATAGGTGTGTTTTTTGGTTATCCCGTGTAGGTTTGGGCAACGAAACTTCATATAAAAAAAATGACAGGTGGATCAGCAGGCATTTTTTTATATGGGGTTTTGTTACCCAAACCTGCACGGGATAACCAAAAAAACGCACCTAATATAAAAAAAATGCCAGGTGATCCACCTGTCATTTTTGTATATGAAGTTTCGTTACCCAAACCTACACGGGATAACCAAAAAAACACACCTACTATCCATCTACTCCTATACTATTGAAAGAAAAGTGATTAAATTGAGTGTATTCACGCACAACTGAGCGGACAAAAATTTTGACATGGATTCTACTTATATTACTCTCCACCAGAGGGCACTCCGTGTATGTGAAACGTAGCGCAGTGTCCTCTACTCAGCGCAAAATTTCTACGCTTCTAAGTAGAATTTGTATCCAAATTTTAGTCCGCTCACTTGTACGTGAATACACTCATTGTTAGTTGGGTAGATACAAATTAGTATTAAGATCGATAAAGTAAAAATCAATAGCTCATAACCGATAAAGAACATTTTTATTACTAATTTTAAATACAAAGATGTCTGTCAGTATAAATAAATCTAGATGAATATGAACTTACATTTAAATATTTATATTTGTTTTGCATCAATCTATCTTTCTTTCGTCACTGCTCTTTTCTTCTGATGATCCGTCAAAAATTGATGTGGATCATCTTCTTCGTGAATATCATCACGCACCTTCATCATACTACGCACCATATTCGTAAACTCAATTCCGGCCAAAATAACCTCCTTTTGTGCTATTTGTGCGGATCTCGTAGCCTTTTCGGCTGCTTCCTTTGTGGTCTCATAATCTCTTTCAGCCGCTTGCAATTGCTCTTCCAACTCCTTCAGCTTTGTTTTAGTGTCAGTGATCATTGCCGTTTGAGCTGACATTTCGGTCACTGCATCATCTACGGACATTTTCGACATTTCCGCTACTATCTTAGCACTACTTAGCGCTGTCGTGAGAACACTCACATGACTTTTAGAATGCTGCACGGCGATTTCGGCATTCGATTGTGACTTTTTAGCTAATTCTAGTTGAGATTTTTCATTATCAAAACTTCGATGCGCTCGACCGACTTGCATTTTAAGACTGTCCAGGAGAACTTCTTTTGTCAATAAGGCTGAATTGGATGTAGCTGAAGATTTCCCAGCCATTTGACCGATGCCGGCGGAATTTTTATTTGAACTAGTTGCTTGTTGGCTTGACACGCTTTGTTTGACCACCGACGAATATACCGGCATTGCCGAACCATCAGGTAACAATCTCAATCTACTGTTTGTGGAAAGAGTGAATGGACGCTCATCGATTAGAGGTCGATCAGAGGGAGAATAGAAGAAACCATCTCTGTCTCGCTGGGCACTTTGGATTACAACTTGCACTTGCGGAGAACCCTTTAGAGGCTTCCAGTCACTTTCTGCTGCTGATAAAACTAATGCGAAAAAATATTTAATTTCAATAAAAATGCTGTTGCTTAATGTTTCTAATAAATTCCTCAAAATTACCTATGAATGATACAAATAAACATCTATGTAGCGCTCTCATATTGATTTCTAGCTACAATCCAAAACTGAACTAAGCACTCAAATGTTTCCGCAGGCATGACTTCCACCTTTATTTATACGTGCGGAACTTCCTCTTATCATCGAATGCACAAAAGATGCGGATCGGTTGTTCGAACGACCAAAATGTAAAACATAATGCATTATGTGAATGTGTATACCTACATGTATGCAAATCAATTCCATAAAAATTATATAACATACATTTCGTACATTTGATTTTTTTAAATGTAAATGCTGGAATTTGCAGATACTGGCTGCGAAAAGGTCAAAATTACATAAAATCTCTAATCTTAAATTTAGATTCATTTGCATATCTTTGCTCCAGTCTAGATACATAAATTTATTAAGAGTCTTATCAGTCAATAAGTACGAGTACGAGCTTTATGAAATGATATAGTATCCAAACTGTTTTAACGGTAGATCAGAAATGTTGAACGTTTGGGGTTTGAGTAGATCTAATAAGATTTTTTTGAAAACATTGCAAATTAAGCTAATACTTGACACTTACATATGTATTATATTATTATAGTATCATATATGTTATATCTGTACTATGCCCCGTTTTGCCAAATAGTAAAAGGCTAAAAGAGATTAATAATTCACTATGATAAGCTCATATTCATTGTTATGCTGGAAACAGATTGGATGCGTTGAATGCTTCCGAAGAAGGCAGCACTATGCATTTTAAACGGCTGATATGTTTGCGTTATAATCTGAAAAGAAATATAAATCTGAAAAGAAATTGGGCTAACCACTGCCATCTAGATAGACAAATTGTCCACAATCCAAATATCAGTGGCTGTCAGCCTGTCATTTCGTGTGACTTGCTATGATATACACATGCCAGTGCGTTGATTTTTGGGATAAATATGGTAAGTACGATGTTGATGTATACTATTTTACCACTTGCACATCTAAAACACATTAAAGCAAACCATAACCTTTGTTTCGTAATAAACGCTCGGCATATTTAAACTTTTGGGTTCAGAAGCACTGGAGGTTGTGGGCTTTACAAATGTCAACTGTCACTGGTCACGAACGCACTTGTCCACTTGTAGACGAACAAATTTCTGCAGTTCGGCCTGTCTATCTAGATGGCAGTGCAGTGGGCTAACACAACTTCCAAACGTTATGACTTATGAGTCAACAAGGGTCGATAAAGAAGTGTTGAGCACTTGTTGTAGTGTTTACGAGCAATGTTAACTATATGTGAGGTTAGCTGAGTGGTGAGGGCGTCGGACTGACGTACGACAGTCGCTGGTTCGACGCTGGCTGCGGGAATTATTTTTTTCTCTTTTTTTGCAATCGCGAGAAAATAGCAGAAAATGATGACATCATGTGTTATGATGTATGTCTTTCTCGAAGCGTAATTCAGTGCTACATTAAGGTTCTATTGGATCAAAAAACGGCGCCAGATGCCATTATTGGACTTTTATTCAGTGTTTATACCCTGTAAAGTGCCCCTATTGTCGTTAGAAGAGAATATTTTACGAAGTATTATAGGGATAAAATTGTTACTTGGGATGCATAATGCAAGCAATGAAAATTACCGTTTATCATACAATCGATTGGACAGTTTATGGCGATTCCATGATAGCTTCCTCACACATATGGTTATGTTCCCTCGATAGATAATTCGATGCCATGGTTGGGATTCTACAACATGGCTTCAAAGTGCCCTGATTCCTGGATTAATCGGGGAAAGCAGAAAGTTTTATTTATCGAGTACAGGACAGAAACAGCACACCTCTCTTCCATACAAATTCGAACATGAAGTTGGATACGAGTTGTGCTATAATAGAACACTGCCAAATTTTTATGGGAGTTGTGCTGTTCTGTACTCGATAGCTAAAAACGCACCTCAATACTTATATATTTTTAATGAGTCTATCTACGTGCGAACAAGAACAAAAACCGTTTTTTTTAGAAGAGTTTCGCGAGGAGCAAGGCAAGGAAAAATTCATTTTTCATATAAAAACCGTTTTTTAGTCCTTGTTCCCGTTTAGACAAACATAATAATTCCATACTGTGGAGTTTTTCCGATTTCACCCACAGACACGCGCTCAAATTTAATTACTGTCAGTTGCCGTGAAATGTGTACGGTAGGCAGCTATTACACAAGGTACGTTTTATTGTGTTTATCCCGTGCAGGTTTGGGTAGAACTTCATATAAAAAAATGACACTTACCCTGGTAGAGCTCACGCGTGCAACTACCCTACACGGGATAGAGCTCAAATGTAGATGGCGGACGCATAGGGGAAATTTGAGTGAATTTGTTTTTTCTAACCAAATGTGAGAGTTTTTCTCACCACAAGAAAAGATTTTGCAAAGAAATAATCATCTTTTGTGATAAAATCCACCACATCTAAAAAATAAGCCGACAAAGGTGATTCAAAGATGCGCAAAAACTGTCAAGTGTCAGCTGTTTGGTCTTAACCGGGATGTTACCCGCGATCGTTTTTTTCGAGTCAGACTTACACGCGATACGAAAAAAACGTCGCTAATGTCATATATTGGTAATATATATTATAATAGATATTATCATATCCCTAAGCCTACTTGATTTCGCTTCCTGCACGTCTAAAAATTTATACTGAATGAATCGAGTAGGCTTAGGCATATGACATACATATTATAATATAAATATGACTGTGTAATGGAGCCCTTAGGCTCGCCATAGACCGCTTCCAATCGATTGAACCAATTTTTTGATTGTCAGATAAATTGGAAGGTGTATGTGGCCATCCAATCCAATTTTTTTATTGGACGTGTGGAACATATTCCCATGCAATTTTTCATATAATCTGCCATATGATTGATTGACAATAATAGGTGTGTTTTTTTGGTTATCCCGTGCAGGTTTGGGTAACGAAACTTCATATAAAAAAAATGACAGGTGCGTCAGCTGTCATTTTTTTTATATGGAGTTTCGTTACCCAAACCTGCACGGGATAACCAAAAAAACACACCTAATGTGTTTTCAGTTTGCTGATTTTTTTTACATAAAACGGTGGTCATTCTTCATGTTCTGGTTGTGGCGGTCATTCTCTATCGAAAATAGCAATGGATGACCATCTTCCATCGCCACATAATAGGTGTGTTTTTTTGGTTATCCCGTGTAGGTTTGGGTAACGAAACTAAATTTAATTACAAATGCAATAAATTTTCACCGAGCTCTAGTTCCTTACAAACTTTGTGAAAATATAAAATGACAAAAAAAAACAATATTTTTTGAAAAATTAGTTTGTGTGTCGTGTCGTGAAGTTTCTAGGGACGTTTTATTGTGTTTATCCCGTGCAGGTTTGGGTAGAACTTCATATAAAAAAAATTACACTTACCCAGGTAAAGTTAACCCGTGCAACTACCCTACACGGGATAGAGCTCAAATGTAGATGGCGGACGCATAGGGGAAATATGAGGGAATTTGTTTTTTCAAACCAAATGTGAGAGTTTTTCTAATCACGAGAAAAGATTTTGCAAAGAAATAATCATATTTTTTGATAAAATCCACCACATCTAAAAAATAAGCCGACAAAGGTGAGTCAAAGATGCGCAAAAAGTGTCAAATGTCAGCTGTTTGGTCTTAACCGGGATGTTACCCGCGATCGTTTTTTTCGAGTCAGACTTACACGCGATACGAAAAGAACGTCGCTTCTATTGAAGATTTTTCTGCAATTTAGTCGTGTAATCCGGTGGTAAGTGAACAAACACATAAAATTCCGTTTATTTTTATTTATTTTTTCTAATTACATTATTATCTTATTACAGGAAGAATATTGAATCGACTGAAGAAGGCAGAATTTAAGATTTAACAGGAGCAAGACTGACGTTGTTAGTGTTAACATAATTTCAGTCTTAAAATTGAGAATGAAGGCGGAATTCATCACACATACATCGACGACAAGGTGACTTAAATGAATGCATTGCAATCAAACTCGTTTTTATATCGAATTTCTTTCCTTTTTTCACTTAATTGGTTGATTTTTACTGCTCATTCTAGGGAAGAACACAAATAGCAGAACGTGAATCAAACGAAATTCTTATCTTACACAAAAAGATGAAGAAATAAAAAAAGATTCTAGTCCAGACCAGCTATGTGAATTTTCCTGTATAATCTTCTTATGATTTAAAAATAAATACTGTTACATTAAATTGAAAAATTGTTTTCTTTTTTCATTTCTTGCATAACGAACAATAAAAAATAGCGTTTTCGATTGTCATTATTTCGTGGTGAAAAGTTACTGTAAAAATTGTAATATTCATTAATCTGTAATGAAACTCGAATTGTCATAAATGTAAATTATTTCTACGGTTGTAGTAAACTTTTACAGTAAAGGAAGTTCATTTTATTAAAATATAATAAAGTTATTCACAACGCGAGTAGTTAATTTTACTACAAATGCAATGGGGTCAAAATTAATTACATTTTTGTAAAAGTTACTACAGAATTGATTAAATTTCACTACACTTTTCTCTCCGTGTAGAGGTCCGAAGATCGAATCTCGCGGCGTGGCCCAAAATTTCCGCACATGTACGGATAGGAAATATAAGTGCTCTTGCATACTCCAAAATGATGCAATGCAGCATTGACTCGAAATTGCCATAAACGGCTGAGTTAACGCACCATGGCCTCACAAGGGGCTATACGGTACTGAGAAGAAGAAGTTTTTGCAACCTACTAATTTTGAAATAAAACATTAGTTAATAATAAACATTTAATTTAAACAAATAAATCAACAATTTTCTTAATTCAATATAAATATAAGTCTCTAACGTTTACAATTTCCTTGGTACATAGTCACAGTCAATGATCAGTAGCAGTACTATAGTGCGGATTAACAAATGCATGTTGTTCAAGCAAATACGACGCCCTTTCGCCAACAGCATGAGCATTATATTGAGCTTGTTCGGCTGCCGCAGAAGCTTGGCCGGCTGCGTCTTTCGTCGCCTCATAGTCAATATGGACGCTACGCAATTTCCCTACAACACCATCCAAATGCTCTTTAGCATCATTTACCATTTTTGTTTGGGATGCAAGCTCTTCGGCTGCCGTTTTCGAATTATCCTCGGCATGTTGAGCTGCTTGTTGGGCATTACTTAGGGCGGCCGTTAGAACAGAAACATGATAGGCAGCCTTTTGCGAAGCATGACGAGCAGTCGCTGTCGTTTTCTTTATCAATTCCAACTGATTAATTTCGTGATCCAGTGCACGACGTGCTTCCTCCACTTGTTTCTGTAAACTGTGTACCAGAACCTCTTTGCCCGCCAGAGCAGCAATCGCTACAGCTGCCGATTGTATGGCCGACTGTGCTACAGTACTTTTTGCAACAAAAGCGGCTTGTTGTGCAGCAATATGCTGACCATAGACAGCAGCCTGTGCTCGCTCAGCCGATCCTTCAGCAATAGCACGCAATTCACTTCCCACGCTAAAGCCTTTATCGAAGTCATGATCGTTGTGTGGCGTTGCAGGAACGGCGTCATCTGGAATAGTATGAAGTAAGGCGATATGTTGTTGAACTACTTCGGCCGGGGGTGGTAGATCAAAATTGATCTCAGCTCCAGGGATGACTCCTTCAAGTCGTTGCACTGGATAGAAATTTTCTTCAACAAACGCAGGCTGCACGGGCGCCTGGACAACTTCGTGAATTGGCTCGTGTGCCGGTTCAATGGTGGTCGTTACAAAAGATTGGCCATCTCGCTGGATCGTATAGCGAACACCGTGTGGATTGACTGAACTAATTTTGAAGCCGTAGCCCACTTGATCGGAAAGTTCATGTCGACCGTGGTCCGGATTGGCATCATGATTGGCACTACCGAAAGACGTTTCGAAAACGTTCGCCGTTGTTGGAGTGGGAGTAGAACTAGGGCTAGGTTCTGCAGTAAAATGCCGATTGTATCCTTTGTTTGCATCTTGCGGTGTAATTTCTTCGACAACTGCAGCTGTTTCATCGGCAGAGGGAAGTTGATGAAACTCGTCACCGCTATCCTCAGATTGGGGTATTTCCGCTCTGGGAACGTATTTTTTTCCCTGACGTCTATAAAAAGGTGAAACACTTTCCACACTCACTAGAAACAAAAGAGAGGTATAACAATTAGCAAAGTTAAATAGATGCAATGTTCACTGTATTATATTACCGCACAACACTATCACTGAAAACACTAAAAAGATATTCATTGTGAGGCAAATGTAGCGTAATCGACGCTGGACCGCTCGAGACTGGCGACTGATTGTCTTTTATTGGCTCCACTATCGAAAGATCGACCAATTTATATGAGGATGATTGAAAATGCATATGTTTATGCTGGAAACAAGATTTTATTGTTGCATAAGTACGTTAGGTGGTTTTGGTTTGATAAGACACTGAAAGGTGGCTGAAATAAAGGTTGATTTATCAAGTGAAAAAGTTACCTAGAAAACAGTAGATTTTTTTTCACTCAGAAAACTTAATATATTCTGTCATATAAAGAAGAATAAAACTTATTTTGACGTTCTTCCAAGCAAAAGTGGCGTTTTACTATATGTAAATAAATTAAATATGTGTATTCAAATTTTGTGATTTCCATTTTTACTTATTTCTACTCCATATTCCCGTCACGGTGCTCCCTTATTGAATAAATTAAATCGAGTGTAAACATATTATCACGACAACATATTCTGTTTATGTTTTATTCCGAAAATTACAATGTTACAAACAAACACTATCAAAAATCATAATCAATCTTTTTTCTAACATTTGAATTGCAAATTTTATGAATATTGCTCAATAAATCGAATATTATACATATATTCAAACGATATTATTGTGATCTTGTCAGAAAGTAAAAATAAGTTTGTTGAACTTTTCATCCAAACAATAACCCATCAATATGTGGAGGTGGAATGCATCTAGCGCAGTTCATAAGTTAAAATGCTATGCATGGGCCAAATAATAAAATAAAATGATCTTTGATAAGGAAATTTCGAAAGAAATATGGATAAATACGCAGAAATGGTTCAGAAGATACGCGAAACAAATTGAAATAAATAAAAATGTAAATTTTAAAGATTCATGTACATATACTGATTTTGAAATATTTAATATTTATGGGGTTGTGCTTTGTTAAAGGTTGCACACAGGGAGAATCCAAGACAACTTGCCCAGCTGTCACTTTTTTAGGGTTTTAAAAAAAAATTCAAAAAACCCTTATGAAATCCGTCCGTCCGTCTGTCCGTCTGTTCACTTAATAACTCGCGAACGGCTCAACCGATTGTCATGAAATTTGGTAGGAATGTGTAGAATGGTTACAGACTTTGGCACAAATACCTTAGAAGTTGGTAAGAAGAAGATAACAGGGTGTCCCGAACGTTTGAAAAAGTCGACTTTTTTAGTTTTTATTGGAGATTGACGTATGGGTATTTAAATCAAAGATCTAAACGAGTACATCTCACATCAATTAATATTTTCTAGTTTCGAGTAACGGTAGAAAAGTTATTGGCATTTAAAGTTAAACTTCCTTTTCAACCTCCGTTTTTCTAAACCGTTATAGGGATCGATATGAAACTTTGCACAAAGATTGGTCAGTAGGCCTTATATACGTTAAATATTAAGACTGTTGACTTTTACTAAGGAAAAGTAAATAACAGTAAATTAGTAAAATTTCAATTTGTTCGTGTGTAGCCCGTGTTAGGTTTCCAAATATGAAAATTCTACTAAGGGTTTTCAGAAAACTACATAGGGAATATGTCTACGAATTTTCATTCGAATAACTGTATCCAAACCGGAAATATGGCCGAGTAAGTATTTAGTAAGGGCCTTTCACAATGCAAGGGAAGCCTCTTAAGCATTTCTTCAATGTATATCTTTTAACTTGATGAAACAATGAACATGTAATTTGGTGGAATTGCATAGAATGGTAATAGTGTTTGCCACAAATATTTTTGAAGTTTCTAGGACCAAGTTAACAGGGTGTCCCTGAATAGCTTCAAAAGTATACTTGTTCAATACTCATAGGAAAGCTTGCGTGGGCTCTTATGTCAGGGGACACAATGGAATCATTTCACATAAGTTGCTTTTCGTTTATTAAAAAAACAGTAACAGTAGATTTACAGCTAATAATTCAGTTCATATATAAAGCCAAGCCATCCTTACGTTTGCTTGAGTTTCTTTTTGCTTAAAGGCCATCAGAAATCTTAAATCGAAAAATGCCTGTAGATTTGCCTTGGAGTACTTTTATACAAACTGTGTAAATAGTAAATCTATTTTTGGGTTGGTCTAATTTTATTTTATTTTTTATTTATTTATTTATAATTGGTTACAGTAATTTACAAAGATATTCATTTATTTCATTATCCTTAACCTACTTTCCCCAAAAAGCAAGCTTGTGAGGGGGAAAAGGTTCTCAGTATTTATAATAATCTTACTTGAATTTAATATTTTATTATTTATTCCATTCAGATTGATTTTGAATTTCAATCAAATTTAATTTTTTTTTTTAAGGTGGAACAGAATGAAAGGCGCGTTTATTTAGACCTATCCAAAATATATTTACAGGAAGCATTTCATTAATGCTGTGCACAATTCTTATCTATTGCTTATAAAATATATGTACAAAAAATATTCACTATGCATCAAAATTCTAAAAAACCCTCGTATTGCGGGCGCAGCCCTCTGTACGCCGGTATTTTTTATATGGAGTTTCGTTGGATTCGGAATCCATGGATTCTCTATGTGTGTGTGGCCTAACGAACTCGCCTTCGAAGCACAGCATCGTGCTTCCGAATATTGCGATGATCCATACGACACGCCGGCCGGCTATATATGATACGGTATCACTAAAATGCTAAATGAGTATCAATGACATTTGGAGTCTTTTTTCATAAATAAGCACCTTATTGTATAGCACTCCAACGTTTTAATTTTAGAAGGAAGCTTTCCAGAAAATGCCTATGGACTATAGCCCATAAATTGCGCTTAGTATTACATATTATGCTTGATAGCAAAACTGCGGTGAAAGCAGCCCAAAGCAGCATGTTAAATGGGTGACGTCATGTTGGCAGCATTTAAAATGCACTATGGTGCTGCATTCGCCGCTGTTTCGATGCATCCTATTTCCCTTTTCAAGCATTACTTTACGATTGCCATAGCGCGAAGAGCTATATGCTAGTCTTTAAATCATACAAAATTGTTAGTTGGATTATTCTACATGTCTCACTACTCATGGTACATACAATACTGGATGATAGCACAACTCATTTGGGTAGCATTAATGTTCCACATGATCCCACTATCTTTAACCGTTATAAAGTCTTAGCATTTTTTGTAAATAGTGTCAAGAAGCTCGACTTGCCGAGCAAAATCGCTATTAGCCACACTTCCAAATATTTAATCCGAGGTTTGACTTCACTTTCTGAAACTGTATAAAATTTTACATAAAATAACTCTTTTCCCAATTAAATAATTTAAAAAAAAACTGCCCAGTTACTACCATTTAAACTTTACAATTCAATTCAATTCAATTTTTATTAAATGTTGTTTTATGTTTTACATGATACCTTATTAAATACCGGCCTGGTACAGCCTTAACTCTATAGTATGGAGAATAAATTTACATGATTATTTAAGTTTCTTAACTTCGTGTGATAATTTGTGGGAAAATTACCTAAAAACCACATGGTAAAAAAAAAAAAAAAATTAAATACTTAAACTAACTTAACTTATATTATTAGATCTAGAACTATTAAACTATTCTATTCTATGCTACCTATTAGCTTAGGCAGCTATTACACAGTCATATATTGGTAATATATATTATAATAGATATTATCATATCCCTAAGCCTACTTGATTTCGCTTCCTGCACGTCTAAAAATTTATACTGAATGAATCGAGTAGGCTTAGGCATATGACATACATATTATAATATAAATATGACTGTGTAATGGAGCCCTAAGTTTCTAATGATATTATTATTAATATTATAGCAGTTTGCCAGAAACTTAGGGGTGCTTTCACTCACTATTTGGCTTAAGGGCTTTATTTTGGTCTCGCTGTGCAACTTCTCAGTAGAATAGAAAAAGGGTTTATTCATTATTAGTTTTAAAATTTTATTCTGAGTTTTTTGGAGATTTTCTTTTACTGTTTTTGCATACAGACCCCAGACAGGTGATCCATATGCTGCAATAGGTTGAATTACCATTTTGTAAATAATTAGTTTGTTATCTAACGATAGCTTTGACTTTGTGTTTAATAAGGAGTATAACGAGTAAAACGATTTCATCATTTTTTCGGAAGTATATTCCATGTGTAAAAGACCTGTTAGTTTTTTATCAAAGGTTAGTCCTAGATAGGTGAGTTTATCTTTCCAATTTATATAATCTCCTAAGAAGTTAAGCGGTGATTCAGGTAGGTTTGAACTCTTTCTTTTTTTTGAAAAGAAAATGGCTTGCGTCTTACTAGTATTCAATTTTATTTTCCATCGAAAATAAAATTGATACAAGGTCTCCAATTGGTGTTCAAGATTCTTGGAAATTAAATCAGGATTGCTGTTAGTAGAGTAAATACACGTGTCGTCCGCAAAACATGCTATACTGCAGTCCCTAGTTTTTGGAATATCAGCCGTGAAAATATTAAAGAGCACAGGACTGAGACATGATCCTTGTGGCACTCCGGCTGGTATAGATTTACTAGCTGAAACAGCCTTATTTACTTGAACTGAAAAGGATCTTTTTGATAAAAAAGATTGCACTAATTTGATCAAGTAAATCGGTATGTTAAAATTTTTCAGCTTATATAATAGGCCATCATGCCAAACTGAATCGAAGGCTTTTTGGATATCGAGGGCGACCACTTCGACGGATTCTTTATTTGCGAATGATTTTTTTTATATGTTTATATAGCCGAAAAGTTTGGTGTGTAGTTGAATGCTGTTTTCGAAAGCCAAATTGAAAGTCAGGAATAACTTTTAATCTCTCCGTGGCCTCGTTTAGGCGGGCTAGAATAACTTTTTCTAATATTTTGCTCATAGATGGTAGTAAGCTTATTGGCCTGTAGTTTTCGGGCTGTTTTAGATTTTTTCCTGGCTTACCAATCGGTATCACGATTGCGTGTTTCCAGCAATCAGGGAAATAAGACAGTTTCAAACATACGTTTATTAAAAAATTCAGATATACTAAAGACTTTTTGGGGAGATTTTTTAATACTAAATTCGATATCTTGTCAAATCCTGGAGCCTTTTTAATTTTGACGCTTTTAATAATTTTTCTAATCTCGTTAGGAGACGACAAGCAAGATTCATTAAAATCACTCTCGGATGATGTTAGTGTCCGCGCAGCTTCTTTGACTAGTTGGTTAGTTATAGTGCTTCCTAGGTGGTCTGCTGTTTTGTGGGCCTTTTTAAATCTGTCAGCTATAATTTCGGCTTTGTCCGTGTCGTCAAACACCAAAACTTGATTTGCGGCAAATAACGGTGGCATTATTTTGGTTCGACGGAAGATTTTGCTTATTTTCCAAACTGATCGGCTGTTTTTTGGAAGACGTCTAAGCATCTCGTTCCACCTATTGTTACGGCTCACAGAAATTCGATTTTTTATTAGTTTTGTAAGTTGGTTGACAATTTTTTTTGTAGATGTGTTTCGATTTCTTTGCCATGAACGACGCAGGAAGTTTCTACTTTCTATAAGGGCCCTAGTACTATTGTCTATAGTAATCATTTTCCTTGAAGTGGCTTTTATTTTAGTTGTTGCATTTAAACTTTAATGAAATTCGAAAATGAATTTTTCATTGAAAATTAAAATTGTAAAATCGTAACGGTACTTTGAACTGAAAAATGTGCAACGTTGACAAAAGTTGCCTCATAATGTTAGCTTTGGAACAACATATAAAAATTAGGGTCTTAAGATTTGAAAAATTGCATATCTTACGTGTTAAAGAGAAAAAAAACGTGGTTCCGAGAGAAAACCAAAGTAAACGTTTCCACAATTTTTATACGAGTTTTATAGTAAACAAGATTTTTTTAATAAAAAACGAAAAAAACACGAGAACGAGGTTAATTTCGGGCGCGGCCGAAATTTGGATATCCTTCACTCTTCTCGGGCTAATTTTTTTCCGGCATACCTATGATTTGTGTTTAATCCCTAAAGTTATTATTCAACATAATTGGACACTCGTATACTCCTTAGCATCTGAGTGAGATCATAATTCGTCACATATATGGGTCCTGAGTTGAAAAAACATCATAAACTATCCCCTCACAGTGCGACTCGAATCGATGACCCTAAGCTTCAATAAAGGTGACCGCATTAACCACTACACCAACCACACTATACACACTATTATAGTTTGTGTATCCTCCTCTTCTTCTCCCTTGTTTCTTCTACCGCTCGATGTCATCAATGGCAACTGTTGCTCGGCAGGCGGTACATGATCTCCCCATTTAAAAAATTAGATCTAAGGCTGTTTAATAAATAAATACTATATGTTAATTATAATTATACCAATAAGAACGACATTAATTATAATTGTATGATCTAGGTAAAAAAAAGTGGCTCCGAATTTTAGCCGTAGTAATAAAATCCTTTTCTTATTATTATTTCATAGCATTGTATTGTTCCTCTTAATTTTAGAGAGCTACCAATGGGTGAGGTTATAAAACACAACGTTGCGCAACGTTTCGCGCAACGTTTCAAATCAACCGGCCGTTACGGATCAGAAACTTCTCCCTACAAACAGATCCTCTAAGCGCCCCCTTGCGAGGCATAGCTTGATTGTTTGGCAGAAATTTACAATCTGCCGTCGAACCGTGCATTTCCGCCCTCATTTATTTGTTAAACTATTTATAATCACAATAAAATGTATCTGCATCTCGTTTAAAACTGGAAATTTTAATTTTCGAGCAAAACGTATCAGCTGTGATGTGTCAATTGTCACATTTGTCACTTTCCGAGAGATGGCGATGGGAACACCAAGTCTGATCCGGATCTATGCGTTTACAGAACACAATAGGAAACGTTTCGGAAAACGCGAAACGTTACGCGAACGTTGTGTTTTATAACCTCACCCAATAAGTATGAAAGAAAAATCACCCTAAAAACATACATACATACCATTTACGATATACATATTCGAAATATGTTTGTTTTCCGTTTCCGGTTAAATAACTGTGCCATCTATTTTCTCAAATTGAAAACATTCAACTATTTTGGGGATCACCTTATCAAAGTTTGACAGTCTCTAGCAAATGATCAATGTGACAAATGACAAATCCAAATCTGACAATTTCATACTGTCAGCTGGTCTGATAGTGCATACATATTTTTTATTCGGTTTTATATGTTTATTGTACATTTTAGAGACATATCTGTTTAATATAATTAACACCTTTAATCTACCACAGAAGTGCTTAATATAAAAAAGATGCTGCGTTCTAGTGTTGCTGTAAGGTAATAGATCGAACACGTTTCTATCTTCCACCCCACTGCCAGCGCGGTCCTTTACATAACATGCGTGCTGGAGTGACAAATTTAGATACATAAGTACATAAGCACAATGCATGTAACTATTGACCGTTGATACACAAAATGATTTAGCCGCTTGTTTAATATTAGACATTATTAGCAAACATTTTCGACTCAAGAACTGCTAACATTCCATAAAATTGTATTTATCTGTGTATGTATGTATTTTGTAACTTTTCCATAGGTTCTTATCAAGCTATGCCCAACATCATAAAATTGCCGTGAAACCAATCAACAAACTTCTAATAGCCAATCGCGGCGAAATTGCATGTCGTATAATCAAAACTGCTCGGCGTCTGGGCGTAAGAACTGTAGCAATTTATTCAGATGCCGATCATAAATCGTTGCATATGGAATCGGCGGACGAGGCTTACAACGTGGGTCCAGCTGCTTCCCAACAATCTTACTTGCGTGGCGACAAGATTATTGAAATTGCTAAGAACGCCGGTTGCCAAGCAATTCATCCAGGCTATGGTTTCCTGTCCGAGAGTGTTGAGTTTGCGGAAAAATGTGAACGCGAAGGTGTCATATTTATGGGTCCGCCAGCCAATGCTATTCGCGATATGGGCATCAAGAGCACATCGAAACATATTATGGCAGCGGCTGGAGTGCCAATCATCAACGGCTACCACGGTGAAGATCAGAGTGATGAGAAGTTGATTGAGGAAGCCTCGAAGATTGGTTTTCCACTTATGATTAAGGCTGTACGAGGAGGGGGTGGTAAGGTGAGTATTTTGAAAAATGTCGTGCATTTTAAACCCCCATCGTCCTTAATTGAACTGTCCCACTTCTCAGGGCATGCGTATTGCTGACAAGCCCGACGATTTTTTGGCCGCCCTCAATTCAGCCCGAAATGAATCACAAAAGGCCTTCAACGACAGCTCTGTACTACTTGAACGTTTTGTTCGTTCGCCGCGGCATGTTGAAGTTCAAGTGTTCGCAGATCAGCACGGTAACGCTGTTTACCTCTTTGAACGTGACTGTTCTGTTCAACGGAGACATCAAAAAATTATTGAAGAAGCTCCTGCGGTAAGACAACAACCTTTTTATATATTCCCTTCATTACATCGTTATTCCGTTAATTGCAGCCTGGCATTTCCGACGAGCTTCGGCGTGAGCTGGGCGAAGCTGCCGTCCGTGCGGCCAAAGCGGTAGGCTACGTTGGGGCCGGAACTGTGGAATTTATCATGGACAAAACCGATCTTTCATTCCACTTCATGGAAATGAACACTCGTCTGCAAGTCGAGCATCCCATTACGGAAATGATAACTGGCACGGATTTAGTTGAGTGGCAAATTCGAATCGCCTCCGGCGAACCACTGCCGGTAAAGCAAGAAGATCTTAAGCCCAATGGACACGCTTTTGAGGCTAGAATTTATGCAGAGAACCCCAGGTATGATAGGATCTAAGCCAGACGAAGTAACTAGCTAATCGTGAATCATTTTAAGGGACGGTTTTTTGCCCGGTGCTGGACCACTCCATCATTTAACCACGCCACAGCCTACTGATTTGGTACGTGTCGAAACTGGTGTGCGACAAGGTGACGAGGTGTCTGTTCATTATGATCCAATGATTGCAAAGTTGGTGGTGTGGGGAAAAACGAGAACCCAAGCTTTGGATAGTCTTATTGCAAGACTCGGTGAATATCAGGTAAGAATTTCTGTCAAGACTTTAATACAAATATGATTGTTATTCTTCTAATCAGATTACCGGACTTGAAACCAATGTCAACTTCCTGATTGACTTGGCCAGTCATCCATACTTCCGTAGCGGCGAAGTACATACCGGCTTTATAGATGAACATTTCCACACTTTGTTCCCTGAAATCAAAATTACCGACAGACAATTGTCGGAAGCGGCAATTGCTCTCGTTCTGAATGAATTGAATGCAGCGAAAATCAATTCCAAAGTAAATGGAAGTGGAAAGATTGATCCATTTACAGCGGCAACCAGTTTGCGAATGAACCATGACTCGATTCGACAGTTTAAGCTGAAGTTTGATGGAAAAGGTAGGTGAATGTTTCTTTGAATTATCGCGATTGTGCTTCAATCTTCGCTTTGAATACTGCAGAACACAATGTCTCTCTGAAAATCAACGAAGAGCGTATGGAAGTGAAAGTAGACGGCGGTGAATGGAAACAATTCAAAGCCACGACAAGCACTAATGAAGGGCGGGTTAATGTTTTCTGCAATATTGACGGGACCGTGTCCAATTACAGCGCCGTTATTGATCCGGAGGGAATCAATCTTTTCAATGAGGTTTGTAAATTAATAAATTTCAATTTTAATCCCCCGTGTGTGTATTTACATTTAATTTTATGCTAGTCGGGCAAAACACGCGTAGATTTCGTACAACCTAAATTCTTGCATATCGGTATGGACGCAGGTGCTGCCAGTGGTTCTAAACTTGTCTCGCCCATGCCTGGCCTCTTGGAGAAATTACACGTGAAACCCGGCGATAAAGTCAAGCAAGGCGAAGCGGTGGCCGTGATCATCGGTAGTTTTTTTGTTTGTTTTGAATATTACTTGCCAACAAATAAATATTTCTTTTCGGATTTTAGCAATGAAAATGGAGTACATTCTGAAAGCTCCAAAAGATGCTATTGTTAAATCGGTTGGTGGCAAACCTGGAGACAATATTGGAAAAGGTGCAGTTGTTGTAGCCTTCGAAGAGGACGAGTCTTAAGTGATCAATGATGCCATAAGCTCGAAAAAGCTAACGAATGACAAAAACGAATTACCTACCAGACATGCATTTATTTTTCTTTGTTTTAAATTGTTATAAACAATTTTATTGTATATAAATTCCGTTTTATGAAAATATACATTTATTTTTTGCATAGCAATGGTGCGTCGACGAATAAAAAACTCATCTTCCAGTAGATTGGCTCTCAAGAACTTCGACTCCTGGGAGCGTAAATGGCATAATCCTTTCAATCGAAATGGGTCGGAAGGTCCAAACAGGTAATATACTCCAATTAACTACTGCGCAGCCTGCTGGTTGACATACATACATATTTGCACCTGCTGTTCAATTTATTTCCACTTGTTTAACACACCGAATAAATTCGTTCATCGCCTAAGGCTACGCAATTTGATGAATTTTCAATATGTAGTTCCTAGGCGATCAGAAGTTTTTGTATTCTGGTTGACATAGGTATAATGCAGCAGGGGACCAATGCATTTTAAATGAGTGACGTCGTCGTGTTGCAGCAAAAGTCATTTTGCTGCCAATATAAAGTATATGTCAGGGGCCCCTTTGTGCAGCTCGGGTATGTGATGACGCTGCTCACCAAACGATAATCTACACCCCTAAAGGCCCAGGCGGATGTGGACCATCTGTCCCGATAACTCGCTGCATCCGCCAGCATCCCGGACCTACTATTGGACAGGACACCCCGATTGCAACTGGTACGTTCTTGTCGCATGAGACAATAGTTAGACAACAAGGACGACAAACTTGGAACACATGTATAATTACGGTTTATGACATTCTGCACCGCTACCACGATAACATAACCTGCATAGGATTGGAATAATTCCATAAATTAAATCCATTTTTTAAATAACTTTATTGATTTGATTTGAAAACACAGAAAGACTACAACATAAACTTACATTTGATGTCACCTCTTAAAATAATAATGATGCACATTATTTCATAGAAAACTTGTACATAGTATTATCGAAAACACAAATATCATTTAAAAAAAGGCACACAAATTTTTCAAATAAAATAAATTGAAAACACAATCTAAATCGTATAAATTGATGTATAAAATTTGTAGAAAATGCAAAGTTTAAGCAGGAACCGTTGGTTCCGCTGACGTGGCAGTAGCTTCACTGGAAGTCGTAATATTTTCTTCCGCACACGTTCCGTTCTGCAATGTCAACTCAGATTCTGCAAATTCAGGTGACGTTATTGGTGGCGTGGCCTCATTCGTCTTATCTTTTTCAATTACCGATTCAACCGCATTATTGACTTCCGCCTTAGAGTTAGTTATTTCAGATTCTGTAGTCACTGTTTCTGTTACTTCTGCCGTCACTGTTTCTACCACCTCTGCCGCGACTGTTTCTGCCACTTCTACCGACTGTTCCGATGCTGAATTACTTTCAACAGTCGACACTTCTGCCGCGACTGTTTCTGCCACTTCTACCGACTGTTCCGGTGCTGAATTACTTTCGACAGTCGGTGGATTAACATCAATTTTCGACTGTGACGTCTCAGCCTCGGCAACATTTCGATCTTTTATGGGACAACTTTTATTATTGCGCGATTTATTTTTCTTATTTTTGCTCTTTGTCGGAGCGGCTGGTTCAACGGCTGGCTCGGCGGGCGATTTTTGTTTGGTTGTCAACGCAGACATTTGAGTTTGCAATAGGGCCAACGATTGTTTCAGTTCCGCACAACTCTTGGCCATTGTTTCCATTTTGTCGGGCTGTGGTTTGATTTGTGGCGGTGCAACGGGTTCCGGTTCGGGTGGCAGTACAGGCATCGGTGGTATGTCAATGTTGTTTTCTTTGAGGGTCTTATGCAGGGTCGTTCGTTCAGCCTGAAAGTATAAATTTAAAATTGGAGAAGATGAGGTGAACCTTGCTATAAGGCTAATAACTATATGTGTATGGGAAATATTTAAATAGAAGCAATTCCCAATTTGAAATCTTACGGTGGAAAACATCGATTGATCCACATGCCTCATTTTATTAAATGTTATCTCAAGCAAATATGATAATGTCCATAACACTCAAGACACTTTCTTTCTCACCTGCATTGTTCGAAGAAGTTTTTGCAATTGCTGCATTTGCCTTTGTGTCTTCCCGATGTACTCATCCTTAACCTGTTTTTCGGTGGCAAGGTCCAACAAACTTGCCGTACTTTTCTCGCATTTTCGTTTCCAATCGGCTGATTCTTTTTCTAATTTCTTCGTTTTCTTTTGCATTTTTTCAAGCTCTACTTTATATGTACTGAAAATGTCGTTACTTTTCTGGAGTGAGTTTTGGAAGTCATCGTATTTACTCGTGTATAGATTGAGCTGTTCCTTAAGAGCATCTTCACGCAAGTGCATTTCTTGGATTGCCTTTTTGCACTTTAATAGATCGTCAAGAGCGCCCTGTTTTTCTCTACATTAGATGGAATAGTAATTTTGTGATTTAAAAAACAAATTTTCATTGAAAAAAAAAACTACCTTAATAAAATTTCCTTTTCCATCGTTGCTTCCATTTGAATTTTAGCGAGCTTTGCTTCGTGCAATTGCGTTTCAAGTTGAACTTGTTCGTTGATTTTTTCCAATTGTTTTTCACGAATTTTGTATTGTTCGGCGAGGTATTTGAGTCTGAATGAAAAAAAAATGTAAATTGAGCGTACGCCATATCATAGCATGCAAAGAAACAGATCTAAACAACTTATAAATCTCCCGCGATTTTGCGTTTCGTGGCCGACGAAGATTTCGTCTATGGGCGAAAATTAGAGAGAATTATTTTCCAAACATTTTATTGAAGGCTAACATTGAGAATTTACCTGTCATCTTTCCAGAAGTGAAAAAAAAACAATAAGGAGAACAAGATATGTACTTTACCCAAAAATAGCTGTGTGTAGGACGGAAACACGGTGATGGGCATTTTTATACAACCCAGTTGTGCGGAGGAGATATGGAGATATCCGCAGTCAATTGAAGGCGGAACTGGGAGAGGACATAAGCCCAGAGACCTAGAGAAGAAAGCCTAGTGACTAGTTAAGGAGGGAAACTTGTGTAGCCCACATGGAGCTACACAGCATAGATGCAGGTGATAGTGATCCCGCAGGGTCAAGCGGTGGCGGTTCTTAGCCACTTAGCATGCAGTATCGTTTAAAGATTCTCCATATCTATAAGAGAAAACACAAAAAAAAACCAATTCCAATAGGTAGTGACAAATTGAATTCACACAACACACGGCTTATCATTTGCGGTATTCTACGAAAATGTATCGAGTACAAGCTATGTACTTTGCCCAAAATGAGTGTGCGTAGGCCGAATGGGCATTTTTACACAACCCAGTTGTGCGGAGGATATATGAAGACATCCACAGTTCATTCAAAGCGGAACTGGGAGAGCCTAGTGACACTTATGATGGTATCAGAAGACAATTAAGATTCGGTAAGGAGGGAAATTTGTGTAGTTCTTATGGCACATCATAGACGCAGGTGGTGGTCTAGCGGTGGCGGGTCTTAGCCACTCAGCATGCAATATCTTTTAAAGATCCTCCATATCTATGAGAAAAAAAAAACAATTCCAATAGGTAGTCACAGATTGAATTCGCACAACACAAGGCTTATCATTTGCGGTGTTCTACCAAAAAACGTACCGAGTACAGATGTAGTGCTAAGTGTCTTCCCAGTCCAACAATATGAGGTGGATGGTCCCCCAGCAAATACAACTCCCCGAATTAATTTTACCAGGCGTTACCAACGTTCTTTTAAAAAGACCCTTTATATACATAACATAACAAACCTTCTACAGATATTAAACCGGAAAAAAGTGTTTGGTCGATACAACTTGCCATCTGTTGTCTACTCACTTTTTTGTCATTTCAATGTTGTCCTCCTTCAATTTGATATTCTCGTCATTATTCTTATTTAGCGTCAAGCTAATCTCGTTGATTGAGTGCTGGAATTTCGATTGGGTCTCCTTGTGCTTAAGACTCTCATTTTGCATTGATTTCAGTAGCTTCTGTTGTTCACGGCAAACTTGTTCCAATTTAGTCCTAGAAAAAGCAGATTTATAACCATAACCATCTATTTTAGCAATATATTTTCCCTGTCAGCTCACTTCATTAACACATTCTTATTGTAATCCTTTTGAAGGTTCTCCCTTTCGCGTTGCAGCGCCTCGTATTGTTTCTCTTGTTGCTTTACGGTGACATTCAATCGTTTATTGTCCTTATCCAGGTCTGTGACTTTTTTCATTAACATTTTGTACTTTTCATCAGTGGTTGCGTTCCCGGCAATGCCGAATGACTTTTCCAACTGCGTAAATTTAATGAAATCAAGTGACCTAAAATTTATAAATACACATTAATCAAAATTTACCTGCTCCATTTGCTTGGCATCTTTAGGATTTTCTTCGCGTGTCTGTTTCGTGGACTTTGTCGCTGAATTTTCCATGCTTGAAAACTATACGCACCAACTAGGGATGTAGCGAAAATTTCAATGACGATTGGAAAACCCGAAAAGTCCTTATAAGCCAAAAATACACAAAAATGCAAGAGGTTATATTTGGGATATTCTGCAAGAAAAAGAAGAAAATTTGGGAAATTCTTAAGGGTGAACTGTATTACCGACTATGGTGAAGTGCAAGAATTTTTTTAAAAATATTTTTAATTTATCATGTCGAATAGTTGTGATGTATTTATAGTTTTTGAATAGATTTTTTTTATTTAAAATAGATTAGTAGGATACTAGTTGGAATACAATTTATCTACATTTTGCGATCGAAAAGAAAAAATACTCATCCATCCCTAGTCTTGCACCGTTCATTGGATATTTTAGTTGACGTTCGCACATTTTTTGACGTTAGCGCACACGTCAATACGTCAATCCACTGTTCTTTCTGTAGAAAACTTTAATTTTTTCCTTTAAATCTACCCGAAACGCAGCAATTCAGTACTATATCGTAAAATGAATTCCGATTGGGAGGAAATCAAACGGTTGGCTGCCGATTTTCAAAAAGTCCAGTTAACGTCAACGCTTCAGAAGTGAGTTTTTTTTCTCCAATCACGAGTGTTTCATGAGAAAACACTTTCTCAACTTCAACGCCACTTTATTTCAGACTTTCCGAACGGAATTGCATTGAAATTGTCACGTTACTGTTGGAAAAGGGCCTTCTGGATGTTGTGTACACGAACGATGGAAAGGAGTACATTACGCCTGAGCATTTGGAACGGGAAATTCTCGATGACCTTTATATGCACGGCGGACGTGTTAATCTAGTCGAGTTGGCCAAAGACTTGAATGTCGATTTGTCAAGAGTGAGTATTGGATTAACACAGACGGGTTTAATCAAAGGGTATAATTGACTAGAAGTAATCACTACAAATAAGGGTTATTGCGGATGAAAATAAGGGCGTAAATTGTTCCTCCCGCTGTTCCAGAAAAAATGGCAAAGCGGAAGGCCGATTTCCTCTCCGAAGTTTCAGATCGCTACCCACAAATCTTCCAGCCATAGTTAACCGTAGCCATCCCATTTAAAAAAGAAACTGATTACGTTTTGTTCAGCACATTATTATAATATTTTTTTCTCGTAACAGATTAATAAAGTTGCCGAGAAAATTGCCGCCGAAGACAAAAATATTCATTTTCTACTTGGTCAGCTAATCGACGAAGAGTACATTGTACGAATTGCGACCGAGATCAATGAAAAACTTATGCAAAATGGTGAACTGTCCGTAACGGATTTGACGGCACAATTCGATCTACCCACGGACTTCATTCAACGCGACGTTGTCGAAAAGCATTTAGGCAAAATTATTCGCGGACGACAGGATCCCAACAATCCACGAGTTCTTTTTACGCAAGCATACATTGCACGTTGCAAGGCACGCGTTCGAGGAGCGTTGGCTGCGCTTACGCGTCCTACACCCATTTCGACCATATTGCAACAGATCAACATACACGATAGGATATTCCACACTTTAATTGATGAAGTTTCGCCAGCCGGTAGTGTGACATCAAAAATTGCGAGTGCTCAGTACATTCCACATATTTATTCGAAAATGCAGGTGAGTGTGCCCAATGTTTGGGATGGTTGGATGTGACTGATATTCAAAAGATATTCAAACCGAGTTCAAGATATCTTCTTGACATGTCTCCAACCCGTCAGGGGGGAGATTTCAGTATCTGTGGCGCCCAATTTTGATGATGCCATTTAATTAATATTGGCCTGAAACGACCGAATCTGCAATCCTTTTTCGCGAAATCGTAACGGTTCTCCAGATATTCAATGTCAAAGTTTGACTTTTCTATGAAGCCAGTTAAGTAATTTGATAAGAAAAGGGGGGTATTTCCGCTTTACACATTGGGGAAAGTATTCGACGCCATAAAATTGACGTTTTAATTTTAATCGGTCCCACTAGAATAGTAAGTTTTACCAATTTGGCAAAGATGTTAATAATATGAAATGTCAAAATATATTTGCGAGCAAGAATTGTAAAATTTGCTAGACAGCGAGGCAAAATAAATTGAAAATGTTATTTTCGGGACAAGGCTATTGATTCACATCAAACTGTGGTAAAAAATACCCCCAATTTCCCATTAAAAGCTGAACTACCCCATATAAATGTCAAACTTTGACATTGAATATTCGGAGAACCGTTACGATTTCGCGAAAAAGGATTGCAGATTTGGTCGTTTCAGGCCAATATTAATGAAATGGCATCATCAAAATTTGGCGCCACAGATACTGAAATCGTGCCCCGTCAGGTATTTTGCACACCTTACCTTCTATATCGTACAGCATGATTTTATAAAGCTTTCTCCTCCTTCATAAAGACAACTCAAACAACCATTTCATTCGAACTCATGCTCCGCCGTTTCAGAGTGTGTCGTATCTATTCACTGAGCTACTATGAAGTTTCAATGTAATTACCGACATGAATGACATGTTAAGGAGGGGTTTCTTCCTATGTTGATTTAAACGAGTCTAAAAAAAAGGATTAAATGGAATTCACTTTAGACGCATTAACAAATTTCAATCCAATATTGGATTAAATCTAAACGAATAGTTCTAAACATAATCTCTGTTTTTTTTTTTAGAACAATTGGATTAATTCTTTCTACAGTGAAAATGGCTTCCTGGAATATGAGTCCATCTCAAAATTGGGCATATCCGATCCAAAACAATTCATCAAGAAACAATTTCCCAATGAGAAGATTACTTTCTTGAAAAAATGTGCCGTTGGTCCAAAAATCACGGAATTAACCTTTATGTCGGCCATCAATGAATGTCATTCGATGAAAAGTTACGTCGATTTGTCCACCCTATTGCCATCGGTCATGTCGGCCGAAGATATCGAAGAGTTGTTCACAACATTAGTTCCGCCAAATGCACAATCAAATTATGTATTTTTGGATAATGTTGGTAAGTAGCTGACAATTTACATTGAAGCATTGAAGGGGATATATTCAAACAAATTAAATGACTTTCCAGTATTTTCTAAACAATATTTGAATCAATTGATTGAACCATGTAGCGCTATTGCAAACGCAAATGCCAAAAGCGCTATTGAGAACGGCGTTTATCAACAATATATTGTCGACAAACAAATGGCATCACGAGGTGCTGGCGCTCATGACGACGATTTTGCGGATACGAAAGTAAGTTAGAACATGAAAGATTTTTCTTTCTTCACTACATAAATATTTTTCTATCCAGTCTGACAAACGGGACGAAAGAAGGAAGAAGGCTGCTTCTGGAAAAGCGGGTGGTGGTGCACAAGGTCGCGAGACAAAAACCAAGTCGACTAAGAAGCACACTCGAGGAGGAGATAAAAATGTTAAGGAATCAGATGATGAAGATTCCGCACCTGTGAGAAAAGGAAAACAAGTTAGTACTTAGCACGCATAGAGTCAGCTATAATTATTATTACAATCCTTGTTTTCATTTAGACTTTGGAGCTGGTTTCCACGAAAGATATTGAAAAGGTCGTAAATGGCGTCCTGGAAGAAGAAGGCTTGGAGCACTTGACCCATTCGATTGCAAGGCTTTATCAATTGTGAGCGTTGAAGACTTGTTTTTCATTACTATAAAAATAATACTCAACTTGTCCATTTTAGGCAATTGAACAATTCCGCATTAGCTGCAGCGCAAACTCTTTTCGAAGCTAATCCGCAGGGTCAGCGACGACAAACTCACTCTTCACTTCAAGAGAAACTTAACACTTTACTGGTTGATATTCGTTTGTATGAAAAAGGGCTTAAGGTATAATTCAGTATTATATCAAAATTCGATATCGTTTTTTTATTCGTCTTATATTTTTAATTTCAGCTCTTACCAGCCGACACCCAACCGCAACTTGTCAAGTATCTTTTAAAGTCACTCGGCACGGATATTTGTAACGAAATTATCTTGTATGTGGCCAGTGAATGTAATTTGAATATAAAGAGCACGAATCTAACGGTTGAACAACGGAACAAAATTGCCCAAGAATGTGGTAAGTTACAGAGAGCTATAAAAATCATCATAATGTTGATGGGGATACATAACGTGAAAACTCCTCATATGACGTTTTTTCTGTTTCCAGGACCTGAATACAAAACTTCTCTCACGGAATTGAACAAGTCGCTGAACAAAACTATTGATGATTTCCTCTTGGCGACCGAAGAAGCCATGAAATCGTGCAGTATGATCATTAAAAAAATCGACAAAAAGAAGGATCGTTCCATCGTTCTTCAACACAGAGAGAAATTATGTCAACAAGTCACCGAAACCGAGGAGCCTGCCATCATTTTACATTTGCTCGTACTAATACTGTTCACTAGTTGCACAAATAGTATTATTCATGCTTCCGGCAAGTTTGTTTCAAACATTTTGCAATTTTTGCAGCCACATTTGAGTGCTGATCAAAATATCACATTGAAGAAATTCCATGGTTAGTATTCGTCTCCGCGGAGAATGATTAGATTTTGAATTAGATTTACATTTGGGATATATGAATGTGTTCTTTTTTCAGATTATGTGCTGAAATTGTTGACGAGCGGTAGTGATTCGGATGAGGCAAAGCACGCTTTAGAAGAGTTGAAAGAAATACAAAAGAATGCTATTCAGTTTGCCGTCAATTTTGAAAAGCCTGGTGTGGTAAAAGCTGATTAATATGGATACTAGGAGTGAGGACGGATGTTTTGTAATGTCTCTTAAATACTCTGTGAAGATGTGGCTGCTTATTTTTATACAAAAGAGATTTTAAATAAAGAAGTGTAGCAAGCATAATATTTTTGATTTATTACAGGCTGTAACAGCTCGCTCTGCTCGATCTATTATCTTGGGCTCACTTCGCACACATTACAATTCACTTATATTCACTATAAAGAAGGGGTGCGGGCACTTAGGGGTATTAAATATATTTTACGATCTATTTCCATACCTAGCAAATATACCCAACAATTTCATAAAAATCGCTGAAGCTGTTTCGGAGAAGTTTGGTAACAAACATTTTGATGCGATTTTTTTAAATTTATAAAGTTTTTTTTTAAACCATAGAACTTTTAATTGAAATAAACCATAGACAAATTTCTACAATATTTTTATTTTACACAATACGGCGGAGGATAGAAATTAATTACTTGAATTAGTCGTTCGATGAACACATAATTTCTGCTCCTCAATCTTACGATTTAACCGGATTTGATTATTTTCCTTGGGTATATGCATGGTAAAATGCTTACGCCGATCAAAACAGAAGTAACTATCATTTGAAAAATCATCATTCGATGCGTTACCGCAGAAATACAGCGTTATTTAGTACAATATGTAAGAAAATTGTTCCTCTATATAACGATACATGTGCCCAAATAGACGATAGGTTATATCGTCTATTTGATAAAAGAACGTTATTAGACACAATGTCAAACAATTGTCTTTCAAATTAATCTAATTTCACAACTATTGAATACATTCTTTAATTGCTTTATTGCAATTTGAAATAAAAATGGTATGGAATAAAAACCCATTAGATTTCAACTATAAGCGTCCGACACTCCATTTTTTTGACTCTTCGTTCTGCCAAATTCATACGTTTTCTTCGATTTTGACAGAACGAAATTAAAAAAAAAATGGATTCGGTTTGACCGTGTGTGGGCGGCCTTATGATACAATTGTTGGTTCATATGTATCTGTTTTCGAGCACGCACTTGAAACAGACGTCATTTAAACAGAATATAAATCGACCTGATCGATATGTCGATATTTCCCTTGCCATCCTTTCAAGAAGAATGGCATTCCTCTTTCCTCGCCTGATGCGGATGAAATTTGTGTTTTAGTAGGATGTATTTGCGAATGCGTATCAAATCAATTTTCGGGTGCAGAAGTAAAAAGATTTGCGAACGCAGATGTAATAAGATTTGCAGATACACATGCAGGTTAACCCTTCTGTCGGCACAATAAGGGTCTGGCCAGATCTTTGGGACTATATTTCTGTGAAAAAAATATAGAAGATGAAATCGTAGCGTCTTTATACCTCATGATACCCTAAAATAATATGTTAAGAAGCATTTTGCGAAAATAAAAAAAAAATTTTTTTTGAAGTTTTGACGAATCTCAATTTATAGTGCTTTTTGATACCCAATAGGTGTGTTTTTTTGTTATCCCGTACTTAATATAGTTTATCACCTCATTTTTCTCTGCAAATAAAAAAATGTATCAAATATAAAATTCTCTCAAAAATCTTCTACTTATGATTTAATATTGTCATTAAAATTAATTTTGTACTGATATTTTTTTTTGAGATTTTTCTTTAAGAACCGTGAAGTTAACGTGTATTCAGACTATGATTGCCATTTGGTTGGCCGTTCAATTTTAATATTCAATATGGCAACTGAATCATATCGGGTTTTGAAAATTAAATTTAAAAAAATCTCCAAAATGATAGTCTGATTATGTCATTTTTAGGCTCCATTTGGTACCTAGTGTATAGCGATGCTAAGTAGCTGCCAAATGGTAGATGACAGTTTTTTGACGAGCCTCCATTTAGCAGCCAGTTTAGATACAGGTTTAGGAAAATGGCCATGCCTAATTATATCATGTTGTATCAACATTAGGTGTGTTTTTTTGGTTATCCAGTGTAGGTTTGGGTAACGAAACTTGCCAGCTGATCCACCTGTCATTTTTTTTATATGGAGCCTCGTTACCCAAACCTACACGGGATAACAAAAAAAAAAACCTATATTTTATTCTAGGAAATTCAAGAGTCTTATTTCCCCTATAATAGTAAGGACTTAAGTATGAGTGACTGCGAACGGGTTTCTAAATAGATATGATCAAGCAATTTACGAAACATTTCGAATGAAATGATTTTTGCGCTTGAAAATTCCCTATTTCTTTCCACCTATTTCCTTTTAAATCTGCAGACTAATACCAGGGTAAAATCTAAAAAAGCGTTAAAAAGTTTCACAATGATATTGGAATTGGATAATGCGATCAAACTTTCTATACTAGATATTAGGTGTGTTTTTTTGGTTATCCCGTGCAGGTTTGGGTAACGAAACTTCATATAAAAAAAATGACAGGTGCGTCAGCTGTCATTTTTTTTATATGGAGTTTCGTTACCCAAACCTGCACGGGATAACCAAAAAAACACACCTATTACGTCATGAATAGCAAAAAAAGAAGAAAATAAGGGAAAATGTTTGTACTAATACAACATCTTCAAAATTATGTCTACTTAAAAACGTTTCCAGTTTCTACGGAAATGATATAAACACTTTTATTGTTTAAAAATGCTAGTTTAAAATTGGCAGAATGGCTACTCTACGGATAAAAATTTCACTTTTTCTCAAAAATAAGATTTTTTTTCTCAGTAGGTCCAGCCATGCGTATTGAAGTGGGTGCCGACAGCAGGGTTAATAAAAATTTGTAAAAAAAATAACAAAATATCGCTTCATTGGAACACAAACGGCTAAAAATTATTGTCTGCTTTCCATAGTTTATTTGTAACGATCAATCAACATCCGATTTGAACAGGTTGCCCTATTCAATTTACAACACCTGTTCAATTTCACCTGTACAATTGAACAACATTGAACGCATTCCACTCGCTCTTTGCACCTTCGCCCTCTAAAAAAAAAACAGTAGACCGCTGTCAAAAACGTCAAAAAGGGCAAAATGGCGTTAACAACTTCCCAATTCGGGTGTTTGCGTCAATTCGTCGAATAATGTAAATAAATAAAAGTTCGTGCATTCATTCAATCGTGTACAACTCGTAATGCACTCCTAGTGCAATCGAATGGGCCCTAATTAACGAAACAATCATATCGCGTAGTGATGCATTTTTAGTTTGTAAGTTCGACGGTAAATGTTAATGCACGACACACATATCTGGGGGCGACGTCGTATAGTGAAATGACGAAATGTTTGTACAAGGAAATTATCTAAATCCCACTGAATTATCTCGACGAGATGGAATCAGTCGTCCATCACACTGAATCGAATAAAGATGATTGGATATTAAACGGCCGTACAAAGCAAAAATCTCGTGTAAAATATCACATTTTCTCATAATAATTCGGCCCAATTTACCCACGGTGGAGAGATGGAATTGAAAGTTTGGGTGGAGGGAATACAGCGAATAGTTTGCGGTGTGACGGTGAATACCACTTGCCAGGCAAGTATCTTACCTAAATGTTTACCTAATCCTAGACCGATATTTGGTCTGCTTGCCTAACCGTTTGCTAATTGGTGTGCGCTTTTTGGTTTGTTTACTCATTTATGCCCGTAGGATGTGGTGTTTGCTTTGGCTCATGCCACCGGAAAAGTGGGTCGCTTCACACTAATTGAACGCTGGCGAAACAATGAACGTTTGTTGGCCCCGAGCGAACATCCGTTGAGGATTTTAATGAAATGGGGTGAATATTCGAATGACGTACAATTTATTCTAAAGCGATCCGAACAACTGGCAAAAGATGCTGACAAAGCAAGCACGAATGCACAAAAGGCGACAGCAAAGGATAAAGATGCTAATACGTTGGATGTCGACAATCAGAAAGCTATTGGAACGGACTTCTTGCCATTGGGACGTAATAAGGAATTGCGAAGAAGTTTTGGGTAAGTAGAATCTAGTCTTGAATTGTCAAAAGGAACACTACATCGATGTGTTATATATATAATACACAAAAGTAATGTAGTAAATACATACATACATAATGTATGTGCTCAGTATCTAAGAGGTATGTATTTAGATATCGAATTGTGGAGCAAATGAACGAAAATCAGAGAGATGCATGGTGAATTACTACCTTTTGATCACGTTGTGGATTCCGTATACACCATTCTAGTGTGTGTATGGGCTCAATTAACAGAACCAAAATCCATGGTTACAAATCCATGGTTTGATTTAATTTTATACTATGTATATCAATGCAAATGGAACCCCTCTATATACGGGCGCGGACAGCCCCAAACACAATTTTACATATAATTGAACCTCTCTTGAATGGATACCTTTTTTAACAAAGCGACGAGAACCTATTTTTTTTTCCCCAATTTAATGAAAGTCTTTAACATTATTCTTCATAAAATTGTTAAGCCTATCTCGAAATGTTCTATGAAAGCGAATAGACCTCCAATCGAAACATAAGGCTTTGATTTACTTCTGGTAAAAAACTACTTTTTAGTTATTCCTGCCACTAAATCTCTTGAAGCTTACTTAGTGAGAGTGTCAATCATTTACTTTGCTTACTGAATGCGTCATGCAATGAGAGATTATAGTGTATGTGTTCGGCCATGGGAGCCTCCGGATAGGGAATGTATCCTATTCAAGAATTTACCACCAAGCAATCTGCCTGGTAAAAAAGGTTTCCTGTCTTTATCTGGTTGAAAATAAATAAAATAAACGGTCGCCATTCGAGAACACCAGAAACACAGTACATATATATGTGCATACAGCGTTAATAACGCATCTCGTATTTTACTTTTTACTGGGTTTATTCGGACACGCCCCCAAAACGAACACCCCTCGGTCAAAACTGACAGTCTCGTGATTGTCCGTTGTAGAGATGTGTTGCTGTAATTATCATTAAGCTCCATCTACAAAGGCAGCTAGTTGTCAACTTGCCAAAAAACTGGCATTGCGAGCTGCTAATTGGCAGCTACGCATTCACCCGGTCAGCTAAGTGGCGTCCGAAAAATGACGTCATTAAAATGTAATTTTGGAAGATTCGTTAAATTTAATTATCAAAATTAATGTTAGGTCATTCAACAACTATACAGTTTCACACAAAAAAAAAAAGACACAAAAAATTGTCACTCCGATAAAAGGTTACAGCTGTGTACAATTGACAACTGAATTTAACTCCGCTCTCATATCAAAACGCTCGTGTGGATGCGGTGTTAATTGTGATTGGCCATCACGAGATACAGATTTACGGTTTTATAATATCGGAGAAAAGCAATATTTACTGTGGAAAATTTTAGTTTCAGAAATACTATGGAATCGCTAGATTTTTTTGGAATGTTGTTATACCCTAGGAAACACTATAGCTGCGTTTATTTCTCTTTATATATATATATCCGCTGTTATATCCTTAACCCAATAGAAAAAACGCACTTATTATTTCCAATTTTTTGGCTACAGACAGAGTAACATAAGTTCCATACAAATTTGACAGGAGTTCTGTATAAAAATATGCAAGGCAATATTTTTATACATTTAAATAAAGCTGGTTATCCTGTCCTGTTCTGAAGTCAAAGATATGAAATTGTTATGTGTATTTTCCTATTTATTTTTAAAACTATGACATCTACTTATAGATTAACAAACGAAACGAAACATATCGATAACGTAGGAATTGTAAAAGGAATACCCCAAAAATCGACAGCTAAAATTATTTCAACAAAACCACCGTCAGGAAGAACACTATCGGATGATAGTACAGCGGCCGATGCTCAAAAATATCACAACAACGAATTTAACATTGCCGACCTGCGCAATTCGTTGGATCGTAAAACGAATAAGGCCAATAGTAACAATAATACTTTAAACAATAACAACAACAACATTATCACCAGTATCAACAGCAGTAGTGCACGCGATCTAAGAGGTGCAAACAATGATCACTTATCAGACGATTTTAATTGTAACAAAATCAATTTGGCCGGTACAAATGAATTATACAAAAATGCACCACCGATATCGGCAATTGGTGCCCTTGTACCGCCACCGTATCGAGATCCACCGCCTCCGCGTACTAGTCCGCTCAGTAAGAATGAAGCGAGTAGTAGTAGTTGTAGTAAGAAATTGGACTATAAGGATTCGATTAATATGACATCATATTTTAATGCAAACGAAATATCTGATATTAATGAGAATTTTCTGCAAAGTGCTCAATATAAGGATTTGGTGCAAATTGTAAAATATCAAAGAGAGAAAATAACGTCGCAACAGGCGGATATGTCGAAGGTTAGTAAATGTGAGTGATTTAAATATAACTAGGATGACATGGATTTAATTTTCAGTATGATGCGGAAATTGGCTACTTAGAGGGTAAGGAGAGGGACCAAATTGATATGGCTACAAAAGAAATTGGCAAAACAGAAACGCTCATTCGGCAAAGCTATGAGCAGGTTTGTAATTTTTCTTTAGTGTTGTTCATGTTTCAAATTTCTGGTAATCGTGCAACTTGTCCAGATCGTGCCATTCCTCTCAACCATTGGACATAGCACGATTTAGAATAACGAGATGAACGACATCTTCACATTTATATTTTTTTCTTGTTTTTGCTTTGTTGTACTACAAAAATCATAACAGCTTCAATCACTTCAATACGTCGAAGAAGAGAATGAATTGGTCAAGCAGCAAGAGAAAACTCTAAAATCAGAAATCACCTTGCTCCGATCGAAATTAGCAAATTGTGAGACTGAATTACTACAATGTAGAAATAAAATAAGACTACTTTTAAATGAAATTGAAATCGAGCAAAGATCACTCAACAATAGACAAAAAGATAATAGGTAAGTAATCAGCAAAAAAAAATGCCTCGTATATGTATTATGCTAATAGAAATGCAACCCACCTCTCTACAGACAACAAATGGAGAAAAATTTCCTAACAGAAGTCGAGCGAATACAATCTGAAATCGACAAAGCAATTCAAAATTCCGAAATGGCTGGCAAAACAACGGAATCGCTGAAAAAGGAAGTGTCTATAATTGAGTGTGCTATAGCTGAAAAGAAACGACAAGTAAGATGTTCATGTTGTTTAGCTTTGATTTGTTTTAATGTTCCCGTGTCTTTGTTCACTAAAGGTAGAGCAACTTGTGAATGAAATGAAGGAAGTAAATTTGCAAAGCCTAACTGTAACCCCCTCCGATGAGATTCGACATTTTTTAGAAGGTATGAATAGTAGTAATAACACATTTTAGATTTAGATTCACCATTTTGTACAAGCAATCCCGACACGAGCATTTTCTGTCACCAATTGACAGCACTCTAATAATTATATTTTTGCAGGTTCTAATAAACCGGGTAGTACTCGTCGAATAATTGGGTCACCGCGACAACTAGAAAACGCTGTACCTACCAGTAAAAATCCGCATGGTGTCTGGGTATAAAGCAACTCATACTACTCAATCAACCTCTTTCCCTCCTCCCACTATAGCTTTCATTACTATTAAACAATAAAATTAGCTGTGACCATATTGTACTTAATTTTTGGTCGTTTATTTATTGAATTTTCTCGAATAGAAATGCGACAACACAGAAAAGTGAAACCAAAACACTTAAGTTAGTACACCTACTGATATGGATTTGATGATAATATTGTTAAAAATTAGATAAAATATTTTAGTGAAATTGATATGATAATGACACTTTAAAAAGCACGTTTTCCAACTATTTTAGATACATTTAAATAACAAGAAATATTATACATTCCATACATATGAAAGGCAACTTGAAATACTGTAACAGTATTAATATATAGAATTAGATACATAGATACACAATATATATATATATATACATGGTAAAATAAGTCCACTCCAGTTGAACGCTCATGTTACTATATCACAAAGTGATTTGAGTTTTAATAAGTGAATCTCAAAAACTGTTGACATTGACACACTATCCAGTGCATTAAAATTTGGTTATATGAAATTACATAATTTACTACCGAGTCGAATATTCGGCGAAGAAATAAAAAGGAATTGAAAGCAACAGAATAAAACATAATTCTAATTAAATAAATAGGAATCCAGAAAATAGCGATAAAATCTGCAATCTTTTATTCCACAAAGATCGTAATCTATATCAAATAATAGTTGGATTCCTATTGTAACGAAAGGTTTTCATACTTGCACTTAATCTGACCAGACTACGTTGCGGTGTGGTGAGTTTGAAATTGTATGGAATTTGACACCTCAAATTAAGTATTTGCACAAATTGCGTATTGTGGCCGAAGTGTGAAAACCTACACGAGCGCATAACATTCTTTATTGCCCGGCAAACATAAAAAATGCTGTTGTAGTAAATAATTGATTCATTCAACTGCGAATAATGTAGAAAGACTCTAATAAAAGACAAATGTGACATTCCTTCTGAAATATCATTCCATATTATTTATTGACTTTTCTATTCATTCACAATGACAGTGAATACTAAAAATCACCCCACTCTGTAAATGCATCCGTAAATGTGAAATATAATGATAAAATCTAAGCAATTGTTCAGAATAGTGATATACTTTCTATTCTAATTGTTACACAATGGCAACTAAACATTTTAAAACGAAATCTAAACACGAATAGTTCATGCAACGATAAAGCAACAATCTAAACGTACTTATTACTGTTTTTTTATATATACACACAAACACACCGACACTGAGATCATTTTATTATTAGAAAAAAAAATCTGTTTTTTTCTAGCACGTTAATCTATTTTTATACACTCAAGTGAAATAGACATAGAAATTTTTATTAAATTCTAGTCTTGTAACTTATTAAAAAATATATATCAAAAGTGAATAAATGTATAACTATCATGCAAACAAGCAACGCACATTGTATTATAGCAGAAATTAAGTTAAACCTCTCATAGATTAATAATATAATTTATGTTAGGTTCTATGAATGTTTGCTTGCATTGTTAAATGGAATAACAACCATATTTGTTATAAAATATACACACTAAAAAAACTAAATTATCAAACTAAGTGGTTTTTATTTTTTTATTTCAAGGTAATTTCAAACAATTACCAAAGGTTTGTTCGGTATAAACCAAGTGAGTAAAATGTTATTATTCCGGCAGTCGATTAAGTCCCTGATTAGGGGCAGGATTCAGATCTTGTCCATGTTTTATACACACGTGCTTCAATTTTTAAAAATTCAAAATCCGTATTTAGTTATGTAACAATCGGCTTGGTTGTTGAATTGCGGGGAAGATGCAATTTATAGCCTAAAAAAATTGAGCCAAAATAGGCCATCGAAAGGCAAAAATCCTACATCGCTGATTTTTTTTGGAGAATGGTTGGTGACGGCCCCTAGATTATGAGAAAAAAAGTCCCAACCGATTGGAGATCAGAAACCTTAAAAAAGGGGACAAGAGGGTATTTTTTCGTTT
Source organism: Microchrysa polita (assembly GCA_949715475.1). NCBI lineage: Eukaryota > Metazoa > Arthropoda > Insecta > Diptera > Stratiomyidae > Microchrysa > Microchrysa polita. The sequence goes on along the minus strand of OX454420.1, from coordinate 87,358,327 downwards.
TTTTTGCGATTATTTCAAAAACGACAAAAGATACAGAAAAATGGAATGAGAACAAAAAAAAAACTACATAAAATTATCTTTGCAATCCCAACTTGCAAATGACTGCGGACCACTTTGCTTGAACATGAATCACTACGGACCACCATGACGGAAATTTCGCGATTTTTATTTTACAAAGTTTTCGATTTTTTTTTATTATTTTTTTAAGGACAACAAGGTGGACACAACTTATGTCAAAAATGATGGGAAATACCAGAAGAAACACAACATTCCTCCTCCGCGATCGCCTCCTCGTGTTGAAATAATTTTAACAAAGGCTTTGCCGAAACACGCACTAATAGTTCGGCCGAATCACAGGCTATAGTTCAGTCGAACCAGGCTCAAAAGATCAATGAACCGGCAGCGGATTGAATTCACTGAATCACGCCAAATGACGATAAAATTCAATTCCCCTGTTTTTCTTTTGGGTGGTACGGCGAACACCACGCAAAGTTGGGGCGGCTTTAAAAAAAACCTTAAACCTACAATGTAACATATCGTCAAGAAACTTTGTACCGACTTTTGTAAATTTTTGATGGCCACTCTTATACGTTACGTACGAGTACGATAAAGAGTTTACCGTAAAGTAACCAAAATTACAGTAGGCATAGGCAATAACATCGGCATTTTTTTTGGTTCTTCAAAAGACAGACACACCTTACTTTGAGAGTTAAGGGCGCCTAACTTTGTCAGATAATAATTCAATGGATGCGTTTTTACCGGATTAATTTTAACTTTTTTTTAACCAAGGAGTTGAGGTGGTAGTAATCGACCACTTCACCTCCTTCATGGTTTGTCTTTAAATGATATTGATTGATTCTAGTTCTTCTTTGTTGAGTACTGTGGCAAAATTTGGACACAGCGCTGTCACTATTCCAAATCAATTTAAACAATTAGGTACAGATAATAATGTCACACTATGTTAGAAAAATACCGGCGTACAGAGGGCTGCGCCGCAATACGAGGATTTTTCAGAATTTTAATTGATAGTGAATATTTTTTGTACATATATTTTATAAGCAACAAATAAGAATTTTGCACAACATTAATGAAATGCTTTCTGTAAATCTATTTTTGGATTGGTCTAAATAAACGCGTTCCAGAATGAATGGCTAGCGCCTCTCATTCTGTTCCACCTTTAATTAAAAAATAGATTTACTATTTACCCAGTTTGTATAAAAGTACTCCAAGGCAAATCTACAGGCAGTTTTCGATTTAAGATTTCTGATGGCCTTTGAGCAAAAAGAAACTCAGGCAAACGTAAGGATGGCTTGGCTTTATATATGAACTGAATTATTAGCTGTAAATCTACTGTTACTGTTTTTTTTTAAATCAAGGAAAAGCAACTTATATGAAATGATTCCATTGTGTCCCCTGACATTAGAACCCACGCAAACTTTCCTATGAGTATTGAACAAGTATACTTTTCCAGCTATTCAGGGACACCCTGTTAACTTGGTCCTACAAACTTCAAAAATATTTGTGGCAAACACTATTACCATTCTATGCATTTCCACCAAATTTCATGTTCATTGTTTCATCAAGTTAAAAGATATGCATTGAAGAAATGCTTAAGAGGCTTCCCTTGCATTGTGAAAGGCCCTTACTAAATACTTACTTGGCTATATTTCCGGTTTGGATACAGATATTAGAATGAAAATTCGAAGACATACTCCCTATGTAATTTTCTAAAAACCTTTAGCAGAATTTTCATATTTGGAAACCTAAGAGGGGCTACATACGAACAAATTAAAATTTTACAAATTTACTGTTATTTACTTTTCCTTGTCGTGCTCTGTGGCCCTGATCGTTCGGTCGCCACTCCGTGAAATAGACACTCATAGAGAAACGAGTTTCCAAACTCGGCACGACTCGTCGCAAGTTTATTATTCAGAAGAAGATGATAAGAAATATTCTTATCGTAGAATAATAAACTAACAATGCGACTAGGAAGTGGTATGGCTGACAACCGTATCACACTCCGAATTCAGTTGCCTTTGTAAATCGTCTTGACTACACACGGTAGTCATCAACGCACCATGCTCCACTAGGAGTTACGGTAATCGAGAGAGAGATACTAAAAAAGTAGATTTTTTTCAAACGTTCGGGACACCCTGTTATCTTCTTCATACCAACTTCTAAGGTATTCGTGCCAAAGACTGTAACCATTCTACACATTCCTACCAAATTTCATGACAATCGGTTGAGCCGTTCGCGAGTTATTTAGTGAACAGACGGGCAATTAAATACTCCTTTTTCAGAAGTATCTCGCAGACTTACAGGTTTCTCACGGACCACCTTCGGTCCGCGAACTACCTGTTGGGAAACAGTGCATTAGGGTTTAATTAAATATTTCGTGGCTAGACTAAAAAAAAAATTTTAAAAGCTCCATAACTTATGAAAGATTGATAGATCAGCCGTAAAATTTTGTATAAGTATTCACAATAAGTTCAAGATCATTTTAAAGTAAACATTCAGTCGCCCCGGTCAAGGACCCCCATTATCCCCCCTTTTAAATTGGTCATAACTCCCCCCAAAATTGGATCAGAGTGCTAAATTTTGGTTTATTGCGATTGGAAGTCATAATCACCCCACCCACCAATTTCAACTCATTCGGATAAAAACTAAGTGTGCCTCCCATACAAAGTGACACACGACAACTTTGTTCTGCAGTTTATAAAATGAGTAGTACGTGGAACAAACTCCTAATGGAGTTTTTGAAATAATCGAAAAAAAAAAACAAAAAAAGACACCCCTTTCCCCCTGTTTTAAGGTTCCCGACCTCTAATCGGTTGAAACTTTTTTTCCCATAATCTGGGGGACGTCACCAACCATTCTGCAAAAATCCCGCGATGTAGAATTTTTGCCGACTAAATATCGTATTTTTCTTAGACTATTATTTTTTTTACGCAGTTGATTTTTATACCCTTCACTCGTAGAGTAAAGGGTATATTAACTTTGTCATGAAGTTTGTAACGCATTGAAGGAAGCATCTTCGACCATATAAAATATGTATATATATGATCAGCATGACGAGCTGAGTCGATTGGGCGATGTCCGTCTGTCTGTCTGTCCGTCTGTTGCTACGCGTTTTACTCGGCCAGTTTGAAAGCTATTGAGCTGAAATTTTGCACACATGCTTATTTTTATTGCAGGCAGTTTGTATGTTCGAATCGCTAAAATCGGACCGTGGGGTCATGGGGCTGTCATACAAACCTAACCCCCCCAATTTGGTTTTCCTAAGAAAAACTTTTTCATGCGTGCACCAATTTCAACCAAATTTTACACAAATGTGTTTCTATTGAACATATGTAAGAATGGATCAAATCGGACTATGGGGTCATGGGGCTGCCATACAAACTTAACCCCCAAATTAGGTTCTTCTAAGAAAAACTTTTTCATTTGTGCACCAATTTCAACCAAATTTCATAGAAATGTGTTTCTATTGATGTCACAAAACATATGTAAGAATGGTTGGAATCGGACTGTGGGGTCATGGGGCTGTCATACAAACCCAACCCCCCAAATTGAGTTTTTCTAAGAAAAACTTTTTGATTTGTGCACCATTTTCAATCAAACCTCATAAAAGTGCATTTCAATTGATGCCACAAAACATATTTAAAAATGAATGGAATCGGACAATGGGGTCATGGGGCTGTCATACAAACCCAACCCCCCAAATTGAGTTCTTCTACGAAAAACTTTTTTATTTGTGCATCACTTTCAACCAAAACTCGTAAAAGTGCATCTCTATTGATGCCATAAGACATGTGTAACAATGAATGGAATCGGTCTATGGGGTCATGGGGCTACCATACAAACCCAACCCCATTTTAGATCTTCTAAGAAACATTTTTTTTCTACACCAATTTCAAAAAAACTTAATGCGTCCTTGTCAAAACAAAAAAAAATTAAAACGAATGGAATCATACTATGGGACCATCCTCCCGCATCCCCCCAATAAAGTTTCCTGAGTAAATAATTTTATTTTCCCACTTAACCAAAAACACAAAAATATTGTTTTATCTACGCCACAGAAGGAAAAGAATGGGAAGGATTGAACACAAGTCATATGTTCGCCCAAAAAAAACTTTTAGCCCGAGGAGAGTGAAGGGTATTCAAATTTCGGCCGCGCCCGAAATTAGACTCGGTCTCGTTTAATGTACTTTACTGTAATGTTTAATTAGTCACATACCGAGTGTTCAACTCCAGACAGTACTGTATTTCGCACGGACTTTTAGCTCCAAGTCCTCATACAAAAAGCGTGCTAAATTCGAGACATGCAACCTCGAATTGCTGTACTCTGTGATCGTTCGGTCGCCACTCTGTGATATAGATATTCATAGAGAAACGAATTTTCGATACTCGGCATGACCCGTCACACGTTAATTTTTCAGAAGAAGATGGACTAGGAAGTGGTATGGCTGACAAACGTATCACACTCCGAATTCAGTTGTTGTTGAAACGTTGACGCCTATTGTGTCAACACACCATGCTTCACCACTATGCGGAATGAGAATCTATTTGAAGGTGCACTTTTCTGCCACATTTTTCGTTCGCTGAATGCACTCCCTGATTGATTATTAAAAATTGAATTTAAGGACAACTGTTAAATTAAGGGTCGCCGAACGGTATGAAATATACTTTACGACCTATTTATTCTCATGCCTAGCAAGTACATATCCAGAACAAAAATATTAGTAGAACCGTTTTGAGGGAGTTCAACCACTAACACCATGACTAGGGTTGCCACCTGCCTTGTTTTGATATACGGGTCAGTAACGTATAAAAACAGTTTGTTCGTGTGTCAAAGCTTGGGATTTCATCGGCTGCCTTCTCCTGATCATATTTATTAGTGGCGAAATAGCACAAAAATGTAGCATCAGCGTGGAATAATGTTTCCATTGGTGCTGTTGTTGCTTTGTACTGCATTTCTTGGTTTCTGTTTATAAATATTGTAGTTTCATTTGACCTGTATTTTAGTTTTTTTAATTGGGGGTTTTTAATTACCGTTGCCGGAAGAACGAATGAGCCCGTAAAATACGACGCATCTGGCATCCCTAACAGTGACACGGAGATACAGATAGATAGACATAGACAAAAATATAGATATGTCTCAAACTATTTTTATTATAAGCACTACTCAGCTATTTGCTTTCTTTAATTTTAACTGTGATCAACATCTTAACATAATTAAAGCGTATACATAAATGTGCACATTTAAAGCAACGAACAATAACTGTAATCCGCCATCGGATTCAAGGGTAAACTACAAACACCACACATTTTATCTTTATCCGACTCAAATATCTCCACATTGATAATATTCAACAAATCAAATTGTACGGAGGCACGCATTAAGCCATTATCGATAAGCAAGACACTGTGCTCGTTGATTTCAACTCTAAAATTACATAAAATTAAAGTTTTTATTAATTTATTTATTTTGCGTAAATTATGTACATTTACCTGAAATCATAGAATTTTTCAAGCACTGGAAATTGATATGATTGACTTTGGATATTGATCTTATCCTTTCCATTCAATGTTATGAAATACTCATCATTTTCTCTTGCTGTCGGATCAAACGTGAAGAAATTTTCACCAATATAAACTCTCAACGTATATCGAAGAGTATCGGACACTGAACGATCTTGATTTATGAAAAGCCCCATTCGTTGATCAGTCGAACAATCACCCACCAACAGTAGAGAACAAGATTGATTCGAAGGAAAATAGGTGTTGGCGTATATGACGGAGTCGTCAAATGTGTTGACAATATTGCGAATAATTGAACATGATCCTGGAGAGTAGGTATTTTAGATTTTTATTTCAGCACCATTCTTCGGAACGACACCTGAAATGTACTTACTTTTCAGTCCAGTATCATACAATATTTGTTCGGTCGTATCATATTTAGCATCAATTCGTGGAATAAATGGTACATGCTCCAAATTCCATCTGATTCCGTTTATTCCAATATCAAACGTATGATCATCTGTGGGTCGTTTGATATCAACATTGATCTCCTTTTCCAAATTCATTTTATCCACCTTGTGATCGGAAAATGCCAGAACAAAATGTTCTAGTCGATTCACCCACGCGTTAAACCATTGGGGCATCTAATGAAAAAAAAGTTGTCGATTAGCATTTAAATTCAACATGATGAATCCTTTGAAATACGTTACACTTTCAAATTTCACTGTAGCACTCAAATCCTTAATGGTGGTGAGATTTTCGAAATTTTTACGATTGCAGTATTTTGTTGATGGCGGCGGTGATAATTTCAGAACATCTCGAGGACATAGTTCATTGGAGCTTTTGTCGGTTTCTGCTGCGAAGAAACTTTCGCCGTTCCCGGATGGCTACAATGGTACTTGCTCAATAAATTGGGGATCTGCGAAAAGATTTTTAAGCTTTCATCTTACCCCAACAGTTGATGATATCTCCAGTTTTGATGCATTCTGTGGACAGCCCTTTTCACCAGAGCTTGTTCCAAAGACGAGAGCTCCTTTGAATGTATGTGGCTTGAGCATAAAGACGATGGGATTGTAAGTCAAGTCGAGACAGGCCTGAAAAGAAAATTGTTAATTCGAAAAACATAACTTCTCAGAATTCTGTAAAGTAGTCCCTTAATGGGGAAGAGCCTACGGACGGTGTCAACTGAATTGGTGGCAAAGATCAACTCATTACAGAGTGGAGTGTTGCTAGCAATAGGTTATTTAGTGCATCGTTCTTATGTGGTTGTATCATCAATTCAAGAGATTTGTGTTCTCATTTGAATCCAGTAATGTGGCCGTTGTAATAGCGGGTAGGTCTGGGACGATTATACCGAAAAAACCGGCTGCTTCCGTGGGAGCATTTTTATAAAGACAACACAAATATCCATGGTCAGAGTGAATTTTCGATTTCAAACCTACGCTCCGCCAATTCAGAGATATAGTTGCGTTTCTACGCACCGACCAAAAAAACCCTTTTACTAAAACGTGCAGCAGTAGAATGGCCAAGACCTTTCAGCTCAAGGAGCTACTAGAAAAGTGTTTTGAAAAAGGTTTGTAAATCAAACCAAATTTCACTACATATTTCTTTTTATACGCGTCACTATGTGAAAGGGTATACTAACTTTGTCATCAACTTTGCAACGCACAGAAGGAAACACTTCCGACTATATAAAGTATATATATTATTGATCAGTGTGTCGAGAGAAATCGATTGAGCGATGTTCGTCTGTCTGTCTGCCTGTCCGTCTGTTTCAATACAAACTAATCCCTCAATTTTAAAGCTATCGGGGTGAGATTTTGTGTACAAATTTCGTTTTAGTGTACGCTGTATATATGTCGGAACGAAAGGAATCGGACCATGGGGTTATGGAGATGCCATAGAAACCAACCTCAGAAAATTAGGTTCTTCTAAGAAAAACTTTTTTCTTTATGAACTAATCTTAACCAAATTTCACCCAAATATGTTTCTAGTAAAGTCTGAAAGCATATATAGGAACGGATGAAATCGGAACACTATGTCATTGGGCTGTCATACAAACCATACCTTGGAAATTAGGTTATTATAAGAATTTTTTTCTGTATGAACCAATATTAACCAAACTGATGTCATACAAATGATACCCTTGGAAATTAGGTTCTTCTAAAAAAAAGTTTTTTCCTTATGAACCAATCTTAACCAAACTTCACGCAAATGTGTTCCTAATAAAGCCTCAAAACATATCTAGGAACGGATGGAATCGGAACATAACTTTTTTTTTAATCTCAACCAAAATTCATCAGTGTGTTCCCTGGATTAGCATCAAAGCATCCAGGAACAGATGGAATCGGAACACGCCATAGGACTTCGGTAAAAAATGTTGACACAAAAGGCTGAAGTTTCATTTAAATGTGACGGGTATTTAAATTTCGGCCGATCCAGAAATTAGCCTCGGTCTCGTTTAAAATAGTATAGTAATAAATGAAATCATTGCTTAAAGCAGCCTTTGAATTATTATTTTACATAAGAAAATCATTGTACGTCAACGTTCTATTTAAAAAAAAACAATCCATACGATGACTTCGGTAAGTTCATCTTTATCTTACTTCCATTGCTGATAAATAAATAAATATCTAAACAAAAATAGTTTCAAGAAAAGAAGGATAAATTTCGAAAATATCTCGACAAGTGTGGCGTTATAAACTCTTTTACAGAAGTACTTGTCCGACTCTATGAGGAGCCGAATAGGCCGGATGATGCATTGGAATATGTACGTGGTCATCTTTGTAAAAGAAATATAGACACAGTCGAAAATCTTAAGGCCGATCTTATATCGGCCAATGAAACGATTGCGAAATTGCAACGTGAAGTAGCCGCGTGTAAGGCAAAATTGTAAGTACATTATGCATACATTATATATAACGTTTCAATCCCACTTATTATAATATATTTCAGACCTCTTGAGGTATCTGAAGCATTTATAAAAATCCTCGAAGATGGATTGAATCGACTTAATGATGAGGACAGTAATTCTCTTGTTCGAAAATATCTACCGAATGTTAGGGAAAAACTTGAGTCTGTACCTAGTCGGTATGGAACATCTTTGGCTGAATGTTTGCAAGCTAGTTTTGAATATCCTCATGATCCGCACTTAGCCATTTATGTAGGCGATGCAGATTATTACAATGTGTTCGCCGATTTTCTTGATCCAATAATTCGAGAGTATCATAATCTTACAAGTGAACTGGAAGAAGAAAGTGAGAGTCTTCAGCCTGAAACGGACTGGAATGATCCAGATAAATTCAAAAACATAGACCCTGATGGAAAATACATAAAATGGACTAGGATGAGTGTTTCGAAAAATCTAAAAGATTTTCCATTTGTTCCGAAAATGACAGAGAACGATTTTATTGTTGTGTGCGAAAAGGTATATGGGAGTTTTATTAGTTTTTGCAATATACCAATTTTTTGTTTCAATTCATTTTCTTATCTTTTAGTTAAAAGAAACCCTACTGTGTCTTGAAGATGAATATGAAGGCACATTTCAGCCCTTGGAGTCCATTGACTATGAGACCAATACTGAATTGCAAAAGGACAACGTGAGTTTCGACAGGAATAACAAATTGTTTGAGTCTGCCGGCGGGTACCGTTTTTGGCCAAGTGGTCGTGCTATTTACTATAATGCACCGCGGACATTTGCTGTTTGGATCAATCATGAAGATCATTTGCAAATTATATCCATGTCGCAAACGGCCAATTTTCGTAAGTATTGAAAACTGTATTGGGGTGAAATTTTAATGTACTCGCCTCCTACCATGAACAATTCTTTTGGTTTGGCTATAATATTGAAAATGTTTCCATGTCAGCGGAAGTATATCGGCGATTAGTGGATATTATGCCATCATTTGACAGTCTACTTGAATACGATCGAGGTCTGTATGGATTTACCACAACCTCACCATCTAATTTAGGAACTACGATCCGAGCTTCAGTTCAAATAGAACTTCCCAAATCGTTAGCAAATCCTGAAGAGTTCAAGAAACGTTGCGAGGAATTGAATCTTGAAATATTTCTGCCTGAGCAACAAGTAGTTGAGAGAGTAGAAATTGCGAATAAAACAAAGCTTGGCATAACAGAATGGGATGCCGTGCAGAGACTTCATGATGGCTTGCAGAAATTAATGTCAGAAGAGGCTAAAATACCTGATTCTAGCCAGTCGGAGTCTGACAAAGCAGAGTCTGATAAAGAGGCGACCAAAAAGGACGAGTCTGATAAAAATTAAACCATCAGGGATATCTAAAGAGGATCAATACGACAACGATTTTAAGTTTAGTTATTGTAAAACCTGATTAAAACAGGATTTTGCACACATTATGATCACCATCATGTTTTTCTGTAATATCTGATAATATAAAAATATATTTAAAAATACCTTCCAATCATTTTCATCATGCTTCGTTCTTTTTGCAACTCCAGTCAACTTATACCAGTTCTTTTTCTTCGATTCCATCATATTCAAAATAACATTCCATCGATGCAACGTCTGATCCGGTACATTGTTTTTATGTATTAAACTGAAATCAATTTTGTGTCCTATCTTTTCGCCGATTCCTTCAAGTTCTTGAAGACTAACTGATCCTTCTATCTGTAATAAATAACAGAATTATGATGATAGATTGCAGAATTCCAAAGTGAAATAATTTTCATCCATACCTTTGTAAAATCAGTATTATGAACCAGTAGGGTGAAATTGCGATCATTTCCAATGTGTATTGAACTTAGTTGTGCAATTCCAAATATGTACATAATTAGATTGACTATCATATTCGATGAGAAACCACTTAAATTATAATTTTATTTAATAAATAAATAATAAAAGAAATTATAGCGTCTATAGTCTTACTTCTCCATGAACTCTGATTTGAAAAGCATGGAACGATAAGCGTTGAGCTCTCTGAAGTTAGTATTAACTGTAGTGGACAGTCCAATGTCGGTCAAGTGATACTTGAACAATTCAAACTAAAGTATAAAAGAAAAAGAATAAACGTTGTTTTGGTCATATAATTAAACTAAATATACGTCCAACACTTTCTTACCAATTCATTCTTTTTTTCTGGCGTTATAATCTCTTCATAGGGTTTTATTGACGATCGCGTTATAAATCCTCGTGTTGATGTCACCGATCTTGACTTGAATGACATTCCACTGGTTAAATTGTCCGGTCGTGAAAATGCAAATCGTAGTGACTTGCTCGTTACATTCACACTGAGATCAACATTCAACGGAATGTAGATGAGGAAACCTTGCTCACGATTTATTTCATGTTCCAAATTCAGAAAGGGATTATAGCTTCGACTTTTGCATAATGCATACGAAGAATACCTTATTTTCAAAGTAATGGGAAAAAAATTATAGAAACGATGTGCTCAAATAAGTCAAAAATCAAAACCGGTATACCTTACGTCGATTTCGTTTGATCTTGTAAAGGAGATGGCCGACATGTGCTGGGTGATATTGCCTCTCAATGAAAACAGAACAGTGGATTGCAGGAAGACATCGGCAGGCGTTCCCAGTACGGTGGGAACCGTGTACTTTGTCATGAATGGCCATCGTACCGCCTGCATATTGATATGACTATCAGCAAGAATGAGGAAATTTATGTGATTGATCACTGCAATGATTTGACAAAATTGATTGATAGCACTTAAAATAAAACGGTTTAAAAGTTTGATACAATAGAATAAAATTCTAAATAGCTACACCTATCAAATAAATCTTAAAAGAGGAATCTTCCTGCATACTTACTATCACCGTAGGTTAAATTCTTAAACATCCTTTCATTCAGATGATATGAAAGAACAGTTTTGCCTTCCATTTGCAGAATCATCTCGACATGAACTGGTGTATTATTGACGACCGGAGCTTTCATCGATTCCAATATTTTTCCCAAACTATGAATATCCATTTTGTTCGACTTGGAAGTGAACATGTGTCTGAATAACATATCGGAGATACCTCTTACTTTGAGGTAAAGCTGCGAGCAGATGAAAATATGAATTTTGCTTAGTTTATTAAGACCCGTTGCAAATGTATACTTACCCCCAACTGACCAGTGAAACGACCTAATGCCTCGGTATCAAACTTAAAATAGGCCACAACCGGCTGATCGGACTTGGCATCGCCAATTAAAAATGCTTGCAACATTGCACCAATACCAAATTTTGAGTCCCGATAGTCGAAAATATAATTGCCCGTTACCCAATATTTAGAGGGTGGAGCCGGTGGTAAATGTCGATACATATAGGATAGCATTCGTCGCCTACAAAGAACATTGATTTGTGTACAATGAGTCGTCACATCCTGTTTCACATACATACAATTGTTGATAGCAGGGATATGTTGTTTCGGAAATACTTTTAATTGTTGTCCTATAATAGTTAATCAGATGTGGTGACGTCTCGTCCTGTATGAATCGATGCAAGCTAATAAGTCGGGCGGGTGTTGGACTTGAAATGAGTAGAAGAGTTATGGCTGCAATTCGCATCTCCAAAGTTGAATTTTTCGATTCCAGTATGGGCCAGTATATTTCGTAAATCTGAAAAGATGGCGAAATTGGAACAAAATAAATTTAGACTTGGGCTAATTGTCGGGAAGTTTGTACTTTGTCCGGACGTGTGTGTGCCAATTGCATTGTTGTCCACGCAGCTAAGAATTTAAGATCGTCATTTTCATTGGGATCGCGCACAATTGGATCGAGATAGTTTGCCACATTTCCGAGTTGTAGATTGCTCATGGCTTGCAAGTATAGGACTTTTTGTTCGTAGTCGTAACTGTCTGAAACGGAGTAAAATACGATTATAGTCACATGCACTTTTTTGCTTTCTTATTCTTGTCGTGAATCGAAATCTAATATAAACTGAATGCGCTCACAGTGGGATTTGAGCTCACGATCCGGTGTTTCGAGTGTACCAACCACACCAACCAGACTACAAATTTTAATACTATACTAAAAATACTTACTCAGGTAAAAATTAAAATATTTCTGAACATATAGCTCAAATTCATCCTTCGACATGTGACCAGCTACGAAAACATTATTTACCAAAGTGGCAAAGCTTAAAACAGCTGCTTGACGCACATCCGGCCTATCAGGTCCTGTGGAAAATTTATATGAACATTTTAGAACAACCTTTCGATTAAGCGGCCAAATAGTGCTCACCCAGTGTCAATAACGTTTCACATTCTTTCACCAAATCTGCAGATAATTCGAAAATATGAAACGGTAACGACATTAGCAATTGAATGGATGTTGTCGGCTTCACAGTCTTATTGATGACTAAATCCTTTGTTAAAATAACCGAAGCTTTTGTGCCGATTCTCGGAAGAATTTCGAAGAATATATTACGTATAGTCTCCTGTCGATATGACGTTCCGATGTCGACTTCCAGAAAGATTTTTTTCAAAGAAGTCAAACTCATACGTGACATTACTCGTATGATATTTGATACTGTACTATCAAAGGGTTCATTGAATTTCAGATCGACACTTTCAAGACTTTCGGTGAGCGATGTCAAAAGTTGTGATGCCTCCAAGATAAGTTCTTCCTGCTGTTGCGGATGACGTCCACCCGTGGGGTCATTCAAATCGAGTGGTTGAAACTCCAAACTGGCTTGTGTTTCAGCCATACCGGTTTCGATGTCGATGGGATTGTCGATTTCGGTTTCGTTTAAGTAGTTCAATAGTAGCCTAGAGTTAAAAACGGTTTGAGATTAGCCAATAAAATGCAACATTACTGGAAAATATGCATTTCAAGAATAAAGCGTCATAAAGAATGAAATTTACTTACTCTGAATTTATGTACTGCGCCTCACCGGTTGACTCGAACGTATGAACTAATGCGGTTCCCTTAACATGAGCCATACTGAGAAAATGTCCTGTAACAGGATGTGGTAGGAGGCCGTACAAAGCTTCATTGCCAACAATTATATTTTTCTGTGAAGTGAACAAGAAAAACTTATAGTAGAATTTGTCAAGGGTGTTCAGGTTGTAAGTAGTCCAGCAATCCAGATATGCTTTTGTAACCCCTATGAAAGGGTTTTTTTTATTGTATTGTTATATTTTACCTGAAAGTCAAATTCACACAAATTCGGCGGAACATTACATCTGGTGAAATGTATCGCCTCGGAATATGGTGTACATGTTTTAAGCTCCGGAGTTTTTCTAATGGATAAATAATCCGTTTTGTTCGATATATAGTACTCTGTCGTACATTTTCCGTGAATTCCATTCTGTTAAAAAAGTAGCTCAGTATTATGAAAAATAATTTATAATATCAGTAAAACTTACTTCTTCAACAACATAGGCTCCTGGTATGTTTTTCTGGAACTGAAGACTGGCGGCCAGCGCTCTTTTGAAATTTGTTGACCAAATTGGATCACTCTCTTTGAACATTAAATGTGTAATTGCACCATTTTTGTCCATGGCAATTTTGAATGGTTTGTATGGTGCATACATTTCCTTGTTCTGATGAAACTTATCACCGGAGTTATTAAGTGTGAGCTCGTCAATGACTAACTAAAAAATGGAGAAATAAAAAATAGGCATTTGGTGCAAACCCCATCTGAGGCCATATAACGCGTGAAACAGATTAGATTCGTTATGCTGCCGACGAAAGCAGCGCAACCAGCAACATCAAAATGAACCCCATTAACAATTTATTATGTGCTGCTTTCGTCGTTGTGTTGCCTACATTCTGTTTCAAACATTTTGCCATTCATCCAGATTTCGTTCGTTAAAAAATGTTTCTCGAAAGTAATGCAAATGTCTCAATGAATCCAGAACTCAAATAAAAAAAATCCTAAATTGCAAAAATCTTAAACCTCTTATTATCACTTTAAAAATGCATTAAATAAAAAAAAATGCTGAGATAATAAATATTTTTTGATTCACTTCTAGCGTTTCTAATCTGGATTTGTTTACTCTATAATCATGACACATGACTGACTAATTACTAAACATAGACCCATCACATTTGTTGCTACTTCCACAAAACTCCTTCCATTCCTCCACATTCATTCACTATAATATACCATTTACCATGAATGGGTGATAATGAAGTCATCATCATTATTTTTAGATTTATTTATACATACATACATATTTCATAGACTTATTAGTGATAATGAGCGCATTTAATTTACTTTGACAACCGAAATATTATTAATAAAATAATAAAAAAAAATCATCTTACCGCCGCTGCCAAAGTATCATCGTTTTGTCGCTGTAACGTCAATTTTCCCCTTACATTCCAGCCGGATGATGGTGGCGGGTTATCACCATCCTGTGGGGCTTTGGCGCCAACCGATACACTTCCGATATATTCATAAAGAAATTGACGATTTACGCCAATTATGTGAAATGTATTTCCAGTCGGAATTGTTAAATAAAAAACTGTGGAAATTGGGTTGTTGGTGAATTAAAATTGTGAATGATATGTGGTATAGATTTGAAATCAGTTCTTTTTTTATATTTTGAATTGGTTTGATTTGTATGGCAATATGCAAATTAGTTAATTAAATCTTAGGTGTTATACAAAGTTTTCGAAAAAGTTTATTTTTTAAAAGAAAATTAACGTATGGAAGGAAACCGGATATATTCCCACGCAAATATTTTGATAAAAAGAACATCTCCATCTTGAAAAATTCAAAAGAGGAATGCATATCAAACTTTATTTAATATTTTGCAAACTTTCTTTAATATATTGCTTTCTTTCGTTTTTATGGTTTTTTAGATTTAAAAAAAAAACCCTTATGAAATCGATTTTGTCCGTCCGTCTGCTCACTAAATAACTCGCGAACGGCTTAACCGTAACCGATCGTCATGAAGTTTGATAGGAATGTGTAGAATGATAACAGTCATTGGCACGAAATACTTAAAAGTTGGCATGGCAAAGATAACAGGGTATCCCGGACATTTGAAAATTTGTTCACTAAATAACTGGCGTACAGCTTAACCGATCGTCATGAAATTTGGTAGGAAGGTGTAGAATCGTAACAGCCTTTAGCACGAAATACCCAGACGTTGGTAGGACAAAGCTAACAGGGTGTCCCGTAGATTTGAAAAAGTATACTTTTTTAGTTTTTATCGGACATGGACGTATGGGTACTCAAATCAAAAAACTCGATGGGTACATTTCATATCAGTTGTTTTTTTTTCAGTTTGGAGTAATGGTAACGGAGTTACAGCTAATAAATTCAGTTAATATGTGTAGCCATGATACATAGTAAATCTATTTTTGGATTGGTCTAACGCCTTTCATTCTGGAACGCGTTTATTTAGACCAATCCAAAAATGGATTTACAAGAAGCATTTCATTAATATTGTGCATAATTCTTATTTTTTACCAATAAAATATACATATGTGCAAAAATGCATGTCTCCAAAATCTAAAATATGTACCCTCGTATTGCGGGCGCAGCCCTCTGTACGCCGGTATTTTTTATCATTTAAACAAAATTAACACTACCGCAAATATAAAATATGCAAATACATAGCTATCACTGCGAATAAAGATCAACAAGATGCATATTGTCCAATTGATTGAACACGTATCATATCACATGTATCTTATACAAAATTAAGAAGACAATCTTTCAATTATTCTTAATTGAAGATGTATTTAAAAAGTTCAATATGCTGTTGGAATATATGACGCTATTGACAAGTCAATTTAGTTAGGAAGCATGGGAAAAATATTCGTATTGATTAGTATCCAATTTTCATATATTTGAATAAAATCTTCTCGCAGAAGACCGAAATTCCATACACATTTCAGGTCACACCGCCCAGTTTCAATTTCTTTCTAACTAATAGTTTATACGAAATCCCTAAGGCTTCGTGGCTTCTGATTTAATTTTTTCTTGCAGGAACCTTCTTTTGGGCGAGGAATTTTTATGCCAGCCTGTCAACCGTCTGCTTCTATTTCTACATATTTACTGAACTGACCTTCTCCATGTATTTCTGGGTTGCGGTTCTTTCCCTGCAGATTCCAATCGAAAAACTGTTTTGCAATGTTTTTCGAAGTATGTGTCCTCCACACTGTCGCATATTTGCCTTTTGATTTCGGTACCTACACTATTTTGGCCAATAATTGCAAGGGGGTCCTCGCTAGATATAAATTCAACGAAGAAGTTGTAGGATGCGTCGACCGTAGGCGCGCAGTTTCATGAAAGTTTGCAGTTTGGCTGTTATGATAGTGGTCACCATCCACGTAGAACACCCAAGAAAGAAGAAGATGCTGAATTCTGCCGGTTTTTCTGGAGATGTTGTGGATTACTACAGAGGAGTTAAACTAAATAAAATAACAGGCGCGACAATCCAACATTGGACTAAGGCCGCATCCTATTTCCAAGATCTTATCTGCTTTATGTTGAGGTAATGAGATCAGCATCACGCTCAGCCGTGTTATTTATCCCCATAAATGGGTACTCGTTTAACATCTGCTCAGTTAAACTGCTCAGGCTTTATTTATAACCGACTCTTCGGTGTCAGCCTCACTGCTGCTACTACGCTTCCGAGATACGTGAAATTCTCAACTTTTTCTATCAGTTGTCCAGAGATAGTCCAGGTGTTGAAGATAATCCAATAACTTCCATCTGATACCCTTTCTTTTATGGCCGCGTAGAACGTCGCATATTACTTGGCTAATGGTAATCAGAAACCGAATTGGTGATAGGATACAATCTTGTCTAAAACTATTATTCACCTCAAAAGGACTAGACAGCTCACCCTTGGGCAAGGCATTATATTGGGCTCCGCTATAGGACTCCTTTATGATGGAAATAATTTTCTTGTTTATGCCTCTCCTACGTAAGGCTGTTTAAGATTGGGTGGGGTTTCAAAACGGAACAGGTGCGTATGTTCCGCAAACATGTTTGCCATTCTGATCCGCTAACTGTCATTTTGAGGATCAGGAATAAACTCCGGTTCTTTTCCTTTATCTGCCTTTGTAAAATATGTTAACGAAAAAGAATTGGAGATGATTTCTGATCCGCAAAATGGCAGTTAGGGGATCAGAATGGCAAACATGTTTGCGGAACATACGCAACTGTTCAGTTTCGGAACCCCACCCATTGCCTCACATAGTCATAAAATTTGTATGAAAAATTTCTGCGACTGTTTAATGTAAGTATGTACAATGTTTACTCAGCGAAAAAAATGCATTTAAGTCTCCCGTGAAAAATGTGCCGTGTAGACATCTTTTCACTGTGAAATAAAGTGCAACTGCATTGTTTTCACTGACGAAATGTCGAAACTCGCTGTGGAGACTTTCGTTCCCGCAGGGGAGTCTGTGTCCTTGAAACACAGAGTAAATCTGTGTAGGGGTACACAGATTTCTGGTGAGTTGTGACATCACGTACCCGAGCAGCGCAGGGAGGCCCCTTGTATAGTTGATACGCCATGGCGTGGATCTGTACAAAGACCATTCGGGCGATGACGCCCCCGTGCTCCCAAGTCATGTACGGGTGGCTCACGGCATGGCTGACGTTTTTCCCTATTCCTTCGGAAAGGTAGTCATACAAGCCCAACACGACCCAGTGTTTCCTCGTAGGGGAGGAATCGGTTATAAGCGATCGTGTAGAGCCTCGGAGCTGGCGGCTTCGCATAACCCGAGCCAAGGGTTAGTTAGGGAGAATGGCCTTTGGTGGAAAATGCCTACGCGCCTATCTGACTAGTTTGTGGATTGATGACCACACGGCCTGAGTCAAATTGGTACTTAGTAAACGGAGGGGGCCACTCAAATGTGAACGATAGCGCTACGAGTCTGCTTTAAGCAGACGAGTAGTCACAGGCACAACGATCCTGCAGCTGGCAAGCCGAATTCGTTAGGTCTACCGAAAGGGGGCCAAGGTATGATCACACCTGCTATTGAGAAATCTTTAGCGAATAGTGTAACTCGGGGATGGGCGAGGCCAAGGGACCATGGATCCCTACCTACTTGGCGTTGGTCTCGAGGGGGTTAGTGGTGTTAGACAAGTCGACCAAGGGAGGCATCCCTGCCGTAAAACTCCATTCCGACTTTAAGTCGGATAAAACTCGCTACCCGTAAGAGGGAGGCATGGCCTATGGCTAAGGTACTCTCTACAGCAAGTGAAGTAGATCACACATCCCGTGTGGAGACTTTCGTGTGAAGTCTTGTCTAACACGAATCCGATCATCATGATCATCAAAATTTTGACAGTTTTTGCATGGATTTCACGTGAAATGACGATGTTAGTAGCTATTCTCAACGAGAAGGCGCAAAAGGCTAATTTTTATGTTCGCTCGATTGAATTTAGACGCAGCTAAACGACCTAAGCATTTTCTATTGCCAGTGAAATACACATACAATAAAAGCATTGTTGTAACTTCGATCATTCAATTTTCTACTTCATGTGATGATTCTTAATATAGTGTAGTTAGTACGCGAAAAAAAACCTAGTATGTACATTAAATTGCAAAATGTGGTGGAGAATTTATTTTTTTAGTTTATTATGTTTTTTTTTTTGGGGTGTTGGGCACAAATCCGGAGCTTACCACCAAAATATCTTTGCGGAACAGGGTCAAAAAGCTCTCCATGTATATGTTAGAGAGCACATGATTGCGCGTCCAAAGAGACATACATTTTTAAAATCCGTTAAGCGGTATTACTACAATTGATAATTTAAGTTTCCCATTTTTCCATATTATGAAATAAATTTTGAGATTGAACGGTTTTCCCTTTTGGTCGCAAAACTTGAATTTTTGATTTTTTTTTAAGTATTTCCGTATTTGTCCGTAGCTTCTCATCAAAATTTTATTGCGAAACAGGGTCAAAATCGAAAAAAGCGTAAAAAATGACTATCAATTGTAGCGATATCGCCTAACGCATTTTGAAGATTAATGTCGCGTTGGACCCGCAATCATGTTTTCTCTGACATGTTCATGGACAGGTTTTTGCAGAAATGTACGATTTTGGAGTTATTAGCCAAAAAACAGGAAAAGTCCGAAAATTTTGGGGTTTTGACCCTGTTCCGCAACGAAATTTTGGTGGGAAGCTCTGGATTTGAGCTCAGCACCTCAAAAAAAAAAATTATCCACATTTTGCAATCTGAAATCACGTAATGACTAAACTAATAAAAAATACTTTTTTGTTAAGGTGTTGAGATCAACAGCACGCTCAGCAGTGCTATTTACCACCAAAAGTGGGTACTCGTTTAACATCTGAGTGAGATCATAGCTCGTGAGTTCGAAAAACACCATAATAAACTGAATTGGTTCACGGTGAGACTCGAACCCACCACCCTGTGCACCGATGGTGTGCGCACTAACCAGTCAACCAGACTACAGGTACTTTTGATATAGAAAATTACTTCCCAAGTTAGCACTCAAATAAAATTTAAATCACAAATTAAGCAGTTTCAAACTAGAAAAGATATCTTAATAACTTAAAACAGCATTGTTATTGTTGAATTCTGCAACATATCCAAACAAATGAATTGAAATTCGCATATTCAAATCCAACGCAAGGCAGCAGCAATTTACTTTAAAATGTGGTTTCATTTTTCAATTTGCACAAGTATTTTTTAAATATTTCTTTATCGCACTTTTATATCACATCCAAATCAAAAAAAACATTTCATTTTGTGCACATTTAAATTATCACTTAAAATTAAAGCAAAAAAATTATTAATACAACATAAATCACCACATACAAAGAGCCACAGCACAAATCGGTCGTAACATGGTTCAAAATATCTCCACACTCAACCGGAGACTAACACTTTAAATTAAAACTATTAATTCTTTTGTGCACTTTGTTTCCACTTTTAATTAATAGATATTATTTTAAATTATATGAAATACACTTGATTTAAAAATATTTAAATATATATTACAAGATGAACTCATCGAAAGTCATCTGATCCGCACGACGTCCAAAACACGACTCAGCATCGTCGCAGAATATTGATTCGAAATTAGTCTGAATTCAAGCCGGACAAGAGAGTCGTCGACGATGACGACGACGGGCAGCCATACTGATAAGAACGAAGACGAGATATTTTCAGAAAATTTAAAAGAAAACATTGACCTTGTGCACTGTATCTTTCACGATTGGTGGGATACGTCTTCAGGCATCCTCCACAAAAAAAAAATATTTTGCCACTGAATTAAAGAAAAGACAAAAAAAATAGACATCGGCATTTTTTTGTGGTCTTTGGACAATCTTGAAAGGAATCTCTTATCAATTTTTAGAAATATTCTTTTCTGTCCTACATTAATATAATGAGCGAATCTTATCTAAGCTTAGCTCTATGAATTTGCGATCTATGCTTTGTTCAGGAAGTGAAGAAGATGCAGAAAAAATGCAGCTGATAAGATTTCAGATTCAAATGTACATACATATGTTAGACGTATGTTTCTGTTTTGAACGAAAATTTTGTTCAAAAAAATTTTGTTTTCAATTATAGTTATGTGCTGAAGCGAGATTACCACGCCATTCCAAAATGAAATCAATAATAAATTGATGCGACTCGGAGACCTTTGATCTTTCACTTGTCGTCTCGACTCCACTCCGACTGGAGCGGTCTTCCATGTTTTTCATATCAATTACAATAAATTCACACCACAACATCAACAACAATAACAAGTGCGAGTGTTACAACTAGCCGTCAAAGTCGGGTGTGAGTTTATTGAATCAGATTCACTGATTAATAAATCGGGTCTTCGAATGTCATAACACTTTATCATCGCTTGAGTGTACGCAAACCGACAGCTGAAACGTGATTTAAATATAAGAGATACTCTGAATCACATGAGACAATATTGAATAGTCCGCCATTAAATGTAATATACAAACAAATATTACATGTTTATACTTCGGTAAAAACAATAACTAAATGCCAGAACAATCATTTGTATATACTATTGCTTTTTATTACAAATCGATTTAAAATATCAATGTACATGTATGAACTTTTAGTAGAATGAAAATTGAAAAAAAAAATCGTTTAGTAAACGTGAAGCCTTTGGAGTACTTGTCTCGCTTTATCATACGGCTCACTGTAATAAAAACAAGGTAAAACAAATGTTGATATACTTGTTCAATGTGATATAGTGTGTCTTTGAATTTTACTTACACTTGTAACGCATTCCATTTGTCCAGACTGCCCATCAGGTGTTTCAGAAAGGATATGAGTAGTTGCAGATTATTTTGCAAAATTTCAGATTCAGGCGTAAGCCAAGCTGTGGGTAATGTATTAACAATGATATAGGATTTGGTGACGGCATCATTGGGCGTGCAAACCTGTAAAATAATCAGATAAGGAATTTTAAAGTCAATCGTATATACCCTTAAACGTAATTGGAATGTATGCGATAATACTTACTCGCATTGCCGACAGTAAATATTTATTGAGTAACGAGGAGATTGCAAACTCTTTTAGTGGATGATCAGCGATAATTCCTTGCCAGCTTAAAATGTTTCTAAACAATTTCAAAGCACTGCAAAACTGACGTTGAAAAAATGACGTTTTAGCTTCTTGGAATCTGGAAAATAAAATATAAAAAAATCATCTTTAGATTTTTTTTTTCAAAAACAAAAGTAATTGAAAACATACTGTTTAGGAAACACTGGTACAAATACGTCACTGTCAACTGAAATTTTTATTCTATCCAGGATACAAGTGAAGAGATTTTGCATATTTTTCGAAGTACTTTTCAACGATGGATAGTCACGTACCAGTCGACGAATAAGTCCAATTATTCGAAGTGTTTGTGCACTTGACATTGGATCCCAACAGTTCTCGATAATTTCTACCAAAGAAAAGACAAACAAAAAATTCGATTTATTTTTTCGATTTAATATTTTATGGTGAGTTTGATATTTGTGGTGAGTTAAGCTCTTTACAGACTATAGAAGATTTTGCATAATCTTGAGATTTTACAAAATCTTGGCGAAAATCTTCTAGATTTTCCATACATTTTCATAGATTTTGTACGGAGATTATAACCAAAATCTCGGAGGAAATCTTTACAAAATCATAGGGAAGTGGTGAGCTCCGCATTTGGCAATACTACAGTAGGGGTCATCTAATCTTCGCTTTACACGTGGTTTTGTACACAAAAGTGTGATTTTCACCTATTGACGAACATAAATCATTGACATAATTCCTATAAGATAGATTCTGCTTCTTGTTTTAAAAAATTAATATAAATAACAGTTTCAGTCGTGCATAATTGTCGGAGTTTACAATTTAGACGGATTGTACTGTACTGTCAAAAGTAGTGGAACAAGATTACGACACACTATGGTCAGCATACGAGATTACATAATATACGTAGATTTTGCGGCTAAATGTGTAAATCGCTTTAGAGTGAACTAATAAGCAATTCACCAAATCTAGTTTGATTATGGAATCTGGCATCCTGTTCACAGTATGGTCGTAATCTTGTTCCACGACTTGACAGTCTAGTAGAGTTCGTCTAAATTGCTTCTCAGACAATTTCACGCACGACTGAAACTCAACTCTCTTCAAAAAGTGAAAAAAATCACAAACTGTGGACAGAGCGGAAAATTAGTTAGACGGCCTCTACTCAAGTATTCACATTTTTCTCAAAGGCGGAGCTCACCACATTTCACCACGATTTTGTAGAGATTTTGCTTGAGATTTTCGTTCCCCATCTCGTTACAAAATCTATGAAAACGTATGGGAAATCTTGCTTGAAGATTTTAGCCTAGATATTTTTATCATCTTCTGAAGTCTGTAGCTTAACACGGTCCACTGCATTCGGTACATCAGAGGATAGAGACGACACACGATCTGCGAATTGCCAGAGCGCGTTCGTGTTGTGTTGCTTCTACAACAACAACGCTCCACTGCTAGTTATTAGCTGCTGCATAATTCTTTTCCACTTACCTGTGAATTTTGGCAGTATAATTTTATCTACAATTGTTGGCACTAATCGCACATCGGGATCAGAACTTAATGATTCTTCGGTTTCGTCCTGAATGAAACCGTATGTCATACAAAGGGAATACCATTCCATCTTTTCGATTTCTTGATAGCCTTCATGTAATGGACACCATACGATCAATTCTGACCGGACCAAGGTGCCAATTATCTGTAAAGAAAAAAATAAATTTGATGACTTCCATTCTCTACTTGTACTAAAAAAATATTTGAAAAACAAAACGTTTACTCCATATTTCACTGATTGCACTGAATAAACTGACTGAAATCCAAAGGAAACAACAATAAGAGTCCAGTTCAGTTCAGGACAGTTCAGACATTACGTGATGCTTCCTAAACCAAAACAGTGGATACAATAAATGTTTCGTAAAAAAAATCACCTTGGGCAAACATAAGCTAACGAAAGTATCTTTATATGATTCCATGTCTGTCAGTCGCCAAACGTTAAACTTAGCGAGTACATTTTCTACTTTGCAGAAATCCTCACGAGTATCTTCAAATAGTTCCCTAGCTTCATTTTGCACTTGTTCTGAAAAAAAAAATACAAAAAATTAAAAATGCAATAAAAATGAAAGCATCTATTTTACCTAAATTCGATTTAAACTGTGTCAACTCTTGATCGGGAAGTTCATCGTCACTCGACATGCCGTCCAAATGAATATTTACATAATTATTTTTCTCTCGTTCACATCGTCGACGTGTACGTCGTCCTTCCCGTTCCGCAGCACGTCTCACGTGATCGTCGTCATCCTGTATTTTTCGTCCGGTTTCTATAATCAATTTCATATGAGTTACGCATTTTTTTTATAGTTAATTAACACTTACTGTACGAATCGGACACTTCTTTTGCTTGGTCTGTCACATCTTGTCGTCGTCGTTCTATCAGCAGTGTGGCCAGTTTGGAGAGAATGTTGAGAGATCGCTTTTCTAATTCGTTTATTAGAGGTACCTGCAAGTAACTGAAGATTTAGAAGCAATCGCCAGTATGGGTGCTTTAATATTAAACTAGGCTATATTTGGATGTATACAAGCGAAATTCTAAGGTAAGTTAAATAAATGTGTTTGTGTATCATCAAATCTAATGTCATGTCGTCCAGATGGTAAACTTAGAAGTATTCAGCGAAAAATCAATTTTCATCATTTTTATAGTCGCAGGTGTAGAGATGAAGAAATATTTATTTTTGCTCTTCTTAAACATGTTCTCGTTACTATTATTAACTACAGTGTGCTTCGAACAGACGACTCTGTCATGCGGTGGCAAGCGCGCTATACAACTAGACGACCTGCTATGAGGGGACCATTACGTACAGTGAGTCACATCAAAGTGAGGCACCCCTTAGCATGGGCTCTTCTGTTAATATACATATTTCCTTTAATTATTTTTGGAGATAAGTAATTTTAGGAAAAACAGTTACAGTATAAAATTGAGTAAGTAAAGTTTCTAGTATTTAATCACTAAAAGTTTTTTAAACGAAATTTGTTTGGGGTCATGTATATAAGTGTTGTTACTGAAAGTCCTTATTGACCGCAAAAATTGAATATAACAAGACAATTCCACCCACGCAATTTAATAAAATTAAAAACATACTAGGTTTCACTTCTTGTTATAATTTTTATTTGAATGCATTTCGGTCTCAACTGTGGGAAACCATCATCAGCAAATGCTTGATGAGCACTAGATGGTAATAATACATTTTAGTCTAGTCAATATGTCAAAATTTTTTAAGTGTTACCGTGCCAAAAAAGGGAAAAATAAATAAAAAAAAAAAAAAATTTAATAAATTAAAATCATACAAAATAAATTAATATAAATAACATACTAAGTGAATAAATTATGGAACAAACAAACGTAGAAAAAAAAAATTTAAAACAAAAGAAAACAAACAAGTTAAAAAATTAAATAAAAATTATTGTATAAATTAAAAATTAGTTTGGATGTCGTGGTTTCTTTGGCTTGATTATATTAAAAAGAGGGGACTCAATTGCACCGTTGCATAAATTCATTAAGTTATCCGATGTACTAATGAAAAGCGATTCATATGCGTCGAGTTTTCGTGGATTCGATATGTTCTTGATTAATTTAACATTTTCTTATGAGGAAATCTATATTGGACAAACGAAACGCGCGGTTCATTTTCGTTTCGCCGAACACATGCGATCTATAAAGAACAAAGATATGCGCTCAGCCATAGCATCTCATGTTTATGATCCCGATCACGCTACTCTTCACAAAATTAACTCTTTTGACGAAAATGTTAAATTAATCAAGAACATATCGAATCCACGAAAACTCGACGCATATGAATCGCTTTTCATTAGTACATCGGATAACTTAATGAATTTATGCAACGGTGCAATTGAGTCCCCTCTTTTTAATATAATCAAGCCAAAGAAACCACGACATCCAAACTAATTTTTAATTTATACAATAATTTTTATTTAATTTTTTAACTTGTTTGTTTTCTTTTGTTTTAAATTTTTTTTTTTCTACGTTTGTTTGTTCCATAATTTATTCACTTAGTATGTTATTTATATTAATTTATTTTGTATCATTTTAATTTATTAAAATTTTTTTTTTTTTTTATTTATTTTTCCCTTTTTTGGCACGGTAACACTTAAAAAATTTTGACATATTGACTAGACTAAAATGTATTATTACCATCTAGTGCTCATCAAGCATTTGCTGATGATGGTTTCCCACAGTTGAGACCGAAATGCATTCAAATAAAAATTATAACAAGAAGTGAAACCTAGTGTGTTTTTAATTTTATTAAATTGCGTGGGTGGAATTGTCTTGTTATATTCAATTTTTGCGGTCAATAAGGACTTTCAGTAACAACACTTATAAAATTGAGTACCTCCAAAAATTATTAAAGGAAATATTTTAAAAGAAGAGCTCATATTAAGGGGTTGCACACTATGACCGTCTCACTCACTGTATATAACTGTATAAATAAATAAACGTTTTTCCAAAATGTTGTTTCATAATATTTCAGTGGAAATTAGTTACCAAATTACTCAATTAATTTTATGCGAGAAGCAACGAAATTATTTTGTTTCGAAATAAAGTGCGAAACAGAACGCTTCCGTTACGTTACGTTCCGAAGAGCCTTAGTATAATTTTGCATATGTACCGTGCCGTGCACCTTTGCAGTTACATACAACTCCATCGAACCAACTTTGACAGGTGCTCGGCACGGAAGCATCCTGTCCATTCAATCGGAACGGGACGTAACGTAACGGGAGGCAACCTAAGCTATTCGCCCTTTAGTCTTCATTAACTATGCATTTGTGTAATTCTTTGAATTTAAAGCATTTATTTCGGGAAGCCGAATTTTGTGTTTTTTTTTTATTATTGCGAAATGCATCAAAGAATTTGACTATGGCATCGCCGCAACCGATAAGAAATCTATTTATTACCTTTTCGTCAAGGCATTCAACCAAGTCAGTGACATACCCTCGTAATTCTTGAAAAAATCGATATTTTGCCGCTGCAATTGGTGCCTTTTGTTCATGATCAATCGTGTTGAGTTTTAACGCTCTCAATTCGGTTGTTATACTATCAGCATTCTCTTTGTGCTTCTGATGTAGGGTACGAAGTTGTGACAATCTGCAATATAGTGATTAGTAATACGTGGAAAAAATATTTTTCATTCATTGGGGTCAAAAAATTTACTACAAATTTAATTAATTTGCGACAGACGCATCACGAAAAACCACCCACCTATTGACCAGCGTTTCTGTAATTTCCGCAGGCGTTCGTAAACTGCTCGTTTTGGAATCTGGCTTTTGACTGGCTGTCAACATTTGTCGCGGTTTTTCCAAACAGCTTTTCGCATAAGCTTGTTCCAAAAGAGTGCTTGTTGATTTAGGTGCTGAATCATCATAAGAACTAGCGGCTTTTATCATAAATTGTGATAGTACAGATTCCTGTTGTGCCGTAACCAACTGAAAAATGAACCAAATGTTTATTAGTATTGCTGCAATGCGGAACGAATGGAATGTATAAAAACCTGTGCGCCCGTAACACCTTTACGGATTTGTTGATTTTCCCATTCGTTCATTTCTAAATCAGATTCGTCGCCGGATCCTTCATAAAAATAATCGATTAGTTTTATTGTTTTTGTTTTATTGAAACTGAAGTATGAATATAGGAATTATGAAATTCTGTTATTGATGTCACAAAACATCCAACCATCTCATGTAGTCTAACAATACGATCCAAGGAAAATTTTGTCTTAACATTTTGGACATGAATTCCAAGCATTTATAACGAAATATTGTCGAACGAAACAAGAATATACCACCTTGCTGAACCGAATAGAATTTCTCTCGACGCTCCTCACGCTCCTTGGCACCCGTTATTGCGTTCATATCCACCCTCTCCTCCTCCGAACCGTCATCGTCACCGTCCTCGTGCACTAGACGCTTTCCTTTCTTAGTCGATTCTTTAGTCTCTTCAACTGGAATAAAATCACCTGAGAAAAACAAAAAATTTCATTGCATTTGTGTTACGATTTAATTTCTAGCCAAATACTCGTACCTTGTTCGCGAGCTTTTTGACGGCGCTTTCGGGCTGCATGAATCATAGCAGCGTCCGGTATCGAGCCACTCTCTAAGACCAATTTAAAATTATCAGGCTTCGCAAATCGATGTCCAGACGGTTGTTCGTCTTCTTCCGACGACATATCATCCCTTCCGGCGCATAAAGCTGCCCGACCATTAAGAATAACATTGTCCGGTTCCGATTTTTTCACGACGAGCTGTTAATAGAAGTGCGAAATTAATTTATTAGAAAATTGTCCAGGGAGGCCAATCAAAGCAGAAAAGTAGGAAATTTCTCAGCTATTCACACATTTTTAGAGTGAAAAGTTTCTTTTACATTTTACAAGAAATTATCAACCATGTTTTTGAAAGTATTATGACTTCATTTCAGGACGCAAGTAATTTCGCGAAAACGGAGAGTAATATGTAATTCGAGGGGATTTCTATGGTTGGCTTTAAATTTCCAAAAAGAATACTATGCCAAAAACACCCTTTATCTCACGGGTTTATCAATTACAATCATTCCTATTGACCATTTTCAAATACATAGTAAAGTGAAAGATAGAATCTTACAAATCAACCAATACACCATCGGAACAGTCCTAAATATTCTATTCTTTCACTATTCATATTCTATGAACGTATAAAATATTAGATAGAAAATTGATAATAATAACCTTACCACAAAGTCGTCTGTACGAATTTCAGTTTGAATACTATTGGAATTTTTACTTTGAGCCGACACGGTCGACTCGCTAACAATTTGTACACAATCACCGTCATTGGGTTTATCCTCTTTGGTTTTTTTCTTGCGACGTTCTTTATCCAACATACGCATCATTTTCTTACTTTGTGAGGATTTTTTCACTTGAAACACTTCACCATCTTCATCTTCTGTAAGAAATTTGAATGGATTAGAAAAAAAGTTGTGTAGTATAAAATTAAATATAAAAAAATTAAAATCGTTCAATTCGATAAATAGTTTAATTTATAGTAGAGGATTTTGTAGTCACGAAATAAATACATTGCTAAAGGGACGGTTGTTCTGTTCATTCTGCTGAAATATGCAGAAAATATTAAGTAGCATAAATCGCACAGCCCAGCTGTTTGAATGTTTTTGCAAAACTTTTAATCTATATTTCAAAGACTGTTTAAAGTGTTTTAGCCTTTCACGCGACTGGTGTTGTAATCACAAATCGAAAACGATGCATTAAGCAAACTTCCACGCGAGGATACTGTAGTGTGGTTACGGCAACTGCCTCTACGGGGCGGACCATACCTGTTTTGTTATTTCAAAACGGCCAAAAGCTACCAATATGCCTTCCTGGCAAGAGCCCCGGCAGGAGCCCTGAAGATTCGATGCAGGAAGGTTGTGTTTGTCTGTGTATATGTGTGGGTACGATATATGTGTTTTTTCGTCATATTGGGAGCATTACATCCCGGCGCGGCTGCTCTCAATTTTACTAATTCGTGCCGGCGTTGAAACAAATCCAGGCCCAGAGGTATGGATTTTTAGTGTCTGCAACCAACGAATCGGTTCGAATGCCAGATCAGTGCAGTGTAACTGCTGCAGGGAATGGGTTCACTTTAGGTGTTCGGGGTTACGACGACAAGGTCAACACTCCTTAGCATATGTTGCGGCAGGTTGTATAAATTCCGGGCAACCCAGGGCTGCTCCCAGCCCACCTTCTCCACCACTGCCCCCTACACCGCCAAACAATATGATAAGGAATGCCAGATCCAGTCTTACGCCTGGCCCTCCTCCTCCAGCAGTTTTCACTGCACTATCTATATTACAGTTTAACTGTAATGGCATCCACCGAAAAATCGCTGAGATCACACACTTCTTGAGTTCCAACAGAATTCTCATCGCCGCCATCCAAGAGAAGTTGCTTCACGCAAACTCGTCTCTAAGCGTCCATAGCGAATATGTTATACTGCGGAAAGATCGACCGGCCACCACGGATGATTCTCACCCTGGAGGTGGACTTGCCTTCCTAATACACAAGTCCGTACATTACTGTGTATAAGATGTAGTTGCTGACGGTACGGCGGAAATTCAAGCCATCTCAGTTCCATCAGGGAGTACTAATATCGAAATTTTTAATGTATATGTACCACCTCATTCCAGTTGCCCTTCAGGCTACCGTTTCGATATTGGTCCTCTCCTTTCCGGAGAGCACAGGATCATCCTTGGCTACTTTAATGCGCACCATGACCTGTGGCATTCGGACCTCAACAACAATGCCAGGGGTATAGGTTAGGTTAGGTGAAGGGGCTGCTGAGATTATCCCCAGCGCACTTAGACCAGACTTGGTCCGTTGTGATACCTCTGTAGAATTCGAATCTAATAACCTATTAACCTGAGAACCACCCCGTGCTAACAATGAATTTGTTGAGCAGTATTGGGCTCACATCACGAAGATCGTCCGTATCATAAAAATACCTGGAA
This sequence comes from Microchrysa polita, assembly GCA_949715475.1. NCBI lineage: Eukaryota > Metazoa > Arthropoda > Insecta > Diptera > Stratiomyidae > Microchrysa > Microchrysa polita. The sequence goes on along the minus strand of OX454420.1, from coordinate 87,327,823 downwards.
CCAAGATAACGGTTTCGTTTCTCGGCCAAAGCAGGACATTGACAGAGTAAGTGATGTACGCTCTCTTTCTCCTCCTCGTCATCACAGCTTCTACAGAAGTCATTGTGGGGAATTCGGAGCCTTCTAGCAAGATTTCCAATAGGACAATGTCCCGTTATAACCCCCACTACATTCCGAATATGCTTTCTGTCCAAAGACAGTAATATGGTTGATCGAACAAAATCTAGCTTTGGCCATATCAACCTCGTCGTATTGCAAGTACAACCATAGGTCCATCTTGCATTGGCCCTGCGTTCAACAGCGGTTTTTATTACCATTGCACAAGCAGCAGATGGCGTTTTTATGTTGTAACGATCGCCGTCAGCGGCACTAGCTGAGGCAAGTCGCGCCAAGTCGTCTGCGCGTCGATTCCCTTCGAAGCCACTATGACCCGGTATCCAGCATAGCGTAATATCGAAGAAACGACCCATCTCTCTCAGTACTAACCGGCACTTCTCGATGATTTTTGATGTGGTTAGCACTGATTCCAGTGATCTAATAGCAGGCTGACTATCGGTGAAGAGTATAACGTTCCTTCCTGTGACGACGTACCTACCCAACCAAAACCCTAAGGCCTCCAAAATCGCTGAGACCTCTGCTTGTAGAACACTACAGAAGTTAGGGAGACTGAGAGACAAGTTAATGTTCAGTTCCTCAGAGTATATTCCGATACCCACTCCTGCGTCCGTCTTCGAACCATCAGTATAAATTGCAATGGATGCACTAGGGAGGGATATGCTATTATCCCACGCTTCCCTTGACGGGATCAGGCTACAATGGTTTCTTCCAAATAGGTATTTGGGAGCAGTGTAGTCAGTTGCTGGGGGCAGGTTGAAGTTGCGAAGAATCGTTGAGTGCCCATAGTCCAGCGCTCGCCACAGGTCAGTTTCACGAAGACGCAACGCCGTGCATGCCGCCATCCGTTGACCGAAGACGTCCAGTGGCAGTAGTCCCAGGACTATCTCTAGTCCCAATATGCCAGGGGTATAACTATCGCCGAATCACTTGACGCCTCAGAATTCTGTTCACTCAATGAAGACTCGCCGACTAGAGTCGTGGGCACTTGCAGTAGTTCTCCTGACATAACTATTGTCAGTGCCAGCCTAATCGCTGCTTCCCGATGGGAAGTACGTACCACCCTCAAATCAGATCACCTCCCAATCATTATAAAAATTGACAAACCAGCGAACATGACTAAGTCTGAGAAGCGAACGTTTGTCAATCACAAGAAAGCCGATTGGGATGGTTTCAAAGCTTACTCGTCGGCGAAGTTCATCGAGCTACCATCACCTACCAACATTCATAAGGCCGAGAAAAATATTAGGAACGTCATTACCACAGCCGCGTCACGTTTTATTCCGGCAGGACGTATCCCGAAAGTTCGGCCTAACTTCCCCACTAGTGCCGCCAGATTAGCCGATGAACGTGATCAGATCAGAAGCGCTCACCCTGATGATCCCAGAATTCAGGAGCTTAACTCCGAAATTGACCGACAAGTTAAAGACTATAGGAGGGCGAAATGGAATCAGCACCTCGATGAATGTAACCTCAATGAAGGTGTCAGCAAATTATGGTCTACCGTCCGCGCCCTTTCCAATCCTCGGAAAGAAAAGGGCAACAACGCCATTGAATTTGGCAACACAAAAACCTGCGATCCTCTTCAGTGTGCTAGCCTGTTCAATAAACAATTTATTGGACATCCAAGTCTGACGGCCTCAAGCGCAAAATTAGAAGACGGATTCGCAGCCGGAATGTTGACACCATACCATCTTTTACCGCGGACCAGGTTAAAAAAGTCATCAAGAATGCTAAAAACTCCAAGGCCCTCGGACCAGATGGCATTTCGATGACCATGTTGAAACATCTCGACCTTCCAGCCATTGAGTATCTCACGGCCGCCTTTAACTTGTCGATGTCCACGCTTGCCATCCCTGAAATCTGGAAAACAGGTCGAATTGTTCCCTGTCTTAAGCCAGGGAAGAACGCAAATCTCGGAGGCCCTTATTTACCCCACTCTTGTTGCACATGCGAAGCTAGAACCTCACCAGCATGGCTTCAGGAAGATGCATAGTACCACCACTGCCCTCGATGCGATCACTACACGCATTCGTGATGGGCTAAATCAACGCAGTCGTTGTCACAGAACCATTCTGGTGGCAATAGACCTATCAAATGCATTAGCAAACTTGTTGAATATGCATCTTCCTGCACAAGAGATTCGTTGGATTGCCAATTATCTAGCTGGTCGGCACTCCTTCACCGAGTTTCGAGGCAAACGTTCTAAGCTTAGGAAAATCAAATTAGGTGTTCCACAGGGAGGGGTACTCTCCCCCACTCTGTTCAACATCTACATGTCCGGCCTTCCTACACCACCTGAAGGAATCGAGGTGATTTCCTATGCTGACGATTGCGCCGTACTCGCCACAGGGAACGATAAGGATGAAATGTGCCTCCGAATTAATCGCTATCTAGGACGATTACAGGCATTTTTCCAAAGCCGAAACCTCACCATCTCTGCGACTTTTCTAACCACTTGGTGGGAGGACATCAGATGGGAGATGGATATACGTATTGGCAACAATTCTGTTCCTACTGTTAAAAACCCCAAAATTCTCGGGCTTCACCTAGAGAACATAATGACGTCTGCGAATCATGCAGCTTCAGTCTGTGAAAAAATGCGCAGTAGGAACAACATCCTAAAAGCTGTAGCTGGTAGCACCTGAGGCAAAGATAAAGAAACCATGCTAGCTACTTATAAAGCGGTGGGTCGAGCGGCCGCTGATTATGCAGCCCCAGTTTGGACACATAGTCTATGTGACACAAACTGGTCCAAAGTTCAGGTCTGCCAAAATGCCGCTCTACGCATCGCGACAGGTTGCCTTCTGATGTCTGCCCAGGATCACTTACATCAGGAGACAAAATTGATGCCAATACGTGACCACAATCTCCTACTCTCAAAACAGTATCTTGTTGGTTGCTACCGTGAGGATCATCCCAATAATCATCTCATGGACCGAATTCCTCCACCACGACATGTCAGGCGTGGTTTACGAGACCTTGAGAGAGAGGTTCAGGGATACAAACGGGACCCTTACGATGAAGTTACATACCGAGCCGCCATTGCAGCGATCCACACTGAAGAAGTGAATCTTACCCCTATATCGCTGTGGGAAAACCCTATCGCAGGAGGTATGTTTTTGTCCTTAGACCTCACGGACACAAACGTTGACGAACCATAAATTGTACCCACATAGATGCACAGAGGTTTCACACCTTTGTGCACCGCTACAACAAGAAGAAGAAGAACAAGTGGCTCTGCGGGTTGTGAAGAAATGATTCATGGACAATGGAATACGGATTAATCTAACTAAAAAATTCGAAAAGGAACATGAATGAAATTGCAATATGTACACATCCCAACTTTGTTTTTACTTGGAGTAAAAAATAGCTCTAGAAATGATAGGCCTCTAATAGAGCAATTCATAGTTATCAGAATTTTTTTTATTCATAGTCATCAGAAGGTAAGTATGCCAGAAAAGAATGGGAGATCGAACCTTTCATCATCCTTCGACAACATAAATTCGACTATAAGGCTTCATGCACACGACGCGAAAACGGCTCGCAAGCAAGACACATCGAAAGGAATTGGCTCTTATGGGAAGCTCATATGACGAGCGACAGCAAGCGAGAGCCATGCACAGTCAAAACACGGCTCGCGAGCCGTGAATTTGCGGATTGTGGTGCACGATATGTGAAAACACGTCTCGCTTGTTGTGATTTGACAGCGGCACGGCTCTCGCTGTCGTGAGCTTCCCATAAGAGCCAATGCATTTCGATGTGTCGAGCTTGCGAGCCGTTTTCGCGTCGTGTGCATGAAGCCTAACTGTGCTTTTGTAAGGCATTCACGAAGGAACTTATACTGTGACGATCGAACATCGTGCTTATGCATGTCAATATTCCTCGGGATGCAATTGCTCCTGCATAACACCATATTGCATTGAGTGAACTCACTTGGATCAAGGTGGTTGCAGCTAGATGGGACTATAGCCTACAGTTTCAGAGCCTCAATAGCAGTCCTCCGCAATTTGTTTCCGTGCAAATTCACAACACATTCCGAACAACCAAACACTTTCAGGTTGTAACCAAACATACGTACAACAAACGTACAGCCAAGAAACTTCTTACCATCGTCAGCGAAGCTGAGCAAGGATGACTTTGTTTTAGTATCATCCTGTTTATTTTTTCGATCTTTTTTCTTATCTTTGTCCTTTCTGTCCGACTTAGTTACGGTATAGTTTGCCGAGAAATCTTCCGAAGTTGTTTGTTCGGCACCATTTTCATCGTCACCGGCACTGAAAACACGCCGTTGTATTGTCTTTTTCGGTTTTCGAAACATCGACATTATTGCGTGGTACAAGTTGCACTATCACTGGAGGCTTAAAATATAATTGAACGATACAAAATACGATTTATTTCGCACCGGGAACTGAGAGGACGCGAAAAGAAAAAATCAATCCGTCACGTCAGACAGAATGACAGCTGGGATTGGGATGTTTTGAGCGAGTCGTGTTAGTGCTGTTTTCCATGATTTATGAATGGCGGGTGGGAAACATCGCAAAGCTAGCCGAGAAACAAACCTACTATGTATCATGTTAATTAAAGTTAAGTTTACATTTTCAAAAATCTTTTCTTCAAAAAAATATTTAAATATCGTCCGAGATCAATTTATATTCAAGCCAATGCACATTCATTACGTTTCGATCAGTTCAGAGCAAGATCAGCTTTTCACACAAATTTTGTATGGACAAATTTATCTGGAACTGGGTTTTTACCGAAAATAACCTTATTTATAATGCTTTGGATCGAAAACCGACCTTACCAATGTGTAGACTTCCATGCTTTTTTATAAAATTCAGATGGGATTTGCACGTTTTCCATACAAATCTACTGTTAAGCATATATGTACATAGTCATAAAATTTATATGGAGAAGGACTCATAACTGAAACGCGTAACCCGCCCATCTTAAGTGAATGAAAAAAATGAGACTGCCTCATTGTTGTTATTTGAAAAGGGTTCGATTTTCGAATAATTAGTGCAAGTTATACATTATCTGGATACCTATTAAAGATAGAAAAAATCGAGTGAGGAACAGTTATAGGAAATTATCTTCTCTTTACGCTTGGTTTACTAATATTTTTCCAAAAACGTCACTGAAAAAAATCAGACTAAAAACTGACAAAAGTGCCAAATTGTAACGGTTTTTTGCAATTAGCTCGGCGCGCACAGGGTCCTCGAGGTCGAAAGCTTGGATTTAGCGTTAGGGGATCATCCTACAAAACATATAAAAAATTGGCTTTACCACAAATGTTCCGTTCAGAAAACGCTATTACCCTGAACTAACCGGCTTTTTAATTTAATATAATTTATGAGAACAGAACAACGCCCAAAACATCAAAAAAGAGGAGGAGGGGTAGTGAAGAGAGAAATTCAAGTTTTTCGCAAGTATGTACATATCTCGAAAACTATAAGCCCTATGACAAAATGCTCAAAGAATGAAATAAGCAATATAACATTTTCTTTCTAATAATAAACAATAATAGACGCTTTCCTTGTAAATTATAGCCTAAATCAAAAAAATATTTCAGTTTTTTGAGTTTTTGAATTTAAATTAGAACTGTAATTCCTAATAAAGTACAAGTGGAATTATAATAATTGCCAGACATACTTATATGGAAGCGCAGTTGACCCACAATATAATTTGGAATGTGTACTTCGAACAAGGACACGCCTACAAATATTTTCCCAAAACGCACGCTTTTTGTCACTTTTGAATGTCACTTTTAATGTGCCTTCTCCTGCTCTTCGACACTCTTTAAGTTTGAATGTGCTATTCCAAATCTAGGTATGAATTTCATTTATTTATTATAATTTTTGTGGATATGTAAATAGCTAATATTTTCATGTATAATTCTTAAAGCACTGTCAGAAAAAAATCACAGAAAAGCTAAATAATTTTTGCATACATATATAATATGTAATTCGTTTTTCATTTGACTATAATTAAATAGCAGCCTATTTATAAAAAGCATGTAAATATTTGTTAATTTTTTTATCACAACCATATTGTGCACCTTGACGTTGACCTTAGTAAATAACTTTTTCAAATTTTTTAATCTACATATTCACTCAATAAATTATGTAAAAAAATAAATCCACGAGTCTCATGTATAAATATAAATCCCGTATGATTTTTATATGTATTAGCTCAGCGCACGTTCCTACATATCTGGTTCAATTCTTAAGAAATGGATCCTGCTTTATAATAATTTTCGAATGGTACGTAGATGATAGTAAAATATTTATTGTTTGCTTTTCGTATAAAAAATTCATTCACTACTTATGTTATGAAGTTATGATAGAAGAATTTTATCCAGTAAGAAGGTGTAATATTTATAAAAAAAAATGGTATTAGATTCACTGGCACTCTTGAATTTCGTATAACGCTCATATGATTTTTTTATATCTTTCTTTTTGCAACTTCTAACCGTGGATAACCATTACATATATACCACATATTTCTATAAATTTATTAGTTTTTGTAGAATATAAGCAAATGTACATATATACATACCTATAAAAAATTAATTAGAGCAAAAATAAATATTTTTTTGTTAAAACCACATAAATGTAAAAAAAAAATAATTTCTTCAGTCCCTAAATTTTCAGTGTTTTTTTATGATATAATGATCGTAAGTTTTTTTTAAACAACCACTTGAATACGCTGAGAAAACCTTCAGTTTTTAAAATATCGCATTACTATCCCACTGCGGCACTTCAAGCTGAACAACAGCATCTTTTGGACAAATTTGCCGCCTATTCATTATTTTTTCCCAATTCATATGCAAACATAACTTACGCATCTTAACTATCCTTCGCCGCCGCGCGTCGCGCCGGAGATATGGGTCATATGTATGTATCTGAATGGGAATTCACACATTTCATTTCATGCACCCATCAATGTTCCGTCACCGCGGCACTATCGCCGCACCATATATCAACACATCACGTATCGTCCTCGCCAATTCATACACCCGCACCCGCCAATCTATCCTTATCCATCGCTAATTACACAATACGAATATCGACGCGGCCGTCGTCGTCGCGCTATCTCTATCGCATTCACATTCATGTACACGCATAAGTTTTTTTCGTTCACACAATATCTATCGAAGTAGCGCATGAAAAGAAGAGTAACAAGCAAAAGTGTATCTACATTGAGAAGGAACGTTCTCTTCGCTTAAGGCATCTAAATATTTTCTCTTATGGACCCACCGTGCGTCCAGGTCGAAATTTTACTTAGGACACTTCGATGTATGGAGCTGAACGTTCTGTATACTTCTGATTCTGTGGTGCAACGCAACTATGACTAAATAAAGCGATAAGGCGACCATAGGGCTTTGATGGAAATAGGTGCTCCAAAAACATACAGAAAATCTCTTCTTACTTTTCCATTATGAATTTATTTATTCAAATATGAAAATAATTTACATGTCAAGTTACATGTACAGTACAGGCAATAAAAATAAAAATAGAATAAAATCTATCACAAAATGTTACAAATAAAATAAAATCTACAGTGTATACAATATTCATACCGTTTAAAAACAGTGTGATAGCTCAAGTATCTCAATTTGAAAATACAAATTAAAAATCAGTTTCATTGAATTCGGTCGTCTGCAAACCGGAACCAACCGTAAATGCAACCACCGTGGCATGATCCAATTTTCCTGGCAGTGATGTAAACAGCGAACTCTCAACAATACGTTTACGTGCGCCACGATGTTGAACTCGTGTCAATTCCACCTCTCGACGTATGCCCGTCGTTGGATCTGTAACAATCTTATAAAACAATTCGCGTTGCTCGAGCATTTTACGACGGGCGGCCGTTATCATTCGTACAAAATCCACCAATAAATTGCACAACTTACGTGCCGACGTGCACGGACACAGCGTTCCGTTTATCCCATAGCTGAGCAAATCCTCGAGACGAAGCAACATGAGAGCATGCCGTTGATAGGCTGTCACCATGGGCAGGCCAGCTGCCGAGCGAGGAAACTTAATAGTAGACGATTTTTGTGTGATTCTTGGCTCTATAACTGTATGAGATCGTAAATATTTTGGACGAGCGGCCGATGTCTCAATTCCACTTGTCGGTCTTTGGGAATGTGAAACACTTGGCGATTTTTTGACGCGTGGCGGTCGTTGTGGCGCGTGTGAATTGTTGCCGGACGAACTGCTACTTGCGGCATTCATTGAAAATCGTTTGTCTTGCTTCTCTTCGAGAGGTGTTGTGCGTGCGGGTATTGCTGAGGTACTTTTATTCTGTCTCTTCGGGGCCAGTTGTGGCTCAATTGACTTTCTCTCGGCCGAAAAGGGTTCCGCGAATTTACCCACAACCGGATCGAAATTATCGCTAATTCCATCCGAAGTGAGAAAGACAATGTCACCGGACTCGATGATCGTTGACGACAATGTTAAATTGCTTAGTTCGGGCTTGTTTCCATCAACTGGCCCGATGGCACCTAGTGCGTCTCGCATGTCACGCATAGACGAGATGTCGTGTGATCCTGAAACAATATTTAAAATTAAAACTACTCTTTGAATACAAATTCACATTACCTTGTGTAAATTCTCGAACACCATGATTTTTCGAATATACGTATCCTAACGAGTCGCCAACATTACACGCGCAAACAACATATCTTCCAGCATTTTCTCCCGCCAGGGGCAGTACAACCGCTATAGTTAACGTGCTTAAAGCACCTCCTGTTTCAAGAATGCAGGCATGCCCCTCCCACAAACTTCGTAACAAACTAACGAAAACATCGCGTGTTGAATTGGCTGCCGTTCCTTGTGCTGTACCAAATACGGCTGTGTTCAAATAGTCCAAACAACCTTGCACGGCCGATCGGGCTGCTAAACGAGCACCCTCGCCCCAATTCACTCCGTCGGCCAGAGCCATAGCACACGAATTTCCTCTCACCACTATACCATAACAGTCGGCAATTGGACTGCCCATCGATTCCTTTGTAAGGAAATTGTTTTCATACAATGAAATTGAAATGCCGTGTGCGTGTTCCGTTTCATTTTTCCAATCCACAACACCAGCTATTGGTTCAACGCCGGCAATAGTGTTCGTTGTTGAATCCACTTCCAATTCATCTGTATTTTGATTACACAGTTGCTGCTGCATTTGTGCCGCATTACTCAAAGCACTATCTATTCCAAAATTGTCGTTTACTTTTACACTATCCAAAAGGTCCGACTGATCTTGCATAGTAACACTTTCAGTCTTAGACTTATCGGTTTCTGTCGTGGAGTTTTGTCTTTTGTTGACCATACTAACGACAACATTGATCGTAGTTTGCTTATCATTTTTTGAGTCCGTCTTGTCGATTGAGTCGCCTATTCGAGAATTTTTCCGCGTTCGCGTTGATGACGATGTTGTCTTATTGGCATTCTGATCCGATCGATATTTTGCATTGACGAGTTTCTGTTTTTGTTGAGTTGTTGAGCTTTTGCGCACTTCCAGATCCTGTTCATTGTTCGTATCGATAAAGTCAATGTCAGAGCCGGCGCTTAAATGCAATTTTGAACGACGCACGGCTGTCAGACCTTCACCAGGTCCAGTACTGGCGGCCGATACCGAATGCGAGCCGGCCGGGTAGCAAGCAATTTCTAAATCGGGCAATTCGTTTGGCTCTTTGCCGTGATGTATTTCGGGACCAGGCGAAAATCGACTTTCCATTCGCCTGTAGATATGGAAATATACATTAATTTAAATGCTTTCGGTTCTGTTTTGAGTTAAAAGCGATCTTACCCTTCCAAATATTTTGTAATAAATGTTCCATCTTCCACTTTTCGCGGGCTAAGTACAGCCGAGTGACGTCCACCTCCATCGCGTGAATCGCCTATGAAACTAAGCTGGCGAAAATATGTTGTCACTTTTTGACGAAGTGATGGCATATTTTCTGATTATGGCAAAAATTAGGAGATTAAAACATTGTCCTCGCGGGCTGATTGGTGGGAGATCTTTTATGTGTTAATTCGACTGAAAATAAAAAAATTAAAAGTTATTAATGTTAAATATTAGGTCGTATTTTTAGAGTAACCTATTTTTGGGATGAGGCTTCACTGGCCTTATATCTTTATGGTGGAATTTATCATTCCTGGACATGTTTTGTGCACCTAATAAGGATTTAGCTATGTGAGTTTTATTTGCAATTGGTCCCTAAAGAAAAACGTTCTTTAGAAAGTGTCTACTTTTGGAGGTAGAGCTTCTATGGCAGTATGTATAATACCTTTATGTAGCCTCAATTCATCCCACAATATAAAGGATTCTACACACCCATTTCAAACAAATTGGTTCAGTACAGAAAGGAGAAGCGCCATTAGTGTTGCCATATTTTTTTTAAGCCTGTAAGGGACAAATGCTCACCTGCCTAAAAAAAACGGGATTTCATATTCTTAAACGGGACAAATAAAAACACTATATACACAATTATAATTTTTTGTTGATTATTGTTACTTCTTATATTTTAATGAAGAAAGTGCAAGCTGTAACATATTCTTGTCTGATTTTACATATTTGAAAAAATCTGTGCAGTTATAATCATAGTTGAAAATAGTCATTAATTCACTTTTTATCAAATTGGGAGTACATTTGTTTCTTAAATCAGTCCATTTTAACACCATTTGTGAAAAATCCCCTTCTACAAAGCAGTTGGAACTGGGAATGATAAAGATGAATGAAATGACATTGAATATGTTAGGGATTTCATTCCTGGAAAACCCTTCCATGATTTTCTTCCACTTCTCAATCGCATTCATGCTTTTATCCTCAGACGAAGTTGCAATGTGCACGCTCTTTTTAGTAAGTTGAAGTTCTTCATATAGGGAATCCAGGTTCAATTGATCGATCTTCAAAATTTCCGCAACTTTTCGAAAATGATCGTAGTTTATCGGAGATTTCAAGTTTAAAATAGCATCTTGGAAAGAATGTTACTTTCTGAAAAATCATACCGTGGTAATAAATACCATAGGAAATTTTCGTAACTGTAGAAAATCATTTCCGATTGACATTTTGGCGTCAGTGCTTAGTTCACTCATTATTTCCCTTGCTTGAATTCCAAAAAAATGTCTTGTATTCTTTGCTGGATTTTTTCGCCAATTCCGTGCATTTCAGCATGCATCTTAACGACTGACAGTCCGATTCAATAATTTTCATTGTTGCTTCAATGGAAACCATTACGTTATGAAGAAACGACAAATACGCCAAGGTTTTCTTCTCTTCCTCTTCAGATGTGATTATCTTCTCCAACAGACGGGGGCATTCATTCCAAGATTCCAGAAAATGAGATTTTAATGCAGGCCATATTTTTAAGACTCTTTCGACAGCAGGACCAAGAGATAAAAACCTCGTGGCAACATGTTTTATTATTTTTTCCCATTGCATATTATTCGCTTCAAACTGTTGTTGCAAGTCTGCTCTGCGTTTCGCCGATCTACTGAAGTGATTGCATATTTTTAGTATCAAACTTTTCAAGTCAACATCTAGTTTATCAGCACTGTATTTTTCAGCATTGCGGAGAATATTAACGGGACAACCAGCTTTGAGAATTTTGTCGTTTTGAGCTAGCAAAAGTGTATAAATGGAATGATTTCTGCCGAAGTTTACATTAGTAATGTCAGCGGCAAAAACAGAAACTTTTTTTAAGGACATTTGTCTCTCCAACGTGTCTACTAATAGCTTTGATATTTGATTTGCAGACTCATCGTTACATTCCACAAATTCCAAAAGACGATTTTGAATTCCGGTATCGTAGTCAAAGAATCGTATGCAAATCGGAAACATTTTTCTGTTCTTATTGTTACTTACATCTGTCGCTATCGAAAAGTACAGGCGTTTTTCTTGGACAGTTTTTAAAATATTTTTGCAGACTCTTTGGCCAATACTTCGCATACAATTGCTTCTGCTTTTGTTCTTCCGCAAACTGTGAGCAATTTTTGAATCACTGCAGATGTAATAACTTATGCGAACAATCCATACTACTATAACTGAGGGAATGTTTTACCGTGTGATAAGCCAATGCCAGTTCTCCAGCAGCCTCCGTTTCCAGTGCAGACGTTGTAGGCTTCGAAAAGAAATTGGTTAAGTTACTCGATGCTCTATTGCTAACAATATTCACGTGAGATTTTGTAGATGCATTTTGTTTTATATCAGCAACGCCACCATGAGCACAAGAGAAATTTCTATTGCATATGCGACAGGACGCCTTGTATAACTATTTTCCCAGTTAGAATTATATTTAGTAAGCCTTTTTGCTTTCTTGGGAGGTATTCCACCACTTCTAGATGTATTACCCCCGTCACTATCACTTAAATCACTCATTGTGTGTAAAGTTTATAAAATAATTAACGAACGAAATTGTAAATACGAAATTACAGCTAGAAAGAATGTGGGCAAGAGGCAAGAGACAACTATATTTCTTTTGTTTTTATGCGCGCGTTCTATACTGCAGGAATGATATGCCGATTTTAATGAAGTGCTCAATCCGGGAATAACTGGAACCAAATATTGAAATACATATGTTTCATTATTTATGCACAATTGGTAACAGATTTTGCTATATGTGTAGAGCGCGTTTAATTCCGAAATAAACCACAGTTGATATACGGGACAAATCTTGTCCCGGCGGGACTCTTAAAAGTCTGCGTGAAATACGGGATGTCCCGGTAAATACGGGACGTCTGGCGGCACTAAGCGCCATATACGTATGTATTCGTATATAGTGAAGAAGAAGCGGGTTTCAAGCTACGATCACCGAGCGATCATCGCATGAATCTCTATAATTTGGATATTTTCTTTGGGGAATCTTTTTTCGAAGAATTTCGTTCTGTAATTCCATTCGATGTTCTTTCCCAGAACGGAGAACTGAATTGAATTAATTTCGGATGATAATAATGCCTTTTGTATGATAAATCTCTCGAAATTCGGTGTAATTTCAAGATTTTGAGGATTCGAACTATCGAGTACACACTGTAATTAAAGATGAACGCATACCCACTTGAAATTGATTAAAAGCCGAAATAAACGAACCTTATTAACACATCCATCACATATTTTACTGTTAATTAGCCACATCCCAACCCGAAAAAGATATCATTAATCGATAACAAATCAAAGTGACATCAAATTGCAGTCTGGAACGCCTTTTTGTGTTCAAATTTTTTATCTTTAATTTAATGAACGATCAAAATTTTTACCTGCGATTGTAATGCATTGGGTCATATTTTCGATATTGATAAATATTTATAATATGTATCTAAGTTGATGGCAGCGTCATTCGTTATTGGAGTTATCATCATTAATGTGGTGGCACAATATCTCGACGTGTTGGCAAAGTGTTAGTTACAAAAAAAAAGTTGGAAAGGTGTCAGCCAAAGAAAAATCCATCAACTATAAAAATAATGGATATTATTACAAAACGCCACTCAAATGCAGTTTCGCACATTGGGTGGATATATTGGATATGCCTGATGTATGTACAGGACTATTTTCAATGTACTTTGTTGGGAGCTTCAACATTTTAATTAGTGCACTTTGACAAAAATATTAGCAGATTTGGATCTATTATGAAAATTTCACGATATGATTACGATACAGATACATTTTAGAAAAAACGAACTTCCCGACCAAACTGCATTGATAGCTAGTCCTGTACATTTCTTCTTTTTCTTTTAGCGGTGCAGAAAGGTGTAAAATCTCCGTGCATCTATGTGGGTACGAGTTATGGCTCGTCAATGTACATTTAGGCTTATTAAATGTATCACGCTCTGTGGCTCACTTGGTTGAGTCGCACCCTACGATGCTACTAGCATCCAGAGGTCCGGAGATCGAATCTCGGCGTGGTCCAGGAAATATTATATACACTCCGAACGATATGCAATGTAACGTTGACTCGAAGTAGCCTATAAACAGCTGAGTGAACGCACCATGCCCCACAAGGGGTTACGGTACAGAGAAGAAGAAATGTATCCACGCTCTGTCGCTACTTGGTTGAGTCGCACTTTACAATTCTAGTAATTTAGAGGTCCGGAGATCGAATCTCGGCGTGTTCTAGGAAATGGAAATGTATAAAATGTTGCAAGCACTATATTGCTTGCAACATTATATACACTCCGGGGACGATTTCAGGATCTGCTGCGCCAAATTTTGATGATGCCATTTCATTAATATTGGCCTGAAACGACCGAACCTGCAATCCTTTTTCGCGAAATCGTAACAATTCTCCAGATATTCAATGTCAAAGTTTGACATTTATATGGGGTAGTTCAGGTTTTAATTGGGGGTATTTTTTAGTACATAGTGATGTCAATCAATAGCATTGCATCAAAAATAACATTTTAAATTTCATTTGCCTCCCTGTCTAGCAAATTTTACAATTCTTGCTCGCAAATATATTCCGACTTTTCATATTATCAACATCTTTCCCAAATTGGTAAAACTTACTATTCTAGTGGGATTGACTAAAATTAAAACGTCAATTTTGATGGCATCGAACACTTTCCCCAATGTGTAAAGCGGAAATGTCCCTCCTTTTTTATCAAATTACATAACTGGCTTCATAGAAAAGTCAAACTTTGACATTGAATATCCGGAGAACCGTTATGATTTCGCGAAAAAGGAATGCAGATTCGGTCGTTTCGGGCCAATATTAATGAAAGGGCATCATGAAAATTTAACGCCGCAGATACTGAAAACTCCCCGTGATATTCATTCATTAAAAAAAAAAATACCAGCGCCACAGTCCAACATTGGGGGAGATTTCAGTATCTGTGGCGCCAAATTTTGATGATGCCATTTCATTAATATTGGCCTGAAACGACCGAATCTGCAATCCTTTTTTGCGAAATCGTAACGGTTCTCCAGATATTCAATGTCAAAGTTTGACTTTTCTGTGAAGATAGTTAAGTAATTTGATAAGAAAAAGGGGGTATTTCCGCTTTACACATTGGGGAAAGTGTTCGACGCGACCAAATTGACGTTTTAATTTTAATCGGTCCCACTAAAATAGCTAGTTTTACCAATTTGGCAAAAATGTTAATAATATGAAAAGTCGAAATATATTTGCGAGCAAAAATTGTAAAATTTGCTAGTCTGGGAGGCAAATGAAATTTAAAATGTTATTTTCGATGCAATGCTATTGATTCACATCAATATGTAGTATGAATACCCCCAATTTCCCGTTAAAAACTGAACTACCCCATATAAATGTTAAACTTTGACATTAATTATCTGGAGAACCGTTACGATTTCGAGAAAAAGGACTGCAGATTCTGTCGTTTCAGGCCAATATTATTGAAACGGCATCATCAAAATTTGGCGCCACAGATACTGAAATCGTGCCCAACATTGGACTAAGGCCGAAGATATGTTAGTGACATCCACTTTCCAAAATCTTTACCGCTTTTTTGTTGAGGTGTTGAGATCAAAAACACGATCAATACTGATATTTATCCTCATAAATGGATACCCGTTTAAAATCTGAGTGACACCATAGACCGTCACGTGGATCGTAAGTTCGAAAAACACCATAAACTGAATTCGTTCACGGTGAGACTCGAACCCACGACCCTGTGTACCGAAGATGTGCGAACTAACCACTACACCAACCAGATTACAACTAGTTTTTTGAAGGATGCTTTTGTAGTCGATGGTGCCTAAAATATCACTTGAATCAGAAATCGTCAATATTCATTGTTCAATTCAATGATTAAATGTTCAACGTTAATTTAAAATTTTGAATTTTCATTTCTTAATGTTTATTGTCATTTGTAGTTCAACCCTCTTTTCAGAAAATTTCCAGGAAGGCCGTGGCAAGACACTCCCAGGAAATTGCCAGGAAGGCTGTAGTCCTGCAAATAAAGAAACCGATTAAGAATTTACTCTCTTTTCCATAATTTGAGGTAAAATCGTATAACAGGTACAAACCATTAAGCCGCTCCCGTAATTCGAACGGAAGAGCCTGGGTAAGGAGCTCGATGGTATGTTGAAGGAGCTCCGCAAAATGCGAGCCTCATCACTTGTTTATGCTGTGGATGTCATTTGTTATTTTACTATCTTTTTCCTTAAAGAGGCTTGTCCTAAGGTGATATTCCTTTGTGTTTATTACCTCATACGCCTTGCCTAGTGTCATGTCAACCGGCAACCCTGGTGGCCAACTAGAATACGACGACGCCTGGCACTCATAGTCAGTCGTTCACCGTCCGCCGACCGATATAGTTTACCCGATACTCGTCCGCCGCCGTTCGTTAAATAAGTCTATCTGTCCGTCCGCTATAATCTAGTAATAAGTCCGTCAGTCCGAGTTGAAAGAAACAAGCCGTAGTCCGGTTAAAACCGTCAGCCGTCCGTCCGTGTCCTATTGTCCGTGTAGTGATTAAGTTCAGTTTTTGACAAATAAAGTATTGTTAACCTATATAGACACACTGTGTTTCAATATCCCCAGGAAATATCCTTTCACTTCGGCCTACTCCTGACATCTCAGAAGTGGGATATTGGGGTATATTGTGGTGAAAACGTAATTACAGTGTTCAAAACGTGTCGAAATGTTAAATTTACGCGATTTTACCGTAAAACAGTTACGCGAAAAATGTCGGCTTGCCGGGCTGCCCAATTTCGGAAACAAGTCGGTTCTTGTCGAGCGGTTGCAAAATCACGTTAGCGCGAGCGAGACGGCGAGTGTGGACATGTTGTCTAGTCGTGTGAGTGAGTTGGAGGAGACGATCCGACAACTTACGACGAAAACAGTCGAGAATGTGCCATACAGCGCGTCTACTCCGATCTTTTCCCGACCGCCATGCGCTCTCGTCACGATGGCTTCGCAATCGCAGTACAGTCAATCACCGAACATATCATCGTTACCACCATCGACGTGTATCCATCTTGCGCCGCCGCCGCAGCCGCCACTAACGCAACCATCGACGTACACAATGGCGCCGACAGTGACATCGTCTTCGGAAAATTCGCCATATGGCTTATCTTATCCCGTATACCACACCGTCCACCCGTCTACAGCACAAGTTCCTGTCTCCGTCGCGCCAGTAAATAGTATTTGTGCTCCGCCACCATCATATTTTGCGTACCCGCAACAAACATTCTCATCGTGCAATACGAGCGTGCGTGATATCATTGACATTCTCCCAGAGTTTAACCCTTTTGCTGTCGGGACTCTTAGTTCGGAACAATTTGTTTCGCGTGTGACGGATCTGAAAATTGCGTACGGTTGGAACGAAAAAGTGTTGTTGATGGCAATATGGTCGAAGTTAAAAGGACCTGCCAAAACGTGGGCCGAAAGTTTGCCCGTTTTTGATTCGTGGTCCGGTTTCGTTCACCAGTTTTTAATCGATTTTCCGGATACTAAAAACATTGCGGATTTGCACGTCGAAATCGCCGACGCGAAACGTCAGTCACCCGAAACGTTAGAACAGTTTTATTATCGCATATTGGCGTTGGGTCGCCAGTGTCATTTGCCGGACATGACGATCGTACGGTACGTCATTCGTGGGTGTGGTGACTCGGATTTCTCTCGAATTACTTCGACTCAAACATTCCGACAGTGCTCCGATTTGCTGATTGCAATCAAACAGTACAGTGCCTGTAACTCTGTAAAATGTGGCAGTGTTGCTAAACCGCGATATACGGACATATCACACGCAAACCCCAGATGGAACGACCCACCATCTTCACCTTTCCAAAAGTCTGACAATCGCGATAAAAACGTATGTTATAATTGTTTTAAACCGGGGCATATATCAATCCGTTGTCCCCTTCCTCAACGTCGCGAGCGGTGTTCCGTGTGCTCCCGTACCACCCACAAAACGGTTGACTGTCCGGAGCGGTCTACAAGGCCGGTTCCGCAAACAAAAACGTACGAGATCAAAACGAGTCAATTTGGCAGCGTCGAAACGTCAGAAATCGTTAAAACCATCGATGTAAACGGCCACGAAGTAGTAGCGATGGTCGACCCAGGTAGTAATCGCACGTTGTTCCGAGAATCTTTCGCGTACAAAATCGGTGATGTGGTTGCATGTGACGTGTGCATAAACGGATTCGCTGGTGGAAATTACCAGTGTAAAAACAAAACTCGTGCGATTTTGGAAATTGACGGCGGAAAATGCGAAACCGATGCACTAGTGGTCGCGGATGACTATTTGCAACACGATGTTTTGTTGGGCCGTGACGTATTGTGCCGACAGGGCAACTGCTTAGTTATCCGTGGCGAACAGTGTTGGCTCGAGAATGAGCAAGCGATAGACGTTGGCAAATCGTTGAACGAGAATGAACGTCAACGAGTGGAGAGCCTTGTAACCGAACACCGAGGCAGGTTTGCCACAAATATTTTCGAGTTGGGAAAATGTTCCAAGCTGCAAATGTCGATCTCTCTTACCACTTGTCAGCCGATCGCAAGTAAACCGTATCGCATTCCGTACGCCAAACGCGAAATAGTGGAGAAACTGGTTGCCGAACTATTGGACGCTGGTATTGTTCAGCCGTCTACTTCCGCATATGCGTCGCCAATAGTATTGGTTGAGAAAAAAAATGGAGAAAGTCGGTTATGTGTCGACTATCGACGATTGAATGGTATTACGGTCAAACAACCATTCCCGATGCCGAATATCGAAGATCAGTTTATGCAGCTCTCCGGAAACAAATATTATACCGTATTGGATCTCCGGATGGGGTATCATCAAGTCGAAATGGCCGACGAGTCAAAGGCATTCACCGCTTTCGTTACCCACAATGGGCATTACGAATATACACGTATGCCATTTGGTCTCGTAAATGCGCCTGGAGTATTTCAACAGCTGATCAACGAAATCGTCTCTCACATGGATCCCGGAGAAGCGATAGCATACTTGGACGATATCATTCTGCCGAGCCGAGATGTTGAAAGCGGTTTTACGTCTCTTCGAAAATTTTTCCAAATTTTGGAAATGTACGGTCTGACAATGCGGTTGGACAAATGTAAATTCTTGGCCGACGAGATAAATTACCTGGGCCATATAGTAAACGAAAACGGTATCCGACCGGGAAGTGAAAAGGTGTCTGCTATCGAAAATTTTAAGCAGCCATCAAACATCACCGAGGTGAGAAGGTTCTTGGGGCTCACCGGATTCTTCCGGAAATTTGTGCAGGACTACGCACTTATAGCGACACCGCTAACTCAACTACTTCGGAAGCCGGAACAATTTTCGTGGGACGTCGAACAGCAGAAATCATTCGAGCGACTCAAACTTGTTTTGTGTAACGAGCCGGTGTTGGCATTGTTCGATATTCATGCGCAACACGAAATACATACGGATGCCAGTACGATTGGGCTAGCCGGAGTCCTCTTACAGTCCATCGACGGGAAGTGCTGGAAACCTGTTTTCTACTATAGTCGTCATTGTACCGCAGCCGAAAGTATCTATCACAGCTATGAGCTTGAAGTGCTCGCCGTCGTTGAAACGTTAGATAGATTTCGAGTTTACGTTCTGGGTAGAAAAATTCGTATAGTCACCGATTGTTCTGCGATTGCTCAGATTAAATCTAACACCGAGATGAAGCCACGCGTAGCGAGATGGATGTTACGATTAATGGAATACGATCTTGATATTGTACACCGTGCAGGGAAACGCCTTGCTCATGTCGATGCGCTGAGTCGTGCTCCCGATTTACCGCCGACCGAACCTGCAACCGCCGGATTCACATTCGCCATTTCAACCGGAAGTGACGATTGGATATATGTGATGCAGTTGAAAGACGATCACCTGCGACACATAATCGCCGTTCTGAAAAACGAAGTTGTAGACGTGCAGGTGAAACAAATTAAATCGGACTTTGAATTAAAACAGCACCGGTTGTTCCGTAAAACGAGTGAAGGACTCAAATTAGTAGTGCCGAAATCGCTTAAATTCCGTGTCGTGCAGCATTGTCATGATAATTCCGGTCATTTTGGTGTCGAAAAAACATTGGAACGAATTGGACAATATTATTGGTTTCCTAAAATGCGAAAATTCGTGAACGATTACATCGCAGCGTGTGTGAATTGTTGTTATTATAAATCTCGCGCGGGAAAACACGAAGGACGATTATACTGTGCCGATGTAACACCAATACCGTTTCGTCAGCTACATATCGATCACCTTGGCCCCTTTAAACGTAGCAAGAAGGGAAACATGTACATTCTCGCTATATCGGACGCCTTCAGCAAATATTTAGTAGTAAAAGCCGTGCGAAATACATCAACCCAACCGGTTTTGAACGCATTGACCGATTTGACCAGTTACTTTGGACTGCCTCAAGTGGTCGTCTCGGATCGTGGTACCGCCTTTACGTCTAAAAACTTCGCGACCTTTTGTGAAACTTATAAAATCACTCACATTAAAACCGCTGTCCGAACCCCTCGCGCGAACGGGCAAGTGGAGCGCGCGAATAAGACTATACTTTCGTTTTTATCGACTACCGTGGAAAATAAAAACAATTGGGACGAATTATTACCGACACTACAGTGGACTGTTAACTCACAAAAGAACGCGACGACGGGATTTAGTCCGAACGAAATCGTATTTGACTTCAAGTTAAGGGACTTAACCGCTAATAGTCTCATTTCAGTGTTACAAGATGGGGTTGATGTTGCGAACGAACTCGAGCCGATCGCCGCTGATGTCGGAACGAAACGAAAGCTTGCGATGGAGAACATCACACGTCAACGACTCCGCTGGAAGGACCGTTTCGACAAGCAACATTCATTACCGAGAGAGTACGCCATTGACGACATCGTATTAATCGAGAACGACGCCGCATCCACTGGGGAAAGCCGAAAACTAGAGCCTAAGTATAAGGGGCCCTATATTATTTCTCGTGTCCTTGGTAAGGACCGGTATTTGATCGAAAATGTGCCCGGCTTGCAAACATCGAAGTCCTTCTGCTCTGTGTATACTTCCGAGAAGATTCGCCCTTGGTGTTTGGAACCACCCGAAGTTTCTGAGGACGATGTTGACGTCATCGAGGACGATTCCGAGGCAGGAAAGGCCGAGCTGTCATGTCAACCGGCAACCCTGGTGGCCAACTAGAATACGACGACGCCTGGCACTCATAGTCAGTCGTTCACCGTCCGCCGACCGATATAGTTTACCCGATACTCGTCCGCCGCCGTTCGTTAAATAAGTCTATCTGTCCGTCCGCTATAATCTAGTAATAAGTCCGTCAGTCCGAGTTGAAAGAAACAAGCCGTAGTCCGGTTAAAACCGTCAGCCGTCCGTCCGTGTCCTATTGTCCGTGTAGTGATTAAGTTCAGTTTTTGACAAATAAAGTATTGTTAACCTATATAGACACACTGTGTTTCAATATCCCCAGGAAATATCCTTTCACTTCGGCCTACTCCTGACACTAGTGTTTTTGCTGTTGATAGGTACAACGCTATTTTAATAACATATGCACATACAATGTATATTTCAGGCACCATAATAATCCATTACAAAATAGCAATGTTTGGAGGGTTAATAGGCTATTGTGTCCGAAAAAGGAGAGACTTGTCTGGAAGTAATGTTGCACCTGACAGATGTCCGATGATGATAATAATCAATATTCCAAACCATGATCATCTCTTAAGTATGCTGACTACATATTAAGCAAGTGGACGAGTAAAAACATGTTTTTTTTTTAGAAAACAACGTTAGTTGGATAATTGCAAAGTTCCTGTTTAGAAAATTTAAACACTTCTCGGTGATTGAGTATAAACGCTAAAAGAAATGTTTATATACACTCAACCTATGAGAACGACACCATAACTAGCGAAGACAGCTTAATCGCCCCCAGGCCTTATCGGAATTTACATGTAACTCAAGTGGCTTAGCAATTTGCTAATCACACACGACGACTCTGACAACAATAGCACAACATTAGTTCAGATATAACTCAATCTTAGCATCCCGTGTGGTATTACGTATTAAACAACACAATCGCGAGGCCCTCTCAGCACAAGATCTTTGTGTGGCACTTTCTAGCCAAATCGCTTTCAATTTCATTCAATTTATGGGTCCGATGCCACGATCACATTCTAGTGCAAATACCCACTGTCACTACTATCTTTATTTCCTTCCCAATCAAACAATTGACATCGTAAATTAAAGAGTGCCTGACCCTACATCAAAATAGGCAAGTTAAAGTTCAATCCACTTTGCGGATGCTGACTATGGCATGGCGCTGCATTGGGCGGCCGTCGACACCAATTCGAAGAACTCAACTTGTCAATGAATCGAAGTGAGAGACTTGAGTGCACATGCTTTGCATTTCAAGCGCAAGCCAGGGAGGGAAGATATTTCTTCCAATATCTGAGTCATAATCTCGAGAACCCTAGCCAGAGCCACCCAACCAGCTACTCTGCAACGAGTTAGCCAAGGCTGCAAACAAGAGAGCGGGGAAAATCAATTTCTATCCGCATGTCTTGCACGTTCATTGTACTTTAACCATATTGTCGTCCACAGACACCACAAGGGAGAGAGAGACCTCGTAAAACCCACTATCAACCCGCGACTTCTGTTATCAGTGCAGCGTAGAGCTGGCGTCAATTGTAAACAATACACATTGCAAACCAGATGCGATGCAAAACAAAAACAGTCCCACACTTATGATGCCCGAGGCAGCCAATAAGTCATTCTGTGTCGGTGCTGCTAATCGCGCAACAAAAACGTACGACTAATGCTTGATTCTAAATAAAAACCGCCTAAATTTAGTGATTAATCACTACTCCATCGAGCAGTGATCTATTCACAAGCTTGATTAGGATGAAAAATAATTTTCTTTTCAGACTATGCGTTGCGTGTGCGAGTGGAAAAAAAGGCGAAACGAAAACGACGTCATCGCACGTCGGGACTGTCCTTTGTTGTCTGAGGTTGGAATCCCTATACACATCGTCCTCGTTGCGCTCACATGGAATTTATCGATATTTCCATTTTCTATTTTTACACAAGCCCAAATGCAATATGTAGATACACACATTTTACCTGCAATTATTAAGCAATACCGTGGAAGTGGAAGCTAGCGCCCAAGGTCTTTCGTCATCCACCATGCAACATTCAATTTTCGTGATATGGGAATTTCAATTTTTCTTATTGGACTCACCTGCAATTCCGATAGATGGCCGTTGTATCCTTATTGGAAATTGACTCGCGACCGATTTGTTAAAATGGTTGAAATGATGCGATGTGATGGTCGATGATGCGAAGACCGTCTCCCAACAGCAAACAGCCAACTGTCTGTCAGACACAGAGCAAGACTCAGACTGCGGTGCGGAAGTAAAGTTTCGAGTCCGCCCATGCCCGATACTTAGCACGAACAAAATCGTATTGGAAACAACAACAACGAATCAAACTCCCCTCGCGCCCCACGCAGAGGGTTTTGTAGTTTTGACATTTATTTTGTTTTGATTTCTCCATCGTTGTGCTAGTACAAAATTTATAAGATTGGGAAAAGTACAGTTTAAGTACAAAATTATTTGGTTCATTTCATTAATTGAACACTCAAGCCCTATTCGACAGACTGGATCATTGATCCTGTCCAAGTCGAATGAAATCGGATCAAAATTTCCCAAATCGGTAACAGCTGACTATCGTGTCATCTGGCCCCATTATGTAATTATGCACCGTGCGAGATACAATTAAAAGGATAAGTAGCAAGAAATATTAAAATGATTAGCTCTGAATAAAGTTTACAGACCAAAAATACTGATTAACAAAATGACATACGGGAAATTTTAGGGAAATTGTTCGCGGAGACATCTAGGGGATTAGTTTGGCAGATGATCCAAGTCATACCCTGGATCAACTTCCAGGATTAGCATTTTGTATGGGATTTCCAATAAATCTGGAAATGATCCAGTGAGTCGAATAGGGCTTCAGTTTTTGAAGATTTTATAGGGACCACAGCATCTATCCAGGACTACTTTCTCCCGTTAGCGCACATGCCACGAGTATGGTTACTATTAGACTTAATTGCGGTTACTAGTAGACTTAGGAGGTTTTCACACTTGTGCTTAATCTGGCCAGATTACGTAATCTGCGGTTTGGTGAATTTGAAAATATATGGAATTTGACAGCTCAAATTAAGTAATTTGCACAGATTACGTAATCTGGCCGTAAGTGTAAAAACCTCCTTACCAGAGTGTCGTTAATAATAAAGCCTAGTACTGACCTCGAGAGTGAAATTTTTCGCCACTGCGATTTTTCAATGAAAATGCATTCTTACTGTCGTGGAATATGTGGGGAATGCTGGGGAATTCCATAAGCTACAATCCGAAAACAGTTCCGTAATTTTTCTCGGCCATTTTATGTATTTTTTGCCGATTCCCCGGTTATTTCATCGTGAAATGTCAAATGACCGGGGAATCGAAAAATAATACATAAAATGGCCGAGGAGAATTATGGCACCGGTTTCGGATTGTAGCTTATGGAATTCCCCACCGTTCGTGACATATTCCACGACAGTAAATATCCATTTTTATTGATAAAATCCCTGGGCGAAAAATTTTAGCATCAGAAAAAATGCTTCTGCTGTTGCTCTCAATGTGGGTCATCAAAGGCAAATGCGTGTGTTCTAAATTGAAATGTTTCTGCTGATGCCGATACCGACGCGTCAAATGTATTTCAAGCATTATGTGGGTCTTGTATTTAAGAGAGGGTAGTCTTAAAGCATAAAAAAGTAAGTCGCCCTGTTCTGTCCAAGCTAACTTATCTTGTCCAATAAAGTGGAACCTCGCTAAACTTATCCCATCGGGACCAGGGGGCGGTCTAAAAGTCGGATTAAGGTCAATCCGTACTTTTCAGTCATCAGTGATAGTTATTTTACATACAAGATTGTCAGTTATTTGGTTGACTGGCAATCATTTAAGTTGAATGGAAAATTACTGTTACCTGTGACTAATGACTGAAAAGTGTTGATCGACCTTTATCCGAAGACCAATACGTCTAATCTACGGAAAACAGCACTAATTCCACAAATTCACTCCTTAAGCTCGCCATGGACCTTATCCAATCGATTGAATTTGTTGATTCTCAGATAAATTGGAAGGTGTATGAGACCATCCATTCCAATTTTTCATTGGACGTGTAGACCATATTGCCATGCAATTTTTCATACAATCTGTTATGATTGATTGACAAGCATGTGTTTTTAGTTGCTGATTTGTTGACATAAGCCGGGTGGTCATTCTTCATGTTGTGGTTGTGGCGGTCATTCTCCATCGAAAGTAGCAATGGATGACCATCTTCCATTGCCACAAAATAGATAATTTTCGCTATGTCGTGTTGTGTGGATCGTGAGACTGTCATGTCAGATTGCGCGATAAATTGCTTAGTGTGTGCCTCAGATCGATTTTGTGCAATCGATTGGACAGTAGTATATGGCGAGCTTTAGGAGCGGTCGTGTGCAATAGATTGCTCAATCGATTGGACAGTATATGACGAGCTTAAGAAACATATTTCAATGGCTATGTCCACACATGTGCGCTTTCGTCTTCCCTATCGTCTTCAAGCTCCGTATCCACTTTCAACATTGAACATGTCATTGATTGCGTCAAGTGAACAGAAGAGATCAATGTCTCATTCTATCCAGATCTGTTCATTATTTATCGTTAAATATGTGTCACGGCTTTGGTCAGGACGGGTAAATGATAAATTCTTTCATGAATTGTATGAATAGATGATGTGTTGTTAATATTTAACATTGGCAATTGCGTTCAAGAATGAATGCGTTTCTTCCATAGGGCATACATCTCAAGTTTCAATTGTCAAAATGATGAAGACGAACGAAAATTGAAACTGTCTAGACAGGCACAATGTCTATTCGTTGAATGCAGTCATCAAGAATTTATTTAATTTTATTGGGAGTGTACTATTTGGCACCATCTGCGCAAATTGGTTTGAAGCTGGAATAAGAATGCATTTGATTTTCTAGTACATTTTTTTCCTATTTTTTCGATGTCATAAACAGCTGTTTGATTAAATTTCTTATTATATGCCGCTCGCTGCCAATGCCGAGGGCATGTGCAAATTGCATTCGCCGGGAACTCATCTAGTAACTGACGAATTAAGAAGCAATTCGTCGTTGTTTGATTACATTTTTTTGCAGAACTGTGTCCTGTCGATTTAATCCTTTTGGTATACCTGCTGGAATTGGGAAATGGCGAGTCCGAAATTCATTGTGAGTTACATAAAATATTTTGCATTGACATTGTAGCAGAATTAATGGGAGTCTTTCCGTAAGGCGACCAACTGTCCGGGATCCTGCGGGACAGCTCCGTATTTTACCAAGTCTTTCCCACATTGAGAAACCTCCCGAAATTGTCCCGTAAGACATCAAAGTATCCCGCAGTCTCTCCATGTAGTTATGTCTGAAATTTTAGAGATAAAGAAAATTATTCTTAAACTATTCCCTATTGATATGTTTATAAAGGCATCCGACGATTAAAAGTATCTATAACAATCCAACCGATTCGCACCTTTTTAGCATTTCTAATCTTAAGATTTTGATCAAATCAGGAATAAGGCCAGGAAAGGAAATAACAATTCTCCAGATTAGGCTTTAAAAATGTCCAGCAGATTAGATGGTTTCAGAAACAGACAGAGAATTGGTATTGGTCGTTCGTACCGTTGATTACCAAAAAGATCGTTAATTAGTGTAGTCAATTATTTGGTAGATAAGTTAATGGTGATCTCTTGTTGCAGTTGTACAGTTTAAGAAAAGTTAATTAAACAATTCTCTCCTTTGTTTTGTCCAATTTTTGTCTAAAATTTCTAAAAACTTAAAGTATTCTTCACGGAAATCCTTTACATTATATTCAACAGAAAAGAATCAAATCCATGGCCATAGTTGGATCCGGATCAATTGTTGCATTTACCGGTATCAGTTTTTACAATGGCAATGAGAAATTTTACGAAACAATTTTAATGCCAGTCGTCCGACTATTTTCGGGTGAAACAGCGCACAATATGGCCATATTTTTATGCAAGCACAACTTATTTCCAGCCGCTCGGCACAAGGACTCCGAGTTACTTGTAAGTTGGGGTTGAATGACGAATGTTTATCTTTGTTATGATAAAACGTAATTAAATTCTTAGAGAACATCATTTTTCAACCATCAATTAGCAAATCCTATCGGTATTGCAGCCGGTTTCGATAAACAAGGCGAAGCCGTTGAAAACTTGGAGAAAATCGGATTCGGTTTTGTTGAAGTTGGTTCAGTGACGCCGCTGCCGCAGCCGGGTAATCCTAAGCCAAGGGTTTTTAGATTGCCAACGGATGGGGCTATAATCAACAGGTGAGAATCAATTGGATTATTTAGCGTTCTACACATGCACCGCTCGTGTTGGGCTTAGACGGATCAATATTTTTTTTCTGTTTTTTTTTTTTGCAGGTACGG
The DNA here is from genome assembly GCA_949715475.1 of Microchrysa polita. Taxonomy (NCBI): domain Eukaryota; kingdom Metazoa; phylum Arthropoda; class Insecta; order Diptera; family Stratiomyidae; genus Microchrysa; species Microchrysa polita. The sequence goes on along the minus strand of OX454420.1, from coordinate 87,300,258 downwards.
CTTCAACAGCCTCGGACATAATGCGGTCTTTGATAATCTCAAATTAATGAAAGAGAAGCAATCATTCCAGGGCATACTCGGAGTGAACTTGGGAAAAAATAAAACCTCCACAAATGCTTTAGATGACTACTCAAAGGGCCTGATCACCTTCTCACCACTAGCCGACTACATTGTAGTCAACATAAGCAGCCCAAACACGCCCGGTCTACGAAGTTTGCAAAATAAAAAAGAACTTCAGGACTTACTTTCAAGTCTGCTCAAAGTCCGCGAATCTCTACCCGCCGAACAACGAAAACCCATTCTCCTAAAATTAGCCCCCGACTTAACGAAAGACGATATCAAAGATATCGTGTCGGTCATTAAACATCGTAGCTCTAAAGTGGATGGCCTGATAATCTCCAACACGACTATTGAACGGACGAATTTAAAAAGTTCTGAATACACGACAGAAGTGGGCGGTCTTAGTGGCGCTCCGTTAAGACAAAAATCAACTCATCTTATTGCCGAAATATATTCATTGACGAATGGTGAAATTCCAATAATTGGTGTTGGTGGTATTTTCACCGGCCAGGATGCATTTGAGAAGATCGAAGCGGGCGCTTCATTCTTACAACTATACACGGCATTTGCTTTGCACGGCCCGCCGGTTGTGACGAAAATTAAAAATGAATTAAATGAAATTTTAGCGGAAAGGGGATTTAAAAGTGTTCAGGAGGCAGTTGGTTCCAATTTCAAGTCGTACTTAAATGGAGCATGTGACTATGCGTAAGGGGTAGAATAAAAAAGTTTTGTTTTAATGGTTGTTTTATATTTACGTATCATCGTCATCAATGTGGCGCAAAAGCCTGACGTCGGGCTGTCGCGGTTACGTGACCTTGTCCTCCAGTTTCGGAAGCCCTGCAGCTGGTTGGCGTCTTCACCTACGGAGTTCTCCCGGCGAGCTCTCGGTCGTCGAAACAACCTTGCTCCATCAATTCGTTGTGCGTTCATCACCTTCTTTGGCATGCGATTATCGTCCATTCGTTGTACATGCCCCGCCCATTGCAAACGTTGGAGTTTCACAATTTTCGATACTTCCACCTTATCGTACAATTGATACAACTCATCGTTGTACAGGATACGCCTCGAACGGCCCTGAAAATTTGCCGAAGAACCTTTCATTCGAATCTGTCTAGCAAAATTCCGGAGGAGGTCCATGCTTCGAAGCCACAACATAGCACGGGTCGGATAATCGTTTTGTACACGCGAAGCTTCGCGTTCCTGTGCGCAAGTTTCGAATTATGTAATTATAGGGAGGACCGAGAAATAGGTCTTATTGGCTAGTTGTATCCGTTGCCTAATTTCGTCGGTTTCGTATTTACCTATAGTCGCCCTTTATTTGTAAATGTACTAAGTCACATACCTGACCAATTGCATTTGAGCGTTATGTCACCGGGTGCCGGGATCTACCATACATATTGGCAGATTATCAATCTAAAGCGCAGTATAGAGCTCGGGCGGAATGAAAATGAAATTTTTGTCCGCTGCGATTTTTTCAATGAAAATGCATGCTTACTGTCGTGGAACATGTCGGTAATGATGGGGAATTCCATAAGCTACAGTCCGAATATGGTTCCAAAATTTTTCTCGTCCATTTTATGTATTATTTTTCGATTCCCCCGTCATTTCACCGTGGAAAATATCTAATGACGGGGGAATCGAAAAATAATACATAAAATGGCCGAGAAAAATTTTGGAACCATATTCGGATTGTAGCTTATGGAATTCCCCATCATTACCGACATGTTCCACGACAGTAAGCATGCATTTTCATTGAGAAAATCGCAGCGGACAAAAATTTCATTTTCATTCCGCCCGAGGTCTATTCAGGCACAAACACGGCCAATCCAAACTAAATTCAAATTTGGATTGGCCGTGTGTGCGCCTTAAGAATACACAGTGCGTTTGATAATGCATTCAAAGGAAATTACCGTTTATCGTACGATCGATCGCATTGTGTGTGGGGCACTGATATAATTTGTACAGGGTGGCACACGGGAACCTGACGATTTTTAAAACGTCGAAAAAATGTGCTACACAATTTTTTCTTGCCACTGGAACACTCAGGACAGTTGCGGAGTTTAGTTGACACCCATTTCAAAAGATTTTTGCCAAGGAATGTTGCTCGTTTTCATTACTAAACTTTTGGAGTCGTTTCCGGAAGTTCCTAAAATCTTTCCAGCAGATCCACTTTAATTTATCCAGGAAGGATATCAATACAGTTCCTTGGTTCAAAGCGTTTTAATTGTAAGATTAACCAGTGGACCATCGAACACCGTGTTTATGCATATGATGCATTAAAGCGTAATAACTTTTTAATTACAGTGAGAGTTCCATCGTCCCATCAGAATGCATTTGTTCCTTCGCGTAAAACCCTATTGCATTGACTGGGAAAAACTTCGAACAAGGTGGTTTCAGTGAAGCTAGACCACAGTACACACTGCTACAGCGTCAAACCAGTTCCCCGCAAATATCTTCTTGGCAGGGTCATATCAAGATTCTTGGTCGGTCCCTCGACTTAACCAGATTTGACTATTTTCTTTGGGTTTCTTGAATTATGCATTTATGAAAATAAACTACGTTGAAACAACTTAATCCACCCACGAAGATATGGGGCAAATTGAAGTTGATTAATTGATGGAAATTACCGAAAACAACTCTTAAAGTTTAGTGATGAAAGCGGACACCATTAGTCAAATGATTTTTTGTTAAAGGGTGTCATCTAAATTCGGCGAAGGTTCTGACTGTTTTAGTGGCAATTAAATTTTGTAGCATTTTGGAATTTTTACGACTTTTTTTTAAAATCGTCAGATTTCCACGTGTTACCCTCTATGTACCCCGCAGGAGGGTCGGTGTCCTTGTGACACCAGCCAAGGAAGGCTGTTTGTAGTGGGACAAAGATCTTTGGTGAGTTACGACAGCACGGACCTAGTAGCGCAAGGGGGCCCCTGGTACAGTTGATACGCCATGGCGAGGATCTGTACAAAGACCATTCGGGCGGTAACGTTCCCGTGCTCCTGAGTTATGTACGGGTGGCTCTTGGAGTGACCTACCTCCTCCCATGACTTACGGGAGGGAAGTCACTAAAGACCAAGCACGATTATGGTGTCCTCTGGTGGGGGAGTGCATCGTATGGTAAATCGTGTGAGCTTCAGAGTTGACGGCTTCGCATGACCCGAGTCCTGAAGGGGCTAGTTAGGGAGAAAGGCCTTGGTGGTAAATGCCTACGCGCCTATATCTAACTAGTTTGTGGATTGATGACCACACTGCCCGAATCGCATTGCTGACTGAAGGGGCGACCTGGATGTGAAAAGCAGCGCTACGAGTCTGCACAGGCTCGTAGTCACAGGTCCAACGAGCCTGGGATGTGCACATCTGAATTCTTACGTGAGACTTAACCAATAGGGCGCCGAAGGAGGATCACACCTGCTATAGAGAAGCCTATAGCGAATAGTGAACTACGGGGATGGGTGTGCCCAAGGGACCATGGTCCTTGCCCATCAAGGTGTTGGCCTCCTAGTGGCTGGAGGTTGTTACCCAAGTCATCCAGGTAGTGATGCAACCCCGGGGTTGGGTTCCTGAAGGTGAGTGCATTCGCCGGATGGAGAAATCCCCGTCTGGCAACAACATCGTGTCAGTAAAAAGCCGAAGGTCCAAACACTTCGAGGGACCGGGAGATAAAGGCCGAAAGGCTAGGTGCTCCCCTGACGGTACACCTGTAGATGGTTAGCTTGTCACCCTCTATGTAGTCCCGGTGACTGTATGTGTGAATTGATCTTGCTAATGTGTAAAGATGTCCCATTTGCAATAAAATGAGTAGAAGTATGGAAATTTCGTTTTTACGGAATAGATGCGAATTTCGGAGAATATTGCTCATCCTTGTGAATAAATGCGAAATGTTCTAATTTAATGATAATATGTGGAGACATTTCTAAATGCAGTTGGCCGAGTCACAAGCACCATGGCTTGCCAAACACCAAGCACGATATGAATTAAACTTTGTTTTCAGAAATGCGATTTTTCTAGCTTTTCTCGTGGTTCCGCGAGTCCCAAAATTTAAATGAAATATGTATATAAAAAGGAGTAAAGCTGGTGAAGTAACTCTTTGATTTTTCGACAACTGAATTATGAGTATGATTCAGTTGTCAGCTAACTATTTTCTAGTTGATTTTTCGCTTATAAACTATTTCTGAATAATATACACGCGACGTTTTTTTTGTTGCAGTGGTGAGTTTTTAACATTGGTTTCACTGTGAATCTCTAGAATTTTCAAATTAATAGAGTTTAACAACGAAAAAATGTACAAAACTATGTTTTATGCGAATTTCAGCGAAATTTCTAATATTCAAAATTGGTTTATGCAAAATTCCTGTTTTTTATATGCGAATCTCCGTACCACTAATGAGCATTTTTATTCCCAATATTTCAGTTTCATTGATACGATATTTGGTCGGCAAAAATCCTACATCGGAATTTTTTTGGATTATGGTTGGGAATGGTCCCCAGATTATGGGATAAAAAGTCCCAACCGATTGGCGGCAACCTTTAAACAAGGGGGGAAGGGGTTCTTCTTTGTTTTTTGCGATTATTTCAAAAACGACAAAAGATCTTTTTAAAGTAAACATTTATATTTGTCAAAACGTCATGTCCATAGTCCCCTCAAAATTGGAGCTATCTTTTGGTTTATTATTGCGATTGGACGTCATAGTCACCCCACCCACCAAAAATCATATCGGATAAAAACTAGGGATACCTCCCATACAAAGTGACTCACCAGGAGTTTGTTCTACGCAAACAAAGTTGTATTGGGTCACTTTGTATGTAATTTAAAACTAACATGTATTTGGCAAGAAAAAAAATTTAAAAGAGATGTACCGCCATTCACAGCACAAAAGCTCAGTGGTCGAAATCGGAATGCGTTCAATGTATTCGCGAAATTGGTGAAAAATTGAAATGTCAAAACGTGAATAGAAATTCAAGCCGAAAGCGTAAAAGAGACAACCCTATAGTAAGCCGATTGTATCGAGCTGGGATTCTGCAGAATCGTTCAACTAGAAGTTCTTTATTTTCTTCGTAGGGAAATCGGGAAAAACTTGACGCCTTCTTGTGAGAAAACTACAATAAAAAGTGACATCAGATAATTTCGGACGATTCGATCGGACGGCTAGTAACGTGACGAAGCGCGTCAACGTTTCGAGTTTCGGATCATTTTTCATGTTCGTGCGATTTTCAGTGTTGCGCTCATACTTGTCGGGATCCACACGGCACCGTGAGACGGGGGTCGCCATTTTGTCTGGCCGGCTGATCTTTTGGAAAATTTGTCAAAAAATTTGCACGATAAATTATCGATCATTGCCAATTGTGTGTGCGTTTTAGTTTTTGCGTGAAACGAACACACCCGCACTGTGTGATTTGTGGCGTGCCACTTGGTAATCGTGTGCGTCGCGCGACCCTACCGAAAATTGCGAACGGGCAACGAAATACTCTTCTAGTCGCCGACAGGCAACCGCCCCGAAAATATCTTCTGCCAGCTAAACAACGTATAGGAATATTATTATCGGCGACATACGACAGTTTTCATCCACATTATCCTGTAGGATTGGATTAAGGACAGACGAAATATTCGGTAAGAGGTGGTGCATGTTAATTGGGAAGTTCTCGGGGTAATGGAAGTCATCAGGAATTTGCGTCGTTCCGCTGGTCGCAGAAAAAATTTTTGTTGGTCATTGTACGTACACGGTGAGCGTGTTTATTTATAAAATATGATAAAATACAAGGAGAAAAGCTGGGCGAATAGGAATAGGCTTCCAGATTTCTATCACTTCCGGAAATCATCAACCGATGACCTGTGTCTGCCAAATGGGGGTGTCATGTTCCACTTGCCGACAGTGGCCTCATGTGGCCCAGACGAAGTCCTTTATGCAGTTTCACACATTTGTGCGATTGTCACACTCGGCCAGTCGTGAAAACGTCATCGAAAGGCCATTTTTTCGGCCCGATGCCGATGAGTGGTTTCGATGGCGAATCACATCTGAAATCTGACAGTTGGGGTGTTAGCCGCACCCCCACACCAAAGTGTCGCCTGTGTCTGTTCAGTGTTCTAATCGGCGAATTGGGGCGTTCGATATCAAGAATCATTCGCACAACCAAAGCTGCTACTTCTTTGTACGGAGCTTCTTGCGAAAATTTGTTGTAGCGGCGGGTCAGATGGCCGTAAATCAATTGAGAATTTACTTGCGATGCAGTGTTTTTAATTTGGTAGCCGGCCGCGCCGTCGTAAACAAATAGAAAAACACATTGGCATTGGTCACTGGCGCGGTGAATCAGCTGCTTATTTGGAGATGCCGACTTATATAAGTGCGGAGACAAAGCGAGGATTCCAGCCAAAAAGAAAATTTCATTTATCGTCTCAATCCGTGGTCGGGGAGACGGCAGATATATTTATGTGTCATTCGTTGTATGTAAGCACGCGGGTCGGGATGTTGGTTGCGATTAGATCATGTGGAGTGCAATTTACGAAATCGCTTTGTTTGTCATGTTGGCCAATTGCAATGTATTGCACAATATAATTTTTTTTTAAATAAGTCAAGTAGATGATTTTCGGAATTATGAAGCTGTGGTTAAATAATGTCAATGGCACGGAATCAAAATATACCAAGACCCATTGAAAGGCTTGAGACGAAAAACTATTTTTCAGCGTTGCCTGAGTTTAGTTAAGGGTCTTACTTTAGAGAACATATGGCAACGCAATGCATACGATAGTCTAGAGTGGCTATGTACACACTATCTAAAGGTACATTTTCCTCAACACGACTCCAGCTGTTCTAGCGACAGCGGCTCGCTCATTACATATAAAAACTAATTTTTCTCTCATTCTAAAAACGAGTTTTTATATGGAATGAGTGAGTCGCTGTCGGTAGAGCAGCTGGGGTCGTGCCGAAGGAAGTGTACCTTTAGCATACGTGTTTGGCAAAAAAAAACAGATTCATGGGCTTTTTGCTATCCAGTAAAGAACAGAACAGCACATTCTCCACACGAATTTGACAGTTGCTTTCTATATACAGTAGAAACTCGAAAAATAGAATCCGCTAAACTAGAATTGCTTGGAAATTAGTACACCTTTTTTTCTATTAGCATAACTCTGGAATTGGAATTGGAAATTTCTAATTTATGAGGTAACTCTGAAATTGGAATTGTTATTTCTATTTTCTACTGAAAAAAGAAGGACGAATAGCTTCTCAGAAACCTTTGTAAAATTTTCCGTTGCAGTACAGTTGTTTGAACAAAAAAGTTCTGCTTATATGTACATAGTAGAATCCAAAATTGTTGAGAAAAACACACTTCCAGTTATCCGATTGAATTCATTTAAGTTTTATTTTTCAATGTAACTCCCCTTTACTTCAATACAACGATGAGATCGTTTAATAAGATCCTGCACCCCTTTCAAAAAGTAGTCCGGTCCGCGGGTTTGTCTTGAGAATGGTCCAAAACAGCATCTTTCAGTTCCTTCTCAGTCTCAAATTTTCGTCCTCGGAGGTCCTTTTTTAATTTTGGGAACAGGAAGTAGTCACTTGGGGCCATTTCTGGGCTGTACGGGGGGTGTTCAATTTCTTCAAAACCGCATTTGACCACAGCAGCCTTGGCCACCGCGGCGGTGTGAACTGGTGCATTGTCGTGAAGAAGCAGCACCCCTTTCGCCAGTTTTCCATACCGTTTCTCCACGATGTTGGCCCTCACTTGGGTCAAAATATCTGCATAATATTTCCCTGTTACTGATGTGCCCTCTTCCTTGAAGTCAATCATTATAATTCCCTTGGAATCCCAGAAGATGGTGGCCATAATCTTTTTCCGGCTCTGCTGCACCTTCGCCTTCTTGGGGCGCTCCTCATAAGGCCTCCTCCATTCCATGGACTCCCTTTTGGTCGTGGGATCATAGTAAAGGACCATGGTTTCGTCTCTTGTCACAATTCTGTTGATAATTGCATTCGAGTCGGCGCGACACAGCTCCAAAAAGTCTTTCGAACATTTCATCCGCTGCTTCACTTGATCTGCTGAGAGGAGTTTCGGGATCCATCTTGCCGAGCTCTTCCTCATCCCCAAATGTTCGGTAATAATTCTTTCGACGGTGGTTTTTGATAGACTTGTCCTTTCTGCAATCTCTGATAACTTTAGCCGCCGATCACTCAATACAACTTCCACGATTAATTGGACGTTTTCTTCGGTGGTCTCAGTTATTGGGCGTCCGGTGCGGGGTTCATCAAAAACATTCGTCCTTCCTCGCTTGAATTCCAAAATCCACCGGTAAATAGTCGCCTGGGATGGTGAAGAGTTGCCGTACACGGATATGAGTTATCTCGAATCTGGGACGCTGTGTATCCTTTCAAAAAAAAGGAATTCAATGACCGCGCGGTACTTGATCTGCTCTATTTCAAATACGAAATCAGAATGCGACACAAATAATTTCCTAGCCGGGGGCCCTTGATTGCACAATTGAACTCATGTTTAGTCCTGTTATGACCGAAGAGTTGTTCTATCGAATAGCGGTAAAATGAATTTAATCGGATAACTGTAAGTGTATTTTTCTCAACAATTTTGGATTCTACTACGTACATAATACATAGTGAGTGCGGAGAAGTGCATGACTCGCTCGAATATTTCAGTAAATACGGTTCAAAAGTAAAAACAGTGCTGTGCCAATAATACAGGATGTCCAGTCGTATAGTTAAAGGAAAGATGAATACATTAAGGCCCGTATTTATGAACATTCCTTAACTCAAGGAGACTTTTTTCTATGAAAAAGTATGGGAAATGACATTTAATTTTTTTGAATTTCGGCATCCTTGACCCAAGGTCTCCTTGACCTGTGGACTTTCGCATAGCGGCGGTGACATCAGGAACAAAGCACAACCCTGGTCAAAGGAGACAAAAAAATCTCCTTGAGTTAAGGAATGTTAATAAATACGGGCCTAACTCTGTCTAAAAAGGCAAAAATTATCGAAAAAATTAGACAAGGGTTTTCTAACAAAGAGCTGGCCACGCAATATTGTGTGGCACCCTCCTTCATCTCCTACCTCAAAAATAAGGAGATGCAAATAATCAATAAAGTAACTAATGCTTATTTACCCGTCAAAAAGGAAACGCTGCACTCAGCTGAATTCGCGGAAATGGAAGATAAACTTTATGACTGGATATTAAAACAACGCGGGGAGATTTCAGTATCTGTGGCGCCAAATTTTGATGATGCCATTTAATTAATATTGGCCTGAAACGACCGAATCTGCAATCTTTTTTCGCGAAATCGTAACGGTTCTCCAGATATTCAATGTCAAAGTTTGACTTTTCTATGAAGCCAGTTAAGTAATTTGATAAGAAAAGGGGGGTATTTCCGCTTTACACATTGGGGAAAGTATTCGACGCCATAAAATTGACGTTTTAATTTTAATCGGTCCCACTAGAATAGTAAGTTTTACCAATTTGGCAAAGATGCGAATAATATGAAATGTCAAAATATATTTGCGAGCAAGAATTGTAAAATTTGCTAGACAGCGAAGCAAAATAAATTGAAAATGTTATTTTCGTGGCAACGTTATTGATTCACATCAAACTGTGGTAAAAAAAATACCCCCAATTTCCCATTAAAAACTGAACTACCCCATATAAATGTCAAATTTTGACATTGAATATCTGGAGAACCGTTACGATTTCGCGAAAAAGGATTGCAGATTTGGTCGTTTCAGGCCAATATTAATGAAATGGCATCATCAAAATTTGGCGCCACAGATACTGAAATCGTGCCAACAACGCGGAAGAAATTGCGTATTAGATGGCAACATCATTAAAGAAAAATACCGGCGTACAGAGGGCTGCGCCCGCAATACGAGGGTTTTTTAGATTTTGGGTACACACATAGTGAATAATTTTGCACATATATTTTATAGGTAATAAATAAGAATTATGCACAATATTAATGAAATGCTTCTCGTAAATCTATTTTTGGATTGGTCTAAATAAACGCGTTCCAGAATGAAAGGCTAACGCCTTTCATTCTGTAACACTTTTTAATTAGACCAACCCAAAAATAGATTTACTATGTATCATGGTTACATATATTAAATGCATTTATTAGCTGTAACTCCGTTACCATTACTCCAAACTGGAAAAAAGCGATGATATGAAATGTACCCATCGAGTTCTTTGATTTGAGTACCCATACGTCCATGTCCGATAAAAACTAAAAAAGTCGACTTTTTTAAATCTCCGGGACACCCTGTTAGCTTTGTCCTACCAACGTCTAAGTATTTCGTACTAAAGACTCTTACGATTCAACACATTCCTACCAAATTTCATAACGATCAGTTAGTGAACAAATTTTTAAAGCTCCGTGACACCCTGTTATCTTTGCCCTACTAACTTCTAAGTATTTCGTGCCAAAGACTGTTACTATTCTACACATTCCTACTAAAATACATGACGATTGGTTAAGCCGTTCGCGAGGTATTTAGTGAACAAATTTGTAAATGTCCGGGACACCCTGTTATATTTGCCATACCAATTTTTAAGTATTTCATGCCAAAGACTGTTACCATTCTACACATTCCTACCAAATTTCATGACGATCTGTTAAGCCGTTCGCGAGTTATTTAGTGAACAAATTTTCAAATGTCCGGGACACCCTGTTATTTTTGTCCTACCAACTTTTAAGTATTTCGTGCCAAAGACTGTTACCATTCTACACCTTCCTACCAAATTTCATGACGATCGGTTAAGCCGTTCGCGAGTTATTTAGTGAACAGACGGACGGACAGACGGACAGACGGACGGACAAAATCGATTTCATAAGGGTTTTTTTTGAAAAATCTAAAAAACCCTAAAAAGCACTTGCAATTCTTAGAGCTTCGTAGAATTAGACAAATAAATCGTTTAATGAATGCTAGATTTAAGCGCCGTTTCGGATTGCGGAATCTTTAAGGATGCGACGAAAAACTATCTAGCGACACCACAGCGGCTTTCAATTTCAAACGTACATTTAATGTAAAAATACAGCCCATATTACAGATTATTTCCTATAAATTTGAAACGTTATCTATTTTTGATCTTTCTTGCGATGTGAATGTTGTAATTATGTTAATTTTCAATTATTTTGGAATAAAAAATTAAGTACATAGTACTTGGAAATTGGAAATCCTTGAAAATTTGAATTGGCAGAAACTTTTATCTTCTAATTTTCGAGGTTCTACTGTATGTAAAATAATTCGTACCCAACTTCATGTTCGAATTTGTATAAAAGTAGTGCTGTTCTGTTCTGCACTGGATAGTTATTGCTGCAAATATCAAACAATGACATTAGCTGTCCATACATTAAAACACTTTCCGACAGAAAATCATGCAGTCTTCAAACGTGAAAGGAATTCTTGAATGCCTTTCATGCCAATCAATTATCATTGCGAATGCAACGTTTATAAAGCAAATCAGAATAAAACGATTTATAATGATTTTTTCGATGGAAAGCATGCCCTTGATAGGCACCTAATCTGATACAATTATTTTCTACGTGCTTCTAAACGTTATTTTACGATATCATGAAGTATGTAAGTAGTCACGCTCTGTGGCTCACTTGTCCGAGGTCCGGAGATCGAATCTCGGCGTTGTCCAGAAAATATATACATAGTGCTTGCAGCATTATACAGGGTGTCCCGCATTGGGTGGTCAATACTGTAAGGGTTAATAGCGCAACTTGCTTCAGCAAGAAAATTACCAATACACTCGGAATTTTTTTTTACCGTTACCTTGTTATCGCTCTTTTTGTGAAAGTCATCGAAAATCGTGACTTGTCATGCAAAATCATAATTTGCAGCCCCCCTGATAACTTAATCCAAGATTTAATTTCAGTTTCAGAAACTACATTAAATGCGTGTTTCTCTAACACTGCAATGTGAATATGAAAAGTGATATACCGTTGGAAAGCCAACATGTTGAAGCAACTTTTATCAGCTTTGCAGAGTTGTACGTATAAAGCACCGTTATGAAATTACTGTTTGAATTTTCGATGAAAAATCTATTTTAAAATTTCTATTAAGTTTGAGTAACTGTATCTTGAAAGTGGCGATAATGTTGGCAACAGGAAAAACTTCAGTTTTTGTAAAATTTTATGTAGTTTCTGAAACAGAAATCAAATCTTGGATTAAGCCATCAGGAGGGCTGCAAATCATAATTTTGTATGACAAGTCACGATTTTCGATGACTTTCACAAAAAGAGCGATAACAAGGTAACGGTAAAAAAAATTCCGATTGTATTGGTAATTTTCTTGCTGAAACAAGTTGCGCTATTAACCCTTACAGTATTGACCACCCAATGCGGGACACCCTGTATACACTCCGAAACTTTATATGGAATGTAACGTTGTCTTGAAATAGCCTATAAACGCCTGAGTGAACGGACCATGCGCACCAAGAGGTTACGGTTCAGAGAAGAAGAATAAAGTATGAAGCCGCTGGGATACATCTTCTTATACTTTTTCCACCTAAATATAGTGTCAATGGTTTGGCCAGACCTATGTGTCGACAGAAGGGTTAAACCAAGTGGGTTGCACTCAGTGCAAACTTTTGGTAGAAAGGGATGCGCGATTCCTAGCCACACACATTTTTAACATTTTTTAAACAAAAAATTCCATGCGACACAGTAGGACGGAACAAATACAAATTCAGCTGACAGCCCATTTTTGGATATGTATTGGTAGCCCAGCACGCTTTAATTGATGTATTGGTGTGACATTTGCTAACATTCCGAAATAGCAGATTTTCGGGTTGCCAAACCTAACATTGAGAGTAAAATGAGTACTATACGAAATGTTCCAGTTTCCCTTCTCTTGCAAATTTACGTATGTAATTGTGAAGGGTTTTATGAGTCTCTGTTTCGCAATTTCTCACAACTTGAATGTGCATGAATAGAAGAAATTCAACGCATTCATAAAGATGGGCTACGAAGCCACTTATAATGAGTGCCTGAACTTGGTATAGAGTTCATCGTTGCCTAAAATTCCACAGGAAATTGGTTTTCTACAATCCTTGCGTTCAGTGATTTTGAAAGTTTGAAAACACTTTGAAACCAGACAAAAAATTTAACATTTCATTTAATTACATATTAAAAAGTACTTTTCTACTCTTTTCCGGAATCTTAGCCTGTTTTCACTAATACAGTGCGAACAATCTGTTTACAATCAATTGACCAATGACATAGCCTGTCTGCATGATGTTTCTGACTTTAAACGAGACAGGGCAAATTTATACACAAATTTAGTATCTTTTCCCATGAAAAATTTAATTTAAATATTTAAATTACATAAATGTTGTCTCATCCACAATTGTGTGCAACGTTTCAAAATTCCTGAAAGCAGGGACTGTTTATTAACCCTTCAATAAATCATGCGACAGTAACCAACATACCATCCAATCCATTGGACGATCCAACATTTGCGTTTATCTGACGATGGATCACATAGTGTATGGCGGCCCGTAATCTTTTTCCACAATTTGACAGTACATTAGAATCCGTCTAAATGTCCACACTGATAATTTGATGCAGGACTGTAACGGTTGTTTATTTTAAATATTTGCAACAAGAAGCGAAATCTAATTTTTAACGATCTACGTCAAATATTTATCGTGCACAGAACCGGTAAACGACTCGATTGTGGACTAGCCATACACGTACACGTCTTGACATTTATTTTCATTGTATGTATCGCATACACTCATACGGATTTCACCACATTTAACCACGTTTTCCTAGAGATTTGGTTTGTGATTTTGGTTGAAATCACGTAATAATACGTTAACAGTGCCGAAAACGAAGTCGTTTTCAGAAATCAATGAAATGTGCTTACAGTATACTATTCAAGTGATTTCATGTGACAATCGTAAATCATTATTTTGCTTAAAAATCGTTCTAAGCGAAAAAAAATGTGTTTGTAAGGTAGACAGCAATTAGCTGCAACTTGTTTGGTCCTTGTAAACTATCCCTCCCTTCTTTTATTCTGGAGACATGTGCAAAAGTAAACAGACGATTCCATATATTTTCGTAACGAGATTTTAATTAAAATCACAGCGAAATCTATACGAAATCCTAAAATGTGGTGCGCCTGAGTGTATGCAATATATGTACAACTTTGAAAATAAATGATAAGACAGTAGAGTGTGATTTTTTCCACTTTTTAAAAAACATAAATCATTGCAATAAATTTTTATAAATTACATTTTACTTCTTGTTGCAAAAAAAAGTAACATAAACAACCGTTTCAGCCATATATCAAATTGTGGAAGTGTAAATACAACTACGCCTATAAAATCATGCCTAAGTGGGGAAATAAGAACGAACACTTTGGGTTCGGGGAGTCAATATTCGGCCTCGTATAGCGTACCTCTTTCTTTCGCACGGACACGGGATTAATCCGTATCCAGATGATGCTCTAATCCAGAATCCAAACGATATTTGCCCGTTTTCATTCGTCCATTCTATCTTCCGTGATTATATCAGTTTTTCTCTCTCTCTTGAAAATTACAGGTCCTACTTTCATTTCAAAATAAGATGTAATAAAAAGTAGAACGTTTCAAAAGTCGAAAATAAACTATAAAATGACATTCGACACACGTGGTCGTCAAACGACGGATCCACCCCAGACACAACAGGAAGCACAATCGGATACTTCCGCGGCCACCGACAATGGCGAAATGTAAGTTTCAGTTATTGTATGCCAAATCCTAGAGACGTCAGACAATATTCCAGAATTAATTCATTTTCGTGCCTATCCTTTGCAGATCACATGAAAAATTGATTGCCTCCTTTCCGGCGGCTAAATTACGCACGCTAACTCAGAAAATTTCAAATCCACGATGGGTTGTTCCGGTTTTGCCAGAACAAGAGCTCGAGTGTCTCTTGAATGCGGCAATCGAATTAACGTTGGCCGGTAAGTACGCATCATCTATATTGTTGCTTTGACGGAAATTAAATAAAAGAATAATGGGGCCGTCGCACTGATTTTTCTTAAACGTTCGTTTAAGATTCTTCATATTGAATAACCGATCACATATCATTTGCATTTCCCCAGGCGTCGATTACGATTGCGAGCCATGCGTGCAATTTTACCGGGAAGCGATGACAACATCATTTGCAAAAATCTTAACGGACGAGGCTGTGAATTCATGGAAATATAATATTCATCACTGTATTTTAATGTCCTGTGGCAAACTATTGCATTTGATAGCGGTTCACATGAAACGCGACAATCCCTACTTACTCGATCTGCTTGCTATGGCCCTAGATCCGGATAATAAGTTCAACACATTCAACGCCGCTCGTCATCCCGAATGTTTCGGACCGGACTTTGTGTGGGGCATACTCGATGAGAATCAAGTGTACGCTAAAGTTCCGCCCGAGCCGAAAAGCCCACGTGGGTGGCTTGTCGATCTGATCAATCGTTTCGGTCAGCTTGGCGGCTTTGATAACCTACTGGAACGTTTCAATGCGGGCGTCGCGTTGCTGAAGAAACAACCGTCATCGGATGATGTGCAACAACAAGGCTCGACAAGTTGCGCTTCGACGCAAAGCTTAAGTGACGATTCGTCGTCAAAAATGAAAACTTCAACCATGTCATCCAGCGGCGGAACGAACAGTACGAGTGCCAGCATTGTAATGGACGATTCCAACAAATTGTCACTTCCACTTATTCACGCGTTGCTGCGACCGTTCGGTCAATGTGCCGAGCTACTTACCGTGCCGACAATTGAAAAGTACTTCATGCCTATCTGGGAGGTGGTTTTGGAATTGTTAGATAGTTTGTCCGACGACGAGCTGAAGCGTGAAGCGAAGCCCGAGGGACGCAGTGATTATATCAATGGAATCGTAAGAGCGGCTCGTTTGTTGGCCAGCCGTTTGCCGAATCAGGAAAATCTTATTCGGGATTTGGAGATGTTTAGATTGAAAATGATTTTACGTCTTTTACAAGTGTCCAGTTTTAATGGGAAAATGAACGCTCTGAACGAGATCAATAAGGTTTTATCCTCAGTGACATATTACTCACATCGAACTCCGCAGTTGGCGTGCATGCCGGACGACGAAATGGACTGGCTGACGGCCGAACGGATGGCGGCATGGATCAAAGAGACTGACGTTTTAGGCATAGTTTTAAAGGACTCCCTTCATCAACCGCAATACGTGGAGAAGCTGGAGAAAATCATTCGATTTTTAATCAAAGAACGAGCTTTAACATTGGACGATTTAGATGCTGTGTGGCGTGCCCAAGCCGGCAAACATGAGGCGATCGTGAAAAACGTGCACGACCTTCTTGCAAAACTCGCATGGGATTTCAATCCAGAGCAACTTGATCATTTGTTTGACTGTTTTCAAGCAAGCATGACGACGGCTAATAAGCGACAACGTGAACGCTTATTGGAACTGATTCGTCGGTTGGCGGAGGACGATAAGAATGGCGTGATGGCCCACAAAGTGCTGAAACTCTTTTGGACACTGGCTCATAGTGCCGAGGTGCCACCCGAAGTGTTGGATCAAGCGTTAGCGGCCCACGTGAAAATTTTGGATTATAGCTGTTCACAAGAAAGAGACGCTCAGAAAACGGTGTGGCTGGATAAATGTGTTGAAGAACTCAAGTCGGGCGATAGTTGGGCACTGCCGGCACTTCGACTTATTCGCGAGATATGTTGTCTGTACGAGGCGACGCCTAATCACGTGCCGCGAACACATCAGGCGCTAAATCGTCAGCAAATTATCGAGCGACTTCAGAATGATCATTCGCTCGTTATATTGGTCACAAACAGTCTTACGGCTTATATGGAGAAAATTCGAGCAATGGTTCGCGAGAATTCCGAGCTCACGCCAAACACAATTTGCATCGACGGACGCTATCATCACAGTCAGCAAATTCAGGAACGTCTCGACTTTCTGAAATTCCTACTAAAGGACGGGCAATTGTGGCTCTGTGCCGATCAGGCTAAACAAATTTGGCATTGTCTAGCCGTGACGGCTGTTTTTCCTAGCGATCGGGAAGAATGTTTCCGATGGTTTGGAAAATTAATGGGCGAAGAGCCGGACTTGGATCCGGGAATCAATAAGGATTTCTTTGAGAATGATCTGCTGCAACTAGACCCGCAACTGTTGACTGAAAGTGGCATTAAGTGCTTTGAGCGATTCTTCAAGGCGGTCAATTCGAAGGAGGAGAAATTGAAGGCTATCCATCGGGGGTACGTGCTTGACAACGAGGATCTCATTGGCAAAGATTATTTGTGGCGTGTGATTACGACTGGTGGCGAGGAAATTGCCGGCAAAGCCATTGATTTGCTGAAGGAAGTTTCAACGGCTCTGGGACCTCGTCTACAGGCGAATATTTGTGACTTTCACGAAATGTTTATCGGGGAGTGTTGCGACAGACTTAAATCTCATTACGATACGATAATTATTTTAAGCAAAACCATCGACAATCCGGTCCCCAACGATCCCGATTGCAAGGACTCGAAGTTACGCTTCGTCGAGGCGGAGAAAATGTGTCGCATTGTCAAGGTGTTGCAAGAGTACATCAAGGAGTGTGACAGGACGTTTACAGGGGATCGATTTAAGTTGCCATTAAGTCGTGCCGTTCGCGGAAAATATATGAGCTTGTACATTCGGTTTCAGAATATGGGGCGGCCCATTGACGACATCGAAGTAACGACGCATAGCAACGAAACGGTGGCCGCTTTCAAGCGGAATCTGTTAAAACGAATCAAAGGCACGCCAGTGTCCAATATTAAAGTGGACCTCTATTACAACAACGGTGAACTGATTGAAATCAACGACGATCGTAATGCTCTATCGCAGTATGCTATCCGGGACAAAATGATGTTAACCGTGAAACTGATTCAGGTTGGAACTGGACTTGCAAGTAGCCCTGATAGTTCGAGCGACAGTAGTACTGGTTCACCGCCACGACCATGCCCCGACATGTTACGTCCCGAGTCTGAATCCACTCTACCCGGTGTTATAATATCACAAAAGCAACACTACACGGAATTTTTCCTGAAACTGTATCAGCTTGGTAGCGACTTGAAACACGGAGCGCTACGAGATAGCACGCGATGTCTGCTCCAATTATTGCCACTTGATAAGTTCACAGTACGACAGCTGCAAACAATGTGTCGTGTACGTATGGCCAATGAATTACTCGATACGCCACCGGGTACGCAATCAGCGCAATCTGGAATTCAAGCGCAGGCGCCCACACCAGAAGCGTTGTTCTTACATGCTACTCCGGCTCAGGTATTGTACAATCTCGAGGTACTACATGCGATTCTATTGCCCGCATTGGAGCCGCTGTGTGACATGACTTTGCACATGCAATTGGCGTGGTTGCACTCTGGCGTTGCTCACTTCATATTAGAGCTGTTGACGAAAAACAACTTTCTACCGAACGCTGACATGCATACAAAGCGTGCATCATTTCAGTGCGTATTGAGACTGGTGAAACTATTTTTGTACATAGTCGGAAGCGTCTTGAGCCGAGTAGGCGATGAACCATTATCCCCAGACTACGATGGCGACGGTCGTTCACAAGTGGAGATTCTAAAACAAGTGCTCACATCGATCCCGGGCAGCTCGGAGCACACACTGCGTACGATTTCAGCAAAGTTAGCGGAGAATTTGGCTGCCGAGATGCTATCGGCTAGTCCAGAGGGTGGTCGTTGTCGAATGCTGTTCTCGACTGCTTTACAATGGTCGTGTCCCGATCTGCCCACTATCAAAGCCATTGTTCAACTGGCATGGGCCGCATCGACCGGCAATCTGCAATTGTTGGGCACGAAAAATGACTTTAGTGACGAAAAAGGCATATCCGAATCGCTCGACTTTGCCGCTTGCAAGGAAGCACTGGAAGTGTTGACAGTCAGCTTGGTACTGAATCCGAAAGCAAACGAGGCCCTGAGCAAAGATCCAATCTTTCCAAAATTTATAACCTCGCTCGTACTTACCAGTCCATCGCGCCATGTTCGTCAAGTAGCATCCGAACAGTTGTTCTTGAGTTGTACATATTGTGCGGCGGATCGAAGACCTTTTGCATTTATGGTTCGTCTATTGGTGTCATCGCTGCAAAATCTGGTTCCACAACATGCCAACACATGCGCCGAATTCTTCCAGTTGCTGTGTCGAACGCTGAGCTACGGCTGCGTGTGGAATTGGCCGTTGAGTTGCAACGATGCATTGTTGTCGCAAGAAATCAATTGGCTTCGCACGGTACGGGAGAATGTTCAACAGACGGGCGACATTCAAGTGCACGAAGAGCTGCTCGAGGGACACTTGTGTTTGGCGAAGGAATTGATGTTCTTCCTCATGCCCGAGTCGAAGGCTCAGCTAAAGGAACTTATTGTGGAGTGTATCGATGATTTTCTATTTCCTGCATCACGACAATATCTGGAGTTGCGACGATCGGGACAACTGAAAGATGGAAGCGGACCGCCGCCGGTTTGTCGAACACCACACACGACGGCGGCTGCATGCGATCTCTTGGTGGCGCTGTGTCAGAATTGTGTTCCAAATATGAAATTGCTGGTCGATACGCTTATTGATATGTTCTGTTCAGGTAAGAGACTTCAATCAACGCCCAGAATTCAGAATAATTGATTTCCTCTCTAGTCGACACCGAACCACTTAGGGAATGGGAATACTTACCGCCTGTGGGTCCACGTCCATCAAAAGGTTTCTGCGGCTTAAAAAATGCCGGAGCAACGTGTTACATGAATTCGGTGTTGCAGCAATTGTACATGGTCCCATCGATTCGTGCGGGTATACTTTCGGCTGAAGGCGCGGCTATGGATAACGATGAAGATTTCAGCGGCGAATCAGATTGTTTACCCAACGATGCAAATTCCGAGGAGAATAGTAATCGTAAAAACTATCATGTAGGCATTTTAAAATATGTTCAAGCCATTTTCGCTCACTTGGGACATAGTGCACTGCAGTATTATGTGCCACGGGGCTTATGGAGTCATTTCAAGTAAGTAATCAGAAAAATATAAATCTTGCAATAGTGCACAATTAAACACGCTGTTTGTGTTGCAGGTTGCAAGGTGAACCGGTCAATTTACGCGAGCAACAGGATGCTGTCGAGTTTTTTATGTCTTTATTCGAAAGTTTAGATGAGGGCTTAAAAGCATTAGGTCATAATCAATTAATGGGCGCTACGCTCGGTGGATGTTTTAGTGATCAGAAAATATGTCAAGAATGTCCACATCGATATTCCAAAGAGGAGCCATTTAGTGTATTTAGTGTTGATATTAGAAATCATAGCTCTTTAACAGAATCTTTGGAACAATATGTGAAAGGAGAGCTGTTAGAAGGCGCTGATGCATACCACTGTGATAAATGTGATAAAAAGGTTTGTACAGTGGAAATTTGAGCACGGCAGATGGCACTGACCGGACATATTGCAATTTCTTGTTTCAGGTGGTCACCGTTAAACGACTGTGTGTACGTAAACTTCCACCTGTATTAGCGATACAACTTAAGAGATTTGAATATGATTACGAACGAGTTTGTGCTATAAAGTTTAACGACTACTTTGAGTTTCCTAGGGTTTTAGATATGGAGCCGTATACGGGTAAGTGTTGTGCATTTAAGTTACCAAATTTATATTGTTCAAAAAATGTCATAAATTAAACGAAAGTCTGAGTCCACGCCTGACCTGTTGTGGAGACGGAGTTTGTACAAGGGGTTTATGGTGGTTTAGGTGGTCCTTTCGAAAGCAGAAGACCATACATTGTTGCGACAGGAAGCCGTACAACAGTAACAATCGCTCTGTACTGTGTAACATAATGCTGCAATTTGGTATACCAGCTAGGCTAGCTAGTGCGGCTGACAAAGATGATGATAACTAATTCGTACTAACGCAGGGCGATGCACTGACACCGACGCTCTTTAATTCGAGCACTGAACATGGGAAGCAGCGGAACGCTACTCATCAAGTCGGCAGAGATGTCTATCTCTGAGTTGCCGGTGCGTGGGTTCGAATCCCACTGTGACCCATGGATGTTTGTGTTGTCCATAAAATGCTCCTACGGCAGCCGGTTCTTCGATGTAAATCGTCCCGGAGCTACCCGTTGCTAAAAACGGCCAAGAGCTGCCAAGACCCCCTTCGATACAA
This sequence comes from Microchrysa polita, assembly GCA_949715475.1. Classification (NCBI taxonomy): domain Eukaryota; kingdom Metazoa; phylum Arthropoda; class Insecta; order Diptera; family Stratiomyidae; genus Microchrysa; species Microchrysa polita. The sequence goes on along the minus strand of OX454420.1, from coordinate 87,279,040 downwards.
GAGAAAAAAAAATCTCTTGAATCGCTAAAACAACAAAATTAGTAGCGTACGTCAAGGATATCAACATCATGTCTTGAATATTGGGTGATGGACAATCAAGGAAAACAAAACAAAAGCCATGATGCAATGAAAAACAAAAACACTTAAATGTACTGAAGCATCACCGTGCGGACTCCCAATATCGAGTATGCAGGCTACTTTTGTATAGGGTGTCCAGCGGCAATTTTTCAACTTCAAGTCGCAATCATCGAAGTACTAGCGGGGTGAGGTACGCGGGAGGGGTATCATTCAAAGCGCACGATTTACTGATATGTTAGTCGCCATGAGTCACTGGTCGGGGACACATTGCGCGTTTACGGTCGAGCAATATTTCAAGTGCGGCGAATTTTGTACTCACTTCGATATTCGACGATTAAGTGATGGGCCGAGCAGGCAACTTATCTGGTCGTGGGTGCTTTTCAATGTTTTGGCGTTGTTGCTGACGTTGATGGTCCAGGAGTAGGTCTATTGACTGTTGCCCCTTCTTGCCTGAATCTTTGCACCCACGACCAGATAAGTTGCGTGCTCGGCCCATCACTTAATCGTCGAATATCGGAGTGAGTACAAAAGCGCGACGCGCACGGACTAGTGATTCGCCGCACTTTAAATATTGCTCGACCGCAAACGCGCGATGTGTCCCCGACCAGTGACTCATGGCGACTAATAAATCAGCAAATCGTGCGCTTTGAATGATACCCCTCCCGCGTACCTCACCCCGCTAGTACTTCGATGATTGCGACTTGAAGTTGAAAAATTGCCGCTGGACACCCTATAGAACAATTGCTTTTGACGAAAAAAATTGCAAAGGAAGACGTGCAATCGGGGAAAATTTTCAGACCACCCAAGGCCAAAAACATGCAAAATCGCAAACAACGTGCCGTCGAGGTCCATTTTTCGAACAAATTTTATAGAGCATGGTTGAGAAGGCCGAAAAGAAAATTGGGGCGCATATTTGGTGTCTTCGTTCTAAAGTTACAGTAATTTAAAGTTGCACCCAAGACCAAAAAAATCAAAAAGGGGAGAAACCTAGCGCAAACTAAATTAAAAAAAAAACATTAGAGAGACGTTGAATAGGCCGATGTAGACCACATTGGGGCATTTTGCATTAAAATTTCCGAGTCCTAGCTGTCTCTGTTCGGAAGTTGCAGCCGCAATGGGCGGGGTATATACATATAACGAATGGACGATAATTACAAGTCGGAGAAGATTATGAACGCACAACGAGTGGACGGAGCCAGACTGCGCTTTTAGGACGTTGTTCCTACTGCGTACTTTACCAATTACGACTTGGACGTGTTCAACCGATTTCATGATAAAGCCCATATTGACCTCAATGATTTTAGGGTTAGTAACAGTAACAAAGCGTCATAATCACTAACACTCGGTACTGGTGTTCCAAGTGCATTCGAAAATTTCCATGTCTAAGTGGTAAAAAGAGTTGCAGTACATTTAGACGAGGAAATGACTATGTACCGAATTTATTGTCAGGCAATAGGCGTCAATAACATTTTAAGCAATTTTTCATTTTTAATAATTTCAATGCACTCTCATTTCCTTACAATTTTTGGTAATAATACGCTTTCATTACAGTATCCGGCTTGGCAAAATTAGAGGGTGAAGTTATCGAAATAGACGAAAGTTCCGACGATCAACCACCCACGACAAAATATGAACTCACCGGCATTGTTGTTCATAGTGGCCAAGCATCGGGTGGACATTATTTTAGCTACATCCTACACAAGTACGTTGCAATGTTCTTTTCTCTATACTACCGCTATATGTAATTGTTTGTATGCGTGTTTTGTTTTTGCCATTCAGAGATCCAAACACGAATAAAGAACAATGGTATAAATTTGACGATGGCGAAGTGAGCGAATGTAAAATGCATGAGGACGAAGAAATGAAGGCTCAATGTTTTGGCGGTGACTATATGGGCGAAGTTTACGATAACAATTTAAAACGTATGCAATATAGACGACAGAAACGATGGTGGAATGCATACATGCTTTTCTATACCCGTTACGATCACAAGCCGGTGTCATTAAAGTCATGCATCGAACAATTAACGTTGGCCGAAAGTCGCAATAATGTGCTTCCCATGCCGAAGCCAATTGAGCGAAGTGTTAGGTAAACAAAAACATTTTTAAAATTGATTTTGAAATTATTCATCCAATGTATTGAATCGGCAGGACACAAAATGTACGATTTCTGCATTCGCGAAGCCTATTCTCGACGGAATTTTTCAATTTTGTACGCAAGCTAGTGACGTGCAGCGTTCCACCTTCTAGAGGGGAAAAATTGGTAAATTTCCAAATATCCATACATTTTAGATTTTTTTTAAATTTTTTTAAATTATATCCTTCCCTTATTTTAGACTCGACAGTCGGAAGAGTTATCCCTTCTAGGCATACAATTGGCTTCACAATTTCTGTTTCATTCTGGGTTCCGTACAAAGAAATCATTACGAGGTCCTGCTATTGATTGGTAAGTGCCTAAAACCATTTTTATTTTAGAACCGCTTCTGATGAATATGCAATTTCCAAAACACAGGTATGATACTCTATCGCATCATATTCGACATTCGGCTGTGGTACGTTCATGGTTTGCGCAAAATGCTCTACTAAATCCGCCCAATCGGCTGGGCGAGTACATTCTTGCGGCACCGTCGCCCGAAGTACGCACCGTATTCGTCAAATTAGTTGTGTTCTTTTGTCATTTCGCGAATAACGATGAACCGTTGCCTGGTTTTGATGGAAGTAATTTAAGCGAACAAATCTTAATACGTGTACTGCATCTATTGAATAACGAAGTACCGGATCATGGGAAACATTTACCACACTACTTTGGCTTATTTAGTATGTACGATGGATTGGGAATACAGGAAAAGCATCAACTATTAAAGGTAACGGAAACATTTAAAAAAATTGTTTAACGTGATTGTATTTCAAAAACTGTCAATTGTGTAGTTGAATGTGCCGGCGATATTTATGCAAGTAGCACTGGATGAGGGTCCAGGTCCGCCAATCAAATACCAATATCCTGAACTTTCGAAATTGCATCAAGTGGTGTCGCATTTGATACGTTGTAGTGATATTTCGCAAAGATGTCAAAGTTCAAATTCAAATGCACGCCCACTACCAAATATCTACAAGGAACCGAACGTTTCGCATGACAATTTGGTTCCACTATCTACTGAAGCCACAGAGTACCTTTTTGGTAGGACAAGGTAAGGAGTGGACATTTCCTACTGTCCATTCAAAATAAAAACCATTTTCGTTTGCAGCTATATAAAAAAACTCATCGAAGACACGAACGTCGGCGAGGACGCCCTGAAATTGTTGCAGTACTGTAGCTGGGAAAATCCACACTTTTCGCGTTCCGTTCTCACCGAATTGTTGTGGCAATGCGGATTTGCCGCATACTGGCACGACATGCGTCATCATACCGAATTGCTGTTAAATATCCTACTCATGGAGGATTCATGGCAAAATCATCGGATACACAACGCCTTGATGGGCGTGGCCGAGGAGCGTGAAGGTCTCCTGGAGACGATTCAACGAGCCAAAACGCACTACCAAAAACGCGCATACCAAATAATCAAATGTCTGGTACAGTTGTTCCGGAGAAGTCAAGTGGCATTGGCCATGCTTACAACAAATCATCACATTGCCCGACATTGGACGATGGCCATTGAATGGCTACAAGACGAGCTGGAACGACAGCGTGGTATCGCTAATCAATATAATTTCAGTTCATGGTCACCGCCGGCGCAAAGTAACGATAATACGAACGGTTATATGTTGGAAAGATCACAATCAGCTAAGAATACGTTGACGTTGGCATATGAATTGTGCCCTGATGAGGTATGTTTTGTGATATGACATTGTGCGTTAAAAGGAAAATGAGCTTTGCGTATTTGGTTTCAGGAGCAGGAAGAAACGAATGAATCCGATGCGGAACAAGTTGAAGATAGTAGACCGCCTCAGCAGGGCGAAAAAGAGCAAGCTATTGTTGTAGTTGAACCAACGGTAAGTTCGACAACAACGTCAACACCGCATACGGAAGGTGTTAATTCTAGTCCGGTTGCGAGTCTTTCACAATACACTCCAACCCAACTCAATACACTTAATAATACGGAAACAGAAGTTGGTGTGACGGCGTTATTTAGGGATCTAAGGCTATCGCAACAGGTAAATATAATTTTTGATAGACTTTTTAGCTATAGATCACAAATTAGATTAGTATAACTTAATGACATGCATATGCAGCTCATCAGTAAAATATGGGGAACAAAATGAAATACAAATTGATGGGACAGCGTTTCGGTATGATAAACTGAAGATTGTTGTCCCGTATCTACAGTCCTCTGGATAAAAACCATTCAATGATAAGTCTATCAAAACATAATGATTGTCATCACTTTATCAAGTTCGATTGATTAATCGTCAGTTGATTTTGAGTTTGTTTATTTCGAATCAGTATAATGGAACTGAACAATTCCCTTTATAAGTATGATGTCCACCGAATGAAAAACTTACATTTATGTCTTCCACTCAAAAACAGGGCCGGGGACAATTTTAGATTAATGTGTACACCGCGGTCTGATATATTGCCGATGACATCTTTTACCTAATAAAAATTCAACTGAGCTCAAAAAGCGGTTTCGAGTCAGTGTTGCTATTCGCATACGCGTGACCATATTCACAATCAGTTGAGTGCGCGGCACGGCAAATCTAGCGCTGTCAAAAAATATGTACCTTGCAGCTAAGATACTCCGGCGAGTCATCCTTAACTTAAAACGGTGCAAGTATTGCCGACGGTATCCACCACGAGCCACCTTTATCAATTGAGTTAAAAAGTGGTTTACCTCGCCGTGTCGGTGTTGAACCCATTTTGCAGTCTCATCACATCACAGTCGCCACTGTCTCTTAATCCGCGCTTCAATTTATTTATTTATTTATTCCCATATTCCGGTATTTAGAGACTACCTTTTTCTGCGCTTACGGAAAAGAACAGCCTGCGTTTTTGCTCAGTAAGCTCAAGGCCAAAGCTTCATAGTTGTAATCGCCTCGTTAACGTAGACGAAGACACACTCGAACACGATTTGAGAGATAGTTCCCGATTCTGAGTATAACTGCAAGATGGTTTGGAACATTTATTCTTGGAAAGAGGCATGAACTGAGTTCCAGTTTGCAGAATTAAAAGCGTCCTTGAAATCGAATCTCCCCACAGAACAGCATGTATCGTTTCAAAGTGATTCCCTTGCAAAATTGGTAACAAACCTAATTGCATCCTCGGTAAACCGCGCCCGGTGCTCTGATTAGCTCCCTTTGTCTTCCATTACTAATAACAGTCTGTAAAAATTATTTTCTAAAGGTGTCGAGCAAGACAATTGGTCAATATGAGCTTCTACCTAGAACGCTGCCCTCCTCTAATCTTGAAACATTTGTTATAGCAGGAATGTGTTAATCTTCGACTTTGAGGAACCTTGTCATAAAAGCTACAGTTCATATATTGAGACAATAAAACTTTAGCGCTTCCTTGAGTTGCCTGAGGCGTAGATTCGTCGCAGACCATCAGCTGCCTTGTGGTATGTGCTGACCTCTGTTCCGCAGAACCTTCACATCTTGCAGTAGCAGAGGTACTGTCGCCTTACAGAATGCCGGCTCCCTTTGAAGAGTGCCTCGCCAAATCTCTTTGTGGACCATCCATTAGTGTCTGTTTGGTCGATATGCTCTGCTTGCTACAGAGTACAAAATTTTTTGGTGATCACTGTGAGTATAGAGGTCACTGACTGGCCACTACATAGTGGGCGTCAACAAACTGCTGACGAATGTTAAATGAAATAGATACCACATTTTATTACTATCACCAGATTTCATCAGAACAATATTCAGAAGTGAAAAGACGTCAAGAAGTATCTCTTTCACCTATTTGTCTCCCGGCTGCTGCTAAAAATCAACGTCACTCTATCGTGGTGGAGCATAGTAGCTTTGCTCTTACAACTTCTTTTAGTTTTGCGGACATCACTTTCCGAAAAGGATAGTCCCAGCACGTCCAGATGGCTACTTGATCATTCATATCTGCGACCCAAATTGGCATTTTGATTAATGAAAGAAACAGGTAAAATTTGTGAGGCATGTTTGTGGACCATGCAGGGGGTTATCATTCTGAAGCGGAAATAAAAACACGTCATATTTGGAATTAAAATTGAGTTAGTGCGCGGCCTGTAAAAAAAAACGCCGCGGAGCAGTGACGCAAAAATTAACTGCGGTGTCGGTGTGAGGACTACTTAAAAACGCATAAAAAATAAGTAAAAACGTTCCTACTTACTATAATGTAGTCACTAGGTGATTTCAGATTGCAAAATGTGGTGGATAACATTTTTGTTTGTTTCTTATGTTTTTGGGGTGCTAAGCTTGAATCCGAAACAGGGTCAAAACCGCAAAAAATCCGAAAATTTTCGGAGTTTTTCCGTTTTTTGGCTTATGACTTCGAAACTGCACATCCGAAAACCTGTCCATGAACATGTTAGGCGTTTTTTTTGCGATTTTGACGCTGTTTCGGAACGAATTGTTGGTGGGAAGCTACGGTCTCAGCACCCCAAAATGCATAAAGAAGAAGAAACATGCAACTTTGCCGACCAAAAATGAAAAACCCTTCAATTTCAAAATTTAATTCATAGTACGGAACTATGCTAAAAATGACAAACTCAAATTATTATACAGGGTGTCCGGAAACTGCCGCATAAAAGCACCGGATTGTGATTCCTCATGTGATTTCCCCAATTCTTAAGCCTTTAGCTGCCACAGGGATTTGAAAATTTTCTTGTACGACTTAAACCTTAATATCTCCAAAGATAGACCAGTTAGAATAGTGAAATAAGATGATTATTACAGCCAAGGAATTTACCTAAAAAATTATAACTAACCACACTAAAATCGGATAAGAGGTTTGGTTTTTACGGAGCTTCAAAGTCAAATTTGTGTGATTTGACCCAAAAACAATCTATTTTTCCACCTCAATATTTATATTTTCCAACACAATATTTAGAAAGCCTTTTCCATTGTTTGTATTGAATGGAGGTTTTTTTATTTTACATTGTTACGCCATATTTTGCTTGGTTACGCCTTTATTTTAGATTGACAAAATCATTGCGCAGTTTCATACAACAGCGTAAATGAGAAAAAGATAACATAACTATGCGAATTAAACAACAATCATGCAGATTCTGTTTGTGAGAAAATGCGCAGTAGGAATAAAATCCTAAAAGCTCTAGCTGGTAGCACCTGGGGCAAAGATAAAGACACCATGCTAGCTACTTATAAAACGGTGGGTCGAGCGGCCGCAGATTATGTAGCCCCAGTTTGGACATATAGTTTAAGTGACACAAACTGGTCCAAAATTCAGGTCTGCCAAAATGCCGCTCTACGTATCGCGACAGGTTGCCTTCTGATGTCTGCCCAGGATCACTTACATCCTACTCTCAAAGCAGTATCTTTTTGGTTGCTATCGTGAGGATCATCCCAATAATTATCTCATGGACCGAATTCCTCCACCACGACATGTCAGGCGTGGTTTACGAGACCTTGAGAGAGAGGTTCAGGGATACAAACGGGACCCTTACGACGAAGTTACATACCGAGCCGCCATCGCAGCGATCCACACTGAAGAAGTTAATCGGTCTATTGCGAGCTTAGGTGCGAATGCAGACTTTTAGAGCGCCCACCACCAATTTCGCCTGAGGAGATTAGGCTCCCGAGAGCCACTAGAGTAACACTAGCTCAACTTCGGTCGGGCTTTTGTTTACGCCTTAATTCGTACCTTTCTCGCATAAACCCGGACATCCAAAACATCTGTCCAAATTGCGATGGTACTCCTCATGATGTGGGTCATTTGTTTCAATGCCCCGCTGCGCCCACTGATCTTTCCCCTATATCGCTGTGGGAAAACCCTATCGCAGCAGCTATGCTTTTGTCCTTAGACCTCACGGACACAAACATTGACGAACCATAAATCGTACCCACTTAGATGTACAGAGGTTTTAACAATTCAATTCACATAGATGTACAGAGGTTTCAACAATTCAATTCAATATACATAATGGAAAAGCTTTCGGAAAATTGTGTGTCTTCTCTATGCGATAAGACTAACCATTCGATAAGAGTTTTGAGAGAATGGACATCTGTCTGTGAGAAAGTATAGTATTCGATTAGGTATCAATAATGGTCGTTTCCGTCCTGTTTTTGACAGGACAGTCCTGCTTTTTCGACCTTAACTTGTCATCCTGCCAACACGCCGAATGACCGGCTTTTGTCATAAACAAATTTAAAAAAAAAGTACACCCAAACGTTGTACTGCTTTGGTAGTAGCTTTGTTCTGCCAATTTCCGATATTTGGAACATTTTTCCTACTTTTTCGAAAAATAATTATACGAGCGTAAGCGTAAATGTCCTGAAAGACACACAGCTCTTGTCTCATTTGTAGATATTGATTCTTTGATTTCGGTAGTTCGTCTCGTGAGAAGTACACTCCTAATTTTAAGCCCCAGAAGATTTCGCAAAATCTTGGCATTTTACAAAATCTAGGCTAAAAAATCTTGAAGATTTCCCATACATTTTCATATATTTTTTTTTACCAAGATTATAACCAAAATCGCAAGCAAAATCTTTCCAAAATCGTGGTTAAGTATCACCCAGTGTGTATGCTCCGCCTTTGACAAAAAATTTCAATACTACAGTAGAGGCCGTGTAACCCATTTTCCACTCTGTCCACGGTTTTGTACACAAAAGTGTGATTTTTTTCAATTTATTTACGAACATAAATCATTGACATAGATTTGTAATTTAGACGGACTCTGCTGTACTATCAAGTTGTGGAACAAGATCACGACCATAGTGTTAACAGGATGCGAGATTTCATAATCAACCAAGATTTTGCGGCCAAGTGTGAATTGACTTTTGGGATCATTATTGTCCCCCTTTTCGCTTATACGAATTGTTTCTGGCGCCGAAAGGCCAGCAGGATGTGGTCTTGTTAGAGTTGTACATTTTTCCTAACCTTTGTTCATCTAAATAAAAATAAAAAAATATTTTTTCTCTCCAAATTTCCAGCCACCAACTGGCTCAACAAATACAAGTACCACAACAACATGTAACACAACAAAATCATCGGATGTTGACGATAACAATACAACCGTGGACAATTCACCAAAAGTTATTCAACAAACCTCAACATCATCTCCTGTTAGTACAGTGACAACAAATGCAATTAACAGTGTAACGGCAACAACTATGGAGCAAATTTAGGATACAGCTGATTTAAATAATAATGCTATTAAGATTATTATAAAAATTATTTAATACTATTTACAATTTGTAATTATTTAACGAAATGATAGAAAACGTTAAAAGAGGGCGAAGAACAAAAAAAAAGATGATCATGAAACGACGCGATGAAATAATATTGTTAAATGGTAATTTTATTGCAAGGCAAACAAGCACCAAGCAAAGGATCATAGTTACAAAACAGAAATAAATCTAAGCATTCATGTATGCATACACAAGAGAATAACTTAAAAGAAACCCAATTCGTAATGAGATGATAATGGAAAATAGAACTTAAACAAAGATACTATACAAACTTCATGTATGAAAATGGAACGGCAAAACATTATAATAAATAAACATAAGAAAACGTACACAGCACTACTTGGAACACAGGCTATATTTATTACATGTCTGACTATAGGAAGATAAAAGAATTTGAAATTATACATATTTGTTAAATAGTTAAAATAAATTAATTTTTTATTCAAAAAGCACACTCTTCTTTTGTTTGTTTGCTTTTCTTTTAATTGGCCATTCCGGTGTGTTTCACTTTTTCCCCAACCACCCTTCCTATTAAGTCAAATCAATGCGTTTTCGGGATTCGTTCAAGTGGCCTTCTTTACGTTTTATTAATTTCATTTTAAAAACGACGAGCCATACACAGCTCAAAACATACCAAATTCATACTTAACGCCACCCAACAAACACACACACATATATTATACACTTCAATCTGAAATCGATAACACGCATATAGGAGCGAATATGAAAATTAATTACATAATTGAATTTTTGACATGTAATGTATGTAATCTCTCTTTCTTTGTTGAGATATAATCTTTTATCGTTCGAAAGACACTCGCTGGTCGTCCAGCGAAGGACGAACACGAATTTCATTTGAGGCAGTCATCGAGTTCCGCGAGGAAGAACTGTTTTTCTCTTTCTTCATTTTTAACACAGTGCCTATTGTAAATTGTTTTGTTAAAATTCTTAGAAAATTGTGTCACCCTTAACTTTATATGTTGATTTCGTGTCTCCTTTTTCTATGAATTATCAGTTAACAAGTTACTCGCGTGCATTATTGGGAATGATATATTTTATACGAAAATTTTTTATAAGAAACCAAAAAAAAAAATATAAGTAAACAAAATGGCATGTAACTTTGTGAAATGCTTTAAAAAAAAAATTAAAAATATAATAAACATTGCATTTTTACAATATACATTGAATGGATAACCGTGTATTATGTGAGTGTTCGATTTTTATTCTAATTTAAAGTATACTTAAAAAAACGACTCTCGACAGCCGAAAAGTGTTTTAAAGTGAAATTAGATAACACGTTAAAAAAATCAATGTAAACTTTCTCTGCCGAGATGTTATTTAACAATATTTTTCTTTTGTACTCATATTCATAGAATCTGATGATATAAAAGTTTTTTTTGTTTTCAAATATATATCCGTCAACTTCTCGTTGTTTGGTAGCGGCCATTCAGCGGTATTATTTGATCAAATAAAAGTGTTTAAAATTGATCGACAAGAAAAAAAGAATTAAAATATTATGCCATAATAAGTTATTTTTTACAGTTATTATTGATATGATCATAATATTAAATCAAATGTACATACATTATATTAGCATACGTATAAATTAAGAAATTCAAAAACAAATATATATATATAAAACAGATCAGTCAGAAAAAAAATTAAAATACAATATTTAAATGAAAAGCATTTTTATTATTTTGTTTTTTCTCGCTTGGCTAATTAAAATAAACATAAAGAAAAATTTTTGTTCAATTGACCTATCAAAACCAACTGAACTGCTTTAGTCGAGACGAAAAAGACAAAACAGGATATGAACACGATAAAATGGTATAATATAATATGAAAATATAAATATATTATGTAAGTGTAAAGGAAACTTATGCGTATCGAAACAATTACACGAGGACGATAAAAAAAAAACAGTAAAGAAGCAAGTGTATTAAAAGAATATTTATAAAATTCACTCATGTCTTAAATAATTTTTAGTAAAAATAAAAATCCGAAAAGATATGTGCAATTATTGTGGAACCTAGTCGGTATTTGGTAGGGATTTTCAGGTTGTCGGCGAAGTTGTGTTTTCAGTTTTTTAAAAGAGCAAACACAATTATGTATGCTTAAAAAACAAACACATGAGCGTAATAATTAAGGTTTGTCCGCATTGTGTTGGTACTGTAGGCTTTACCATTTGGGATATTGATTTCATTTTGCCGGGCGTGTTAAAAAGCATGATCATCAATGTGGCACGATAGCCCGACGTCGGGCTTTGCCCGCCTCAATCGTTGACCTCCAATTGTCGTGGTTACGTGACCTTGTCCTCCAATTTCGGAAGCCCAGCAGCTGGTGGGCGTCCTCACCTACGGAGTTCTCCCAGCGAGCTCTCGGTCGTCCACGCAACCTCGCTCCGTCAATTCGTTGTGCGTTCATCACTTTCTTTGGCATGCGATTATCGTCCATTTGTTGAACATGCCCGGCCCATTGCAAATGTTGAAGCTTCACGATTTTAGATACTTCCAAGCATGATGGAAATCTATAATTCCATGACTTCTGATTCTCTACAACCAAGAAGTACATTAAACTCCCGGAAGTATAGGTATAGACGGGCTATGCATATATTTGTGCACGATGCATCTCTCTTTGTTACCGTAACTCGTAGTGGAGCATGGTGCGTTGATGACTACCGTGTGTACGTGTAGTCACCAACGTTACAAATACAACTGAATTCGGAGTGTGATACGGTTTTCAGCCATACCACTTCCTAGTCCCATTGTTAGTTTATTATTCTACGATAAGAATATTCTTATCATCTTCTTCTGAATAATAAACTTGCGACGAGTCGTGCCGAGTTTGGAAACTCGTTTCTCTATGAGTGTCTATTTCACAGAGTCCCGACTGAACGATCACGGCCACAGAGCACGACCACGATGCATTAACTTTTCCAAACGTGTCATGGACGACAGCGGAGCTGCGGGGGCTACACTCGAAACATAACATTTCACTCGTGAACAGTGTTGCCAATTGAAAATTTAATTTTCGACTAAATTTGGCTGCAAAATCGGCTAATTTTTTTTTCGAAAACGGCTAAAAATTCGGCGCGGCCGAAATTTGGATACCCTTCGCTCCCCTCGGGCTAAACATTTTTTCGGGCGAAATTCACGATTTTAGCAACGTTCTATAAATTGAACTCGTTGATGTTTGCCGCTCTAAAAATTGAAATATAGAACCTTTTCCGTCGGGATTTAGACGCAATACAATGAAACTCTGTATCAGTGCACCAGATGCGCGGAAATTTAACATATTCTTACCGGAAACAATTAATTTTCAGTAATTGGGGCTCTGCAATTATGTCTCCCTTCGCTGTACTAAGTGGATCCTATTCCTAAAAAACCTTTTATATACCATTTCTCAGTCAAGTTGATAACTTTGGAACATCAAATTCGTAACTATGGAACATCAAATTCGTAACTTTGGAACATCAAATTCGTAACTTTGGAACATCAAATTCGTAACTTTGGAACATCAAATTCGTAACTTTGGAACATCAAATTCGTAACTTTGTAACATCAAATTCGCAACTTCGGAACATCATATTCGTAACTATGGAACATCAAATTCGTAACTATGGAACATCAAATTCGTATGTAATTTATTAGGTCCATATTCTCGATCGTTTTAAATTTTATTTTAATTATATATGTGTACGATATATACATATATATATTTATACATATATTTTCTAATAGAATTTCCTCAACAACTGTTTTCATCGGAAAATGAAATATTTCCTATTTGGCAGTATAGTTCAGTAATATCGTGTCGATTTAGTACCAATCCGTGAAAAAAATACAGAAGTTTTTTTCTCACTCTTTCTTTATGTATTATGGGGCGCTGATTTCGATTATGAACTTTGCACCCTAAAAAAAAGTGCCGCAACCTTTAAAAAAGGGGGGAAAGGGGGGGGGGCATTTTTTCGGTTTTTTTGTGATTATTTCAAAAACGGTAAGAGATACAGAAAAATGGACTGATGACGAAAAAAACTACATAAAATTATCTTTGCAATGATATATAACACATTAGAGTTCAATTGAATATTTCGGCGTTAGAATAGAACATAAATTGGAATATTTTCATTTTAGACCTTTCTTAAAAGCTCCATAACTTTTGAAAGAACGCCAGTTCATCCGTATAATTTTATATAAGTATTCACAACAAGTTTAAGATAATTTTAACGTAAACATTGAGTCGCTCCGGTCAAGGACCTCCATTATCCCCCCATTTAAATTTTCAAAACTGCATATCCATAACTCCCCCCAAAATCGGAGCAGAGTGCTAAAAATTGGTTTGTTGCGATTGGAGGTCATAGTCATCCCACCCACCAAAAACCAGCTCATTCGGATAAAAACTAACGGTATCTCCCATACAAAGTGACCCATCAGGAGTTTGTTCTACGTACAACAACGTACTACTCATTTTATAAACTGTAGAACAAAGTTGTCATGGGTCACTTTGTATGGGAGGTACCCTTAGTTTTTATCCGAATGAGCTGATTTTTGGTGGGTGGGGCGACTATGATCTCTAATCCCAACAAACCAAAATATAGCACTCTGCTCCAATTTTGGGGGGAGTTATGGATATGCCGTTTTGAAAAATTTAAATGGGGGGATAATGGACGTCCTTGACTGGAGCGACTCAATGTTTACGTTAAAATTATCTTAAACTTGTTGTGAATACTTGTACAAAATTTTACGGCTGAACTAGCGTTCTTTCAAAAGTTATGGAGCTTTTAAAAAAGGTCTAAAATGAAAATATTCTAATTTATGTTCTTTTCTAACGCCGAAATGTTCAATTAAACTCTAATGAGTTATATATCATTGCAAAGATCATTTTATGTAGTTTTTTTCGTCCTCAGACCATTTTTCTGTATCTCTTACCGTTTTTGAAATAATCGCAAAAAACCGAAAAAATGCCCCCTTTCCCCCCTTTTTTAAAGGTTGCGGCACGATTTTTAGGGTGCAAAGTTGATATTCGGAATCAACGCCCCAAAATACATATAACAAAATTGAGAAATAAACTTCTGTATTTTTTTCCTGACGAAAATACGATATTATTGGACTAGTAGCTAGAAGGTTTAAAACGCTAAAGGTCATAAATCAAACATAATATATTTTCTAACTATGTAAATTCTCAATTTTTTATTATAACCCATTATCTAAACTAAAATACTATTTATTAATAAAATCTAACGACGAACACCTGAAAATAGAATAGAATTAACGATCAACATCCTTTGAGCGAATTAATTGTTATACCTTGAAATATATTTATTCTTCGTTTAATCGTATGGTCGTTTGGTTTTCCCGTTATGTAAGTCTGAAATTCAGATAATTAGCTATCACAATTCCTTTGCAAAAAGGTTGCTTACCGTATAATTTTACATATTCAAACTAATGGACCTCCCCTTCCCCAGCGGCTAGTCGCAATATGGACAACATTTCCTTGACTGAACTTTCGCAGTCCACAGCAGCAACCCCATTTACTCCCTCGGCAATAAGTTCGGTTAGAACAAAGTCTTTCGAGACATCGGCCATTATACTTCGAACGATGCTTTTAACATTCGAGAAGATTTGCCTGACTGGATTTAACATCGGCGAGTTTGATGGTAAACATTTGATGCGCCGCTGATTTTGTTCCACAATTTCTCTAACTTCGGCACTTTTCTGGATTGTTGCGTTATCCATAATAATTAGAGCACCTGTCCATGAAGAATCCACTTTTTCCACCAATCCTCGTAAAAAGTCGCAAAATTCTTCCGAGGTACTCATGGAAGCAGGTCGAATTTTACTATCAAGGATACCATCTTCAGTCAAGGCAATTAATAGGCACACGTTCCTTCCCCTAACTGTGGGAACCGTCGATCTCGATCGAGTCGCTGACTTAGATCGGGACTGTTTTCGAGGAATGTGGAAAAATCATTTTTGGATGATTCTCGTCTAAAATTTTGGTCGAACCACTCGCGTAATTTTGACGTGCCTCTACAGTGCTTGGTAAATTAACGTTTGTTGCCTCTGATGATAGCTCTAATTATTATGGATAACGCAGCAATCCAAAAAAGCGCCGAAGTTAGAGAAATTGTGGAACAAAATCAGCGGCGCATCAAATGTTTACCATCAAACTTGCCGATGTTAAATCCAGTCAGGCAAATTTTCTCGAATGTTAAAAGCATCGTTCGAAGTATAATGGCCGATGTCTCGAAAGATTTTGTTCTAACCGAACTTATTGCCGAGGGAGTAAATGGGGTTGCTGCTGCGGACTGCGAAAGTTCAGTCAAGGAAATGTTGTCCATATTGCGACTAGCCGCTGGGGAAGGGGAGGTCCATTAGTTTGAATATGTAAAATTATACGGTAAGCAACCTTTTTGCAAAGGAATTGTGATAGCTAATTATCTGAATTTCAGACTTACATAACGGGAAAACCAAACGACCATACGATTAAACGAAGAATAAATATATTTCAAGGTATAACAATTAATTCGCTCAAAGGATGTTGATCGTTAATTCTATTCTATTTTCAGGTGTTCGTCGTTAGATTTTATTAATAAATAGTATTTTAGTTTAGATAATGGGTTATAATAAAAAATTGAGAATTTACATAGTTAGAAAATATATTATGTTTGATTTATGACCTTTAGCGTTTTAAACCTTATAGCTACTGCGAAATAGGAAATATTTCATTTTCCGATGAAAACAGTTGTTGAGGAAATTCTATTAGAAAATATATGTATAAATATATATACATATATATATATATATATATCGTACACATATATAATTAAAATAAAATTTAAAACGATCGAGAATATGGACCTAATAAATTACATACGAATTTTATGTTCCATAGTTACGAATTTGATGTTCCATAGTTACGAATTTGATGTTCCATAGTTATGAATTTGATGTTCCAAAGTTACGAATTTGATGTTCCATAGTTACGAATTTGATGTTCCATAGTTACGAATATGATGTTCCAAAGTTGCGAATTTGATGTTCCAAAGTTACAAATTTGATGTTCCAAAGTTACGAATTTGATGTTCCATAGTTACGAATTTGATGTTCCATAGTTACGAATTTGATGTTCCAAAGTAACGAATTTGATGTTCCAAAGTTACGAATTTCATGTTCCATAGTTACGAATTTGATGTTCCAAAATTACGAATTTGATGTTCCAAAGTTATCAACTTGACTGAGAAATGGTATATATACTCTTGATTATTTTTAGTGTCCCTAGGACTTCAAATTATCGATTGTCGACGGTAACTAGATACGTGCTACTTCGAGAGAGCCCAGAGAGTGAAAGCAATTCCTTCTTGAATTAAATAATTCCAACTATATTTCTAACCATAATTTTAATTCAATGTATCGCACGCACCCATTATCACATTTACGGAACTCAATTGTGTCTCTACACAACTCAATAAATTAAGCAGGAAACAGTAAATGCCATTTAATACTGGAAAACTCTCCTAAGACGATAGATAGCTAATCGGGCTATGGAGGAGTTACCCTCATATGCAGACTCCCCATTCACGGCAACACTCATCCATTTTCACCGTCGCGAGTTGTCGGTTTTGCTAGAAAGGCGCAAAAAAAGGGCCAGTAGAACCTTTTACGAGTGTGCGCTCTGGAGTAGTGAATGAGTGGGTATCGCATTCATCTGGCCAAGGGTATTTTTTTTACCTTAAAGTGGACCAGTTGAATTCACAGTATGGGCAGAATGTTTGACTTATTATAAATTACACTATTTTTCGGTTCTTCCAATAATGAAATCTACGCTGGTGCGCAGGACCACGATCCATTTTCATAAAACGACCATCCGACATGTGCTAAGCTATGGATGCAAACCATGGACCCTAACCCAAAACTATGAATATTTTTCAGACCCATTTGAGCGAAGGGTTCGAAGATTCTTCGGGGTCGTTCGCGAGCTAGATTAATGGCGTATTCGGTACAATCACGAGTTGTATCAGGTGCACAATGAGTTAGGAAGTGTCGAAAATTTTAAATCGCAACGATTGCAATGGGCGGGACATGTAAACAGGACGAACGACAATCGCAATCGTTCGCAACTATGAATTGTTGGGACGCAGCCTCCGCATCCCACAGAACAGCTGTTCCGTTTCCCATTTAGTGGGGGAACACAATCATAGCAAGTACAATTGATCTGAGCGATTACCCGATTGACAAAATTCATTCGATGCTACGGATCACATTAGCGAATACCTACTTGCTATTACCGTGATCCGTGCAACATCCCACTTTTTTGGCTAGTTGTTTACATTATGAATCATTGGCGTTCTCGGAGATCAACATTAAAAAAAATGTACTGTGACAATCGCATGCTCGGAGATGAACGCGTGGACGACCGAGAGCTCGACGAGCAATCAGTAGGAGAGAACGCCGATCTTGTGCTTCTGAAACTGGAGGATAAGGATAAGTTACAGCTATACGACGTAAAAATTCACAACAACGGGTTACCTAATTTATTCGAGTTTTCTTTGATTGCATATAAATACGAATACATAAATGTACTAATCGCATATGACTAATATATATTTTTTTACTGATACTACATATATGTACTATGTTTCATCGCTACCGGCTTGACGTTGACTTTTGGAACACTGCATATCTAAATTACCAGTTTCAGCAGAAGAAGGTGTGTATTTTGCCATTCAGTATTTTTAGCATATATTTCTCATTTTAAATATGTAATACGAATTTTAAAAAAATTATTTCTTTTTTGATGAACCCGATGTTCCGCTTTGAACTCTTACATCAGGAAATTCCAAAGACACAATACTAGGATGTGCTGAATTGCCACCTCCACTTCGTTTTGTAACATTTCGTCTCGAAGTTAGCGATGAACATGTCGAGCCGGAGCCTAAAAAAAATCGTCAAAATATGAAATCAAGAAAAATATACAATAACAAACTTTGTCTTACTTTTCGATGTACCACATGTTGGACTAAACATTTGCAAGCTTGTCTGACTAACCGAACGAATGGACCGTTCGGAAAATTCACTATGAAAAGATGGTAGCGATTTTCCATGCTTGGCCTGGGGAATTTTCAATCCTTTCTCGTAGAGAAGCGTCGAAACGACCGGTGCCATGTCTGGACTGACATCAACCAAATCGGCCAATAGCTGTAGGGCCGTTGTATTTTTCTGTTCGAGCTCGCGCAATTCTAAATCACGTTCGAAAGTTTCGAAATTTGGTCCGTTGCAACGTTGTAAGGCAACCTTGCGGGCAGCCTTCATTTCACGTTCGGCACGTTGAAGTTTTTGCTTTTGATCGGTGAGTTCTTTGTGGATTTTTATAAGAATTTCGTTGTTATCCATTCTGGGGGGGGGGGGGGGGGGGGTTGCAAAAAATAAATGGTTGGTTATAGCATGGATGCAAAAAATAATTCTATGTTACACCTGTTACGATTCAATTCTTCCAACTCTCTTTCCAACTCTTCATGCTTTTGTTTGGCCTCCTCTAGTTCACTTTGCCGCAAGGCAACATTGCCTTGCACACTACGCAGCTTAGCAAGGAGCTCACAATAGTTCTTCTTCAATTCGTTGAGCTCAGCCAGTTGTGGATCTACACAAAACAATCAAGATCAAATACTAAGGATAATAAAAAAAGATATTTAATTGCCGACATACTTTCCTCATCACTTTGTCCAAAACTCTTCCGATAAGCATCATTCGAGTAGTTAATCAGACACAAAGTATTCTCCATCGCCTTTATATCCTTCTCCGCTTTAATCACTTTTTCGTTCAATTCGTTACCCTGTTGCAGCAACATTTGTTTCTCCTGTGCGGCCTCTATACGAAGCTGTGTCGGCGTTACAATACTGCCATCCTCATTTTTGCCGAGCAATTCAACGGAAACATCGTAACGTGCTTTGAGCGCAACAATACGCTTTTTGCGCTCGGCCACATCGGCCTTCAGTGTACTTAGTTCGTCCATAAGATGCTTTTTCTTCATGTTGAGCAAGTCCTTTTGACTCTTGATATGAACCATTCGCTCTTGCATCGCTTGCTCTAGCTCGAGACGATGTTTTTCAATGCTGAAAATTTCATTTTTTTGTTTTGATATTTGATTTTCCATTTGATTTACACGCATCTTGAGAATGCTCAATTCAACGAGTTTCTCTTGATTTTCGGCCGTTTGATCTCTCAATTTTCGCCGACTACCCTCATAGTAGGATTCTTTTTCTTTAATCAAAGCCGTCTGTTGGAGAGGAAGGGAAGGTTAAATTATTATTGATTGAGTGCAGAATTTCTCCTGGGATGTGTAACCTCATAGTTGAAATAAATTACGCGCGTCAGCAGCAGCATCGGCAGAATTTCATAGCTGACAAATATGCTGAATGCCGAGTCTTCTGCTCAACATTTTTGTCAGCAATGTAAAATGCATTGCGCTTGACGTTTCGCGATGCTGATGCGCGTAATCTATTTCAAGCATCATAGACTATTTATTAACGAAAAAATGTGAAGGCATTAGATGACATGCCCCAATTGATTCTTATGTTATACATAGAGGAATATGTTAGTAAGAATTTGTGCTAAAAGTGGCAACACATTGGTGTAATTGTTACACAGGTGCTCAGGCCTGAAGTGAAAGTTGAGTATAACCTAAAAAGACCATAGCCACATGGCTGGTTATTATTACATATAAAAGAAGAGGATTAGCCAATCAGTCATGTCTGTAGCCCAATTTGTGGACGTTTACATCAGAGATCAAGCAAAGTCTGGGCCAAAGGAGAAAAAGAAACAAAAAATTTACAATACGACAACATACCATTTTATCCATTTCAACCTTATCATTATTATAGAGATTGGTCAGTTGCCTGAATTCCTGCTCAACATTCTTCACTTGGGCTTGAAGTGAAATCAATTCTTCTTTAGCCTGACGATTTCGTTCTTCTAAATCGGCAATCCTTGCCTGTGTTTCCGGATCTTCCTTTTCTGTGCCTATCATACGATTCAGTTTCTTTTCCAATAGTTCTGCTTTCAGTCCCTAATAATTTATAAATTCATATTAATTCAAATTACATATTTTGATTGAAGACAAAAAATATTTTACCAATTCATAGGCGTTTTCAATTTCTCTTGCCAATTCCTTCTCATCGTCCTTAATCAATTTTCTTACTTTGGCAATGCCCGATTCAGTGCCACGAATATCATTCTAATAATTTCGAAGAACATAAAATTAATTGAATTAATAAAATCAGCACTTCTGCGTGTTACCTGAATGGCTTTTTCTTCGCTCTTTAATTCGTCCAATTGCTGCTGCGTTCTGTACAAAAGATTATTCAATCTGGTTATCTCCTGACCAATTTGAATTTTAATTTTCAATTCTGTTTCAAGAAGTTCATCAAAACGTGCTAGCCGTTCGGCTGCATTCATGTTTTCGTTTTTGAATTTCTTGTAACGCTCTTGCAGATCTGCTATTTGTCTTTCCGTTTCTTTTGTGTTTTTCTCCATGCGAATTTCATCCTCGACGATTTGCTTATTGCGTCGTCGTTGATGCTGAAGCTTCTGATTAAGAGCGTCTAAGTCTTTTTGTTTGATTTGGACCTGAAATGGCGAGAGTGTGAGACATGTTTTTAAATCTAATAATTATAAGCTGGTGTTTTTTTGGATCCAGAGCAGCACGAATGACAACTCCTATCCAACTTCGATAGAAATGAAATTGTCATGGAGTCCAAAACAGGACAATGGAATAAAATGCCTACCTCATTTGTCTTTAAAGCACAGTCCTCTTCAAGACCAGCTAAGGTCTGTCTAGCCTCCGCAAGTTCAGTATTCAACTCATCAATAGCAGCTTCGACTTCCTTATTATTAGCTATTTGCTGATTAAGAAACTCCTCTTGTTCTTTTAACTTTTCCCTTTTCATTTCGATAGTTTTCTTTGTTTGTTCAATATCATTTTCGACCCGTTCAATATCACTTTCACGCTGTGTCATCTGATTGACAGCATCTTTCCAGGTTTTTATCAGATTTTGTCGTTCCAAATGCGCCTGTCTATACAATTGAGCTGTTCGTTGAAGAGTTTGTTCGGCGGATTTTTGATCATCCGTCAACTCCAATAGATTTTTCTTTTCCTTATTCAGGCTCTCCGTAAGCATACGACGTTTACTCTCGAGCTTATTGGCCAGGCTCTGGTCCTCTTTACAAAAACGTTCAATCAATTTATTGGCTTCCTCGCCCTTGGCCATAGCCTCTTGCCATTCGTCCAATGCTTGTTTTGCTCCTTCGATTTCACTACAATGTTTTTCGATGTTTTTACGTAGACGAGCAATGTTTTCTGATAACGATCAAGAGTAAATTTTTTTTTATAAAATGAAGAAGAAGGCCTAAAATAAATACTCACGCTCCGTAATCTCTTCAAATTGTTTCAAATCTTCCTCATCTTTGTCCAAGTCCTTGAGTAAAGTTTTATATCTGTTACATTCGTACTCAGCTAATTTTTGAAGATGTGATTCAGTCGCTAGTTGTGAACGATGAGCGTTGATTAGTTTCTGAAAGTAAAAAAAATATTATACAACATTTTAATTAAAAATTTAGAAATTCCGGATATAATTTTAAAACAAATTACTGTATTATGATCGATTGTCGCTTCGGCATTCTTTATGTATGTTTTTAGGCTATCCACTCGTGCTTCGGCTGTCTTTAATGCTTCCTTTTGTTCCGCTCGTTCTTTTAGTAGATCGGAAACCCAATTGAGAAGTTTTCGATTTTCTTCATTCGCTACGGGTATCATATTGGGATCCGTCCACCCCATATCTTCCATTACTTGCTTTATATACGATTGTGCCATTTCGAACTACTTTTATTTTTAATTTGAATATCGAATTAAATTTTATACGAAGGATATTCATACGTAGATTGCTGATACTTCAGATATGAATATAACTACTATGCATTTTTGAAAATTATTGTTTGATCGATTTTGAGCATACGCGTCAAGGCAACTTCGGTGTTGTTCCTATGGGAGACAAAATTGTTGTAGTTACGAACATAGTTGCGATTGAAGCAAGCAGGGATTTTAATGGATTACGTTGCATGAGACGGGGTGGTAATTTTCCCAATATTCGTTTTTGTTAAAATGGTCGCTTTGCCTTTCAGGTGAATACGCCATTGTGGAAATTTCAACAACAGATTCGTCTGTCGACTGTTATCACTTTATTTTTCCGTGAAGTGTTCGTTGTCCATGCAATGGAGTTACCTGTATTTGGATTTTCTGTTTCTCATTCACATGATGCTGTAGTGGGTGCAATTAGTTCAAAAATGTACCATATGTGTTACTTCCAGGATAAATCTATGGAAAAATTGACCTTGCTCTAAGCCAGAGAAGGCGCTTCAAGGAAATGTAAAATGATGATATAAAATTTAAGTTTGCAGATATCCCACCGAAAAGTACAAAAATCTGCGTTTCTTGGCACCAGAACAAGGGCATGTTTGCCAAAAATGAGAGTATATTCTATCATAGCCAGCTGAATTGAGTTCTTTTGCGGAGAAGTAGTTCCAGTTGAGGACTTGTAACGGCCGTGTTTATGAACAAATTGAAAGAATAGCAATGTTCCCGGCAAAAGCAAACCGATGTCCATCAAAAACATTAATTAAATACATTTTCAAATATAACAGAACAGACAAATAAAAATAAATCAAAAATGTTTCTAAAAATTGATTTTATTGTAATTTAACAAATATCAAATTGGTTAAAAATCCGCCATAATCAAAGATAGACACTCGAGTGTCTGAACTTTCTGAAAAAGACAGAAACAAAAAGACAAGTTCGGGGCGTATTATCAGCCGATACGCCTGCTATGCCTTCCGCGTATAATAAATGATTTGCATGCATGTACCGCATGACCGCATATCGGTTTGATGTAATAATTTATTCAACATTGCAAATTTTTAATCAAATACATACTATATCAGCGAGTTTTCTGAAATGTTTTGCGAGTAGCCAACCCTTAGCAGCCGTGCTCTCTGTGGCCGTTTTCGTTCGGTCACCACTCTTTCATATAGACATTCATAGAGAAACGAGTATCGAAACTCGGCATGGCCCATCGCTCGTTTATTATTCACAAGAAGACAAGAAATTTCAACTTTTTTACACTTCGGATTCAGTGGTCGTTGAATCGTTGACGTCGCGTCGCTCGGCGGTATATGCACATCGCCCGTTCTGGCGGTAATGTCTCAGCCTATTTCTACAGGTAGCTCTATCTTGGATCGTGTCATCGCCGAGATGACTCAATCGATGCTAACAATCGTATTTCCAAAAATTATCGAATGAAATTGAAACCCATGGCATATGTATTTGCTAGTTTTGTCCAACTCGTAGCACGAAAGAAATACATTTAAAGAACTTCAGCCCTCCTTAGTTTTTCTTGTGGTTGAGTCAGTTCTAATGGGTCTAGATTAGGACTTATTTACCGTTTTCGATTTTTGGCTATCGGACAGTGACAAACATTAGATTCTGCAATGCGAGTATGTACAATCCTAGGTAATGGTGTTATGGTTCAGAAAACCCACAAAATTCACAATTTCTTCAAGTCGAAGTGCGATTTAAAACGGTACCAGCGAAGCCAAGGGTATAACTTATTTTGTGCGCGGGTCGCGAAACCCACTTCAAATAGCCGGTCACTCTCAGTACTTTTATGCCCTTTCTCAACAAGCGACTCTCTAATAAACGAACAGTTTCACAAATAAAATTCACGCTTAAGTTCAAATGTGGCGGTGTTGAATGGTGCAATTTTCATTTTTTTTTAAATATGTAAGTGACAAAATAATTTTGCCAATAGAATAAAATCTGCAAGTCATATTAGAATTCACGGAAAAAATAGCCCATGCAAAAAAAAAAAATGTATTACAGAAAACTCTACTTTCAGAAACGAAAAACGCCCATAAAAGATTCAAGTTATTTTGTTAAAGTGGTCAGAGCATGGAAATTTATATCGCGACGCCATTGAATAGACCCACAGAGGGCAATCTATCTTTATTTTATAAAAATGTATCCCTTTCAGTAACCTCATTTCACATTTCATGCTTTGCTGATGACGTCTGTATTTACTGTAGTTATAACGACCCCTTGCATATATCGTCGAAACTTGAGCAATATTTAGAAATAGTCTATCAATTTTACTTCAGATGGAAAATTAAACTCAATTCATCCAAAACTCAAGCCGCCTTTTTCACCAGAAAAAGGAAAAGATCCAATCATGGGTTCGAGACTCACCGTGAACGAATTTAGTTTATGGTGTTTTTCGAACTCACGACCCATGTGACGGACTATGATCTCAATCGAATGCTAGAGTACCCATTTATGGGGATAAGTAACATTGTTGAGCGTGCTGTTGATCTCAACACCTCAACAAAAAAGCACCTAAGAACTTGGAAATTTGATGTCACTTACACGTCTGTGTCGTTGGTCCAAAGATGGACTGTCACGCCAAGTACAGTCGAGATTGATTTTCTACACCATTTAACGAAAAATGACCCTGCGCGTGTTTAGACATTCACTGCTGATTCTGATTACATTCAACTGGCCTCCAATTTCTTCGTTTTAGACCGTAGTTCGTCTATATTCCGCATTCCGACCGCCCATCCCTGTCCCGCCCTGGCTACGCCCATGATCTCTTTTGTGAAATATTCTCATAAGCGGACACTTCCAATAAGCCAACAAAGTCTCATTTTCCCAATGGTGTCCGCTTATGGGAAGGTCGACTAATTTATTAACATCCTGATTCTCACGGACTTTTACCTATAATAAATACTAAAATAAAATTTATTATGCGTCACAAGGGATTCCGTAAACGTCGCTCCGTAGAATACCGTTATAACGTATTGGTGCTGATATCACCCGGTGGGTAAGGTGATGGATGGATGGATATGGCGCTGAGATAGGTTGGGCTGTTTGCGCCCAATACTGCAGCCTGCTGGCTTATTGTATTTCCCATCTAAGCGAGAAAGTTTCAGGTTATGAGCTCTGTCCTACGTAAAAGGCTAAGAAGAAAGTTATTGATGCCAATACGTGATCACAATCTCCTACTCTCTAAACAGTATCTTGTTGGTTGCTACCGTGAGGATCATCCCAATAATCATCTCATGGACCGAATTCTTCCACCACGACATGTCAGGCGTGGTTTACGAGACCTTGAGAGAGAGGTTCAGGGATACAAACGGGACCCTTACGATGAAGTTACATACCGAGCCGCCATTGCAGCGATCCACACTGAAGAAGTGAATCGGTCTATCGCGAGTTTAGGTGCGAATAGAGTCCTCTCAGAGCGCCCACCACCAATTTCGCCTGAGGAGATTAGGCTCCCGAGAGCCACCAGAGTAACACTAGCTCAACTTCGGTCGGGCTTTTGTTCACGCCTTAATTCGTACCTTTCTCGCATAAACCCGGACATCCAAAACATCTGTCCAAACTGCAATGGTACTCCTCATGATGTGGGCCATTTATTTCAATGCCCCGCTGCGCCCACTGATCTTACCCCTATATCACTGTGGGAAAACCCTATCGCAGCAGCTATGTTTTTGTCCTTAGACCTCACGGACACAAACATTGACGAACCATAAATCGTACTCACATAGATGCACAGAGGTTACACACCTTTCTGCACCGCTACAAGAAGAAGAAGAAGAAAGTTAACCAGGTTTACTTTGGGTGCACCCATACTGGTAGCTTGAGCCCCAAAGAAGTTTTGTCTCCAGCTCATAAGAGCGGGACATTCGAAAATAACGTGCGAGGCTGATTCCTCATCTTCGTTGCAGAGGCGGCATAGTGGGTCTTGTGTGTAGATCCCTATTGTATGCAGATATTTCCGTAGGGTGCAATGACCGGTTATAAGGCCTGTCACTGCCCTGAGGTTCGTTTTACTAAGACTGAGGGCTTCGGTGCAGCTGGTATGCCAGTTAGATTCCAGCATACGCTTGCTATGCCTGAGCCCTTCAGCGAGTCTCCATCGATCTTGGAATTTATCCTCGGTCCATCGTCTAGCAACGGTTCTGGCAGTAGATTTACGGATTCCGATTGCAGGTTCAGGACCAGTTAAGGGTACTTTGGAACCCTCTCTTGCAAGGGCATCCGCTTTCTCATTTCCTTCGATCCCCTTTTGCCTTTTCACCCATTTCAGAGTTACTTTGTTTCGGATAGCTTGGTTTTTGAGATTTTGTTGGCATTCCCAAACCAATTTAGAGGTTGTTTTAGGATTTGCAATTGCTTTTATAGCAGCTTGACTGTCGGAGAGAATATATATGGTCCTATTGGCATACCCCTTTCGAGTACTCTCCCCTGCTGCAAGGTTTATGGCTATAAGTTCTGCCTGGAAGACAATTGTATATTGACCTAGGGGTTTGGAGATACTATAGTTGTTGGTTTTAGTACAGACTCCTGCCCCTGTACCTTTGTCTGTTTTCGACCCATCCGTGTACCACACGATGTGATTTGATAGATGGTTGTCGTTCCATTTACTCCAGTCTTCCTTAACCGTTGAGGTTTGGATGTTGGAGTCGAAGGTGTACATGGCCGGGGTATAGGGTAAGGTGAAGGGCAGCAAGGTATTGAAACAAGCCCCTTTCATGGTTGAGCCACTGCTTTACATAGGTAAGGTTAGGTAAAGGCGCACTTAAACCAAAGATTTGTCCATTGTGATACCACCGATGGAGTCATTCCTACGTTCCGTTTAAAATCAGCCTGTGCTAACAATGTAGAAATGTTTGTTGAGCAATATAGTGCTCACGCCCCGAAGGTCATCTGTATCGTAAAAATACCCCGGAGCCCAGTGTATGTATCCCAGTTTCTCGGGCATTCACAAATTCCCGCGGTCGCCTTCAATACTTGCCAAGGCATTCCGGGCCAAGTCGTCTGCGCAGCACTTTCCTGCAAAGCCACTGTGACCCGGTATCCAGCATAGTGGTATCGGTATCTGCAAAGCGGCACTCTTCAATAGTTCTAGATGTTGCAAATGCTGATTCAAGTGATCGAATTGCAGCTTTATTATAGTGACATCCTTACCAGTGACAATGTGCCTACCTAACCATAGAAGCGCTTCCGCTTCATTTCGTTGTTCTAGCTTTCCCTAGATAGGATTAAGGTAGAATAGTTCCTACCAAAAAAGTATTTGGGAATAGTCAGTCGCCAGTGGCGAAGTTTCGTTAAGTGGCCACAATCCAGCGCTCGTCACAGACCAGTTTCCAGGCGTAAGGCATTGCTCCAAATACACTCTTATGGATTTATAATTGTACTATAAAAGTGTAGGGGGATACAATCACGTATTTGTTTCGACAATGACAACATCCAGGATTGAGCTTGCCTGAAGATATAAACTTTGCACTGCCAGAATGGGCGATGAGCCTAAACAAGCAGGTCAAACAACGCGACGCCATGTATTGGTATAGAGGGGCAAGGGAAAAGAAGAATGGTGTTCGGACACATTGAGCCTCATAGTGAAGTTAGGCAGAATAGAATCCTTTAGCCGATCCTATTTGCGGTGACTACCCTGTCGATATTTGCCTTCTCTTCAGGATCATGTGTGAGAGAAGGTTCACACATGTTCCTCGTCCTTGCCAATTTTGAAGGAATAATATGAGCCTCTTTCTGGATGAAGTTTAATCCGGACGATCCTACCACTGCCGAGTTCTTCCTTCGCTGTTGCTTTTTAAATAATTTTCCAATGCAATTGCCACTGCCACCTCGGGGTCCAGCCCATAGGGATAGATAACCTTTGATATCGTTTCCATTGTGCCTATGGTGAAAATTCTTATTCACCAGAAAAGTTCAACTCGTCCATACAACAACAGAAATGAAAAAAAAAACATGTAAATACAAGAAAAATTATATTTATTCGCCATTTTATAACGGTTAGATTAAATCCGTTAAAAACAAGTACATTTCAAGTTCTCTGGTAAATTCAAAAAACATAAAATCTCTTAGAATACACACTAACTATATTTTTGTCTCTTATACAAAATCTCGATTAAAAAAAATGCCCCTCTTACAATTACACATTAACAAAAAAGCAAAAAAGAAATTAAATGATATACATACTAAAATTCAAGGAAAGAGAGACAATTGGCGACATAATCATCACTTTTAAATGTACAACACGTCCTCTAATTATATCGCTACTTATATCCTAATAATTACTGTGCTTTGTGTGGAATGTTTTTCCCTTTTTCTTGCATACATATGTTTGTCTAATTCTAAATGTTAATTTTAGCTTCCTAGAATATACAGGACTTCTTGTATGAAAAATCGTAAAGATGAATATTTAAAAAATGAATTATTCCGCCCACTTTTGCACGTTTTTTTTTTCACGTACACATTATAAAGGAACATAGTTCGATCTAAATCAAATTGGTTTTTTTACATAAGAAAAGTTGGGTCATTGTTACAATCACACTTGCACACAAATGTTGTGACTCATGTTATCGGAGATTCTATCACTGCCAAGAACGTAAAAAGGAACACCAACGGTGTAAATTGTTAAAAAAAACACAAAGAAAATTTTGGTATTGACAGAAAACAAAAACATAAATTATTACAATCATGATATCACATAAATTCACAACAGTACGGACAACGATCGGACACACTGTATCCTCTCTCGTAGATCCCCGGAAATAGTTTTTTTTACTATCAACTTTATTCCAAGGGTCGTAGTTCAAAAGCAAATGTTTCAAAATATAGGAATTGGATCGGAAATTTTCCCCCGTCAAAGCTCACAATAGTTTTCGAAAGAGCGCTTACCGCTAAAGACTAGATTTTTTTTTTAATTTTGCTTTTCAGGTTTGCCAAGGACCTACGCTTAAATACAAACTGATTAAAGAAAATGTCATTTGACGTCTAACAATTATTGAAATCTTCTAGTGGGTTTAGCTATACGTGTTGTTCGCCGTAGGCTTGTATCTTTTAATGTTGCTGTATTTTTACGGAGAGTTTTGTTACGTGAAGCTCCTGATGACGCTGGTTCAGATGCCAACGATTTTGACGAAGGAACGTGATTGTTGTGAGCTTCGATGTTATCGTCAACTGTTGACGATTCAAATTTACGTTTCTGTCCACGCGTAGTCCGTGGCGTCGCCGCAGTGTTGTAAGTTCTCGCTTGAAGTTTACAAGCGAATTCATAATCCATTCGTTCTTGTGCAATTAGTTTTTCACAACGCTGTTGCTCTTTGATAAGTATCTGGTATTTCTCTAGTTCACTTATGGTCCGATTGTTTGATTCAAATTTACGGCATTTGGAGTGTCTTCTACTAGTTCTATGAAGTCCGTTGGGATGAGTATGCATTTTTAAGCGTTTTAACATGACAATACATTTCTTAGTGATAGTTTTAGATGGGATATTTTCAGTGCACTCCCCTTGTCGATTGGTTGATCTACAGCCATTTATCGAAACGAAAGCTGATTTGAGCGGGCTTTGTGGAAGAGATGACGGAATTGTACTGTAATTGGAAAATGGATTGGAGTCAAACAAATTCAACTTGAAATAAGTTCAAAACGTGTACCTTGATGTCAAGTCTCGTGATGACTTGCTACGCTCCTCCAAGTTAAATTTAGCCAGTCGTCGGGGTTTCGGTGTCCGCACTATCGTTTTTATGTTCTTTTTGCTGGGCGTCGTTGGCACTGTTCTAATTGGTTTGAAGTGGCACATTTCTAAGGTTAAGCTATCAGCGCTGTTTGTGTTTCTATCGGGTGATCGATGTATGCTAGTTGGCGGAACGGTAAGTATGCTACGTTGGCTGGATGTTGATCCTTGTAGGAATAAAAGAATTTTATGCAACATATGCTTATATAAGATGGCTAAATTAAATGTGTACCTTGGTTGAGTCGAACGGTTAGCGATTTGAATGCCGATTGTGCCAAAAATGAGGCAGCCGCTCCTGTTGGTTTTGAATTTATCGTTCCGGCACTATTGTGATTGTGGCACGATGCGGATGATGAAGAGGAGTTTGATGATGTTGCTGTTGCCGTGCTCGATGAACTTGCACTAATTGCATTCTTTTTGACCCCGGACGTAGATGCGATTGCTGAAAGATTATTTGGGTTGGTCGTGGACTTGAGAGCGTACGATGGATGACCGGGATTAGCGACTAGCATAGTTTCGTTCGAGATGTTTGCCAAAGTGCGAACTGATGAACGATCTGGATGCAATTGCTTGTATTCTGTAAAGGAATGGTAAGAGTAAAATGATTTTAGAAAAGCAATCTTTATTGTGAATTATCAAATTTTTAGCCTTACCCTCCTCTAGTAATTTTTTTATGAATTCGGAGGTAGCTTTTAACTCATTTTGACGTTCTTTTTCCTGTTCTTTTGCGAAGAATTCAAGTTGAGCTTCGTACTCTTTACGAATTTCTCCGGGTTGACTTAAATGTAGAGAGGCTGTAAGACCTATCAAGTTGGAAAACAGTTGTTATGAATTTGAATTATTTAAATTTTCTAAAAAAGTTTGAATATGTTCGATGAGACCCTGGTGGGGCCAGGTGTTTTTCCGGATCCGATAGGGCATTGAAACAAGTGGTCCATAAGCCGTTGAGTGGTTATTTCGTGAAATATGTTAATAAGAGTGGGGTCACACGATGGCCACAATCATTTGATTCAACTAGTAATGGCTGTCAATGGTTTAGATTGTTTAGATTCAGCTGCAAAATATTCATTCGACGACTAGTTTTATTTTTTCCGCCTGAGCGTTTGACCGCTTTGCGAAAGACTGCAGCGAGCACTCGCGATGGGAATCACAGTATCATAGGAATAGGACATCCATCACTTTGTGGTACTCTTAAAATTTAAAGCATAAGTCTCGACCTATCGTACTCGCTGCAGTTCTTCGCAAAGTGATCAAACGCACAGGCAAGTTAGGTGGTAGAAGCGGTGAGATGACTCTATCAAAATAATAAATTGCAGGGATGGCGACCCGGTATGTTGCTTCATCGAAAGAGTTTTGCCTGAACCTCTTTCTCAAGATCTCGTAGACCACGCCTGACATGTCGTGGTGGAGGAAGTCGGTCTATGAGCTAATGAATCGGATGATACTTACGATAGCAACCAGCAGGTGTTGAAGATTTTTGGATTAGCTGAGGAAGGAACATAGTTGTTCTCAATATATCAATTGCCCACCTGCAATCCCCCAGCCAGGTGGTAAGAACTGTCACAGAAAATGTTGATGCTAAGATGGTGAAGTTTTCGCTTTTGAAAAAAAGCTTTGAATTAATAAGGATGCGTATATTATCCTTGTCCAAACCCGTGGCGAGGACAGCTGTAATTGTACGTCTATGAAATCAGTTACAATTCGCAGAATAGTGCGCGGACGGTATACCATAACTTGCTGAAACCGTCATTAAGGTCACAGTCATTGGTGCTCGTTCCATTTCACCTTTGAATAGTTTTTCACTTGTCGCCACATTGTCAGAGTTTGTGGCGCCAAGAATGATCCTGTACTCTCCAGTGAGGAGAGGACTGATATCGAAATGATAGCTAAAAGATCAACTAGATGATGGTGACTCCGTGATGAAACTGAGATGACTCGCATTTCCGTCGTGCCAACAGCAAGTACACGATAATACACAGTAATGTACGGACTTACGTATTAAAAGGGAAAGTCCAGGATGAGAATATTTTGGTACCTGCTCTGTCCTTCCACAATATAAAATAGTCAGCATGGGCGTTGAGAGACGAGTTTAGATGGTGCATCGTCTCTTAGATGACAGCAATCAGAAATCTGTGTGGGTATCTCATCGATTTTTTTGTGAATGCCATTCCATTAAATTGCAATGATGTGAAAAATGCTGAACCTATGCACAACCCGCCACAACACATGATCTATCGCGCTAATTGCTCTTGCTGTTGAAAACTCAGCACCTAAAATGGACCCACTCTCGACAGCAATTACATATTACTGACCTGCTATTCATACCAATTCGTCGATTGCAAACACTACAAATCCATACCTCTGAGCCTCGATTTGTTTCAGCAGCGGTGCTTATTAGTAAAACTGAGAGCAGTCGCGCTGAGATGAAAGGCTCTCAATAAGACGAAAAAACATATAATTTTAACCTTCTTCGGATAATGTGTTTTGCGTCTCTTGGGAGCTAAAGAAGAAGCAGTTTCCTCTTTAGCCCACCTTTGGTCGTTTCGTTACCAATACTCTAGCCAGAGTTTCAGGAGACGTCTGCACTTCGTTGTATTTTTGTTTTTCTTTCTTTAAATTTTTCTGCTGCTATATCTCGGTTCAAAGCTCCGGCCGATTCCTATATTTTTTCAGTTATTGAAAAACTGCGGACCCTTTTAGCTATGCAGGAGAAGATTCATAGGTTGAACGACTATGGTCAATTCCAATGTTTCTCCACGGACATTATCCGACTAAGCCCCTGTGGCGAGGGGTTAGAATAAACCGCAGTCTTCCCGGCTTGTCGTATAAGGCGACTAAAGGGTTAGGATATGTATGTCAACAACTGAACGCATCTGAAATTTAATTATGTTGACGGGACGTCTAATAGGCCTCGGATTTCGTCCGTCTGATGGTTGCCGATTTCGGACCGCAGCTGGGTAATCTAGCCGAGACGGTGCATCGAGACGCCGTCCAGCTATTAAGACAATCCTTAGTAAACACCCAGCTTTTATATTCTTGGGAAATAGGAAGAAGCTGCAATTAAATACCGTATATAGTATCATCAAGGAGTGTAAAGGTGGTTGTAGCTCCTATCAACGTTGAAGGATAACGATGGAAGACTACTTATCCAGGTCGAACACCAAATGAGGCGTTGGAAAGAACACTTCGCTGTGGTTTTAAACCGTATGATAAATGGCGGGACTCTCATTCATCAGGAATGTGTCTTCCCGTGATTAGTTAGATCATGGAAAGAGCCACAAGCTGTGGCCTGGGCGTAAACACGGGGAAGACAAAACTGATGCTGTTTACTACAAAAACAAAAATTTCGCCTTTTTCACTCCCAAAACTAAATGAATGAAATAAAGAAAGACAAATCGACGAGAAGCAAGCTGTATTTCGATTCGAATTTTCTAGCATCGACCACATCAACACCTCACGCATTGCAATCGAGCAATGTATCGAATTCAGATCTCCGTTCACATTCTCTTTGTTGATTTTGAAAGCCTTGAGATAGTATGAATCGAACCTGTATCTCGGCGGCCTTATGCAAGAAGGGTGTTCCAGAAAAAATTGCGGCTATTACTAGGGCCGAATGGACCCGCTCTGTGGCTCACTTTGTTGAGTCCCACTCTACGATGCTAGTAATCTAGAGGTCCGGAGATCGAATCTCGGCGTGGTCCAAAATATATGAACGGATAGGAAATATATAGTGCTTGCAACATTATATACACTCGAAAATGATATCCAATGTAACGTTGACTCGAAATTGCCTATAAACGGCTGAGTTAACCATGGCCCCACATGGGGCTATACAGTACTGAGAAGAAGATTAGGGCCGAATTTGTGTACTAAGCATTATTGCTATTGATGGCCGCATCGACGAGGACATTGCTTGTCGCATTAACCCAGCAAAACGTGCTTTCATCATGCTGCCCAAACTCTGGCAAAGTAATTATCTCAGTGTTAAAAATAACCTGAAGCTGTTTCTTTGACTCTTTCGGTGCTGTTATATGGTAGCAGCATCCTTGATAGCAGAGTGTACATTTGGTTTGGACTCCATGAAGTCTAATAGGTCGACGATAAGTTCGCATAATTTGCTGAACATGTTTCGCGTGCGGACTTCTCTTCGTCCGCCCAATCCTTGGGAAGAGTGACTGAAGTTTTGAGCTCCTGTTAAAACGGTGCCCTCCCAGAGGTAAAAATATTTTTCTATCAAACATCAATAATTAACAAAAATGTAGTGTGGCCTCCACCTGCAGTATTCCAGCACCATGCACTGATCAACGCATTCCCTGTACCATTTTCACTAACGAAAACCATTCATTTAAAATTAAACCACAAAACTCGTCTCGAATAGATATTTTCACCCGAACGTATGTAGCGTACGTGCAGCCCAAGTACAATTCGTAAAAATTTTCATGAATGGAAGGTCATGTCAGCCGGCAAATGCTTGAAGCTGTTCCATCGATTTTACCGTGCACTATAGTACACAAAAAACGTTTACTAATCAACTGCTCTTATTTACATGATTATCTCGCCGGACATTTGCACTAAATTCGATAAGGAAAATTTTGCACAATAGAAATCCTTTTCGGTAAACCCCACACACACTATTGACTTTTTGCACGTCCACAAAGCCCAGTAGAGGACGAGCCGAGAACGAAAGAAAATCGGAACATTGTCCTGTCAAAATCACCTGCTGTGGATGCTGCATTGGATGATGTGGATGCTGCACAATTTACGATGCATTGGGACGATTTGTCGCCGGTGTTAAAATCAGCGAAGCTATTTACGATGGGCTTCGCCTTCTTCCTTCCGGATCCGGTATTCGTGGGGGCTATCGGTTGTAGATTTTCCTTTTCCAGTTCATTGGCATAATGGACCTTTATGTAGGTCCAGAGCTCTTGATTGACCACAGTTTTTGTCTTGTAGGCTTTTCGTAACCATGTGGCGAAACGTCGTCGACAGCAAGGACAAGTGAGTGCGTTAAACTCGACTACGCCGTCGAAACAAGTGCGACAGAAACAGTGATTGCACGGCAGCAGGACTGGTTCCACGAAAATCGATTGACATACGGTGCAAATTAGATTTTCAAGTGGAATCCGGTCGTTTAGTGATCTCGGCTGGAGTATCATTTGTCGCGGTTTGGTTGTGTATTGCTTGAAAATTCACTTTCGTTCTGCGATCTGTACAAGGTCAAATTCAGCTGTCACTTGGGACAAGCGGGACAATCGCGCGCGTTTTGAGGCGGCTTCAGGTTGCGCGATCGTTTTGATTTTAGAACAAATAACGAGCGATAAATAGACGAGAATTATTGCGTGAAGACACTTGATCGGAGAAGGTTCATTTCATATTAATTTAAATTCACCGTGTTCCAACATTTTCATCTTTTCCGAAGTTCCAGCGTACACATTTGCAAACCGAACACGTAGCAAATGGTTTTCGTTTATGAAAGCGATCGATACTCTTGTCCTTTTTCAGTAACTGCACACTCAAATCACGCAAAACTATTAAACAATTGTAAGCACCTCCGGCGGTAATAATTTGTTTACATTTTCCGCAGTTTCCAAACACAAGTGACAGCGACACTATAGCAGAGAGACCACTCAAGCGTAATCAGCAGCGATTAAAAGTGCCTGCCATATGCCAATATTTTGTTATGATCGCAGATTTCGAAAAGGCCTTTTCTAGTGGAGACTTTCACCTGGTTCTTATCAATAAAAATTTAGAATTTTGGTTGATTCCTGATTTTGATTTCTACGCCGAAATGAGTGCATGAAAATTAAATATGTACGCACATACCTCATAATTTTCTGAATTTAATCATTCAATTATGTTCTTGTTTCTGCAATAGAAACCGTCTAGGACAAGTTCCACATTCGTATCATTTTAACGTACCTTGTGGTACGTTGTCTGAATTCAATGTGCGTACGTCGAAGTACATACTACTCGTTACGATACGTTCAACTTGTACGCTGACAACTTGCCGGCTTTTGAAGCATGCGCATTCGAGATACGATGGAATACGATGAATTTACGTTACGTTTTGTTGAAGGATGAAGTTTTTCATGGCCCAGGGGCGTAGAGGTTTTTTTAGGTATGCATTTTTGTCGTATTTTATACCAATCATTTTTGTTTTTTATTCCTGCCTGTTTATAGGTAAAGGTAAGTACTATGTTTACCAAGCGAAAAACTTGCATTTATGTCTCCCGTGAAAAATGTGCCGTGGAGACTTGCATTTTCTTCACTAAATTTAAGATAAATGTGGACTTGCGGCCTGATTGATAAATCGGTAGCACCTGTTAAATAAAGTGCAACTGGATTGTTTTCGCTGGCGAAATGTCAAACATCGGTGTTGAGACATTTGTGTGAAGTGAGTACCACCAAGCGAATTCGAATTCACGATCATCAAAATTTTGACAGTATTTGCATGGATTTCACGTGAAATGGCGATGTTAGTACAGTAGAGCGTCGATTATCCGAACGTCGATTATCCGAACATTCGATTAACCGAACTGGCACTCAGTTTCTTTTCTTGTGAAAGGCATCGAATAAAATGAACAATAAAGTGTCTAAAGGAATCAACCTCTCATCTCCATCGCTCACCCAAGTAACAATTTCATCCCTATAATATTTCATAGAATATTTTCTTCTAACGATAATAGTCGCACTTTACAGGGTATAAACTCTGAATAATAGTCCAATAATGGCGTTTGGCGCGGTTTTTTGATCCAATTGCACCTTATTGTAGCACTGAACTAAGCTTTGAAAAAGACATAATCATGTGTTATGTCATCATTTTCTGTCATTTTCTCGTGAAAAAAAGAAAAAAAAATAATTCCCCCAGCCAGCGTCGAACCAGCGACTGCCGTACGCCAGTCCGACGCCCTAACCACTCGGCCAACTTCACATATAGTTAACATTACTCGTAAACACTACAAGCTACAAGTGCTCAACACTTCTTTATCGACTCTTCTCCATTGCACCTTCTTCTTTATATGTCAATCAATTGAAGTTGAATAAATCCACACATTTATCAATAAAATGCAGACATTTTCTGGGCTGAGATTATCTTAATTGATTCATAAGATAACAAGGAGTGAGGAAATGTTAGTTTCACGCAATATTTCAATGAATTCAATTCAAGAAACGTGGTATTCCAGAGCACTTCATAAGTGTCAATTCTTAAAAAATCACAAAGTCCATCCATGTCCATCCTTCTATAAAACTACGCTGAACAATTTATTGGATGACCATACGAATGTCACACGATAAAAATGAGACCGACTGTGCTATAGAAGAATATATGCATGTGTGTGAGTTAACTTAGAGAGACTATTGCATGTGTGTGCTGTATCATCCAATAAACACAAGAGTGGAGTATTTAAAGGAGTGTCTTTTTTAGGTTGACGTTTAGAGACAGTTTTATCGAAGTTTTATACCACAATCTTTGAATTTATTCCATAATGATGACAGAAGCTTTCCGGAAAATACTTTAAGAATAGTTTATCGGTACATAATATTACTTTAAGCGATGTCACACGATAAATGAATTCCGTGGTACTATATGGTTGCTACAGTGTGAAGTGCTTCTTTAAAGCAAACGAATTGTTGCTTGGGCAATTACCTCGAATTTTGTATTTTTCTTCAGTTCTAGTCATTATACACGTTTTCAGTTTGTCGCTTAATTTCACATTTGGGCTATTTTCTAATTTTTCTATGGAAGCTCGATTAACCGAACTTTCGTTTATCCGAACCACCCTTGCCGACATTAGTTCGGATAATCGACGCTCTACTGTACTTACTCTAAGGCAGTGGTTCCCAATATTTTTCAGTTCACGCCCCCCTTTGCGTAGTCCTGTGGGACTGGCGCCACCCGAGAAAATTTGGCGGAAACCCGAAAACAGATGTGGACATTTTTCTATTTCCGTCATCAAAATATTGTTCTATTGTAAATATTGCTTTTTTCGGCTTATTGCTTTATTTTGTTTATAAATTCTCAAAGCTGTCAAAATATGAAGACACTGAGATACATAAGACTACATATCACAGCGAAGACATGATTCACCATTAATTTGAGCAGTCACTAATGCTTGAAATAGATTACGCGCATCAGCAGCAGCATTGGCATCGCCAAACGTCAAGTGCAATGCATTTTACATTGCTGACAAAGTTGTTGAGCAGAAGACTTGACATTCAGCATATTTGTCAGCTATGAAATTCTGCCGATGCTGATGCGCGTAATCTATTTCAACTATCACTGATTTTGGACAGAATTCTGGATTAATTTGGTTGTAATATAATGTTGACCAGGTCCAATGCACAGATTTACCTCGTTTATAATGCAAATGTACTCGTATGACAACGTAATCCAAAAAATTGTCATCCCAATCATGCATAGAAAAACCACAATTGTTTGTTAGTGGAGCCAGTGGAGGCCAAGTTTGGTACTTCTGGGCATTTTTGAAAAGTACGCATCGTGAGTTTCGTTGGAAGTTCGAATCAATAGGTGTGTTTTTTTTGGTTATCCCGTGTATGTTTGGGTAACAAAACTTCATAAAAAAAAATTACAGGTGGATCAGCTGGC
Organism: Microchrysa polita; assembly: GCA_949715475.1. Lineage (NCBI taxonomy): Eukaryota > Metazoa > Arthropoda > Insecta > Diptera > Stratiomyidae > Microchrysa > Microchrysa polita. The sequence goes on along the minus strand of OX454420.1, from coordinate 87,240,372 downwards.
ATTTTTTTATATGGAGTTTCGTTATCCAAACCTACACGGGATAACCAAAAAAACACACCTAATAGCAAATAATTTCAGCACAAGCCTAGACGTCAAAATCAAGTGATTTCGGCCTAAAATATTTTCAGCGGTCTTTTGGCCAGTGGCTCTTAGCCATTTTAAAAATAAATTCATTGTTACAGCGAAATATAAGTTGTACTCGCCTCCCTTCCCAAACCGTCACGCCTCCCTAGGGTGGGGGGCCCACAGTTTGGGAATCACTGCTCTAAGGCTAAGGCTCGTGCACGATATGTGAAAACACGTCTCGCTAGTTGTGTTTTGACAGCGGCACAGCTCTCGCTCGTCGTGAGCTTCCCATATAAGCAAATGTATTTGTATGGCTCAACGGGCCTTTCCTTTAGTTTTTTATTCAATGGGCTGGAGCTTGCGAGCCGTTTTCGCGCCGTTTGAATGAAGCCTAAAAATAGGTACTAACATCGTCAGTTCACGTGAAATCCATGCAAATACTGTCAAAATTTTGATGATCGTGAAATCGAATTCGCTTGGTGGTACTCACTTCACATGAAAGTCTCCACACCGGTTTTTTACATTTCGCCAGCGAAAATAATGCAGTTGCACTTTATTTCACAATGAAAAGCTGTCATCGACAAACAATTAGAACGCGAGTGAACATTTATCTTACATTGAGTGAATAAAAAGCAAGTCTACACGGCACCGTTTTCATGGGAGACATATATGCAAGTTTTTCGCTCGGTGAACTCAGTACATACCTTAAGGAAAAAAATATAAAATCATTTTACGTAGTTATTTTTTTTTACTTTTATGGTGAACATAAAAGCGTAGGTGAAGCATCCGAACGTGAAGTACATATATAGCAAGAAATCACAACCATCCAGTAACCAGTAGGTACGCATGTATCTATACTACACTAATGGGGTATAGAAACCCAATTCTATGTCCTGTTCGTTGACTGTCGATGCTAGCTCGGTTACAACACAGCTCCTTCCTCCTCACATTTGGAATATTGGTAATTAGGCATAGAGAAGATGTAGTTATATTGCTACTTCTAGGAGGAGTATACCCTTATAAGAAAAATAGTAGAACTGTTTACAATACCAGAAAAGTACGTAATCGGGTTCACTCTGCTATTACATTAACTTGTTGAATCCCGGTAGGAGAACGAGTCGGGTAGGAGAACGAGTCGGGGTTAAAGTCTTTCTGGAGGAAAGAAGCTTCTACCTCCCTTTCAATCTATGAAACCATTTTACATTTCCAGGTTCGGCATATTGGGATGTATGTTCCTTTGGAATGATTCACGAAAGACTTGTTTTCATTACGATTGCTATTTTCATGCCAATAATAATAATAATAATAATGGATCAGCTGGCATTTTTTTATATGGAGTTTCGTTACCCAAACCTACACCTATTAAAAAATCGTTGACCCTAAACCGACAGGGAAGATGAAGACGATTTTCGATCAAGTGAAATATTCTGCCATAGCCAATCAACTAACTGTTTTCTATAATTTAATTTAATTATTGTTTTAAGCCCGAAAATTTCTCTATGTAGGTACCTTAGAGAAAGCATACCAACCCATGCCATGCGTTAGTCCATAGTGGCTATGTGATCACACAACCCATATGTGTTTGACTCCAAATTCATTACACTACACTCCACGAAATAATTCAAACGTCAAAATATTGTCGATGCAATTATTAACCCTTCTGACGCCGCCTACGAGCTATTGTGCCTAAGGTATAGCTGAATCTTCTGTGAAATCAATCTTAGTTTTTGAGGAGGTCTAATTTTGGTTCTAGAAACAGTTTACATACTATGTCTTACGATGATACGCCGTTTTTTCGTTTCCTTAGACATAGTTTTTATTTCGCCGAACGTTTGATCGCATTTTGTGGCCGTCAGTTCCATTAAAATATATATGGTAAGGGCTGGAAAATATTGTTGAACGATATTTTTCATCAAGATATAGAATCAATGGTCTGTCTAGGTCTATGTGCCAACCGAAGGGTTAATTATCACGTTGGTATTTTGAGAGAGTAATAAATATTACGCGGATATTATATTCTCAATTGTAAACAAAAAATTGACATTTGAATAAAATTTTCACACATACCTACTATGAACTGCAATACATAGTGTGAAAACGCAAACGGTGCCATTTTTATTTTCTGATGCCCACTCTGGACTAGCGCATGCTTTCTCTAAGGTAGGTACATACATATACATTAGGTGTGTTTTTTTGGTTATCCCGTGCAGGTTTGGGTAACGAAACTCCATATAAAAAAAATGACAGCTGACGCACCTGTCATTTTTTTTATATGAAGTTTCGTTACCCAAACCTGCACGGGATAACCAAAAAAACACACCTATTATTTATAAAATCAAACTACCAAATAGATATGCACTCCATACATGCTTCCATAATTCCCGATAGAAATAACTCGGAAATAATCAAATCATTCCGAATCCGAACAACAAATTTGTGGACAGTTTACAACACAGCAGGATATACGTGTTGAAGCATTGAAAATATTTTAACGATCAGACGAGCCCGTGGCTGTGCAAACCCACATTGACCTCCTATTGACATTTTTCTCACCTCCCTATTAAAATCATAGACGCGTTGCCCATTCATATTTGGTCGTCCATTCTTTTTCCATTTGTATAGTCGTATATATTTTGCTTGCTACAACAAATAAATACGTATCCGATTTAATTGAAAACATTACTGCATAATTACATTTAAAGTGTAAACTGGAATGTACGGACGCCATCTTGTAGCATTCGAACAGAAAAATAAACACACGTGTCCATTATTTTTGTTGTGGCCACAAAAGTTGTTGTGAAACCTCCAAGAAAACACACGGTTGGCTTCTTCGGACACGTGTAGTGTACTGCGTGGTAGTACCCACGCGAACGAAAGATAATGTCATCCCACTCGAATATGTTTGGTAATGCGACTGCGGACAAACAACGGAAGATATGTATATTCAGACTGTGGACATGAACATTGGATTATGGGCGGACCGGAATCGATTTGTGTCTGGACCAATCGTATCACTTCCGTAGGCACATGCTCGATTTTCAATCAGTAACTTGGCGAGTCGATCTGTGTACCTATATCTTTTAATTGTGTAGGGTATGTGGGCCCTTTTTTAGGACTCTTGAGTATCTTTTCTAACGTTAGATCCGTTGCACAATTTTTTTTACATATTTTTTTTAATTTTGCGGTTGTCCTGTATAAAATTCGAATTTGCACTTGCATATACCTACATATATGTACGTACATTACTATTTTACAAAGATTTCAATTGATATAAAGAAAAAAATCAAATTTCACTTTATTTTATATTTAAATTGCATTTAAATCTTATCAGTAGAATAATAAATAACGAAAAAAATCTCTTCACACTTGCTTATCGGACATCGGAAAAATTAAAACGAGATTTTCAATAAATCATAATTGTTTATGAAACGTGATTGCTGTAAATAGAAAACAAAGATTTAGAAGATACCTACGAGTGTTCTTATCTTATGTGCAATCAAATCAATATATTTTCTATAAGCTCTTTAAGCAAATCTACAAATTGTCGCATTACAATATTAATTTAACATTATATGTATTGACAAAAACAATTTTTGTTAACCCGTTGCGGGAGCTCGGACCTCGGACAATGCATATCTGTACCTACCTATTTTAACATTGAAACCTTAACTGAACATAGTTAAGCTTTATTCAAACTAACTGCTAAATGAAGGGTCGCAAAAAAAAACTGGTACCACGAGCTGCCATTTATTTTTAGGTCATTCTGGAATTATTCAATTTCAAACAAATAGTGAATAAAAGATGTATAATTGTCACTATGAATTCGATAAAGCGGTTGTCAAAGTGTCAGCTGACAGATGTTTCACTTGACATATTGAATATTAAAACTGGACTTCCCACCAAATGGCAGTGTATAGGTATGCGATGATAACTGCAACTTTGCATGCTAATTGGCAGCCAGTGTGGATAGAGCTTTTAAATAGTTGGCGCTTAAAAATGCATGTTTCTTCAAGTGACGTTTTTTTTAATCATGAGTTCACTAAAAAAAATCATTTGCTAAAAACAAGAAAAAAATACCACAAAAAACAGCCAAGGAATAATTTGTCTTGATTTGAGATATATTTGCTTTAAATAAACAAATAAGCATTATTTTAAGCAAAGACTTTGTTGTTGGATTTTTTCTTGTTTTTAGCAAATGATTTGTTCAGTGTTCTTAAGAGTTGACAATAATATAGAATATAGTTAACTAAATACTATGATTGTTCTATCTGTCGCAGTTACAATTCGATGTTTGTGAGTGAAAACTATGAATTCGACTGTAGAAATCAAGAATTTAAAAAGAAAACATTTCATCAAAAAATCTTCGTCAATGGCATTTTTTTTGTTTTCAGTTCACAAGTGCAGTGGGGTTGCTCGCCTTCGAAGCACAGCGTTGTGGGTTCGAATCTCACTGTGAGCGAATTAAATTTAGGATGATTTTCAAATAAAAGACCCATGTGATGGAGTATGATCTTGATCTCACTCAAGTGTTAAACGAGTACCTGTCTACATGGGAAAAAATTACTCTGCAGAGCGTATTTCAACACGTTTACAAAAAAATCAGTTGAGATCCTGTAGGTAAATGGGATGTTGCATCTGCGGCCCAGGAATACAATTTTTGACTGACGGGCCCACGGTTAAAAATTCTGGTGTATTTTTTATACCAACTGATGGTATAAAGCGCATGCATACATTTTTTAGTATGAATTGTAATAAACAGCGATGTATAAATTTTGTTTATATGAATTTTTATTAAATTTATCCGACATTTGTATTAAAATATTGAATTCGAGACGAGATGTTTGTATAAAAATTATACAAAGGTGTTACAATTAAACCCAAAATACTAATGAAAATTATGCAGCATTTATATGAATCTTTTATCAGAACGTGTTATTGATTTATACTATAAATTACAACTTTGCAACCAATCCAGAATATAAAAAATAACAGGCGCGACAATCCAGCATTGGACTAAGGCCGCAGGATGTGTTAGTGACATCCTATTTCCAAGATCTTATCTGCTTTTTTTTTTGAGGTAATGAGATCAGCATCACGCTCAGCAGTGTTATTTATCCCCATAAATGGGTACTCGTTTAACATCTGAGTGAGATCATAGTCCGTCACAAGCTCGTGAGTTCGAAAAACACCATGGAACACGGTGAGATTCGAACTCATGAGCCTGTGCACCGAAGGTGCGCGCACTAACCGCTAGACCAGCCAGACTACAATCCAGAATATAGTTTTTATCATATATCTGAATGAATACTATTTACACCTTATTTGGATCGCGGGCAGGTTTGCTAACCCAGTCGCGCACAAAAAACTGTCGAGGGTAGCATCCAGGTTAAATTTCAAAAATGTCACGTAGGCATTGCCATTAATTTCAAAACATTGCTCATAAATATTAAAGCCCCGTTTTCACTTTACAAACGCAAAAGCTCAAATGTAATTTTTGTTAATGAAAATATATTTTATGTATGAATCATAATTTTGTTAGAATAAGAATTCGACGAACAACATTTTTAACATGAATATACAAACAAAAACTATTTTTTTTGCACACACTTGTGTGTTGCATGTAAACTATACCTTAGAATTTTTCAATTTAAAATTTAATTTTAGCTAGTCATTGGAAAACGTACTAGAAAACAATTGGGATTTCATACATTTAGGCGAGTTTTGGAAAGCTCATTAAAACTGGATAGCAATATAATTTCTAACCTGAATAGAGTCACAGGTTAGCGTTTGTATGAAAATTACCCCTTATAGTGTATAGGCTAGCTGATTAAAAAACACGGCCACAGGTTAGGTTATGAAAATGTTTTATACGCGATTAGAATGAACTATGTATATATAGCTTCAACTATGATAACTTCGATTAATAAAGAAGCTGGTATAATTTTTATACAGAAAGTCTCTGGAACTATATGTATACCTACCAAAATTTATAAAGTTTATACATTTTTTCTAACCGTGCCGTTTTTCATTTGTTTTATTTATGATCCAGTGCGAGCACATTCACATTACTATTCCATGCTTTCTCTCGTATGTATATTAAAAAGTCCTTAAAATACCTTTCATTACGCGAAACTCAAAGATTAACAAAATAAAATGAATTACCTAGCCCTTGGATTGGACACACGAGGGGAGGCATAGTTGTTTCGCCGCATTACCATCGTTGCACATTACACAACCGAGGAGTATAGTCAAAGTTAGTTATATATATGAATTTAAGTAAAGTCAATAAATCATTTTATGTAATGTTCAATAAGCTGGAATCTTTATTCAGCAAAAATCAATTTAGCAACTGTACATAGCCCTGATCTTAGAAATATCCTTGGAGCTAAGTCCGGAACGTTGACCAATGCTGGCACCGTTCTTGGTAACAATGGTAGGTTGTCCGTTCTTGCTGAAGGCGTAGGCATCGTAGTGCATGATACTTCCGTAATCGTAGCCAACTCCAAAGTCAGTAACGGTGCTTGAGGAGTATTTGCTGAAGTTGTTTTCCTTTCCGGATTGAATGTTGCCACTCATGATGGTAACGTAGTTATCACGATCAGAAGCACTTTGTTGATGATGGAAACCGAGAGCGTGCAAGAATTCGTGAATGGCAATACCGTGGTAGACGCATCCGTTACCTTGCAAGTTCAATTGTTGACGTCCCTTGAGCATACCAACGTAAGACCAGCATCCAGAATTTTCACGCTACAACAAAATGGAAAAGTATTCTTGTAAACTTGATTATCAGAACTTATGCAATTACTTACGGTGACGTAAACGTAGTTAGCTTGGCTGGAGCGAGCAACGAACTTGACACAGGTAGCAGATTGGATAGCATTCAGAGCGCCAACAATAACGTTCTTTTCAGAAGCGGCTAAATATAACAAGTTAAACTAATTATATTCTTTAACCCTTTTTACTCAACATTAACTTACAGAAAGCACCATCAATTTGGTAGTAGACAGTCTTGGAGGTCCAACGAGTGTTGGTGTTGGTCAAACCATTCCTGCCGGGTGGGAAGCGCATATCACCTTCAAAGAAGCCACCAGCTTCTTCGAGCTTTTGCTCTTCCCTGGTTGGGACGGCAGGATTGGCCACGACGGCCATAACCATCAATCCGAAAATGCAAAGTTTGAACATCCTGAAGCCGTTAGAACTGAATTCAACAACTGACGAAGCTCTTACCGGCCCACACTTTGCTTAAATACCCGTTTTTTTGCAAGCTGGTGCATTTTGCTGTTATCAAAAAATCATAAGTTATTTAGTGGATTAGCATATAAAAATATAATAGAATTGTTATCGTGTGGGATTTTTCTGTAAGTAAGATCTTATCAACAAGTACTACAAATTGTTATTAAATTTATTACGGATTATTTGAAAGTGTACGAGATTATTTCTTTGAAAAATAACGTTGCATTTGATAATGCATCAATTTTGATTTTAGAAATGACATTGTAATGCATTCATGGGATTTTTTTTTTAAATTTTCTGTTTCTTCTTAAATTTATCATAAATTAATTCAAACCAAAATTAATTTCATATAAGACCCTCAAAGTCAATTCAACGAATTTTAATAAAAATTTTTAGTAAAAGTGTTCAGTTGTAGAAACCCCAACTTTTTTACGATTATAATGGATGTTTCTTTTAGAGGACCTGTTTTTAGGAATCTAGTCATAGTCTGATTTCGTCCGCTCTTAGAGGTATATGTTTTGGGGGAAACGATAGGGACGCAATTATCTGGGGAGCTTTTGTGGCTGCCCCGTTACCATGTTATCTAATTTAGATGGTTTAAACCTAATACAACAACACGCTCTGTGGCTCACTTGGTTGAGTCGAACTCTACGATACTAGTAATCTCTAGGTCCGGAGATCGAATCTCGGCGTGGTCCAAAATTTCCCTAAATGTGCGGATAGGAAATATACCTATATAGTGATTGCAACATTATATGCACTCCGAAATTATATGCAATGGAACTTCGGCTCGAAATATTCAATAAGCGGCTCAATGAACGCACCATGCTCACCAAGGGGTTGCGGTACAGAGAAGAAGAAGAAGAAACCTATTACAAACAGCCCACATGATAGGTAGAAAAATATCAAATCATAATAATAAAAAAAATATTTTTTCCTAACGGTAGTTTGTAGATTAGCAAATAACGGACGAATTCTTTAGGCCATATATGTTGCTCAAATTAAATCTCCTGTGAATCGGAGTATGCTTTTAATGCCGTTTTTTTACAATTTTTAGCGATTAGACAAAGCCTGTTACGTTTTGTCGACCAAAATTTTCGTCACAGAACAGAGTCAAAATCGCAAAGTGACATAAATCTTCAAAATACGTCAAGTGGTATCGCTACAATTGATAGTATTTTTGTTTGACGTTGATTTACGATTTTGACTTTGTTTCGCAACGAAATTTTGATGAGAGGGATTCGTGCTCGGTACAAAACACATTACCCCAAAAACATAAGAAACCAAAAAAAGATTCTCCAGCACATTTTGCAATCTCAAGTACTATAGGGTTTTCACCTGGTTATTGAACTATTCTTTAGTTTTTTTTTATTTGGTCAGTTAATTTAATTCTCTATGCGAGAAAACTGAAACGCCACCCATTATCGAAGTCGACTAAAATAAATTAACGGACATTTTGATCAAAAATGTTTATAAGAATCAATATGCTATTGGCTATGTCCATACATGTGCGTCCTTCGTCTTCCCTATCGTCTTCAAGTTTCGTTTCCTCTTTCAGCATTAAACTTGTCATTGATTGCATCACATGAACAGAAGAGATGAATGTCACATTTGTTCATCATTCGTCGTAAGGTATTTATCGCACTTGTTCAGAACGCGTAAATAACTGCTTCTTTTGTTAAAGTTATGAAAAAAGTTTTGTGTTTTGTATTAGCAGGAGTATATTTCGCAAGGCTATACTATTCATGTGTCAATTTAGAAATTTAATGTCAACACAGTTTATTACTTATCCAATCGCTAAGAAATCAAAACACAGCTCTTTTCTCGAGTCGCAGACACATCCCAAGCAACAATTCGTTTGCTTTAAAGAAGCACTCCATACTGTAGCAATCATATAGTACCACGAAATACATTTATCGTGTGACATCGCTTAAAGTAATATTTTGATCCGATAAAACATCCTTAAAGTATTTTCTGGAAAGCTTATATCATGTAAAATAAAAAAACTGGTTGTCTCTAAACGTTAACCTTAAAACGTACTCCTTTAAATACTCCACTCTTGTGTTTATTGGATGATACAGCACAAACATGCAATGGTCTCTCTACGCTAACTCACAAACATGCATTATATTCTTCTATAGCACAGTCGGTGTCATTTTTATAGTGTGACATTCGTATGGTCATCCAATAAATTGTTCACCGTAGTTTTATAGAAGGATGGACTGTGATTTAATGAATTGACACTTATGAAGTGCACTGGAATACCACGTTTCTTGAATTGAATTCATTGAAATATTGCTTGAAACCAACATTTCCTTACTCCTTGTTAGCTTATGAATCAATTAAGATAATCTCAGCGCAGAAAATGTCTGTATTTTATTGAAGAATGTGTGAATTTAATTAGCTTCAACTGATTGACATATAAAGAAGAAGGTGCATAGGAGAAGGGTCGATACAGAAGTGTCGAGCACTTGTAGTGTTTACGAGCAATGTTATCTATATGTGAGGTTGGCCGAGTGGTTAGGGCGTCGGACTGGCGTACGACAGTCGCTGGTTCGACGCTGGCTGCGGGAATTATTTTTTTTCTCTTTTTTTTTGCAATCGCGAGAAAATGACAGAAAATGATGACATAACACATGATGTATGTCTTTCTCGAAGCGTAATTCAGTGCTACAATGAGGTTCTATTGCCTCAAAAAACGGCGCCAGATGCCATTATTGGACTATTATTCAGTGTTTATACCCTGTAAAGTGCCCCTATTGTCGTTAGAAGAGAATATTTTACGAAGTATTATAGGGATGAAATTGTTACTTGGGATAAGCCAATCAATTTTAGTTCACTATCTTTGCACACAGCAAATTTTAAAAATGTTGAAGGAGAAAACGATAGCAAACCCGACTTCAGTGGGTTGCAATTTTCCATTCATTCCTCTTTGATTTTGACATAGTCAACTATGGTTACCACTGACAAGATTGAATTCCTCTTTTCAATAGCGCAGACATCCCAAGTATCAATTGTCAAAATGACGAAGACGAACGAACATTGAAAGTGTGTGGTCAGGCACATTGAATGTTTCAAATTCATTTCTATGTTTATAAATAACGGCCAGTCAACTTCGATGCGTATGACGTCACAATTTCAAATGCTCTCTGTGAGAAGAGAGAGTCGAAAAATGTTAAACCTTTTCGCGTTTCCTTCTTTTTGTTTATTCCATGCACCTTAGTATCATATACATCCTTTCATTTCAGTGAAATGCAAAAACCTCAAATCAAAGCTATTACGCCAATACATAAGAGCTTCAACTTTACCAAAGCTGGGCATCAAGAATTTATGAGTTACATATTTGCAATTCCATAAACAAAGAACAACTCGTATTTAAGATATTTTCAAATTTGTATGACAGTTGTGCTATTTATTCCTATACTCGGGAGCTACGCAACATAAAGAAGAATAGGGGACAGGGAGTATAAAAATTTAGGGACAATTGATCATGATCTATAAAAAACAAGTAAAATACATTTTTTACAATGAGCTCAACAAGCTCAGATTTTTATTTAGCCCAAATCAATTTAGCAACTGTACATAGCCCTGATCTTGGAAATATCCTTGGAGCTAAGTCCGGAACGTTGGCCAATGCTGGCACCGTTCTTGGCGACAATGGTGGGTTGTCCGTTCTTGCTGAAGGCATAGGCATCGTAGTGCATGATGCTTCCGTAATCGTAGCCAACGCCGAAATCAGTGACAGCGCTGGCGGCGTATTTGTTGAAGTTGTGTTCCATTCCGGATTGAATGTTGGCAGTCATGATGGTGACGTAGTTATCACGATCGGAAGCACTTTGTTGATGGTGGAAGCCAAGAGCGTGCAAGAATTCGTGAATGGCAATACCGTGGTAGACGCATCCGTTACCTTGCAAGTTCAATTGTTGGCGTCCCCTGATCATACCGACGTACGACCAGCATCCAGAGTTTTCACGCTAAGAAATTAAAACGCGTTCTTCAGTAACGCTAAATAAAGTCAGTAAACGTTAAAATACTTACAGTGACGTAAACGTAGTTAGCTTCGCTGCTGCGAGCAACGAACCTAACGCAGGTGGCAGATTGGATAGCGTTAAGGGCACCAATGATAACGTTCCTCTCGGCGGCAGCTATATAGGACGATATTATGTTATTTCCTTTCGAAATAGTCCTTAACACACATTCACTTACAGAAAGCTCCATCAATTTGGTAATAGACAATCTTGGAGGTCCAGCGAGAGTTGGTGTTGGTCAAACCGTTCCTGCCGGGTGGGAAACGCATATCACCTTCAAAGAAGCCACCAGCTTCTTCGAGCTTTTGCTCCTCCCTGGTTGGGACGGCTGGATTGGCCACGGCGGCCACAACCATCAATCCGAAAATGCAAAGCCTGAACATCCTGATGCCGTTAGAACTGAATTCAACAACTGACGAATCTTGGGTTGATTCAGCTTAAATAGGCATCGTTATCATGTAAAATTTTGATATCAGGTACCGTGCTATCAGTTAATTAAGTGGATTAGCATATTTAACATCATAATAAATAATAATTCATGGAATAATCAATTGAAGTTCACATTTAACAAAATCCTTCCAGTTAAAATCATGATACAGGGGTTTCCAATAATGGAGGGTAGATGTTAAAATGGAATAAAACAAGCTGTGTGTGAAGTATAAAATAGGCGTGTTGGCGTCCTTTGATAATTTACAACCCAGATAGTTGAAGTTGTCTACATACTAGATATTAAGGTCCCCCACTGCGGTGCTTGAATTTGCTGGCATCCTTGTTTTCAATTGCATCGTGGCCTTTGTTTTGCTTTCGTTGATATGTAGTCCAACTTCCTTTGCGGCGTTATTGAGGTTATGCAGAAGCCCTCTGCATCACCCAATCTTCGAGACATGATGCTGATGTCTTCGATGTACGCTATACTAATTGAGCCGAGTTGATGAGTAGCGTTCCGCTGCTGTCCATATTCATGGCTCGAATTACGTATACTATACATACTCCAAAGCAAGGTTGAAGAGCGTCGGCGCCAGCCCATCGCCCTGCTTGAGTCCAGTACGAGTTTCAAACAGCTCAGTGAGCCGGTTCTGCACTCTGACCTGCGAGACGGTATCAGTCATCGTCATCCTTGTGAGTCGCACTAACTTTGCCCGTATACCAAAATGCAGCAAAATGTTGTACAGTACACTTCGATCGATACTGTCGTAATGCTTGCTTGAAATTCGACGAAGAATTGGTATACGTCGCTGTCATATTCCCAGCACTTTTGGAGTAGTACTTCACTTGTTAAAAGCTGATCGGTCGTTGAACGACCGCAGGTCTGAAGCCGCCTTGATACTCGCCAATGATTCGTTCTGCGTACGGATTGATTATCATCTTTACCAGAATTCGATAAAATCTTATAGGTCGTACAAACCAATGATATGCCCCTGTAATTCTCACACTTCAGCTTGTCACCCTTTTTGTCGATTGGGCAAATTATGCTTTTGCGCCAATCTTCGGGAATTACCTCGTCGTTCCATATTTTCAGCAGTAGTACATGTATAGTGTTGGTCAGGCACGTTCCACCATGCTTCTTCAGCAGTTCTGGAACTTGGCGGCTTTTAAACCGACGCGACGTAAGAAATCAAAAATTACTGCGAAGTTTTTTTTACACTAAAACACAAACTCCGATCTGGAATATGTTGTGCCAAAGAATGGTACTTGTTTTAGGATTTTGGTGTAGTTTTCGATAATTTCCTTATAATTCAATAATCAGGTGAAAAACTTAGTATAGGTTAGGTATTTTAGATTGAACAATGTGGTGGAGGGTTTTCACCCTTCACTATGTGAAAGGGTATATTAACTTTGTCATGAAGTTTGTAACGCACAGAAGAAAGCACCTCCGACAATATAAAGTATATATATTATTGATTAGTATAATGAGAGAAATCGATTGAGCGATGTCCGTCTGTCTATGTCTGTCTGTCCGTCCGTATGCTGCAACGCAAACTATCGGACTGAAATTTTGTATGCAAGTTTCTTTTCAGTTTACTTCACCCAAGTGTGTTCCTAGTGAAGCCTCAAAAAATATCTAGGAACGGATGGAATCGGAACATTACGTCATAGGGCTGCCATACAAACGAACCCGTGAAAATTATGTTCTTCTAAGAAAAACTTTTTCTATTTTAATCCGACCTTAACCAAACTTTACCCAAATGTGTTCCTAGTAAAGCCTCAAAAATTATCTAGGAACTGATGAAATCGCAGCACGACGTCATAGGGCTGGCATATACAAAACCCCAAAAAATAGAAAAGAAAGAAAAACTTTTTTTCTTTTTGAATCTGAACCAAAATTCATCCAAGTGTTTTCCTGGATTAGCTTCAGGATCCGCATCCAGGAATAGATGGATTTGGAACACGTCATAGGGCTGCGGTAGAAATTGTTACCGCAAAAGAAGCTTAAGTTTCATTCATTCATTCATATGTAACGGGTATTCAAATTTCGGCCGCGCCCGAAACTAGCCTTGGTCTCTTTTTTTTTTCTTTTTAATGTCTTTGGGGTGTTGAACATACGAAACCGGACCTTCCTACCAATATTTCGTTGCGAAACAGGGTCAAGATCGCGAAAAGTCGCTGAGTATTTATGCGATACATTGAAATTTCTAATAAACTCTTTTATATGCTGAGTGTTTATGCGATTTATTAGAATTTCTTATTTCATATTATTTCTTCGGGAGTTCAATATGTATTTGGTTAGTATTAGTTATTTAGAAGAAGTCTTTTGTAACTAAATAGACTAAACAAAAATTGTAGGCTTCTCCCGGATATGAAACTAGGATGATCGCATAAATGCAATATTAATAATTACGTGCTATGTCATCCCCTGTTTGAAAATTAGGTAGCCCTTTTCCCTTTATCAAGAATTAGGGATCATGCAAGGATAGGTCCAATCCAAGATCCAAGGGCTTAATTCTAGTGAAAACTAGAGGAAATACATTTCGAAATTAGTATATGAAATTAACACCTAATGATGCAATGATTTTTTTAAGGATGAACCTAATTGGCACTTAATGGATGATAGCATCGCAGATGTAAAATTTAGGCAACTTTTACTAAGCCTTTAGGATTCAAAATGCAGCTACTCGTATCAATTTTGGGCTCTTAAAATACTCACAATTTTCAAATGACAAACTAATGATACACTTAAATTTTCCTTTTAAGCTTTCTACATCTTTTTCCCGAAGCTAGCCAAGCGGCTTGTTGAAAAAAAAAATATTCGTTGTTTTGCTAAACTACACACACTCAGCCGTGCTTAGCGGCTTTGAATATCTACTAATCCATCTCAGCGTTTTTGCATTGCTGAATTTCAACCGCTAAATCCTGTGCAAAAAAATGCAGCAATTCTTATAACATTTGATACACAGTTTGCTCAACACTATGTGATCAAAGAGAAATATGTGAAAACAAGCAAGATTCAAATGCTTGTCAATCAATACGTTCAACTTCCATGATTTCCAAAAAAAAAACAGACAGAATTACTTTTTTAAATAATCTTTATTCAGTTCGAATCAATTTAGCAACTGTACATAGCCCTGATCTTGGAAATATCCTTGGAGCTAAGTCCGGAACGTTGGCCAATGCTGGCACCGTTCTTGGCGACAATGGTGGGTTGTCCGTTCTTGCTGAAGGCATAGGCATCGTAGTGCATGATGCTTCCGTAATCGTAGCCAACTCCGAAATCAGTGACAGCGCTGGCGGCGTATTTGTTGAAGTTGTGTTCCATTCCGGATTGAATGTTGCCAGTCATGATGGTGACGTAGTTATCACGATCGGAAGCACTTTGTTGATGGTGGAAGCCAAGAGCGTGCAAGAATTCGTGAATGGCAATACCGTGGTAGACGCATCCGTTACCTTGCAAGTTCAATTGTTGGCGTCCCCTGATCATACCGACGTAGGACCAGCATCCAGAGTTTTCACGCTAAGAAATGAAAACGCGTTCTTCAGTAACGCAAAATAAAGCCAGTAAACGTTAAAATACTTACGGTGACGTAAACGTAGTTAGCTTCGCTGCTGCGAGCAACGAACCTAACGCAGGTGGCAGATTGGATAGCGTTAAGGGCACCAATGATGACGTTCCTCTCGGCGGCAGCTATATAGGACGATATTATGTTATTTCCTTTCGAAATAGTCCTTAACACACATTCACTTACAGAAAGCTCCATCAATTTGGTAATAGACAATCTTGGAGGTCCAGCGAGAGTTAGTGTTGGTCAAACCGTTCCTGCCGGGTGGGAAACGCATATCACCTTCAAAGAAGCCACCAGCTTCTTCGAGCTTTTGCTCCTCCCTGGTTGGGACGGCTGGGTTGGCCATGGCGGCCACAACCATCAATCCGAAAATGCAAAGCCTGAACATCCTGATGCCGTTAGAACTGAATTCAACAACTGACGTTTCTTGGGGTGGTTCAGCTTAAATAGGCATCGTTATCACGTAAAATTTTGATATGAGGTACCGTGCTATCAGTTAATTGTGCAAAGTGGATTAGCATATTTAAAATAATTGATGGAATAATCAATTGAGATTTTCCAATTAGCGAGATCTTATCGGTTAAACTGTATGATGCATTGCAGGAGGCCGATGGAGGATTAAATCTTTGACAAGTAGTACACTAAGAATAATAATAATTATAAGATTAATTGTACGAGTATGTACGTATATGACTAGAAATTGTAAAATTACTTTCAATTGAAAATTACTGTAGATAAAAAGTTAAGAAAGTATGTGCGATGACCACTCTCACGTACTTTCTTAGCTTTTTTTCTAGTAGCATTTCCAATCAACCTAATTTAGTTTAGAAGCCAAAAACTGACACCGTAGGAGACAGTGTACATTTTCAACTTTTTTCTGCATCAATCGTACTGTCAGCAAACTAATCCTATTTGAATAAAAAAACGGTCAACAAAAGATACACATTTGTTTAACACCACACCATATTGAATACGCAAAAAATTCTCACAAATTCCCTTCATTATTCAACCAAGAGCTCTGACAAATTTGCTCGTGTCACGTAAAAGAAATTCCATCAATCGCTAGATTGTATGCATTCCTTCCCTTGGCTGTCCAAATAAAATGATGTCCTTGTTGTGTTCGTTGCTCGTGTCGCAGGTCGCATCAGCAAACGAGCAAACTATAACAACGACAACGTACGGTCTTTTGTTGCTCCAATTTTACCCCGGAATGAAACAGAATGTTGGAACAAGTGAAAAGATAGTAGGCTACGGATATAATATGCGCCAGTTTTGCTCGCAAGCCAGGCGCCCCAAGCTATCATCATTGGGAGGGATGAATGGATGTTCTTGTTACCATGCTGTGCATGAAATTGATCAGAGGAGTCCCTGCCGTTTGAACTATGACGCGATATGTCATCATATTTTTGTCTGTTTTGTAGTTGGGCATCCTCCAACATTATGAACGCTATCAGCTATTAAGCAAAAGATACTGTGCATCGAGCCCTGGGAGGGAGCCTGTCGTCGAAAAAGATTCGGAAGCCTTACTATACCATATGTAAGTGTGTACACTGGCTGGACGTCGGAATAGATAAGGAACGTGCAATTTCTTTTTAGATGCTACTATAATACTATTCGTAGAATGAAACTACTTAAGTGTTGGCAATACACAAAAAAATTTATATGTATAAGTTCACGTGCGCAAAATTTACGATAAAAAAGTAGACTCAAAAATCATTAATTTTCACTCTACAAGCGCCCGCAAGCTTTAGCGCGTATTAATTATACGGCGCCAATATATACATATGTACATAAGGCGCCATGCGGCCTTCCCAATAATTTGGAGTATTAATAAAAATGTAGACAACTCCATTATAACTGCCTATTATCAGTTGAGCTTCATCCACAATGTTGCCAATTGGCAGCTCGCTAAAAACTGGCATAAGGAGGTGCTAATCGAAAGCTACTTGGCAACCATATGCGCTTCAAATGGCAGCCGCAAAATCATTAATTTTGGAAGTTTTTTTTTGAAATACAATTAAAAAAATCGAACCACTGAATTGTACAGTGGCGTATTTAAAAATCAGAATCCCCAGAGGGGAGGAACACAAGGTAACTTGAAACATTAGCCTTCGGGCTATACTCGTAGCCATTAGCAAGATGTGACGGACGGCAATTGGAGACTTCGGCGAATGAAGGTACAATTATCGGATCAAAAATGTATACAATTAAATTTTTACAATTTTTTTTTAATTATTGTAAAGTTTTCACTTATTACTCCCCGTTGATTCAGGAGAAAGTAAAATCTCGGATAGCTAATATAAAAAAGAATCGGCAGTTTATCTCAAAATAAAATTCATTTTTAATTTGTAGATATGACTTTCTTTAAACTTTTAATTTTCTATAGACAGCTTTACTATATATTAGAAAAGCCGATATGGCCACATTCCAAGGAAAAATTGAGCCATAGTCTAATTCCAGTCGTTACATTCAAATTAATATATTTTGAAACTTGTAAATATTTACAGATATCTATTTTTTCCGGTACTGTGTTTTTCGAATTTCGAAGATTCAGTTTCTGGTTTGAAAATTAATATTGTAAAGTTATCTTTTTCAGAACGAAAAATTAAATGGGTATTTGCTGATTTGAAGTGCAATATCCTTTTCGTATCAAGGCACTATGCTCCTCAAGAGTTAGGTCAAAACAAGAAGAAAAAGAATTTAATATGGAAAATGAATTTGAATCGTTCGACGGGGGCACGTGCCCCTGTGCCACCCCTGTAAATACACCACAATTCGGCAGGAAAATTTTTCAAAAATCCGCAAAGACGTTCAAGAAATAGAAACAAAAATATGCGAAAAAAGAACTCATTGTGGATAGTTGCTAATTGTGATTTTTCTGCTTATTTCAATGGTTATACTGCCATTCCGGTCGGAGCCTTGTGTAGACCCATAAGGTGGGGTAAATTTACTGAAATTCTGTAATTCGCTCAAGAAAGACAGTCTTCATAATTGTGCCCCATTGTGAATTTTTAATCTGTCTCGATAGTTGTCCTGTTACTTTGGGTATAGACCAATTCTGTAGAAGAAATTTCCTCATCCGCTCATATGTTAAAGAAATACACGCAGAAATAGGCGAAAAGGAACCCATTGGGAATTTTTGCTTATTGTGAATTTTTCGCAAGTCTTAATAGTTATTATGCTATCTGGCCAGAGCCTAATCCAACAAATCCAAATCATGAAAATCTGTCCTGCCGCTCTCGAGTTATAAATGGTGTAACTAACATTTTATATACATATATAGATTTAATTGGGTCACCCTGTATCACCCATATATGTATTTTAAACAAAACTATATGTAATTTTTTGCTTTTGAAAGAATTTTGCTTCACAAGGTAACACAAACCAAATCAAAAAGATTTTCATAAAATAAGTGCCCGCGGATAAACAAATACTGTGTGACCAATTCAGAAGTCCAGAAAGAAGGACGACATGATGAATAGTTCTGACTCGAAGTAAAAGATTGCTGCAGAAAATATATCTTCAATGTTCACGCATCTTTGAGTTCAGTTGGGCATTAATAGTGCATGGAACAATAAATAAACATGACATTCAATTTAAAGACGCAACTGCAGCTATCCAAACACGAACATTCACTTTATTTTAAAGGTTACAATGATTTGTGCTGGATTGGCTTTACTATTCATTTAAATATGTGTTTGTGCGTTATATTTATATTTATATTTATATTTATATTTATATTTATATTTATATTTATATTTATATTTATATTTATATTTATATTTATATTTATATTTATATTTATATTTATATTTAAATTTATATTTATATTTATATTTATATTTATATTTATATTTATATTTATATTTATATTTATATTTATATTTATATTTATATTTATATTTATATTTATATTTATATTTATATTTATATTTATATTTATATTTATATTTATATTTATATTTATATTTATATTTATATTTATATTTATATTTATATTTATATTTATATTTATATTTATATTTATATTTATATTTATATTTATATTTATATTTATATTTATATTTATATTTATATTTATATTTATATTTATATTTATATTTATATTTATATTTATATTTATATTTATATTTATATTTATATTTATATTTATATTTATATTTATATTTATATTTATATTTATATTTATATTTATATTTATATTTATATTTATATTTATATTTATATTTATATTTATATTTATATTTATATTTATATTTATATTTATATTTATATTTATATTTATATTTATATTTATATTTATATTTATATTTATATTTATATTTATATTTATATTTATATTTATATTTATATTTATATTTATATTTATATTTATATTTATATTTATATTTATATTTATATTTATATTTATATTTATATTTATATTTATATTTATATTTATATTTATATTTATATTTATACATATTTATATTTATATAAATAAGAGTGCTAAAAATACTATACCAAATTAACTAAATTGAATGGAACTATAACTAACTAAACTATAAGGGGGGGGGGTGCCTTCCCAGTTTTTGGAAAAATTTAGTCAATTAATAGGAAATATTCACCCTTATACTATAAGTGCTTAAATATCCAACAAGAAATTAATTAATGTCATAACAAACCCATTAAAATCATTTGGATCTTATCAGTGTACGAGACGTGGCGCCATTCTATTGATGACATCCATCACAACCCCAAATTGGTCACAGACCATGTAGTAGATGTGTACATTTTTCCCATCCAATTGTCGCGCGCTTTTCCTTCTACGCGACAAAGGAACAGAACTTAACCCATTGCCAGTCGCGCAACAGGGTGCCTCGTCGAAAAAGAATAATAACTAATTTCAAAAATTGCTTTTCAGAGTTTCGTTTTTTTTCTGTGTAAATGAGCTTTTCTTTTGTAATATAAAACAATCTTGGCCTGTTTGTTTATTATACTCTATGATTAGGGTTATGTATGTATAGGTACAATCTACATACGTAAACTCAGACAGCAGAGAAACTTTAGAGCCCACATAAGTTCTATACCCATATCAATTTTACATGAATGGAATTCTTTTGAGATACAGACATATTTGTTGATTAACTGTTCAATAACTATATGGGGACACCAACAGTGCAATATGGCAATTGTCATGCAATATGGCAATTGTCATATAATATAGAAACACTGGGATCGTGTGTCTTTTTCTTTATTTTATTATACATAACATGTAATGTGATTTCCTTGTCATTTCGAAGCCAATAAGTTTAAATTGATATCAACTTAAGAAGCTTTCTTATCTCATTATAGTAAAAGACCCACGCCTTCTAATTGAATACATGCTGATTTGGATTGCTGATTGAAATTGTTGTTGTTTGGTTCGGACGGGCATATACTCTAGTATCTACGCCCAAAGGCGTTTTTTATTATTTCAATAAATGAAAAGGACTATTTTAACCAAACTTCAACTAATTCTTTGGGAACAAAAAAAAACATCTCCAGTATATTCAAACCGACAATATTCTGAATTCATTGAGTAAAGAACGACCGGAAGCAATAAATTTATACGTACTCAACCATTATTTCAATAACATAAAAATACACAGGTTTTTGCAATGGAATCTCACACCTTCGCAATTTTCGACATTTCTCATTATATGTATTGTATCAACCGCGTGCCAAACACACGGAAACCGGAAATAATCGAAAACAAGGCAAATGACATTACCTCTACAACTGTATATAGGAAGAAAGACATCCTTCGTTGTCCTTACGATAATGTTGCAACCTGGCGTGCGTCATATAGCGTCAAACGCACTAGGGTGGCCCTATTGCCTATATGTTATACCAGAGTATGTGTATAGTGTTTGGATCAAACCAATATAAAAACAAGATGGCACTTATTTCAAAACCTTCTGGTCCTCGACAGATAAATCTCTTTATAAGGTCGAAACGACATATTTATTACCCAGCAGGCGTTGTTGTTTTTTTCCTTTTTACTTTTGCGCTAAAATGGAAAGCATAAAGAAGCATATTGTAGCTATTATTCACAATGATATAGGGGGTGGATTGTTTCTAGGTTTAGTGATGTCCTTTTGTACAACACCGAGCATTGAAGTTGAGAATTGTTTTTAATACGCATCTTGTTTTGCCCTGATGCAGATTTTTATACTTCACCGTCAATCCTTGATAAAGATGAGGGAAAATTAATTCTTTTGAGCATAATTTGATAGGGGTGTTGTCAAGGTGTTAATAAACAATACCCGACATGGATTATGTAGTGAAAAACGAATTATTGTCGTATTGTCGATGGATTGAAAGAAAAATTAAAAAATTAAAAGTTTTTGGAAAATTCTCAAAAAATTGAAAAAAATATTTGGAAAAAAATTTAAAAAACCCCGTTTTTCGAAATTTTTTCTGAAATTTGAAATTTGTTTTTTTTTTGTCGTTGGGTCGCGTTTTTTAACGGCTGTATCTTCTGAACGGAGACAGCAAGAACTCAGAAATATTCAGCGAATTGTATGCCGGAGCATGGTCTATATCGGTTTCTTAACCCTCCATTTAAAAAATATTTGGAAAATTTTCGAAAAATTGAAAATTTAATGGTAAAGAATATGGAAAAGAGCATCCTGACCAGCAAGATAAATATGTGCATACATGTGCATGTACCCTATGCACATATTTTACTTTTTTGAAAATTACAGTTTGCATTTATAACGCTTAAATAATAAATTGAACTGAAAAAGTGTTGAACTGAGCTATATGAAATTCTATATAGTTTTGTGTGAGTATCGTTTCAGGTTATTGGCTAACATTACCCTATTTAAATTTAGGAAAAAGATTGAACGGAACTCCACTCCCCCACGCTCATTAAAAACAGGCATTTTGGTTAATTATCAAGACCCTAAAAATCAGATCAGCGACAAAGCAATACTAAGCGTACCACTATGTGTTGACTGTAGCTTCTGCCGTTTTTTAAACCCTTGTTCTCTTTTTCCAAACTTTAGATCCCCCTAGCGGTTAACTCAGAGACACAATTTTCGCCGCGCGATCAATAGGGTCTACTTTTCTTATGCAATATTAGGTATTCTCCTTCTTTGTACCTTGTGACATGCTGCGTTCACTAAGCCGTTTTATAGGCTACTTCGAGTCAACGTTATATTGCATATAGAGGAGTGGAGTGCACGGTCGGAAATTTAGTTTATTTATTAAACCTTTTTTGATTGTATATAGTTCCAATACAAAAAAGTTTAATTTTTAAACTTTTCGATTGTTTACACCTAAATAAAACTGAATAGTTTAAATACAAAACTTTTCATTATATTTGATTTTAATACATTCCGTTTAGGTTTTAATAAAATAAAAGTTTAAATCCAAAACTAAAATAATTAAATCCAAAACCAGAATCGGGTGAAATATTAAAACTGGAGAGGTTTACTTTAAAAAAGAATTTAGTTTAAAATGTTTTTTTTTTGAGTCGATTTTTTTTTTATTTCATATTACATTTTTTTTTTGTGGGGCATGCGTTCACTCAACCGTTTATGGGCTATTTGAAGTATATAATGTTCAGACACTTGAATCAGGCCGCACATGTATGGAAATTTGGATCACGCCGAGATTCGATCTCCGGACCCCTAGATTACTAGCATGTGCGACTCAACCGAGTGCGCCACAGAGGGCTTATACCTCATGATTATTTATTATTCCATGAACAATTGGCCATATGGCAAGTACTTAAAACTGTTTTTGGTTTAAAGTTAAAATTTTAGTCCAAAAGATTAAATTTTAAACTCATGATTTGGATTTTAAACTCTGAGTTTACAACTTTTAAACTTTTAGTCTCAATTGTAAACTTTTAGTTTACACTTTAATATAAGTCTGGTTTTATTGAAAAATTTTAATCATTAAGGTCCAATTGGTTTACTTTATAATACTTTTAGTCTTAAAAATTTATAAAACTTTTGGATTTCTTAAGAAATAAACCGAATTTCACTAAAATAATTAAAACAATTGAATTGTTTAGATTTGAAACAAAATTTGCTTAAAATATGGAGTAAACTTTTTCGGTTTACGGTAAAAGTTTTAAAAAGAAACTAAATTTCCGACCGTGTGTATATGTTGTATAATGTGGCAAGCATTATACATTTTCTGGACTACGCCGAGATTTGATCTTCGGAACTTCAGATTACTAGCATCGTAGAGTGTGACTCAGCTAAGTGAACCACAGAGCGTGACAATGACAGGCAATATTAGGTAAAATGCCAAAAAATCCTTTTCGAAACGGTAACTTTTCTTTCTTAATATTCAACCCGTACTTTCACAAAAAAAAACACCACAATCGAGTACCAACCATATTATCACGACATAAATCCTTTCTGCATTCGACTCTACAAATTGCGTGTTTACTTCTAATTAAATTTCAATATTTGCCATTTGGAACAAGGTAGACTAACGCCACCATTTATGTAAATGTCTTGGACGGACACGACGCAAAGTCGTCCGTTAATATTGAGTAGGCGCGCGTCTAAATGCTTCGCATTAATCGTCC
Organism: Microchrysa polita; assembly: GCA_949715475.1. Classification (NCBI taxonomy): domain Eukaryota; kingdom Metazoa; phylum Arthropoda; class Insecta; order Diptera; family Stratiomyidae; genus Microchrysa; species Microchrysa polita. Next base: position 87,216,475 of record OX454420.1, on the reverse strand, counting down.
TTTTCTCGTACAAGGGAAAAAATGCATTTTATACGGGCTATGGTTGCTTTCATATTTTTTTTTATATTATTTTTCTGATTGCTTCTCTAGCCCAAGATTCCTTCAGAATATGAATGTTTCGTGTGTATATGAACAGAACCCAGCCGCATTTGGATTTATAAATGACGACATTTTCGATTGAAGACGTACGATGTTGCTAAAAGACTCGTCGCCTACCTTGGATTTCTTCTTCTCGTGTGCTGCAACGTACATATTCTTATATGGTGTGGTGTGTTTCTAGTATTACTATGTGTAGGTACATATAGTTAAACCACATCATTTCCATATTATAAATAAATGCATGTATACGAGCGCGCGAAAATTAATTTTCATAATTAATGGCACTGAATTAATTTTATTACGAAATGTGCAGTGCGATAGCGCGAAAACAAGCGCGAAAGCGAGTGTTGTGGAAATGATAGTAGATCTAGGGAAGGTTCTATCGGTTGATGTATCGAATAATATGCAAAGTATGTATACCAAAAAGGAATTAATGTTCAATGACCACTATAGTCGACTTTATTTAAAAAAGGCGTGCAAAGAACTAAGTTTTCAAGTGATTGTTTCTTAATTGTATGAAACTTAAATAAATCCATGAGAACATTTTTTTACATACACTTTTTCACCCCCTCCTCGCTACGCTCGCCAACTTCCTCCCCCTCCGACCCTGCTCCCCCGCCCCTGCCCCTGCCAATGCCACCAGCCAACGCCTGCTCCCCGCTCTGAGCGGACTGACTGACTGTTTTTCGTTCTTGTGTGCTATACTTATCGATATTCGAGATTCATCGTAGCCAATCAGAACAATAATAGAATTTTCCATTTCCGAAGTTAACATTTTTATATATAGAAGGATTATATATAGAAGGATATGCAAGAGTAGGTATCCAAAAGGATGAAAGTTGCGAGAGAAGTCGCCCATAGTTTGAACAATAAACATACTTCGCCTTGGTCGATACTAATCTAGAAATTATAATTTGTATCCAAAAAATCTTTACGAACCCTATTCTGCTGAAATAATAGGAATTTCCTTCAATATTTTCATGTCATAATCTACAATCAGAATTTTCCATAAATATTCGTTAGTCAACAAAGTGTGGTTTTCCTTAAGGCTTATACGCGCCCTCGCTCGTTCACTACAACCCTCCTCGCCGTACAACGTAACATGCATTCTTTAGTTATATTTACTTCAACCCTTCCTTTTTGTGTATTTTCTTTTACATCATTATGAAAATTTATGATCAGCCATTTCTGATTTCGGTTGTAATTTACACAAAATCACGTTCTTGCCTCTCTGCACCGATGTTTTTATTTATCAAAATGTTTTTTAATTACTACACATACCACAAGACGAAAAACCAATAATAACGATAACAGTCCCAACAAGAATAAGACAGAACCATGTGTATACCGCAGACCAGCAGCCATACTCGACAGTCGACACAGTGAAAGGAGTGCAAAAAAAGTGTTGAGAAAAGTTTCGCATATTATAGAGAAGAGCGGTTGTTGATTTCCTCTTTAGCGAAAGGAATAATTAAAATTTTGTAACCTCACACAGCAGGATGGCTGATACGGCCAAATAAAGTACACGCGGTAATAGATTGTAAGTCACTCCTCCTTTTATTTATTTATAAACATGAATTTATGTTAAGATAAAAATTTTGAAATAGGGAAGACGCGACAAGTGGCAAAAACCGCAGCGGGTTACTTTGTTTTGCCGTTCTAATGGCGGCGTTTCCAGTGCTGATTAGAATGAATGTGGCGAGTGCTCGTAAATTAGCGCGGTGTTTAATTTTTGTTAATTCATGTTTGTACTTAAATTAAACAAATTCAAATTATTTGTTTTAATTTAGTAAGCGAGAATTTCAGTTCAGTTCAATTCATACCACGGTATACCGTGGTGTCAATACCCAGGGATCCGGAGCGGGTCGAAGCGACACAAAATCCCAGAGCAGAAGGGGTATTGAAGTTTTCAGCAAATATAAATCAGTGTGGTATACTCTACAGGTTTACCAAATTTCAAAATTATCAGCGCATTGGTTTTCCAATTAAGAATAATTTTTTCACACACCAAAACACAATTTGGGCAGCTGCAACTTCTGAGCACCTTGAAATTTAAAGTAAATATGAGCGCCAAGCGTAGCTCTACTAGTGTGTCAAATTCCAGAAAGGCCGCTTAAGTGTTTCCCGATTTATCGAAAATCTTAGATTGCCAAATATTCAAATATTCGATAAAAAAGAAAAACTCACATCCTCTCTATATGTCGCAGCTAATTCTTTCGTCTTTAGTACGAGTTGGTACGAGCTTAAATCACTGATTTCTAAAATTCGTTGCTTTCATTGTTTGTTGGTCTGTTACTATAAATATATAATATAATTAATATATGTACCGTCAATCTGGAGGGTATTCATAATTTGGATTGTCTTATGATAGAATAAAAGATGTTCATTAATTTTCTTAAGAAGCCCAAGAAGTATCTATAATATCGATTAATTAATTGTTTGTTTCTTAAACCGGTAGCTGGACTGTATCAATCGGCAAAAAAAGACTACTTAAGAATTTTAACGTTTGAACTTGTTCTTGGTGCATTCATAAATCATATTTATGATTTAAATTCCACATACTTACATATTAAGGTATCTTTTCCTATTAGGAAGATTTGCATTTATAAAATTACAGTTATAAACTTGGTAATACTTATATTGTGTCCGGAGCCGTAAATTTAAGAATTTTGTATTCCCTCATAGGCCAGTCATTAGGTGATTTCAAATACATTTTATGTATATTTTTATGCATTCATAAGCCTAAGAGATAAATATTTTTTATATTTTAGATAGAATTTTGAAGTGAAAAAATGTGAAATTTGGTCGATTTTGGGTTCACCTTGTATTGGGTATACCATTAGTTTTAATGTCATAGTAGTTACTATCTGGTGACTTAATTTGTAAAAAAAAGGTTGTTAGTGCAGTCATATTAGCATTTCAAATAGAAAAAAATAGAGTAAGGCCAATTTTTGTTGTTTTTGAATCAGTGGGCTCCCAGGAATCTACAACTGATTTTGCTAAAAAAAAATTGATCGGAAAGGTCCTAAAAAGGACAAAAAAGGATACTCTTTAATCCTTGACCGGAAGTCGGCATGCGGGGTATCATATCAAAGGGGAAGTCGAGTACATGACATATACGGTGTTTGTTTCCTGTTTCAAGGACCCTCAACGGAATAAATCGAGTTTAAATGGAAAATTTTCGCGTTTCCCGTGTATCTTTCCAACGCCATAACTACGAGAATAATTCAAGTTGTCACTACTTTTATCACTTCCCAGAGTCTATAATAGTTGAAGATTATATCATTAAATTTGCTAAGAAAAAAGTTGATCGGAAAGCTCTGAAAAAGGACACTAATTGCACACCTTAGTCGAACGTGGGCATGTGGGGTGTCATATCAAAGAGGATGTCAAGTACACTCCATATCCGGAATTTGTTACTTGTTCCAAGGACCCTCAAAGGAGAAAATTGGGCTCAACTTAAAAAATTTTTGTTTCCCGTATGTGTATCTTTGTAAAGCCGTAATTTTCCATTTTAGCCCGACTTATTCCATTTAGTGTCCTTGAGACAGGAAACAAGCACCGGATATGCAATGCACTCGACGTCCTCTTTGATATGACACCCCACATGCCCACGTTCGATCAAGGTGTAAAGTTAGTGTCCTTTTATGTCCTTTTTCAGAGCTTTCCGATCAACTTTTTTCTTAGCAAATTTAATGGAAGAATCTCCAGCTATTATAGATTCTGAAAAGTGATAAAAGTAGGGACAACTTGAATTATTCTCGTAGTTACGGCTTTGGAAAGATACACGGGAAACTCGAAATTTTTCCATTTAACCTCGATTTATTCCTTTGAGTGCCCTTGAAACAGGAAACAAACACCGGATATGTAATGTACTCGACGTCCCCTTTGATATGATACCCCGCATGCCGACCTCCGGCCAAGGATTAAAGAGTATCCTTTTTTGTCCTTTTTGGGACCTTTCCGATCAAAATTTGTTTTAGCAAAACCAGTTGTAGATTCCTGGGAGCCCACTGATTCAAAATCAACAAAAATTAGCCTTACTCTATTTTTTTCTATTTGGAGGCCTGAATTGGGATATTTTGACTGCACTATGTCTGGTCTTTATGACTGGTTTGTTCTGTAGGGGCTCAATTATCATCTTGATCGAAGAAATAAACAAATATTCCGAAGGATTTGTGGTAAGCTGGTAAGACAAAGTATCAAATGAACTGCTGCGGGAATCACATAACATAACTATTGATTTTTTGTTAATAATGAAGGTAATTTTTGGCGGTATTTTGACGGGATTATTTCCCTATCCACCAGCGGTATTTAAAATTAAATTGGTGTTTTTAGTGGGGGGGATTCAGTAATGTCGGGATTATGTACAGTGGGATTTTTGTAAAAAACGGGGTTATGAACGACCGGAACTTTGTTTTTCGGGATTATGTAGGGATTATGTAGGTAGATACCACCCATTAATTCCATTTATTTACTATAGCGCTAAGTATTTGCGGAATTAGCCCTATGTAAGTTCATTCATCAATCTAAAAATTTGACAAACTAAAGATAATTCATCTTGAATTTCGTAAACAAAAAAAAAAATATTAGGAAAAGGGTCATTTCGAAACAAAGTGATTGGATTAAATTATACATATTTAGTACGGGCTGTGGCTGTTTGGTAGCCCTGGGCACTGCTACCGTTGGTCTATTGTGTCATTGCCTTCGCACTTGGACCTCTCACTTGCACGGTCTGTCTATATTAAGACTGTTGAGGACAGTCTGAGTAACAATGAAAGTAAAATCTTTTGGCCCTATGTAAAAAACTTGAGGTCATCTTCAAATCAGCCTTCCATACTTTCGTTCAACAATATAAGTGCAGACAATCCTACTTTCTTTCATTTTTGCAAGTACTTTTAAAACAACATCTTTAACTTGTCCTCCTGTTATACCTCAAGTAATGCACAATTTACATTTACCACCCCACATTTTACCTTCATACGTTGAATTGCTTATATCCTCAATTAAAACTAATTATTCTTCTGGACCTGATGGAATCCCAAATTCGTTTTTAAAAGATACACACTTTTCCATATCTAAACATCTTGCCATTTTATTTACTAAGAGCCTACATGAAGGTGTTTTCCCAACTCGGTGGAATTCGTCGTATGTGGTTCCCATACCGAAAAAGGGCGATCCTAGCTTTGTGTCCAACTAGACCTTTCTCTCTTCTATCAATAACGTCATTCAAAAACATTTTAGTTGTCTATCTTATTAAGGATGAACAGCATGGATTCTCCAAAAACAAATCCGTTGTCACCAGCTATACTGACTTCGCAAAAGCATTTGACACCGTCAACCACCAAATTCTTCTTAATAAATTAATTGCAATTCCCTTCTTACTTTATTGCATGGTTCTTCTATTATCTTAATGATCACTAATCTAGAGTTGTTTTCCGAAATTTTATATCTTCCGATGTGCCACAAAGATCCATCTTAGGTCCCCTCCTTTTTTTACTTTTTTTTTTTAAACGATCTACCATCTTGTCTTAACTGCCACTCTCTCTTTTACGACGATGATAGCAAACTATTTTCAGCTGTCTCATCTATTTCTGATTGTATAGCAATGCAATCCGATTTGGATTGCTTTAACGAGTTGGATCTTAATATTTCTAAATGCTCCATATAGTGTATTCATTAAAGTCTACTCCTTTCTCTTTTCACTACCAAATAAACTCTATTCCCCTCCAATGTGTTTCTACGATTACAGATCTAGGGGTTGTTTTTGATTGTAAATTACGTTTTACTGATCACTCGTGTATTTTTAGCAAATCGTCGAAACTAGCTGGGTTCATTTTACGGTTCTCCTCTAGCTTTCAATCTATGAATACATACTTATATGAACTTATTTGTGGCGTTATTACGCAGCATATTAGAATTCGCCTCGGTAGTTTGGTCTCCTTATTCTTCTGTTTCTCGTGATGCATTAGAAAAAGTTCAGAGAAATTTTTTTAGAACCTAATTGTTTAAATATAGCTTTGCTTATAGGCCTTATCAAATAAAAAAAATAATAAATAACAGGCGCGACAAACCAACTTTGGACTAAGGTCGCAGGATGTGTTAGTGACATCCTATTTCCAAGATCTTATCTGCTTTTTGTTGAGGTAATGAGATCAGCATCACACTCAGCAGTGTTATTTATCCCCATAAATGGGTACTCGTTTGACATCTGAGTGAGGTCATAGTCCGTCACAAGCTCGTGAGTTCGAAAAACACAATGGTTCACGATGAGATTCGAATTCATGACCCTGTGCACCGAAGGTGCGCGCACTAACCGCTAGACCAGCCACACTATATATATATAGTCTATATATATATAGGCCTTATCAAGATCGACTAAATTTTCTAAATCTACCATCACTAAGCAAAAGAAGAGGCTGTCTTGACCAGTGCTTCCTCTACAGGTTATGCAAGGGTATGACTCTTTGGTCCGTTACCGTCTTCTTTTTACTTTTTAGAAAAACTTTTTGAACCTTAACTTGAACTTTTTTTTTATTTATATATTTTTTTTCTTCTTTCCTTTTTGTTTTTTATCATTATCTTTACAAGTTTGTCATTCCTTTATATTTATTATCTTTACTTTGAATTCTTTACATTGCATATTTTGGGAAATTATTCCCGTTTTGAAATATTTACGGATTAAATAAATTGCCCAAGCTATGGGTTAGATGAATTCATCTAACCGACTTCTTTCGATAAATCGATTAAGCTGGCCCGTGTTCAAAGAGGCGATTTCCTCCTCTAAAAGGAACATAATACCGAAGCATTTCAAGCGGCGCTTCACTAGCCTCTCACATTAACAAAGAAGTGCGCAGCCGTTTCATCGTCAGCCTCGCAAAAGCGACAGCTCGCGTCGGTAACAATGCACATGGTCTTTAAATCGCCATTCAGACGGCAGTGCTCCGTGAGAAGTCCGCAAAATATCCTAACCCTGTTCATCAGACTAAGGGTACGTTTAGGTGAGTAGTTGGCAACGAAAAGTTTTGACTGCCGAAGCCCTGTAATAGTGATAGTTGATAATTAATATTTTTAGACGGCTTTTAAAAATTTGGGTTGAAAGATTCTGGGTCATTCCTGTAAACAGTCATTTTTAAAATCGACTGGAAATATCGTTACGTTCAATTTTGGCCATTTGTCCACACGTCAGTGTCATAAGTTAGAAAATCAACGATTGCAGAATTGCAGAGCTAAAACTCAAAATCCGTGTGACGGAAACCAAATAGAATGATTATGCTATTTTCCCAAAATTTTACATCTGCTGACCTTTACCATTATAAAGAAAATGCCTTGTCCGGAAGAACGATTCGTAAATTTTTCTCAATGCTATAAAAAAAAAATGTCCTGACCGCAGATCCGCTTCCTCTCCAAAAAGCTATCGACGCGCCTTTGATTCCGGGGCGTTTTATACTCGACGACATTGAAAGATTATTTTATTTTATGGTCAAATATGATTTTGTTTGCATGCACCATGATTTTTTGTGCGCTCCCTTGCCTTGTCAAATTTACGTCCCGGAGCGATGCACCCTAAGCGGCCGACTACTTTCGCCTATCGACGCGCGCCGGGGCTGCCCCTTCCCGCTGTGACCCGATGCGTAAATTTATGTAACTTTTTACGGCGTATTGTGGGGAGTGTTTTAAAAAATTTGGCTTCACTCTTTTGCTTTTTAATTGTTGGGTCTAAAAATATCTGTAGTACCTACTGTACTAACTGTACATTTTTGCAAAAAGATGTCCATGAATATCTTAGAGAAAATATGATTGCACGTCGAACGCGAAATTAATCATCAAAATAAGTGGTATCGCTACAATTGAGAGTATTTTTTTCGTTTTTTCGACTTTGACCCTGTTTGCCATCGAAAAATCCTATATTTTTGCTCATTTTTAAATAACCATACACTTCCCCTCTTCAGGTTTGTTTTTTGTTTCCTGTTTTTTTTATTTTCCCTCTATTTGTGATCAATGTCCTTATTCGGATAATAGAACATTCAAAAATTATCCCCGGCTGTGACCATTTTAATTGACCTATTAGCGGTCGATTACTATTATATCCTGTTGTTCTATTTTCCGGCAATTAGTACTTATATCCCGAGGGACAAATGGTTTATACACATTTTCAATACCACTATATTGTGTGGATGAAATTGGATATGCGATAGAGAGAAACTTGAGGCAGTCAAAAAATAAATAAATTGACTGGAAAAAACAAGGACATCGTCATATAATATTCATAATGAAATGTCGACCATTATTGATAGTTTTGGGAAATTGTAGGAAATAATGCATATCCAGCTTACATGAGGGAGTCAAAGTTATATGAGTACAAACACTTTTATATTTCCTTCAAATGTGATTAATCAATTATCTGGAGCTAAAGGTGGGAAGGAGGAGTCTTTAAATTAGGACATAAATTACCACAGTTTAGATGATGCAAAAGTGTGGGTCATAACCTAATTAAAAAATGTGTGTATTCGTATATAGTGTAGTTCCGAGGTGATTTCAGATTGCAAAGTGAAATTTTTTTTTTGTTTCTTATGTTTTTTGGGGTGCTGAGCTCGAATCCGGAGCTTCCCACCAAAATTTCGTTGCGGAACAGGATCAAAACCGCGAAAAAACCCATTTTCGGAGTTTTCCCGTTTTTTTGTGTATAACTCCGAAAGTGTACATTTCTCCGAAAACCTGTCCATGAAAGTATTAAAGAAAACATAACTGCGGGTCCAACGCGCCATTAATCATTAAAAGTGTTAAGCGGTATTGCTACAATTGATAGTCATTTTTTTGGCGTTTTGTGCAATTTTGACCCTGTTTTACAACGAAATTTTGGTGGGAACTTACAGATTCAGGTTCTGCACTCCAAAATACACAATGTGCAAGATAAATGCAACTTTTACAACCAAAAATGAAAAACCGTTCAATCTCAAAATTTTTTTCATAAAATGGAACTATGCTAAAAATGGCAAATTTAAATTATCCACTGTAGTAATACCGCTCAACAGATTTTTAATATTTATGTCTCTTTGGACGCGCAATTATGTGCTCTCTAAAATATTCATGGAGAGTTTTTCGCAGAAATAAATAGTTGCAGAATTAGGGGGCGAATAACGGAAAAACAGCAAAAATTTTAGGGTTTTTCACGATTATGACCCTCTTCCGCAACGAAATTTTGGTGGGAAGCTCCGGATTCGTGCTCAGCACCCCAAAAAACATAAGAAACAAAAATAAATTTGTCTCCACCACATTTTGCAATCTGATGTACTAGGTTTATCACGTAGTAACTACACTAATAGGGATAAGTTGACATAAGTATAGAAAATGGTATCGTTAGGTGGGAATTAACTGGGAATTAAATGATGTTTTTCGAACTCACGGCCCATGTGACGGACTATGGTCTCACGCAAATAATAAGTAAACGAGTACCCATGGGGATAAATTACTCTGCTGAGCGTGCTGTTGACTTCAACACCTCTACAAAAATCAGTTAAGATCTTGGAAATTGGATGTTACTAACACATCCGCGGTACAATGTTTGACTGTCACGCTATACTCATTTTATTGTTTATTAATTTATAATGTAATAAATTCAATGAAATTTAAAAAATATTTAAAAATACTGGGGCCGGGTTTCTGATAGCTCTTATTCAGTACCTGTCGGCTGATTAGTTTATAGCGTAGAGAAGACACAAACCATATTCAGAAAGCTTTACCATTTTATTGAATGGAATTTTTGTTTATTTTGCATAGCTACGCCATACAGTCAAACCTGTTAATCGGACCACTCTATAATCGGACCACCTTCTAATTGGACCACCCTTGGTCAATTTTAATTGGTTTTTCATACAAAATAACCTTTATAAACGGACCACCTCTTAATCGGACCATGGACCACGATCGGCGAATCCAATTGGATGGATCAGTACTAGACGTACCTCCACAATCGGACCAACCACTGGATAAATCTCCAAAATCAGACCGAAACTTCAAATTGATTACTGGATTACTTGAGCAGTACGAGGAAAATTCACCAAACGAACCAACAGGCAGGCAACGTGGCAAGACATTTTGTTGAATAAAAAAAAATCTTAGAAATTTCGTTACTACATTCACTTCAGTTCCGATTATAATGAGCTATATTATTTCCCATGTCCACGGGAAATTTCGTAGACAGCATCAACCATTGCAGTATTGGGTGGATGAAGTGGGGAGACAATTCTGGAGTTTCTGCGACGAGAAGTTAAAGGGATGATTCATTGAATCATTAATAACCATGACTTTGATTATAGAAATGCTTTGTAAAATATTGATGAATGTTCAAAATGTCGGTGGAACTGAATGTGGGGATGATTTATAATAAGGAAGCTGGTTAAAAAAAATCACAAAGCAGTTACGGTGTTGAGCGGTTTCGAAACATTAATTGCATAGGGCATAGGTGTTCATGTTCATGAATAACGTTTAAAAATTATTTCCTTAAATTTTTTGTACTTTTCTGGCATCCCTTAGTAATCGGACCACCTGCTAATCGGACCAAATTTGATCGGTCCCGTCAGTGGTCCGATTAGACAGGTTTGACTGTATTTTGCTTGGTTAAGCCATCATCTTAGATTGAGAAAATCATGGCGCACTTTCATCCAACAGCGTAAATAAGCAAAAAATAACATAGGTAACTATGCAAAATTAACAAAAAATCAATTCAATATAATGGAGAAGCTTTTTGAATATTGTGTGTGTCTTCTCTAGGCGATAAGACTAACCATTCTTATAAGATCTATGAGAGAATGGGCCTGGGTGTTTTCTAAATTATTATTTTCTTTATTTTTTTTTATAAATATGGCATGCACCCGCATAATCAAATGAAATGATTCTTTCAAAATTTTAGAAATAAATCGACAATTGTTCGATTTTTAGTTCCTTTTAATAGTAAATTCATTCATCATCATATATTTCGTCAAAACGCACAAATTTATAAAAGACTCAAAGACATACCGACAACATTACATCCAAATTTATAATTTCCTCTGTATGAATTGTCGAAATTATTAAACTGTTCATCACATAATTATGTCGGCAAATGATGTTAATATGTTCATATATAACTCTCCCCACATCAAAATACCAATATTTCATTTAATTTTTGATAGACATCTAAAAATTTGTTAACAATTGATGGGGAAATAGCCGAATAGGAAAAAACAACACGTTAAAATGATAATCAAAATTTTCGTATTTGGTAATATATTTTGATTTCCTACTACGAATATAATTCCCATTCTAAAACACACACACATACCAGGTAGAATGTAATACAAAAATTGCACATAAAAAGGATTCGATCTTACATCGCCTATGTGAACAATCAAACAAATTTTGATACTAGTAGTCGAAATGCGGCATATGATCAAACGATCAAAATTTAATAATTTTCATGTTGAATAAGAACTTCTGCACTTATGTATGTATGTGTCTGATGGGTCTGTATACATTTTTGTCCGTTCACTATATATACTAATTCAAACGCAAGGAAAGTTCACACCTGTGCTACTCACTGCGGGATAGCTTATTTATGGATCACCTTGGTTGTTTTGTGTTTTGATCAAAACTCATTAACTTTACTGGTAAAGAAGAAAAAAATTGTATTGATTAAAGGAACAATGAGCATTTTGTTGTTACCATTATTGGTGTTATTATGGTGATTGTGGCATACGGGAAGTTATTGTGAATGAGTGTAAGTTGTCTGTTTGGCTGCAAGAGTTTTCGGCTTAAGGGTGGGTCCACGTCTCAAAACTTTCAACTCTCCAAGAGAGAAAAAAATTGAGCTTTCTCGAGATCCATACGTTATGGTTTCTTTCCACTAAAGTTTTAATGCAAAACGGTGATCGTGCAAGTTGTGCTAAAAAAAAGTATTTTTGTTAACGATAATACCTATAAAAAAATTTAAGGACTGAATTGATGTCCTCACTTAAGGAATAATGATTCCCTTTGAGCACAATAGGCTCAGTTAAGTGCTGCGAATCCCTTCGGGTTCACGCCCCTCTACAATGAACAATCTATAATAATACAAGGATTCCCTTCAGGAATGAGTTTAAGGGAATGCTTATTTTGGCAAAACGTCACTTAAAAAGGCATTACCATCTAAGAAAATATTTTATTTCAGAAGCCTAATTAAAGCAACTGAAAAATAAAATTAAAAAAAATATTTTTAAAATATGAAACACTATGAATATTAGAATTAATAAGGAGCTATGAATTCATATTTTGTTTAATTGGAAATTTAATTTGTTTCCACTCATTTTAGTTTTTACCATTTACCTAAACGCAAACGACAATTCGTCGCAGTTACAGTCACTTATGCTTCTTAATTCTTTAATTATTTCCTAAAAATTTCAAAATTGTATTACGAAAAATATAAATCCTTCGTCGCTAGAGCCAAACGACACCCTTAAAAAACTAAAACTCATTTTTCAAGCCATTTTTTCGGACATTTCCAAAGACATTCATATACATACACAGACTCCGAATTGAAGTGCGTGAACCCTCTCCTCTTTTCACACCATTATCATTCATTTTCTGGACAAAATCGATTCGAATCGAATCTAATTCGTAAAGATCGCCGCGATTGATCTCTGACGCGAATTGATGTTCTTCTTCGTCTCCTCGCCATCGTGTGTTTCTTCTCACTTGTCATTGCCGGGGCCATCATCACCTTCATCATCATCATCATGACGATGATCATCAATTTATGTGTGATGATGATGATGACTGCCATCGTCATTATCGTAATGTTTTGTATTGACATCGAGCCTCATATGTTGAGATCTATGAAAATTGTGTATATGGATACAAAATAGCATTCTAATTTGATTCTTACGTATACTTATAGTTTCTTTTGGGGTATTTTATATACTATATTTTGGACCGAGTTTGGGATCTTATCGAACCGCTCGCGAAGGTAATGTTAAGAACTCCTTGAATTCGGCGTATAGACGTAGACATAGTCAACCTTTGATTCATATAGAGTTCACTTCATTTTCTTTGAATTTTAGTTTTGATCAATCGTTTTTAGGGCTATTGAACGTCGATTTGTGATAAATTTGTTTCGTTTTTGTGTATACTATGTGAGTACTGACTACGACTACGACAATAGTATGATGTTATGGTACTATTCTTTATGCGGTTTGGGGCAAAGACCACCAAGGCAACAAATTGCTTCCATTCGAGTAACTTTACATTCAGGCGGAGAACTCTTCGTCTCACAATCGATTTTTTTTTGTAGAAATCATTGTATGAATGTACAATGTGAACAATGAGCTTAATAGCGAAAGAAGAGAGTCGGTCTGTTTGATATAGAAGTTATGATTGCAATGTTATTAACTAATGATCTTATCATGTGGTGCAGAGAAAATTTGGCGGTAAAGGGTAAGAGCATAGCAACACCCTCACATCTGGTCTTGGATAGTCGAAAGGAAGAGCTTTATTATTATGTAATCAAAATACAAAAAAAAAAATGAATTTGCTTAAGAAACTGTACTTGATTGATCTGTAGAAAAAGGACTCACATGTATCGAATTAAGGCTTAGGAAAGGAGTAAAACGTACACTCAAAGAAACAACTTGGTAAAATCAACCAATTTTCACATATGAAAATGAGCCTATCAAGGAAATTTGTAATATCAAACTACAAAAAATAGTTAATTTCTTGTTAACTATTTTGTCTGTTAAACCAAATGAATTCATAGTAACTCTAATAGGATTTTTGGTTAATCAACCACGCTTAGTGTTAACTAACTGAAAATGGTATTCTAACCAGGAAACAGTTAACTGGCATTCTTTTTGGTTAAATTACAGAAATTAATAGTAACTCTAACAGAAATAAATGTAAATCAACCAGACTAAATGTTAAATAACCGAAAATAGTAACCTATCCAACAAAACAGTAAATTGACTTTTTTTAGTTGCTTAACAATTTTATACAGTTGATTTGACAATGATCCTGGTAGCGCTACTTTTCTTATAGTTATACCATTTTTGCCAGAACCGCACATAAGAAAAATCACTTGACGTATTTGCAAATTGTAATGAATAAATATTCGATTACTATTTCCGACAATATTCTGAAAAAATATCCACACTAATTTATTGAAAAGACAGCAAATATAATAAAATAGGATTTTATTGTTTTTCAGAGTTTTTTATTTTATTCATCTTAAATTCAAACATTCAAAATTAAATAACATTTTCATTTTTGAGGAATGATGATTTACAGGACGGTACATTCTTAATTTGGTTATGCAGATCAACTTCATCAAGTCCGGGTTTTAAGAATCCGGATTTTGGAAAAAAAATAGTAAAATGAATAAATGAATTGGATACGATAATTGTAATTTTTTTGATCCTTGGTTTCAAATTCAGCAATAAATTGGACAAAAAAAATCGAGTTGCATATATATCAAAATCACAATTTTATTAAAAAAATATTCGACTATTTTCATGCGTTCCCGGTATTTATTCCAAAATGTCGAAGAAACAATAACGGAAGTGTCAGAATAGATAGAAAAACTGCTTCCCCCTCTCCACTAATATTGAAGCTTATTTATATATAGGTTAATAATATTTAGGTCTTACATATGAGTTGCCGTTAGGCGATAAATAAACATGAATAGGAGCCGAAAAGAATTCATCGATATTATATAAAAAATAGTGACTTGTCTCACCAATAACTAAATATGATTCGAAATGCGCCATAAAACTACCGAGTTGATACTCCAAACAAATAATATACGTATTGTTTTTATCCATTGCAATATCTATTATTTCATAAAGACGCATAGTTTTGGAAAAAAGAAAGTAGCTTTTTTTATATAGCGTACCTTTAAAAACTATATTTGAGGCAATAGTTAAATTCTTGTAAATACCATTCATGTCAATGTTCTTAATTTTAGTAAAGTAATATTTCCGGCCTAAGCTTTCTTTAAGACTTGTTTTGGGCACTATGCATGTTTCCTTTAATGCGGTTTTAGTTAACAATCTGTTACCAAATTTCAACGAACATTTTATGAATAACTTACTTGTAAAAGTCAAAAATGAGTGCCCTATTGAAGTTATATCTGAGTCGATATTGGTAAGATCTTCTTTTGGTTAAGCCAATGTTGCTGTTGTCTTCATAAACAAATAGTTCATTTGAAGTTTTTGGGTTTTCCACTGTTGTGTCAATTGAATTACATAAAACAGATTTTTTCAAATGCTTCTTGAAAGCTCGCAATGATTGGAAAGTTTGGGAACATTCTGCACATTTAAAATTATCGGTAGATTTTAGTTGATGATAATATTTCAAATGAACAATAAGGTCATCTAATGCAAATTGTGTTTTTTCACAAGTCGTCGATAGTGTAGTTCCGAGGTGATTTCAGATTGCAAAGTGTGGTGGAGACAATTTTTTTTTTGTTTCTTATGTTTTTTGGGGTGCTGAGCTCGAATCCGGAGCTTCCCACCAAAATTTCGTTGCGGAACAGGGTCAAAGCCGCGAAAAACCCCTAAACTTTAGGAGTTTTCTGGTTTTTTTTGTTTGTAACTCCGAAAGTGTACATTTCTCCGAAAACCTGTCCATGAAAATATTAGAGAAAACATAACTGCGGGTCCAACGCGCCATTAATCATTAAAATGTGTTAAGCGGTCTTGCTACAATTGATAGTCATTTTTTTGGCGTTTTTTGCAATTTTGACCCTGTTTTGCAACGAAATTTCGGTGGGAAATTACAGATTCGGGCTCTGCACTCCAAAATACATAATGTACAAGAAAAATTCAACTTTTACGACCAAAAATGAAAAACCCTTCAATCTCAAAATTTTATTCATAAAATGGAACTATGTTAAAAATGGCAAATTTAAATTATCCATTGTAGTAATACCGCTCAACAGATTTATAATATTTATGTCTCTTTGGACGCGCAATTATGTGCTCTCTAAAATATTCATGGAGAGCTTTTCGCAGAAATAAACAGTTTCAGAATTAGGGGCCAAATAACGGAAAACAGCAAAAATTTAAGGGTTTTTCGCGATTTTGACCCTGTTCCGCAACGAAATTTTGGTGGGAAGCTCCGGATTCGTGCTCAGCACCCCAAAAAACATAAGAAACAAAAAAAAAATTTGTCTCCACCACATTTTGCAATCTGATGTACTAGGTTTATCACGTAGTAACTACACTACGAGTAAACAAAGCACCGAAACATTTTGAAAAAATTATTCATAAGAAATTAAAATAATTCAGTTAGGATCTGTTTGACTTCAAATCAAGTCAATTCACTTATAAAACACAAGATATTAGAACATGGATTGTCATCCGGCAAATGTACATCATAAAAATATTTTTGTAAAAACATCCAAACATTTTCACTCGCTATGGGATATTGTAAATTCAAAATATGAAAAGCTTTGAAGCAGCAGTCTAAGGCAGTTAAAAAATTAGAAAACTTATATTTTACGTTATCGTACACAACAAAAAATTCGCTACTCGAGCAAATATCGGTCCCAACTGCAACAATTGCAGGTTGAAGCTTATGACCTAAGGATATTGAATTGCCGGCTAAGTCGCTTATTTTTCTTCCCACGTCATCCGCTGTAACAGCCTGCAAAATAAAGCTGTCTTGCGAATCTTTAATCGTCGCTTTGGTTATTTTTCGCTTGCCGTTTTCCAAAACGCTATGGCTGACATTGGGTGGTAGAACTGCATGTAATAGTAACGCGATTATAACATTACCATCAACTAGATTAAAAAAAATAATACACATTAAGTATTGTGGTTGAAAATTTAAGCATATTAGCGGAACAGACATACCTCTATTTTCAGCATTTGTTGATGTAAGTTTTTGAAAAAGCGCGTAATTTTGCTTATCTTTAATTTTTCGCTGTAAAATTGGCACAATTTTCACTTTAAATTCGTCCCATTTTCGAATAAGCCCATAACCTTTCTCGCCATAAAGGGTCTCGAAGTCGATGTCGATCTATAGAAATTAACGTTAGTTTTAGTTTGTTAGAGGATTTAAATATTTTGGAAATCAGGAAACTCGATAGTTTGAACTTATTAAAACCAGGTGGATTCAAACTATGGAGGATCACTGTTATCGGAAGAGAAGAATGCATTGTCAATTACCAAGTTGAATCCTTGTGAATGCTTAAAAAGGGGCCACTGTTCTCAAACCGAAGCTGCACTTTCATTTAAAATAAATCTTCTACGAGCGTGAACCGATGATTTCCACTTTTTTTGTATTTCTTCCCAGGGCGCATTGTTTATTTTCAGCCACGCAATTATGTTTTCAATATCTAGCATAAATAAATAGTTACGTATATAGTAAAATATTATCATTATGAGCTTCACCTTCACTTGGGATATCTTCGGTAGGATTAACAGCAGAAGAAGTTACAGTGGAAGTGACTGAACGTATTGGATGACCAACCTTCGCGAGCTTTTTGTTAACGTTGTAATATTTGTCGTATAACCGACCTGAGGGATTTTGCCTAGCACCTCCGCGTTTATAATAAATCAACTAGTTCAAAGAAAACTTTATAAATATATCAATTCAAATCACTTTAAATGAATATTAAGTACTTTATTATCTCCAAAATGTTTCTCTATATCCAGGGACACTTTCTCGAAAGTATCTCGGTTCATTTTTTTTCCGTTCTGGAGGTGCCAATTAATGACGGCGTCGACCAAGATTTTTCGGCCCGCATCATCCAGCCGTTTTTTTTTGTTCTTTACATTCGATAACGTATGATCCACCAGGGAATTTATTTAAAATGTCGATCAAATGCTACATAATATAAATAAATAAAGAAAATAGTGATATGAGCTACTCTGTATAATTTTTTTCCGATGTCAAAATGTCGATACCGAATCTAAACTTATGAACATAGAAGCTGCATCACAACGAAAGCGCTTCCGTTTTTATGTATATTATAAAAGTATGGTATGTATTCCTACAAGTTGTGTATCATTTAAAAGTTAGAGATTATATCTACTTTCTGGTACCTTTTGTATCAATATTTTCTGCGCATTGTATAATAAATAATTACTAAAAACACAGGTGCTTTCGGTGCGATGCAGTTTCTATGCTCGCAAGCGAAACTTAAAGCTAGACTTACAAAATCCTCCGAAATTACGCTTTCGCTCCTATATGGAAGCAGAGAAACGCCAGAGCCCGCTGAAGACGTCTTCGGTTGTTCCTCGAGCCAATGCTTAACGTATGCAAATATAGTTGAATCACATGCTTGCGGTGCGCTGTAACCCTAGATAATTTTTTAATTTGTAAGTAGTGTATGGTGTATAATTATATTAAGGTAAACTATTCTTATGTATTTTTATTCCCATCGCTATCTGCAATGGCGGCTTTTGGGTGGCGAGCCGGGCGCTATACAGGGTGTCTAAGGGACTGCCGTATAAACGTACCACAAGGCGATTCCCCAGCAAAAAAAAACTGTACCCAACATGCCCCTTATTCTTCTTTTTGCTACCACAGGCGTTTGAACATTTTCCTAAAATTCATTTTCATACGCTACGTTAACCCCAATATCTCTAGAACTATACCAACTAGAAAATCTAAGATGATTTTCACAACTAACAGAATTGCATAAGAAATAAAAATAACCGCATTGAAATCGGATAAGTCGTTTAGTTTGTAAGGAGCTGCAAAGTATTTTTTTGTTTTATTTTTTGAACTCAAAAACATATTTTTTTCAATCTCAATTTTTTACAAGGTGGGGTACATATAGGACTCTTTAAAAACAAATTGCGTATGGTTCCTTACATAATTTTTAATCATCAACTGGGTAATCACCCTGTGGTACGTTTATGCGGCAGTTCATGGACACCCTGTACACAAATTCCATTCGCTGTAATAATAATCTGCTATAAAATTACCTTTTCAATTCGCCACGCAATTAATTTTTTCCTGAAGTTGATTTTTGTACCGATCCTGTAGCTGATAAATAAATCGCTCAGATCGGCTTCGGTTAAAAATTGTAATTGTTCGAAAGATATGCCATGCACTAAAAGAAAAATAAGTATAGAATGGTATAAATGTACCGCATAAGTTCTCGAAAAGAAGGTTAGAAAAGTTACATTAGAATGAAACTTGAATACAAGACGCAAGGACGCCCGAGATACTATTAGTCCGGAAGAGAGCAAAGGGTATTCAAAATTCGGCCGCGTATGGAAAAAAACCACGAAGTCGTTTGCGTCTCCAATAGTCATATTGCATTTTATTTCAGATGGCAAAATGTGGTGGATATTCTTTGTTTCTTATTTTTTTTGGGTGCTGATTGCAAGTTAAAAATTTCCCACTTGGCAAATAAGCGCCCCAAAACTTTAACAAAAACAATAACATACACCCAGACTCTTGGAGCTGCAAACGACTCTGTAGCGTTCACTTTCCAACAACACTCACTTTTTTGCGAAGTGTTATTAGTTCATATTATTTCAAATTGCAAAACGTGGTGGAGAATTTTCTTGTTTCTTTTTTTGGGTGCTGATTACAAATCTAAAATTCAAATTTAAATTCCGTTGCAAAAAAGAACGAAACTCCGAATATGCAATCAACACAACAAAAAAAGGAAACAATAAAATTCTGCACCATGTTCTGTAATCTGAAATTACTTGGACAAATAACATTTTTTGAGCCACAAATGACTCCATAGCGTTCACTTTCAGACACCAATTTACGTTGAATTCGCAAAAATTGAAAAACTTCTAGAACATCACTTGCACTAAATATGTACCTGACACGATTACACTACATTTCACAATTTCTTCACAAAATACTTACATTGAAAAACTGGCACCAAGAACTCGAAATCCCACTCCTTCAACAAATTAGTAAGTTCCGCGTCATTTTCCTCGATAATTACCGCCGATTCCGCAAGCGGCGAATGCGGAATTACAATAATTGTATTATCACTATCGGCGTCCATTTAAATTCAAGATAGAAAACTCACCGGCAACCGACACGACGAGCAGACGACGAACATGTGTAGCAGCGAACAACAGAATGATGCCGTTCATTGACGACTAATGGGTATTTAAATGCCCATTGAACATGAGTGTCTTTAAATTTAAATAGGCATAACTCATGTTGGGCTACAGATTTCGATTTTAATTTGTTTTTTGAAATTTATTGTATTAATACTAACTATTTCATCATATTTGAAAAAAATCGTACGACGGGATCTATGAGCAGTCTTTAATGGGTTAAACAAAGGAAAAAAGATATGAAACCTTTGACTACACTTTTGGTTGGATGACAATTATTTCAGTAACTCTCAAACTATTTCATGTTTGAAACAACCTGTTGATTAGTCAGTTCAGACTTCTGGATGAAATTTAACAATTTCTTTTGATTACAATGAACCACTGAAATAGTTATGGTACGAATTTCGATTAACAATTTTTGATTGTTTGTATTAACAATTGTGAAGTGGTTTATTCAATCAAGTCTTTGGTTGAATATACCGAATTTAAGAAAATGGTAAAGTAACTATTTTTTTTTATTGTTTTGACCAATCCTTTTTCTCTGTGTGTAGGTATAAGTTATGTTTATAGTTATAAAAGTAATGATAGGGAAGAAGGAAACAAACAGTGAGGTGAGGTGATTTGCAAATACAGTAAAAGCTCCCGTGAACGGACACTCACGGTTCCAGCATTTTCGTCCGGCCACGGGAGATGTCCGTTTGCGCGAGAGGGTTTGAAAATATTACTTCAATGTGCGCAAGTATTTATACACAATAATTCAAACATTAAAACAATAAAGTGTTGTTTTTATATGCATCTGTTTTAATTTATTTTTGGTTTACAAACCTCCACAATGTACAATGCGCAAATGCACATTTACCAATAAACTGTTCCAAGCTTTCATAGCGAAAACTAGTAGAAAAATGTTAGCTTCAATTACGAATTTTAAAAACCGCCCAACGGTGAGATGCTCCTTCCAAAGTTATGTCTTACCCTGAGTGACCACCTGACCCAGCCTGGCGTTGTTACTTGAAAGTTATAAGACACTTGAGCGTTCGTAATGACTTCTTTCCACTGAATTAACCCTCAGAGCGTTAAGTAAAGCTTCTTCTAATTGGCAGTGTCGCCTGGTTTAGAGAACCTCGACTAAGTAAGTCTACATCGACTTACAATTCTAAAGGAAAATTATGAAAAGATTCAGCAGGGAGTGCAGTTTTACCGAAATTTGTAAAAATTTAATTTGGAGTAGAGCGTGATTTGCACTCCTTGGCGCTTTAATCCTTTCAATATGACTCGCACAATAGGATCCCGTGCATGCTCTGCTACAGAAACATTTCCTCCCGTGTAGAGGCAAAATTATCCTCCCAGATGATCAGTCTCGGCATCGAAATTAACGTGGAATTTCTGATGGGCCTATAAGATCAACAAGGAATCGAATTATATTTGTGTAATCTCCAGACGGTGATAAGTCCTTTATTAAGGAAAATTTTGTTTGCTAATAAACTGTTTTATGACGAACAGATTATAGCACACAAAACAATAAATGATTGGTTAATTCCAAAAGGATGATCTTGATCTTCATGGTTGATGGGGCGAGGGCAGTGATCTCCTTCTGCATACGATCGGCAATACCTGGGTACATGGTGGTACCACCCGAAAATAATTTGTTTGTTTTTACACAAAAACATTTTTTTCTAGTAGACACAACAGTTGAGAGTTTGAAATTAAAATTCCGGTTAACCGAAAAGTTGAACAGTTGACCGGGTTAAAAAACGGAAGACGAAAAACCGAGCAGGTTGGTCGTCCGTTATTAAAGTATGGGTTTTTGGTCCAACCCTCCTGTTTCTGTATCCTTATTACAATACACAAATGCATGGTATCCGTGCAGCCAAAAATCTTCAAAAACAAAACACTAAATGCATTTCTGTGATCGTATCCAGTTTTCATTAATTTCAGCAAGTCCACTATAAATTAAATTTGTGTCCGCTTACGGGAGATGATTCATGAGAAATGTAAGTAGGAATAGTGTCCGTGTCCGGCCAGTAGAGCGTCCGGCTACTGGAATGGATTTTGTTCTAAAATATGAAGGACAAGGTTGGGACTACGAAAATTGTCCGGCTACGGGAGATGTCCGCCTGCGGGAGCTGTCCGCAAACGGAGCTTTCACTGTACTTTATCCCTTGATAACATTTCTTTTAAAAAAGTAAGAGCAATATTTCTATTAAAATCTTTCGATACTTACGTTCGTACAAAAATTTGATGGAAATCAAATTTCACACTCGGAGAGATAAGTTTTCGATCACTTACGGTTTATTTTTTTAAATTTATTATTTGGTGTTTATAATGATTTTGTTTAAAACCGTTTTGGGGGGTTACGGCTTCTACATGTTTTTTCTTTACTGCTTTTTTTTATCTAAGCGTAAAAGTGTCATTCCAAATAATTGAACATTTCAACGAAGTGAGAAGAAAAGGTCGTGGAGGCGAAGTTACTCTTGTAAATCCTTATAAACTTTCAATTTTATTGCTATAACTTCATCGATAGAATATCGCTGTTCATGCTTTCAAAAATTGAAGGACTAAAAAAGAATAAAAAAATATTCATAATTTAAGAAAACTGGCCCGAATGCTACAATCAAGTACGTGAATATAGCAATCCTCGAATTATATCTAATGAAACTATACAAAAAAACTAGGATTGCATATTTATTACCAAAACATAAACATCCGAGGAATTAGAACTAAACTGTGAAATTTGTGTACAACTGTTTCAAGCATCGATATCGTTATTTTCACTGAAACCTGGCTGAATGAAAACTTCCTCTTGTCTGAATTAGGCTCCCGTGGTCGTAGTTATACAGCCGCGAAAAATAAAATAGCACCACCATACGGAGTCAGGAAAACCATTTTTAAAAGGAAACTGACAGTTTCCAATCAACTTCCAAATACATACTAGAATAGAGCCATTTAAAGACGAACAAAAATATTTTTTCTCATTTGTTTGAATGTATTTCACATTTTGTTCAAAACCATAAACAAACGGCGCAAAAAAGAAATATAGCACCAAACAAAATTTGTTCGGTGCTATTTCTTTTTTGCGCCCAAATGGGTACTCGTTTAACATCTGAGTGAGATCATAGTCCGTCACAAGCTCGTGAGTTCGAAAAACACCATGATCCACGGTGAGATTCGAACTCATGACCCTGTGCACCGAAGGTGCGCGAGTTACGTGCCCACTAGGCCACCAACGATTCATCATTCATCCTAAATTATATTTCTATTTTTCAATCGTAATCGGCAACACTAAATTTAACGTAACTTTAAATCAGCATTTATATTTCTTTTAATTAACGTAACTCGAAACCTATTTGTCAAAAAGTAATATCCGTTCTTAGTTTGCACTTTTCGTTTATTGAAATTTAATATCTTTATAAATGCTACATTGTTTGTTTTTCGTCTGAGTTTGAATTGTAACTTTGTAAATTCAAACTCAGCACTTTTGCTTTCCTAATGATGAAATCTAATTTGTACGATCAGTTCGTGGCGATATTACGAAGAATAAAGGTGGCGATATTTCAGAGAATCAAATTGTGTTTTAGAATTTATTACTGGCGATATTTTAGAGAATCAATTGTGTTTTAGAATTTATTACTCGCGCACTAACCGCTAGACCAGCCAGACTACAAAAAAAAATCATTGATTCAATATAATTATCTTAAATTTAGCCTTGTTAATTAAATTTAGTATTTGTAGTAAATCATTTTTTTGCAATAACTGCACGACAGCCTTTTGTCATATAATTTACTAAATTCTGGCACCTTTCAGGGGAAATATTATTCCATTAAACCCTTACCGCCGCCCATAATGTGTCATTACTGGTCGGACTGATGTCTGCAACCGCCTTTTTAACGTCACCCCACAGATGTTCAATTGGGTTCAAATCTGGCGATTGGGATAACCATACTCCATTACCGTCACACCATGGTCGTTGAACCACTTTTTAGCTTTCCTACTTCTATGATTGGGGTCGTTGTCTTGCTGGAACACCCACGATGTTGGCATAATCTCCTCTGCAAGGGGAAGCATAACCGTATCCAAATTATCGACGTAGACATCTTGATCCATGTAGGCCTGTTCGGTACCGAGATTTCAGTACCGGGTTTCGGTTTTTTTCAATACCCGGTACCACAAGCGGTTTCCCTGACTCAGGTTTTTTTTCAGTACCGACGGTTTTTCTAACCATAAGCCGGTTTTTTGAGTACCGGGTTAAAAACCGACTCAGGTTTTTTTCAGTACCGACGGTTTTTTTAACCATAAGCCGGTTTTTTTGAGTACCGGTACCAAAAAACCTGAAAAAAAACCGGCTCATGGTTGAAATGAATCGTTCTTTTTAACTCGGTACCAAAAAACCGGGATATCGGTACTTTAGAATATCGGGTCCGGTACCAAGTGAACACCGGTTTTGTACCGGGATCCCGGTTTTTGGAACAGGCCTAGATCCATGAATAGGTCCAACACCAAAGTATGAAAAGCAACCCCAAACCATTATACTAGAACCACCGTGTTTTATCATCTTTCTTGTATAATTTGGGTTGTGTTCTGTACTTGGTGGCCTTCTTACATAAGATCGATAACCTTTGTTCCCATATAACACAATTTTGCTTTCGTCCGTCCACAAAACGATTCTCCATCTCTCCGCTGACCAAGCGACATGTTCGTTTGCGAATGCCATACGTTGCTATACATGCCTTGCATTTAAATGGGGCACTTTTCTGGGACTACAGGTCTTCAAATGATGCTCCCTAAGTTGGTTTCGTACTGTTTGGACGGATGACGTAATATTCAGGTCCTTTTTGAGTTCGCTTGCAGGCTTGAATGGTTCTTTTTTAAATTGGTTGATCAAAAATCGAACTCTTAAGGGTGAGATAACGCGCTTTCGTCCGCGTGTTTCGGGTGTGGTTGATGCTCCTGACATTTGGGGAGAATTATCATTTAGAATAGCTAGCAGATGTTCACGGACCCAAAACCCTTTTCATTTACATCATTTTCGTACACTGAACAAAATCATTTGCTTCTTGTTCCAAGAAAAATTTTTGCTTAAAATAATGCTTATTTTTCTATTTTAAGCAAAAACTTTTCTTGGAACAAGAAAAAACATCTTAAATCAGGAAAACTTTTCTTGGAACAAGAAAATACATCTTAAATCAGGAAAAAAATTTTCTTGGCTGTTTTTTATTGTATTTTGTTCTTGTTTTAAGCAAATATTTTTTTCAGTGTAGTAATTATTTAATGAAATTGCCAATTGAAAGATTTAAATGCACTGGACATTTAGCTAATACGCGCTTGAATTTATTTAATACTAAAACAGAAATCGTAGACCAATATGTATTTTATTTTGTTTTGTCGATATCTGTAGGGTATATAAATTTAACCATAAAAAGGAAATCTAATTGAAATCTAGGTATCATTAGCGATTAGCCAATTGCTGACATATCCAATCGACCAATCGCTAACCACTTACCACATAATTAAAATGTCAACTGCTTGAATCCTCACGGTAATACTCGTATTACATATTTTGAAATGACGTTATCAATTTTGTGGCTATAGAATTCTATTTGCTTTCAACTATGCGGTTGATTCTAAACTAGAAACACCATTCGAACAATAGGTATATTCTACCTATCTATTGGAAGAGATGTGTAGGTGAAAGTACATTTGATTCAGCTTCAAAATTGCCAATTTATTGTGGATGCATAATAATAAATTTGGATCACATACATAATATTGTCGTTTTCATTTTGATTCTGTGTTGTGGGTCTATACGCCAGTAAAACTTTACAAAAAGAAGGCCTAACCTCGGAATAAATGAAATACTACCGTTCTTTTCCTTATCTGTTTTAGAGTATTACTGGCTATATAAATCCAGATTTGCAACCCTGGGGACCCTGTGCTAATTTTTTTGCTCTTTTTTTACATTTTCAACAATATTTTTTAAATTAATTGTCTTGGATAAAAACTGTGTTTGGCATTTTGAAAGTAGACAGAATTTCCAATCCAATGATGTCCAAACCAATTTTATAGGTCAAATATTGACGGAATTACCCATGCCTACTTGGGACATGCAAAATTAAGATACACTGTTTCGTATACGGTAAGCAAACGAATTTGTACATGGATTGTCAAACTATGTCGTACTATCTTATACGACATGCTAAAACTCTCTAATGTCATAAGCCGTAAATTACATGCGATATTGTATTATGAATAACTGTTGCTAAAAATTATATTTTAAAACTTTACAGTCACAGGGCAATCAAATGTTGAGTCTTTTGGAGCAGCCTGCACATTAACAAAAGCTTGAGTTTTTAATTTTATTTTTACGGTAACGCTAAGTTCGTAATCTTGATACAAGAAATTCGACTCAGAATTTTAAAATTCGTATAAACAGCCTATAAAGGGGTCTCGCATTAGGTACGGTCACTAACTGTAAGCATTGATAGGACAATTTTCTTGAAAAATAATGCCACCAATAGAATTAGTAATAAAATTACCGTTATAGTGTTATGTGGTTTTTTTTTGTGGAAGTAAACGAAAGTCATGACTTGTCCTGTTAATTCAAAAATCACCACTCTCCTAATCAATAAATTAAAAATTTGTCTTCAGTTTCTGAAACTACATACAATTTTACTTAAATGTACTTATTTGCAGTTTTAAGACTAGAATTGCTGCCTAGCATATATTTATTCAAATTTTTTCATTGATATTTCAAACAATAATTTCATAACGGTACTTTGTCATTTGAAAAAACTGCAAAGCTGACAACAGTTGCTTCAACATACCATCATTGAAATGTAGATCTCCACATTTTGAAAAGACACACTTAAAAAAACATGTTATATGTGCTTTGACCCAATCTTTGACTTAAGAAAAATTTCATCATCATTCAAAATTTATTAAAATATTTTTAATTTTCCCTAAATTCGGAATAAAATTAAAATAAGAATTTTTAAATAAATGGATATGGAAGGATCAACGGACCAAAAAGATATTGACTTCCACAAAACACGTTAGTACGATACCGGTACAGTCAGAAAAATCTCATCACTGTACCTAATTTGAATACAAAATAAAAACAAAATGCGAATTCATCAATAAATCATTAAACAAATTTTTTTCTATTAAATTTAGTAGTATAGAGGCCGTGTTTTTTAATTAGCTAACCCAAAAACTATAGACTACTAGATCATGCATTGCGCAGGAAAGTAATTCCATTTGATACGAATTTGACAGTCGGCTATAGTGATGTGACGTCACACTAGACCAAAAATTAAAAATTCCGATTCAGTCGTTACAAGTATCTCGTGCAAATTCAAATTATAAACAATGAGGTGTGCAGTGGCAAGTTGCATGAACGCCAACCAGAATACAAAGTGCAGTTTTTTTTACCTTCCCAACAAGTGCCGCTGTTGGAAAAAAAGTGGAAAAGTTTCTGTCGACGAGGGAAAGATTTTAATATGAAAACGAGTGTCGTCACAAGGAGAATAAGGGAAAAGAGAACTTTGAACCAATTAAACATACATCACAACCTTTTCAGGAGGTAACAAATATGAACGTTAACTTTTCACAGTTGACTACAAGCAAAATTTCTTTGACGCCACGATTTTTTGATGAAGCGGAGGATTTGAAGAGTCATATGTAAGTTGAAACAATGTAAAACTCAATCAGTTATGTATTTCGAAATATTACAAGCATGTGTGCACTCCTAGTAAATCGCTACAGCAGGAGAATTTGCGGCTCCGTCGGGCACAAAAGAAACGATGCAGGGAAATCATCACATTAAAGCGGGGTTACAGACTCAAGGAGAGGAAATACCGTTCCAGTATTGAAATGTTGAAGAAACCAGTAGCGCTAAAGGACTTTGAATGTAAAAATATGGAAGCCAAATTGCAAGTTATCTTCACTGAAGGACAGATCAAAAAACTTAAGAATGGCTCCAAAAAATTACATTAGACTGAAAAAGATATTGCCCAGTCCATTACTCTATATGCTACAAGCTCGAAAGCGTATAAACTGTTGTACCGAAAGGGATTTCCGATACCTGCCGTTCGTACGTTGCAATATTGGGCCAGCAAGATAAACGTTTCCATATCATATTCTCACTAATAAATAATATAAAAAGATACATAAAAGAATGTTTTTTTCTTTAAAATTAATGTTATATACATAGGTTGTCCGCAAACAGCCGAACAAACGCACCAGAAATCGATTTCCCATGTTGTTTCCAAAAAAAGGTGCACGGAACGCACACCAAAGTGAGGTGCTTGTAAGATTATTTTAAAAATTGCCGCACAGCCTTAGGATCATATCTTAACAAAACTGAGGAGTTTTTTGGCAATATTTGCATAATGTTACCAGAAAACATGAGGAAATATTTCTCCTGTGCTTATCCGATACTTTCCGGACACCTTGCATAACAAGGGATAAAGGAATGTTTCTTGCGAGGGCTCTTTTTGTTTAATTTGTGGATGAATTTGGCCGTTCTTATAAGTTTTTTTTTTAATCGAAAAAAAATCCATGCGACAAAATCATTTGTATTACGGCTGAACAATCCGGGGATTCCCTTTGGCATTTTACCCCTACCGAGCAACTTAACAACTCCTCACCTCCAGAATATACAAAATTTGCGGCCGTCTAAACGGCATTTCCACTTTTCTTTACAAATTTGTTCGTGAACTTAACAATTCTCATATACTAGCCATATACTATAGGTCTATTGTGACGTAGATGCGCAGAACGAAAAATTTTCGTACAGCTATCCGCGTGATCTAATAGTCTATAGTTTTTGTAGCTAACCTACATGATCCGGGGTAATTTTCATACAAACGCTAACCTGTGACTTTATTCAGGTTAGAAATTATATTGCTATCCAGATTTAATGAGCTTTCCAAAACTCGCCTAAATGTATTCAATCCCAATTATTTTCTAGTACGTTTTCCAATGACTAGCAAAAATTAAATTTTGAAATGAAAAGCTCTAAGGTATAGTTTACATGCAACACACAAGTGTGTGCAAAAAATATAGTTTTTCTTTGTAAATTCATGTTAAAAATGTTGTTCGTCGAATTCTTATTCTAACAAAATTATGATTCCTACATAAAAATATGTTTTCATTAAAAAAAATTACATGTTGACTTTTGCGTTTGTAAAGTGAAACGGGGCTTTAATATTTTTGAGCAATGTTTTGAAATTAATGGCAATGCCTACGTGACAATTTGAAATTTAACCTGGATGCTACCCTCGATAGTTTTTTTTTGCGCGTCTGGGTTAGCAAACCTGCCCCCGATATAAAAAAACACGGCCATAGTATTCACTATAATTATCTGTTCAAAACTAACTGAAACATCGATTTGAATATGTTAGAACTTTCAGCGCCGGTCCTCGGTATTATGGCGCCCTGTTCATATACTGAAAAGTCGCCCTTCTATACAGGGTGTCCGGGAACTGCCGCATAAACGCACCGGATTGTGATTCTCCAAGTGATTTGCAGAAAAAAAGTTGTACCCCCAATTCTCAACACTTTAGGTGCCACAGGCATTTGTCGATTTTTGAAAAAATTATTTTTTCATACGAATAAAACATCAATACATATATCGAAAGCTGGACTAGCTAGAATAGCAAATTAAGATGATTATTAGGGACAACAAATTAACCTAAAAAAAATAAAACTAACCGCACTAAAATAGGAAAAGAGGCTTTTCTAAATGAAAATGTATGCTTACTTACTGAAATTTGTAGAAAATGCTGGGAAATTCTATAAGCTACATCCGAAAATGGTCCCATAAATTTTCTCGGCCACTTAAAGTATTTTTCGATTCCCCGGTCGTTAGATATTTTTCACGATGAAATGACCGGGAAATGGAAAAAAATACATAAAATGGCCGAGAAAAGTTATGAAATAATTTTCAGATTGTAGCGTATGAAATTGCACTGAATTTGCCACATATTCCACGACCGTAAGCATACATTTTGATTTTCATTGAGAAAATCGCAGCGGACAAACATCTCACTCTCGAGGTCTATGGTCTATCCTGCGCTTAATATGGATTGCATAGAAAATTTTACGCAGTAAAATCTCTTCCTACAAACTATACAGTATACATCCTACAAAACTCCTCTATCTCCCAGTCTCATACAATTGAAACATGTTACTACGAGCTGGGACTACGAGAATGAGCCATCAATCAAGTGAATACGCACATCTCACCTACAACGAGCCTGCAAAGCAGCTATTCCCCTCTTTTGCAGAATATAGGGGTGTACGCTCTACAACAATTTCTTATGTGCACAATTTCTGCAATGCTCAACTCTTCACTTCTGCCAAGCCTATACAATCTATGAAACTAGCGCCCATAGGGCGCCCATCCCGCATGTGAAGTGTGTGGATTATTTGGGGCATGTTTGCAGTGATGCACAAGTACGAGATATGCGAAGCATTTTTGAACGCGGACGGATGGAAAGACGTCTCTCGCTCTTCCTCTCGCGTAGATACAATGCGGAAAATTTTGCAGATGTGTCTTTGAAGGTTTCACGAGTTGCGACTGCGTCGATAGGTCGGTCAAATGGAATGGAATACGATTAGCATGCGAGTTTGGTTGTTAGCGGAGTTTCTATGTAATTTCTAGAGTCGCGATAGCAGCGGATCTTTGGGAAAACATAACCTTATAATTGAATCAGTTCCAGTTCGTTTAATATCAAGAGACGCGAGAGCGTCTCGCCCGCCAAAGGAAAAAGAAAAACGAAAGCGAACAAGTCTATGATTACCGGAGACAACTTGCTTTTTTGTTTGATCAGGCTACAGCCTTCCAGGCAACAGCCCCCAAAAAATTTTTTTTACCAATATATTCCACATATCCTGTTCTAGTGCCTTTCCAAATAAAATCTTCGATCGGCACAATAACGGGTAAGATATATGCAATAAACGGTGAAATTTTCACCCTCACAGACTTAAGCGAGTAACCCAATTTCAGAATGAAGTCTACAGTTGCAGAAAGACTTGCTTCTACTGTCTCTCTTCGTGATGGGATTTTTATGAAAATTGGAACGAATGATCCTCTGGTGGTCCTTCTAAAGAATCAATGTCTTCCATTTAGATAAGTGGACGGAATAACGGTAAATTAATAGGTAAAGTTAACAAAAGATTTTCAACAATTGCGTCTATCGGCTCATCGCATTGACCATTTGTTAAAACACACTGCGGCATTGGGACATTTGGATATTGGGACACCGGGAGACTGGGAGACTAGGATTTTGGGGTAGTGGAATATTAGGAAATTGGGACATTAGGGTCTTGGGACATTAGGACATTGGGGCATTAGGCACAATGGGGAAACAGGGACGTGGGGACATCGGGATATTGGGGCGTTGGGACATCGGGATATTGGGGCATTGGGACATCAGGATATTGGGACAATGGGACATTGGGATATTGGGACATTAGGACACTGGGAGACTGGGACATTAGGACACTGGGATATTAGGACATTGGGACATTATGACCTTGGGACAATCGGACATTGGGACACTGGTACATAGGGGCATTGAACCACTGAGACATCGGAATGTTGTTACATTGGGACATCGGGATATTCGCACATAGGGGCACTGGGATATAAGAACATGTGAACATTAGGGTCTTGGGTCATTAGGACATTGGGATATTAGGACATCAACACATTAGGACATTGGGACATTAGGTACACTGGGGAAAATGGGACGTGGGGACATTGGGGCACTGGGACATCGGGATATTAGAACATTGGGATATTGTAACATTGGGATATTGGCACATTGGAATATTGGAACATTGGGATACTGGGACATTAGGGCACTGAGATACAGGGACATTGGGGCACTGGGATATTAGGACATTAGGCTATTGGGACCTTGGGACACTTGGTATACTGCGACATTGGGACACTGACCACTGGTACATTAGGACATTGGGCCATTGGGATATTTTCACATTAGGATACTGGGACATTTGGGTCATTGGCGTACTGGGATATTAGGAAATTGGGGCATTAGGACCTTGGGACATTAGGACAGTTAGACATTGGGATATTAGGACATTAGCTGGGAAACTGGGACATTGGGATATTCCGATACTGGGACAGTGGGACATTCGGACATTAAACCATTGGGGCACTATGATATTTGCA
This sequence comes from Microchrysa polita, assembly GCA_949715475.1. Classification (NCBI taxonomy): domain Eukaryota; kingdom Metazoa; phylum Arthropoda; class Insecta; order Diptera; family Stratiomyidae; genus Microchrysa; species Microchrysa polita. The sequence goes on along the minus strand of OX454420.1, from coordinate 87,184,129 downwards.
CATTGGGACAATAGGACCTAAATTGGGATCTGGGACATCAGGATATTGGGACATTGGCACATTAGGATATTAGGACATTGGGACACTGGGATATTAGAACATTGGGACATGAGGACACTGTGACAATGGACCTTAGGGCATTTGGGCATTAGGACATTGGAACATTGCGACACTGTGACATTGGGACAATGTGACATTGGGACACTGGGTCAGGGGGGCATTAAGACAGATCAGTAACAGAACGTTAACAAAGCGTTGGCAAGGCAACAACAGAGCGTTAGCAGATCGTTAACAGAGTGTTAAAAGGGCCTTAACAGAACGTAAATCGAGTAATAAAAGAAAGGTAACAGACCGTTTACAGAGCGTTAGCCGAATGATTAAAGAGAATTAAGAGAACATTAACAGAACGTTAACAGAGCATTAACGAAAAGATAATAGAGTGTTAAAAGAACGTTAATAGAGCATTAACAGAGTTAACAAAAAATTAACAGATTACTAACAGAATGTTAGCAGAGCCATAACACAAAGATAACACAGATCTATTTTGCACAAAATGCATATTAATAAACTCTACCCATTTCATCCCAAAATTATTTTTAAAAAAGCTCAGCAACAGCCATTTGTGGCGTATTTGCAATTGCGTTTGCAGTATCTATTTATTTTTAAGAAGACCCTGTGAATATAACTTATGATATTAAATTTATGGAATATGCTGAACAAAAACCTATTGAAACTTTTCCTAAAACAAAAATATTAGTTGGCTATTTAAGTATGCAAAAATATATGATATCTGACCAAAAACAACAAAGTTGTAAAAGTGACCCCGCCAAAGAAAAATTCATCTGCCGCAAAAAGAATACATATCACTCCAATCCGCTGCTCATATCTAATTTTGTTTGCTGGATGTACTTTTGTTTTAGGTGTAAATGCTGGAGAAGTTTAAATGTACAGGACTACTTCTTAAAGTAATTTGGAGGGAGCCGTCAAAGTGGCACTGAATAAAATGTTAAAGCTCCCACCAAATTACTTTAAGAAGTAGTCCTGTACATTTAAACTTCTCCAGCATTTACACCTAAAACAAAAGTACATCCAGCAAACAAAATTAGATATGAGCAGCGGATTGGAGTGATATGTATTCTTTTTGCGGCAGATGAATTTTTCTTTGGCGGGGTCACTTTTACAACTTTGTTGTTTTTGGTCAGATGTACAATACGTGGACGACGTGTATCAATCAATATGAAGTCTTGATCTTAAAGGCATATTGAATTTGTGAATTTGGCGCCCCTTTCGGTTGGCGCCCTGTTCAAGTGGACAGTCTGCTCATATAGTAGAGCCGGCCCTGAGAACTTTGTTTTAAAGTTGTTTCATTTTCAAGGCTGTGATCGTTACGTCAGTCGCTATTTTGTTCAGTACAAGTAATCTCAGATAGCTTAGGTGTAGGACGTAGGACTACGAAACGATAGGTGCCCGGTTCGATTCCCAAAAAAGGTAATTTTAAAATAAGGTAAAAAATGTTATGGATATAAAATAGATAAAAAAAATAAAAAAAAAAGATTTTTTTTATTTCAATCATACATTTTGAAATTTAAGTGAAATCACTTTTGAAATGAAGTAATATTCTCTTTTGATTTGGCACGCAGAAATTTTAAAAGTACAAGAATCACTTTAATATTTCCACTAATGATTCAAAATGAAACATTTTTGAATTAAATGAAAATGTATATGGAGCCAAATCATATTCGACAATTTTTGAATCATAGCTATTTTTTTTTTTATTTTATAACGATTTTTTTCTGAGTGTAAAATGTCCACCAACTCTATCGATGGAGATTTTACTCAAACAAATTGTCGTATACACCCTGACAGTATTTACCACTTAAAGCGAAATAGCCATATACACACATGCAGTTTTTTTCAAGTGAACTATTGAATAATAAAAAACGTTCAAGGGAAGGACGAAACGAATAACAATACAATCGAGAACAATCTAGGCCAATTCAAATTATTCTATTTATATTTCCTAACAATTTTGTTTCATTATTTCAATTTTAATTATAATAATTCCAATCACTTTCTAAAAATATCAAACAATCGACTCGCGACTTTTTTTTCCCACATTAACAAAGCGACGTTTATTCAACTTCAGATTTTCCTACATAAAGGGTTTTCCAATAGGGACGCTTGATCTTTGAAATGAAAAAAAAAATACATGTAGGAGAGATATTTGCGAATTTTTTTTTTTATTTGAAAGGTCCATCGACCCCATTACATATGGAATATGACATCATTCAAATGACCGCCACGGCTTCGGTTGGTGGCGCGCACACGAAAGGTCCAATTTTCGATGACTCTGGCGCACAAATCGGGCTGTATTTGATCGATGGCGTGGCGTATGTTAACTTTGAGGGCATCGGTGGTTTGCGGTTTGTTGGCATAGACCTGCGACTTAAGAAAACCCCACAAGAAAAAGTCCAGCGGGGTCAAATCGCACGATCTCGGTGGCCAGTTCACGTCGCCTCCGCGCGAGATGACCATGCCCGTAAATTGCTCGTGCAGAACATCCATCGTAGCGTGTGCTGTGTGGCACGTAGCGCCGTCCTGTTGAAACCACATGTTGTGCAGATCCATATTCTCGATTTCAGGCCAAAAGAAGTTGGTTATCATCGACCGGTATCGCTCACCATTGACGGCGATTTGTGCGCCAGAGTCATCGAAAATTGGACCTTTCGTGTGCGCGCCACCAACCGAAGCCGTGGCGGTCATTTGAATGATGTCATATTCCATATGTAATGGGGTCGATGGACCTTTCAAATAAAAAAAAAAATTCGCAAATATCTCTCCTACATGTATTTTTTTTTTCATTTCAAAGATCAAGCGTCCCTATTGGAAAACCCTTTATATTTACAACATCAAATAAATTCGTTAATTGTTGGAGCATAATAACAATTGTTGAAAATATTTTTATCAAAATATAATTATCGATTTGCTAAATTTATCTTAATTTCATGATATATTCGCTACATCATTTTATAATAACCTAAATACCTTCTGTCTACAACACACGCCTATATCAGACATAGGCCATTAGAAAAACAAAATAATAATTTTGATTGGTATGTTTTCAATGCGTTGTTGTTAGTTGTATGTACATTACTTTTGAATATTGTTTTGTTATACAACATTTCCACCGTCAGACAATTACAGAATAAAATTTTTGTTGACCTTATGATTAGGAAAACTTGCGCCCAATTCAAGTATCTTTTCTTTGTTGAAGTTTTTAATTAAATTTCGTACTGGCTGTTTGCTGGAGCCTGTGGTGTGACGATGAAACATTTTTACAATGTTGTTTGTTACTATATGTATGTCATTTATTTTTGTTGCCCTTTCAAAAGACAGTTTTCTATGTATGTATTTGTCTGTTTGAAATTGAAATAGAGTGAACATCACGAAAATTACGCAAAACACTCGAACGTATTACATACAAGAAAGTATTGGTAGTGATGTTGTGTTCTTATTATAGTTGGATCGATATAATTACACGAAATACACGAAGAAAAAAAAATTTGCCTAGTTTAGGATTTTAGTTTATTTTATACATTTTGTTTAATTTTTTTAATAGTGAAATGTTTTGAATTTAATTTTGTGTTTTTTTTATTTTATTCAAAATAAACAACTATTGTGATAGCACATCATTTTACCAAGGCCACATCAGATGCGTTAGTGACATCTAAAAATCAAATATCTTGATTGTTTTTTGTAGAGGTGTTGAGATGAACAGCATGCTCGCAGCACAGCTATTTATTCTCATAAATGGGTACTCGTTCAACATCTGAGTGGGGTCAGTCCGTCACATGGGTCGTGTGTTCGGAAAACACCATAATAAGCTCAATGGACTATTAAATAAATTAAAATTTTACTTATTTAAACTTCATATTTGCTTTTCTATCTTTTTCTTATGAATGAACTCTCTACTCTGAGTTTTTATGGAATTTGTAATAAATCAACACCTATTTTTTTTATTAATCTAAATTATTTTTAAATTGTTAATGTTTTCAAACTATTTTCTTTTATTTTCATTGGCGTATACCAATATGATTTCAGATGTTGAAAACATTGCACACCCGAATCAAGAACCGAAACAAAAAAGACTAAAAATGAGTTAACAATAAAACTCTTCTATATCGGAACAAGGATCAAATACGACCATTTGGCCTTTGGCAATGAACTAACCAAAAACTAAAGCCCAACAGAAAATTATACTCGGAAGACCCCCGGGTGGCATTACTGAAAGGATATGAGTGTTCGTTGCACAGGGGGTCTTCATAGTCAATTCGATGTTCACCCGGGGTGCATATATAGCGCGCCCTTATAACGTCATGTTATTCAATAAATAAAACTATTATTAGTTTTCAAGCTTCCACGACCGTGCCACGCCTCGTTGTACACTATATACGGACCATATAAAAATATTCTTTCTGCTTTTCGCCAATGCAAGTACAACGTGTTCAACAAACTAGGATCATATTCGGCTACGGTATAGTAGCAAAGGACTATATATTCGCGTATACAATCCGATTTACCCATTCTGTCGTGTTGTCGTAGGTATATACAGGATAATGGACCATTGTTGTTTCGTCCGTGGTTGATGAAATTGAATGTTAAAATGCAATTTTGCTTCGATAAGAGTGCCGAACTGCTGACGGTGCTATTGTGGAAAAACGGGGAGTACGAATCGGCGTAAATTCACTGATTATGGGTTACGAATAAAAATGATTATGCATCGTTAGTTGTATAGAGAGATTTCGAGGAGCTGATAAGATAGACGAAACGGAATATGTATAATGTTGCTGGGTAATTATGTTAGTGTCAAGCCTGCATGCCATTTTAGGCTGGCTCCATTTCGGGAGAACAAATAAAATGAAATGTAAGTTGCGAGTTGTACAAAACGGTTTAACGTCCCTCACTCATGTATGGATCTGAGTGCTGGACCATGCATGAAGGTTACGAGACGCCAAGAACGAGACAAGGAAGAAGAAGCCATTATTATGTATCTTGATATTTGCTGAGCAGAGTCACTGCCATCTAGATAGACAGGCCGGATTATCAGCTGATCTGTCAGTGGTCATGCAACACTAGTAGTGCCATGGTTGGTCATGGTCCGCGCTTAGTACTGCCAAAGTACCGCTCAGTACAATCCACAAATTGTCCACAATCCAAATATCAGTGGCTGTCAGCCTGTCATTTCGTGTGACTTGCTATGATATACACATGCCAGTGCGTTGATTTTTGGGATAAATATGGTAAGTACGATGTTGATGTATACTATTTTACCACTTGCACATCAAAAACACATTAAAGCAAACCATAACCTTTGTTTCGTAATAAACGCTCGGCATATTTAAACTTTTGGGTTCAGAAGGACTGGAGGTTGTGGGCTTTACAAATGTCAACTGTCACTGGTCACGAACGCACTTGTCCACTTGTAGGCGAACAAATTTCTGCAGTTCGGCCTGTCTATCTAGATGGCAGTGGCAGAGTTGATTCATTACCTATGAGTCAGTGGCTTGCACTGACATATATCAACGGGGATGCGGCGGAAAGAGAATGACACAAATGTACATAAAATTTCAAACGCCATGGAGCGGTGTAAGGAACGAGGCAAGGAAGAAGAAGTTTATTTTATCATGCAACAGAGGTTAGACATTAATTGCTTGTTCGATGATCGAATAATTTCTGCTATCTGACTTCCTCGTTTCTTCGATGTAATCCGATTTAATTATTTTTTTTGGATACTAATGATGCATATTAAAATGCTTATACCAATAAGACAGAATTATGTAGCTATTCTCTTTAATAATTATCATTCGTTTTCTATGAAAATGGATCAAATATAACTCGGTCATAAAAGTTAGCAGTTCTTTTTAATTTATGAAGCCATTTCTTTTCAAATAATATATGTACATATGAAGTCAATGTGGCAGAATAAGCTTGACAGATTTCATGTTAGAAAATCGCCAGGTAACAACTTTATTTCAATGTTTCTATATAAAAATAAACAATTAAACAGAACTCTCCGGAACCAATATTTCCTAAACACAGTCTTCTTCTGAGATGCTATATCTTTTTTTTTATTATAAAAGTTAATTTTTTAATGCAAAATTGCGGCTGAGGGAAGATTCTTTTCCGCATCCATTGGAAAATTGAGTTGGGTACGATAACAACTGGTAATATGGAGCAAGGACATAAATATGTAGTCGTATATTACTGCCTGTAGAAATTAAGGACTGGCGCTCATCGACGATTATTGGGTATGTTTATACCATTCGGGTTAAACCGGGCTTATTTCCGTGCATTGTATTATGATGTACATTTTACGAAATGTAGATACATAGTAGGCCAATCAAAGAAGAGATTAAAGAGAACATCGAAGGGGGTGACAATTTTTTTCTTCGATATTTTGTTAGGAGTAATTAAGAGGTAAAGGTACTTAATTGTACTCGGGCCTGAGGGGTGCGCTAACGCGGGTAGGGGGGGGGGTTAAAGGTGCAATTTTGTGAAATTTTTGGTGTTTTGGGCTATATCTCGAAAACGGTGAGTCGCAGAGAAAAAAGTTGTGAGTAAGCATTAAAGCTTTCTCAATATCCTATTTATTTGCCCATATTTGCATATGCAAAACTCCTAACGGTTCTTCCGATATTGGTTAATAAAACTCCAAAAATTTTTTTTTGCATTCCATTGACTCTAGTGTCTCATCGAATTGTTTTTCCAAGAACTTTTGTAGGGCAAACTTAGTAAGTGTTAAATTTGCTTCAATTTGATACACTTCTTCTTGGCTTGTCTCCTGCATGTTTTCGACTTAATTTCGGAAATATCTCGGAGGGGGTGAGTCCTCCTGAGAGTATTTGTATGGCAGTATTAAAGCCCATTAAATTTCCAAAAACTAATTTGAACATGCAAATGCCGAATGCCTAACGGTTCCCCCGATACAGGTTATTGAAATCCGAAAATTGGTAAAAAATCGTTTTTTTTTTTTATTTGTTTGGCTTTTGTGTCACCCGCGATTCTTTTTCGGAAAACTGTTTCAACTGTTGACCAATTTGTACAATGTTTAATTGGCTTTCATTTGATGTACTCCCCGTTGTCCGGTCTTCAATCAGTCAAAAGCTTAAGAGTTTAAACCGAGCTTCCGAATTAAATTTTCTCTATTTACAAGGATAAAGGCAAACATTGTGAAAAAGCGGGAGGGGGTGACGGTTTTTTATTTCATGGATCTATTAAGGATGGTCCGGAGTAAAACATACTAAAAGCTTGCGGTCATGAGGTGTGCGCTAACGTGGGGAGGGCGGGCTAAAGGATTCATTTTTGCAGGTTTTCGACTTAATCTCGGAAGTATCTCGGAAGCGGTTAGTCTTCCTGAGAGTATTTGTATGGCAGTATTAAAGCCCATTAAATTTCCAAAAACTTATTGGAACATACATATATCGGATTCCTAACGGTTTCCCCGATATAGCCTATTCAAAACCGAAAATTGTCAAAAAAGTCGTTTTTTCCACATTTGTTTGGTTCTGGTGTCTCCCGGGATCGTTTTTCAGTAAAACGTTTTAAGACAATTTTGTGCAGTGTGCAATTTGATTTCATTTGATATACTTCCTGTTGCCTGGTCTTGAATCAGTCAAAAGTTCAAGAGCTTAAACCAAACTTCTAAATTTAATTTGGAAAATCGGGAGGGGGGTGACGGTTTTTTATTTCATGAATTTATGAGGGGTGGCCTATAGTATGTATCCCAGTCTTGTGCTTATCAGCTCTATCCCCGCTATATCTCCGAAACCGCGAACTCTACAACAAAAATGTCTGAGCAAGAATGAAAGCTTACACAATTTCCTATAAAGTTCATCTTACATGCATAGGTCGAGTTCCTAACAGTTATCCAGATATAGCTAATTTGAAAGTCAGAAATTTCACATAGAAAATAACACAGCGTACATGCATATAGCCAATCTATAGATACACGTATACCAATTATGGTGCAGCGCACACCTCATGACCGCGACCTTTAAGTTATTTTTTACTCCGGACCATCCTTTATAGATCCGTGAAATAAAAAACCGTCACCCCCCTCCCGATTTTCCACAATTGTTGTTTTCATTCTGATGAATATAGAATATTACTTCGTTGAGAATCTTTTAACTCTCGAATGACAGGAGACAAGCCAAGAAGAAGTGTATCAAATTAAAGCAAATTTAACACTTACTAAGTTTGCCCTACAAAAGTTCTTGGAAAAACAATTCGATGAGACACTAGAGTTAATGGAATGCAAAAAAAAATTTTTTGGAGTTTTATTAACTAATATCGGAAGAACCGTTAGGAGTTTTGCATATGCAAATATGGGCAAATAAATAGGATATTGAGAAAGCTTTAATGCTTACTCACAACTTTTTTCTCTGCGACTCACCGTTTTCGAGATATAGCCCAAAACACCAAAAATTACACAAAATTGCACCTTTAACCCCCTCTCCTCTCCCCGCCTTAGCGCACCTCTCAGCTCCGAGTAAAATTATTACCTTAACCTGCTAACTACTCCTAACAAAATACCGAAGAAAAAAATCGTCACCCCCTTCGATATTCTCTACACCCCCTTTTTATGCTTTCATTGCTTGGCCTATAGATATAATTTAACTTTCAATAAAGAAAATTGTATAACAGTATGTAATCGAAATTTTTAGGGGATGCGGCGCATCCACCGCATCTATGGACTGCACGCCACTGCTATGAGTATTATATCTAATCACAGAGCTTAAAATGATAGGTGGGGCAAAAGGGGTCTTCCCGAATTGGAAAGCTAAAAACTGTCGTTTTTTATTCACACCTAAACTTGAGAGATTTAGGGACGGAACCTCAACCGTACAATATTGCACAGCAAACAGTGGCGGATTCACACATTTTCCGCTAGTAGGCTGTTGACATTTTGCCGCCCCTATTAATCTCTTTGAGAATATTCCTGAACCATAATCAAGGCGTTTAAATTTTTCATCATTCCCTATCAAATCAAGTTGTGTCAAAATATGCGGAACTCAATTGGTATACTCCAGGACGAACTTCTTTGATGGGCCTTCTTTTATTCTCAACTTTCCCCTTTGCAACTTAATAAGTTAGTGCTTTCCATTTCGTGAGTCCACGCAATCTGCAATCTTTAGGCGATAGGTAAATATGAAGAAAAAGTGATACAATAATTCATTGGTTGGAGCGTCGTCGGTTTGAAGGTTTTTTTCTTCTTCTTCATAGTGTCCCGCTTTTAATGCACAGTTGAGCAATATACTGATAGAATTGACAGTACAAGGTTTTGAAACTACTTGAAATTTCACTTAAACCGTTTTTCGGTTTTAATTACTTTTCTAGCCGTACTTTTCTAACATACAGATTTTATATCTTTAGAGAAATTTCAAATTTGATTTTCAATTGAATATTTAAAAAACAATTTTATAATGGTAGTTTTAACTAATGAATCGGATTTAAAGATTTTCAATTGTATCATTTAGTCGTAGAATGAAAAATTTAAATCTTCAAATTAACCGTTGATGAAGGATCAAAATACAACAGAAAATGTTTCTCTGATATTCAGTTGTAGTATGACACTTTTCATTGTTGAAATTCTTTGAACGTCGACCATCTCAATTTTAGTTTGAGGTGATTAATTTTTGGGTTAAAAGTTATCAATTTATGAGATTTAAGCGTGTTCCCGATCTGGACTCTTAAACATTGATACGCCTATTTTACATTTTATGGAACTGACAAGAAACCGAAACCGTGGTATTCAGTATAAGATAAAGTTATTGGAATTTTTTTTATTAACCCGGTAACACTAATATGAGTTTTTTGAGGAACATTTTTGTCGCAGAAAGGGCGGTACGCACACTGTTTTTCTGTAACGGGGTTAGTACTAAACGTACGTTTTTTGTGGGTCAAAATGACTCACGTTAGTAATAACCCCCTATATTGCTTACTTGGCATATTTGGTTTCTGGGTGGTTTCTACAGTTTAGCTTATATAAGATAAGTATTCCGAGGAATTTTGGCACATTTTTTCATACCCTTCCATTTGAAATACAGTAACTTCCATTGAGTCAAAATGACTCATGGTTAGTAACAAGCGCCTAACATTAAGTTTAGTGTTCCCGGGATAAAAGAGGTGTCAGACCAAGATACAATAAAAAAAAAAACAAAAAAAATGCTTGGTTTCGAATTTTATTCTGGAAGCAATTGGCTATAAGAGGCCTTTTCGCCGATATGTCTTCAATAATATATCTTTTTCAAGCTCTGAGATAACGGTGACACTTACCACACTGCTTCCATAAGGTATCTCATGAGAAGGATTTGTGCTATAACTGGCGCTGCAAATTCGTATTCGGAATCCGTTTTTCCACGGTATTAAATGTTATGTTATGTGTTTGACTTAACAACAATATTTGCCCCAAATTTGCCGCCCTCGTAAAATCTGCCGCTCTAGGCTCAAGCCTTCTCAGCCTACTGGTAAATCCGCCACTGACAGCAAACTAAAATAGTGTACCTAATTTTTCTTTGAAAATGGCTGAATAGAAATTGTGACACATCAATACGATGACGTTCAACACAGTTGCTTATGAACATGAAGCGTGGCTCGATATACGCCAGATTACAATAAGGGCAATAGCACTTTTATTTCTATAGAGCTCCGTTTGTCCATCATTTCAATCCCGAGGTCCACTCTCAATTTATGGCATGTCCGAAAATGGTCGTCGTGGTCGTCGCTTGTGGCAAAAGCTCCAGTTTTTTTCTTTGGAGATAGGTACCTAAAAAAACTGGAATATATCCTCAAAGCAAAGTTATTCGACAAAGAAATGAACTCATTACGAGTTATTTCAAAATTATTTTTTTAAGGAGAAATTATTTCGGTGTTATCTCGTAAACGGTGATCTTAAAGAAAGGAAGACACTGAACAGACGAGCTACGTGCCATTTATCGTTTAATGGTGTAATGTATAGACTATAGAAGATCATTGTGCTTTCTTAAAATTAGGAGCCGAAATTCCCGGAATATTTTTTCGACCGACAATTTTACCCCCTAGGAAAATCATAATGTGGAAAATTTTTTAGGACGACGAATATCGTATAGGGATGTAGGTATAGTTGAATGGGCTGCTGCAATAGTACCTACTTTTAATACAATTTTACATAATTTTCTATCATAACGCTTCCATGGCCACCAAGTCACCTTTTTAGTAACGCCCCGAAAATTCATTCATGAAGTTGTTCCATTCAAGAGATCTTTATCTGCAACGTGTATTCTCGAATTTCTGCCATTTTGTCAAACACCTTATAATAACATACACGCATATTTTTCACTTTTATGTAAACTAATCCATGCCAGTACTCTTATTGGTACAACGATCCCGCCATTTTGATAATAATGAATGGAAAAATGCTGTATATCCAAATCATTAACTCCAAAAATATAAATCATTTATCAAAGATGGAATCAAGATACATAATTTAATTTTATCTGCTTAAAACGTATGCCTTTTTTTCAATTTCAAGCACCGCTAAGGATTTTATGTTTCTTCTCATTTATTTTTTTTATTTTCGTGCGTTTTCAATAAGTTCCAAAAGAGCACAAGTTTTTTTTTTATGATCACATCACGCGCATATTAAAATTTCATATTTTATCAAGATAATGACTGTTAAGATCAGTACATAGATAAGACAAATTAGCCGTGTGTCGATCTTGGATTATTATTTATCCACATATGGACTTGGTGATCAAGTATCGTACGAGTGTGAGGTTGTTTATAGCTTTCAATGTACATTTAAAATGTTTATTGATGTCGTAGATTTAACGGAAAAGAAGGAACAAAAAATGATATTTCAAGACGCACTTTATTGTGAAACACGATCTACATGTTTTTATGTCATTGCCTTTTTAGACTATAATTTAAAAACAAAAAGATATTTATTGACGAGAGAAAAACTAAACAGGATTTAAATTAATTAGAAAAAATACTGGCCACTCGCTAAATTGGCTGATTAATACATAAATATTCGAAGGAGAAATGTGCATAGATTTCGGCCGCAGCTTCGATGGTCAGTGCAAGTTTTATGCATGGATTGAGATGTGCACCCAGTTATACCTTATATTTAAATCTTTACAAAACCAAGTACATTTTTTAATTTTTTGAAATTTTTACAAAAACAAACATTTTTTCAAATTTTTTAAAAATTTCTTCAAAAACATGGTACAATTTTCAATTTTTCGAAATTTTTCGAAAATTTTTGAAAATGTTTTATAAACGAAAGATTGCGAAGTATCTTGCGGCGCACATTTGTCTGAAAATTTCAGCTGTCTCCATTCAGAGGATACAGTTGTCAAAAAAATGTCAAGTTTTCAGCTTTTTGAAATTTTTCCAAAAAAATGGTCAATTTTTCATTTTTTAGGGTTTTTTAGAAATTTTTTTTTCAAAAAACCCCTATGAAATCGATTTTGTCCGTCCGTCCGTCCGTCCGTCTGTCCGTCTGTCCGTCCGTCTGTCCGTCTGTCCGTCCGTCCGTCTATCCGTCTGTTCACTAAATAACTCGCGAACGGCTCAGCCGATTGTCATGAAATTTGGTAGGAATGTGTAGAATGGTTACAGTCTTTGGCACATATACCTTAGAAGTTGGTAGGAAGAAGACAACAGGGTGACCCGAACGTTTAAAAAAAGTCGACTTTTTTAGTTTTTATCGGAGATTGACGTATGGGTATTTAAATCAAAGATCTAAACAAGTACACCTCATATCAGTTTCCAGTTTCGAGTAACGGTAAAAAAGTTATTGGCATTTAAAGTTAAACTTCCTTTTCGAGCTCCGTTTTTCTAAACCGTTATAGGGATCGACATGAAACTTTGCACAAAGATTGGTCGGTAGGGCCTTATATACGTTAAATATTAAGACCGTTGACTTTTGCAAAGGAAAAGTAAATAACAGTAAATTTGTAAAATTTCAATTTGTTCGTGTGTAGCCCCTCTTAGGTTTCCAAATATGAAAATGCTGCTAAGGGTTTTTAGAAAATTACATATAGAATATGTCTACGAATTTTCATTCGAATAACTGTATCCAAACCGGACATAGAGCCAAATAAGTATTTAGTAAGGGCCTTTCACAATGCAAGCCTCTTAAGCATTTCTTCAATGTATATATTTTAACTTGATGAAACAATGAACATGAAATTTGGTGGAAATGCATAGAATGGTAATAGTGTTTGCCACAAAAATTTTTGAAGTTAGTAGAACCAAGTTAACAGGGTGTCCCTGAATAGCTGCAAAAGTATACTTGTTCAATACTGATAGGAAAGCTTGCGTTGGCTCTTATGACAGGGAGCACAATGGAATCATTTTATATGAGGTTGCATTTCCTTGATTAAAAAACAGTAACAGTAGATTTACAGCTAATAATTCAGTTCATATATAAAGCCAAGCCATCCTTACGTTTGCCTGAGTTTCTTTTTGGTCATAGGCCATCAGAAATCTTAAATCGTTGCCTTTAGATTTGCCTTGGAGTACTTTTATACAAACTGGGTAAATAGTAAATCTATTTTTGGAGTGGTCTAATTAAAGGTGGAACGCCTTTCATTCTGGAATGCGTTTATTTAGACCAATCCAAAAATAGATTTACAGGAAGCATTTCATTAATGTTGTGCACAATACTTATTTATTGCTTATAAAATATATGTACAAAAAATATTCACTATGCATTAAAATTCTAAAAAACCCTCGTATTGCGGGCGCAGCCCTCTGTACGCCGGTATTTTTTTTTAATTTACTCCAAAAACAGGGTACTTTTTCAAATTTTCAATTTTTTTTCCAAAACTATGGTCAATTCTTCAGTTTTTTGAAATTAAAAAAAAAAGTACATAGGCGGATCCACGAAGGATTTTCTGGTTATAATTCAGAAACTATATATTTCTGCGCAAAGCTGTCCAAGAATATCTTATACAGAATATGATTGCCTGTTGAACGCGACATAAATTTTTCATCATCTGTCAATTCAATTCCCATTTGTGTTTTTCAAACCGATTAAGAAAGATTAAAAATGTACATGTCAAGGAGTGGAAGACAATGAAAAAGAAAAAGAAGGAAACGAAATATCTGAAAATAATTTGATTTTTTTATAGCTAGCAGCTAGATAAAATGCCATCCTAAAATATTCTTCTATGGTTTTTACGTGGCAATTATGTACATTTAAATCTCGTATTCACAACAAATTTCTGTCACATGTTCATAAATTCTATGAAAAGAGTTCGCTGTCTGCTAATTATACGAGACTTTTGCTTAATCCAGATTTTTTGACTGCGATTCCTGGTTCAGTGGCGAAACTATAGTGAATTCATAGATTCCATTATCTGTCAGGAAATTTGAAACTCAAAGCCCGAAACTTTTTTTAACATCATGAATTTTTCAGAAGTTGAAATTTTCGGTCACGAAAAGATTGTCACGCAAATTTTAGAATAGTTAGCTGGTGTAGTGTTTACTGCTCGCACCTTCGGTGCACAGATTCATGGTTTCGAGACTCACCGTGAACGAATTTAGTTTAAGGTGTTTTTCGAACTCACAACCCATGTAACGGACTAGAACTATGATCTCACTAGGATGCTAAACGAGTACCCATTTATGGAGATAAATAAATAAATAACATTGCTGAGCGTGCTGTTGATCTCAACACCTCAACAAAAAAGCAGCTAAGATCTTGGAAATTGGATGTCACTATGTGTAATCTGGGCAAATCTGTATTACCATTTCTCAATAAAATCCCTTTCAGATGTAATGTGGATTAATTCCACTACCTTCCCGGAGCGACTTCATGTGACAGTTAAAATTGTATTCTGCAGCTCAGAAACCATGTAATGAAACGCATGGGAATATGGGAACCTCGCAAAAGAAAAAAGAGTCTCCCTAAAGAGAACTTTGATTTCGTAATAAATTTGAATTTATTTTTAATTCGTCTTTTAGGAATACAACATTTTTGAGGGAGACCTAGAATTACTTTATTCACTCAGAGAAAAAAATGCACATTCATATTAAAAGCTCCACATTTAAATTGAACGCAGTATTCGTTTGAAAAATCTCGTTTGATTTTAACGAGTTCTCATTTACGCTAAGAGAAATTCGTTTAAAACAAAAGAGCAGCTAAACCCCAAACGCCGGTCTTTTAAATCAAAAGATTCCGCACTACATAAAAATGTGTATACATTCCTTTGCGTAACAAATACACATACCTACAGCCCTAACTCGTTTTTTGCCATAAATGCGTGTCAATTTGTGCATTGATAAAATACATTCTCTCTACAACAAAGGACGCGATGCCAAAATATCATTTGCTGCAATGTAGTACAACAGTTGTTAGTAAATACTTCTGGCCGGTCTGATGAGTCTCGCGTGTTC
Organism: Microchrysa polita; assembly: GCA_949715475.1. NCBI lineage: Eukaryota > Metazoa > Arthropoda > Insecta > Diptera > Stratiomyidae > Microchrysa > Microchrysa polita. Next base: position 87,168,685 of record OX454420.1, on the reverse strand, counting down.
ACATTCATTCCAAACAAGTGTGTAGTGTCTAACAACAAACGCGTTTGTCATTAGAATAGATGTTTAGAAGTATTTTTGAGAATGTTCTTTTGTATTCATCTGGAGGAATGGACGCTTGCACACGTGCAATTTAAGTTTAGCGGGTGTTAAAATAAAAGTAAAATATATTAATCATATTTTCTGAAGTTTTCATAAGTTTTATTTTTTATTGATTTGCCAAACCAGATAACAGTGAGTATCTAATCGAATGGAGAATGGACAATCAAACGGAATGTTTTATTTTATTTTAGCAGAGTTTGCTTTTAATTCCATATAAAACTCAATTATTTTGAAATGGGTAATTTCTATGAAATGAAAACGGGATTCGTTACTTTCGAAATACATACCGTTTCTTTAAAAAGAATGCTTCGTTTAATTTAAATAACAAAAATGTTCAATATAAAAACGGAGACGTTTGATACAATTGCCTTTCATTTATTCAAAATGTGTTACCCGTTTACAATAAAAGAATCAGTGTTTATTTCAATGAAGAATACGTTTAAATCGACTGGCTTCTTCTTTCCAGGTAAACGCAAATTCTTTTAATTCAAACGCTTTTTTACAACTCATAACGCTTTTGAAAGAAACGCCACTCGTTAGAATTAAACGCATTTGCTTGTGGAGCCAAATCAAAAGCGCAAATCGTTTGAATTAAATATATTTCGTTCAATATGAGTGAATATTTCTCTGAGTGTTGCAATTATTACAAATTAATTTAATTTTTTTTGCATCCATCCAAGCCCGACAAAATGCAGACATGATTCTCAGATTTTGCAACGGTCACAGTGTTCCTAGATATGTTTTGAGGATTTACTAGGAACGCACTTGGGTGAAGTTTGGTTAAGATTGGTATACACTGCTCGTCATCAGATTAGCACACCCCTTTCCATGAATAGTTTCGGCTGATTTCCAACCAAACTAAAAGAGCTAAAATTTGAAAATTATAACTGTTAATAGTCTATTTGTCGTGCTCTGTGGCTGTGATCGTTCGGTCGCCACTCTGTGAAATAGACACTCATAGAGAAACGAGTTTCCAAACTCGGCACGACTCGTCGCAAGTTTATTATTCAGAAGAAGATGATAAGAAATATTCTTATCGTAGAATAATAAACAAACAATGCGACTAGGAAGTGGTATGGCTGACAACCGTATCACACTCCGAATTCAGTTGTCTTTGTAACGTTGATGACTACACACGGTAGTCATCAACGCACCATGCTCCACTAGGAGTTACGGTATCAAGAGAGAGAAATAGTCTATTTAATTCTAAATTAATTAAAACAAAAAGTATTGGGTTTTCATTTTTTAACATTGTTTTATAATTGTTTTTCGAAAAAGAACACACAAAATAGCCATATAAAATTTGTCATCAGGATAGCACATGTAATTTCTTTTTTGTCTATCTTCCACAATTAAAGACGTAGGATCCCTATTTTTTTGTGGTTATTTGAGTAAGATATTAACTTTAATATGAATAAGAGAAAATTATTATCTGCGGAAGAGGGATCAACATTTAAGGCTTACAAGGAGTCAAGGCGGTCAACAAGTGAAATTTCGAGAAAAAATTAATAAAAGTCGATAAGTTGAATCCGAATTCGTATGTAATAAGTAGTGTTAAGATAAAAACAACAGAGGCGATAAGAATTGAGTATTTGTCAATCCCTATGAGAGGGTAATTTTGAGAGAAGCATCCAGTCCTCATGACTCGGTCGCAAGGATTATGGTAAATTTTGACAGTAAGGTGAGCCTATTGTTCAAATAGTGATACAAAAATGCAACATCTAAAGAAACTAAAACTGAAGGAAAATGCGCTTAAATTAAACTCGAGAGCACTTGACATGTAATAAAGAATGGCGCTATGTTGTCTTTTCGAATAAAAAGAAGTATCATCTCAGAGTATCACTTGGCCCTCCAGACCATTACACAATCTGTCCGACAATGAATGCGATCCTAATGGTGTCCTTCCTATAAAGGATCCTGGAAGTAGACATTATAACTGTGTTACTCTTCTAAAGTGAACTTCTTTTTATCCGAAAAGATAACATACCGCCATTCTTTGTTCCATATCAAGTGTTCTCATGATTAATTTTAACGTATTTTCCTTCGGGGAAAGTTAAGTTGGAGTTTATTCTTTAGCTTTAGTTTCTTGAAATGTGGAGTTTTATTATCACTGTTTGAACAAAAGATAGGCTCGCCTTAATGTCAAAATTTACCCTAATCCTTGCGACCGATTCATGAGGGCCAGATGTTTCTGTCAAAATTACTATCTCATAAGGATTGAAATGTACTCAATTCTTATCGACTCTATTATTTTTACCTTAACGCTACTTATTACACATGAATTCGGATTCAATTATCAACTTTTATTAATTTTTTCTCGAAATTTCACTTTTTGACCGGCTTGACTCCTTGTATGCCTTAAATTTTGGTCCCTCTTCCGCAGATAATGATTTTTCCTTATTCATATTAAAGTCAATATCTTACTGAAACAGCCACAAAAAATTGGGGGTCCTACATCTTTAATTGTGGAAGATAGACAAAAAAGAAATTGCATGTGCTATCCTGATGACAAATTTTAAATGGCTATTTTGTGTGTTCTTTTTCGAAAAACAATTATAAATCAGTATTAAAAAATGTGAACACAATTCTTTTTGTGTTAATTAACTCAGAATTGAATAGACTATTAACAGTTATAATTTTGAAATATTAGCTCTTTTAGTTTGGTTGGAAATCAGCCGAAACTATTCATGCGAAGGGGTGTGCTAATCTGATGACAAGCACTGTAAATAGAAACAAGTTTTTCTTAGAAGAACCTAATCGTCCGAGGTTGGTTTCTATGGCAGCCCCATGACGCCATGGTCCGATTCCATTCGTTCCGACATATATACAGCGTACACTAAAAACAAACTTGTATACGAAATTGCTAGTTGGCGTTGCAACAGACGGACAGACAGACAAACAGGCGGGGGGGTACTTCCTTCTGTGCGTTGCAAACTTCATGACAAATTTGATATACCCTTTCACATAGTGACGAGTATAAAAATAATAAATGCGGAATTTAACCAAGCAAAATATGGCATAACTAAGCAAACTAAAAAAAATTTAATTCAATATAATGTTAAAGATTTCAGATTTAGTGAAAGTGTGCGTCTTCTTGTCTATAGGATTTACGAGAAACCGGCCCTAAGAAAATTAATTTATTAGTGGGGTAAATGTCTACCATTGAAAATTCGAAGAATCGAATTGTTAAATTTGACATGTTGTGAGAATGCGACATATGAAAACTACAATAATTCAAGCCAATAAAGTTTACCCAGAGTTCGGGACACTATTTAATAGGTCTGAACGAGTTCCATGCCTAAAATTTCTATCTTGAACTTATACAATTTCAAAACTATTTTAAATAATATTAAATAATGGCTTAAAATATCTCCACAATATTATTAGAAGATGATTATACAAAATTTCAATTAATATTGTTGTATCTTGATCTTATCGATGTACTCATACTTTGTTTTGATATTTTTCACATTCATTTTTCATGAATTGTTTCGGTTTGTCATTTTGATTGCTCCGGGGCCGCCAAATAAGACGAGACGGGTAAGCTTCACAAAACACTCTCAAACAAAAAACCATACGCGCGGTAACCACCTGGTGCGAATGCTGTATGTATTTCCATTTTCGGAACGATTGATGTATCTAGGATTTTTTTGGCCGTATGTGAAAACACGTCTCCAATGAATAGATGAAACTCAAAAAATAATTATTTGAGAAAAAGAGTGGCTTAATTCACATCGTTCCATTGCAATGTGATGTGATGTCTGATGTCTGATGTGTATATGTAATATTCAGCCAACACACACAACATAGACGTCAGGTACATTATGTTTTCATAGGAGCGTGTGCAAGAAATGATTAAATTTTTTTTTTACTTTTAAAATGTGAACTAAAAGCACATTATGGGGTCGGCATAATATATAATAATGATGATTGGTCCATTTCAGTATTTTGTTCTTTTTTTACTATGTGGTCTTTTCCACTTCACAATTTTGTTCAATTTTATTTTTTACTAATTTTCCTTACACATGTATGTACGCGAACGGGCAGAAGTTCATTAATGTGTAGTAGTTGGTAGTCGATATGTATTCTGTGAATGGTAAATCCACAACGTCATGTATTGGATATTTTTTGGTAATATCGTAGCTATACTAGACTTTACTTCACCAACGCCAACCATACTACTCGCACATCGATGCGGTCACCCCGGGGTGGTGATGATTGATTTAATTATGTGGGAGCGGCCCCTCGATTTTGCGGTCCGATATAATTACGAAGCTTAACGCAATCAGAGGATAATTTTTAGAAGAAAAAAAATATTTGATAATAATAGGAAAATGTATGTATAGTATACATAGTTATATTTTAAGATCCATACGCAGATAGTTCATGTGATGCATTAGAAGATTTAGAAAGAAAAAAAAAACAGTGAAAAATCGCACTTAGAATGTGTTGACTATTGAATCAACCGATAGATATGCGTCATTTTTAGATTTTTCAATTGCTGAAGGAATATTATAAAGCAAAAAGTGTATGTTCGTTTGAATAATGAATAGGCTCAAAATATGAATAGAAATACATATACTTAATATACAAACTTCCTAAATTTAAATTAATACGGAAATTTAATTATTTTGGAATGAAATGTCCATAATAAACACTTGATTTTTTTTTTGAAACTCAAAGTTAAGAAATCGTTGGGAAAAAATTATTTGCAATGACTGTATATATGTTTTTTTACTCTTATGATTATTTTCTTACGTTCTACGGTGTTATATACGTATGATATTGATAAAATACGGACCACGTTAAACTTTTAGTTAGCTCTTCTACTAAATTGTTCTTTACAAATTGCTTCAAATAACATGACCTTAGAGTTTCAAAAATTTAGGGAATTATATATATTTTTGGAATGCCGGGAAAGTATGAAGTTACGAGTATTATTTCGTCATCCAATTGCATGCTATACAACAAAACAAAAAAAAAAATACCGGCGTACAGAGGGCTGCGCCCGCAATACGAGGGTTTTTTAGAATTTTAATGCATAGTGAATATTTTTTGTACATATATTTTATAAGCAATAAATAAGTATTGTGCACAACATTAATGAAATGCTTCCTGTAAATCTATTTTTGGATTGGTGTAATTAAAGGTGGAACAGAATAAAAGGCGCTAGCCTTTCATTCTGGAACGCGTTTATAAAAATAGATTTACTATTTACCCAGTTTGTATAAAAGTACTCCAAGGCAAATCTACAGGCATTTTTCGATTTAAGATTTCTGATGGCCTTTGACCAAAAAGAAACTCAGGCAAACGTAAGGAAGGCTTGGCTTTATATATATGAACTGAATTATTAGCTGTAAATCTACTATTACTGTTTTTTAATCAAGGAAAAGCAACTTTATATAAAATGATTCCATTGTGTTTCCAATCATAAGAGCCAACGCAAGCTTTCCTATATGAGTATTGAACAAGTATACTTTTGCAGCTATTCAGGGACACCCTGTTAACTTGGTCCTACTAACTTCAAAAATATTTGTGGCAAACACTATTACCATTCTATGCATTTCCACCAAATTTCATGTTCATTGTTTCATCAAGTTAAAAGATATGCATTGAAGAAATGCTTAAGAGGCTTGCATTGTGAAAGGCCCTTACTAAATACTTATTTGGCTATATTTCCGGTTCGAATACAGTTATTCGAATGAAAATTCGTAGACATATTCTATATGTAATTTTCTAAAAACCCTTAGCAGAATTTTCATATTTGGAAACCTAATAGGGGCTACACACGAACAAATTGAAATTTTACAAATTTACTGTTATTTACTTTTCCTTTGCAAAAGTCAGCAGGCTTAATTTAATATAAGGCCCTACTGACCAATCTTTGTGCAAAGTTTCATATCGATCCCTATAACTGTTTAGAAAAACTCGAGCTCGAAAAGGAAGTTTAACTTTAAATGCCAATAACTTTTTTACCGTTACTCGAAACTGGAAAATTTCAACTGATATGAAGTGTACTCGTTTCGATCTTTGATTTAAATACCCATACCAGTGGCGTAGATAAGGGGGGGATCAAGGGGACCCCCCCCCCTCGGTCAATTTTTTTTATTATTACTTTAGGTACGTAAAATTAAGCAAAAGTAAACCTCTTGCTGGAATTACTCAACATGTAAAGTGTTTCATAAAAACTTGAAACCAATTGAAAATGAAAAAAAATGAAAATTTGGCACTTCATTTGTTTAATAGAAGCGTATCGATAGAATAGAAATACTACAGCACAGGGCCTTACGTTCATATACTTTTTCACATTATCTGGAGTTCCGCACAGGCAAGCCCTACTGAAGTAACCTAGAAGTGCTGCAAGAAAAATGTAACCACTGATTGAAAATTTGTTGTTCCCGGAAAATCGTAATGTTCGGTTCAAAAATTTAATAATAATGTGGAACACTGAGTGCTCTTCCACAGAAGCGCAATTTCCAATGGGGAAATATACAGTACATAAGATTATAAAGATTTATTCAGAAGAGTGGAAAGCTAATGCGAATTAAGAGAAAACGCTGCAAAACTGCTTCTGATTTTTGAATACCCTTTATTGTTTGAGCTTATCAAAATTCGTTTTTCTTTTTTTTTAGTTTTATCGTATGTATGTACATAGCAGGGCAAAGCAAGTCTTGACTTTCGCTATAGTTCGCAATTTTATTGAATTTAATACCAAGAACTCTCAAAGCTATATGAATTTATTTTTTTTACTAAATTGTATAAATTTCAAAAATTGAAAGATATATAGCCTTACGCAGGCAATAACTCGAAACAAATTAACAAAGTTCCGCGGTACGCTAGGGTTCCATGAAGATCTCTCAGGGGGTTCCCGAAGATATCAAAAAATAAGAAAGTATAGAAAGAATTTTTGAAAACAAAAACCCATACGAAAAATGTTTGTATGTTTCTTTTACAGCTTTCTACTATATGAAATGGAAAAGGAAATATGTAGTATGTCTACCAGAAAATAAAGCATGTCTACAGTGTTTGTGACGAGGTTTTCGGGATTTAAATTTAGTCCCAATAAATTTGTGTTAATCAAAACTTTTCTACGATTTTTTTTAACGAATGGTTAACAGTCCAAATTTTAAGTTCTACTCACATTTTTGGTATCCTTTTCAAACAATTAGCTGATAGCTAGGGCCTTGAAATTTATAGCAAATATATAGAGCTGCTACGGTGCTCTACAAGTTTCAAAATTTTAGAAATATCTACTCACGAATTTCTGAATTATCGAAAAATTTAAATTTAAAAACACAAACGCTGTATTACTTGGCAATCCCAACGAGCTCTCGTCTTCACAATTTCCTCTTTTGGGCATATAACTATATGACTTAATCCCTGTAGGGGTTCCGGGCGTTCCGGCCAGAAAAGTAGCGATGCTAGGTGTTCCGTGACTCCGAAAAGTTTTGGAACCACTGACCGAACCCAATATAAAGCTCTTATACTTCAATCACAGTAGCGAAAATTTGTACGAAAATTGGAATACTGTGAACTGGAATACCGTAGTAAAGAAAAAAACAAAATTATCGGTGCAATATTTTCATGACTCAGTTTTTTTCGTATGGCAAAATTGTTATCTATTTTGAACCAAAATTTGCTCAAAAAACTGCTAAATGTGAGGTGTAATAAATACAAAAATTTTTACTCTGAAATTCAACATTTGATAACCGTAAAAGTATAAGTAATGATCCCCCTCCTCTCCGAAAAGCTATCTACGCCACTGACCCATACGTCAATCTCCGATAAAAACAAAAAAAGTCGACTTTTTTCAAACGTTCGGGACACCTTGTTGTCTTCTTCCTACCAACTTCTAAGGTATATGTGCCAAAGACTGTAACCATTCTACACATTCCTACCAAATTTCATGACAATCGGTTGAGCCGTTCACGAGTTATTTAGTCAACAGACGGACAGACGGGCAGACAAAATCGACTTCATAAGGGGTTTTCGAAAAAAAATTTCTAAAAAACCCTAAAAACTCACAATTTAACTCTCTCTGGTTCCTTTTAACCCCAAGTGGGGCATAGGGCATTGACTTCGCCTCTTTTCCACCTCTGCCTATTGGCAGCCATCGCCTTTAGCTGGTCCCACGATTTGCCTATAGATTTTCCCTCTGCCTCAACAGATCTTCTCCATGCATTTTTGGGTCATCCCACACGACGGCTAGCATTGGTTCCCTGAGGATTCCAATCTAGAGGCTGGTTTGCAATGTTTTTTGGCTCTTTTCGAAGTGTGTGACCTATCCACTGCCACTTTCGCCATTTGATGTCGATGCCTACCCTATTTTGGCGAGTAATTTTGAGGAGGTCGTCGTTAGATATTACCTCAGGCCAGCGAATTCGTAAGATGCGTCGTAGGCACTGATTCACGAAAGTTTGCAGTTTGGTGGTAATGTTACTGGTCACCTTCCACGTGGAACACCCATATAAAAGCACAGATTTTACATTGCTTTAGAAGATCCGGAGTTTGGTATTTCTGCAGATGTTGTGGTTTTGCCAGAGATGAGTCAAACTGAAAAATACTGCTCGGGCTTTATTTATACGCGACTCGGCATCAGCCCCACCATCCGCAGTCACTACGCTTCCAAGGTAAGTAAAGTCTTCGACTTTTTCTATCGGTTGTCCGGAGATAGAAATCGTGTTTTTCCCTCCTGATGACAAGCTCATGTATTTAGTCATAGCGTTAATTTTTAAGGCAGCACTTCGACTTTCACGATGCAAAGCATCCGTCATTTGAGCCCGATAATCTGGTGTGTTTGAGAGAAGGCAAATGTCGTCGGCGTAGTCCAGGTGCTGAAGGTAATCGAATAACTTCCACCTGATACCCTTACTTTTATGGTCGCATAGAGAATCGCAGATTACATCGTTGATGGTAATAAGGAACAGCATTGGTGATAAAATACAGCCTTGTCTGACTCCATTATTCATCTCAAAAGGACTGGACAATTCACCCTTGTGCAAGACATGACATTGGGCTCCATTATAGGACTCCTTTATGATGTAAATAAGTTTCTCTGGTATGCCTCTCCTACGTAAGGCTGTCCAGATATAAGCCCGGTCAACGCTGTCAAACGCCTTCTCGAAGTCAATGAACATAAGATGTAACAGGGGTCTCCATTCAGCGGATTGTTCAATTATAATTCGGAGGGTGTTGATATGATCGCTACATGAAAAACCCTCACGAAAACCAGCTTGTTCATTGTTCCGAGTGCGGTCGATCGTTGTCTTGATCCGGTCCAAGATTATTTTGGCCATCAGTTTAGAGACTGCAGTGAGGAGACAGATTCCACGCCAATTATTGCAATCCTTGAGATTACCTTTCTTAGGGATTTTAACTATGACGCCCTTCTTCCATTCTTGAGGGAAAGTCTCGGTTGTCCAACACTCTTGGATCAGGGGTAGAAGAATATCCGCTGTAGCGTTGATATCCGCTTGCAAAAGTTCCATGGGGATACCGTCTGCCCCCTGGGCTTTACCAGCTTCCAATGATTTAAGGGCCTTGATTATTTCCAGCTTGGATGGTAAACCGGTATTAATTCTGCCCATTTGCGGAAGACTTGCTGCTTCCGGTGGAGGTGGGCTTGAAGGGTTGAAGTTGTTGTTAAGTACCTCCATGAAATGCTCTCTCCAACGGCGCAGTTGTTGTTCGCCTGTGACTAGCAGAGACCCGTCTTTATCTTTTACAGGATGCTCATGGGTAAAAGATTTGCCAGTCAATGGCTTAATGAGCTTGTAAAGGGTCCCACTGTCACCACGGTAAGCCGTATCTTCTGCCTCCACCGCTAACGCATTGATGTTGTTGCGTTTATCACGTCTTACGTTTCTCTGCACTCTTTTTTGAAGAGAATTATACTCGGTCCTTAGTTGTTGCTTTATAAAAATCCCATATTTTTTTTTTGCAAATGACAAATATTGTCCTTGGAAAATGGAATTTTTACACTTGAGACATTTCAGATCAATGATTTGCATAAAGTCATGCAACGAGTTCACACTTAACTGCATAAAAGAATAAGCTGAACTTGATATCTTCCAGAACATTGATATTTCAAAATGCCTATACGTCTTACATATACATTGTTCGACACTTCTGTCAACCCAGGCATACCTGAATTTTGACAATGGCAAATTCGCGGTATTATTCGCGCGAAGTGTACTGCAACACAGCTTGATATCATCAATTTTATGTATGAAATTCTGCATTTACGCGCCTGAAGAAAAACACATTACTGAATCTCTTAAAATGCACATAATTGACACCTTATCGAAATAATCGAATCTAATAGGTACCTATTGCTCAGCCGCAGGCATTTTAGCACTTCTTAATTTCAAACTCAATGAATTAATACGATGCATTTATTTTTCCGCATGAACACTTCTACAATCGTCACGATTGTCCTTTTTCGCGTATATGAAAATTTGCACGTATCTATTGTTTTAAATCGGATATATGGGGATATGCATTTTCAGAAAAAAGAATAAGAAAGTTTAAACGACTGCTAAAAGTGTTGCGCGCCGATATAAGAATAAAATCAAATCCGTGGGAATGTCAACGAATTCTAGTCCCTCTGCAGACTATGCCCGGAACGCCCCGTATTGTTCTGATTTCGGCGCAATCTCGTATTCATATATACTTTTGTGATATAGAGAATGGATGAATTCAACAAAAATCTAAAGAATTGACCAGAGTAGTAATTATCCGTACGATAACGATACTGAAATGTCAAAAGTCTAAAAGGAGATTTTTAGGGGTCCGTATATGGGATATTCATTCAAAGAAGCTTCTAAGGTACGTACACATATAACGTCTTGACTTTGAAATCAAAAAGTGGCAACGACTTATTCACGGCAGCATCCGGTCTGACGAAAGAAGTATCGAATTTCCTTGCATTGAAAGTGCCCCGAGCAAAATGCGTACCATCCAGGACACAATCGAGAGAACGTTCATTTCGAATTTTATATGCACTACGAATGAGTTTGCAATATCACGGTGGACGAAACGTCTTTTCTTGGTGACGCGTAGTTACATATGATGATTGACTTCCGAGTGAAGCGAAAATAATGACTGGTTCCTTTCTTGTGACGCGATTCAGACCCGTATGTAAAGTCCTGTAATTAGAATTGTATGTGTATGAGCGAAAAAAAGGAGTCGGGCATTTAGTGGAAGTAACGATCGCATTATATGTGGCCCTTTTGATTTCTTTTATGCGACCGATCACGGTATCGCATTTTGTGTTTTTTTTTTTTGAATTTCTTATATGGTTGTAAGAAATTCAGTTCAATGGGTATAAATGCACTTATTTCTTAGAATAATTTGCGATTCATGTTCAGCTTACAGGAAGTAATGAGAATAGTTTCGGAAAATTATAGGTGACATTTGGATGCGTTTTCGACCGTTACGGATTTTTTTTTAAGTTTATATTTGCAATCAGAGATTTTCTTAAAAAAAAAAAATTATGCATAATTTGTATAATAATATAAAGTATAACCGTTACTTAAGTAATTTTTGGAAGGAAAAAGATATCGACCAAATTTGGTTTGTTAATAAAGAAGTAATTGTTTCCATAGAGGTTTTCTCTATTTTGAGGTGTTTTCAATAACGTATTAAGCGGGAATGTTAAAGTATCCAGAACATCGTTTGAAAACGATGTAGTGAGTGCTTAGTGCGCACAGGGTCGTGGGTTCGAGTCCTATCATGAGCTGATTCAGTTTATACTAATTTTCTAATTCTCAATCCTCGCGACATACTCAGTCTCAGGCCGTGTTTTTTTTACATCGGGGGCAGGTTTGCTAACCCAGACGCGCAAAACAAAACTATCGAGGGTAGCATCCAGGTTAAATTTCAAATTGTCACGTAGGCATTGCCATTAATTTCAAAACATTGCTCAAAAATATTAAAGCCCCGTTTTCACTTTACAAACGCAAAAGTTAACATGTAATTTTTTTTAATGAAAACATATTTTTATGTAGGAATCATAATTTTGTTAGAATAAGAATTCGACGAGCAACATTTTTAACATGAATTTACAAACAAAAACTATATTTTTTGCACACACTTGTGTGTTGCATGTAAACTATACCTTAGAGCTTTTCATTTCAAAATTTAATTTTTGCTAGTCATTGGAAAACGTACTAGAAAATAATTGGGATTGCATACATTTAGGCGAGTTTTGGAAAGCTCATTAAATCTGGATAGCAATATAATTTCTAACCTGAATATAGTCACAGGTTAGCGTTTGTATGAAAATTACCCCGGATAGTGTAGGTTAGCTAATTAAAAAACACGGCCTCAGTCAGATGTTGTACCCTCTTATAAGGAGAGCGTGTTGATCTCTTCACCTCTACAAAAAAAGAATGAATATCATGGAAATTGTATGCCCCTTATACATATGCGGACTAGATCTATTGATGGACTGTCACGTCAGTTTTTTAATTATGTGTTGTTTATTAATATTTTTTCGTGAATAATAAACGTTGAGCCGTGCCGAGTTTTCAACTCGTTTCACTAGATTTTCCAGTATCGGTGAGTTGTCAACCGTACCGACACTCATAAACATAATAAGGACATGACTTTTAAAATATTTATAATATATATACTCCACTATTTTAAAATGGAATTAGTGTCATAATCATAATAATTGTTTTATGCAAATACTGAATTTTTAATCAAAAAAATTATCATTCAAAACGAACTCCAATGAGTAGGTACTGTCCATATGTAAATGTTTCGTTCCAAGAAGTCAGCAAAAAAAAACCCTGCTCAATCCGAAATTATATGGATTATTAGTCTAAGAAAAATGGCATATTTGGTCGGCAAAAATCCTACATCGGAAATTTTTTATGATTATGGTTGGGAATGGTCCCCAGACTAGAACATAAATTAGAATATTTTCTTTTCAGACCTTTTTTAACACTAGAAGGGTCAGAGCCGTCAATTTGACGGTTTTGTAGTTTAAATTATCTATATTTTCTAAACTACAATGTTTTCAGGTTTCATATTTATTGACTTTTCCTAAAATATGTATTTAATCATATATTTGGATAGAAATAAAAATAAAAAAATTTAGCTTATGAGATATTTCTTGTTATACCTATTAGGGTCAGAACCGTCAAATTGACGGTTAAGGCTTATCTTCCCAAAAAATCCATAAAGTCGTAGCTATAAATTTGCATTTTTTGTTAGAGTGCCTATGTAAAAGGAAACAATCGTCTATAGAGGTTTTATACTTGAACGTTTTGTGATAATGTGCGCTTTTGGAGCGCTCCCATGCACTAGCATAGACTACGGCCTTGATTCATTTTCACGGTTGTTGTCGTGCTTGTTTGCCCAGTTATTATTTATTGTGATGCAATAAACGCTAAAAGCAACATTAGTTTTGGTTGTCCAGCATCAGTACTGATACTTTCCCCAAAATTAGTGCTCGTCAGGAACTAAGAGACGGAATAGGTGTTTCTTGAAGCTTTGAAGACAACGATGATACGAACACCGGAAAACAAGAGGTCACTTATGCTGAAAAATTGTGAGCTAGTGAACTAAAGTAAAATACTAAGATTTCTAAAATACATTGAGAACTACAAGACCAGAGATCCCTGTAGAGCCGTAAGACTAGCAACCACACGAAACTAGCGCCAAGATTAGTCCTGCCATATGTATAATGATCGTAGTTCTGATTTTTAGCTGAGGAATATATCATATCCTTCCGTGGTATGGGTAGCGTTTCAATAAAGATCCGCTATATGAACACAAATGGTGCATATGTCAGTCCTACCAAACGAGTGGAATGCATTTAGGCCAAAATTCTTCCGAGCAGCTCTTGCGAAGTGATCCTTATTTAGCTATCCGGAGTTGTTTTCCTCTTCATGGTTGAAATACAGTTGCGTTCAAGCAAAATGGTTCGTTTTTGTCGCTGAGCTGTGATCGCTTTATGATCATTGACTGTGTCTCTCGGAGCCAACACGGCCCTTACCATTCTTATTTCAACTTATGCAGTGATCTGGGAGGTAAATGTCACTAACTCAGCTATAAAATAGTATATGTATTACCAAAAGCAGAATATGTTTCGGTTTAAGGAGGGCTTGGGTACGCTCTTAGGTACAGGGTAGTTTGTTTCTATTGCCAAGCACCTATACGTAACAAAACTGGCTACAGCCAAAGTAACAAGAAAAAACGATCGCCGGAGGATATTAGTATAAATGTGCATTTCAGGATGACTCAAAAAGCATTAAACTATTACTTTTTAGCCATGTACAACAGACTTTATGAGGAAAATGTGCCATCGGTCATCACCTTAACAAATAAATATTTTTACATGTTTCACTCAAAAAATTGTCAGAATTACATTAATTTCCAATTAATAATAAGGTATTGTCTTATTTCTTAGATTACTTAAGCATTTTATATTTATGGGAGTACCAATTCAGCAATAAACAACTTGCCGTCAAATTGACGGCTGTGACCCTTTTAGGTATACAAAATTCCTGACCCTTCTAGTGTTTTAAAAGCTCCATAACTTTTGAAAGAATGCTAGTTCAGCCGTAAAATTTTGTATAAGTATTCACAATAAGTTCAAGATCATTTTAAGGTAAACACTGAGTCGCTACGGTCAAGGACCCCCATTATCCCCCCATTTGAATTTTTCAAAACGGCATATACATAACTCAGTGCCAAATTTTGGTTTGTTGCGATTGGATGTCATAGTGACCCCACCCACCAAAAATCAGCTCATTCGGATAAAAACTAAGGGTATCTCCCGTACAAAGTGACCCATCAGGAGTTTGTTCTACGTACTACTCATTTTATAAACTGTAGAACAAAGTTGTCTTGGGTCACTTTGTATGGGAGGTACCCTTAGTTTTTATTTGAATGAGCTAATTTTTGGTGGGTGGGGTGACTATGATCTCCAATCGTAACAAACCAAAATTTGGCACTCTGCTCTAATTTGGAGGGGGGAGAGTTATGGACATGCCATTTTGACAAATTAAAATGGCGGGATAATGGGGGTCCTTGACCGTAGCGACTCAGTGTTTACCTTAAAATGATCTTGAACTTATTGTGAATACTTGTACATATACATTACGGCTGAACTAGCATTCTTTCAAAAGTTATGGAGCTTTTTGAAATAATCGCAAAAAACCGAAAAAAATGCCCCCCTTTCCCCCTTTTTTTTAAGGTTGCGGACCCCCAATCGGTTGGGACTTTTTATGCCATCATTTCGGGACCATCCCCAACCATAATCAAAAAAAATTTCCGATGTAGGATTTTTGCCGTTCGATGGCCATATTTTGGTCCAATTTTCTTAGACTATATTCCCAACATATTCGTTAATTTTTCAAACCACACCATGATCATACGACCCCGTACATCTGACATTAAAAAAAACCTTTTTCTGACCACCAAACGCCTCCAATCCGTCATTTTGTCCTCTATTGCATACTCCATGGAATTGGTAATGGAAAAGATCACGTACTGATTGATTTTCCGTTTAACCCGTGATATAAATCATATGGATATAGCAAGTCTCCGTTTGTAAGTAAGACCATCATTTGTTCAACTAATGTGACATGATCGCGAGCTGATATACAAAGTTACGTTGTATATTTTATAACAAATGATGAACCATCAAAAACCTAATTGATTGTTTGAGATTGAAGCATCTAGGTGTTCTCAATAATTATACTTTAATCAAGAAATGGACAATAAAAAAAAAACAAGATATATAACAATAAAACATATATTGGTGAACGAAAACGTGAATTAACCACACACATTGAGTATGGTATGCAAAGAATTCAGAAGCGTTTTTATTGGCAAGGATTAGTACATTTGAATTGATGCTCATAAATCAATAGGTAAGTTGGAATTTAAGTTTATATTATTCTGTTTTTTTTTTTTTAGAGTGTGGGTATGCAAATGGTTTTGATTTGAACAAAGCGTGCTTAAAAATGAATGCTTGGAGAACATTGTTATGAGAGTAGAAAAATGTTTAATTGCAGTTATACAATTATATACGGTAGCCGTTCGTTGAATGTTTGAATTAAGCTTAAAATTTCCTGTTAGGCTCCCTAGGTTAATGGAGCCATTGTATAGGATGGATTTATCAACAAACATCGTAATATGAAATTGACCATGATGGACATGAGGTTTAATGTTTGATTTATTTTGATGCTCTCAGTATATGAGATGAAAATTAAGTAAAGCAAAGCCATCCGCTGTTAACTGTCACAATCGCGCGCCAGAAGATTGAATCATCATCAGTAAAACTTATTTCAGTGTTTATTTTACAATTTCCCACTCTATCGCCATATAAACCAAAAAAAAATTATTATTCGACAATAGCGACATTCCTTTTTACTTTCAAATTTCTGGGAGGTCTTTCGATCTTTAGTTATGTATATATTGTATACCCTTAACGATGTTAAATAAAATTATTTTTAAATTGAAAAAAGGCATTAATCTTATAGCTTATAGTTTATATGTTAGTGATTAATAGGCTTTAAATTGCATATTTACGATATTTTCTCGATTGAATTTCGTTTTATATTGACTTGTATTAATTGCGACTTGTTTTAAACATGAAAACATTATGTTTAGCTATAAAATGTTTGTCGCCTATGAAAATAAAAGCGATTTATTCAATAACCCAATTTTTATTAATCAATAAACCAATAATAACTATAGACGAAGGAAAACTTAGCTTTCAAACATTTTTGCAGCTTGTGTGGTCACTAACACTGTTAATGTTCTATTATAAAATTTATTATAAAAATGTGATCTCGTTTTGTATGGTCATACCTGCGAATCTCATATGATGAGTTGAAATTCATGGGGTTTTTTTTTGTTTTTCGTGTATTCAGACTGCCAGAAATAATAGAGCTAGAATAAAATGATTTATGAATAATATTATCGTATAAAACTATACATACACATATGGCCAAAAAAATAAGTACACCCCTCATGTACTTTTTTATGCCAAATTTTCATATCCTTTTTAAAATTGAATTACTCCAAATAGATAGCCATTACAACAATTAGGATACAACAATGCCAACGGAACCGAGAAACTAAATGGCATCCCCGTATTAACTTAGTCCCTCCCGATATTAGCTTTGAAGTGGGTTTTCAGCTTGGTCAAAATAATAAGTACACCATCGATTTTTTAAATGTTTGACAACAACTTGCTATTTTCCATAAGGATTTGTATGTTTATTCATTGGGGTATGCAACAAGCGTTAAATTAAAAACAAACAAAAATACTTAAGGGGCGAAAAATGCATGGTAGGTACGAAAAAGACTTCTCTCATTAACGAAATAAACCAGCCAAACGTTGTATTTACTGTGTAATTCATTAAAAACTAAATAAAAGTACTAGTCTCAAATGCGGTTAGGTCCATGTAAGGGCCTTAAGGATAACTGCCGATCTCATTACCACTATGGCGAAAAAAGTTCCCTTGGCTTGACTGATGAATTTCGCGGTAAATATTGAAAATAGAGAATCCCTTTGAAAAGTTAATCGGAGAATACAAGAAGTAACGCCGTTTTGGTAAAAAGTTTAGAACTTTCCATGGCGATGTCAAAAAGTGTTGACAGTACAAGAAAATTTTGTAGGGATAGTTCTTTTTGTTCCAGACCGAACAATGAAAACTCACAGAATATTTTGTTTTATTTATGAGATCGTAATGAATTTGATTGGAAACTACTCTTATCGTAATATTCTTCATCCAGGAAAAAGATAATATGATATAAGGTTCATCAACTGGCTATTTCCCAGGGAGGCGGAAAAAACTTAGTCTATCGCTTAATTTTCATAGTTTGGTTTCGTTCAAATGTACCTAATAACCATTACTATGAAGCAATTTCCATATAAGAAATGTTAGTTGAGAGTCGCAGAATATTTTACTGATGAGGCCATACACTTTAAATGGGGATTTCAGCAGGATATTAACCCTAACCATACCTCACAAACTGGTCAAGGATCCGCTTCAACCAAATCGAGTGGCTTTTCACGTTGTTACTAGAGTCAAATTGAATCCAGAATGTTTAGGGAGAGTTGAATCAATGAACTAGTAACAAAGTTTTCACAAAAAGGACCAAATATGGAATTTCCTGAGTAACTGGATACATGGATGTAAAGGAACATGCCATAAGAATTATCTCCAGAGAGCCAACAAAAACCTTTTTTCTTTTTTCAAAATAATGGACCATTTACTTTTAAATAAGGAAATAAATCAAATTCTTGTCGAATCAGAACATAATATTTCAATTAAAACCACTTTTAATCAAATTAACTGACATGTACTTATTATTTTGTCCAGCCTATTTTAGTCAGTTCGTACTTTTTCAAGGTATATGAAAGCTGTTAATTATTATAATATGCTAATTTACATATTATTTGATTCCTCACCAATTAAGTATTTAAATCTTTCCATATGATTTTATTTGCTCAAATAACTACTTGGCTACAGGGTGGTAAGAAAAATTCGCATGGGTGTACTTATTTTTTTTGGCCATATGTGTATATGGCCCAATTTGTTGTAATCGTCCAAGCACCTAACCTTGCCAGAGGTCGGAGAAAATTAAGATTAAAACGAGACCGAGGCTAATTTTGGGTGCAGCCGAACTTAAATTTGAAGTTTTTGGTTCATATGTCAGACCTATGACGTAATGTTGCAATTTCATCCGTCCCTGAATTTGGTGTTGTTTTTACCAGAAATACACTTGAGTGCAGTTTAGTTCAGATCGGTCCATAAAGAAAACAGGTTTTTTAGAAGAACGTAAATTTCTAGGCGGGGTTTCTATGGCAGCCCATAGACCGATTTCACTCGTCCCGACATAAATACCGCGTGTAACGGAAAAATACTTACGCCAGTCGCGCATGCACGGGAGGGGCTAATGCCCTACCCAGACCCAAAAAATTGGAAAAAGAAAAACCGCAAAATTAAATTATCCGAGCTTCGATAAACTGTGCAAGTTACAGCATCCTTACTAAAATTTAAGAAAAATTCTGGTGTAAAAAAAAAATTCCAAACGAGTGTAGGCGTGAATTTTTTGTTGTCAAAAACTCTCTTCTGAATACCCGTGAGTGCTTGGCAAATAAAAAATCGTTCTGCTTCTATAATATGTATATTTTTTAACCGAATCCTACAGACCTGAAAAACATGTGGGAGGTATATCAACTAAAAACTTGAATTTTTCATTGCAATTTCAATAAAATTTGTATGTATGTACATATATCACTACTTCACACAATTTAAAGTTGTAAGAGCAAATGCTCAATCACTAAACAAAACAAAACTGAGTTATTATAACTTAATCAATTAATGGTTGAATCAATTGAATTGAATTGAAATTTCATTACTATTCATATTCAGTTGTGGAAGGTGTTTAGATTTCAAGGTGTTAAATTAATTTTATTTGTAATTGAGTGGCTTAGTGTAGGTACGTGATTTATATAAAATTATACGAAAAGAAAGAGGCATTGATAAAACCTTTTTCTGTACACCTCGTAAACATATTTTAAAACCCTTAACAACCCAGTACACTTTTATAACGCAACTGACCAGTAGTGTCCAACGGACACCATTATATATTTCTAGGGAATTTGAAAGAAAACAATGAAATTATAAATCATAATGACTTTATTGTTTTATTTTAGTTTTTTCTTTTTGCAAGCATTACTAACGATTTTTTCAGATTGTTCAGAGCCGACATTGTGATTACATTAATCTCAGCACTGTTTAGAAGTTCGAGATTTTTCTCTCGTTTCGGCAGGTTCAGATGGTTAAACAGCTTACTGATTCCTACTGAATCCTACCACATCTTGGACGCATGCCCATAATTTTGGACTCTCTGAGGGGCAATCTCAAGAATCATAATAAAGAAGCCAATCTGTTTTTTCTCATGGTACCACGAAATATTCTAAATATCGGGTCCTAGAACAACTGTCAACAGCAAACTTCTCCTCGTCATCACTATTGAAGACTTTCTGCCAAGGCACATCGAATTTCAGCATCTGACAGTTCCTTTTTAGCCATTTGTTAGAAAAAAACACGGCTACCTCATAAAAAAAACGTTGAAGTTCTCAAACAAAACGTTCGCTCCCAAATACCGATATACTGCGTAAATGTAACCAAATAGCTCAAACTCGCCCGCGACTGCTTTATGACAAAACGTCGAAGTACTGAAGCAAGTTTTGTGTTCTCGAATATACCGTTATACACATTGGAATCAGACGAAAATGGTACTGTGTCCATTGGACACTTCTGGGTTGATAAGTCACTATTTTACTTAATTAGTAACAAATATTGAGTTATTAATGTAAAAAAATCATTAAGTCCACGATCAGAATTTTAATACTTTGGGGAAAGATTAGATAAAGTGGTTTCTCGCAGAAATCAATACTTTACTTTTTATACGTGAATGAACATAAAAGTGTGTCCACGAGACACTTGTGGGTTGTTAAGCCTAAAGTTAAAATTTAAGGTAAATACAAACGTTGCATCCTTCGATGTTATATCGTAATATAACGAGAAATTTAAAAATGCATCATATGAACTCAGGTCTGAAATCAATTTAATCTTTCCGAGCTTGAATCTCGTCACCTGAGATAGCCAGGAATTCGGTCAGGGTGCACAGAGTCATGGGTTGGAGACTCACCGTGAACAAACTTAGTTTATGGTGTTTTTCGATCTCACGATCCATGTGACGGACTATGATGTCACTCGGATGCTAAGCGAGTACCCATTTATGGGGATAAATAACATTGCTGAGCGTGCTGTTGATCTCAACACCTCAACAAAAAAAGCAGCTAAGATCTTGGAAATTGGATGCCTAATTTTATGCTGTTACTTGGTAAACATTTATTATTTTTAACTGGGGATCCTTAGGTAAGCCAGGTGGGGTCGAATCAAGAGGCATTTTGGAGAGGTTTCATAGGAGGCTATATTTAGATACTACATTACATTAGGTATATATTTTTCCGTCAGTTGTTGTAATCGCGGTGAAGATCATCTTGAATCGTCTCAGAAAGCCAACCGACCTTATTGGCTCCCGTGGGTGCAATGCGTGGCTGCGACGGGCGTACTTGAAGGAACATCCCTGATTCCAAGCTTTCAGCACAAAGTAAAGGCGAAGAACGCACAACCAGTATCATAACGAGACGTAGCCAGATTGCGTGGACGACCGAGAGGTAGGTGAGGTGAGTAGGTGAGGATGTCCACCGGCTGTTGGGTATCCGTTACTGGAGGACGTAACCGCGACAATGGGAGATCAACGATAAAGACGGCGAAAGCCCGGTGTCAAACTGTCGTTCCACATTGATAGTGATGAAAGGTGACAAAGTACACAAAATAATTTCGTTATTCCTTGCTTAAAACCAATAATTGTATCGACCACCCCTCCCTGCCCCCCTGGCTACGCCCATACAGATAGGGTTCTCTGTCTTTGCATAAGTTCATGTTTAGCCCGGTGTAGTGCTAAAGGTATTTACAAACTCTGCTTTAATTAAGGTGGGCCATTGGTTACAATACACCGCTGTATCCTTTCAGGGACGTAGACAGGGATTCAGGGAGTTCGGTTTCCTCCCGAAATTGTTCCAGTGGCCATTGAAATTTCAGTGATGACAACAGGAAATAGCCTCGATGTTGGCAATTTCGCAAGTCCCAAAGGAATAATAATATGCTCAAAGGTCAAAGCGATTTCTAGCCACACTCTCAGCAACTTGTTGCTTAGGAAAATTCATCTGCTGGAAGTGTAAACTTTCCAGACTGTATGTTTTCCTAGGGTCACCATGTTGTATTGGAACTAGAAATTTGCGATAGCTATCCAATTAAAAATGGCCGAGACTTCAAATAAACTTAGATAAACTATTCAATCATCAGCGCTAAAAGTCTTACTGGAAATTAAAATTTGCACATGTAACTCAAACGGTCAAACCCTACTTTTATTAAAAAATTAACAGAAAAATATTATTTTTTATTTGTGTAATTGACAATAATCAAAATGAATATATTTAAAAAAGAAAAATGCTTCCTCTCCACCGAGGCAAGTATTTCACTACGCATGATTTTTTATTCATTAAGTCATATGCCACCTAAATTAAATAAAATAAAATATTTTGAATGGTTTTTGGCAGTGAAATCTTGTCTTTTTTCTCTGAGCAATAAAAGGCTAATCCGACAATTACTGAAAAGATTGATAGTCCATGTAGTATTTCTAACATCGAGAGAGATTTATTTATTAATAGATCAACGGACGGTATTCGTTTTAACAATATTTTATAATGTTGCTGTTTTATCATTGAAAATTTGATTAAAAAAAACATTAATTCATTATTATTATTTTTTGTTTTTAGTAGCAAGGTAGTGAAAAGAAAAATCAGAAAAAATGAATATAATAAAATGCAAAAAATTCAGTAGTTCCAAGAGTGCTAAACCGTTAAAAATCAGAAATAAAAGGTAATAAAAATTACTCTAATAATTTAAAAACTATTCTTTTTAATTAATGTTCAATGGTCGCAATGTTTTTAAACTAAATTTCCAGTTGATTTCAATCAATAGGGGAATTAGATAAGTAGTTGGAACCAAATGTAAGTTTTAGAATAAATCGTGTTTCTGTGTATTTCTATAATAGGTACGTTTTATTGGGTTTATCCCGTGCAGGTTTGGGTAGAACTTCATATAAAAAAAATGACACTTACCCTAGTTAAGTTCACGCGTGCAATTATACCCTACACGGGATAGAGCTCAAATGTAGATGGCGGACGCATAGGGGAAATATGATGGAACTTGTTTTTTCAAACCAAATGTGAGAGTTTTTTTCATCAGGAGAAAAGATTTTGCAAAGAAATAATCATCTTTTGTGATAAAATCCACCACATCTAAAAAATAAGCCGACAAAGGTGAGTCAAAGATGCGCGAAAAGTATCAAATGTCAGCTGTTTGGTCTTAACCGGGATGTTACCCGCGATCGTTTTTTTCGAGTCAGATTTACCCGCGATGCGAAAAAAACGTCGCTAATATAGGAATTTTGAAAGATGTATGGTACAGAATACCTGGTGCCTATAGTAATACATATATTGCAATTTATTAACTTATGTAGAAACATAGCATCAAAGTAAACTCTACGAGCTTCGAAGGAGCTATTTTTAATAATTTTTAAACCAAGGTATAAGCATAAAATAAGAAATTGGAATAGAGATGGAACTCCATATAACATTAAAACCTACTGAACAACATTTTACCTTTGAGTGTGTGCTGTATGTAACGTGTACATACAGGAAGATATATGTACACGTTACATACAGCACACACACAAAGGTAAAATGTTGTTCAGTAGGTTTTAATGTTATATGGAGTTCCATCTCTATTCCAATTTCTTACTTTATGGTATAAGTAGCTTGTAGGCAATATATCTTTAAAATTTATGTTGAATCGTTTCAACGGTTTTCGTGTGAGAAGTGAGACATACAGACACATATTCTAATTTGCTTCTTACTGATGAAAAATAAAGAGATTTAAGCGAGTGAATGTTACTGAACTCAGATGAATTTCTCATTATAAACCGAAGATTGCAACGAGCTTGATCAGCAATGTCATTAATACGTTCGTTAAAATTCAGGTGAACACCAAAAAGAATTCCAAGATCCTTAATTAGACTAACTTGAGTGAGCGGAGTATTGTTCAAATAATATGTATGTAATGGAAATTAGTTCTGCCTCTATTAAACGTTATGAATTGATAATAATTTAAGATAAATTAAGCTCTGATAAATTTATTGGTGCACTAAGTATGTAATTTATTAAAATTATTTTGGAGAGCAGAAATATCATTCCAATTATTTATTTCCTCAAAAATGTTGAGATTTATTTATTTTCACAATAAGGGAACGATAACGTATGAATTATTCTATCCAATTGTTCATGGGACCACTGAAGCCAAAGTTTCTCAACTTAAGTAATAATAGGTCGAAATTAAGTTTATCGAATACTTTTGTAAAGTCAGTGTATACCGAGTGCACCTGTGATCGATTTACCCCTTCCTTAAATGAAATCCTGGCTACGTCTCTGTTTTTCGATCAATTTCTGTTTTATAAACTCATCAATTTCAATGCTCGAAAAAGTGATTCAACATTGGGTTTTCATAAACACAAAAGAAAAAACGTGCTGATTATCAGTATGACATTACTATCGCGTTTTCACCTACGAAATAGATTATACATCGAAAATAAGTGTGAAAGGTATTTTAGTATTCTAGTAAGTAAGATTCCAGGTAAAATTGCTAAACTGCTCTTATGTACCCAATAATATGCAGTTTTTTTTTGTACTCCGGTGGCGGTTAGTTTAGTGTAACTACATGGGGTTACAATAACAACATAACCTGTATGGGTCACGTTGTTATTGTAACCCAATTTAGTTACACTAAAATAACCTACACCGGAGTACAAAAAACACGATATCCAAAATTCAAAAAGCTGCATTTTTTTCCAATGTTTGACCATCTTGTTTCTCATGGAAATTAAACTCTACATATCAAAATTTGCTTGCAGTAGCGCGCCGATAAATCCGGATCGATTGGGACCGGCCCTATCCGGATTATCGAATAGTCGATTTTCAAAATGCATCAATTATCAGTTTAGTGGCCATTATTTATGTTAAAATTGCAGCAACACTAAAGAAATCATTTGCCAAAAACAAAAAAAAAACACCGAGAAGTTTTCCCTTAGGGGAAAAATCTTAGATCATGTATATGTCTACGTTATTGCTTACAAAATAATCCACATTGCATCAGCCGTTATCTTGTCACTCCAGAAGCTCAAAAATCCTTTAAAACCGATTACATACAGTCAGGGCCGGATTTAACCTGTATGTCGCCCCTGGGCAGTAGGCAAATTGCCGCCCTCTGCCAGTAGTTCAGCTTGAAAGTAGTAGGAGTCGCATACACATATCATATGGTAACGTTAAAGGACGTATCTGATATCAACATTTCATTTTTTTTTCAGTAACTCATGTGTTTGTTTTGCTGGTTACGGATAACCATCAGAGGTTCTTTCAGAAAGTATTTAAAAAGCATTCTCATTGTCACACCTCGTAGTATTTTGAGATGTTCTTTGTCCAATGTAATTAACCTAAGTTCCGATTTCGAGAGTTTTTTTTTAATTTTTGGGATCAAAAATAAATTTAACAAAAATTTCTAGATGTAAGCTCGCCATGTTATTCAGCAAAAGTCATTAGGCACAGCTTTTATACGCTTTGTTGATTTTTTGTTATCTTAAATGATTTATTGCCAGTGGAATTTTTAGTTTTTCTACACTAAAAACATGACAATTTAAACCTAAAATTTGTGAAAAATTAATTTGAACCAATTCACACGATGGAACACATACGTAGAAAATATAGACAATGATAGTCAATGCTGAGAGATTTGGACCCTTCCCGAAACCAAATCGTGCACTCGTCACTGTTGCTTATCATTCAATTTAAAGTAGGGAAAAACTGAATGGACGTATGGACGCGACGTGTTTCTAGACATCTGACGGGTTGAAAAAAGTGAAAAGTGAAGCATTATTTGCGGGATGGAGAAATAAAACTTCTTCTTATAAACCAAGCAAAAACTCTTCAGGTGCCACAATTCAGCTAATGATCTAGATTGTTTATTGACTGTGACAAGCCAAAGACGGTACGTTCCTTTAAAAAAAAAAACTACTTAAGCTCTATCTGAAATCTTTTAAAATGGAAGCATGACTGGATCCTATCAAATGGTTGGAGGCGATTTACGAAGGGAGTATTTTAGAACGCTCGTAGTGAAATCAGGACCTCGCCGCCAATGTAGGTTCAGAAGTTAATTGATTGTTACACCCAGCTGCTTGAGGCTTCCAGTAAAATTGAATATAGAAAGTCATCTACAGGACCATACCGCTAGGGCAGTGCCTAAGCAATTACGCTCTTTCCACATGGTTCCATCGGACTGTTTTGACATTCGGCATTTTATTGACAGGGTCTAATTGTCAAATTGGGATTTATTCGTCCGATGCATACACTCACCTTCTGACACCCAACCTCGGGCCGCAACTCCAGTTTAGGTAATAACCTCCAGCCACCTCGAGATAGGAAGGTACCGTGGTCCCCTGAGCAAACTCATCGCCGAGGTACACTATTTGCTAAAGACTTCCCAATAGCAGGTGTGACCGATCTTCCTTCGGCCACCTTAAAGACGTGCATACCCCAGGTTCATTTGACCATCAGCTTAAAGCGATTTGTAGTGCTGCTTCTCACATCCGGATGAGGGTCCTTGAGCATACTAGTCAGCAATGCGACTCGGGCCGAGTGGTCATCAATCCACAAAATACTAAGGGCTTTCCTATGCTGCTCGGGTCCGTTGTATCACAGCTCACCAAAAATCCGCGCCCATGACCCGTGTACCATGTAAAGATTCTGATTGGACCGTACCAGTTTTAAACGAGCCTTTGAAATACTGTTATCTAAAATGTAAGCATTCTTATTTAGGATTGGGGACCAATGACCATGCCACACAGATATCCTGTGTCACATGGACACAAACTCCGTTGTCGGATGTAAAATTGAACAGTGACATCTCTGTCCTTGTTCAAAGTAAAGCCGCAATACTATCTAAGTCACTTCTAGTCTAACCAAATTACCCCTTTCGGAATGAATATTTCCAGCAGAATTTTGCGTTTTTTTGGATTAAGGCGTCACCTAACTAGAATAACTTAGAAAGCAATTATCATTTTTTCCTAATTATGTCAACCGCTCTTTGAGCCAAAGTCCATCTTTCATATCATAGAATGTAAAACCAAAAGAAAGCTTCAAATATTTGGCGCCCCTCAAAATTTGCCGCCCCGGGCAGCTGCCCAGGTTGCCCATATGGGAAATCCGGCCCTGCATACAGTACCCTAAATACTATCGACTTTCGAACGACAACCATAATGCCCATTCTCAGTTTCCTTAGAGAAGTGTCCTTTTTGGTGGTACATATGTACATAATATTCTTTGAAAACCCAAAATGAGCTTGTGGTGCTTTTAAAGGGCTCAACTCACCGAATACTGTATTTTGATATGCATATCGACTATATAATGCATTCCTAAAGAAAAAGGGACCTTATTTTGTCCAGGGACATCTTTCTCATAACAAGTGTCGACACCAAAATAATAAGGATCACACCATTTAACTTCCATCCGAGTTTCATCCAAATCGCTCCACAGGGGGAGCCAAGAGAACCAATTGAAAGATAACTTTTCATTCTCTTCAACGGCGAATTTACCGCTATTCCCGCAACTCAGCAGTGACTGTCGATTCTTTGTAAAGGTATGTACTGAGTTCACCGAGCGAAAAACTTGCATAAATGTCTCCCTTGAAAACGGTGCCGTGGAGACTTGCTTTTTATTCACTCAATGTAAGATAAATGTTCACTCGCGTTCTGATTGATTGTCGACGACATCTTTTCACTGTGAAATAAAGTGCAACTGCATTAAATTCGCTGGCGAAATGTCAAAAACCGGTGTGGAGACTTTAATGTGAAGTAAGTACCACCAAGCGAATTCGATTTCACGATCATCAAAATTTTGACAGTATTTGCATAGATTTCACGTGAACTGACGATGTTAGTACCTACTTTAAGGGCGATCAAAGGAAAATGTATACCAAATTTAACAATGATCAAACCACTGAAAGGCTGACTTAAAGCTTCGTTAGGTTTTCGCTGTTTTACAATGTCACATTTTGTCATGGAACAACACAACGTACACATCCTAATTTCCTTAAAATAATCACACTTGTTTTACTATGTTATATACAGGGTGTCCCACGACTCTTGGTACATACGATAACGGGTGATAGTACAGCTCATTTGGGTACAATTAATGTTCTACATGACCCCTCTATCTTTAACCGTTATAAAGTTATAGCATTTTTTGTTAATAGTATCAGAAACCTCGACCTGCAGAGCAAAATCACTATTTGTCACACTCCCAAATATTTGATCCGAGATTTGACTTTACCTTCTGAAACTCCACAAAATTCTACCAAAAATAACTGTTTTGCCAATTAAATAATTTAAACCCCTACCCAGATACAACCATTCAAACTTTTAAGACATTCGAAAATTGATTTTTCATTGAAAATTTAAATAGTCAAATCGTAACGGTACTTTGAACTGACAAATGTGCAAAGTTGATAAAAGTTGTCTCATAATGTTAGCTTTCGAACAACATATAAAAATTAGGGTCTTAGGATTTAAAAAATTGCACATCTTACGTGTTAAAAAGAAAAAACGTGGTTCCAAGAGAAAACCAAAGTAAAAGTTTCCACAATTTTTGTACGAGTTTTATTTAGTAAACAAGATTTTTTTAAATAAAAAACGAAAAAAAAAACACGATACCGAGGTAAATTTCGGGCGCGGCCGAAATTTTGATACCCTTCACTCTTCTCGGGCTAATATTTTTTTCCGGTGTTCTTATGACTTATGTTTAATCCTCCCATTCTTTCACTTCCGTTTTCACATAGTTTCGTTACCTCGATAAAAGATATTTGCGTGAGGTTTGGTTAGAATAACTGCACAAACGAAAAAAAAAACTTTCTTTGGTGGGAGGGGGGATGGCCCCATAATACGAATATATGTATTTGTTTTTGCAATGTGTCTTTATAGAAAGTACAAAAATATGTAAAAACAATATATATTCGTACTATGGGGGCATCCCCCTCCCACCAAATTCCGTTTGTGCAGTTATTCTAACGAAACCTCACGCAAATATCTTTTATCGAGGTAACGAAACTATGTGAAAACGAAAGTGAAAGAATGGGGGGGATTAAAATAAGTCATAAGTACGCCGGAAAAAAAATATTAGCCCGAAAAGAGTGAAAGGTATCAAAATTTCGGCCGCGCCTGAAATTAACCTTGGTATCGTGTTTTTTCGTTTTTTATTAAAAAAAATCTTGTTTACGAAATAAAACTCGTACAAAAATTGCGGAAACGTTTACTTTGGTTTTCTCTTGGAACCACAATTTTTTTTCTTTAACACGTAAGATATGCAATTTTTCAAATCCTAAGACCCTAATTTTTATATGTCGTTCGAAAGCTAACATTATGAGGCAACTTTTATCAACTTTGCACTTTTGTCAGTTCAAAGTACCGTTACGATTTTACAATTTAAATTTTCAATGAAAAATCAATTTTCGAATTTCTTAAAAGTTTGAATGGTTGTATCTGGGTAGGGTTTTAAATTATTTAATTGGCAAAACAGTTATTTTATGTAGAATTTTGTGGAGTTTCAGAAAGTAAAGTCAAATCTCGGATCAAATATTTGGGAGTGTGGCAAATAGTGATTTTGCTCTGCAGGTCGAGGTTTCTGAGACGATTAACAAAAAATGCTATAACTTTATAACGGTTAAAGATAGAGGGGTCATGTAGAACATTAATTGTACCCAAATGAGCTGTTACTATCACCCATTATCGTATGTACCAAGAGTCGCGGGACACCCTGTATAATATATAATTATATGATATATAATTATCACCAGGCTAAAAAAAATGTTTTGGACACTAATGAAAGAAAAAAATATGCTGCTGTGGGGACTCGAACACATTGCACTGCGCACCAAGCTTGGCGGATGTCCAACCGCAGGCTACATCGTCTACAGGTTGACACGATAAATCTAGCAATCATCACATGATCATGTTCGAACGCACGTACGTACGTACTGTACAACCACTGCTACGTACTGTTTCATTTCAACATTCAACGTTCAGTCGCTGTACAACCACTGTCAACCAACGTCCCACAATGTTCCGAACACACAATATCATTCTTCCGTTGCCCAGATGCTCTTCAACTAATGATGACGATGACGACGACGGCGACGACGACAATGGCAATTATGTTCTGGCTGCATGCACCGACCTGTGCGAGATAATCTGTGATGATCGCTAGATTTACTTGCCATCATCGAGGTCGGCATAGCCGAGTAGGTTAGATGATAGGTGTCTGGTGCGTGGGGTGACGGGTTCGAGTCGCGTTGTTTTTTTTCTTTTTTATTTAGTAACCTGAACATTCTTTTGATTTTGGTGATCATACTAAAACGACTATTGATTTTCTACTCTTCGTAAATTTACGCGATAAATCGTATGCATTGTGGATGCCTCCTTTTTACGCGTGCGTTTTACATGTGGCAAATTCGTAAGTGCACGCACATGCAATCGAAAGTTCAATTTATATCTGCTCGCCATTTGCAATTGTACCAGGCATCCGTTGCACGTCTCCATCTAACTATACTGCATTGTGTGGTGGCTCTAGACCAGATGATGATGATCACTAAAGTTATTCCCACTAATAAGGTGCAGTGTGGTCAAGGCGGTTTGGTGGTCGTTGTTGACTTTTTGACGACGGTTTGGACCATGGTTCAAATCCTCCCTGGGACATCAGATTTTTTTCAATTTTTTTTCTTTTTTAATTATTTTGAAACCGATTACATACAGTCCCTCAAATATCACCTTTCGAACGACACCCATAATGCTCATACTCTGTTTCCTATGCTGGAAAAGGTCCTTTTTGGTGGTAATATCCTTTAACAAAACTGAAAATCAACTTGTCGTGATTTTAGAAGACTAGTCGCAACGGATTCTGTATTTTGATATCCATGTCCTTATACATAGTGTCTATAATGCATTCCCACAGAAAAAATGACATTTTGTCTCCAAGGACATCTTCCTCATAAGAAGTGCTGGCACCAAAATATTAAGGATCGCACCACTTAACTTCCATCCGAGTTTCGTCGACATCGGTCAACGGGGAGAGCCAGGAGAACCAATTGAAAGATCAATTTTCGTTCGCTTCAATGGCGAATTTACCGCTATTCCCACAACTTACCGAAATCGTGATTGGCGATTCTGACTCAGAGCGATCAAAGGATAATGTATACCAAATTCGGTGAAGATCGAACTACGGGAAGGTCGATTTTAAGCGTTAAACGTTTTCGTTACAGTTTTTCGTGACGCTTTTTCACGGAACGACACCCAGTAATTCTCAGGTAGCCTCCGCAAAGACATATACATGTCAAAATACAACAAAAAACAATTTTTTTGATATGCAAATCGCGTACTGTATTAAATTTAACTATAGGATAAACGTTCTTGTTATAATTCTTAAAAAATATGTGAACTTCATTAACCCATTTTGTATATTTTCAATATTTTGTTTTACCTGAAGAGGCTTAGGGGTTGAGGTTCAAATTTAAATTTTTGGCGATAATTAGAGATACCTAATTTTGGTTTGTAAATATTATCAAATTTTAGACAAATAAAAATGTCGCCTCCGTAAGCCCAGCTTCAAAAATTCACGAAAATCACTTAAGAAATAGAAAATATTACGAAAGAAAGTGATTCAAGAGGAAAGAAGTATTTCCCATTTTCTATAAAAATTATTAAATATGCCCAGTTTCTCACTACCTTTCTTTCCTTTTGATTTCTGTCTTGGGGAGGTTCTGCCTTCTTGGCACTCTTGATTTCAGTCTGATGCGTTAGATCGCTTTATGGATCGCAGACCAGAAATTCACAATTTTTTAATTAATTAAACACAGTTTTATTATAAACAAAACATACATTTAATAATTTTTTTTTATTTATTAAATCTCTGTTTTGTTTATAATAAAACTGTGTTTAATTAATTTAAATCTGATTTTCTGCGATCCATAAAGAATCTAACGCATCAGACTGAAATCATTTAACATGATCGCAGGCGAGGTTAATACGTGTGAGATAAACACACATAGTTCCTTGGCACTCATTGTCCCGTAATTACGCCACACTTTTTTACGCAGCTTGGGTTTATCTTTGTCGAAATATTCCTTCTCAATTTATAATCTCCATTTATCAATTTCTGCTTTAGTTATTAGGGTATGTATTAGTAAATTTTAACGGATGGATTTTGAATCTAGTGGATTTCCACATAAAAAATCTAACAATAGGAACTTAGCTGCTTTTATGCAACAATGTTGATTGTACGTCCTCATTCCAATTTAAATTTTGCCAGCCTCTTTTTTAATCCTTTGTATATTTAATGAAGTCGTTTACTTAAGAAACTCGTCTGTTTTCATAATCCAGTTAAAGTTAAACTGCGCAAACACCCCTTATAAATGATGCACTAAGAACGCAAACTCCCAACTGTTTCTTAATCTCCATTAGGGGTTTCATAATGGGGCGTGTAAAAAAAATTATGATTATGAAGTATGAAAATCATAATCCAATTTAGAGACTATTCAAGTTTATTTGCGTCAAGTAAATGATACTACCGCGCCTTGACATGTGCTATAAGCAAGAGTTTGAATTAATCTCCAACTGAATAAGCATTCTGAATTGAATTTTGAAAAATAAAAAGGAGGCTGTTCCACTTCCAAACAAATCAGATCAAAACAATCCATCTCTGATGCGCAATAATTCCAATACGGTGCAATCCTTAATAGGACTTTTAACGTAAGAAACAAACAAAAGTCGTGTGCGCACAATTCGCGTACTTTCTTATCATAAATTTAATATTAATTAATTTGAGGAAGGCAGAGACTGTTTTGACAAGTAATCGACATACACACACATAACCTTTTCTTATAGGAGGCATAGAAAACGTCTTGAAAATACATCGCGGCGCGCAGCATGATATAACCGCCGCCGAATGCGTTCACTGAATTCATTGCGTAGTCGTCGCGGTTTTTGTTCGCGCAACGAATGCAGATAAAAACGCACGCAGACAATCGCCGATGTTGACACGAAAAGAAAGAAAAGAAGTAGTAGTCAGTGTACAAGGCTTGCAAACAAAATTAATAATAATTTGCACAAGTCTAACTGAAGACTTGGTGAATTGAAAATGTCGGATGGCTTAAAATCATTTGTATGATGGCTTTCATTTAATTCGCGGCCGTTGTAAATGCTTATCGAGTGGCAAACGGCCGACATACATTCAACTGCTTCTGCAGACAAACGAACATGATGATGAGTGGCAACTGGCATGGCAAAACAACACGATGATGGTTTGGTTATGGTAAGCCATCGACCAAAATTGTGAAAGGTCGACCTGAAAAGAAAGAACGAACGTGCCTTTGTAGATTTTTTCAATACAAAACTACTAAACATTAGCGCGTGCTGAGGTGTCTCTATGGGAGGGCCAATTCAACATCCTGCTGGGCATTTTTTCGTCGCATACTTAAGAGAAAAAAATGGTAAAAGCCATGTCAATTGATGTAATATAAAACAGCAGCACAAATGCATTTATGTATATATTAGACAACAAATACAAGACCCTTAAACAAAACCACCGGCCCACTTCCTTGATGTGATCCTTTATTAATATAGGATTCTTCGACATAGTCTGCGTGACGTGAGCTGATGCAAAACTCGTTCAGATTTAGACGAATTGCAAGAATGAATCGCGAAAAAAAATCGTTTCAAGGTGATCGTGCTTGAAACAAAGGATCTCTCATTCAACAGACTCGGCGTACACCTCATATGTCTGCTACTTGAAAAGGACCCATCCTGTGTGCACATTTACTGCCACCTATGCGGTCTCGTTCTTTACACCCTTGTCTCTGTGCAATGAACTGCACGGACGACTTTTGATCACGCATTTAAATGGCATTTTACAGTTCTCGCGTTGAATATTATGAAATTCAAAGCATTAGCTTTGGCTGACAAAGTTCCGGAAACCTTTTCAACCGAAACCTTGATTAGTCCTAATGACTGATTGTATGCGATTTTCTCTCGACTGTACGCATAGAAAAACCACAAGTGAACATAAACAATAATCACCCGGGGCCATTCGCCAGGGGAGCCAAACATAATGTTTGCAGCCGCGCACAAAACGGCAAATACAGAGCATAGGGGAACGATACCAATGCCAATTCACAAAAACAAAGGATCTATCAAAGAGTCATTTTATTATTCACGCCAGGATTCTTGCGCATGAATTTAAACGATTTAAAATCGTATGAGGAGCAAAATTCTTGCTATATTGCATTGGAAATATCCATTTCGATTCAGGTATGGTTAAACAAAAGGATCTGTCAAATGAGTGGAAAATATTCGTCCCACTTTTGTTCAGTTTTTGATTTCTCAATTGTTTTGTATAGCGGCCGTGAGCCTTTTTCATAAGAAATACCGTTCTTTTTGTTAAGTCCAAAATTATTATGTCTTTGAACTGATGTTTGTTTGTCGTACTTTGTTTCTAGGGTCGCTGTAGCATTGTTTTCGAAGCAACGAAAACTTCTTAAGGAGCGACTTTGTTCGAGAATACGGTACGTTTGAACGATATGTTCTAAAAGGATTTTCGTAAATTATTATTTTTTCAGTTTTTCTTTTTTTGCAGTTGGGCTACGCTTCGTGTGACGCGACGGTCAATTGCAATACTCAAACACTTTTTAAGGGGCTCTTTACGGCACGTATCATACATTATAGAAGGTATGTTCTTAAAGGGGGATATTCATATTTTAAGAAACAAAACTTTGAAGTCTTTAGAGAAATTCATAGTCACCCCTTAAGTAATCACGATTCCCTTTAAAAAATAAGTATAAGGAAATTCATAACGTCCCTTATTAAGACATTACTTCATTCAATCAAATATTATTTCAGAACCTTATAATTATAGTAACTGACAGTCAGTTATAGTAACTGACAGATAAAATACCAAAATAAAAATTATTTGGTATAGTAGCGAAATTCCAATTAATTTTTAGTATAGTCGACTAAGAATTAAGTGTAAGTGAGGACCGTTAATCAGGGCTGGATTTAGCCTCTATGGCGCCCCTGGGTAGTAACGAATTTGAATTTGTCGCCCTCCGCTCAGTGGCGTAGATAAGGGGAGATCAAGGAGATCAATCCTACCTCTTCGGCCACACATTTTTTATTATTACTTTAGGTACCTACGTAAAACAAAGAAAACATGTGTAGTGTTTCCTAAAAACCTGAAACCATTTTCAGAACAGTATATATAGATATAATTTCAATTGTATTAAAGAATCGTATCGACAGAATAGTAACATTACAGCACAGGGCTTTACGTTCATTTACTTTTTGTCATTGGAGTTTTCCACAGGCAAGCCCTACTGAAGTAATCTATATAGCGGCCGCTCTAGCATTTACGTCGCCCCGGGCAAGATAACAAATTGCCGCCCCTTAGGTACTGTACCAGGCAGATTGATGGTGTGATACTATCGATGGACGTCTTTGTTGTAGAATCGATTCAAAGAAATTTTTCTTCATAAATCGAGTGAATGGTCCCTCATGGTCGTTGCTCCGAAACGATTTATATAGTGGAACCAGCTGATGTAGAGGCAACACAAAAATTCATGCTCACAATGGGATTCAAACTAACGTTCAGCTATCATTCATAGTCTTAAGCGCAATTCACCACAATTCAGCAAGATCTTATGGAGTTTGTTTGGAATTTCAAATTTAAAGCTTGATGTAAGAAATCGTAAATTAATGCGTAAAATTCCCTAAAACACTCAACACATTTTGGAAAACTGCTCTCAAAAATGTTAAGTCAACAAATTTTGCTGACTTTCATTACTAACCTCCTGCAGTTGTGTTCTTAAAAACTGGGCAGCCGCAAAACTTAAAATGGCCGGATTTCTGCAGGGTTTTCAACGTACATGGCTTATTTTTATAACTGCGCCATCTCAACAGTTTTTATAGAGAACAAGGTCAGAGCTGGTTAAATCGGCGGAACCTAGCCAGCCACATTCCAATATTAGCCTTTGCGAGGGAGGGAACTCTGGCAATGTGTTATGTCGTTCGATCCCTCATCTTTCTGAGATCCAAACCACCTTGTTCGTAGTTTGCCCTCCAATACTAGTTGAATCAATGCAATCGAAACCAACTGAAGAAATCCATCCATGCAAAGATTTGGCGAATTGAAGTTCCATGGAAATTATGGAAAACGACTCAAAAAATAACATTGCTCACAAAACGCCGTTATGCGGTCAGTGTTTATGCGACTCCCTATTTCTCATTTCAAATGAATTTCTTCGGGAGCTCAATATTTATTCCTGGCACTCATCAGACCTAAACAAAAACTTAAGATCTCATCTTCCGGAAATTAAAGCACGGCATATCGCATATACCTAAATGAAACAAAAAATTGCATATTTTAACCTCTATTTGAAAATTCCCTTTGGCAAAAATTATGAATCATGCACTGTCCTTCTGGTGAAAAGGAGAGGCGGAGAAGAGTAATTCTCCAATTAGTATCTTTTCTTAACAAATGACCTATTAATTAGCACATTTGCTTTACGAAAGTAGGTCGAGTACTAACATCACATACGTAAAATTTACGCATGGCCTCCAAATTTATAGGAAATATAGCTAGCTACTACAGTTTCCTAAGAGTTTGGAAATTTTAGAGTTATCGGAAAATTTCGATTTTTTTATCCACATATACTTGGCATTCCCAACGAGCTCTCGTCTTCACAATTTCCCTTTTCTGGACATATATGTAACTGTGTTCAGGTGTTCCGGCCAGAAAAGCGGCGATGCTATGTCTTCCGTGACTCCGAAAAGTTTGGGAACCACTGATCTAACCCAACATAAAGCTCTAATACTCCAAGCACAGTATCGATAATTTGTATGAAAATTGGAATACTGTGGATTCACTCACCGAAGTAAAAAAGCCAAAATTATTTCAGGACTGAGTTTTTTCGTATATGGCAAAATTGTTATCTATTTTGCACCAAAATTTGCTGAAAAAAAACGGCTAATTCGAAGTGTAATAAATACAGAAATTGTTATTCTAAAATGCAACATTTGATAACCTTAAAAGTAAGCAATCTTGCAAAATAACCCCCCCCCCCTCTCCGAAAAGCTATCTACGCCACTGCCTCCGCCACCACATAAGCTTGAAGGTAGTAGTTGTCAGCTCGAAAAAGGAAATGTAGGCAAAACGTTAGCGGGCGTATGTGAAAAATTGAAAATTTAATATTTTTTTCCAGTAAGCGTATTTTTTTTGCTTGAGATTTTTTTATGTTGCTTCACAGGGGAGGAATCCAGGTGCTCCAATAATAACATAAAAAACTGTCTAATTCTTATTACATTCGGTTTTAGAAATGCGTTCATGTTTTCTAAATTTTTTCTTTCGATCGTTTTGGAAATAATTTGCGAATTATCCCAACAAATGAAATTTCCTATATTAGCATAAGATTTAACCAGAAAACGTCATACCGTAAAAAGCCAAAATTAAATTTTGAGCACACCTTGACCTAATTTATTTTCAGTGATAAAGATAACGAAAACGGTGATAAAGATAACGAAATATTTTCGGTGGAATTTCCCGTTTTTCTCTGAAAAAAAATTGCAAATCCGAAAATTTAAGCATCAAAATTCTTAAAAATTTAGTTAAACCTGATAGAAACTCAAAAATTTGATAGCTAATTTCAATATCGAGACTTGGACCTCTCCAAATCCTTGCTTCGCAGCGAATTTGATGTGGGGACAAATTTAAGAAGTAATTGAACACACGAAAATGTGTTGTTAGATGAGCTACTTGCTTGGGGGCGTTTTGAACTTTCCAAAGGATCGCTATCACCAAAAATATTTTTCGTTTTTTTTCTTCAAGTCTGGGGAAATTTTAGAGGCTTGAAAACAGGAGCTGGCAGCCAAGTACTAGCGTACTTATATCATTTAATGTGGCTTCAGGCATAATGTTTAAAGTAAATACTCTAAATATACTCCTGAACTAAAGGCCGCCACGCCATCCAGAGTAATTGAGTGTACGCTTCAAGCAAAACATTTGAGCAGCGCCCGCTCTAAGGGGGGCAAGCTGGGCGGTCGCCCGGGGCGCCAAATTTCAGGGGCGGCTTTTTGGCTAAAACACGAATAAAAAATGGAAAGTCTGAAGGAAAAAATTAATAGTGAAAAGGAAATCATGGTGACTACAGATGAAATAAAAATGGGCAAAATAAAATCAGGAATAAGGTTGTTTTTAAAGTACTTATTTACTTATCACATCAATTTCTTCTTTAAGAAACGTATTAATTTTTGAATTTATTAACTGTATCATTAGTTCTGATGAGATGCAAGAACCTTGCTAGGCTGTGAAGCTCAGTTATGTGCTATTTAAGTTCTTGTTTAAAAAGAAACTTATTGGAGAATGATGTGGTAATTTCGTCTACCAATTGAACATTTACTTCCTTCCTTCTTTTCATTATAATTAAGGATTTCCTTGCATGATCTTTAATTCCTCAAAGGCCTTCCTGATTTTGAAATAAAGGGGGAAATCGTAGCACGTAACTTTATTATCGCAAATATATGCGATATGCCGCAATGGCTTGTTCTGCTATCCATTCTCATAACGAAAAGTTTGGTGTTTCTGATAATTTCGGCTACATTCCTGTACGGATGATTCAGAAAGTGTCGCTAGTGGCGATAAAAAGAATGAAAATTCTTCTTTCGAGAACTGAAAGCGTAATGTTTTAAAGATCGGTACCTTGGATTCTCCCAATCATACTGCCAGCAGTTGACCGTATACCGAACAAATGACAAAATTGAAATACCCATCATCTCTGTTCTTCCTAGGCGTGTGTTACCCACAACTTTGATATTTTGCGCGCAGTTTTGCAAACCCAGATCAGTGTGGTTGCGGCTTAATATTTTGTTTAGTCTTTTGAATCGTAGGAGATCACGTCCACTAAATAAATATTGAACCTCCGAAAAAATCATAACAAATGTGAAAAAAGTAGTCGGTTAAAGACTGTGACTGTGGTAAATTTCTTGCCCAAAGCCACCATTTTCAACACAATTTCTTTTCAGGCATTTGAAAAACATCTATCCTCATTTGGCAGCAATTCAACTTCAATTGGCCCGATCTCCTCGCAAATGGATTCATTGATTCATCTAGCATTGAGTGGATAAATTTCGGGCAAGATATCTTGGATTTCAGAGACGAGGAGGAGGAATTGAAACACAGTACACATTGACATCTCTAATATGTTTCCGAAAATGCTAATATTGGGTTTTGGATAGGTTCTCCCAAATTAGCTAGCTCTGTTCTTATTTTCTATAAAAACCCGCGAGTTTATGCATATAACGAAGGGACCCATTTAAATGAAGTTTATCGGCTCCACCATTTGTTGGCATATAATTTTCGAGAGTTTTCTAAAATATGCTGAGTGTTCTAGTGGAAAACATGTGTTTTCTATTAATTTTTAATCACTTACGCAGTGGCGGATTTACCTATAGGCGAGTAGACTGAAAAGCCTAAGGCGGGAAATATTTTTTTTTAAGTTAAACCCATTATGTCCATACACATTTAATTCCGTGGAAACCGAATTCCGGATACGAATTTCAACGCCAGGTATTTCTCATGAGATGCATTTCGGGAGCAGTGTGTGAAGTGTGTTTGTACCTCAGTGAGACACATAACTGAAGGACTGTGTGTCCCCGTTATCTCAGAGCTTCAAAAACTAGGAACGATTTATTATTGAAGAAGAATCTACGAAAAGACCGCTTACAGTTGATCCCTTGCAGGCTAAATTCAAACCCAAAATTTTTTTGTTTTTTTTTTGTCTCCTGGTCTGACACTTTTTTGCTAAAAAAACAAAAACAACTTAATCTCGCAGTGAAAATCCCGGCTTCTTGTCAGTTCCATTAAAATGTGCAATGGGCAAATCAATGCTAAAAATCAAGATAGAGGAAACGATTAAGAAAATAAATTTTATAAATTGATAACTATTAATCCAAAAATATAATCACCTCCTAATACTAAAATGGAGACGGCAGATTTTCAAAAGAGTTTCAAGCATGAAAAGTGTAACACTTCTATACTGAATATTAGAGGGAGAGAGAGACATCTTTTGTTGCATTTGATCCTTCAGCGACACGGTTGATTTGGTACAATTTGGTACGCAAGAACGCAAGTAAAGGTTTGCAGTAAGTTAATTTAATTTAAAAGATTATTCTCCCAAAATTGTTCAATCTACCAATGTCAAAAGTAATAATGCCGTTGAAAAGCAATCACACTAAAGCAACTTTGCAGATTTATTAGTTAAAAGTACCGTTATGAAAATTGTTTTGAAAATATTCAATTAAAAATCAAATCTTAAATTTCTCTAAAGATATACCGTTATCTTAGAAATGACGTTGATAGAAAAGTATTTGAAACCTAACAAATGGTTTATGCAAAATTGCAAGTAAATTCAAAACCTGTTATAAAATTTTGTAATTACGTATACCAATTTTATTGATGACGTTTTTGCTCAAACAAATTGTACCATCGATTCTATCAGTATTGCTAGATTGTACGTTAAATGCGGGGCACTATATGAAGAAGAAGACCATACCCTTCAAACCGACGCTCCAACCAAGGAATTAATATATGTAATTTTTTATATTTATCTATCAGAGAAAGATTGAAGAATGCTCAGGACCCACGAAGTGGAAAGCACTCACCCGTTGAAGTGCAAAGGGGAACGTTGAGAATAAATGAAGGTCAAAGAAATTCGTCCTTGAGTATTAATTTCCGACACAAAGTACCAATAGTGTTTCGCACATTTTTGCACAACTTGTTTTTGAGGGAAACGATGAAAAAGCTAAAAGCCTTAATTCTTGCTACGTCCCATCAGCAGAAATCTATTCTATAAATTACTATAGCGTTGGTTTGAATTCCACTGTGATTGGGGCGGCAATTTGTCCTCTCGCCCGGGGCGGCGTAATTGCTGGAGCGGGCGCTGCATTTGAGTAGTCCTAATTTTTGGAGGCGGCATCACATTATAATTTGAGTTGAGGTTGCGATTAGGTGCTTTGAATAAAGACGAATATGTGGGTACATCTAACCAGAATAAATTTGAAAAGCAAACTATTTTCTACAATTATGTTTGAATTTTCAAAATCCATTTTCCTATAATTTTAGACCAATGAAAATATTTAAGAATTTACCGCCCCTCAAATTCTGCCGCCCCGGGCAGTAGCCCAGGTTGCCCATATGAGAAATCCGGCCCTGCCATTAATTCCACCCGTAATGTTTTTAGTGTTTTTTTACCACCCTTATTCATGAAACTATTAGTCCATGAATGAGGACTATAGATTATGCCACATTTCTTTGATTTTTAATTATTATCGAAGTATGTTTGGGGCTACACGGTACTGAGGAGAACAGAAGAAGTATCTTAAGTGTTTCCATAAATTTTCAAAATTAATTTCCTCAAATGGCGACTGATTACACATTTGGATCAACATTATGGGGCTTAGTGATTTGATTACACATAATTTCATGCAATTGTAGATAGCTCCAACGTCCACCGCTTCATAACTATTATGCATGTAATTGAAATACCAAACGGAAATATTCCATTTCATTCAATTTATCAATTTTTCAAATACATACACACACACACACATCTTAATATGTATATGCAAAACGCACGTTGCTATTTTAATTGATATGCATAAAAGGCGCACGACGATTTCAATTTGTGTATATATTTCACTGGGCTCATGCAATTGAGAAATAAATCAAAAAGGCCTCATCATATTTATACGAGACAGCAGAGATTTTATGCAGGTCATGCGAAAGGACACTTAATTTTTATTGCGCTAATTGAGTGAAGCGGGTCAGAGAGTGTATGATAATTTTAGACCACGATAGCATTTACAAGCCATGATATTGATTTAAATAGCTCAATGGGGAAATTACATGCAATTTTCGAAATTGCAGAAACGTACATCCATACATAATGTATGTTCATATAACAAAATTTATTGTTTTGTCTTATACTTTGCCTTTGCATGGAATATTCTTGATGAGAACTATCTATAAAATCTTCTCTTCTATATATGTATGTAACGAACACACATCATGCTCCCTGAACTTGGCGAATAATTGTCCATCCATGAATCATATTTTCGTGACATTGAATTAATTTTTCACAAAAATCGACAAAACGTGTCAGTCACTCACATTCTACCACAAGCATGCCTCGAGCTCAAAAGTTAATCAGTTTATAGCATTTTTTCTCCCCGTCATTATTATACTCGTTTATTTACATATCTAATTACTCCACCTTAAATTAAGACATTTCCCATTTTCTGCTATAGTGATTCCTTTCTAGCGTACATTATACATTACTTCAAATATTTACCCAATTTACTACTATATGTAGCTACATACTTACAGTTATGTAATATATAACTGCCGAATATTTGTCTTTTGCCGGAAAAAAATGTTACACACTTAGTAGAAAATTAGAAACTTTGTTCATTTTTTCCAGGCGTTCGTGTTCAATGGTAATTTTTTACACACAGCGGGTCATCTTCAAAATGTTTGTTGATGGAAATGTTAACCTAGAAATATGGGACAAATATTTTTTGGATGGACGAACAATTTATAAATATGCCTTGGCGATTTTTTCTTCTTGTCGCAAGAATAGTAAATAGCTTTGTGTAATAATTCATTAAAAAATTAGACCTAACCCTAGACAGATTGAGTGAGTGTTTAATTATTTCTATGAAAACGAAAATTCAAAATAAAATCTGCCAATAGAATCAATGCCAAAATTTGACCCAATTTCCTATAGTGTTATACGATAGCACGTTTAAACGAGAGAAACAAATATGGCAATTTAGGAACTTGTGTCAAAACTGAACTGAGTCCGACATAATTAGATAAATCAAATGCTTTTAAATTATTAAAAATCATTTTTAT
The DNA here is from genome assembly GCA_949715475.1 of Microchrysa polita. Classification (NCBI taxonomy): domain Eukaryota; kingdom Metazoa; phylum Arthropoda; class Insecta; order Diptera; family Stratiomyidae; genus Microchrysa; species Microchrysa polita. The sequence goes on along the minus strand of OX454420.1, from coordinate 87,125,865 downwards.
ATTTTTATGATTGCGAAATTAAATTAAATTATCTAATTTAAAAGTGAAAATGGGTCGATATCTTTTGCACTTTTGAACTATTTATTTTAATGATAACTTTAGCCAACAAATGCATGACAATTATCTCCTCATGAGTCATGAATAATATAAAATCATTAAACCAGGGTTATACAATTTAATTTTATCGAAGGCCACGCTGTTTGTTTGGAAGGCGGTAGCAAACTAAGCTTTTTTATGAAAAAGAAGGCATTCTTGCAAACCTTTTTTTTTGTTGTATGTTATCCAAAGAAAAAGCATTTCTGATTTCTGAAGGAAAGATACGTCGCTACTTGAACAAACTGTAATGTGCCGATCTTAAGTACATATGTGTTAATTTTTGAATTCGGCTTCCGCAAATATATTTAATTTAAATGATTGCACGTCATTGATATTTGTAAAAATCCTACCCAATTAAAAAAAAAAATTAAATAGAATCATTAATAAGGCTTAGACCTGACAAAATCTTCGTCCGTTTGAGCTATCTTGCATTTTATTGACTCTGCATTTTTCTATGGCTTTCCATCCACGTCTGAACGTTATTATAGGAGAACATTCCCATTGATGAAATGGAAAGGAGCCCGTCAAGGAAATATACGTAGGTACAGAGTATGGCACATATGGGACAATGTTCAAAACGTCGTATAAAAATCGAAAATGCATGCCGAAATTTCCTTTTACAATTAAACTACATAGAACCTAATTGAGGAACTGAAACTCATGTGAAAACTTACATGCCAATAAATATATAGTGCTTGCAACATTATATACACTTCGAAATGATATGTAATGTAACGTTGACTCGAAATTGTCTATAAACGGCTGAGTTAACGCACCATGGCCCCACATGGGGCTATACGGTACTGAGAAGAAAAAGAATGAATGGTGCCCGTTTTCAAGACATTTTTGGAGTTGTATAGATTGTATTTTCAAGGCCATCTTGCGCCCCTACAATGTTCAGCGAAAATTCTACCTAAACTATCGATCTTTTCATTGATAATGCTTTTAAATAAATAGCATTTACACGTAGCGAAAAATCAGTCGTCCAACTTTGGCATTCCAATTTTCACACGAAATTATAATGGTTTGTGTTCGTAGAGTAGAGACGAATCATGTGATTATCGCTCAGCGACCGAAGTTAAACCATTGGTATGTGATGTTTACTTCCGTTTCTTTTCCTCAGTTTTTTAAATTTTAATTTAATTTTTTTTAAGTCATAGTTGAAGGAAAGTATCACCATTCAAAAAATATACAAATATGGCCCGGAACTAGATGTTACACTACCATCGCTGAGCGATCATCACATGAGTCGTCTCTACGAACACATACCTTTAAGGTACGTTTTCCTCGGCACGGCCCCAGCGGCTCTAGCGACTGCTGCTCGCCCATTGGCCATTGCATATAAAAACTCGTTTTTAGTTGATAATCGCTTGGCATAGCTCCACAATGAATGAACCGCGCGGCTCTTGTTGTATATAATGCCCGCATGAGTGGTGAACGTGGTGCACTCGCTTGTTTGTAGGCTTCGGGCGACGGCTGCTTGGGGTAGGGTAGTTGTTTCGCACAACGGTCGTATTCGTTCGGCCAATATACGAATAGCATATATATAGAAAGCAGTTGCTAGGCTCTTGTTGTACATAATGCATGCACGAATGGTGAACGTGGTGCACTTGCTTGTTTGTAGGCCTCGGGCGACGGCTGCTTGGGGTAGGGTAGTTGTTTCGCACAATAGTCGTACTGATTCGGCTGATACACGAATATGTCTGTATATAGAAAGCAGACGCGGGACTCTTGTTGTACATAATGCATGCACGAATGGTGAACGTGGTGCACTTGCTTGTTTGTGGGCTTCGGGCGACGGCTGCTTGGGGTAGGGAACTTGCTCTAGAGCCGCTGGAGTCCCTAGAGTCGCTGCGACCGCGTCGAGGACAACGTACCTTAAGCTTGCCTTTGAGCGACACAGCTAGTGGTCAATGAGCGCTTATATACCGGCTCTTAATTTAAACTATCTTAAAGCATTTTTGGAGATAGTACCTTTCCATAGGGTAAATATACCGTCCTAGTCTAGTTCGCGTATTAACTTTCTTCTTCTTCTTTTTATTCGAATTGGTTGTGGAATGTGCAGATGTTTAGAAATGGTTTATCTGACATTTCGATTATTTGGACAATATTATGATTGGAATTTGTTAATCTCGCGTTTTTACTAACCAGGAATTTCATATAAACTTTGTAGCGAAAGGAAAATCGAAAACGATATCATTCCAGTAACAAGACGACTTCGCTCTTCCTGGATAAATTTCAGAGACAGTCGCTTGGCTAGGCATTATGGATTGGTAAGCACCTCGCCATCTGTTGCGAGCGGGACTAAATTTAGTTTCGATTAGTTAGTGCAGCCCGTATATGCCGTCCAAAAATAATTTAAATTTGTCTAAAACTTTTTATCTTTGCTCCGGTATATAAGCGGTCAATTATCGCTATTTTACTTTTAAATCGCTATTTTACTTTTAAAAATTAATTGAATTTTAAATATAAATATTTTAATATGTACCTATATTGTAATCATAGAGCAATAAAGTTATTATTATTATTATTATTATAACGTGTAGACAAAAGTACCTAAGGAAGTTTTCAAGTTGATTTTGGGTTTGGGATACCGACGTAATCCCGAAAAACAAAATCCCGCCCGTTCGTTATCCCGCTTTTTATAAAAAAAATCCGCTTTACATTAACCCGACATTACTAAATTCTGAGACTTAAGTATCCCCATATGTAAGCATTATTTTAACGGTAAATGTAGTGGCGCTTGTTAATATCCTGTTTTAGAAGGTAAGTACTCTTTCATAAATCGCACGCGCGAGTTTTGAAGGAATTCTTAGCTTCTATGGCGGGATATAAAACACGGGATATTGAAAAGCGGTATTTTTAATTAGCTGGTAGGATTTTCATTAGACGGGATTTAAATTGAACGGAACTTTAAAGTGGCGGGATATTGAAATGGTGGAGTAAAGGAAGTCGGGATATTGAAGAAAGTAAATATAATGGGCGTGAAATCGTACTTAACCCAAAAAATTGGACATATTATTGTTAAGTTTGCGCTTTGCATCAGACGTTAGAGCAATCTAATCATAAATACCTTTTTGGATGAAAACATATTCAACACATGAATATGCAGACTGCAAATGTCTAGTGCTTGGAAACATGTGAACCTAGCCTTAAATTCCATAGTTATCAGCTCTACCAAGTTAAATAATTTAAAAGTCATACAACACCAATGATAGGCGGCCTGTCGCGTCGCGTCTATTTTCTGGGCAAAATTACCATCAGATGATATCAAAAATGGAATTGATTGCATACCTAACACTTATAACAAAGTGAGGACACAGAAGCACAGCAGAAAGCAGAGTGATTTGACACTGAATAGTCTTGGCGCGAAAACCATTTGCATATGCATATACTAAAGGATGGGCGAGGAATGCCATAGTAAAATAAATTAATCCTCGGATCCTTTCTCACAAATTATTTTGAATTACAAACGATTCAAATCGGTTGGTATTAACATTTTTTTTTTTTTTTTTCTTAAAATACGATCATATTAGGGAATTAAGTCTCATCATCTCGACTGTAAAAAAATGCACCAGAGCGTTGAGGCAAGTAATTTTAAACGTTTGTGCATTTTGTCTAGATTTATCCTAACGAGAACGATATACATACCATTTGCTTTATCGTTATCATTTTAGCTGAATTTATTAACCGTATGTGTACAATAGTGCACTGAAAAAATCATTTGCTAAAAACAAGAAAAAAATACAATAAAAAAACAGCCAAGAAAGAATTTTTCCTGATTTAAGATATATTTTCTTGTTCCAAGAAAAGTCTTTGCTTAAAATAAATTAATAAGCATTATTTTAAGCGAAAACTTTTCTTGGAACAAGAAAGTACATCTTAAATCAGAAAAACTTTTCTTGTAACAAGAAAATACATCTTTAATCAGGAAAAATGATTCCTTCGCTGTTTTTCATTGTATTTTTTCTTGTTCTTAGCAAATGATTTTTTTCAGGGAGAATGTTGTTCAAATGATTGTGTACATGGAATCGGAATGGAAAGGAATAATCTGTAAGTCGATTCCTGTAAAAATCCTCCATGAAAAATTATATCAAAAAGTTGTACGAAAATTTAAAAAAAATCATGCTGGACACCTCACAACTAGAAAATTTTTATGCAAAAACTCGGGCTTAAATATGTAAATTTCTTTCTTTCCTTTTATAAAAGCTTTCGTATTTTTGTTTTGGTGTAAATTTTCATCTATGGACAAAAATTAGGCGTGAAATTAGTTGTAAAAAACTTTTGAAAAATTCACATTAACAAATTTTTGTAAAAAAAAATGCCTCAGAAATTTGTTGGACAAAAGTTCTTACTAAAAGTTGTTGTATGCATATTTTCAATAAGTTTCCTCTCGCACTTGCAAAGTTTTGTACAAAATATCCATTTGCACAAAAATCTTTAATTTTTTTTCTAATATTTGGGAAAAAATACCAAAAATTGAGGAAATTGAGGGAAAAAAGTTTCGTCCCAATCGGGATTCGAACCTCCGACCTTCAGTCACATGGTCAGTAATTCTACCTACTGAGCTATAGACGCTTAGAGGTCTCAGTGCAAAGATTCCAATGTGACATTTCCGAAATTGAATAACTCGATATTTCTCCCGCTGGGGCTCTTCTCCTCCAAACAGACAAAGTTCCGTGTAGTTCCCATAGAGCTGGTAAGTCGCCATCCCATAATTACTACAGACATGATCCGCAGTTGGTGTATAGAATGGAACGATTGGAACGATAAGTTACAATTAGTTAGCTTATCTTAATGTTTCTGCCGCACCGATTCGATGTGTATTTTCCGAGAATTTTGGGGCAGGCCCACAAAAAAAATGTTTTCAGGGTTGGCCTCCAATACCGAGTCATCGAGTAGGAGGATTCGATAACTTTCCAAAAAAAAATCTGGGAACCATTCTTGGGCGAGCTACTTCCAAGCTTTCGGAAAATGGTGTGCGTCTTGTCTATATGATACGACTAAACAGCCAACAGGCACTAGATGTGTACGAGTTATCAGCTCTTGGGTGTTAAATTTGCCCAAATGCCGGTTTCTTTTTCTGGTACGCGATAATCGGTTTATACTCCATATTTTTAGAAAATAGTCTTTTTTCATCCATCCGGCGACACCTACAATTCAATCCATTTCCGAACACCGGCCGCCACTTTTTTTTTTCTACAGTACAATTGTTGCCGTTGTTTTCTATCATGACTAGTCCCATTCCTTTTATCAATCTAAATATGTACCTTCTCTAAGGCAACAGCATGGTATCAGCTGTGAACTGACTAAAGCGCGCCGCGTTGATGTGAGCACAACTTCAAGAATATAAGAATTCCTGCAAACTCATAAGTGCTCCGACACTATAACTTGTGATCACCATTCATAGGAAATTTTCTGAATAATTTATAAACAAAATAAAAAAAAAATATGCACACGTAAACAATTTGAATTTTTGGTAGGATCCGAACTTCGGTAGTCATTTCATATACCTGGGGCGAAAATATGAGCAGGGAGTTTGAGTGCGATACGCAGCGTGCAGCCTGCGTGTAAACAAGCACAGTAGGTGCCACCTCCTACATTCGCCTGCAAAGATATACAATTTACATGTTCACCAATAGGAAAAATCATAAGTTATTTTTAATACGGATATTTGGCATTCCGTTCAAAAAATAAGAATAATAAAATAGACGATTTGTAGATACATGTATGTATCTAATACGCACAGTTTTTGAAATTCTTTGTACAATTTGTCGTAGAGAGTGGAGAAGAAAATACAAATAAATAAGATTATGTATTTACGATTGTCTGGCTGGTGTAGCGGTCAGTGCGCACACCTTCGGTGCACAGGGTCATGAGTTCGAATCCCACCGTGGATCATGGTGTTTTTCGAACTTACGAGCTTGTGACGGACTATGATCTCACTCAGATGTTAAACGAGTACCCATTTATGGGGATAAATAACACTGCTGAGCGTGATGCTGATCTCATTACCTCAACAAAAAGCAGATAAGATCTTGGAAATAGGATGTCACTAACACATCCTGCGGCCTTAGTCCAATGTTGGATTGTCGCGCCTGTTATTTTTATTTATTATTTACGATTACATAAGGATTTCTTAGAAAATAAAAAATTAATTGAAAATTGAGGGTCACAAAACTTTAAAAATTTTTTATTTAAGATGCTGACAGATATTTCTTTTGGCAATGTTTGTGTTAGAATCCTTCTACTGTGTAGGTATATTGATGACATAACTATCAAAGAATGCAAATATCTTTGCGTCTGCTTTTCTCACGCCAATTTATTTTTTTTACTGAAATGCTTATGCATAAATGCAAATTAAAAATTATAGAAAATTCAAACATTACCAATATGCTATTAATTAAATACAAATAACAATCAGGCCTCTGTGACTTCCAACAAACAAACCTATCAACAGCAATTTCTCCAATTTGGTTGCCAAATTCCACCCATTGTGATTGTGGTTATTCTCCAATTTCGATTTTTTACGAGAGTTCCCATGGTGTGTGCGGTACCACCTGTTGCTCCATTATCATCTCTCTAAGATCTTTTCACTCGGGGATCTATGTGTATCGATAATCGTCAAAGATGATCTTTAGGACACAGCGGGAAAAATGTCATATGCCTGTTACGTTTCAATTTTTATTATATATGTATTTTTTTTGGGAACTATGATAATTATTATTATAGATGTAGAAATCAATTTATGATGTTTCATCGCTCATAAAATAACATGTCCCCGAAAGTATTGTAATAATGAGCCGCCGACAGGGCATTTTGTAAGCATATGTGTCTTAAGAAGTCTGCCTAATTGCGGTATTTAGATTTTGTGAGCAGTAAAACTATTAACCTTAGAAAGTTTAAACAATGTTACATTCATGTTAACTTAAATTTCCGGGCAAATCTTAGCAGTTATTTCAAGCGTCATTTCAAATTTTCTAGTTTGTTTTTATCCTAAAATATATTATTAAATCAAAAAATCGATTCCTGCAAATAGAAAAGAGGATCATTCGCTTAAAGTTTGCGTCTTCTTTTTCCTAGCTTTATACCGCTCTATGACGTCTCTACAGTTGTTGCATTTTTAGTTGACACATCCACGCCTAAAGCTTGCATGTTCTACTTAAATTTAAATATGTATTTGTAACTTCTTATATTCTATTATTAAGTTTTCTTACTTAGGGTTAATAGTATTCCGTAATTAGCAATTTCACAAACAACCATCAAAACATTGGTAATAAAAAAAAACCTTCAAAAACTTAAGGCACCTTTCCATCATTTGAATAACAGATACCATTTCACTTACGTATACACATATTTTTCTGTTAATCATTAACATTAGATCTTATCAGAAGTCATTTATCTTCAGCCATTATGTTTGTTGCTTGGACTGCATCACGCAGCGGAGTGGACATCTTTAGTACGCATCTTATATTATCTATCGGTAGATCGATATCTTGGTTACGGTTTTCGAGATCCGTTTCAGCGATTGTAGTAGACCAAACTATGGTGAAAATTGGGCGACTACGTTTCAGGAGATCTTATCTATTGAAAGTCGTCACTTCATTTTTGTTCGCATTTTTATTAAAGGAAAGTTTCATTTGACATTTGATTGTTGTTTTCTTTTTGCCAAAAATTCCGATTTTTATCTTTTTTCAATAAATATACCATAGATAAGATGTGATCATATCATCGGAATAACTCTCAAGCCTTGCGCCCTAAATTATCATTTGACTATTTTTTTTTTGCTTTTATAAGTTTTCATATTGTTAAATGTTGTTTTATATTGAATAGACACACACACACCTGCGGAATATAAGACATTATAGTCCCGTATGCAACTTTAGCCAGGACCATTAGATACTAGATCAATAATTGGATAATATTATCATCATATCATAATATCAACAGCACGATCTTTTGACACATTAACCAGCCCAAAACCGATGGTTCCCACATCGTATACTCGAGGGCTCTCCAAACTATACAAGCAATTGAAGCGGGAACAATTAAGATTTGGCATCTTACCTTTACGCCATCCATATCCACGCTTCAGTTTATTGAGGCTCGTGCGATGTTTGATAGAGAAAAATTGAAAATTTAAGCGGGTCATTTGATCGTTTTGACCATCTGCCAAAAAAAAAGAGATTTCAGGTAAGAGATATTAAGATAAATTTGGAGAATAAGTTTTCACAGTGACGACTAAAAATAATTTTATATTTTGATGGAATTTCTGTAATTGCATACATGTATCTTACTAGCTAGTCAGTTATATTATAAATATTTATTTATTTTTATAATTAAGAATTATTACATACTTGCAAAGTTTTTTTTTTAATTTTGAACGAATAAGGAATAAATACGTTAGGTAAAATTGATAGGAAATGAGTGTCAATTTGTTCAGTATTTGTTTGTAGTTGGGAAAAATTAAAATGGATAATTCCTATTCACATTATGTGAAATGAATATTAACTTTGTCAAGAAGTTTACAGCGTACAGAAGGAAGAACCTCAGACTATATAAAGTATTGATCAGTCATCAGTGTGACGAGAGAAATCGATTGTCTGTGTTTTTATCCGTTTGTCTGTAGGTATGTCTGTCTGTGTCCGTCGGTTTCTACACTCAGAGAAATATACACTCATATTGAACAAAATATATTTAATTCAAACGATTTGCGCTTTTGATTTGGCTCCACAAGCAAATGCGTTTAACTCTAACGAGTGGCGTTTCTTTCAAAAGCACAATGAGTTGTAAAAAGGCGTTTGAATTAAAAGAATTTGCGTTTACCTGAAAAGAAGGAGCCAGTCGATTTAAACGTATTCTTCATTGAAATAAACACTTATTCTTTGATTGTAAACGGGTAACGCATTTTGAATAAATGAAAGGCAATTGTATCAGACGTCTTCGTTTTTATATTGAACATTTTTGTTATTTAAATTAAACGAAGCATTTTTTTTAATGAAACGATATGTATTTCGAAAGTAACATATCCCGTTTTCATTTCATAGAAATTACCCCATTCAAAATAATTGAGTTTTACATGGAATTAAAAGCAAACTCTGCTGAAATAAAATAATACATTCCGCTTGATTGTCCATTCTCCATTCGATTAGATACTCACTGCTACCTGGGTTGACAAATCAATAAATAATAAAACTTATGAAAACTTCAGGAAAACACTTTATTTTTTATTTATGTCTAATTATGTCATTCCTCCAGATGAATGCAAAAGTACATTCTCGAAAACACTCTTAACATCGACGAAGATTCTAACTAATGACATACACGTTTGTTGTTAGACACTACACATTTGTACACAATGAACATGAACACGTGAGACTCATCGGACCGGCCAGAAGTATTAACTACTTGTGCTACGTTGAAACAAATGATATTTTGGCATCGCGTCCTTTATGTATGTGTATTTGTTACGTAAAGGAATGCATACACATTACTATGTAATGCGGAATCTTTTGATTTAAACGACCGCCGTTTGGGGCTTAGCTACTCTTTTGTTTTAAAAGAAATTCTTTTAGCGTAAATGAGAACTCGTTCAAATCAAACGAGATTTTTCAAACGAATACTGCGTTCAATTTAAATGTGGAGCTTTTAATATGAATGTGCGTTTTTTTCTCTGAGTGTATGCAAACTATAATCCAGTCCATCAGTTTTGAAGCTCTCGGGCTGAAATTTTGCATACATGATTCTTTCTAGTATACACTGTCATACATTGGAACGAATGGAACCTCACTATGGCATCATATGGGGCTGACATAGAATCCAAAATCCAAAAATGAATTTTAATTTGATCTGTCATTTCACGGCATTGGGCGTGGTAGGTAATGCTAAATCGCACTTTTAATTTTCTTCTCCTATATCAGACAACTTCTGGTTCTAGTCATATTTAAGTATTTGCCGTCCATTATTCTCAAATGCATCAAATCAACTTAACAAATTAAGAATTGTAAAAGTGTTAAATTATTTTTCGTCTCTACTGTTTTCAACGTATGGATCTAATAATCAATTTTGATTGATTACCTCATCGCCCGCTTTGACTGACTCTAGTCGTGTTCTAATCACTTCCATAAAATCTAAACAATCATTTATAAAAGGAAAGATTGCCAAATGATTATTGTTTGTGCAGGCAAGCTCATTCTATATCGAACATTATGTGCCTATGCTCGTCATTCAAATGTAAATGAATTGGGATAAAACGTTAACGATCGTTCCGAAATATTTGTTATAGCTAGATCGGAACAATGATGGATAAATTAATTTGATAATTTTTTTCATTTCGGGTTTGGTGTACAAGTACTATACATAAATAAATAAATAACAGTCGCGATGGTTCAACATTGGATTAAGGCCGCAGATGTGTTAGTGACATCCAATTTCCAAAATCTTAACTGCTTTTTTGTTGAGGTGTTGGGATCAACAGCACGCTCAGCAGTGTTATTTATCCCCATACATGGGTACTCGTTTAACATCTGAGTGAGATCATAGTCCGTCACATGCGTCGTGAGTTCTAAAAACATCATAAACTGAATTCGTTTACGATGAGACTCGAGCCCACCACTCTGTGCAACGAAGGTGTGCGCACAGCGCACTAACCTAAGCTGACCAGACGTACAGCATTTTGCTGTACAGTACAGCATTTTGACCTGTCGTACAGCATTGGGAAATGTACAGCAAAGTGTACAGCATTCCCCATGACACACAATGAAACCTAATTCACCAAATAATAAGCTCGTCGGTGAGACTTTTGATAAGTATTTTCTGTTTTTAAGGTGCAAAGTCTGACTCCTGTACCCTGTATGATTGATAATTTTGGAGATAATCGCGCTTTTATGTTTGACCAATCGTTCATTTTCGATAACTCGGGAACCCTTCTCGATCTAGGCGCTTACATTTTCTCGGAAATTACGGCTGCCCATATAGTCCGAGCCGTGATGGTAAAAAACCGGGGTTTTCGAACTGTCGGAAATTAACCATCTTAAAAGTTGCGTTTAGTTACGGTGATATCGAAACGGTTGGTCAGCCGAAGCAAAACTTGACCAGTATAGCGTAATTAGACGTAATTAGACGCAAAAATTAGAGGTGTTCGGGGGTATGGGTAACTGTCGGATCGAACCTATTTTATTCGATAGAGGACCTCTCCGTGAGTCTAAAAACATTGGTCAGCCGAGCGGCAACCTGACCGAAGGGTTCGGCCAACCAGTTTAAAGGTGCAAATTTTTTAGGTGCGATGGGGTTTTCGGAACTGTCGGATCAAACCTATTCTATTCGATAAAGGACTGCCCTCTGATGCAAAAAATACTGGTCAGCCGAGCGGCAACCTGACCGAAGGGTTCGGCCAACCAGTTCGAAATTACCAATTCTGACGGGTCGATGGGGTTTCAGAACTGTCGGATCAAACCTATTCTATTCGATAGAGGGTCACTCCCTGATGCTAAAAACATTGGTCAGCCGAACCGCAACCTGACCGAAGGGTTCGGCCAACCAGTTCGAAATTACCAATTTTGACGGGTCGATGGGGTTTCAGAACTGTCGGATCAAACCTATTCTATTCGATGGAGGGTCACTCCCTGATGATAAAAACACTGGTCAGCCGAACCGCAACCTGACTGAAGGGTTCGGCCAACCAGTTTGAAAGTAACAATTTTGACGGGTCGATGGGGTTTCAGAACTGTCGAATCAAACCTATTCTATTCGATAGAGGGTCACTCCCTGGTACTAAAAACACTGGTCAGCCGAACCGCAACCTGACCGAAGGGTTCGGCCAACCAGTTCGAAAGTACCAATTTTGACGGGTCGATGGGGTATCAGAACTGTCGGATCAAACCTATTCTATTCGATAGAGGGTCACTCCCTGGTGCTAAAAACACTGGTCAGCCGAACGGCAACCTGACCCAAAGGTTCGGCCAACCAGCTTGAAAGTACCAATTTTGACGGGTCCATGGGGTATCAGAACTGTCGGATCGAACCTATTCTATTCGATAAAGGAACGCCCCCTGATGCTAAAAACACTGGTCAGCCGAACCGCAACCTGACCGAAGGGCTCGGCCAACCAGTTTAAAGGTGCTAATTAATTAAGTGCGTTCGGGGTTTCAGAACTGTCGGATCAAACCTATTCTATTCGATAGAGGGTCACTCCCTGGTGCTAAAAACACTGGTCAGCCGAACCGCAACCTGACCGAAGGGTTCGGCCAACTAGTTTGAAAGTACCAATTTTGACGGGTCGATGGGGTATCGGAACTGTCGGATCGAACCTATTCTATTCGATAAAGGACCGCCCCCTGATGCTAAAAACACTGGTCAGCCGAACCGCAACTTGACCGAAGGGTTCGGCCAACCAGTTTGAAAGTACCAATTTTGACGGGTCGAGGGGGTTTCAGAACTGTCGGATCGAACCTATTCTATTCGATAGAGGGTCACTCCCTGATGATAAAAACACTGGTCAGCCGAACCGCAACCTGACCGAAGAGCTCGGCCAACCAGTTTTAAGGTGCTCATTTTCAGGTCCAATACATATTTTCATATAGCTTATAGTGTCGTTACTAGGTGATTTCAGATTGCAAAGTGTGGTGGAGAAAATTTGTTCATTTCTTATTTTTTTAGGGTGCTGAGCTCGAAACAAGAGCTTCTCACCAAAATTTCATTGCGGAACAGGGTCAAAACACATAATATACAAGAAAAATGCAACTTTTTCGAGCAAAAATGCAAAACCGTTCATAATATGGAGCTACGTTAAAAATGGCAAATTTAAATATCAATTGTAGTAATATCGCTCAACGGATTTATAATATTTATGTCTCTTTGGACGTGCAATTATGTGCTCTCTAACATATTTATGGAAAGTTTTTCATAGAAATAAATAGTTTCAGAGTTATGAGCCAAATAACGGAAAACAGCAAACATTTCAGGGTTTTTCGTGATTTTGACCCTGTTCCGCGCAACGAAAATTTGGTGGCAGGCTCCGGATTCGCGCTCCGTACCCTAAAAAAACATAAGAAACAAAAAACTGTCTCCAACTCATTTTGCAATCTGATGTACTAGGTTTATCACGTAGAAAATACACTATTAGTAAAATTTTAAATATAAATAGAATGGAAGCAGGAGCGGCCCAATGTATGTATTTTAAATGGACGACAGCAAAGGTTTTTGCTGCCCACATGACGTCACCCATTTAAAATGTATTGTGCTGTTTTCCTCGGTAACATTCATCGCATCCCGTCTGTATCAACCAAATATTTCATGACTTTTCCCCAAACCGGATTCTACTCCCTCTCGTACGTACTACATTGCTACAAGCTCATTCATAAATTGCCACACAGCACACACACAGTCATAATCCTTGCAAACATGCGCACACGCAATCAAAAGTAAGAAATATCATCAAAACAAAAAACAAATGTATTTTCTGAAATCGCACGGTTCATCAATTGAGTCGTTTATGACTCTTTATGACTGTCGCTAAAAGAGGTCAGTTACTCAAAAATATTTATCCTTAATCTAAGCTTAAAGGGCGGCCAAATCATGACGTGGGGCTATCCTGCCACATTGATCACGATGAAGCTTAAATCATTCTTGAAGCGTGGTTGTTCACACTAGCTGTAGAATGCTGTAAGAGAAAACAAAGATAAAATGTATGAGCAATGTACGATGAATCGGCCGCGCCGGTATGCATAAACATTTTTTGTAAAATTTTCACTCTCCTCTCACCCCATAATGCCCGCAACTCTGCACGTACATCATCGGGGTCATCGCGTCGCCGAGACTGAAAATATATTGCATCGCAAAAGGTGTGAGTAGTGAGTGCGTATTGATGTGTATACTATATGTACATATGTATATTTACTTGTGTGAATAACCCAATTTGTAGAATGAGGAAAATGAAATGCGTTTCTTTTTGTCTCAGACCTCAGGTGCAAATTTGCGCCTTTCCTCGCAATTCTGATACACATTATCGAAAATTACTTGATTGAAAATGTCCCAAAACGATAGTCGGCCTCCTGAAAAGTGGGGCTAAAGGGGTGACAGAAGACTTAAGAGTTGTTGATATAGTTGCAGCATGTTGAAATTGTTCGAAGTTTTTATGGAAAACTTGTAGTGCGTCTACAAAATTAACGCAAGTTCCATTATGCTAAATCATATAGGCGATTCCTTCTGAACGGGATGTCATTCAGAACACCATACTTCATAAGGAAGACAAAAACCTTGAAAAGGACGGTCAGCAGACGAACCTGAAGTGATGCAAAAAGTGGGATTTTGCGAAAAACAACAATGATTTCTCGTGGCAATTTTGCAAAAAAAAACTGTTTGGCGACAAATTTGTACGATGTTTAATGTGCGCTAATTTGATATACTTCCCGTAGTCTTGCCTTAAATCGGTAAAAAGTTCAAGAGCTTAAACCAAGTTGCCGAATATTATTTCCCACATAAGTATAAAGTCAAATGTTGTGGACAATTGGGAGGGGGTGGCGGTTTTTTATTTCGTGAATTTATAAGAATTGGTTCGGAGGAAAACACACTAAAAGCACGCTGTCGAGGGTTGAGAGCTAACGTGGCGAGAGCGGGTTATATATTTTCGAAACCGCGAACTGTACAAAAAAAATTGTCTGAGCAAAAATGAAAGCTTACAAAAGTTCCTATAAAACTCATCTTACAAGCATATGTCGAATTCTTAACTTGTATCAACATATTGCTAATTTAAAAATCAAAAGTTTCATATTGAGAACATCAACACAGCATAGTCGGCATATCTATAGATTGGCTTTATGCATGTACGCTATATGGATGCTCTGTGAAATTATATATGAAATGAGAGATTAAAACGTGTAGGGATTGAATAATAATAAACAATAGCCTAAATTTCTATATCTTTATAATAATGCTACTCTTAAAACTTAAAATTTTAAAATTGTATAGACACACACGACTCATGGTACATACTATACCTAATGGATGATAGTACAGCTCATTTAGGTAGAATTTATGTTCTAGATGACCTCTCTATTTTTAACCGTTATAAAATTTTAGCATCTTTTGTAAATAGTGTCAAAAAGCTCGACTTGACGAGAAAAATTACTTTTTGCCACACTCTCAAATATTTAATCCGAGATTTGACTTCAATTTCTGAAAGTGCACAAACTTCAACATTAAATAACTCAATAACTCTCAAATAAATCATTTAAATAGCTTCCCAGATACTATCGTTCAAACTTTAAAGAAATTCGAAAATCGGTTTTTCGTTGAAAATACTAATTGTAAAATCGTAACTGTGCTTTGAACTCACAAATGTGCAAAGTTGACAAAAGTTGCCTCATTATGTTAGCTTTCGAACGACATATTAAAATGAGGGTCTTAGGATATGAAAAATTACAAACCTTACGTGTTAAGGAGAAAAAACGTGATCCTAAGAGAAAACCAAGGTAAACATTTCCTCAATTTTTATTGTTTTGTTTAGTAAACAAGATTTTTTATTTATAAAAAACGAAAAAAGAACGAAACAGTAAAATTATTAACAATAAGAACATGAAATACAAGTACTGGTCGAAGTTTCCCCTCGATATCGACACCTTTTACCTACAGAAGAGACTGCCTGAGACACCTTTTCTCTTTTTTGCTTGCAAATTGTTGGAAGCCGTTTCGCATGGCCTGCTAGAAGTCCAAATTTAACGCTGCTTTATTTCCATGTATAGGACTAAAAAATTAAGTTTACGATGAACCTATAGTGTCTCGGGAACACCAACTACAAACAATTGAAACGGCTTGCAACGATTTGCGAGAAAAAAGGAAAATGTGGAAAAAATGCCGATATGGAGAAGGACATTATGACGAGGACTTGAAGTATAAGCTCGTATTATTGATAATTTTACTTTTTCTTTCTTTTTTCTTTTTTTTTAATAAAAAAAAATCTTGAGGAAACTTTTACCTTGGTTTTTTCTTAGGATCACGTTTTTTCTCCTTAACACGTAAGATTTGTAATTTTTCAAATCCTAAGACCCTAGCTTAAAGACAGCATCAAGGGGGTCGCAGAAGAGGTCGTGGGCTATAAAGGCCGGCGCAGACGAGCCGAATGGTTCGACGACGAATGCAGGGCCTCGATTGAGGCGAAAAATGAAGCCTATCGCCAATACACACAACGCGCATCCCGAGCCAAGAAAGAAAGATACAACGAACTTCGGCGAGTATCTAATGGATTAATTAGACGTAAGAAACGCAAAAATTTTGACGAGCAGTTACAGCAAATAAACCAAAGATTAGCCAGTAAGAACAATACACAGGCGTACAAACTTATAAACAATATCAGGAACGGATATCAACCCAGGACAAGCCTATGTACGGACAAGGATGGTAACATCATCAGCGACATCGAAAGCATCAACAAACGATGGGCCTCGCATTTTGAAGAGCTCCTCAATGCACCATCAACATCCCCGCGGAGCCAGCTCTTGAGCAGTTAGCCGAACCAGGCCCTCCCGTTCTACCCCCAACAGTAGAGGAGGTAAGTTTTGCCATACAGTCGCTTCAAAATAATAAAGCGCCCGGCGCTGACGAGATCCCAGCAGAACTGCTGAAGCATGGTGGAACGTGCCTGACCAACGCTATACATGTGCTACTGCTGAAAATATGGAACGACGAGGTAATCCCCGAAGATTGGCGCAAAAGCATAATCTGCCCAATCCACAAAAATCTCACAAGGATGACGATGACTAATACCGTCTCGCAGGTCAGAGTGCAGAACCGACTCACTGACCTATTTGAAACTCATACTGGACTCAAGCAGGGCGACGGGCTGGCGCCGACATTCAACCTTGCTTTGGAGTATGTAATTCGAGCCATGAATATGGACAGCAGCGGAACGCTACTTATCAAGTCGACTCAATTAGTAGCGTATGCCGACGATATCAACATCATGTCTCGAAGGTTGGGCGATGCAGAAAGCCTTCTGCATAACCTCAATAACGCCGCAAAGGAAGTTGGACTACATATCAACGAAAGCAAAACAAAGGCCATGATGCAATCGAAAACAAGGACGCCAGCAAATTCAAGCATCACAGTGGGGGACCTTAATATCGAGTATATAGACAACTTCAACTATCTGGGTTGTAATTTATCAAAGGACGCCAACGAAACCGACGAAATTAAGCGACGGATACAACTAGCCAATAAGACATATTTCTCGGTCCTCCCTATTATTAATTCGAAACTTGCGCACAGGAACACGAAGCTCCGCGTGTACAAAACAATCATCCGACCCGTGCTATGTTATGGCTGTGAAACATGGACCCTCACCCAAGCCTCCGAAATTTTGCTAGACCGATTCGAACGAAAGGTCCTTCGGCGAATTTTCGGGGCAGTTCGCGAGCGAGACAATGGCGTATCCGGTACAACCATGAGTTGTATCAATTGTACGATGAGCTGGAAGTATCGAAAATCGTGAAGCTTCAACGTCTGCAATGGGCGGGGCATGTACAACGGATGGACGATATTCGCATGCCAAAGAAAGTGATGAACGCACAACGAATTGACGGAGCGAGGTTGCGTGGACGACCGAGAGCTCGCTGGAAGAACTCCGTAGGTGAAGACGCCCACCAGCTGCTGGGCTTCCGAAACTGGAGGACAAGGTCACGTAACCGCGACAATTAGAGGTCAACGATTCAGGCGGCCAAGGCCCGACGTCGGGCTATCGTGCCACATTGATGATGATCCATATAGCGTACATGCATAAAGCCAATCTATAGATATGCCGACTATGCTGTGTTGATGTTCTCAATATGAAACATTTTTTTTGTACAGTTCGCGGTTTCGAAAATATAGCGGAAATGGACCTGATAAGCACAAAAATGCGACAATTTAACCCGCTCTCGCCACGTTAGCTCTCAACCCTCGACAGCGTGCTTTTAGTGTGTTTTCCTCCGAACCAATTCTTATATATTCACGAAATAAAAAACCGCCACCCCCTCCCAATTGTCCACAACATTTGACTTTATACTTATGTGGGAAATAATATTCGGCAACTTGGTTTAAGCTCTTGAACTTTTTACCGATTTAAGGCAAGACTACGGGAAGTATATCAAATTAGCGCACATTAAACATCGTACAAATTTGTCGCCAAACAGTTTTTTTTGCAAAATTGCCACGAGAAATCATTGTTGTTTTTCGCAAAATCCCACTTTTTGCATCACTTCAGGTTCGTCTGCTGACCGTCCTTTTCAAGGTTTTTGTCTTCCTTTTGAAGTATGGTGTTCTGAATGACATCCCGTTCAGAAGGAATCGCCTATATGATTTAGCATAATGGAACTTGCGTTAATTTTGTTGACGCACTACAAGTTTTCCATAAAAACTTCGAAAAATTTCAACATGCTGCAACTATATCAACAACTCTTAAGTCTTCTGTCACCCCTTTAGCCCCACTTTTCAGGAGGCCGACTATCGTTTTGGGGCATTTTCAATCAAGTAATTTTCGATAATGTGTATCAGAATTGCGAGGAAAGGCGCAAATTTGCACCTGAGGTCTGAGACAAAAAGAAACGCATTTCATTTTCCTCATTCTACAAATTGGGTTATTCACACAAGTAAATATACATATGTACATATAGTATATACATCAATACGCACTCACTACTCACACCTTTTGCGATGCAATATATTTTCAGTCTCGGCGACGCGATGACCCCGATGATGTACGTGCAGAGTTGCGGGCATTATGGGGTGAGAGGAGAGTGAAAATTTTACAAAAAATGTTTATGCATACCGGCGCGGCCGATTCATCGTACATTGCTCATACATTTTATCTTTGTTTTCTCTTACAGAATTCTACAGCTAGTGTGAACAACCACGCTTCAAGAATGATTTAAGCTTCATCGTGATCAATGTGGCAGGATAGCCCCACGTCATGATTTGGCCGCCCTTTAAGCTTAGATTAAGGATAAATATTTTTGAGTAACTGACCTCTTTTAGCGACAGTCATAAAGAGTCATAAACGACTCAATTGATGAACCGAGCGATTTCAGAAAATACATTTGTTTTTTGTTTTGATGATATTTCTTACTTTTGATTGCGTGTGCGCATGTTTGCAAGGATTATGACTGTGTGTGTGCTGTGTGGCAATTTATGAATGAGCTTGTAGCAATGTAGTACGTACGAGAGGGAGTAGAATCCGGTTTGGGGAAAAGTCATGAAATATTTGGTTGATACAGACGGGATGCGATGAATGTTACCGAGGAAAACAGCACAATACATTTTAAATGGGTGACGTCATGTGGGCAGCAAAAACCTTTGCTGTCGTCCATTTAAAATACATACATTGGGCCGCTCCTGCTTCCATTCTATTTATATTTAAAATTTTACTAATAGTGTATTTTCTACGTGATAAACCTAGTACATCAGATTGCAAAATGTGTTGGAGACAGTTTTTTGTTTCTTATGTTTTTTTAGGGTACGGAGCGCGAATCCGGAGCTTGCCACCAAATTTTCGTTGCGCGGAACAGGGTCAAAATCACGAAAAACCCTGAAATGTTTGCTGTTTTCCGTTATTTGGCTCATAACTCTGAAACTATTTATTTCTATGAAAAACTTTCCATAAATATGTTAGAGAGCATATAATTGCACGTCCAAAGAGACATAAATATTATAAATCCGTTGAGCGATATTACTACAATTGATATTTAAATTTGCCATTTTTAACGTAGCTCCATATTATGAACGGTTTTGCATTTTTGCTCGCAAAAGTTGCATTTTTCTTGTATATTATGTGTTTTGGGTTTTGACCCTGTTCCGCAATGAAATTTTGGTGAGAAGCTCTTGTTTCGAGCTCAGCACCCTAAAAAAATAAGAAATAAACAAATTTTCTCCACCACACTTTGCAATCTGAAATCACGTAGTAACGACACTATAAGCTATATGAAAATATGTATTGGACCTGAAAATGAGCACCTTAAAACTGGTTGGCCGAGCTCTTCGGTCAGGTTGCGGTTCGGCTGAACAGTGTTTTTATCATCAGGGAGTGACCCTCTATCGAATAGAATAGGTTCGATCCGACAGTTCTGAAACCCCCTCGACCCGTCAAAATTGGTACTTTCAAACTGGTTGGCCGAACCCTTCGGTCAAGTTGCGGTTCGGCTGACCAGTGTTTTTAGCATCAGGGGGCGGTCCTTTATCGAATAGAATAGGTTCGATCCGACAGTTCCGATACCCCATCGACCCGTCAAAATTGGTACTTTCAAACTGGTTGGCCGAACCCTTCGGTCAGGTTGCGGTTCGGCTGACCAGTGTTTTTAGCACCAGGGAGTGACCCTCTATCGAATAGAATAGGTTTGATCCGACAGTTCTGAAACCCCGAACGCACTTAATTAATTAGCACCTTTAAACTGGTTGGCCGAGCCCTTCGGTCAGGTTGCGGTTCGGCTGAACAGTGTTTTTATCATCAGGGGGCGTTCCTTTATCGAATAGAATAGGTTCGATCCGACAGTTCTGATACCCCATCGACCCGTCAAAATTGGTACTTTCAAGCTGGTTGGCCGAACCTTTGGGTCAGGTTGCCGTTCGGCTGACCAGTGTTTTTAGCACCAGGGAGTGACCCTCTATCGAATAGAATAGGTTTGATCCGACAGTTCTGATACCCCATCGACCCGTCAAAATTGGTACTTTCGAGCTGGTTGGCCGAACCCTTCGGTCAGGTTGCGGTTCGGCTGACCAGTGTTTTTAGTATCAGGGAGTGACCCTCTATCGAATAGAATAGGTTTGATTCGACAGTTCTGAAACCCCATCGACCCGTCAAAATTGTTACTTTCAAACTGGTTGGCCGAACCCTTCGGTCAGGTTGCGGTTCGGCTGACCAGTGTTTTTATCATCAGGGAGTGACCCTCCATCGAATAGAATAGGTTTGATCCGACAGTTCTGAAACCCCATCGACCCGTCAAAATTGGTAATTTCGAACTGGTTGGCCGAACCCTTCGGTCAGGTTGCGGTTCGGCTGACCAATGTTTTTAGCATCAGGGAGTGACCCTCTATCGAATAGAATAGGTTTGATCCGACAGTTCTGAAACCCCATCGACCCGTCAGAATTGGTAATTTCGAACTGGTTGGCCGAACCCTTCGGTCAGGTTGCGGTTCGGCTGACCAGTATTTTTTGCATCAGGGGGCGGTCCTTTATTGAATAGAATAGGTTTGATCCGACAGTTCCGAAAACCCCATCGCACCTAAAAAATTTGCACCTTTAAACTGGTTGGCCGAACCCTTCGGTCAGGTTGCCGCTCGGCTGACCAATGTTTTTAGACTCACGGAGAGGTCCTCTATCGAATAAAATAGGTTCGATCCGACAGTTACCCATACCCCCGAACACCTCTAATTTTTGCGTCTAATTACGTCTAATTACGCTATACTGGTCAAGTTTTGCTTCGGCTGACCAACCGTTTCGATATCACCGTAACTAAACGCAACTTTTAAGATGGTTAATTTCCGACAGTTCGAAAACCCCGGTTTTTTACCATCACGGCTCGGACTAATAACTCGAAAAGTCGTGAGTGAACAATTTTGAAATTTAAATAACTTAGAGTAGAGCACCGTACTGTTCATTTTCGGTGAAAATTTCAAGGATCTAGCTGTCAAAGCTCAGAAGTTACAGCCGTCAAAAGATGCGATTTAAGGTGTCAAGTTTGACTCTGGTACGAGCGATATTATGTTTGCCAATCAGTCATTATCCATAACTCGATAACCAATCGAAATTTCTGAAATTTGGAACACTTGTAGAGCTGCTTGACGCACAATTCCTCAAGTTTCAAGGCCCTACCTATCATCGCTCGGAAGTTACAGCTGGCCAAATCGCACTTTTGTGTTTTCTAAAATTGTCCATAACTTGGAAATTCTTTAGCGAAATGTTGAAAATTGGCAGACTTGTAGAGCAACGCGCTGTCCATATTTGGTGAACATTTCAAGGCTCTAGCTTCCAAGGTTTAAAATTACAGCTGTCAAACGATGCAATTTTAATTTATCGCAAAACTGTACTCCAACAGATTCCCCTTTATAGGAAAAAGCATAACAAAGAAAGGACTCTGCAAGGGTTTTTAGATAAAGATTTTTGCCCACACTATGTCCTTTGAATCCGTTAAAATAGAGCCTAGGGAACATAGCATCACTAATGTAACCATGGAGAAATGCATATTCTCCTCCAAAAGGTGGAATTTGGCACACTTGTAGTGGATAAGAGTATTTGGCACTCTTCCACCGCTCTGGAGCTTCTGAGACTTCTCTACATAGCTACATTGAAACTGTACCTGGAAGGCTATCACTATGACTTAACAATTCTCGACCCAATGAGTTATCAGTTTATCTATTACAATAAACGAAACCAAGCTTTTAAGTAAGTAGGTACTTTGCGGGCATCATGAATAGCCAGATGCCAGATCATACGACTGTCCTTACATAAATCTTAAATTTCTGAAATCAATATTTTCTTTTATGTGTATAATTTGATTTCAAGTACTGTTTCGTGTTATAAGTTTATGTATTAAAACATACGTTTGTCCTTCACATGCAGATGATTTTTTGTCAATGAGAACCAGTGGCGTAAAAAGCATTTGGAAGGGGGAGGCGATCAGTGGTTAGGATTATTATTTTCAGCATAGGAGAAATGCAATAAACTCAGGGGTTCTTAATAAGGAATTTAATGAATAGTCAACACCAATCTTGTTTCTATGTTTTTCTACCGAATAAACAATATCTTTAGTCGTTTAAGTTCTGCTAACGAGATCGAAAAATGTGATTTCAGAGGAGTAGGTTCGACACAGCGAATCAAATATTGTTGTGAGGTGAACTTAAAATTGAAGGTTCTTCTGCAACATCGAGCGCAAATGTTAAGAATCGTTCCCGGAGTGGATGCGGTAAACATATAGGTCTCAATGAGTAGTTTGTCTGCAGCTTACGATAATGTTCTGCAGAGCGAGGAAGCAGAACGTAAATACGTTGAGGCAGCCTCTGTCAAGTAATACTGAAAGATAATCCGGTGGTTGAGTGAACGAGATGGTTGACAGAAAAATCCTACATAACTGCATATCGGATAGTATGATGCAGTATTGTTCAAGTTTAAGCCGCTTATGTGACGCTGTATAACAAAATTTTCTTAGTGACAACGCTTAAAGAAATCCAAATATGGCTGAGGATTTACCTGAAAACCGAATTCCGCAAGCATGTGTACAGCATTGAGTCTTCCTGGTCACCTTAACTAACCATACAACACCAACCAGACTACTATACATACTGAAGGACAAATTACCCTAAGATGTCAGTAATATATATTTATTAACGAGATGGAATCCTTTTCGTTAACAAAACTCAAAATACGAGTAGAACAGTATTTGTTAGCCAAACTAATGAATTTTTCACATTAAAATATTTCAATATAATCACCCCCTCCTGTTCATTAATTATCGTCTAATCATCTTTTGAATGTGGAAAAACAACAGTGTGAAATACTCTTAATTGATTCCACAATTTAATAACGTCCCCCCTGATCAAATTAGCCACCCCATATCGTTGTTGAAGAGAACCGAACTCCTTGTGGGGTCCCTTTCACACAACATAAGAACCACTCAATTGCATTATACGTTGGAGACACTTTGACGATAAGAGACTACATGGATATCGTATATAGGTATATATATGGATATCCTGTGTCAGCCAACTGAACTCGCCTATAATATGCATTCTTGCATTCCCCAAACACAAACATACGAGTTTGTACTATACATTCTCATGTCTATGCTGTTTCTGTTCAATTTCCGAAGGATATCTGAATATATCAACGGAGAATGTAAACAGGGAGCCGCATCCTGATTCAATGAAGAATCAGGCTCATGATACGGGTCTCCCGATATAAGCCGAGACCACCCTTGGTTCGTTGTGTATCAACGGGAATGTTCGAGCTATAATAGACTTTATTAAGAGCCAATATAAACATTTCTAGGGATTCTGGGGTGAATCATCGTGTCAATAGTAGAAATAGAGACAGAGAGAAAGAGAAAGTATTGTGAGGTTATAATACGAAAATTCCTGAAAATCGCAATAGAATAGACTTTTCACGGAGATGCATGACTATACGAGAGAGAAATGTCAAGTGACAGAGTCGATTGATTTGAATCCTACATACAATGATTAGAATATCGCTCAACTTTAATTGAAGTTTGATATTCAAGTGAAAGGACAATGTCGTGCGGAGTTAATTTAAAATTTAAATTTGTATTCATGCTATTTCTAATTACCCAAAGAGAAATTTAATCTGTAATCATATTCAATTCAATTAGAACCATTCGTTAGGCGCGCACCTATTTTTGCATGGTTAGGTGCGCGGTCTAAAATTGTAGCCCAAATTAAAAATTATAAAAAAATATCGTTCAGTTTTCATTTTTGTTCTGCTCAAACGCAGCATAAATAATACAAAAAAGGCAGTCATTTTTCCAGTATTTTTTACATTATCTTACTTAGATCGACAAAATGAAAAATACAAAAATAATTAAGACTCTCTCAAACCTACAAAAAAAAATCTTCGAAATGAAACATTAAGCAAGAGAATGCATAGTTAGAAATGACCAGTTTGTGGAATTAGCCAATTTTTTGGGTATCCATAATACAATATTCACATTTTTTTCAACACTCGGATTACAGTTACTTGCTAAGCAACTAAAACTGTAGTGATTATACTGATTGCATTATTACTCACAATATTCATATTAATTATTGTTCTCACACTATTTTCGCTAGAATTGATAAAAATTCGATCCAGAAACTATAAAATTTTGATTTTCGACTCTAGGATTTTCGTTAAAATAGTAATCTAATTTTTATACATATAAGATTGATCAAAATAACAGAAATTGTTTCCGAAACTAAATAACAGTCTTTTTTATTTGATATTAACAATTAAATTATTTTATAAAATATCTTACCTAAATAACAGAAATGATATTTAATGTTAATTTACAATTATTGATCAATATTACGTATTTCTCTTGATAAAATTATTTATTAAATTGAACATTTAAGTCAAAATAAAAACCTACTTAGATTATACTTAAAACTATTTAGCCAACTTATAAAATACTTCATATCAAAGTATTTTTTTAAGTCTCCCCCCTTAAAAAATAATATTTTTTTTTTATAATAAATGTTGAACAGGAATAATGTTTGCAATATGGAAGATATTTGATTCTGATTTTTTATGACTTGACTAGTATCTATTTTGTATATCGAGTTTGATATTTTTTCTAAAATTTTATATGGTCCAATTTTTATTTCATCTAACTTCTTCCTATTTAACCTATTTCCATTTTCAATATACACCAAGTCTCCTACATTTAATTTATAATCCTTTCTCTTTTTATCAAAATATTTTTTATTATAAGTATATGATTTTATTATATTTTTTAGAGCAAGCTTTCTATCTTCAAACAAATCTTTTTTTGTTTTTGCTTCTTTTATTTCATCTGGCAATATCGGTAGATCTTTCCCTACTAATAAATAATTTGGGCTAAATCCTGTTACAGTATGATCTGTTTCATTATATTTTTTAATACACTCATGTGCTACAGTTGTCCAAGCAATTTTGTTTTTATTTTCATTTATTCTACACTCTAAAAAGTGAATTTAAATCTCCGCTGAAAATGCGGTAATTTTACACTTTCTCCCGCTTATAATCACATACAGAGTGCATTTTTCAACAATTTCTGTGTAAAATAAGAAAATTACACCAAAATCGGTGTGAAATGTATTTTTACGCTACACTTCTGTATAATTCAGATTTTCTGGTGCATTTTTACAACGTTTATTGTGTTTAATTCGGATTTGTGGTGTATTTTTACAACGTGCATTTGAAGTTTTACTCATTTTTTGTAGCGTGCTCTCCAGTTGTCATACTTCAATCGGCTGTACTTAGCACAGTGTAACACATTTTTCCGAAAATTCTCTGTATTTAGAACTCATGTGTACACGCTCTGTGACTCACTTGTTTGAGTCGCACTCTACGATGCTATAGTAATCTAGAGGTCCCGAGATATAATCTCGGCGTGGTCCAAAATTTCCGTATATGTGCGGATAGGAAATATTTAGTGCTTGCAACATTACACTCCGAAATGATATGCAATGTAACGTTGACTCGAAATTGCCTATAAACGGCTCAGTTACGGTACTGAGAAGAAGAACAAGTGTACAGATCGCACAAAAAAGACCATATTGCAACCTCCCATGCAGAAAAACTGATCTCTCTCTCTGAACTGAAATCTTTACAACGAAAAAAGAGTGAAACCGCATTATATTCCTATTATTACGGAGTGTTTTTACACATAGCACGGTGTAAATTTGCTAATATATTGGAGTACTTTTTTTAAACATTTTTTATGTAAAATTACACTTGATTTGCAAATTTAGATTGCAGAGTAATTTCACTATTATAATAGAAGGAAACAAAGTTTCCTTCTATTATAAGAGTAAAAATTTAATAGAGTGTACATCTAATTTTATTGACAAGGGTTTGGTTTAGTCTTTCATTCAGTCCATTTGAAAATGGTGCATCAACTGCAGTGAAAATTATAGGTATATTCTCCAGAATTTAAAAACATTTTAAATTCTTACGAATTAATTCCTGGATATTGATCTGAGAGAATCATTCCAATTTTATTATCTTGTAATACTTTTTGGACTAATTTTATGAAATCGACAGAGTTTTGAGTTTTCGAAGTAAGAATGTATGCATATCTCGTGAAGTGATCAACAAGAAGATGTAAATATTTTTTTTGTTGATCTTGATCCTCCAAATCCACCAATCGTATCTATGGATACAATTTCAAAAGGGTAAGTAGCGGGACCTAAATGGGACATTAGTCCGTACTTATTTTTATTTCTTGATTTGTTTTTAATGCAAATTGAACAATTTTCGCAATTTTTTCCAATATTATATGCTAAATTTTTAGCAGTAAAATATTGTTAAATTTTCATTTGAACTTGTTTTTTTCCAATATGACAATAGTGATAGTGAATATTTTGTATAACTTTTCGACTAAATTCTTCTGATAATATAATTTTCTCTTTTTTCCCTATTTTTTTGTAATAAATCCGTTTTTTTTAATTTCAATTTGTCTTTATTACTAGTTAGATCTGAATTGGTTTTTTGATCATTTAAAATATCTTTTAAAGTTATTAAATTTACGATCTTAAAATTTCCACATTCACTTTCATCTGCTTCTAACACCGGATTTCGGCTTGAACAGTCAGCTTCTAAATTATATTTCCCTGGAGAATATTTTACTTCAAAATCAAATTGCGATAGATAATAAGACAAATCTCCTAATTCTTCATCTGTTCTAGATTTAATATTCATTTTTTCTAAGGGCTTATGATCAGAAAAAACTGTAAACTTTTTACCCATGAGCCTATGTTGCCAATATTTCACTGCCTCTTTTATTGCTAAACACTCTAGATAAACAGCTTTCTTTCGTTTTTGGTTTTCATTTAATTTTCTGGAAAAATATGCACAAGGCTTTTGATCTCCATTCTGTTGTGTTTGTTTCATTACAGCTCCTATACCTTGTATACTTGCATCTGTGTAAATATGTATTGGTAAATTTGGATCGAAAATTGCTAAAATAGGCTTAGAGTATAACAAATTCTTAATTTTATTAAAAGATTTCTCACATTTATCATTCCAAATGAATTTTTGTCCTTTTCTTAGAAGATTGTGTAATGGATCCAATATAATTGATATATTCTGCACATATTTACCATAAAAAATTATTTTTCCTAAGAATTGTCTAACATTTTTTTGTGTTTTCGGAGTAGGAAAGTCTTTTATAGCTATCAAATTATCTTTAAGTGGACTTATTGTATTGTTTTCAATTATGTGTCCCAAATATTTTACCGAATTTTGGGCAAAGTTGCATTTAGAAAATTTCAATCGAAAACCTTCCTTCGAAATCGCTTCTAATAGCAAAGATAAATGATTTATGTGCTCTTCAAAAGTTTGTGAAAAACTAAGTATATCATCTATGTAATTTACAGCAAAATTTGATAAATTGTGTTTTCTTATAATACTACTCAAGATTCTCTGAAAAATAGCTGGTGATGTTTTCAAACCAAAAGGTAAACAAGTCCATTGAAAATGACCTTCTTGAGTTACAAAGGCTGTTTTTCGTCTATCTTCAATTTTCAAAGGTATTGACCAAAATGCTGAGTTGATATCCAATGTTGTAAAAAATTTACAACTCCTAGTTTTTTCCATTAAATCCTCTATCAATGGAAAGGGCTGTGATTGAGGAACTACAATTTTATTTAAATCACGAAAATCTATACATAATCTTGTTTTCCTTCCTTCTTCTTTCTTAAAAGCCAATGTCACTGGAGCTGCAAAAGGGCTATATGACTCTTCTATCATATTTTTTTCTAATAATTTCGAAATCTGATTCTCTATTTCTTTTTTATCTTCTATAGAACATCTGTATGGTCTTTTACTACAATATTTATCTATAATTAAATCAATGTGAGCCTCATAGTCTTTTACAGTTCCTATATCATACCTATCTTTAGCAAAAATCGGACTATATTTTTGTATTAAGATATCTATTTCAGATTGTTGTTTATAATCTAAATGATTTACTGAAATATCAAAATCGATTGTTCCAATATGTTCATTAAAATTGATTTTATTTTTTTCGTTAAAGTTATTTTGTTTTGTTACTTTTTTTAATGAAAGTTCGTGAACTATTTCACTATTTTTATGCTTTTTTATATTGTTTTCAATCGATTGTTTAATTTGTAGCTTTTCGTTTTGGATCAATTTGAATTTTTTTATGCAATCTAATCCAATTAGCATATCATAATCAAAATTCTCTTCGTCTACTACAAATACATTCATGTTACTTTCAATATCAAAAATCTTAATCTTTAGGTTTATCATTCCTACATCTTTTTTCACACCATTAATCGTTTTTAAGTTATAAATATTCATATTGTTATAAATTTTTGTATTTTGTTTTGACAATAATTTTGAATTTATTAAGGAAACATTTTTGATCCTGAATCATAAATTCCCAAAACTTCTAGTGTATCATTTAAAAGTAATTTAATTTTGATTAATGGTGGCACAATTAGTTTTTTTTTGATTAGCTCTATTTAATTCAATTTCTAATTTAGAATTATTTACATTTTTTATCATTTGTTCTTTTTTATTTTTTATTTGATTCGAATTTTTAAACCAACATGCAGATTCTGGATGGAAACGGTTTCCCTTGTTTTCATTTTGGCAAATTTTACATGGTCGGTCAGTTCGATTTTCATTGTTAGCGAAATTTAAAAATGTATTGTTTTTACTAGCATGATTTATTTTGTTTGCGAAATATTCTAAATTTCTAATATTATTAAATAAATCTTTCGTTTCTTTCAAAGTATTTCTATCTATTTTATCAACAATAAATTTTGGCAAACCACACGCGATTAAATCAATTAATGTTTCCTTATCAATTGATTTATTGGTTTCCAATAACAATCTCTCCTTTCTTAAAGCATATTCCAGTAGAGAACCTTGAATATACTTAAATGTCAGGGCATATCTAATTAGTGACCACCCATTTTGTGTAAAAGTTCGGATAAAATTATCTTTCCAAATCTTCCATGATGAGTCAATGGTGTGCTTTAGTAGCATTGAACTATATCATTCCAGACATGATTCGTCTAGGAATAGTCTAAATACTTGAATTTTTCGTGTATCGTTTTTAATATCCAAACGATCACATTCACTTTCAAAAGTTTCTAACCATTGATCAACATTTGACGTTTTTAAATTAAATTTTGTCAATGAAAATTGTTCGAAAATTATCTTATTACTAATATTACCCATATTTTGATTCTTTTCTTCCATAAATCTTGTAAACAATTTGGTGAAAGATTGTTCCGAGTCTTCTGTTTGAATGTTCATTTGCTTTTGTACGTCTATTATTTCTTCTAATACATATCCCTTGAATTGAAAATTTCCGTTTTCATCCACATAGGTTTTCCAAATCTCTTCATTCGTTGATATCCAAACTTTTCGAAAGTCGTTCTTTGATTTTAAACTGTTCTTGATTTTTTTGAAAATTTCGGTTTTCATGATAGCTTCATGATTTGTTATTGCTTCCAATTCCGCTGGAATCTTAAATATTTCACCATTTATGTTTGATATGCTGGTATAAGACATATTACATTCGTTTTCTTATTTCTTTCAGCTTTCAATACGAATTCAACCTTAATCTTCTGCGTTTTTGTTCAATAAATATCGTTTTATAATATTGATCAAAATAACAGAAATTGTTTCTGAAACTAAATAACAGTCTTTTTTATTTGATATTAACAATTAAATTATTTTATAAAATATCTTACCTAAATAACAGAAACGATATTTAATGTTAATTTACAATTATTGATCAATATTACGTATTTCTCTAGATAAAATTATTTATTAAATTGAACATTTAAGTCAAAATAAAAACCTACTTAGATTATACTTAAAACTATTTAGCCAACTTAAAAAATACTTCATATCAAAGTATTTTTTTACATATGTACATTTATCTTGTTGTTGTCAGTCATTTTACTGTTGCTATTTTCTACAATTTTTTATAATAATATTTTTATTTTTAACGGATATCGATAACTACCAAAAAAGTTATTTGATTAGATTAGGCGCGCCAGCTACATTTTAACAGCTACTAAGCAGCTCGAATAAATTTGGTTTATTTCCTGAAAAAGATCGCCATTTGAAGAAGTGTGGGCTTTAAGCCCGCGCGCCTAACGAAGAGCTAAAATATCGTGATTTGATTTTTTATAGTTGAGTTGTTACAATGTTTTTTATACGTTAAACTAATGAATTAATTTATGGAAATCTGAAAAGTATGAACCGTTAGGAACCGTTTTTATTGTCTGTAGTTGTCGTTTCGTTTAGTACTAGGACCTTATTTTTTAAACCCATTTGACAGTTAACCTAGATACTTTTTTTTCCGGTACAAGATTTTTATGCGGTTCTGAGCCCAAAGTAACACAGTGACAATGTAGGTCTAACCAATATCGAAATTTGTTCAAAGTTGTTTGCTTTAAATCAGCGTGTAATATTTTGGTACGAAATCCTACCGATAAAAGTCCACCCAATCAAATCATTAAAACGGCAATTCGATTTCCATTCTTAAAAGCCTATTTTTGCTTTAGTTTTTACGCAAAAAAGAGTTAATTTTAAACGGCTGGATTTTGACCGGGTGGATTTCGCCGGATTGGATTCTGACGAATTTGATTTTCATCCGTGTAATTTAGGCTTTCTTGTATTTTGTAACACTAAATTTATTCTTCGAGTCACAACAATAAAAAAAAACTAATCGCAATTATTCAGTAAGAACAAATACATAGAGAAATATGTCTCACCAACTAAAAATTACTTCCATTCAAAACCATGCACGGTCTAGTCATAGTCTCTACAAACATACACATACTATTTCTAGGTTAAGACTCTCCCATAATAGTTTTGATCGTTTATTTTACTTGTTAAACAAGATTTTCCTTCACCAAAACTCGGCATTGTACAATAATCGTCTTAAAGATTTAAAACCATATTAGTCCGTTATCCAATAGACGAGTATAGTCAACCCTTTCAAGACTTAAGAGACCTATTACCTACCAAGTCAATTGGAAAAACATGGTTTCAAGGACTTCACTCGAAAACTTCCTAACAAAGGGATATTACAATTGAAAATTGTCCATTAAATACTAGGCGTCCAATAGGCGACTCTTCAACAAGGACTTATTGAATAAACGTGAAAGAAGCTTGAGGATCTAAAAGAGTTAAGGACTCTTAGATGTTTCATACACAAAAATTGCAACAATGATAAGTCTATTATCATTCTGTCAACCAGAAACCATATTCCGAAGTTGTAAAGGTACTCGTAGCTGTAATTTAGACCGATATGTGTGTGCATTCATACATACGAATAGTGATGTACATATCTATGATGCTCTGTAAAAATATTGAATTATTCGGTATTCACGTTCTTTCAATCCTCTGTATACCTAAACAGTTTTTCTTTTCAATAAATTAAAATATAGTGACTTTGCAATCATTGACCATGATCAAAATAGAATTTCTTTAATTATTTCTTTCAGCTGGGGCTGGCCGCATATGTAGTTTTCATACTCATAGTACATATCTATTCTATTTAAAGCATTTAATTATTATTCTTCAACAATTTGCCGACAAATCGAATATATGCCAATGAAACGAACATTTCAATTTAAGTGAAATGTATTGTCAATGGCCTGACAAACGTTTCGTTAAAGTAAAAAAAAACAAGTGAATTGATTTAGACCCAAATGAAGGTAATTTCAAACTGATAAAAAAGCAAAATTTGTATAGTTTTATTACTGCCCGCAGCGTGCACCCATGTGCCGTTCGAAAATTTCCAAAAAACGCGCATAGTTCATTATATGGTATGGTTGCAAAGAAAACGTCATCGTCGTCATTGAACAAACTAATTTTCTCTCTGCAGGGACACTCGCGCGTACGCTCTCTATGAATATGAAATTCGTAAAATTCACATAACTTTGAAAATAACAAAATTATTAGA
Organism: Microchrysa polita; assembly: GCA_949715475.1. Lineage (NCBI taxonomy): Eukaryota > Metazoa > Arthropoda > Insecta > Diptera > Stratiomyidae > Microchrysa > Microchrysa polita. The sequence continues at coordinate 87,093,100 of OX454420.1, read as the reverse complement.
CTCCATAGTGGTGCTGCTACTATTGTTATTATGACCAATCAATTTAGGCGATTTTTCTTTATTTAATTGGAATCTAATTTGAAATTTTTATGAACGGTAACTTTTATAGGAAAAATTCCATTTCACAACCTTTAGAAATCTTTTTTCTTCGTCAAGTTGTTCGTTTTGTTTCGTTTGTTTTTATGTTATCTTCTTTAGAAAGGCTGGCTGAAGCGGTCAAGTAGCTTGCCATTTTATTAAAAAACATTTAAGTTTGACGATATAAACCTACGCGAGTGATTATTGAATTGACATCATGCTGACATGGAAGCTAGATTGCATACTACAACATTTAGCAAATGAAATATGCGGTTGAGTGGAAGCTAAAGAGAAGCTAAATATCATGGAAATGTGCTAATGTATGTTTTAAGTATAGTGGTGAGATAATATACATAGGTATTTGGGGTCTTGGTAAGTAGGTAAGTAATGTATTCAATAAGCGAGGCACCGATTATACATTGGTTTTATGTGGTTTTGCAATAAATTCTTTAAGCTGAGACAAGAATTAATGCTGATGTGAACATCTTTAGAACACTAAATACATAGTACATACTTCATTAAGCTATTTTTTTTGGATACCTACATAATCCCGAAAAACAAAATCTCGCCCGTTCATAATCTATAGTTGAAAGTAACTGCTACCTTAGTTTGCTTTTGGATGCGACCTTCGGATCGGGACTGTTCCCCTCGGTTTTTAGCTAGTAGCAATTCTTTACCTAGTAATTCCACCAGCCGGTACAGACCGATATGGCTTTTCCTTGTGATAAAGTTTAATCGTCTGTGCCAAGCCTCAACATTATTTGGTATTTTTCCCATGGATAGCAGATTGGTTTGGAATTAATTATAAATTCCAAACCAATCTGCTAATTTTTTGGCATCTGCATCCTCCGAACTTCGTGTCAATTCGGAAAAATACATAGGTATTTTCACTAATATTGAAATTGAATATCAACGCCTTACTGAAAAGAGAATACTAACTAGCTTTCACTTTCCAATCTGTATAGAGCCACCGAAATAATTATAAGTTCACCCATAAAAAGCTACATAATAAGCTTTTCCAGGATATTTCGGTCAATTTCTTCCCAAGCTTGGCGGATCGCTCCTTTGAGCTCCGATACGGTCTATGATATTGTTTTCCATGGGCGTAAACCTTCCTAACATGTATTCCCCATAAATTTTCAATGGGGTTCAGGTCGGGGCTACGGGCTGGACAATCTAAAACTGTAATGTTTTTCTCTTGGAACCATTCTGTTGTCGTTTGCGCCCGATGGAAACTGACATTATCCTGTTGGAAAATAAATTCCGGTCCAATAATTGACGCGGCATGGTCAATGAGCGTTGTCTCCAATATCTCCACATAATCACTCACGGTCATTTTCGGTTTAACCCAGGCCAAAGGTAATTTCGCTGCAAAAGAAAATGCACCCCAAATCATCACAAAGCCACCACTAACGTCTCGGCTCATGGCAACTTCTCGTCCTAAATGGTGCCTATAATATTGAACACCAACGGACCATCCAGATTAAACTTCTTTGAGTCACTGAAAATAACGCTTTTCCACTTTTCGCCGGAATCCATATGTTGTTGGCCCTATTGAAGACGCTTCGCCTTATGATATTGGGTCAAAGGTGTTTTTTTCTGCCTTTTGATGAATTTGAGGTCCTTGTTGGAGTGTAGAATCTGCTGGACACGACGCACACTTACAGGTAAATTCATTTCGCTCCGGATTTCTGATGCGAAGGTTTTTTCCTCAGTGGCATTTCGGACAATAAGTCTTTTTTCTCTCGCAGTAACTGCTGGTCGCCGTCCAGATCTTCGTTGTTTTCCATAGTTTTCACGAAACAGGAGGAAATAGTTGACGACACATGATTATTTGCAAGTTTTTTCTGCAATTTTGCGGTTTGAAAGACCGCAATCCTTATACGCTATTATTGCACCTTGTTCTTCGACTGTAAGGGAAACGCCACGTGGCATGTTGCCACAACAAAAAAATACCGGCGTACGGAGGGCTGCGCCCGCAATACGAGGGTTTTTTAGAATTTTGATGCATAGTGAATATTTTTTGTACATATATTTTATAAGCAATAGATACGAATTATGCACAACATTAATGAAATACTTCCTGTAAATTTATTTTTGGATTGGTCTAAATAAACGCCAACCTTTAATTAGACCAATCCAAGAATAGATTTACTATTTTCCCAGTCTGTATAAAAGTACTCCAAGGCAAATCTACAGGATTTTTTCGATTTCAGATTTCTGATGGCCTTTGAGCAAAAAGAAACTCAGGCAAACGTAAGGATGGCTTGGCATTATATATAACTGAATTATTAGCTATAAATCTACTGTTACTGTTTTTTAAATCAAGGTAAAGCAACTTATATGAAATGATTCCATTGTGTCCCCTGACATTAGAGCCCACGCAAGCTTTCCTATGAGTATTGAACAAATATACTTTTGCAGCTTTTCCGGGACACCCTGTTAACTTGGTCCTACAAACTTCAAAAATGTTTGTGGCAAACACTATTACCATTCTATGCATTTCCACAAAATTTCATGTACATTGTTTCATCAAGTTAAAAGACAGCGTTGAAGAAATGCTCAAGAGGCTTCCCTTGTATTGTGAAAGGCCCTTATACTAGATACTTACTTGGCTATATTTCCGGTTTGGATACAGTTATTCGAATGAAAATTCGTAAACATATTCCCTGTTTAATTTTCTAAAAACCCTTAGCAGAATTTTCATATTTGGAAACCTAAGAGGGGCTACACACGAACAAATTTAAATTTTACAAATTTACTGTTATTTACTTTTCCTTAGCAAAAGTCAACAGTCTTAATATTTAACGTATATAAGGCCATACTGACCAATCTTTGTGCAAAGTTTCATTTCGATCCCTATAACGGTTTAGAAAAACGGAGCTCGAAAATGAAGTTTAACTTTAAACGCCAATAACTTTTTTACCGTTACTCGAAACTGGAAAATTTTAACTGATATGAGATGTACTCGTCTAGATCTTTGATTTAAATACCCATACGTTAATCTCCGATAAAAACTAAAAAAGTCGACTTTTTTCAAACTTTTGGGACACCCTGTTATCTTCTTCCTACCAACTTCTAAGGTATTCGTGCCAAAGACTGTAACCATTCTACACATTCATACCAAATTTCATGACAATCGGTTGAGCCGTTTGCGAGTTATTTAGTGAACAGACGGACGGACGGACGGACGGACGGACGGACGGACGGACGGACGGACAGACGGACGGACGGACGGACAGACGGACGGACAAAATCGATTTCATAAGGGTTTTTTGAAAAAATTCTAAAAAACCCTAAATACTGAAACAACCAGTAATTAAAAAAATGTCTTCGTTAAGTTTCGTTTAGATGTTACCAGACCGTTTCCCGCAAAAAAAAACAAAAAGGACGAAAAAAATACTTCCGGTGCGAGAAATTCAAAAATAACGGGCGTGATCTTATAAATATTTCGCAACACTTAACGTGCGATTCGGACACTATTGAGTCTTCGGTGAAGCTGACGGTAATGATAATGACTTCTCCAAAGTAACAGTACTTCGAACCGGAAGTTTGTAAACAACACAATTAAAATCCATTTTCGAAATTTATAACGGTCCAGGAATTATTAAAAGCGAAAAATGGTAGAATTTGTGTGTGAACTTATATTTATTTCGGTGGCTGTAGCAGTATCATTCTTTTCTGCCCCGCTTTTCAATATCCCGTCACAAAAGGTAAGTATTATTTCATAAATTGCGCGTGCGATTTTTGAAAGAATACTTACCTTTGGTGACGGGATATTGAAAAGCGGGATTTTGAATAAGCGGTTTATTGAAATGACGGGATTTTGGATTGGCGGGATTTTGATTAGACGGGATTCTAATTGAGCGGGATTTTTAATTGGCGGGATTTTGAAATGGCGAGATATTGACTGTCGGGATTTAAAAAAAAACGAGAATATGATGGGCGGGATATCGTACCCAACCCAATTTTTTTATGAGAAAATTCAAAAAATTACTGTCGTCCTAAACCGCCTCTTAAGTTTTAGCGAAAGAGGTGCTAACCTCTTTGTTCCTCAGATGTATCAATGTCATGATTTTTCTAGTAGTACCTTACGGCACGGTGCAGATACGTTTAAAGCCAAACATTCCAAAAAGAATGAAGCTTAGATGCCCTTGCCCATATCCTCCCCTCTATACGCACTTAAATACCTAACATCTTTTTTGAGTATAGGAATCATTGTAAAGGAAATAGCATTACATATACTTTTGTTCCTCCTTAGGACATGTTGTTACCACAGACTCCGAATTTTTGAAATATTTGCGAAAAACTTTAATTTCGCCCCTTATAACCATCCCACCCCCCTTAACCCCACGCGCAAAGGAGCGAATAGAGGGCTTTATTTCATTATACTATACCCCTTTTGTGCTTTCATTTGATTCCCGCTTAAATTTTAAACTTTGAAATAATCCTTAGGTATAGATGTAATTTGCTGGTGCTGGACAATTAAATTCACACCATTATTACCCCAACTTCAATGTAACATATCAAAATTATGCGTATAGGCACTTACGACGCAATTGATATTTAATTTATTCACAATTTACAAGAGCAATATGTAACTGTCAGTGAGATGCCATTGTATTCAATTATTTGAAGATCATCAGTTAACGACTGTTTTCCCAAGAACACAACTAGATGCATCATTCAAACGCACTTCCAACAATATACATTCTCTGAAAACACAATCGTTTCTAATATACTAAGTGTTGTGCGAGTTCATGAAAACATCATTTGTCAAACGACTTCGTAGTCCATTGTGATCGTACTTGTTAGATTCTCTTAAATACAATGCCGCCCCTTCTTGACCCTTGTCCACAGAAAAAAAAACCAAATCGAATTAAACGAACCGACCCGAAACCCAGATGCCTTTTGAGAAATCATTCTTCTAGAAATAATTAATAACAATCGAATAAAAATGGTTTCACAAGATGCATGCGCGCATCACAAAAGGATGTGTTATCCAGAGACCGTAGTATATGACGTGCAACAACAAAAACCGATAATTCATGTGAAATCGATATGCAACGGAGACGAAAAACGCATATAAAGTCTACACACCAAAACCAAACTAAGCACCTACAAATGGTTCAACAAAAATGCCATTTGGATATTCTTTTATTTTTTCGGTTATAATTAATTGCATTCCTGGGACGCTGAATGTTTGGTCTCGAGCCTAAATTGGCCTAACCTTTGCTGCGCATGCACGAATTATCTGCTCACCTGCTATATATTTATTGAAAATTCAAATATCATCGTATATCGTGAACTTACGCTGGGATGGACTCTGGTGGAAAACGAAACAAATTAATTAGTGACTTTGGGTGCATATCGCGCTTACTTTTTATAACTCAACTTATGACAGTTATACGTTTGCCCATAGGGATTCTCGATTCTTATCCTTGGGCTCGTAGTAAATTAATTAGTGACTATGAAATGTGGCTACGCCCTTGGAACGCCCTTTAGAAGGTTCAGATTTCAAGTGATTTTCGCTGAGATTAATGATGGTGTTTGGCTAGCGGGTGGATTTAGGCAGTTTTGCACGAATTAATAATACAGGGCGTAATTTTTACTGATAGGAATTGAATTGATTTCAGACTACCAGATAATTGGCAGGATTGGCGTTATGTGGTTGTGTAATATGGGATAAAACAAAATAGGTGCTTTGGCCCTTTTATAAGTAAAAATGAATCAATTAAGGATTGGAATTGGCTGAAACCGAAAAATGAGATGAAATTGATAATGCTATTCATATAGCAGGCAACTGAATCTTGGTAGACGATATTGATAAATCCCGAATTCCAAGTTCTCAAAATTGTCGTTTTCTAAATGGGTGGGGTAAATAGAGAGTTTTAGGATGTCGTAGAAAATAGTACGAATAGGCTAGGCTTTGACATTCTATGGCTTAAAATTAAGTCACTCACACAAATTCCTTAAAAAAGTAGGTAGCTCACTTAATTTAAATTGTCACTTTTTTAATCGGATGAATGCACGAACTTTACCTATAAAATAAACTTTCGCAATCAGAAATGGAATAAAACTTATTAAAAAAATTTTAAAAGCTTCAGAAAATAAATGAGATAAAAGATCCTCATGACCATCAAAAACCAAAATTCCTTTAGGGTTTTTTTATTAAGAAATTTAAAAATAGTACAAGTATGCAGCTATTGAAATGATTTCGGTAATAAACTCCCATTTGTAATTGATGATTGTTTCGATTGTTTATTAAATCTATACAATGTTTCCTATGACGCAAATGTTGCATGAATGAAATGTTTAAACAAAAAATACAACAATATAATACTTACATTTTGTTCAAATTTCAATGCACCAATCTTCATGTTCATGTTAGCTGACAACTTCGAAAGTAATAGAATTTGTTTTTCTTCTTATCCCAATTATGTATCTGACTAAATCAACAAGATTGAGATAATTTTATCGTATTAACATCGAGAAGCAATTTGGGTCGTCTCTTGTCCGACAGTTCCTGATTGACTCCACTTCTTCATTTCGTGTCCGTTGAACTCCCGCGTAACAACATTACTATACATACATACTTGAATTTTCATTTCCAACCACCTCTTGGTCTTGGTCCACAATGCATGTTTCGGAGAGGACTTCTACGACGACGACTGTCTATAATGTTCTTATTTTGACATCTGTGCATATGTTTTCGTCGATCTGTCAGATTGTAATTTTGTTACATTCCAAAAAAGAAATTCATGTCAAGAGGGGGAGATTTGTCTATACTCGTGGTGCGTCTGCATTGCAGATAAATGTTACGATTGGGACTATTCGCATATGAGCAACGCAAAGAAGGAAGTCGATGATTCGTTGAAGGGTCTTGTACGAATTAATGAAACGAAACAAACAAGACAAACAAGTACACACGTTACATGGGGGAATTGAATTAGAACTACATACATATCGTCTCCACAATCATCATCAACAAAAACATCATCATCATCATCAGAGTCATCTTAATCAGTAACAACAAAAAATCCATCTGAATAATGGACGAGATAATCGAAGAAACGTATAATAACTAATCAGGATAAGTGGGATGCAAATTAATTGAATAAAGCGATCAATTGCGATATTGTGAATGAAAATGATTGACAGTTGAAACAATTTTTTATTTGTTGTGCGGTTGGTAAAGGTCAAGGGGCTGATGATTTGGCGAGATACAGATATGTTTGCGAATTACATTGACACTAATGAAGGGATATAGGTACCTACACATTGACCATGTTCGTGATATATTCGACATATTATTTACATATATATTTTTTAATGTCGCTTATTGTATAAGGTCTCACTAAAAATTTAGAATTTAAGTAATATGTACCATGTCCAATGGCGCAACCTGGATCTTGCCCTGGAGGGGGCTAACGACCTAGTTGGGTGCTATTTTCCAGTAATGACGCTATATACGGTAAGTTGAGACATTACCGCCAAAACGGGACATGTACCTACACTGCAGGCCGAGCGACTCGACGACATGGAGCGGTATAAGGCCGCCCACACACGAAGCGTCCGAGGCCATTTTTCGGATTCATACATTTTCTTCAATTTTAACAGAACGAAAATCACAAAAAAAAATGGATTTGGATTGACCGTGTGTGGGCGGCCTAGGGAGGCAAGGAAGAAGACGCTATACGGTGATCCGAAACAGAAAACAGAAACATATCGGAAACACATGGACATTAGGTTAGGTATAGAAGCCGCCAGGAGTAAAGCACCAAGCGTTAATCTATTGTGATACAAGCATATGGACATTACATTTGATAAAATAGAAATTTTTAATAGATGATAAAAAGTTATAAAAGACTTCGTCATGCTCCTGATTCTAAAGGAATTTTAGGACCAAGAAAATGTTAAAATAAAAGAATTCGGATGCGGATAGGAAGTACGCTACCAGTGATTCTATAATCGTCGCTCCGTTGAATACCGTTAGGGCGGTCATTATCACACGTTCAGGAGTGTAAATAGATAGATGGTTGTCCTACAATGTTTTACGAGTAAGGTTAAGGGGTGCATTAACAAATGGTCCCGCAACTAGATCATTTGTGAATATTAAGTACTACACAAGAAAAATAAGAATTTAGGCCGAAATAAAATCCGGATCGAAATTGGGCTAATGTTCAATGTCCCCAGTTCAGGAAACCATATCTTCTCAGGTGATATAGACAGCGGGAGAACAGCCATAGGACTTTATCAAATTGAATTTGGATGTGAATTACTATGAATGGTTTAGGGCCCCACACAGCGAATCCATGGATTATGATAGCGTAATTTCTGCCTCAATGCAATTGCAATGAACAATTAAAATGCTTAGTCAATAATCACATGTTTCAGCTACAAAATATTTGGAGTTCGGTATAAATTTATGGTACAACCACGAGTTGTATCAATTGTAAGATGAGCTAACACGTCCGCGTTTATCTTCTTCTTTATTGCAAAATTCTGATATTGCAAATTGCCAAGACTATCGTAACTGCTGGATAACCTATGTAGGAATGTGCTTCAAGAATTAGAATTCATATTTTTATAGGATCTTCAACGAAATTTAATTGTTTCATATTTCATTTTGTTATTTCCCAATTTTTGGGTCTGGGAGGGGCTTTAACCCCCTCAGCCCCTCCCGTGGTTGCCCCACTGACCATGTCTATATTAAAAGGTATACAAGTTCGAGGAATCAAACTCTATTTTGCTCTTGCTTCTATAACGCGTACCTAAAATGTCTCATCAAAAAATCTAACTAACTAAAAAGTGTTCTATTTTCCAAGAAGTAGTTGTGAAATTTCCTTAGATGGCGCACTACTTCAATTTCAATTTTCTCTGTTCTCATGTCACAAATATTTGCCTTCACATTGACTATTTGTCCACAAAATAACCATGCCTTCGCCATAGGTTGGATCAGAGATCCGTCAAACTATAAATGTGTTTACGTTGGGCCTTATAAGCGTTTTGCTTTATGCAATGACGAATCTAAGCCAACAAAAACTAAAACCGCTTTCTTTACTAAGAAAATGATAACATGTTTTCACGAATGTCTAAAAATGTCCACACACAAGATGCCACAACCACGAACCTCCATATACAAGGCTAACATAACAACAACCATTGATACTCCAGGAACTTCTAACAGCACAAAAAACAATACGCCGAAACTCATATAGCGATACAGATGAACAGACGCCAAAACCGCGAATGTCAATGCTTCATGTACGTATATTCATGTATAACGTTCAAGTTTCTCGGCCAATGCTGATTCGAATCTTTCGAAAAGTTAATTTTGTTTCTTAGGCAAAATGTTTGGCTACGATAATAATTTTCTTTTAGTATCCTAAAGGTTATTCTCATCTTGGAGACTATTCTAGGTCGTTTCTGATCGCTCTAGTCTAGTTTCAGAGATATTAAGGTTTCAGTAGTCTGAGAAAATTAAATTTTTGAAAATCTTCAAACGCCTGCGGATGCGTAAGGGTTAAGAATCCGGGGTATGTCAGGTACACCTTTTTTTTGAATTTATATGAGAAATAATTTTCCGGTGCATTTATGTTTTTGGACAACCTGTATACATGCAAGATTCAAGGAAAACAAGGCACACTAATGCAAATGTGTGCATGTGCAAATATCTTGAACATCATCATTTCTCAGTTAAGTTTATAACTTTGAAATATCAAATGGACAATATCGTAAATGGACAACCAAATTTATATCTTCCCATTATCGAAGATAGATAATTTTACATTTTTATTAAAATTAAAAAGTTCAGTACTTAGGTACATGCATTTACAGTTAAGATTTAAGCTCCCGAGATATCGAATTTGCTGTTTCAAACGTACGAACTTGATGCTCCAAAGCTATGAACTTGACCGAAAAATGGTATAGATGAATATTTCGATTTATCACAGCAAATTGAACCTTAGAATCGTTTTTTCACAAAACTATGAAAATATTAGATTCACCGTTCTGGCAAATAGGTGACGATATCAAAAGGGCATTCCGAGTACCTACATTTCGTCAACGGTGTTATTTTTAGTTAGAGTCATCGAGGACGAGGAAAGGACTAATTCTAGCATCTTTCAATTTTGGAGTATTTTTTTTGTTTCACTTCTGGACTTCTCCTTTCCGCTTTTAATAAGTAGGGGAGACCGGGGCTGGTTCTAACAGGGGCAGGTATTAACAGGCTGATAGACGCCAAACTATAAGACTGAGAGACAAACAAATCATGATTGTCCTGTTTGTACAACAATGCTAAACGTGTCGAGACCCGTCAGTTTAGTCTGCGCCGTGCGTCGCAGTAACGACAACGAGTTGTGTGTGGTGTGCCCATATGAAGAGGTAAACGATATTTTTTGCGTTTTTATTTTCTTGATTTGCAATCTTAATATAAATTTCAAAGAAGAGAAACTTTAACTTACATAAAAAGTGTTTATTCCGCTATAGATGCACTCTAATTTCTTGCTGCTAAATTATGTACTTATTGGGCAATGTGATTTCTGAAAAATTGGGCCTTGGGGTTAGTTTTAACAGAACACACGGGGTAAGTTCTAACATGTTAACACTTACCCCAATCGCGAGTTAAGTTCTTGTATTAGGATATTAAGGCTAGAGTTCCAATTAGATTTTTATTACCTGTTATTTTTTTTAAGAAGATATTTATTCAATTTTTTGAGTTTAAGAAAACTGCTATAAAAGCTAAAGTTTTGTTATTTAATTATCTTTAGCATTAAAATATCACTCAGTAGGTACTGAATATGATGATACTGATCGTTGTATTTAATTAATATGAGACTGAAAAAATTAAATGTTAATTTTGTAGATTAACTGGTGTTTAATTATTTGCAAAAAGTTCAAATTCGATGATTACCCTTCCTGTTAAAACTTACCCCAGGGCTGTTAGAACCAACCCCAGGCTAGGGTAAGTTTTAACTTGTGAGTTTCTTAGGAAAAAAAACCTTATTATTCAGAATGTAATACGTTTACAATAATTTTGATAATTTCTATTTAAAGTCCTATTAATTACGAATTATATGGCTGAAACTCATGTCTATAACGCAAAAGGTTGGGTAGCTAAGAAGTTTTGTTTAAAATTTGTTGGAACCAGCCCCGGTCTCCCCTAATTTTTAGCAGTTGCATACAACCATACCATGCTTTGAATATGTCGCTCGAAAGCTAACCTAACATAGGTATGCAAACTTTTGTTGCTTTAATTTACCGTTTTAGATAATGGGCTCGATTTCAGCCCTAATTATTCTGATATTTCCGCAAAATTTAAACAATTATATCTTAGAATATACGACTAGCTTTAAACGATCGGTTTTATTATTTTAATTTTATTATAAATTTTGTGCTTTCAGAAAATAATTTAAGTTTGGTTGTAGTTTGCCAAAAGTCGGAAATTCAATGTTTTTTAGAGGAAGTCATGGCTTTTGACAAGACTTAAACCCCGGATAGAGTTCGAGCGGAATGAAAATGAAAGTCAAAATGAAACGGTACAAGTTTATGGTGAATTTTGGTGAATTTCTCATCATCATTATTAACCCGGTATTTTCTTAACCTTTTCCGGGCTTTTGTGCAAAATAGTAAAAAGAGCAACATAGATGAGGAGCTCAAAAGAAAAAAATCGCGTTCTATTTCGTTCATTATAGCGTTTTTTATATTTTCACTCACGAAAAATCGTTTAAACCAACAACATTGTCCCTACACCACAAATGTCACACTGTTCGATCTTCATTTTCGTCAATTAGAAACATGGCGGTGAAGTGCCTACACCGCAGGTCGAGCAACGCGAAACCATGGAGCGGTATAAGGAACGAGACAAGGAAGAAGAAGAAACATGGCGGTGAAGGCGAACTTCACGTGGGATCCACAATGACAACAATATTGTCAATTTAAAATACACACATTGGCCTTTGCAACAGCAAAACTGGTCACCGATTTGAAAATGTATATTGTGTGATCTTTGTATAACATCGCAGGCGGCACAATACATATTCAACTAGTAAAATTTTACAGTTAACGTCCGCTGCTATTATTTTGTTCTCGTGATAAACTGCTTCCAGTCTATTTCATCCTTGACAATTAACCGGTCCATGGACAAAATGGCGCAGGAATTGTGGTAAGTTTCTGAAGCTGTCAAACCGATTCACTGTCCCCGGTGATTTCATCGGGGAAAATATGCGATGATCGGGGAATCGAAAAATAATACATAAAATGGCCGAGAAGAATTATGGAACCGTTCTCGGATTGAAGCTTATGGAATTCCCCAGCGTTTGCGACATATTCCACGGCAGTATGTATACATTTTCATTGATAAAATCGCCGCGGACAAAAATTTCATTTTCATTCCGCCCGAGGTCTATTCAGACCTTTACAAAAAAAACAAAACAATTACGCTCTAGCGGTCAAAGTTAGAGACAAAAATTGGTAAATTATTAACCGGTTGTGGGATACGCTGTATTTATTTAACAGTTTTTGTTATTTTTTTAATGTAAAAATCCACGAAAACAGATTACAATAGATCATTTATTAATTTTGCTGAATTTTGACGATTAGTATATAAGTTTCTTCATAGTACATCGACTTTTCTAGTTTTCTAGTAATCCCGTAAGAATTGCTTCGAATAGTAAGACAAATAAATAATGATATTTACGTGACTGGAAGCTTACGACATGTTGTAGTATCTATGCCGTGAATTTATTAAGTCTTCACCAACAAAGTGTACTCTGTAAACATGTATATGTACATACATATTTACTATAACCTCGTTACAATACCGAAAATATATGACCAATTACGACAAATACTGCTTGATCGACTCTCGACTTAAATTCATTCAAATTACATCCCCAATGTCGCCATGTGAATATCCAATAAAGTTTCACGCAGGCCCTTGCGATCCGATTTCCTGATAAGAACGTCCAAAGTGTTTAGTTGCACCGGTGCGGTGCAGGACCTCATACGTTCCGATCATGTTGTAATGAGTCTGCCTGCTGTCAAAGACGTTCTGTGATGGCAATCTTGTCTCCACCATCATGCGTAACGATCACAAATTCTTCGGTGACTCTTCAACATATGAGGAGTTTCAGAATACAACATCTTATGTCTTCTTCGTTACTGGGAGTCACTTTAACATTTTTTTTATTGAATTTATTTTATATACCTTTTATTTTTGTTTTATGAGAAAGCCTGTAAGTTTCATACAAAAGACCATGCAGCACATTGGCTTTGGCTCGTTATTTTAACTTTGCTTGGCTGGCGTCTAAAATGATCGTTTTTTGATGGCGCTTTGATTGAAACCAAGCGCCGTCATTTATTACCATGTACAACAACACTTTTTATGAGATTTCCTGATAGTATATAGAGATCGGAGATTGTTTTATTTTGTGTTGTATCAGATCAACTGGACATTATAAGCGATCTTCATTGATCTATCCGCAAGGCACATAACAAAAGGGTAAAAAATGTCATTTCAATTTGATCGAGGACCGAGTGTTGGTAATTATCGTCATCAATATTGAACCTTTGGCATTTTTAGTGGTAGTTATTATGTAAGATGTAATCTGCTAGAAACACGATCCATCAAGGAAGACAATGCTGAAATTTTTTTATAAGAGAAACAGAGTTTTGCTTAATCCTTTTTTTTTAAGTTAAAACGGGCTTTCGCTAAATTCGAAACACTTTACTACAAATTATCATCCGAAGTGCTCTCCTCTAGCAATGAACCTGATGGTTGCAACGAATTCGCCTTTTAATTTAAACTTGCTTAAAATATTGTGTAAAGAAATAGTCTGATGCTCATAAAATTTTCTGATTTTTTTCTTCGGACGATTTTCTGTAGTAGACACAATTAGTTAAGTGTCTCTGTTTCCTTATAAAATTTGCGTGCGTGTACATATTTGCAATCCTTATTCAAACAAAGAATCTATACAATGCAACTCATGCCAGGCTCGGATTGAAATCAATGTCCAAGGATGCAGGAATTCTATATGACCATGCACCACTTGCTGTGCATTATTGGGATTGCTCCTTTTCTCCTTTGCATTTAATTGCAATCTTATTTGCTATTAGATGGCTGGCAATTGAGGTGTTATCTTTGAAAGGAGACATTTCAAAATGCAACTTTAATGGTTGCACCTTTGAATGAAAAGACTCACCAGAGGGGGTATAGGCATGGCATACAGGACAGGATAATGTGAAGGCACCCAAGTTTTGTGTTAGACCTCATTGACCGCACGAGCCTTCTTTGTGCTGTTTGACTGTTTTTTTTTTTGTGAATATGCCCAATGGAAATTTTCGATTTTTTTTTATAAATAGAGACCGTTTTTCTATTCTTGTGCGCTTATTGAATTTGTCTGGACATTTCTGTGAATTGAAGCGCTGCCGATTATTAATGACTTCCTTCGCCCGTGGCTAATGTGGGTGTTCTCTGTTTTGAGATCTGTTTGCAGTGAACCGACCAAAAGGCGTGTTATGAGGCGAGCATATACGCAGCTGCTGTCCATCCGAATTCATCTAAATATGAGGGCAATATGTATGCGCAGATAGATGCGCAATCGTTTTGTATCTGTCATCATGAGGTGAATGATCCTGTCGCCTCTGTTTGTCGGAGACTTTTGAAATTTGATGCTTCAATTCGTTGTTTATGATTTTTAAGAAGATCATGCAGGCTATTTGAAATTGTTTTGGTTCGTTTAAAAAAAACTGTACGACAAGCATAAGGTCAAAATATTTTAAGTACCTAGATAATTTATCTATTCATAAAATTCGATTATTCCAACGCTATATAAAATCCCTAAAAACACCTTTTCATTCATGTCGCCAGTCAGTCGGTATTATTTTTATTTCATATCGTCCCCAAATAATAGCCTGCTGAATCGACATCAATCAAATCTTCTTGGATACTGTGTCTGCAGTAAAGTCTTCACGGTACATTACGCTAATTTCCCTTGGGGACCTAAAAGCGTAAAATACCGTCTTCACATATTTTAGTATTGAATTCAATTAACGATACCACACAAATTTCATTTTTCGTGAAATAAATCCCATCAATAATTTGCTCCAATAAATAATTTCTATATTGCATTTTTCGCTCGTATTCCAGGACAATTTTTTGTTTAATGTCGGCGATGTACGATGAAATGTGTGTTTGCCGTTTTCAAATCGCCTATACACTTTGCGGTTGTGTTGAACCATCGGATGTCCGAATGACAATTGAGGGATGGCACAATTGCACGCAAACGTCCCTATCGTCTCGCCTTCGGAGATGGTTGATCAATTGTGTGGTGTATGTAGGAATATATACGAGCAGCCATCAGGACGATGCAGAAAGAAAGGCCGATGCGAAGAAGATCCCACTTATAGAATGTTTGTATTTGTAAAAAAAAAATCGTTTATTTGTGTTGATGATGAAAAATGATATTAGGCGGGAGGAAAAAAATAAAAATGTGAACAAAAAACAGTGCAAACTGAGGAAGGAAAGATGATAGAGGGGAGTGACCGTTTTTCGGTTCTGGCTGCTATGCGCGGAAAAGATTAGGCTTACTAAAATGATGAAACTCTTTTTTTTATATTCGAATTTCTCAAATGCAGATAAAATATGAAAATTATGAAATGCCTTTGAAATGATGCTCTTTCCAAATCCTTGTTTTGAGAAGTACTATAGATTCAAGCAGAATCTACTTGTTTCAATTCAAGATTTATGTTTTTTCATAATAGAATTTGTTGTCACAAAAATGGCTGACATCAAGGGAAAAAACAGCCAAGGAGTATTTCTCTTGATTTGAGAAGTATGTACCTACTCTCATTGATTCAAATAAAATGCTTCTAACAACAAATTTCAAACAACAAGAAAATTTCAACCACTTTAATAGTAATTAAAAAAAATATTGCAGCAATCCAACATCGACTCTATGCATCCCAGGCAAATGCGCAATCTAATATACCAGAGAAATTATTGTCAGCGAGACACTTAACTGTTTCGACGACTCATGTGATGATGGCTCAGCGATCGTAGTTCATGAATCAATTCTAAAGAAATTGAAAAAAATTTCTGCGCTTTTCCTGAATGTAAAAAAATCTATAAGAATTATGAAGCAAACAAATGTATGAGCCTTGAGTTTAGAGAAAAATATGGTTTCTTCTTGAATCCAGTAAGTGTATCTCAAAAGTTTAAAAACATCATCGTCCTATTTTTGAAACGAACAAATTACTTATCGCAGTACCTTTCCCCTACATCATTCCACTATACACTCAGCACTGGTCGCCCTTTCGGACAAAATACACAGAACACTTACTATATACCATGAACCTTTGTGGTGCTGTTCATCGAAACCCAAAGAAGATTTGACTGGTCCTTGTGTAGTAATGTTTGTTATTGATGAGATATTGCCTGGGGCGCCATTGGGGGGCTGTACCCTGATCGCACCACAAAATTATTAAAATGTGACAGCTGAACGATTATGAGTAATCATTTCGGTCCTCACATTATGATTTATGCGATACTTAAGGTGCACTCGTTTACAGGCGCATATAGTTATGAATGAAGTTGGAGACTGCGGGAATGTGTACACAATAATCCTTCGTCTGGGTCACATGCATAAATATTTATGAGAGTCTCGTCTTTTAGTTAGTTAAGGTTCTTAGCGCTTTTGTTGTTAACAGATTGGTGACAATCGGTAAATTATTTGGTTGTGTTTTTAATGTGGAATTTTATTTGTGCATATTATTAAATGTATGTATTTTGAAAAAAATACTATACTGTATGTTTTAATTTCATACTCGCTTTTCCCTCAGTAACCCCGAAATGAAAAATTTGTCAATGCGTTATTGTTATTCGACGTTCAACATTGAGTATCAAAGCAGCATCTAATGACCCTTTATTTCCAATAAGTTGAGGAAACCCAGTTCCTGTTAAAGACATGGAAATGAAGCCCCGTTCTAGATATATTTTCACAAGCACGAGATAGACGTAATTCTAGGCTTAGTACATAGAGGGTGTCTGCATCAAACACAGTCATTTTTCATACCAGTTGATAGATTAATCAATCAATTAATTGACAATCTGTCAACGTGTATCGAACATGACTGTGACTGATGACTGAAAATTGTGGATGGATCTTTAGAGCAACATATATCGTTAAAGCCTTTTTTCGTTTTATTTGCAGCAACTGAAGTTACAATAGCCGCTCTGTGGCTCACTTGGTTGAGTCGCACGCTACGATGCTAGTAATCTAGAAGTCCGGAGATCGAATCTCGGCGTGGTCCAGGAAATATATAGTGCTTGAAACATTATATACACTCCAAAACTATATGCAATGTAACTTTGACTCGAAATAGCCTATAAACGGCTGGCGATCGAAATATTCAGAAACATTTCGCAAAAAGACTTCATTGTAATGTGTTAACACCTTAGGATCATATGCATCTATGGTGACTTTGTAGGAGAGCGCGAATCGATAGTGCATTTTTACACTTTCCACTTTACGTAAAATTGCAAGACCTTCAAGTCTATCATTGTCATGGTTTTTAGGTGTTTGAGCTATTGTGGCACCGGTACCGTATAGGGAATTTTATGGTCTTTTTTAAAACCCCGAAAGGAAGAAAAATGAAACGCAGTTGGGGTTTTCCTTATACTGCAAGTCTTTATTTTCTTCTAGCATACAATTGTTTCGGCAGCCACGTACTACCTTCTTCAGTGCTTGCCCTAACCCTTACCTAAGTTAGAAGCAAATAAAGACTTGCAGTATAAGGAAAACCCCAACTGCGTTTCATTGAACCAACTGCAAGAAAATGGACATCAACTTCAATTCAACCCGAAAGGAAGGCTTATGCAAAAATCTATAGCTTTCGTCTAATTCTTCTGAAGTTGAATGTCGAAATACTTATGTTCCGCAATGTCAATTATGAGCAAAATTGAGCAAAAATTAACACTAGTTTTCTGAATTGAATGACTTGAAACTGTGGAAAAAAATAATGTGCGCAAGAAGTGATTGTAAGACAATGCGCCAACTTTTAAAAGAATCGTACAAGCAACTTACTTTGGGAGAGGAAATGGAGATCTCTCTCCCTAGTTCCTGCCAACCCCTTATGGGGCATAGGGCATTAACTACGCCTACTCTCCACCTCGTTTTGTTTTGCGCCAACGGCGCTAGCTGCGACCATGTAAGATTTAGCGTTTTCGCTTCGCTTCTCCATGTGTTCCTTGGCCGCCCAACATGGCGTCTTGCTCCGGAGTCCTGTGGATTCCAGTTTAGAGCCTTTTTTGCAACGTTTTTGGGTCCTCTTCGGAAGGTGTGACGTATCCATTGCCACATAAGTCTTTTGATCGAAGTGCCTATTCTTTCTTGGCCAGTTATAGTAAGGAAATCCAGGTTCGAAATGATCTCCAGCCAACGAATATTAAGGATGCGCCGTAGACACTGATTAACAAAAGTTTGCAACTTATCAGTGATCGCTTTAGTCACCATCCAGGTTGAACAGCCATATACCAGAATTGATTTCACATTAGAATTGAAGACACGTAGTTTGGTGCGTCTGGAAATATTGTTGTTTGGCCAGAAAGGAGTCAAATTGAAGAAAGCCGCCCTAGCCTTATTTACCCTACCTGCTGTAACTATACTTCCGAGAGAGCAAAATTCATAAACTTTTTCGACTGTCTGTCCCGAAATAAAAATTTCGCTTTGCCCACCTCGATATGTGCTCAAGAACTTAGTCTTGGCAGCATTGATTTTCAGCCCCGCATTACGGCTCGCGCAATTTAGAGCTTCTGTCATTTGAGCGACATCATCCGTGTTTGTTGATAGAAGGCAAATGTCGTCAGCGTAGTCAAGATGTTGAAGGTGATCGACCAATTTCCATCTGATACCTTTTTTTACGATGTAATTGGAGTGTGGAGCTGAGTACATCACTAATGGCAACAAGGAAGAGAATAGGTGACAAAATGCAGCCTTGCCTCACTCCACTGTGCACCTCAAAAGGATCTGAAAGCTTGCCCTTATGCAGGACGTGACATTTGGGCTCCATCTCCATCGTAGGATACCTTGATGATGGAAATTATCTTATCTGGAATATTTTGTCTCCGTAAGGCATCCCAGATGTAGAGGCGATCAACGCTATCGAATGGCTTTCTCAAAATCGATGAACATGCGATGTAATGGGGATCTCCACTCCGCGGATTGCTCGATGATAATACGGAGGGTGTTAATGTGGTCGCTACAGGGAAACCCTTCGCGAAAGCCAGCTTGTTCATCATTCAATGTATCATCGATTTTGTCCTTGATTCGTCCTAAAATAATCTTAGCCATCAGCTTGGAAACAGCACAGGAAGTAGACAGATCCCTTGCACTCTTGGGACGCTGGATTGCTGCCGTCCGTAAGCGCATTTTAGCGATGACAAGCACCACGTTTCGCCCTAACGTCTAAGAACAGTTTCTCCACGTTTTGGAAACAGCAGTATGGTCAATATGGTTCTCAGTTTTGCCATTCGGATAGGTCCAGGTTGATAAGTGACAATCTTTGTGTTTAAACAGAGTTCCACCAATGACGAGCTGACGAGAGTTACAAAACTGTATAAACATCTCGCCATTCTGGTTTCTGTCGCCTAACCCATGATTTCCCATAAGGTGTTCCAATCCTTGGTTATTTGTCCCGGCTTTAGCATTGAGATCCCCAATTATAATTTTAATGTCACCTCTGGGAGCCCTATCAAAGGTGTCGCCAAGTCTTTGGTAGAAAACGTCTTTGTCAGCTTGATCAGCTGGTTCGGTTGGTGCGTAACACGTGATATTTCGTACTCTGGATTTGAATCGGGCCGTGATAATACGGTCGGAAACTGGTTTCCAATCGATAAGGGATCGACGTGCATCCCTAGTCAAGACGATTCCGACTCCTGCCTGCCGAGGAGCATTTTGGTCATCATTTCTAGAGTACAATAAAACATTATTAGAGCTTGGTGATGGAGTCGCTCCTGATCCGAGCCATCTTATTTCGCTCAGTCTTAATATAGCGATGTTATACGCGGTCATTTCCCGTTCGACTTCAGTGAGTCTCATGTTGTTGCACTCGCCCCACATCGTTCGAACGTTCCAAAACCCAATCGCGGTCCGTTTTTATAGCCAAAAGACGTTGCCGGTGAATCAGTCCGAGGTATCCGCGGCTCGGCGTTTAATGTTTCGAGTGTAAAGAAAATTTCAAGTACGCGGGTTACAAGCCTACGTACCCTATCCCTCAAGACGCCTTTTACGACAAGCCGGGAACGCTGTGGCATAATTCTTACCCCAAAATCCACAGGGGTCATTTTTTTGTTAAGTTTCGTACATATCTGAACCCTTGAGCGCACAAAACAGAGTCGCTGCGCGCACAATTGTAGAGATATGTTCGAAACTCAGGAGAGTTTTATTCTCTCCTGTCCCTTTAGTCGCCTCTTACGACACGTCGGGAAAGACGGAGGCACTA
The DNA here is from genome assembly GCA_949715475.1 of Microchrysa polita. Taxonomy (NCBI): domain Eukaryota; kingdom Metazoa; phylum Arthropoda; class Insecta; order Diptera; family Stratiomyidae; genus Microchrysa; species Microchrysa polita. The sequence continues at coordinate 87,072,520 of OX454420.1, read as the reverse complement.
TTCTTGACCCGCGCCACAGGGCGGGGAGAGGAAATGGAAATGCAAACATAAAATTGAGAATGCATAAAATCACAAAAACGTTTCTTTAAATCTCTGTAGAAACTAAACCGGCCATCGATCTCAGTGTGGTTAATTCTGACTTTTAAGGATTTTTCTTATGGCTACAATAAAAATTACTTCAGTATTCTAGTGTAGTTTTAGAAATATTGAAGTTAGACGAAATTTTAGTAATTAGAGACGAAATCCTTTCATTTCGGAACGACATTGGAATAATTTTTTTAATAATTCTTCCTTCAAATATATTTTATTGTTTTATATAAACAGTTTAACACAAATAAATAAAATATTTAAATGTTGAAGATTGAGAACGGAATGCATTGTCCATTGTCCTCATTTAATTTAAGCTTAAAGGAATCTTTTTTAATTTTGCAATTTATAGTCGCTTATATTTTAAAAATAAATTTGAATTATTAAACTTTTTAATTATGGAATGGTTATCGCACCGTTTTTTTTTTTAATTTGCAGGAAAATTGAATTTTATTATTCTGTATGCATTTCGAGTGGCGTTCCACTCATCTTCAGCAACACGATTGAAACAATGTTTAGTTCATGTGTATGGGAAAAGAGATTAGCGGTATTTACACGCATATGACTCTCTTAAATTATTAAAATGTTAATGTTACTTGGACATATAAATTTAATTACGTTGTTATTAATTTATTATTATTATTTTTGTTGTAAAGGATGCTTGTTAATTAATTTATTTTTATTTTTTATATTTAATTTATTATTTGTTTATCATTAGTCCTTTAAAATTATACAATTTTTATTTTTATTTTATTGTTAAGTAAATTTAGAGCAACACAAAAAACAAAACTGATTAATTTATTTTATTTAATCATTCCTTAACGTAGCTTTAAGAAATATCGTGCAATATTTTAATAACATTTGCCTTTACATTATTTGTTATTTAGTCGAAATGTCCAAGTATCTTTGTTAGCCACACACATTTGTAATTTCCTATTATTCGCAATACCGCTAATCTCTTTTCCGATACACATGAGTGGAACGCCACTCGAAATGCATACAGAATAATAAAATTCAGTTTTCCTGCAAATTTAAAAAAGCCGGTGTTTTTATAAAACAATTACAATTAAATATGAACTTTACCGCTCCTAGATAATTTCTAATATTTTATTTGTTAGTTCCTTGATTTAGGCTATTAAATTATCTAATTAAATGATGCAATGCGTCATTATAAAATGGCGTTTTGGGCGAATAAGGATTCCCTTTCTTATTCCTTAAGGAAATCCTTATTCCTTAAGTGAGGACTATGAATTTCGCCAATAATAACTAACAAATTTTTAAAATAATTAATCACTACTCTAGTAACTAAAAATCAAATAGAACGCAAAATAAAAAATTAGTAAAATATGAATAAATTGAGGGAATTCTCTATAAGACTGAGGTTAGGAATCGTTTCATTGAATAGGTAAATCTTAATCATAAGCACAATCTTTCCAAGGCTATAGATTTTCTTCAAATGTATCTCACTGTTTTCAATTCGTTCCGGCGTTTGCACATCCATATGTACTTTAGTTCCAATCCAAATCCAAAACATACTATAGGTACATTTCTAGGGATATTGTACTAATGAAGACAACTTTCATTCTACATTTCAGTGTTTTCCCATTTTTTATGCAGCACAACGAAACGCAAAAAAAAAAAAAGAAACAACACACGTTAAAAATGTGAAAATACTCGACCCATTCAACTAAATGATTTACAATTTCCCAATAATTGTTCAAAGATTCCATTAAAGTAAAATATTTGAAAATATTTGACAATGAAACGCATATTACGGCGAGCTGAGCCGTAACAAATTTCATACCTTCAAAAACAAAACACTTGAGGAGTGCAATACCATAACCATATATATTCTCGGATTCCAACTTGACCTCAACCCAGAGCAAATTATTTTACAACATTGCCTGTGTGCATCCTTCGTACCATATTATGATCCTTGTCCCAATTCCGACTTGTTGTGCATTTTCAACAGCCGCAACGAACCGGAGGATTTGTATCTTTTTGAACGTTTCCCATGAAACGTATAGAAACATACGGAGGCCATCAAAATCAAAGTCATGTTATCTATCAGCCCATACTAAATTGACTTTGTGAAGGCTAGCAAAGCAACACACATATAGCACAGGTCCAAGAAGTCGAGAAAGTCGGGTATGAACGGGGCGGTCATAAATTACCGCGAACAATAGTAAGTCACTGACTTTCTTGCAAGGATTAGGTCGGAAAGCGTTTAAGATGTCGAAATGGATTTCTAAAAGAACTGAACTGTGCATACGAATCCTTCATAAGCACTAAACACACCAAATTATATGTAGGTGTGTTTAGTGCGGGATTGATTTTTATATTTCTTTCATATACGCATAGCCAGAATGTATAGAAAGTCGAATCCTGGATCCAGGCTATGTGTTGTATGGATATTGATTGCAAGAGTTGTAAACCGATAAAAATATGTCATAAAACCATTGATTTTGTGACATGGATCCTGGAAAATCCTGACTGTTTGGGATGACTTGTAAACAGAAATGGGTAGGTTGGCTAAATATTTACCTTTTTAATCGTTTTATGCAAATAGTAAGATATGCAAAAGGTTTGCAATGGTCCGGTTGATTGGATTTCGAGGGCGTAACAAATGGTTAAGAAGTTAAAATGTAAAATTAGCATTTGATCTTTTTTTGAGTGACCATTATAATGGGTATGTGGCTACCGAAAGGACGAGTTATCGCTGGACGTAATTAAAAATTATTGTAATTAATAAGGTGAATTGTTATAAAGTATCTAAATACATACATATGCTTACATACTTACTGCAAATTCAGGAACTATGTACCATAATCCGATTCCGAATAACCTTATGAGTTTTGTGGACAAAGACCAAATACCAGATTTTCCTGCATATTAGTTGGAAAACAAAAACAACGTCCATCAATAAACAAATATATTAGATAATTGAATTAAGTCTCTCCCTCTTTGACGGCAAGATAAATGTCTAATATGTATCTATCTTTATATTTCCATATACCACGAATTAGAATAAAATATCTATATCGGATGAATGAAACTTCTTAGAGCAACTCTAAAGAAAATTATGCAAAATAGTTCTACGAATTTCCGAACAAAAACTGGTATTTGCCCATGAGGCCATATTTCACCGTCCCGTCGCCATATTTGCCGTCAAAAATATTCTTCTGCCCAGAGATTTCACACAATCATTATAGGGGAATATAAATGTATGTACGAGTATGTCCATTGAATTTCAACGAATGCCAACCATGTCTAATTAAATAAATATTTGGTGACAAGTTAGCAAACTTTTATAGCTCAGCCAATTAGCACTAATAAATAAACATTAATACAGGGTGCCACAAAAGTCAACAACAATCTGCAAACGGAGTGCTTGCGCATTTAAAGGACGTCACGTAACAAAAAATATTAAAAAAAAACTGCCAGCTATTTTTTTTACAGTTATATGACGTTTAAACTTCTTCTTCTTCTCAGTACCGTATAGCCCCATTTGGGGCCATGGTGCGTTAACTCAGCCGTTTATAGGCAATTTCGAGTCAACGTTACATTGCATGTTGCAAGCACTACCTACCTCTCCGCACATGTACGGAAATTTTCGGACGACGCCGAGATTTGATATCCGGACCTCTAGATTACTGGCATCGTAGAGTGCGACGCAACCAATTGAGCCACAGAGCACGTTTAAACTATTGTATAGAAAATATTCGCTGGATAGCGGTATACGATATTTGCTTCATTATTCCAATTTGAGTGAAAATATTTTTTTTAAAAACATTTGCTGTTAAAAAATGACAATAAGTATACAAATATACCTGTTGTAGTATTCTTAAAGTCAGATGCGCTGTCACCCGTTTCCGGATTGACACTGATTTTTGCGACACCCTGTATATACGCATATACAATGTGAATGGTAATGAAAGAACTGAATGAAAAATGAATCGTATATATATAAGCAAAAAACTAGGTATTTACACAAAATCCTAATTTGAAGCTTGTACTAGTCCGCCCACTTCCACAAAATGGTTTCTAATTTATTGCTTCGAAAAAAATTCTTAGGCCATTTACATCATGATGCCGGGACCGCATATCGCACGAGCAATAATAAATCACTCAAATAAGCTGTACAATTCATCAGATTTCATTTGCCATCCTATCTATGACCAACATCTTGAACCATAATTATCATCAACAACAAAATCCTCAATGAACTGGACGCGCGATTAGATGAATGACCACAATAAAGAGATTCATAGATTCATTGCTAATTTCCTGACAATCAATAAATTTCAAGTCAGCGCACTCATTTATGGAAAGTTATTATCCAACAAAATATTAATGCGATCTAACAACAATCATCGTGTGCTCATCTTCATCGCAATAATGTGGTCACCACAACAATCGTGATTACCTCAGATTTCATCTGACCCTCAGCGGGTGTGTGATTATAATTGTCTGAAAAGAGGTGAATCGGAATCTGACGACGATGATGATTCTTATGGACCAAAAGTGTTGACAACAGAGGAGGAAGTGAATGACAATATACATTTTCGATTCGCCTCAAACATTCTTGTATGATTCGAGCGATACGATATCGTGTCGCGCTTGTGCGGTGTGCGATATCTTCATGGTCTTTGTCGTGAATCGCCGATTTTATAGGTATGTATATACATACAGTTGAGACACGTGAGCCATTCAGAGGGATCCTTTTTCGATTTTGGCGATAACATACCACAAACATAACGATTCCCGGATAATTATCTACAAGAACTCTAAAAAGATGTTTTCCATAAATTTTCAATAAATAAATAAAATTCGATAAATTAAGATGAAAGATGATGTTGAAGTGAATTGTTGATATCATCGAATGGGTCTGGTTTTTTGGGTATCTTTATAATAAACTTTTTTGCGTCTGGACGCTGGTGGGGCAAGTTAACCCTAGAGCAATGTGTTTGCCTTAGAGTCAATATATTTTGAGAAGTGTGAATATTCCATTGTTTTTTTTTTTAATTTTTATATAATTTTATTTTTAGTTCTCTTTAAAAAAAAATGTAAATGGGTTCTAATGCCGCACATTTTTTTTTAGATTTTCGGTTTGTCAAAATCATACATTTTTCTGGATTTTGACAGAACGAAAATACAAAAAAAATCAACTCGGATTGACCGTGTGTGTGCGGCATAAAGTACTTTAGGAAGCCGTAAATGATAAAACGGTTTTTGTGACTCGCTAAAACTTTTTATTTTTATAAATATTCGATTTGGACATTTTTTACGCTTCAACACATTGGAGATCAGATATAATAACCATCTTTTTATACTTTACGCTCCCCAAAAGCATTTGATACAGTTTATAAAATACGGCACATAAGGAACTGTTTTGTTCTATAGCCCCATCCAATACGTCACAAAAAGAATAATTACAATTTAATTTTCTTCTTTTTTTATATCATAAAAGGTGCACAATTTGCTGAGATAATTAATGTCCCCCTGACGGGTTAAACATATTTTTTTTTAATTTCAATTTTTTTTTTAATAATTCAATACCAAACGTAACGAACCAGTCGAAATCTTCGCTTACGTATTCCATAAATTCAAAGACTCCCCAGACCCTGTTTATATACGACACTTTTCCTCATTGTGTCGGCATTGTCCTTTTGTGTATATAAACATTTCGGCCACTTTTTCAACCAAAATATAATGAAAAAGATAAAATACCAAAGAAATGATCTCGAAAATCAAATAAAACAATCATTTGAATCATTTATCTTGCAGTTTATTATTTCTTCTCGCCATAGAGTATAGAACCAACGTTTAGTCCGGTTCGGATTGTATCAAAAACAAAAGTAAAAAATTAAATAACATATACACAACACATCTGCGGAGAGCCATGAGACTCTGATCCGAATCCGAAACTCAAAGTCGATGTTTGGTTGGTTGCTTTTTCCAGGTTTGGTTAGATCATCATAATCATCTTCATCATTGTAGTGATCGTGATCTTCCAAATTCAAGGTGTAGGCACATGTGTGACTAGCCGATAACATAAATATAGCTGAGAATTGCGGTCATAGATTTATGATGAAGGATATAGGGTTTGTCCCTTGGGCACCTTTGGTTATTTCGACGGGCGACACGGCACCTTCAATTTTTCAGGTGCTGTTCAAATCGAAAATCTTATCAGCTATTTGAGATCTTGTTTTATGGACAGTTTATCAGATGACACATAAAGGGTACCGCGTTAACGCATGTAATGTTCTCATGCATGATACTTCATTCATTCGTATGAGCTATGAGTACTGCGTAATTTAATTTGGAAGGATGTATTTTGGGGTTTAACAGGTTTTAAAGTTGAAACAAATATCTACTGAAAATCAAATAGGTACATACTATATGCATATCTCATTTCTGCGGCGCGGATGTGTCGTACCAACTCGAATTCGGATGTTTGTAACCCAGCAAACACCCAAGCCCCAAAACCCAATCTCACTCTGGCATGAGAACATGTTTTGTATTTTCAATTATTTAAAATACTCTACCACTCGAAGACCGACAAATGGATTGGTATTGCCATGTTCAACGGCGTCCGCCTGAGAACCCGGCAAAGAAAGCGATATCAATGGAAGTTCCACTTGATGGACCCAAGGGCAGAGGCAGACCGAAGAACACCTGGATGTGTCAAATGAAAAAGCAACAACAACGCATTGGTCTCGGCGATGACACGATCCAAGATAGAGCTGCCTGTAGAAATATGCTGAGATATTATCGCCAAAACGGGCGATGTGCCTACACTGCAGGTCGAGCAACGCGAAACCATGGAGCGGTATAAAGAACGAGGCAAGGAAGAAGAAGAAGAAAAATACTCTACCACTTTAGTAAGATTTTCTTATTAAAAAAATGTTCCTATTCCATCTGTTCCTGGGATATGTGTTGAAATTTTACCAGGAGCAGGAACACACTTGGATGAACTTTGGTTAAAGCCGGAGCCGGTCCCATTCTGATCGGGGTTTACCGAACCTCGCGGTATAAAATATCAAAGTTGTGGACAACACACACTTGGGGGGACATAGACGATAAGGGGGAATTTAACGAACAAATTACGTTTGTTGAATTCAAACTTTTGAGCACACATTCTGAAGACTACAGTTAACTGTTATAATAAATTTCTAATAGATAGATATTTTTTTCTATTTTATATAGAATTTTTTAGTGAAAAAAATGTGAAATTTTGTGGTTTTTGGGTATCCTTGACCGGATGGTAGTCATTTTTGGAGCAGTGAGGCTTAGACTGAGACTGAGCACTGAATCAAATTTAATCTGCCTGGCCTCATTTAAAGAGATAAGTTAGAGGCATGTCATTTTAAAAAATGTTAGTTGAAGTGAGGGGGTGTCCTTGGTCGGAGTCGGAGCACTCCCATTTTTGGTATAAATCAAAGAAATTTTGTTAGCAATAGGTATATAGACAAGACTTTATGACTATAGATCTAAATATTCTGTCAAGAGTTATAAAACTCAAAAATGTTAATGCAATGTAATACTGTTGAAAGGAAATTTTGTGTAGGTTGTTTCGTCCTCAGAAAATTATGCGGAAAGGCTCATAGTTTTCTAGATATTTACGAATTTTCACCCCTTTGCCAACACCTTCCCCCTTAACCCGACACTGAAATCAGTGTAACTTTTTACTGCACATAGTGAGCACTGTATTCAAAAATTTCGCATAAAAACTTCACTCTTTCTTTGGACTAATTATAACATATGTTATAGTATGTCCCAACATTGGCCAAAATAGCAGGTCCCTAGCTATATACTCTGTCGAAAGTTATGACCGTATTAAAATATCAATGAGGGGTTAATTGTGTGGGAGGCAGGTGATCCTTTGGTTTGGTCTCTTTCAAACCGCTGCATTGTTTCGGGATTTATTGGCTTATTCGAATCAGGGACCGATCCTGATCATATTCATTGATTCAATCGACCAAATACTGTCTTGTCCGTTCCATTAAACAACATTCTGCCAATGTTGTAGCAAAAGCTCAATGGTCCTTCTGGAAATCACTGTATTTGATTGAGAAAATGCTGAAGTAAATCATTTTTGAAGACTTCTAAAGATTCAGAAGAATTTACAACAAAATTATTTTCAAGATATCTGCGAGAGAATGTTTTTTTAATAGCGCAAGAAATTATAAACTCTCTGAAATATCACGAGTGCCAATTTTTTTAATTACCACGTCTCGAACGGTAAAAAATGGGAAGTGCGGGAAAAATCGTTTAAACTCATATTTGCATAACGGATATGAGAAAAAACTATTTTTACAAACGTCATTACGAATGGATTTCTTGCCGCACACTGCACTGCAAAAATTATTTGCTAAACAAGAAAAAAAAATACAATAAAAAACAGCCAAGGAAGAATTTTTCCTTATTTAAGATGTATTTTCTTGTTCCAAGAAAAGTCTTTGCTTAAAATAAATTAATAAGCATTTTTTTAAGCATACTATTATATTATTACAATAGGGGTGCCTAGAAATTTGAAACAGTTGAGCAGTGTTTATACTTTTCATTTACATTAGCATTTCTTAAAAACAATCTTAAAAACAAAGCATAGCCTTTTAAAATGTTGAACTGTTTAATTATTATTAATTAATTGCGCTTCTGTGGAAGTACTCCAGAAAACAAAGGCTAGAGTCTTGAAATGTTCAACAAATATGAAAAGAACCGCGCTCTACAAATGTGCAAAATTTCAGAAAGATCCGTCTATTACTTCGATTAAAAAAGTGCGATTATATCCAAAAAACGCATCGTAGACTCCCGAACTTGAAACTATTTCGACGGCTTCCGAACTGTGAGCCAGCGCCTCGAAATTTTCAGAAAATATTGACGACTACACACGTTAGTCGTCAGCGCACCATGCTCGACCATGGTGTTTACAAAGGCTTACCTTCCAGTTTAAAATTCAACTCGAAGTCGAAACCTACCTTTACATTTTGAATCATGCTTTAGTGGGCGTCTTTACAGTGGGGGCACAGAGTGCCCCCCCCCTGTGAGCACATACAATTTTTTTTCACATCATACTCAAAACAGCAGTATCAAACGTTCCCTTTTTGTAGAGCGGTTCCTAGTAAGCTTTTGGAATCCTTCTTCGAAACATTATCATCAGATCATCTTCTCAATTCGACAGATCTCCTCGCTGATGGCCCCTTTCAAATTTTCCAACGGATTGAGTTTATTGCATAGACGCGTGGTTTCAAGAACAAGAACTCTCAGAGAATAAGTAGCAACTATGGTTATGTCGGAGCAACGAGGTGGTGATGAAACGTTGCCCAATCTCAACATGAATCTCTTCGGAAACATGGACTGCTATTGAAACTCTGTGTGTGAAGTGACCCCATCTAATGTTGATATTGGTTGCGAGAAGAATCAACCATATGCTTCTCTTTCTGTTAAAATGCTAAAAATTGAAGTGTTTTGGTGGGAAAACATTTAGCATGTATTGTCGAATTCCTACAGTTAAAACAAAGGTTCGGTGCCTGTGGTGCCTTGTGTCTGCCACGAAGTAAACATCATCGTAGCGATTCCTTCTCATTTCTATTTCGCAATTTATTTGTTAAAACATGTTGTTTCAGCTTACCATCTAGGACCCGTTTCAAACGGTATTACAGATACTACAGAAGCTAGTGTAGTAAATATGGAAATAAAATAACAAACAATCATAACTTTCTGCTTACTTTTGTTGCTTCATTTTAATTAATCCATTGATCACTATTCGGCTCTATGCCACGAGTAGTTCCTAGGATTCAGGATTGTACTTGTAAAATAGTATTCGGCACTTGTTACTAACTTACGGAATCTGTTACTAGATTTTTGACAAAACAAACAAAGGCTTCTTTTTCGGTAGGTAATTCCTGATTTTTCATTCAAATTCACTTAAACTTGCCATGGAATTCAAGATCACAATGTCAGCAAAAATTTGTTGTATCACTTTTTTATTTGTTTTCCTTTTAAAACTAAGCAGAGCCATGGCCGAAAATGGCAGAATTTTGGACGATATATGAAATTTCTCCTCCAAAGAAAAATGTTTCGTCTGGAATCCGTTATGTCATATGCATGGGCGGCGCATAAGGGCCCGCAGGGCCCGCGTGGCGGGGGGGCCCACGAGATTTAGGGGCCCAAAAGCCACATGAATGATTTCTCGAACCATAAAAACACTTTCCAAAGTCAAAACAAATGCTAAATTTATTGTTCCTCTTTCACCAGGTCCGGGAATGGCTGCGCTATTTGCTGTAAGTGTAGCCGCGGTTTGTAGTTCGACCCACCCTTTTCCTAGCCAAGTATCATATGGGAAAAAAGATTCTTTCTGATTCCCTATTTCCATTTTCGATAACTCAGGAACTCTTTCCGATCATTTTGAGTTTTCTAATTGAAAATTGTCTGTTCACGGAAATGCGTGAACGAATTAAATTAAGAAAACTTGTAGAGCACCGTACTGCTCACATTTGGTGAAAATTTCAAGTCTCAAGCCGTCACGATTAAGAAGTTAAGGCCGTCGAAACATGCAATTTAAGGAGTAAAGTTTGATTCATTTGCAATCGATATTTAACGAGATTACAACTCTTCAATCGTATATTTTTGATAAATCGCGAACCGAACAAAATTTCTTAAATTTGGCACACTTGAAGAGCTATTTGGCGCACATTTCCTCCAAGTTTCAACCTACCTATCCCCGTTCCGTTTGGAAATTAGAGCTGCCCAAATCGCATTTTTGGGTTTTCAAATCGAAAATTGCCTATAACTTTTTTTGATGTGAATTACTGTCCATATTTTGGTGAACATTTCAAGGCTCTAGCTAAGCAAGGTACTATGAAGCTCCATCCATCCGATTTCCCCATCAACCTCTATGGGAAAATCCAAAATAAAACAAGGTCTCTGCAAGGGTATTTAGATAAATTGTTGCCCACAATATACCCTTCGAATCCTTTAAAATTTGCGAGCACAGGGGACCGGTATGGCATCACTTCACTAATATTACCATAGAGAAACACATATTCTCCTATCTCCTCCAGACATAGTATAACTGGTGATTTGCCTGAAAAACCGAATTCCGCAAGTATGTGTACAGCATTGGGTCTTCCGGAATCTGGCCATCTTAATATACACGGTCATTAGGGCGTTGGTGCAGAAGTCACATCTGGTTTTAAATGAGTCTTTCCAAGATTTTTCTATTTAATAGAATATAAACGTTTTTAAAATCGAAGGATTTAAATTAGAGCACAATTAAATTAAAATATTTAATAACGTGTAGCTTTATTCAATTGTCTAGCAAGTTACAAACTTAGGCCACCCACACACGAAGCGTCCAAAACAATTTTTTTTAATTCTTCGCTCTGTCAAATGAATGTATTTCCTTCATTTTTGACAGAACGGAAATTCAAAAAAATGGATTTGCATTGACCGTGTGTGTGCGAAATTAGGGTAAATAGGGCGCTCGTCTTCAAATCATAAGTTCGCGGGATCGAGTACCATTGTAGCGCAGGTAATTTACTATGCTTAAATATCGCCAACACCTATAGAGGTCAATGCTGCGCTGTGTAAGCGTATTTATTTAAAAAAACGATTGATGAAATCGTAAATAAACGTTACAATATTATATCCTCAATATAAGAATGTCACAGTCATTTCCCATACAGAATTGACAGATAGTCAATCAATCAATCAGTGGCGTAGATAGCTTTTCTGAGAGGGCGGGGATCATTTTGCAAGATTGCTTATACTTTTACGGTTATCAAATTTTGAATTTCAGAATAAAAATTTCTGCGTTTATTACACTTCAAATTAGCAGTATTTTTCAGCATTTTTTTTTATTTGCAAAATAGAGAGCAAGTTTTGCATACGAAAAAAAGCGTCCTGAAAATATTGAATTTTCCGCAAAAATTGTGACACTGAATCGATAATTGGGCTTTCTTACCACGGTGAGTGAATCCACAGTATTCCAATTTTCGTGCAAATGTTTGCTATCGTGATTGGAGTATCAGAGCTTTATATTGGGTAAGATCAGTACCACTAAATTTTTTCGGAGTCACGGAACACTTATAGAATGACCGCTTTTCTTCACGGAACAGGGATTAAAATAAATATATATCACCAGAAAAGGGAAATTGTGAAGACGAGAGCTCGTTGGGAATGCCCAGCATATGTAGATAAAGTACAGCTTTTGTGTTTTTAAATCGGAATTCTCCGATAACTCAGAAATTCGTGGTTAGATATTTCTAAAGTTTTCAAACTTGTAGGACACCCTAGCAGCTATCTTCAACAAAGGCCCTAGCCTTGACTGATTGTTTGAAAAGAATAACAAAAATGTGAGAAGAACTTAAAATTTGGACCGTTAAACATTCGTTAAAAAATCGTAGAAAAATTGTGATTAACACAAATTTAATCCTCTAATTTATTTGCGCCTTAATTTAAATCCCAAAAACCTAAAAAAATGCGGAAATACTTTTTTTTCTGGTACTACTTTTTCCATTTAAGAAAGTAGAAAGTTGTAAAAGAAAATCGGTCGAGTCTCTAATGCTGCTCAAATATTTTACAGTGTTGATTTTTAGTACAGTGTAGCAGACTAAGCTTCGGAATTTTAAAATTTACAAACATATTTTCGTATGGATTGTTTACTTTTTGTTGTCAAAAACTCTTTCTACATTTTTCCTATTTTTGTATATCTTCTCGAAACCCCGGAGAGATCTTCTCGGAACCCAAGGGTATCGCGGAACTCCGTTTGTTTGCTAATTTGTATTTGAATTACTGTCTGCATAAGACTATATCTTTAAATTTTAGGAGTTTTATAAAAGATCTAGTTAAAAATAAATAATCTTGGTTATAGCTTTGAGAGTTTTTCGTATCAAATTCAATAAAATTGCGAACAAAGAGAAAGTCAAAAGTTTCATTGCCCTGAAAAACTGGAAGCAGTTTTGCAGCGTTTTCTTTTTATTCGCATTAGTTTTCCACTCTCCTGAAAAAAATCTTTATAATCGTATGTACTGGAAATTGCGCTTCTGTAGAAGGCACTCCGTGTTTCACAATATTTTTAAAATTTGGAACTGAACATTAAATTTTCCGGCAACAAATTTTCAATCAGTACTTACATATAATTTTTCTACCAGCACTTCTAGATACGCTTCTATTTTACAATTGAAACAATTGAAGTTTGAGGAAGTGCAGGTTTTTATGAAACACTACACACGTTGAATAATTCCAGCTAAAAGCTTACTTTTGCTTTGTTTTACGTATCTAAAGTAATAATAAAATTAATTGTGACCGAAGGGTTAGGGGGGATTGATCCCCTTGATCCCCCCCTTATCTACGCCACTGCAATCAATGAACTGGAAATCTGTAACCTTGTATGGAAAATTACTGTAACTGATGACTGAAAAGTATGGGTCGACCTTCAAGAGTGTTTTCGATTGGTTTTACTCTGTTTATTCCCCAGTGTAGGAGGGCCCACTAAAAAGTTGGCGGGAGGGCCCTGAGTGAAGTTGTTCCGCCACTGGTCATATGCAAACGATCTCTATAGTCGATGCAATAATTCCATATAGCCAATTTTGTATTCGTAAAATTTAATTTTCGGGTTCAGGCTCCGTGGAACTACACTACACTAACTTTTGCTAGTCCCTACGTAAGACCAAGGGAGCTAGTGCTTGTGTTATTCTAACATCTACATAAATTTATTATGTTTGCTCTTTATAAATTATAATGTTGTCAAGAAATCAAAACTGTTGGTGTAATTTACCCGAAATGCAAAGGACTCTCAGTTTTCCAAAGAACGCAGCTGTGAACACCACATTTTCTATATTAATCAAACTTTGTTTTTATGTATACTTCGAATCAAATCGTGTCTAGGTACATCCTGATCAACAACACTGAAAAAATCATTTGCTAAAAACAAGCAAAAAATACAACAAAAAACAGCCAATGAATAATTTTTCCTGATTTATGATGTATTTTCTTGTTCCAAGAAAAGTCTTTGCTTAAAATAATGCTTATTTATTTATTTTAAGCAATAGCTTTTCTTGGAACAAGAAAATACACACAAATCAATGTGTTTGTTACACCTTAAATTAGGAAAAAATATTCCTTGGCTGTTTTTGTTGTATGTTTTTCTTGTTTTTAGAAAATGATTTTTTCAGTGAACGTACCATATGTATAGATCTGCTTAATATAGCACTAATGCCTCCCTTTAATTTAAATTTTATCAATCAGTAACAGTGCAAATGCTATCTGGTAGACTCAGGTGAACAAATTACAGCTCCCTGCCAAAATCCTCAATCGTATCAATGTTTTTTTCTATGTAGATGCTACCACCGGATATCCCCACACCAAAACTTTATGCACCAATTTAGTCCCGTACTCTGTGCCCTCCCTTTGAGAATTGTCTATAAATACGGCACTGTATACATGTTTTACCCACACTTTACATTTTAATGGATAGATGATACACTCTAAAAAATTTTACTCCAATAATAGGAGGAAACTTTTTTTCCTTCTATTATAGTAGTAAATTTACACCACTATATGAGCGAGAGTAATTTTACGCTTTACGGTGTAAATATTTACTACAAAATTGGTGTAAATTTGCACACATAAATAAGTAAACTTACTCTTAGACTTAAGTAAATTTAAATCAGAAATAAGCAAATTTGCACGAAAAAAATGTACATTTACACCGGCAAATATGTAAATTTACATCCGGGTTTATAATAATATTTACGGCAGCCCATTCTTCGGTGTAAATCGTCCTGGAGCTACCCGTTATTGCAACGGCCAAGCGCTGCCGCAACCCCTTCGGTTCAAGAGCAAAAAAGCGCAACAACACAACAATAATATGATGCTCACACGAACGCACTTCGGACGGAATAGACTAACTGCACACAGAACCAGTCACTTGTGAGATACAGGAAAATGCAATAATGCACAAAAGTCAGTTTTACACAAATGTAGGTGTATTTTTTACAACAAAATTGGTAAATATACACTGAAAATGTGAAGTTACACAAGAATAAAGTAATGACACATCTTCACACCAAATGTGGTGTAAAATTACACTGAGATAGAGTAATATTGAAAAACCTGTGTAATATTACACTATTTTGTGGGTATATTAGAAATTTTGTTGAAAAATAAACGTTTACTGTAATTTTGCGAGAAAAAAGGTGTAAAATTCAACGAGTTTTCGATGTAAAGTTCAACCTTGTTTTTACAGTGTAGGTACTCACAGTTGCTCTAATTAAGCCACTTTTTCCTTCAATAAATCAATTTTTTCGTAAGTTCGAAACAACAATGGAGTAAAATGAAGTGTTAAAAATAAGGAAACCAAAACCTGAAGAGGTGGTTTGGGCGGCAAATTTTGACAAGTTTGCTGGCGGAAAACATGTAAATCTGCTACTAGCCAAATAAGATTTTTTCGTCGATTTTTATTTATTTCTCAGAACTTTATTAATTAATGGAAAATATGAAAGTTTTAGAATTTATTTATTTATGATTATTAAAAACAACAAAATTTCATTTTCTTACATTATAGGTACAAATTAATTCCAGAGTTTTGGGATCTTCTTTTAAGCATGTGCTTGAGTAAGGAGCATAAATACGAATACATTATAATGACAATGACAGTTATGCCGCCTATCAAAATTTGTGCCCCCAAAAATTGCTCAAAAACAAATATCTTGAAGATTTTTTAACTTTTCTATTTTTGATTGTAAGAAATCAAAGAATTGCTAAAAATGTCAAACCTAAAATTTGGACAAAAATGGGCTAAAATGTGAATTTAAGAATTTTGGAAATAAAAAAGCAGTTTCCTAATTTTAGCTATCCCAATTTTTTCGGGAAAGGACTTTAAAAGATATTTTTTTTATTATTAGATTAATTAACAAGTACTTCCCTTCGTTTGGAGTAAGCTGCATTGCAGAAAATATTTTCACTATTTTAATTCCACAAGATATGATCATATCAACATCATTATTAATCATTTATTTTTCATGTTGATTTTACGAAAATCTTTCCTTAAACATTGCAATCATTCACCATCTCATTCACCCAAAGCACAACCAATTAAACAAAAATATTGCAGACCCGCCATCATCATCATAGTTATGGTATTGCGTAATTCAACGTGTATTATGCGCTCAGAGCTCATTCCACAAACCTACTCTTCTGGCGCAAAAAAGACAACAACTAATTGAAAATATTATAAGAACAAAACAAAAAACCCAGAACACTTGGCGTAATTTTTATGAATTCCAGAGATGCAGTAGAAAGAGCAAAATTGAACGTTTAATTAAAAACATTAGTCCGCGATCTGAATCGAATTGCGCGAAGAAGCAAAAACCGCGAGACCCGGGTTCGATGGAATCTTCTCGGTTGCTTCCCGCTGTTCAAATCATAACAAAAACGCAGTCTTCACCTGTTGAGCAAGAATAGCCAGGAAACGAGCACTATACGCTCGCTCGTTCGCACGTCCCGGACAGCCGCGCGATCCATCCATACATGGGTGCCTCTATAACCGCCAATCGTCCCGTTCGTAAGTCCAGGAGGCAATAATAACATGTTGGGGCAACTTTCTCACATGCCTCCAGTTCGTGTTGTACAGTGCAAATCGTCACACGGTGGCCTCTAGCACAGTCCAACACATGTTTACAATATCTGACCAGAAACAAATCATCTGCGTATATTTATCTAAACTGTGGCCACCATATTTACTGCGTCAACGCCACAATTTCAGCGGGCGATTGGTTTATCCTCCACCACTTACAGGTTTGTGTTTTGCACTCTGACACGCCTACCCGCAGGCCAGTCGCGATAAATCAAACAACAAAAACAGTGGCAGGCGTTTGGTAGGAGTGAGTCAATCAAGTGCCTATAGCGCAATCTCATGTTCTTTGCCCACGGACTGGGATGTGACGCATTTGCGCAAACCGGTCCAAGTCGCCCACACGGTCCAGTATCTATTCGTTTGCTTAAATGAGAATGGACGATGGGCGGAGTTTTGTTGTGCAAGAGGGATGGTCGTGAGAAAATGCACATGTGGAACTGGTTTTGAAAGGGACAGAGCTTCGTAGGCGCGGCTTGTGCATTAGCTCTGGGTGTAAGAGAGACGACTGTATGTATATTTTGAATATTCTCTCTTCTTCGCTCTAATCTCCCAGGTTACAGTCAGGCGAAAGTCAACCAATAGCACACTATCGCGCAATCCGTCGTTTAGAATGGCCGTGTATCGTGTTTTAGGGCTTCTGTAAAGCAATTCCATAGGCGTTCACACAACTCGTTCGGGTTCGGGTTTTTGTGTATTTTGGTTTCGTGGTTGCCCAGCCTGAGATATGGTTTCTCGGTCGTTCAATTGATCGGCTCGGGTGTACGTGCTTCGTCGTTATTTTGTGTGTGCGAGTTGCGCGCGAGTGTGTGTTTTATGTGTGGTATCGGGGTCGGGTTTCGGGCCTGCGCTAGTCCGTATAGCTTTGCCGTTGATTTCCTGTCGGAGGGACCGTATTAAGCCACCAGCAGGCAGTCGAGTAGCACACACACGGATACACGACATGGGGTTGTAGGAATCCCTGCTGACGCAAAGGTCAAATCTGGATATAGGGAATTCGTGGAGGAGCCTGAACCTCGCTCTATAGTCTCTCAGCACTGTTCAGTCCTGCTGCGAGTGTCCGTTGAGTTCGTTATTGTACGGCCAGAGTTCGCGGCGCCACCTCGTGTTTAGCGTGTGTTATGTGTGTTTTTATCGCGCGATCCGTGTCGCGTTTAACAGTTTTAAAGAAAGATAAGAGTAAAAATAAAATTTAATTAACAAAATATTAAAATTGTAATTAAGTTTCGAGACAGAAATCGAGTTTTGCGTTTATAGAAACATGATAAAGGAGTGATTTTAAGTGGAAAAAATAATACTTTTGTTCTGTGAAAAAAATAAAAAAATAATTGTGTGGCTGGAAAATGTGAAAATAGCATCCTACTGTGGAAAATTCATTGAGTGAACAGTGTCCGAATAGGAATTAGTGTTCGTTTAATTTTACTAAGGCTCCCATCGGTTATTGGGATATGCCTGCAACATTCACCCAATTGGGTTTTAGTGTAATATATTGAAGATACAATTAATTTCTCGCAAATCGAACTCAGAATTGGACTCTAAACAAAATGATGATGAATGCCTTTATGGATCCAGCTTCGTCCCATCACCATCTCGCGTCATATGGTTTGCGAATGTCACCCACGGCTTCAGGAGTGCAACAATCGTCACAATCAGCGCAGGATACATCGAGTGCAGCGATTCAAGCACAACAAATGGATTCGTCCGGTCTAATGTCCGGTTCAATGTCCAGCCTAACCAACTCCTCGAATGACATGACATCCCCTGCGTCTTATCAGAACGCTACAGCCGGAGCCTATGGGCATATGGGTCATCTGAATAGTCAGTTGGGTTCATATTCGACACGCGACTTTTTATTGCGTCGCGATCAGGACTATATGACAGCGGGTGCAGCATCCGCGGCCGGGGTTGGACAAACAGCTGGTGCAACCGATTCAATGCTCTTCCCGTCCATTCATCACACACACCCGATACACGACACCTCGACTTCATTTGGCAATCACCCGTTTCATCATCACCATCATCAGCATCAAATGCGAATGGGAATTGCGGCTGCGGCTGATTATACGCATCCATATCATCCGCATGCTCATCATCAGGCTAATTTCCCGTCGGTACATCATCATCACCATCCGATGAGTATGAATCACGGTGCTTCGGGAGCGTTTTTCCGCTATATGCGACATCAGCCGCCAAATACGATGAATATCAAACAGGAGATGCAATGTTTGTGGATAGATCCGGATCAGATACATCCGATCGGACCGCAAAGTCGTAAGACGTGCGGTAAGATATTTCATTCGATGCACGAGATTGTGACACATTTGACGGTGGATCATGTTGGTGGACCGGAGTGCACGCAACATGCATGTTTCTGGATGGGTTGCACCCGAAACGGGCGACCGTTTAAGGCCAAGTATAAGCTAGTGAATCATATTCGAGTGCATACGGGCGAGAAACCGTTTGCATGTCCGTTTAGTGGATGCGGCAAGGTGTTTGCGAGAAGTGAAAATTTGAAAATCCATAAGAGAACACATACAGGTGAGTGAAGTTATTTTTTGTGTTTTTAGAACTAACTAGTATTGGGGGTTAGGAATGAGATTAGGATTTGAAGGGTTCAACTAGAATATATTAGAAGTTCTAGGAGTCAGTTAGCATAATATTAAACAGTATGGGTGCGCAGTTAGACAACCTGTAGGAACTTCTCTGTTTTTTTTAACTCGAAAAAGTCGCATACTTTAGCCATGAAGGACTGGTGTAAATGATGACATGACCAATCAATTTTAAACATCAGCATACTTAGCTTAAATGCATTTACTTGCATTGACAAAATTGCAAGCCATGGAAAAGGCGTGTTACGATTCACCAAATAAGAATTTATTTGAACAATTCTGTAGAATTTTTTTTTCTAGTTGTATATAACACGAATAGCTCCTCTCAACTATCGTTTTGTTGGGCAGAACTACAATTTAATTTTTGTTTCAATTAAAAGTTTGTGTAACTTATAATACGCATTTTAACTTTTTTTTACTTTCAAATAAATTTAAAAAGAAATAGGAAAATATGAACACTTGTAGGACTTTATGTCCATATTTTCCTAATTGATTTTTATTTATTAACTTATATACTTGACATCAAGGTGATTTTTGCAAATCTTCAAGCGATAAATAAACAGAAATAATAAATAGAAATAAAGTGTGGCTGAAGATGAAAGAATATGTCTATTTTAATGATATGCACGTTAAGTAATATTTATACTGTTTATCTTTGGAAAAAATTTTCGTTTTTTTGTTCTTGTTGCTAAATTACTTATAAATTAATTTCCTTTGATGTATACATGTTCGGGATTTGTTTTAGATTTCTGTTTTTTTAAGAATGAGATGATTCAGTCGACTGCTGAGTATTTTTTTTAAATTATATAGATACCTATTCATAGTAAAAAGTGTGCATAATTTTATACATTTGTCTGTTTTATTTCTATGTAAGAAGCTGTAGATCTTGTCTGATCTTTCGACGGCAAAACAAGAAAATGTTTCTATTTACAAATTGCATTCAGATATGAGAGTGGAAGGGTAAAACTATACAATATGCCCTAATTGTTTTAAAATTAATATAAGTAAATCGGAAACCTTACTGTAGATTTCATTAGGATATTTTACAGGATGGTAGTTTGAAATGTTGGTAATAAAATTATCTTGGCAATATTTTGGAGAAAAATAACCAACTAACTGTAATCCGTCATTTCCCTTGCACCAACGATGGGGATTTTGTAAATGAGATATAGGTAATATTCCCTAGAACGTGTTACAATGGCCCAACACACTTCTCTTTAAATAGACACGTTCAATTGTCACACACATCGCAAAATATAAAGTTTTTGCATTCAATTAAATGTAAAAGTAAGAAATATAAGTTAAAACAAATGTCTCAAATATTTTTTTCTAATCAGATATGCTCCAGCTAATGGTAGAATTTAAATTTTTTTGTTTAATGTTTCAGTTTCGATTTTTTCTTTCATATTTATTCGATCAAAATACTTGTTTTGCATTTTACTTATAGTTTTTTTAAGTTTTAATAAAATTAAATTGATTTTTAAATTTTTCCTTGTAATAAAAGTGGGGCATATTACACTTAGCATGTTGAAGCGTTTTGTCAAATTTGGTGTACAAAATGCCCCACCTTGAATATGTCAACAACAAAATGCTATTTAGTTTTTATTTCAATATCTTCCTTGTTTTCCCGAAATTCCAAGATGTTCCCAGTGGACAAGAATTTATACCTATGGGGTAAAAGTGGGTAAGATGCCCCAGTGGGATAGATGCCGCAGTTGTTCAAACTTGTATTTCCAGACACAAAACGAACAACAATGTTATTGACAATTAAAGAGCATCGTCTGGCACTAACAGTAATTGCATTTTTATTTTTAGGGTTGTCCACACAACCGCGTTGTAATAATGATATTACGAAAAATTTATTATCAACTTGTGTAAATTTTCTAATTGGCATATTTTCAATCGCGCGTAAGTTTTCTCTATTTCATGTCAGCGTAAGCTGCTTTTCATATTGGTTAGGTCTTGTCAGTTACACTGTAAAAAAAAGGTTGAATTTTACATCCAAAATTCGTTGAATTTTACACCTTTTTCCTCGCAAAATTACAGTAAACGTTTATTTTTCAACCAAATTTCTAGTAAACCCACAAAATAGTGTAATATTACACAGATTTTTTAATATTTCTCTATTTTGGTGTAATTTTACACCACATTTGGTGTGAAGATGTGCCATTACCTTATTTTTGTGTAATTTTCATGTAATATTGCGATTTTGGTGTGAAAATTACACCTACATTTGTGTAAAACTGAGTGTGCTACAATACTTTTGTGAATTATTGCATTTTCCTGTATCTGTCAAGTGGCTTGTTCTGTGTGCAGTTAGTCTGTTCTGTCCGAAGTGCGTTCGTGTGAGCATCATATTATTGTTGTTGTTATAGCGTTTTTTGATGTTGAACCGAAAGGGGTGTGCCAGCTCTTGGCCGTTGGAATAACGACTAGCTCCAGGACGATTAAAATCGAAGAACCGGCTGCCGTAAATATTATTAATTAATTACATAAACCCAGATGTAAATTTACATTTTCGCCGGTGTAAATTTACATTTGTTCCAGTGCAAATTTGCTTATTTCTGGTTTAAATTTACATAATTCTAAGAGTAAGTTTACTTATTTATGTAAGTAATTTTGTAGTAATTATTTACACCGTAAAGTGTAAAATTACTCTCGCTCATATCATGGTGTAAATTTACTACTAGGTATAATAGAAGGAAAAAAAGTTTCCTCCTATTATTGGAGTAATTTTTTTTAGAGTGTACTTTTATATTCCCTAGTCAATTATTTCTTTTTATTAAATTTTGTACAAAAATTTAGGGGCATCTGTCCACCCAGAAAACAATAGATGCCCCTAATTTTTGGGGTATATATGCCCCAAGACTTTTCCTAAAGGCATCTATCCCTCATTCTCTAGTGGGTTACATAACATAACATAACCTGTAAACTTGAAATTAGAGGTGCCTTTTCAAGGCTATAACTACGAAACCTTTCTTCTTCTTCCTTGCCTCGTTCTTTATACCGCTCCATGGTTTCGCGTTGCTCGACCTGCGGTGTAGGCACATCGCCCGTTTTGGCGGTAATATCTCAGCATTTTTCTACAGGCAGCTCTATCTTGGATCGTGTCATCGCCGAGACCAATGCGTTGTTGTTGCTTTTTCATTTGCCAGATCCAGGTGTTCTTCGGTCTGCCTCTGGCCTTGGGTCCATCAAGTGTAACTTCCATTGATATCGCTACGAAACCTTGACTGCTCCAAAAAATATTTGTTTTGAGAACAGTTTCTAACAGATATGGGAAAACGAATACAAGAAAACTGGGAAATATGCTTTATCTTGCTAAATATGAACCCAAAACAAAAAATGGGGCAACTATCCGACTCTTACCACCTGATACTCATCGCAGTATCTTCATACGCATAAAACACAAAATTTGATGTGAACTGGAAATGACTGCAACTGCAACTACCGAATCTTGCAGTGATGAAAAAGAAGTTTTTGGAGAAATAATTTGGCACTGCCGTATCTATCTACGTTTGAAATATACGCATGGGGCGTTTTGTCTATAGTTTTACCCTACTTAAAATTACTTATAAAATATTACAGTAAAAATTATCTAAATATCGAGAGAACTTTGAAAGCATTCTATCTCGCCCTAATTGGAATGGTACTCAATACTGAATTTCTATTAATACAATAGATACAATAATAAAAAAAAAATCATGCACGCAAATATTTTTTTAAAGCGTGCACACATCAGGGGCGGAAACACCAATCATAAATTGACGACAAAATTTTTTCATTAAAATTTGTCAATAGAAAGTTGGTTAGTGGAGTGAAACCCCTGAAAATTGTATAAACATTTTTCGCATAGTTTAGATTGAAAGCTACTAAACAGGGTATCTCGAAACTACGACATAAGCACAAAGAAAAACGATAAGAAAAGAGTGATTTCTACAGCTAAAAACCTTTAAAGGTAATACCCCAGATTTTAAAATTAAAAAAATAATTTCCTTTAAGTGCTACACTCAGAGAAAAAATTTTTGTAAAATAAAAAAATATGATATGAATCAATGATTTTCAAATATGATTTGGCGCCATATACGTTTATTATCAGTTCCAAATCTATAACTTCAATTTAATAGCGAATAATATAAATACAATCAACTGGTTTTTTAAGCAGGTACACATTAAATAATTATAAAAATCATTTATTAGACTGCATTTAAAAACAAAGTAAAGTTTGCTCCGTCTTATGTAAGAATCTAAAAATGGTTTCCATGTTTTAAAAATAAATAACTTTAAAATAAAGATTCTAATTTTTTTTAAGAATTTTTAAATGGTTTCCATGTTTAAAAATTAACAACTCTAAAATAAACGTTTTAAAATTAAAATGTATTAAATTCATCTTTTTCACATATCGTTTTTGATAGCGAGCGTTCTAATTTCAATGTGACTCATATTTATTTTATGAAAATCGTCATCGTTTTGAATATAATTTTTCTTTTTCTGAGTGTAGCACCTCAATATCTTTTATAGCTAGAATACTAAAAAAATATTGTACAATCAACAAATTTTTCTGAATATCATAGCTAACCCAACAAATTGAATAAGTGGATTAGTACTCACAGAACTTCAAAAGGTAGGCGAATTGCCTTGTGATCATATTTTTCATACATATTTTAATCCTAATATATGTTAGGGATTTCTGGCAGCTTTGATTTCTTGAATGCAGAAAACCGCATGAAGACTGTTCTGCATAACATACTTTTGACTAATCACCTAAACTATTTAGGGGATTTCAATTTTTGAGTTACTCCTGGACTATGTTGCATCGAAGAAAAAAATGTATTTGATTAGTAAACCTATAGAACGATTAGGTATGCGATAATATACACTTCTTCTCAATAAAGAGACAATTTTGAATTTTGAAATTTTCAAAATTTATCGCCTACGGCCGTTACTGGTCTTACGTTAGATACATGGATTGATCTTTTCATTTTTTATAAAAACAAAGCGCATCACTTGAGCCAAACGGCTTCCTTAACAACAATGGACGTATCAAATCAAACTTTAGATATCGGTTGAGATAAGAGGGATCCATTTTAAAACGTTTTTCATTTTATTTTTAAACAATAGTAACAACCATTGCCTAATTTTTAGCAATTTACTTCTCTACATTTTGTAACGTTAGTTTCAAATTAACGCCATTTTTAAACAAAAAAGGGATTTTTAGGATTTATGAGAACAATTTGTTTCTATTTGGGAATTTTATAGTTAGGAATTTAGTTTTTTGGAAATTAGTATTTTTTCTTTTCGTTTTTAATTTATACGATGACGAGCAGGGGCGTACGCAGAAAATACATATTTCGGGAGTGGCTATAGCTATAGGAATGAGGTTGCTGATGCCCACATTTTATAACTACTCAGTGCATTTAAATAACTGAGTTTACACTAAACGACACAGTGAAATTATTTTATTCGCAATAAATATAGGGATCATTAAATCTTTGAATTAAACAAAAAATTCTCCAGTGGAAAAATATTTTCCTTTTTCATTTCTGAAAAAATCTGTCTTGATTTCTTTACCGGTCTGAGGGAATATTTTACAACAATTTGCATATTTGCAAGAAGAACCAAAAGTGTCTCCTGTTCCGATTCTTGAAATTTTATTTCCTTTAAATGTAATTTTTATAGTTGAACTTTTCTGTAATTTTTGATTACTAACCATCATCAACGCTTTTTACGGTTGCATTGAAAACGTTAAAAGCGGTCCAGAGTACTTTGCCGATACCTGGAAATTAAAGTAGAACTAATCTCTCCACAAATATATAAAAATACCGAAAGACTTAATTCAAAATGAATTCAAATACCAGGGAGTAGTTTCAGTTGTCCTACTTCTGAGGAATGAACACTACTCTTAATCTTTCTCCAGTGTTCAGACTTGGATCATAGAAAAATGATCAGCTTGATCATCAATTTTTTTTGTTGAAACAACAAGAAGCACATTTAGAATAGTAGAAAATGATATGATCCATGTAATACTGAATCCCTTGCTTATCCTCACTGTGAGCTCGATTGTTTCAGATACCTCGAATACCGCGTTCTAAATGACCTAACTTTTCGTCTGTTAAGACTGCGGTGTGTGTTTTATATTAACTCAATTTCTCATCTAAACATCATCATAAAATTTCGGAGGGGGTTTGAAGCCCCAAAACCCCTACGTAGGATCGCCATACTGATGACGAGCATTTTTGTTTGTTTACTAAAATCTTGGTTGTCGAAATTATTTAAAGGATTTATAATCTTAAAAACTCTTAAATGTTCGCATATTTGTGACCATAGTTGGATTTAGCAGCGGCAATTTTTTCATAATTTACTTAATAAATTGTATGTCATTCTCAATTTAAACCAATTATTCGATTTGGTTGTTGTTTCGCCTCGAAAGCTAATTCCGTAGTTAATGAAATCCCAAGAATGCTCGTTCCACCAATATATTTCGAGCTAGAAGCTCATCTTCAGGGTCAGTTCTAATTATGACAAACAAATTTTGAACAAAGGGCTTTTGTGTATCAAAAATATCACAGTTGTAAAAATTAGAACTGACCCTGAAGATGAGCTTCTAGCTCGAAATATATTGGTGAAACGAGCATTTTTGGGATTTCATTAGCTACGGAATTAGCTTTCGAGGCGAAACAACAACCAGATCGAAGACGAGCAGCGATTCCGGCAAAACAACAACATTGGTTGAAATTTTCATCCAATAACACTTAAATCAATTAGTTTATTTTAATGAAGCAAATATACTTATGCATAGGTACATATATTAAAATTTTAATTTGAAAATTGTTTAGTCTATATTTTGGTCATATAATTAGCAAAATCTTCAAAACATCTATTTGTATGGTATCATCAATCAGTTTCACTAATTAACTCATATTTAATAATATTTACCTATTCAAACAACATCATTCAAAATTATTCTCTGAATAATAAATTTAATCCAAAAAATAAATCATCTTTCTTTATGCGATTTTCATTCGCTAAAAGCATCTAATGATAATCCGTACTGTTTACATTTTGCTACAAAACTGTCGGACTCGAATGTAAATCACATGCGATGTTTTTTGCTATCATATACCTACATATACAAACGGGTTGGTTCAAAGTCCCCCTGAAAAATTATGATGGTTAACTATGCGTCAAATCACACTACAAATTTTGCCGCCACATTTGTTTTTTTGTAAGTTAACATTGAACTTGAAAAATATATAAGTATGTCTGAGCTCGGAGCTAATATAAAAGTCTCTCGCGTATAATAAACTTATAAATCAAAATTTATTAATTTCCTTATATTCATAGTCGAAGAGCAACTTATTTTACATATTTAATTTCTTCATACTATATAGTGGTAATCTCGCACAAATATGGAGGTAGTATATGAAGCTTCAAAAAGAAAACTAAATCGTTGTAAAAAAAACTACTAAACGACAATCTTTATTGGTATATTCGTTTAGGATTAGAGAAAATTAAAAACTCCACACATTTTTTTATAAGAAAAATGATGTATCTATATAGCTGGATCTGAATAACTGAAGCGCGTATTAAAAAAACGTTTTTTTTTTTATCTTTTGTCAAATGTTCATGTTTTCTGCATTGAGCGCCAAGAAATCGTGTGTTTTCAGAGCACACATTAATTTGATGTGCATACTGCATATATATCCATCTCTTTTGGGAAACTTAAGAAAAAAGTTATGAACAGGTATAAAAAAATCATAAACGATCAAGTCAATTTCATGTTTTCCATAATCCAATTACATATTCCACGCAACGTAAAATTTCCATCGGGTATGAAATGATACGAACGGAGATACGTATACATAAAATGCTGGCCGGTTGAAAGATACAAATAATACACGAAGCACCAGTGCATAGTATATGGTGAGTTAAAAAATAATAATAAAAATAGTAAAAACGGAAAATATTAAATCAAAAAGTTTGAAACGGGTAAGAAATATGATTTCATGTATTTCTAAATTATTTATTCTCTCAACGATTAATTTACAAAAAAAAAGTGGAGTGTGCAAACTTCTTATGAGACGTTTATATGATTAATTTGCAATTTATTCATTTCAGTGAATATGGCAGAGATACGAACATTTTTTATGTAAAAGAAAAATTGTGAACATACATATGCATTTCCTTTAGAGCTAACGTTACGGATGCTATTTATTAACTGGCCCGGCTTGTTCTAACTTAATTTGTGGAAGCGAATATGATTATAATATGTGAAAAAAGATGATTTCATATTTTACACCTTTTTCTCCATTTACGCAGTTAAATGACCGCATCATAGTACTCGTAAAATGCAAAAACAAAAAAAAAAGAAATTGCAGTTCAAATGAGAAATATTAAGCGTATGATAGACGTAGCGATAAATGGTGGCGAAGCAATTAGACTTCATAACTTTTAGACAGCAATAAAATTAGCAGTCTAATAAAAGGGATTAGCATAAAATGGAAATTGCAAAATTATAATCGGTGGCGAAAAAGGGGCGCGCAAGGAATGTTATTATTTGCATGACCATGCTGACAGTTGCGAGAAAATGCGCCTAATACTGTATTACTTAAGCCTAGTACTGACATGAATGAAAATGTATTCTTACTGTCGTGGAATATGTGAGGAGGGCTGGGGAATTCCATAAGCTACAATCCGGAAACAGTTCCATAATTTTTCTCGGCCATTTTATGTATTTTTTTTTCCGATTCCCCGGTTATTTCATAGTGAAACGTCAAATGACCGGGGAATCGAAAAATAATACATAAAATGGCCGACGATAATTATGGAACCGGTCTCGGATTGTAGCTTATGGAATTCCCCACCGTTTGTGACATATTCCATGACAGTAAGTATGCATTTTTATTGATAAAATCAGAGCGGGAAAAATTTCACTTTCGATCTTAATACAGCTCTTTAAGCCAGCTCTGATTCTTCCAGAAGTTTAAAGTACAGTCTCTCGCTAATTTGAACTATTGGGTACGTACTCATTTGTCTGTCTCTTCACTAAATTCAAGAAAACCTCCAAATTTTTATGAAGAAGAGTGCATTCAGTAAAACGAAACTATTTTTGATAAATTGGTTGAATGCTAACATTCTTCTTCAATGTGAAGAGTTTCAACATCTTGATAACTTGAAATCCTACAATAATGTCTCCATTGAGATAAGAAGTACCTACGCAATATGTTTTCCACTCGGTTTTAATTTTTCATAAAATTTAATGCTTGAAAAAAGTATACGAGTTTCTCTTCTGAAAGAGACAAGGCAATAGATGTAAAATTTTTGATGAAGGACTTATATATTTTTGAAACTCACTGCCATAAACACATTTTTCATCTTACCAGGTTGAAAAACCATTATCTTTCGAATCGCAAAAAAATGTTACCACATTCTCTAATCTATAGGAATTTTTTGATGCATAATACTTTTTTTTTTAAATGCCTTCTTGGTTACCTGTTTATTCGATAATTCGAACTCTCAAAAATTCCAAATTTTTGATTGTCCCTTTAGATTTATTATCAAGAGTTGACTGCAGTGGCGCAACCATGATCTTGCCCTGGAGGAGAGGGGGTTTTCGTAGTGAAAACACGAGTTTAATTTGTAATCCGCACGTTCTTTCTTTGGTCACCAAGTTTTTAATCACTCCAATTTGCACAGAAATGTTTCTAAAATTCTGATGTTGCACAGACCATCGAGACTGGTGAATAGTCTATTGCACCATGGAAATAAAACTGTCGTAAATGACAATATTGTCAATATTGAACAATATAAACCTGTATGAAAAATATTTGTGATACACACGAACGTCTTCAACTAAAATTGCGTTGTCACTTCGTATGGGAGGTATCCTTAGTTTTGATTCGATTGAGACTTTTGGTAGGAAGTATAATTGTGCTCAATTTAAGTGTGGCGATACAATTAAAATTAGGTGCTGACTCTTAACTTTGGGAGGAGTTATGGTGGGGATAATGATTGATTGTAGGCTTCATTTTCGACAAAAATCAACTACAACTTCACTGACACTGCAGCTAATGGCTTAGCTTGCGTTTTTTCGAGAGTTTCGGAACGTGTTAAATGTTCCAAAATGAGAATTGCCTAATTTATAATTTATTATCTATATTATCTATACATTAGTGCAAAGAGTTGCAATTTTATACAGTTTATTTGGTTCTTAGATAATTTTTCCGTTTCTTTTATCGTTTTACTGTTTCTTTGATTCCCAAAAACGTAAAAATTACCTCCCAACTCCTAAATTCCGGAGCCCTTATCGGTCAGGATCAAGATCAAGATATTGTCCCCAGGAACCCTGATAAATTCCGAAATACATGGTATATTTGACTACTCGTATTCTGCAACACTAATTGTTGTATTTGCAACAAAATAAGTAACATACGACAGTATTCATCCATATTCTTCCAATGAGTGTCATTTTCGGTTACACTGTACCGGTTGTAGGTTGTTTAAACATTTCTCCATTGAGTAGAAACCACATCAAATTCAATCAAAATGTTTAAATCGAGTTTTGGAAGTAACGACAGTTGTGTATTCTTCTGGTGCGCTATATGCTCCAAGTACAAAAATTCATATCTGCAAAATCTGCAATACATTTTGTCAAATTTCAGTTTTTCCTTTCCAATTTCTGGGTCTTGAAGGGGCTTTAGCCCCCTTTGCCCCTCCCTTGGTCGCGCCACTGGTCGACTGTTTACTATTTGAATATGTACAATTTCCACTGATTTCTATAGGCTCTAATCTCTGCTGATTGGTATGCTGTAATCCTCAATTTAATGATTTCTTTGCAATCACTGTAAATGCGGCTAATTTTGAAATGAATACATATGTTATTTGAATGGCTTTAAATTGAATAAATGGCATATCAACAATAATCATTGAACTCATTCTCTTTCAACATTCATCCAATTTTCAATTTTGTGGAAAACGAATCCTAACCGCAATAATATTGTTTCCCGAATTTTATGCGACACAATCATTTGTATGTTTGGTATTAGAAATCTTTTGCAAACCACAGGTATATGTCACAAGGATCACCAAGTCTGCGCTCATCAATCCTGTTTATAATTACCACGCTAATTACATAGACTCCTTTACAGAAGCCACGACACTTGACTTTAATCCACATACCTGCCATTCTCGCATGGATCAATCATTTCGTAGAATCTGTCGTTTTCATTCCGTATACGTTTTGTGTCCACAATGAAAATCTCTTGTTCTCTCATACTGTTAGGTAAATAGGATTAAGGTTTAGATATAGAGTAAAGATTAGTTGAAAGGTGTACGAAATCCGGTCAACAAGAATTTTTCAAACAATTTTGATACTTTCCATTCGACCACGTTCGTATTTAAAAAGTTTTCAAATCCACCGTGTTGTACTATACATTTAATATTTCCTTTTCGATTTAAATGGAACACTCTTCAATCAGGACCCCATCATATATCAACCATCGTCCATATAAATACAAACCGCTTAATGACACGTGCCGGCAATCGAACACAGTACATTAATTCAGTGCCACTTGACTTTTCATTCATATCCTTGATGTCTTTTAGATTTGATTCCGATTGATTTTTTTTTGGATTTCATACAACCACTTGTCAAGGACTCTTGAGGTGTTGCCACAAAATGGTTGCATGCCTCTGCCGCCTAGCTATATACATATACACTCTCATACTCATATATATTTCTCTGCAATTTCACTGACTTTTTCGCTAATCCTTGAGATTACCACAAAATTCCATGTAAATAAATGTGCGTCGTTTCGGGAGATGTCCTCGTCGCAAAGAGACGTCAACATCGACGAAAATCAATGACACATAATTAAAGGAGTTTCATCAAAAGAACGAGATCGTGGCGCAACGCAAGGCTAACAAAATAGGGCAATGCGAATTGAGTTCTTTGGAATCGATAGAAGGCAGAAAAATCTTTGTAGCTGAAGCTGACATATATAGTCATGCGAGACATAGGCAAGTAGAAGAGAAAAAGGCGAGAAAGCCCCGGCAAGGTTGACGGACGATATTGACGGCACGTGGCCGAAACTGTTGCAAAATATATGAAGTCGATTAAATGTGGGCTTTTTTTTGGTGGGATGGTGCGTGCTCTAAATTTATTGAGATCAAGGAGACATGGATAGATAGGATGCTGAGTATATATATATATATATGTTTGGATGACAGCTCAAAGAAATTGGCGTTTAAGAAAAAAAAAAAAAAGAGGTAAATTTGGGTTGGAGTTAAATCATAATCATAAATTTACTGCAGATGGTATTAGTATATTTACAAAAATAAATTTGTAAATACACTACTGAAGCGAGTTTATGTGCGTAATAAAACGTCTGTCTATGAAGCATAGGAAAAGCGCATCTACTCAGCTTTTATGTCCTCTGTAGGCAAAAACCTTGAATAGTGTAATATGAAGTATAGGTATGAGATAAGCTTCTTGTTCCATTATTAGCATATTCTTGTCTGTTGTCTTACAATTACAACACAGGTTCACCTTTTTCTCGACACAAATTGACTATGCATGGAATGAAATTAAAGATTTCGCAAATGAAATTACCGCTTTAAAAAGTAAAATCAATCAAATTTCGCAAAAAAAAAATAACGTTTTAAGAAGTCAAATTAACGATTGAATGATTTTTTTGACTTGTGAAACAGTTTATTTCATTTGCAAAATCGTTTCTTTGACTTGTTAAAGCGTTAATTTCATTTGCGAATCGTTTATTTCATTTGTTGTAGGTATAGTCAATGAAGAAGAAAAAGAAGGAAACGAAATATCTGAAAATTAAGGGGACAATTTGATTTTTTTTATAGCTAGCAGTGGCGTAGGAAATTTAGTGTTTGGGGCTGGTATGGTTTAATACTTTTTGGCTTTTTCATTGGTTGGAGTATTCAACCACAATTAATTTTCCATATAAAATTCGTATGAGAAATGTCATCTTGTAGCTTCGATCAAGATACCATAGAAAATATTTTGGTCCCGATTAAAAGTCGCATATCCAGTGTATTTTGCGGTCATTTGCATTTCCTTTTAGATTTTCTTATTCATTGGGTATATGTAGTTAATTTGTGTTGAGAAGAAGTGAAGTTTGTTTTGAAAATGGTATTTATTTCTATCTATCTAAAAGTATCTAAAAAATATATTAGGACAGGCGAAATGGCTTTGTGTCATCAATTTAAGACAATCCCCAGCGCTCCTTATGTTGACTGTAGAATATAATTAAAATTAAGCTATCCAGCTTTGTTTATTCCTATCTTTATTCCAGTAAAAAAAATCATTAACCTATTATGTAAATAAAACAAAACTTAGTTACATTCCTTACATTGAGCTACTCTTCAAGCTGTCATAATTAGAAACTCAATCGAACACTTGCAAGCCGTAAAAGCGAATAACCCCAAGGGTCCGTATGTTTCTTTTCCCCTGTTGCTTTATATTTGAGTGGCTCAGTTGCCAAAGTGACTAAGTCCACTTTTGTCAAAATCGAGAAAACTAACATTTTACAAAACCTTCTATAGTAAATTATCTGCTAAATTTTTCGATTAGAATGGCATACGAAAATAATAGTTAGGATGTAGGCTATCCAATAGAATATATTTCACAAAGCTTTCTGAACAAAAACATAAATATTTTTAAGGAAGAATCCGTGTAGCCTGAAAATGTATGGACTTATATTTTTTGGCTTCTGAAAATTATGATTGCCTTTGCTATGATTTGCCTTTATTTGATTAAAAAACACGTTATCAGAATAATGGTGTTGACCAATGGCTAGAAGTTGGAATCAGTGACCGTTCGGTAAAGTAAATGTAACATCCGGTGTTCCCAAGATTACACTCTTACAGTACCGGATTATCCTTAAGGCACATAAGGCACGTGCCTAGAGGCCCCGCGCTCACAGGGGCCCCGCACTCGCACTGACAAAAACTCCGCGATCATAAATAATAATAAATAATATAAGTCTTTTGTTCTTTGATAAGCTCTCGTAACGAAAAAGGAAAGTAAAACAAGCTAAACCGAAGGTATGATACCCTTCTAAAGGCCTGAATAGACCTCGGGCGGAATGAAAATGAAATTTTTGTCCGCTGCGATTTTCTCAATGAAAATGCATGCTTACTGTCGTGGAACATGTCGGCAATGATGGGGAATTCCATAAGCTACAATCCGAATATGGTTCCAAAATTTTTCTCGGCCATTTTAAATATGTATTATTTTTCGATTCCCCCGTCATTAGATATTTTTCACGGTGAAATGACCGGGGAATCGAAAAATAATACATAAAATGGCCGAGAAAAATGTTGGAACCATATTCGGATTGTAGCTTATGGAATTCCCCATCATTTCCGACATGTTCCACGGCAGTAAGCATGCATTTTCATTAAAAAAATCGCAGCGGACAAAAATTTCATTTTCATTTCGCCCGAGGTCTATACTGCGCTTAAGCTAGATCTAGTGGCAAAATTTTATCCTTTCCGAGAATATTAAAAATTTTCGTTCTAATTGTATAGCAAGTTGTAAACTGATTTTACCTAAAATTGAGTATGTGTATTTACTTGAATGGGAAATAGTTTTTACGACAACTATATGACATAGATGCCCAATTCAGAACAAATTTTGAAATGAGGTCTCTGAAAAGGTACGACTTAAAAATTTTAAATTTGAAGATTTACACTCAGAAGCCAAAACTTTTTTTTACAAAACCATGTTCCCTCTTACGCCAGGCGAATGTAGTGAAAAGTGGCTCAAGGGAGTATGCCCTGCACTGTCTGGTATTATATAAGAAATCGATAGAGGCTTTATCAGAAAGCTTAAATTTAATTTCCACTCCCTGAAAACTTTTTAATGCTACTTTGTTTTGTCTTACTTTAGATGAATTAGAAAACGAAATAATTCTCCATGAGCATCTAAAATTGGTATTACAGGACAACAATTCGAGTGAAATGTTCAACTGTTCAAATTTAATGTAGCGGTAGCCTTAAGGATACATTTAACGACGCCTTCTGTCAGTGAAGGAGAACGAAGTATTTCAAAGTTGGCAATAATTTAAAATGAAAAACGTTCTGTGAAGCAAAGTTTTTGTACTACAATATATATTTTAAATATTTTGTGTTGGATACGATATCCCACAAATCATATTCCCGTTTTTCAAAATCCCGACATTCATAATCCCGCCATTTCAATAACCCGCGCGCGCGACTTATGAAAGAATACTTACCTTCTACGATGGGATATTAAAAAAACGCCACTACATTTACCGTTAAAATAATGGGTCTCCTCACATGGGGACACTTAATTCTGGAAGACCCACGGACCAGGTGACTTAATTTGAAAAAATAGCTGGTGGTCTTTCGGTAGTTGAAACTTAAGTATCCCCGGAATGGCAGTCTTTCTCTGTAGGGGTTAAATTGTCATCTTTGTACAATAAATAAGCAAATATTTCGACGGATTTGTGCTAAGAGAAAGTATCGCACTAACTGCTGGGAACATTACATAACTATTTGCTAGCAAACGAAAAAAAATGTTGGCGGGATTATTTCACTATCCACTATCCGGGTTTCACAAGGGGCCCTCAATTGTTTTATGCCTAGGGGCCCCAAAGGGTCTTAATCCGGCACTGCACTCTTAACCCTTTGCTCTTCTGATAAGCACTTTCGTGAAAATGACTTAACCATATTCGAATAAAAAACTAGCAATTCAGTTTTGACTTGATAATCTGGACCAATTAGTAAAAAAGTAGTCCGCAGTCCATTTGGCTATAAAAAAATTAGGGTTAACGAAAATTTTCATAGAAAAAAAAATTAAAAAAGAGGGGGTCTGGATTAGCGTCATATCCCCAGTAAATATGATCCGATTACTTAAAATTTGAATATAACAATTTAATTTAAAAGGTTTTTTTCATTAGGCAGTGGCAGATAATACATGAAAATGGTAGCGAATGCGTGACGTTTCTAAGTATTTTTAGTAGGTAGTTTTTAGCCACTCCACTGACTAATATAATAAGTCAAAGCACGCTTTTAATGGGTATTAAAACATAAATAATATAGTAGTAGAGTAGTATTTTCAGAGAATCTGTTTATCTGTAATAGTTTCACACAAAGTGTGAAAAGTTTGATATTTTTTTTGTAAACTAACAAATATACTATGAACACTATCGAAATGAGGAAACACATGTTTCTTACTACAATTTTAGTTTTATTCTTTTTCAGAAACAAAATTCCACTGAAGAAGGGAGCAAGTAGCCTCGAAATACGTTTATGGGAAAATAAAACTAAATTGTAGTAAGAAACATTTGATTCCTCATTTGAATGAAAATCAACTATGTGCAAACAACGGTAAACAAAAGAAAGTATATAAACACTGTTTCTACCGTTTAGGTTGCAATAATTTGAGCATATCCAGGCTGGTAGTTATTAAGTCAATAACTGCAAGATCGCGGACTCTAAAAAGCTATCTTTCGGTTTGGTAAAACATCAATTAACCCTCCGTCGGGCGCACCCCAAATCAAAACAAGATCGGGCGCACTCGGCCTGAGAGGCCACCCATCTATTTGGGTCTTTTTTCCTTACTATGTTACTACAAATTTCTAAAACTTTTCGGAAATTAAGTTATTAGTATCTAAGGGATGTAATTAAAGTTAATATAGTACTAAGAAACCTATTTGCTTAACAGTATAATACAGAAATCAAATTATCGATTTACAAGAAAAAACCCAAGAGAGAAAATTTTATGAAAAATACCGCATCCATTGTTCGTTAGAAAAATTGAAATTAATGAAAGGTAGGCAGTCTAAATTGATAATCGTTATTTGAAAAGGTTCTTAATGATCCAAATTAAATGTGGAAAAGCATTTTTGATGCAGCGCTTTCGCATAGTTTGGGTATACATTCTAAATTATGACGCGATCGGGCGCACCCGGCCTGTGAAGCCAGAGTCCTTACCACACAACTAACTAAAGGACCCTGGAAAATAATAGGTAGGCATTGTGTGAGACTCTTTAAAGTTAGACGAGCAAACGGAGCTAAAAAGTTGTGGGCCACTCTACTAGCGTGGAGCAGACCAGAAACTGTTTTGCTGGCCTGTCAGGCCGGGTGCGCCCGACGGAGGGTTAAACGATATGTACATTCGCTGTTTCCTGTCCTGGTTAAAATCGTAACAAGTATTAAGACAGTGCGTCTAACTTTTCGAGTAGGTTTTCGGTTGAAGCCAGCAGTTTGCTGGCAGAAGCTATTATAGGTACGCCAACATAGAAAAACAAACTGCCTAATTGTTTTCCCAATGAATTTGCCATCTACAGTTCATTTCCCTAAACTTTATCCCGCGTAGTGTAATGAAAAAAAAAGCAGGGAAAATTTTCATATGAAGTTCGTTACCCAAAAATACACGGGATGCACAAAAACACAAGACTAGTATTACATTTAGTAAAATTAATTGACAGTAATTATAATAGCTATTGAGCTTGAAATGTTAACAGTTGATCAGAGTTATTTATCCATTAAATTGGGCAATTACCGCCGAACTCCTATTTATAACGGTGAACGGGTGACTTATTGCTAAATGATTACCATTTGTAGGCTGCACTCAGGGTTTCAGCGTACTTCTCAAGAGCTACCTACCCTTTTAGGCTACTTAACCAGGCTCGACTGTTTCGACAAATTAAAATTTAAAAAAATATATACAGGTTGACACACGGGAATCAGAAAACATTTAACACGTTCGTTAAAAAAAATGTGCAAATTTGTGTTCAAATACTGGAATTTTAGATTACTCTATTGTAAAAAATGGCGTGCCAAGAATGGTGCCCGTTTTCATCACTTAACTTGCAGAATCGGTTTTGATAACTTCCTTCTATTTTCCCTCTGTCCAATCATCCGCTGCTCCATCTTACCAACGGAGACACCTTTAACCAAGGAATTGAATGTTAACTACGCCACAATATAACTCTGGTTCGAATTGAAGGGGAACTGCTGTAAAAAGTTTAGTTTTAAAAATCGTCACACGCTGATTGCGAGTCATTACCATTCATTACATTGTGTAAAATGGACATTGATTAGAGACTATTAAAAATAGAATCATTATTTTGGATAAAATCATTCATGATTTCTTCGTTTGTAAATATTGATTCACATAAGAAAATTACCTGTCGAATATATCATATGAAAATCTTTAAAAAAAAAAACATCTTAAAATAATAAAATAATTCGTCCGTTAAATACAGCATAATAATGTAAATATTTTAATTTGCATATATTGGTATTTGTTGAATTTCAAAAATGTTAGTTTTTTCAGAAGTATTGATTGCGCCAATGATTGGTTAATTTCTTTTAACTTTTTTTTATTGAATCAATTCTAGTGCAAAATAAATTTTATTAATTTATGCTTCGTAATATTACCAACCTACTGAAAATCAAGTCAAAAAATCTCCCAGGTGCCTAGTTTATTCTTCGTAATAAAAAAAATATATGACCACTTCAAGTCATCCATTTAAATGGGTCACCCTGTACACGATACATGTAACGAAATTTAACTCCTATTAAAATAACAGTAATTTGAGTATTTTTTTGTTTAATAGTTTCTGCAGTCTTGGCAAAATTCAATTGTTACATTAGTAGAAATTTTAGACAACAAAATAGTGGACTTAGCCGTAATGGCCTCTGAAATTATTGTTTAAATTTTCTGAAGCCATAAAAAATATAGTGATAAAATAATCAAATGAAGTAAAAATTAGAAAATTGGTAAATAATAAGAAAGAACACCATTTACTTTGTATAAATTTAAAATAAACCGAAAATTTTTAAAAATGGACTTAGACACATTGGCTTCTGAGCGGCTCATATATTACTAAAAAAAAGTAATCGTGTTTTTTTTTTGCTTGTGACTGGACTAAGAACGTTCAATTGAATCCTAGTATAAATTATGTGATTTTTTATGTTAATTTATGTCCACCCGGACGTCATTTCCACAAGGCTAAGAAAAGTTTTTAAGTTAAATGGGGCTCCGCACCTGAATGTAAACTCCTGAAAAGATTTTCGAAACATTTTCCAAAAATTTGCTGAAATTACATATATTTTAAGGGCGGGAGACTTGAACCATATAGCTGTCAGTTTCTATATGGTTCAAGTCTCCCGGTTGGCGCTTTTTTGGGTAAAAATGCTCTGAGCTGGACCACGACTCACCAACGTAGGAAAACTCGTTATATTCTGATTAAATACTTAATTAAGAAGATGTCTGCACTAAAACAAATGTATTGACTTTTTATCGATTAAAAAAAATTAGAAATATTTGAAAAATTAATTTTTCACTTTTTGTCATGAAAAATTTTTTTTCCGTTTATTTTCCGAAACAGACAAGTGTCTGATATTTGGATATGGTATTCAGATGCGGCCTGGAATAGGTCACCTTCTGACAAAAAATCAACCTCTAGTCGTTAGATTCCAAAGAATAAACTCAACTGGTTCAAGTCTCCCATATGGTCAACTCTCCCGGACTCCCCCTACTCATTTCCATAGTGAAAGTTTGATCAGCCGTATTAAAAAAAAGAATTCGTTTCAAAAAGCTAAGCTCGGTTCTGTACCTCTTGATCCGTATTTGAAGGAAATATTATTGGGCCTTCAAAGGATCGAAGTTTCTGCGCTTGAAAATATGCGCCAATTGTCTACTTCAATTGTTCCAACAACTGGAGATTTCTTGTGGCTATATGGAAAATGGTCATGTTTCCCGAATGTGCCAGGTTGAAATGAATTTATGATTAAAGCATCATCAAAACACGAGTTTGAGAAGTCCAAAGTAATTTTCCTACCATTTAACGTCATTACGTGTTTTACTTAAGCAAAATATTCTCATTATTAGTGCTATTTTGACCTTTAACCGGTCATTATATAATGGAACTATTTGGCCTACAATATTGACTTAGGTACCGTTGAATAGTCAATTTGATTCGAAAAAAAAACTTCTATACATCACTTTACTGTAGGAATATCAGAAAGAATGATATTAAGGAAAAACGCAAAATTCCCCTACAAGTAGGCAAATTACTTTAACTTCCCCCACTCCCACAAATACGAAAACTCAGATTAAGACTTTGGGCACGTTGCTTAACATCTCCACCAAATTTCAGCCATTACGTATATTTTTTAAGTAAAATATACCCGTTTACCCGTCAAAATAGTTGCACACAAAATTTATTTTCAAAATTTTTGGCAAAATTTCCCACTAAATTTTGTATGCATTTTTTGTAGAACAATCGCCTCAGGATTGCATATTTCTGTGAGGCTTAGTTCAGGCTTGCTGAATACTTTAATAATTTTTGTCAATATCTTGCGGGGGATTGTGGCAGTAATTTGAATTTTGTAAACACGTTTTTCTAATACGAGGTAATCATCATGCAATCCTCACATTAGCTATATCGTATACATTTTTCTGCAAAAGGGCATTTCGTGCAAAATGTTGCAAGTCTGAGGAAAAAATGCATGCAAATTCGGCTTTTCGCGAATGTGATGCTTGCTTGACAAAAGATTCAAAATTTTATATTTTCATTTTTATGTTGTTATTGGTGGTTTAAAATCAGCCAAACGTGTTGTT
Source organism: Microchrysa polita (assembly GCA_949715475.1). Classification (NCBI taxonomy): domain Eukaryota; kingdom Metazoa; phylum Arthropoda; class Insecta; order Diptera; family Stratiomyidae; genus Microchrysa; species Microchrysa polita. The sequence goes on along the minus strand of OX454420.1, from coordinate 87,032,562 downwards.
GGTTTGTCCTAGCATACAATATTAAAACTGCGATCCACTAAGGTAATATTGTACCCACATCCACCAATTCAAAGATTTTTGATACATTTTTTGCAACAGTGGCGGGCTATGAACTGATTCACAATCTCCATATACATTGTGCATCATAAAAAATGATCGCAAATTTATTATACGCAAGTAGGTATATCATTGTTTCGGATTAGCCGATCTTGTTGAATTGCGAGGGTGATTAATAAATTTTCTGTCACAGAAAATAAATTGCCTTAACATTCGTTTTGGATACGACAGCAAATTAAAAAAAAACTAAAAAGTAATCACAAAAAAAACTAAAAAGTAATCACAAACGAAAACTGGTTAAACAAAATAAGTAGACTTGCGCGGACTCCCAAGATTTTAGACTTGTTTACATCAACTTGATATTAAGTTTGTCTGATTGTCTTATTAAGATGTACACAAACGCAATGCCCATCCATTGTTGACTATAAAACGCAAAAGGTGACAAAATCCTGCGGTTTTAAAGGTGAAAATTAACTGCCATCTGACCTATCGCAAGGATATCAGCTCGAAAGGCGAAACAAAATACAATGTACCGAAATGAGATCCCAGATCTCGGAAGTGATAAGTATCCAGAACGACAAAATCTATACAGTAGGTACTGTAACTGTATGTCAATCCTATCGTCTATCGGCAGTTGCTCTGAGTTCTGACACATACAGCGGCACAATTCCCAAAAAATCCTAAAGCTGAAACGACCGATTTTTGTCTGCCTAGCGCACGTAAAACTCCTGATGGATACAACTGATAAATGAATCGGGTGTTGTGTATGCGTGTGGACAATGTTTGTTTAATGTATAGGCACCATCACGATGTATCGATTTGATCGGAGATCTTGTCGCTCTTTGCATCTCTATTTAGATGAATCCATTCAGTCTGATCGATAGCATCATCCGCACATCATCGTCATCTTTAAATCTATTTGACTTTTGTGTGTACCTATCTTTTTTTTTGAATATTGGATGATGATTGAGAGGTTGTATCCAGTTAAATGGATTACATGTAAGATGATAATAGGATTTGGAGATTTCGATTGTGAGAAGATTGAAAAAAAAAACATTTAAGATCTTCGACATTACTGTTAGCTGATGAGTATTGAGAGTATTTTTGTGGAAGTAAAAAAATATGTCTGTTTAGGAATACTATAAAAATTATTTTGTTTTTCTAAAGTGAACATCAGTTATTGTATGAAGTCAGAAAGGCTACAAAGTTTTCACATGAAACAATCTGCCAGCCAAGGCTAAAGATTTGCTGTCAAATGATGATCAATCGGAAAGCTAAGATTAAGATTAATTAAATGCCTTAAAATACTCATAATTATTTATTTGTACATTTTTATTCACCAACCACATCCGCACACTCTGTTTCTATCGTTTATTAGCCCATAATGAGATCCAATATAATAACCTCAAGGGGGCTAAAATAGACCTGAAGTACACTTATCCTTAACAAGGGAAACAGAATGAATGTGAAACACCTCTTAAACGTTTGTCGTCGTCATCTGTTACGAAGCTAATGGGGTGCTGATGTTCACGGTGATGATGACGATGATGTTGATGATGGTATGGACTGGGCAAGCCCTCCACTTCCCTTTCCTTTTAACATCTTCTTCAATTACCGCACATCACCACTTCAGGGCTTGTGCCGTCGTCGTGCAAAATAAAACTATACAAGAAAAATACGAACACTTCAAGTTCCTGGTATGGTTAGTTACATAAAAGAGTATTAAACCTAAAACCATCGTGTGGTATTGTTATGGTTAGTCTGGTATTGTAAAGATACTAGATATACAATCTATACGTTCAAGCAGATAGTTGGGATTAGTATAGGACGTTGTAGTATATTTAATTTGTTTTATTTTTCCCTGAAAGAAATATGTTCTTCTCCTATCACACGATGTGCGGTAATTGCTTAAATAGGAGGAAAATCACGATGTAGTTTTGTATGGAATATAAGGTGTTGTCTATGTGTATGGTCTATGGTGTATGTGTATGCATATTGATCTGTCATCACAATGATGTATGAAATAATCACTAATACTGGACATTTTTGAAAGATGACTGAATTTCTGCCTAAGTTCAAAAGGTGAGATAGTCTCTCAAATGCTAGTAGCTCTATTATGGTACAATTCTATTTTCAGCAATGACAATCGGTTGTTCTGAAACTTATTCCAAGAAAACATGCTCGGGGAAAAAAGTCCCAAAATAATTTCTGACAATCATTTATTTTCAGTTTTACTTGACTCTTCGAAAGATGTCCATATCTAAGAAAAAAGTGACTAATCGATCTTCTCGAAATGATATTTGCAAACTCACAAAACTCTACCAACAATACAAATTTGTTGCCATTTGAACTTATATTAAAGGTGTAGGAACTATTATACACACCATATAATCAGGTGCTAGTCAGTTGTAAAATGATTGATTGGAAATATTTTTCTTCGAAGTGCCGTCATCTCATGTCGAACAGAATGGGTCGAAACGAAAATATTTTAAACATTCCAACAAAGAACGGCTACTATGTATCAAACTCCTCATTTTGACCGCACCTAAATTGACCTGATGTATTATTTTCATTTCAATTAGTTCGAAATCAGTCTTGCGTCTGATTTTGACTTTTATATTATAGTTTTGACATTTTTTGCCATTATTATAGTATGGTTCGATGCCTACATTCAGGAAATGACACACTTTCTACAAAAAAATATCCTTGAGTCCTTTACTCGATATGGTTATGGCATTTTCTCGAAAACACATATCACAACCGACTAAAAAAAAACAAATCCGCACAATTCAATTTTACCATCCCCATTGCACAGGATGGGCAGAAAAAAAAAACAACTGAAAACCACTCGCAAGGACATTGTGCAAAGGAAACGCAAGAGCATAGAAAAGATATATGACTGTAATGTCATAAAATGAGGATATCTTGTTTTTAGGCGAAATTCTATACACGAAAACATATAGTACGAGCCGCGGAGTAAGAGGGCTTCGAATGAGATCCGAGTAGCAAAAAAAAACAAGAGATCGTTGAAACGATTCGTTCCATTCAAGAGGATAACAAGGCTCATTGTTCCATCCTTGGGATTTGTCTATGTATTTCTGAGATTTTTTGATTTTGTTGTTGGCTTTTTTTTTTGCTTTGTATGTTTAAATGTTCTTAGCCATGCATCCATATAGGAGCAACCAAGGACGACGGCTATATACCGATCACTACTACAAGGACATTCAATGATTTTCTCTCGGCACAGAATTTGGTTTGGTGTGTCATCATCTGCAGTGTACCAATGTTGCCAACAATATTGTTTACACCGAGTATAGGGGTGCATTGTCGCAAAGATGCGAAAATATACACATACATACAGTATACAAGAGATGATCCTGTTTTTGTTGATGGTGACCAATTTAAAACCTATTCCAAATCTATTGTTAATATTGTTGCAATTGTTGTTGAGATTTTGTCACAATGTCTCTATATATATACACGCCTCGGATTTAGATTGCAAGTATGGATGCGGAAATATTTTCGAAATAGGTTTTGAATAAGTTGAATAAAACATTGTTAGTCTGTCTAGGACGCACCGGAAAATGCAAATATTTCCTGATGCAAAATGTTAAAAATGTTGGAAGAAGATGTACGCTAAATTTTTTTGTTGATCTTAATTTATACCATTTTCAAAACAAATTCACATTTTTGACAGCACAAATCTATCTATCTATCTATCTATCTATATATATAAAAGAAAGTCGTGTTAGTTACACCATTTATAACTCGAGAACGGCTGAACAGATTTTCATGATTTTAGGTTGGTTGGATTAGGCTCTGGCCAGAATAGCATGATAACTATTGAAACATGCAAAAAATTCACAATGAGCTAAAATTTACAGTGGGTTCTTTTTCACATATTTCTGCGTGTATTTCTTTAACATATGGGCGTATTTCAGTAAATTTTTTCCGCAGGATTGGTCTCTACCCAAAGTAACAGGACAACCATCGAGACATATGAAAAATTCACAATGGCGCACAATTATGAAGACAATTCTTTTTCTCATACTTCTTTCTATCTTTCTTGAACGAATTACAGGATTTCAGTAAGTTGACCCCACCTTATGGGTCTACACAAGGCTCCGACCGGAATAGCTATACTGCTATTGAAGTGAACAGAAAATTCACAATGAGCAACAATTCACAATGAGTTTTTTTTCACATATTTTTTTTTTTTTTTGTATATTTCTTGAACATCTTAGCGGATTTTTGGAAGATTTTCCTGCCGAATTGGCCCTTTCCCTGAATATCAAAATAATACTGAAACATCTCCCTTCAATGGTTCTTAACCATAGCAATAAGAGTAACTCTTGACGCCAGCCACCAAATTATGCAGTCACTTCCTCAAAGGATTTTCGTATTTCAGTAAAGTTCCCCACCTGGAATCGGACAAGTAAAAGTCATCAAGTTAGCTCAGGAGAAAGGCAAGGTGTTCAGGAGAAGCATGAGAAACTTCTTCTGAACAAATTTGCGGATTTTAGCAATTTGATGTGTTGAGAAAAAGGTGATTTTTTTTTATTGAATAAAAAAATGCAATTAAAGGTGCATATTTTGTGACTTAATCGTTTATTTGCTTAAAACCCTTAAAATCTACCGCACAGTCATTCTTTCGGAACTACAAACCGGTCAAATTAGCTGCTGCGCTCTGTTTAACCCTTCAGTGGGCCCGCGGGCTACAATTGTAGCCCACACTTTTTTAAATGGTAACCATTTTCAGGATATGAACCGAATTCATTCGAACTGCTCAGTACCTGTTAAAATGCTGCTTCTTAATCAAATAAGAATGGTTTTAATATTTTTTTAGCCTAGAAACTAATATTCTTTTGCGATCAAAGTCCACTGGGCTACAAGTGTAGCCCGCGCGCCCATTGATGTTACTTTTTTGGTAGTCATACATATCCATTAAAATAAAAATATTATTATAAAACATTGTAGAAAAAAGCAACAGTAAAATGTTTAACATAAAATAAACGGTTTTAAGATAAATGAACAAAAAATAGATTACTATTTTCACGAAAAACCTGGAGTCGAAATCAAAATTTCTTACAGCGTGCATCTGTTACATGTTGCTAACATAACTTAGTTTCTGGATGAAATTTTTATCAATTGTAGCGTAAATATTGTGAGAACAGTTAATCTGAATATTGTAAGTAGAAATTCAATCAGTTTGATTTACAATATATTTAGCTTTCTAGCAAGAAACTGTACTCCCAGTGTAAAAAAGGGTGAATATTGAGTACCCAAAAATAGGCTAAGTTTGAAATTCCACAAACTGGGCATTTTTAACTGCATTCTCTCGCTCAATGTTCTATTTCGAAGATTTTTTATTAAATTCTGCGAATATAAACTTTTTTTGTACTTTTCATTTTAAAAAGTAACTATTTTGTCCACCTAAGTAAGTTAATATGAAAAAACACTAAAAATAAGACTAATTGGCACTTTGCCCTCTTTTATTACATATATTTTATTGCAAAATTAGGGATTTTATACTTTTCATTCTGTACAACAATCACCAGACCGCAGACCGAGCAGGACAAAAAAAAATAAAATTGAACCATATTTTTTATACTATTTTTTTTTTGGGCTACAATTGTAGCCCGCGCGCCTAACCGCGTGACAAATAGGTGCGCGCCTAAAGAAGGGTTAAACATAAATCCTATCAAAATTAACAGTTGTTCAATTCCAATGAAATGAATTGTTTTTCACCCGCAACCCGAAAAATCATCAATAAACTGTCAATATTGATAAATGCAAAAATTCTTGACGAAGCCACAAAGATATCGGCTGGCATAGTATCCTAAACTTAGACTCCTCATTGTCATCATTATTGTTACTTGATTTTTTCTCACACCTCCTCGGCACAACACACTATTTCGATCGAGGCAACATAATACATATTCGAATAAAATATTATGCAAAGTGATCTTGTGACTCGTATACCGAAGGCGTCAAAATGATTGGATCGAATGGACATTGTTCGAATCATTCATGTGGACAGCATAAAACTTCTGTTAATCTGTTCATGGTAAATTGGTTTGCGTATAACAAAAGCAAATTAAAAGCAAAAGATAAAAAAAAACATCAAGAAAATTTTAATAACATTGCGCGTGGAATATGTTTTGACAGCACAACTATAGAGAGAAGGACCCGCGTGGGTAATTTGAGATTGTTGCGCGAAAGAATAAACACACAGCAATACTACCTATATTGGAAATTTGATCATATTCTTATCCTTGTTTCGTAGGTATAGGAATGTTTTACCAGTGCCCCAGTGAATGGATTGAGGTCAATGCTGAAATGTGAATGTATTGTTCTTGGAAAGAAAAAGTACGCTTTATATGAATGGGTTTAATGTACCTGTGCGGTATCCGTTTTAGTTGGAGCCGTGACTTTTTGTGGATGCGTGGGAAACGATTTTTGGACAAGTCAAAATATTGAATATGACGAAATGTTGGCTAGGTCAGGTTTAGTGAACGTAAAAATTTGTTCGATTTTGTACTGTTCACTGTCTCGAGTCTAATGCGACTTGATGTCTTTGCGTTCAGTGGCCCCTACAAACTGTTCTCCTTGAAAAATCACTTGCAAATGTCCTTTTTTTGTTAAATAGATACATACCAGTGGCCCCTACAAAATTTTCTCCTTGAAAAATCACTTGCAGCCAATGTCCTTTTTTTTGTTAAATAGATACATACCATTGCGTTAAAAAAAAAATATATTTTTTTTAATGGCGATATAGGTTTTGCTTGACTCTTATAAGCAAAAGATTTCTCTTAAGGCCGCTTTTAAAACCCGGCGAATTATACCAATTAAAACTTCGTCTAAAGAATTCAATTATCTAGCAGTACCTACATATCGCCAATCCGACAAAAAACGTTAACTAACGAACACCTACGAAGGATAAAGGTGAGTAACTACGGTACTTTGTTGAGCTCTTCCTCAAAAAACACTGTTTGTGGTTACATTACGGCGAAAAATTGCGAGAACCGTATTTGGGTCAGTAAAACGAAGATCTTCAGGTGCAAATAAGATAACCGCTGGGATCGAAACCCACGCAATAACACATTTTTAAAATTTGTAACGGTAAATTTATTTTTCTGATGGCTTTAAGCATTTTCTTTTTTTTTATATTAATCTGTGCGGTTTCTTACTAAATATTTTCGATTTGTATTGAATGCCTTCTTAAACTTTTCCTTGAGAGTGTGGTTTCAGCAGACGGGCTAACGTTTTATTTCAGTTGAAGATTCTGACAAAATGATTAAATTAAATTGTTTTGTCGGTTTCTTTTCACTGACTCTGTTATTAAAGTTTTGAAAACACGTACAAAATTTCGTCTACATAATCTGAATTTAGTGCAAAAATTTGCGAGCATCGTATACACAAAACATTTACGACAATATTTTAAACAGACAATCATGTCAATCTCGTCATATACACCTACGCTTCCTTGGAGCATTCCAAATTGTTGTATACTTTTTGGCGTAGGTACGGCACGCAAGCGAATTTATTCTTTAGAATTTTCAAAAATCTCTAAATGTTATAAAATTGTTTTATATTCTGCTTTTCTAGCATTAATAAAAAGGTATCGCAATTTTTTGTCTTCACTCAAACATTTTTGCCAAGCAGGATTTGGAAAAATTTCTTTTTCAGAATGTTAAAAAATTTCAAATTATCTGAAGATTCAATAAAATTTGTAAAATGTAGGTAGTATTTGATTTTACTTTAAAAATAAGCTGGAAAAGTGAATATTAAAAAAAAGTTAGTTAGTTAAATAAATTTTATCATGCATTAAAGTAATTTTTTCTAATCCAGTCCTTTCTGTATGCAGTCAGTATAGTAATTCGCAGTTTAGCTATTGAAGATTTGCTGATTTTTTTTTACAAAATGTTTGTACCTTTAGGCTAGTCTGGGTGGTGTAGTGATTAGTGTGCTCACCTTCGAGGCACAGGGTCGTGGCTTCGTGGTCTCATCGTGAGCGAACTTAGTTTGTGGTGTTTTTCGAGCTCACGTCTCATGTGACGGACTACATTTTCACTCAGATGTGTAAATGTAAACGAGTACGAGTATGGTGATAAATATCCCTGCAGAGTGTGCTGTTGATCTCAAGACCTCTCTCTTAAGATCTTGAAAATTGAATGTCACTGCCTTGGTCCAGTGTTGGACTGTCGCGCCAATTATTTATTTATTTTGTCCCTTTCGTATTATATCTGTCGGTTTAATGCTACCGCTAGACTTTTAGCTAAAAAAAAAGTAAATTGGTTCTATGAATGCATATTTCTTCTTTATTTTTACATAACTTTCTCTTCATTTAACTACAATAGATATAGCTTTTCAAAATAATATCAACTAAATTAAAATTTTCCCTTACACCTCTCAGCGGACTAGCATAACTAAATTACTCATATTGATCTACACAGTTGTATGCACCCCGTCATCATCCTTAAAACAATGGTGTGCATAGAAGCACTGAAAACTCTTACTCCTAGCTCACTCCATATTATAGCTCTGCTATGATGTTGGATATTTCATCGCAGCTCAACTTCTCGTCCTGATTCCCGAGTCTATCGCTCACTAGCTATATGACTGCATCTCGTCCAACCATAAGCACACATAAAGGACGACGTCTAGGACGAGAGTTTTTGCCGCTGGCTTTATACACTTTTAAGAATTATATCCTTGTAACGGCGTTATTGCATTAATTTGAGAACACTTACCGTGACATTTTGAGAAGGGTTTTTCTGATATTTTCAAGCGAGTTATTGCAGGTGGCTAATATGTAGCTAATTCAGGAGTGCACTTGGAAAAGTTTGTTTTCGTATACGAAGGAAGTTTTTTTTTGTGGTTGCGATTTTTAGCGTGAATGTATTTCATTGAAGTGGATAGTGTGAGATGGGCGATTGATATGGATCGATTCATGCGATTAATGCAGTTAGACGATTCGTGGTTCATTGTCTATAAAATCAGTTTTTAATTAAGTAGTTAAGCTAAATTGTTTTTTTTTCTGGTTCGTTAGTTCAACATTTTTCTATTTTGCACCTTTATTACTTGGGAATAGTATAGGTATAGGAAGGTTTTAACTTATTAAATAGAAATTAAAATATTTCAGTCATTAATTTAAAACTTATCAATATATTTTTTTCCTTTTCGTTTTTTTTTAGGTGAGTTAATGACCATAAAGTTCATACAAAAGAGTCACATACTTATACGTATAAAAATTAGTAAGTACCGAATACTTATAATGCTAAATTATATAATTTAGAAGAAAATTCACATATGTATTTTTCAACACAAATTAACTATACATCAAATGAAATTAACCCTTTAAATTATCGTTTTGAAACTGTTGAATAATTAATTTGACTTGTTAACGCGTTTTTTTTCATTTGCTGAATCGTTAATTTCAGTTGTCGTTGAATGTATAATTAATTTGTGTCGAAAAACTGTGAATTACAATTATTGTATTAATTCTGGTTCCCAAATTTCGTGGGTGCGAGTATTAACTAATTTTTGAAATCTTGACTTATCGTTCCGTTCTATACACCAACTGAGAGAAATATAAAGTTATTCAATTTCGAAAATGTATTGTATTCAGTGTTGCCACCTGGAAAACGGCTAAATTTAACAGGAAAACCGGCTATATTTTTTTTTTAAACCGCTAAATAAATTTCTGCGAGAATAACGGCCAAAAAACCGGCCAAATTATACAAAACTGTAACATTACGGAAAAATATAGTAAAAAACTGATTTTAATAATTTTATACTTTTCTGGAGTACTATCCGTAAACTATGCTTTAGGCAGATTTCTTAGTTTTATTACATATATGCTCCAATCGGTGACAGTCAAAATTTACGTTGTTCGGAGTTAGATAGATCAACTAGTCAAAATTGTTGTAGGTACAATTTTTCGGTCAAGTCCATAACCACATTAGGTTCGAAATTGTGGAAAATAAAATTCGTAAAAGGATCTCGTCCAATGCGTAACTATGGGCAAGGGCAACCGCATTTATGTATGGCTATCTTACCATCATCATCGTCATTAGAATTCTTCATTTACTTTTGACGTTTGTGTAAATAGTGAAAATATCCCTCACAATTGCGATATTTTTATGAGTATTCAGTTCAGTAATTTGAGGACACACTTTTCTTAAAGAATCTGAATAGACATGTGTAAAGATTGATAACAAATTTACAAGCTTGACACACATAACTTCGAATGACGCAAATGCGTCATTATTACGAAAATTTACCATCATTAGCACGAATTCGAAATTACACATTTGGACCATAATTTGCTCAATAATGACAGGGGACGCCATCTGTTGCAAAATTGAAGAACAAGAATTTTTGCAAAAATATTAAATTTGTTATCAATCTTTACACATTTCTAATCAAATTCTTCAAGAAAAGTGTGTCTTTAAATTATTGAACAGAATATTCATCAAAATATCGCTGTTGTTAAGGACATTTTCATCATTTACCCCAACGTCAAAAGTAAATGACGAATTCTAATGACGAGAACATATGTGTCACCTCAATTTCGAACTTTCATCATCATGACGGATTATCGTCATAATGATTTGGATATGTGTCATAGCTATTAATATTTTTGTAAACATTCTTGTTGTTCAATTTTACAACAGATGGCCTCCCCAGTCATTATTGAGCAAATGATGGTCCAAATGCGTAATTTGGAACTCGTGCTAATGATGATAAATTTGCGTCATTTGAAAATATGTGTGTCAAGCTTGTTATTCATTTTCGAATTTGAACACTCCAAATTTTATTTTATTTTCCATAGTTACGAAATTGATGTTCCATTGTTCCATTGTTGATGTTCCGCAAATCTGTCTCCATTTGGCTGCTAGTGTAGATGTTTAGTAGCAGCCATAAATGGCTGTCCATGAGGCCAGTTTTTGGACGCGCAGCCATTTGGCGATAAATCTAGAATGGACCTTTAGTGTTTAACAATGAAAAGTTCCGGCGATATTATCAATATCTATAAAAATAAATAAATAACAGGCGCGACAATCCAACATTGGACTAAGGCCGCAGGATGTGTTAGTGACATCCTATTTCCAAGATCTTATCTGCTTTCTGATGAGGTAATGAGATCAGCATCACGCTCAGCAGTGTTATTTATCCCCATAAATGGGTACTCGTTTAACATCTGAGTGAGATCATAGTCTGTCACAAGCTCGTGAGTTCGAAAAACACAATGGAACACGGTGAGATTCGAACTCATGAGCCTGTGCACCGAAGGTGCGCGCACTAACCGCTCGACCAGCCAGACTACATCAATATCTATGAATCGCGCTAAAAGGTTTTCACCCATGTATGTACCTACTTAATCTGGCATGATTACGTTATCTGTGGTAAAGAATTGACACTTTGAAAAATGGAAAAATGTTCATGCTCCGAGAATTGCTCAATACAAGAATTTTATCTAAGAAACTGTCTTCCATTTTGCAAATTATTCAGCAGGTGGTTAGAAAAATCCATGCTTAGACTAGGTATAATAATATCGTTAGTTTACGTGAAACCCATTACTCTAAATTCATTGAAAAACGGCAAGTCTCCGTGGCAAATTTTTCCCAGGAGACATAAATGCAAGTTTTCCTTTAGGTGGACATAGTAGGTACTTACCCTAATACACGATAAGTGTATGTAGAGTAGAAATAATTTCACGGCGATTAATTATTTTGTTTGTGAATATTGAAAAATTAATTCTAGTTTCAAAATAAAAAAACAATATCATTAAATAATTTTAGCCGGAAAAACCGCCGAAGAAAATCAATTCCGGCTAAAAATCCGGCCGGCCGGAATTATAAATTTCTTTCTTCCGGCTAAACAGCACGGTTTCCGGCTAAATTTGGCCGGAAAACGGCTAAATTGGCAACACTGATTGTATTGTATATTTCCCCCGCAGGGGGCTCTTTTCCTCCAACAGACAAAGTTCCGCGTAGTTCCCATAGGGTGAATTCAGACTGTAAGACGAAACCGGACGGGTAAACTTACAATCTGAAATGCATAATGCTTGTCTGCTGGCCACTACAAAAGCTCTCGCCGTCCGTTTATTAGCACAAACAAACGGACGGCGAGAGCTTTTGTAGTGGTCAGCAGACAAGCATTATGCATTTCAGATTGTAAGAACGATGGTTCTTGTCTTGCAAGTTTACCCGTCCGGTTTCGTCTTACAATTTGAATTCAGCCATAGAGCTGGAAAGTTACCATGCCGAAAATACTACAGACATGCACCGCAGTTGGTGTATAGAATGGAACGATAAGTCAAGATTTCAACAGTTAATTGTGAATTTTTCTTCAAAATGGTTAAAAAAACACCAAACTTACATAAAAAAAATATTACTAAATAATTTTTATTATTATTATAAACAAAAAAAAGGTGACTGCGACTGCTCTGAAAAACGATGGATACATTCAAAGCGCAGATACATACACTCTCAGAACTTCCTTCATTTTCAATAAAGGTTCTCTTCTTCCGGCATATCCGTTCCAGGACAGGCCAGTCCAGTATACCTACTTCTTTGAATAAATTTATAGACCACCACATCTAATGCATCATAAACTGATGTCTTATTTCATGGTTTTTGTTCAATGTCTCGCTCTGTTTCCTATATTCTACTATTTTGTGCTATTATAATCGATTGCTGTTGTTGTGTTGCTATATTATTATTGTTGTTGTATGGTTGAAAAGTTGAAAACTAGAAGTGAAATTCTGAAGCACTTAGCACCCCGTCGAGTACTTGAGAATGCATGTAAAATTACAAACAATCATAAGAATTGTATTATGGTGGAAGAACACACACATACCGGCTATATCTATGTATCCGAGCGAGCTATACTAATTCGTGGATGTATGGTAGGGATAGGTGAAGGTAGAGTTGTGCATTGATATTTTATTATTTATGTTTCTTGCAAAATTTTACAATACTTGTATGTTTTCTTATATTGCTCAAGAATGCGGATGAAGTGGAAGTAATATAAATTTTTTATATTATTGAAGTTTCGGTAATTTGTCGGATATGACGTAAAACACAATTTATTTAACCCGGCCACAGACATCTTTTGATACAATATATACAAATACAGAATCTGCGCATTGTCGAACCCCAGTACATACGTATGTTCTGAGCATATACTCTCAGGTATCGAGTAAAAAGAGCGCCATCATCTGCATTGGGGACAAATCACAATGTCACATTGAACACAAACGATACGTCGTCATTGTGTCGTGTTGTCGACGTCGACGTCGCCTCTGCCCTAACCCCCAGCCTTCGTTTAAGAAAACAACCTGTCATTGCAAATGACAGCATTCTGATCTTTTCTTCTATTCAACAAACATACAATATTTTCTCTCAAGTTTTGTGATGTCATACTCATTCAATGTAGTATACCATACAATCATTTTGTCCCTATCAGGAAACATTGTCTCCGATACTTGTATCCACGCACCATTGAATGATATAATATTCTTTCAAAATGTACTTCGATATTCTGTCTAGTAGTGAAAATACACATAAAAATGTGTGTACCTATACAAGAAACGCGACAGGCGCGAGACCTATTTTCGTGTACACTGTACTGTACACCATCATTAGGTATTAGAGAGGGAATCAAAATTTGTGAAAATTAAGTACTCGTACTATGCAATCTAGAAGCAAAAAATAGATTTTCCATTTGTTAAGAAAATAAGCAAAGGACAAAGTGATTGTCGTCGCTTGACACGTTCTAGACATGCATATACATAAATATACACTTTGATGCTTTTCGTGGTGACATTATTATTGGCGTAGCTAAAATAAGAAAATCTGTCAAATTCGGAGATGTATCAATTGGCAAATATGTACCCGCGAGTCAAAGGGGATAATCACGATTCTAGGGGTGGTCCGATATTCCTGCAAATGAGCTACTAGATGTTTGGTGTCACCAGATGACATTCAAAACATTGCTAATTGCTCAAGATTTATTTATGATGGATGAAAGATGAGGAGTTTTGATTTTCAGTTTGGCGACAAAAGCCATTCTTATGAGGGAATATTTTTTTAAGCGTATATGTATTTTAATTTAAAATTTGAGTTTCATTAGCCAATCCATTTAAATAATTGAACAGTGAAGCCACTCTATGGGTTCGAATTTCACTGACACAAATCGATGTTTGTGTTATCTTTATAAAGAAAACGATGGATGTAAATCGTCCTGGAGGTACCCTTGTTACAATGGCCACGATCTGACAAAACTCCCTTCGATTCAAAACGAAAAACAATCTCTTGAATCACTACTAGAACAACAACAAGGAACTTTCTTATCGGCTTGTACTACTCTAGTCATAGGTATTCTTGATTTTCAATTATTTTATATTTTTCTAATTTGGCGGTATTGTGCGTGTACCGACATGCAACATCAATTTCTACAGTAATTTAATTATCAAGGAAATCGAGAAATCAAGACCAATTTGAAATGGAAATTCGTCAATTTGATCTGGAAATTCGTTCAACAAATTTATAAATTTGACAGTTTGACGTGGAAATGTGCAAATATATTATGGAAATTCATAATTTTTATATGAAAATTTGGAAATTTATCAGTTTCTAGAAATTCATCAAATTAACTAAGAACTTCAGCAATTTGAAATAACAGTTCGTCAAACTGATTTGGATCAGGCGGCCAAAGCCCGACGTTGGACTATATCGTGCCGCATTGATGATGATGATGAACGTGATTTGGAAATCGACAATTTGTAATTATGAAATTCAAAAATTTGATCTACAAATTGAAATTCGTCAATTTGACATGAAGATTTTTCATTTAATACTGGAAATTATAAATATGTATTTGAAAAATTCACTAGAATTCAGATAATTTTACATAAAATTTCGTCAACTTGAAATGGAGATTCATCAACATAATTTTGAAAGTCGTCAAATCGATCTGAAAATTCGTCAATTTGTTATATGGAAATTAATTTACAAGTTTTGGAAATTCGACAATTTGGATCGTGTTTGTGAACTTAAAGCATTACTTTTAACTTTAGCTTAAGGCATAAATCAGCGGTAATAGAGAGTTTTAGCATATCGTTTAAAATAAAACGACATAATTTTACATTCCATATAAAAATTCGCTTGCTTACCGTATACGAAACAATATATCTTAATTTTGCATGTCCTAAGTAGGCATAGGTGTAAAATCACGACAAATTTATTTCGCCAATTTCGACTGTTTCCAGATCATCAAATATACGGAAATACACCCATGCCTACTTGGGACATGCAAAATTAAGATATATTGTTTCGTATACGGTAAGCAAGCGAACTTATTTATCGATATCAATGGAAGTTCCACTTGATGGACCCAAGGCCAGAGGCAGACCGAAGAACACCTAGATATGTCAAATGAAAAAGCAACAACAACGCATTGGTCTCGGCGATGACACGATCCAAGATAGAGCTGCATGTAGAAATATGCTGAGAAATTATCGCCAAAACGGGCGATGTGCCTACACCGCAGGTCGAGCAACGCGAAACCGTGGAGCGGTATAAAGAACGAGGCAATGAAGAAGAAGAAGAAGAAGAAGCAAGCGAACTTTTATATGGAATGTCAAATTAGGTCGTTTTGTTTCAAACGATATGCTAAAACTCTCTATTAGTTCGGTGCTTGTGATCCTGCGGCTTGACTATGTATATGTTTTTGTGCTGAAGCAAATATGGCTCAGGGATATTTTTGATTTTTAGAAAGGAACACCGTACGTTACGCCGCTAGTAGGAACCGTCTGGAGTTGCCTTGAATTAAAATTTACTTCTTTTCGAATTTTCGCTTCTACCTATACACAAAAAAAAATGTATAATGTTTCCGTGCAAAATTATAAGACACAAAGTGATCCTTGTTTAAAACCGACCATTGACGATATCAAGAGTTTTGCTAATCACCTGGATTATTATGAATATGCTTCATGATATGCTTTCGTCCGGGTTACTCACCTAAATCTTTCGAAATTCGATTTAAAAAAATATATTTTTTTACATGGACCAATTGTGGCTATAGTATTTGGAATATAATTTTTGTATAATGCATGTTGAATACAGGGTGTCGCAAAATTCAAAGTTAATCTATGCGCTGTCTTTTAAAAATATATTGCTACCTAAATTAGGAATAATGAAACAACTATTACACCGTTATATGTACAATCTAAGGAATAGGCGACAACTTTTAAAATTACTTGCCGCAATACCCTGGGGCATTTTTTTAAATAAGGAAAAAACATGTTTGAATTCACCACGGTTCGAAAAAGACATCCAAATACAAAACCATTATTTTTTATTTGGACTGCTATTAACAAAAAATATTGTTAAATGAATAAAAAAAGTTGATAATATTAAAATTTATGATTTGCGTTTACGGTAGGTACATGAAAAATCACAATGTGTATTTTTTGTTTTTTTTTAACGCATATAACTGTACAAATACACAAATACGCGTATCCGACATATTTTTTCTAGATTTTGATGGGCATTAAGTAGATTGCCACCAGTTTTCAGATTAATTATCACTAGAGCCCGGATTCCCGTGCAATTGCACGTTAATGCACGAAATTGCACGATTCTGCAGTCTTAAGACCTCATGGCGTCGCCATGCTCGGCCTGATGTGGTGTTGGACCTCTGTCAAATTCAAATGTTTTCATTTTTTTATGTTTGCATAAAACTTAATGCATTTTGCTAATGAAAAAATCTAGATAGCCTACACCTCTCCAAAACCGGCTTACTTTAAACTACGCCATGAATTTCAGGACATGGTGTTTGTTTTAAACCATAATAATGAGCACCGTAAACTAACAATAATTATGAGCTGCATAAAAGCCTCAATGGCTCTTTAAAGTTTTAACTCTACATCTACAGCCCACTTCCAGTTCTTATTGAAAAAAAAAATCGAAACTGATATAATTTTATTCAGCAAAATAAAATTAACAAATCGATAAAATATACATTTATTCTTTGCATTCTTCGCCGCGCAAAAAAAAATGTATTATTATTTTATAGCATTTTGTAGTTATCAAACCTCTCCATATGTAAAATATTATTAATATCGTTATGTACCATGAAAATGATTCTGACTGAAAAAAAAAGCAGAAGACGTTCTCGAAGACAACGACACCAAATCTCATCAAAAAACAAAATAACAACAACAAAATCTGTAGCGCGCTTCGCACACACCCTTTTATTCCAGTACGACTTTGGATACGATAATATGGTGACAAGACGTGGACTAAACGTTATTGCACGAACACTATACTAGAGTTGGATGTTGGATCCGACCATGCCGTTCTCTGAATATTTTCAAAACACCACCAGATTCTTGTTGTCTCTACATTTTAGTTTCTCTTTTATACCGGTTATTTCTTCGTGATATTTTAGTATCGTGGCACCGAAGATACCAAAATTACAACAACACATAATCAGTTGATGATTCAAACGCGGTAACAGCACAACACCGAGACGACAGCAGCCCAATCCCAATCCTACAATGAGACAACAACTACAGATTATAGGTTCTCGGGTTGACTGTGTGGTGATACCACAAGGTTCCCATTCTTTTTCTTACTACACTCGCGCTGTTCGGTAAGGTACCTCGTCAGGTCTTTCGTATAGACAAACTGTTTTTTTCTTTCTTCGAAGTATTCTTCTGAGATTTTTCTTGGTCTTGACAAGGTTTTTTCTTATGATCCTATACAAAATATTAGTCGCGCATCTTTCTTTAGTTCTGCTACTCTTTTTTCTCTCAGTTTTCGTTTTTTTTTATTGTGTCGTATATAATAATTTTTTGAATTGAAAATCGTTTAATCTCACAAATTGGTTATGATAGGTTATTGATATGCGTAAACGAATATTTCTCATGAATGGTGTGCTGTAGTGGATATTTTCCGTGTGTCGAACTACACGTTTTCTCGTCGGCTTGTCTCTACTATACTATAGGTACAAGACGCAAGGCTCAGGCATGTTTTAGGAATCGTGAACAGAGCAATGAACAATTCGAATATGATGCATCTCAAATCAGAAATACATTATTTAGTAACGATTAAAAGATCGTGAATGTGCTGCATTTGCATTTAAGTGAGTTTCTTTCATGAGATTGCATTTAATTATATTTATTTTTCCTCAAAACGCAAATTACAAAAAGAAAAAACAAACGATTCTACATTTTTGCCGAAATGGTGGATACATCTTCGTTTTTCATAGAAATTCTGTCTATTTTTTTTCACAAACGACAACGACATTGTGAAAATTATCATATAAGTGTACAACGGATGTGATATGCCGTGTGGCACACGATCTAGTTTTAAGTGGCCTACCGCTGTGAAATACATTAGCACAAGACACACTATCACGGGAGGAAAGATGGTGTAGCTATGGATGTAATATGTGTAGTCTCTCGAACAGCGAACATTCAAATCAATCTCTGAACAGATCATGCTGTGAATGTTTTGCCACCCAGTATAATAACATTACCGCAAAAACACAAGATACAACTGCGGAAAAAAAACTCTTCATATCTTATAATCAGTGTAAAGAGGCTGTACAGATCCAATAATTACAGTGGATTTGAAACACCTTGCCACACAATCGCTGTGTGTTTGTGCTACTTCTTTTACTTTTTCACAGACAAAAGAAGGAAAAAACCACTAGACGAAAATGCCAGTGTTAAACCCGAAGAAAAAAAAGATGTAACCAAAGTAACTAGATCACTATACTTGACAGGGAAGAGATAAAGATCTCTTGAATGTCGTGTCTGTGCATTGAATTCAAGGATCAGTCAAGGATCATCTTGAAGATCAGTAGCTATCCTTTATCATGTTGTATATAAAGAAACATCTTACACTTTTCGTGCGATCAAAAGATTCAAATATAATAATCACTTCAAACAAGAATCCACTTCAGGATGTATACACCGAAGAGAGGAAAACACCTTTTCAATAATAGATCCTTGAGTCAAACCAACCTACTTATCGTTCGGTCGGTAGTTGAGATCATCCTCATCATCATCTTTTCAATATACACAAAAATATCTTTTCAATATGGGGTTTCAGAAAGATGCAAGTCGATCCGGATTAGCCGATTGTCGGCTTGCAATTTTACCGCTCCGTCACAAAATATACCATGAGGTTTACCTTGCTGGTAGACAGAGGTCAGTTTTTTTTCATATGCTGCTGAAATTTAGATAATCTTCATCCAGATGGTTATGATACGATCTGATACCATACCGTTTAAGATAGCGTCTTGTAAATATGACAGTTTCTTTAATTATGCACATACAATCTTAAGTGACAATATTGTATCCGGATCATCGATAACAAGAACGAGCGCTCACCTGATTCTTGATTATGTCATAGTTCACACGATCAACAGAACTATCTTGAAGATCATCAATCATCATGATGATCACAATTTGGTTCATCTCATCCATCATTAGCTGATTTCTGTCGGTTCATATGTAATGTAGTATAGGTCTATGGATTGAATGTTTGATGTCGAAAGCTTCTTGTTAAACATGTATCTACGAAATTTCTGTGAGAAATAAAATCAATTCGATCTACACATTTGAAGGCTTAATTTGTTATTCAAACAAAATCGAATTTAACGCGGTGTCTTATAGTTTCAAGATCTTAATCATAAAAATTATAGAGCACCGATCGTACCGTGGACAATTTTGTTTAATGAAGCATATACCCGTGCGCCACAGATCAAGGAGTTTGTCGAATTGAAATCGTCTCGAGAGTAGTAGATGTATAAAGATCACCTTTCAAACGATCGTTTTGATTTAGCTAATAATCATTTAGTTGTATTCTTGTATCCTCTATGGCATTTTGAGGTTTTTATTCGATACGGATTTATGTATTTTTTTTTTGTATTGAAGGTGGAATTCAAGTCGTATAAAATTCACATGCCATACAGTCTCACAAGAACGTCTAGCGCACGATCATAATTATGATTAAATCAGTCTACTGGTATTTGGGAAAAAATTCAAGAAATATACTATACATACATAGTACATACATATGTATATGGGGCTGAAGACTTATACTGAAAACGGGATCATATGGATTAATTCGATTAATGGAACTTGTTCATTTAGGAGGGACTATGGGCATGGTAATGTAGTTGAAATGCATTAAATCGGATTATAGACTTTATGTGAATGCAGTAGTGGCGTCTATGCCTAGTTCATCGATTGACTGGATTTGGCTCATCCTTAGAATTTTTTAATTCTTTATTTCTGAGAATATGTAAATCATATCTTCTATATTTACAATAGAAAAATTGAAAAGAAATTCGTTGATTCTAGTTAATACATATTTTTTGTTGACAATTTTCCATAAAAGTTTTAAGCGTCGTTTCAAAGTTGCCAGTTTTAAACAGCAAAAAAAATGGTACTAGTAAAATAAAAACAATAAAAAATATTTATATATGCGGCCAGTGCCCAGTGGCGTAACGTAACGGTGATTCATGTGTTCGGTGGAACACGGGCCCCAACCATCAGGGGCCTCTAGCATACTTACGAACAGTAGTAGATTTTGCACTGTTTTTTGGATTTCTACGTCATTGGAACATGGAATCTGTTGAACAATTTTGAAGTGTTCTTATTTGCTACGAAGCAGCTTTGTGCGAGAGTTTCAAGGAACAGTGCTGTGGTGAGGTGGGAGGCATCGTCTCTTAACTAGTGCGAGGTCCTGGGTAATTGGCCGGATCAGCACTTTCTAAAGATGTTATTGCCAGTTATTTGTCCGCCCCAGTGGCGTAGATAAGGGGGGGATCAAGGGGATCAACCCCCCCCCCCCTTCGGTCACACATTTTTTTATTACTTTAAGTACGTAAAACAAAGCAAAAGTAAACTTTTTCTGGAATCAGTCAACGTGTGTAGTGTTTAATAAAAAAACTTAAACCATTTTCAGAACTGCAATAACAAATTTAGCACTTCCTCAAATTTCAATTGTATAATAGAAGCGTACCGATAGAATAGAAACACTACAGCTCAGTGCTTTACGTTCACCTACTTTTTCACATTTGATCGGGAGTTTCGCACAGGCAAGCCCTACTGTAGTAATTTAGAAGTGCTACTAGAAAAATTAAATGTAAGCACTGATTGAAAATTTTTTACCGGAAAATCTTAATAATTGGTTGAAAAATTTAAAAATAATGTGGAACACGGAGTGCTCTTCCATAGAAGCGCAACTTCCAATTGGGAAATATACAATGCAAAGATTATAGGAGATATGGAAAGCTAATGCAAATAAAGAGAAAACGATGCAAAACTGCTTCCAATTTTTTAGCATCCTTTATTGTTTTTGTTTATCAACATTCTATTTTCTGTTTTTCTTAAGTTAAAATTTTACGAAAGGTTTTATCGTATATAGGAGGGCAACGCAAGCCTTGACTTTCTCTAGTTGTTCGCAATTTTATTGAATTTAATAGGAAGAACTCTCAAAGCTATAACTAGAATTATTTTTTAAACTAAATTTTCTATAAAAAAAACTCTAGAAATTTCCAAAATAGAAAGATATCGATTGTTAAGCGCACATATGTGCTAACTGCAAAAAAACAAAATTTTACAGGAGAGCAAAAACAAAAAAAAACCCTTTTTAAATTGTGAATTCCCTGGTTGAAACTGACATCATGGGCTATAAAGATATTTTGAATGATTCTGGGGACTGTTATGCATTATCTTGTATAATAATAGATGGAAATTTTTAATTTTTAATATTGTTTTTGGTCAAATTTCAATTAAGTGTTCACTTACCACATTTGGCACTAAAACAGTTTTCTACTTATCACTAATTGATTATAGCCGTAAATATATCAAAAGATGAAAAAAATCAACTAATATGGAAGGTATATTTATTAAATTAAATTTTGAGAATAAAAAAAGACAAAAATTAAGCGAAAATTACAAATAAACAACACTACTACAAATAAAAACATTCTCTTAAGCGTTTCTTGGGGTAGTAGGCAAATTATCAATAAATGGGTTGTAATCCTGGGGATTACACCTTTACACCAACAAGAACGATGTCCGTCTGTCTGTCTGTCTATCTGTCTGTGTGTCCGTCTGTCTGTCTGTTGCGACGCGTTTTACTCGGCCAATTTAAAAGCTATGAACCTGAAATTTTGCACAAATGCTACTTTTTGCTACAGGCAGTTTGTGTGTTTGAATCGGTGAAATCAGACAATGGGGTCATGGGGCTGCCATACAAACCCAACTCCCCAAATTAGCTTCTTCTAAGAAAAACTTTTTTATTTGTGTACTAATTTCAACCAAATTTCAAACAAATGTGTTTCTATTGATAACACAAAACATATGTGAGAATAAATAAAATCGGACCATGAGGTCATGGGGCTGCTATACAAACCTAACTCCCCAAATTAGGTTTTACTAAGAAAAACTTTTTATTTGTGCACCAATTTCAACCAAATTTCACGCAAATGAATTTCTATTCCTCAGGGAACCAATGCTAGCCGTCGTGTGGGACGACCCTAAAATACATGGAGAAGATTTGGTGAGGCAGAGGGAAAATCTATAGGCAAATCGTGGGACCAGCTAAAGGCGATGGCTGCTAATAGGCAGAGGTGGAAAAGAGGTGTAGTCAATGCCCTATGCCCACTAGGGGTTAAAAGGAACCAAAGAGAGAGAGAGTATTTCTATTGATGACACAAAACAAATGTAAGAATGGATCAAATCGGACCATGGGCTCATGGGGCTGCCATACAAAACCAACCCACTTCTAAGAAACATTTTGTACACCAATTTCTCATAAGCTTGAATTAATGTGTCTTTATCAAAGCAAGAAAAAATGTCAAAACAAATGGAAGCGTACTATGGAGCCATGCTCTCGCATCCCCCAATAAAATTTTACGAGTAAATATTTTTACTTGCCCACTTATTCCAACCCAACCCCACACAAATATTGTTTTGTCGACGCAACGGAACTTTTGTGAAGACGGAAGGAAAATAATGGGAGGGAGGGATTAAATACCAGTCATCTTACGCACGAAAAAACTCTTGGCCCGCGTATCCAAATTTCGGCCGCACCCGAAATTAGTCTCGGTCTCGTTTTTCTGTAAAAGGGAGGGATTTCTCTGCAATTTTTCTTGTCCAGAGTTATAGCATTCCATTGCACCGTACTACATCCTCTCTTGCCTCGATTGATGTCTATTTCATAAAATTTTCTGCCATCAAATCATACTTGTATTGAATGATGTCTGGCTCTCCCTTTTCAAATCTAAGCCAATTGATTTTTTGCCATTTGACTTTTTCATTTTGTGCACTAAATGAAGCATTTTTTAACACTTCATTTTTCAGAGAGGTGAAGTCATAAAAATCATTAAAATTGAGGCATTTAACGTAATGTGTTTTGGGATTTGTTCTTGAAGAACCGATCATGCTGTACAGCAAGTACACGAAATTGCAATCACTTTTCATTTTAAGTAAATAAAAATTGTGGCGTTAAATTCTATTTGATTCTTTGCCACTGTTTATCTATTTTTCTGGAAAGAAGCCCATAGGTAATATACTGAACAGCCACCACGAATAACCGGCTGAATAAGCGAAACAGCAAACGAAAACGAAGCTTTCTTCCATCGGTACGTGCACTTGTCACATGTGTGCACACACATTTACTATTTTCTAAAGAGCGCAGATAGTGCAAGTGCACTTAGTACATGTGGCACTCACAAAATTTATTTCTATGCACTTAACACGGAAGTGCATTCACGTTTGTGGCGTTTCTAATGGACAATCGCTTAAAACGTTTGTGCAGAATTATGACTATAAGGTTGATAAATTAAAAAATGAAATAAACTCATTTTCATGAAAATTGCAGTTAACACATATGCGCGCTTAGGTATCGATATGTAGTCTTATGCAGGCAGTAATTCGAAAACAAACAAAGAAACGGAGTTCTGCTACACTGTACCGGAAATGAACTTAACTGTAAAATACTTGACCAGCATCAGAGATTCGACGTCGACCGATTTTATTTTACAACTTTCTACAATATGAAATGGAAAAAGAAGTAGTGTGTACCAGAAAACAAAGCATTTCCACAGTGTTTGACGAGGTTTTTAGGATTTAAATCATGGCTTAATTAGAGGATTAATATTGTGTTAATTAAAAAATTTCTACGATTTTTTTAAACGAATGCTTACTAGTCCAAATTTTGAGTTCTAATTATATTTTTAATATCCTTTTCAAACAATTGGCTGATAGTAAGGGACTCGAGATTTATAACAACTACATAGCTCGTACGGTGTCCTACAAGTTTGAAAATTTTAGAAATATCTACTCACGAATTTCTGAGTTATCGGAAAATTTCAATTTAAAAACACGAAAGCTGTACTTTGTCCACATATACTAGGCATTCCCAACGAGCTCTCGTCTTAAGAATTTCTCGCTTCTAGACATACAACTATAATGATTTATTTAAATCCCTGTTTTGAGGTGTTCCGGCAAGAAAAGCGATGCTAGGTGTTGCATGACTCCGAAAAGTTTAGTAACCACTTTTCGAACCGAATATATACCAGTTCTGATACTCAAATCACAGTAGCGACAATTTGTACGGAAATTGGAATACTGTGGATTCACTCACCGTAGTTAACCTTCAAGCGGGCGCGCGGGCGGTAATTTACCGCCCTGATCATATAAACACGAATAGATTTTCCCCCTTTGGCCGGATCGAGGTGGGAGAAGTATGTATTCTTAATTCATACTGTTACAGATACGATGCAATAAAATTTTGGGTAAATTTTACCCTCCATACCTTTCCAGCGGTCATCAAACGTTCGGGGATTGTATATTTTGGTATATAGTTGTGCTCTAAATGTGTGTGCTCTGTGTAATATCACTGAAGTGACATGCTTCGCTAAAACTGCCGAACTTGTTTTATTGTTCACCAGATAATACTTTTTATGATGATAACTTATTTGGGACATACTCTTCTTTCAATTTACCATAATTATAAGAATGGAAGTTGTACGGTTGAGCGCAAATGGAGGGGAAAAGACGACGGCGGTAAATTACCGCCGCGCGCCCGGTAATGTCAGAAAAAATGCGCGCCCGCTTGAAGGTTAAAAAGTCAAAATTATCGATGCAATATTTTCAGGAATTCAGTTCTGAGTTTTTTGCATATGCCAAAATTTGCTGTCTATTTTGCACCAACCTTCTCTCAAAAAACTGCTAATTTGACATGTAATAAATACAGAAATTTTTATTCTGAAATTCAACATTCGATAACCATAAAAGTATAAGTAATCTTGCAAAATGATCCCCCTCCTCTCCGAAAAGCTATCTACGCCACTGGTCCGCCCTGATTAAATTCGGAATATTTTAAGTGGAATTTCTCCCTCTGGGAAAATATTGAAAACAATGGAACAAATTTTGAAATTGTTCGAAAGCTAAACACTCAGCGTAAAAATACTAGACCGAGGGTATTTTTTACGCTGAGTGTTTCCATCAATTTTAGAGGTGAATTTTGATATGGAATTATAAAATGCGATTCACAATAGGGTAAAACTATACAATATGCCCCACTTTTTTTCAAATGAATGTAAATCGGAAACCTTAATAGATTTCATTAAGATATTTTACAGGATGGTAGTTTAAAATGTTGGTAGTAAAATTATCTTGGCAATATTACACTTAGCATGTTGGGGCGTTTTGTCAAGTTTGGTGTATAAAATGCCCCACCTTGAATTTGCAACAACGCTTTATAAAAATGTGTAGGTATGTATCATACAATCTTAAAGGCTATTTAGTTTTTATTTCAACATTTTGCTTGTTTTCCCGAAATTCCAAGCTCTTCCCAGTGGACGAAAATTTATATGGTACTCAACGCAATATCTTCAGATGCAAAAAACACAAAATTTTATGTGACCTGGAAATTACTGCACATATCAACTACCGAATCTTGCAGTGACGAAAAACAAGTTTTTGGAGATATAATTTGACGCGGCGTCTGGACTATGCTCTACGTTTGAAATATACGCATGGGGCGTTTTGCCAACTGGGGCGTTTTGTCTATAGTTTTACCCTAATGTACCAATTACCAAAACCTCGAATTATCAAATAAATTCAGTACGATCGATTAATTAAATTACGTAGACTCAGGCCGCACAAAAATCTCTTCATTCATTCATTGTAATATTTTTGTACAACATTTTCCTTTGCACAATGTATTACGAGACTGAATTTTTTCAAAAATGTTCGCCTAATATTTGTACAAAAACTATTGAGCGCAGGTTATTCACGAGAATTGCATTTTCCATGTTAAGAAAAAATCTGGTCAAAGATCCCCTCCCTCTCCGAAAAGCTATCTACGCCACTGCTCCTATCAGAAAAAGAGGATTCGAATCGCTGCAACAAAAATAACAGCTGATTTGATAAGTTTAGGAACTGTAAATGGTAAATCCTATATCGAACAAACAAGGCTGGCTAATAGTAGATTATATTGTGTGGGGCCCTTATTTCGTTTTCGAACACAAAATATTTTATGAACGTTACGCCACTGGTGTGGACTGTGGGTTTTCCTGAACCCTTTTTTTGACTACGAAAGATGAAAATGTTTTTGTATCCATGTTTTCAAAGAATTTAAAATCTATTTTCTTGGATTGGTGTCCTAAACGCTAACCGTCTTTAAATTTGTAACCAAATCACAGAAACCAAAATGTTGCTATTGTGTAGAATTGTACTATTGTACAACTAT
The DNA here is from genome assembly GCA_949715475.1 of Microchrysa polita. Taxonomy (NCBI): domain Eukaryota; kingdom Metazoa; phylum Arthropoda; class Insecta; order Diptera; family Stratiomyidae; genus Microchrysa; species Microchrysa polita. Next base: position 87,005,707 of record OX454420.1, on the reverse strand, counting down.
AAGTGGTTTATTTATGCAGATTAATACCAAGTAGATCTGTTTATTTTCCTTGATAAATTTCTCTGTATGGGGTTATTCGAAGAATTCGAACAATGAAAAAATGTAGCAGCTAGGTGGTATCAATATTGTTTACAGATTGGGTTGCCCTGCACTAATTCTCGGTAGGATACAATACTATAGCTGGTGTTTGACTTCAGTAAAAAAAAACCTATGCGACATCGAGTCTGCAAATAATTGTAGCCTATACATTTCATTTAAAATTAAGTTGGTCCCCTTATGGTCTGGGCCTCTCTTTCAGGATTTCCCAAATACGCAACTGTATGCGGCTGAGCAATGTATGTGACCTACAGCGACCTCTCTAGCGCTAACCTGATATCGTCGTAACGCAAAAGAAATGTTGTGTTCATGGAGTTTGGCTAGTTCCTTTGATCTGGCAGGATGTTTATTTGGCACCACCAGCAATTGCCACTGTGCCTTGCGGTCAATTAGTATCCACTACAGACAGAGCCGCATCTATGTCTCGTAATACACCCCACTCAATTAAAAACTGTCATTGTGTGAATTCTGAATATATGTATCCCTGATGGTAAATGTAAATTTAATTTTTTCCTGTATAACTTCCTCAACCGTTCACATTTATCATTTATGACATTTATCTATTAAACATATATGTACCTACATTTACTACGTGCATGTATTTCCACTGCGTTGCTAATCGATCGAACTCGTGACGCAATCTATACATGTTTGCCATAAAAAGTCTAGCCCAATTTTGTGTTTATTGTTGATGCTTGATCCCACATGTTTGTTTGGTGATTTCTTTTTCTTATATTAACAAATAACGAACAAATCGTGTATCTATTTTTAGTCAACATCAGAGGCTCTTATTTCTTGTACGATTACAATTCTAGTTGTTGGCAGTTATTATGGATGGATAGTGCACTCGAATCATTCTTCTGAAGTGAATATTTTTTTATTTTACTATTTTTTTCAATTAATTTGACTATAGCACATCTTCTATATACATATTTGAAATTAAAGATACATTTTGTCTAGCTTGGAATTATGCAAGTGGATGGTTTTGTTCTTGCGAAGGTGTATTTTGTTGTATTAAGTCCTTTTCGCACGATTTGATACAATGACTGCTATTCAGCCGGTGAAACGTGAGTAAATTCAATGATGGACATGCATGGGAACTATTGAAAAAATTGTGAAATTTTATGAAAAAATTATGGATGCAAATGCACTAACCGTGGTAGTTAATTGCAATTGGAAATGACGCACAAAACTATAGAACTTTGAGCTGCCATTCTGTAGGGCGACAATCACTTTAATTTGGCAACCATCTGAACCATAATGGACCAAAAATATCTAGCTGCGTCTGCTATTTTCTAATCGACAAAACAAGCGTTAGGTATTATACAAAAAAATATAATGACTGTCGCCTATCGCCTTAGTATAATTCTGAAAGTAGCGCATTTTTGCAGTAATAATAATCACAAATAAAAGTTCTAATTTCTAACAAATAAGCATGTCAGTATTAAAATGTTTCCAACTTTGCTCATCATTCCCGGCAACATATTAGTAATAATTTATCACTCTCCCTTACCCACATTTTGCATACCCTAACACGAGCTAGTGTTTCCCATATAAATTTTTGTTTCACATTATTATCTGTCTTCTAGCAACAAAGCATAAAATTAAAATGTCACTTCATATCAGTTTGCAGTTCGATAAGTTCACGGATGATGATACTGGCGATGACCGAAATATGAAGAAGGTGGCATCTAGACACTACACACAAATGCTACGTCTCGCGGGTCCATGTCATATATATGCTAATCCTCGCGCTCGGTCTCGGTTCTCATACGAATGCCCTCGAGCCATAGGAATTTGATGGGAAATTACTACGATGGTTTTCGCAAATTTCATACATCATGTCTTACCTACGTTCGCGCAGGAACGCATGTGTCATATTATGTGTGCGATTCTTTCTGTCACATCGTTACTCGTATAACAAAATGTGATTCGATTCGGATACTCGTATTATATAAATCTGAATGTATGAAAAAAATGTTTTGTATGCCCATTTTAGCTGCTAATAGCATATCCGCATGCACAAAACTTTGCTATATAGATATAGGGTAGAGAAATGTCCAGGGAGTCGCGAGAATCACAAGGACCCAAATTCCAAAGCGGAGGATACGGCGACATCTTTTTTATTTCACATCTGTTGCGGGAATTTTCAAAGAACATATACACAATATTATGCAAAATAACGACAAAGATTTTTGCGGCTTTTCTATCTGGTTTATTTTGTGTTTTGTATGTATTCATATTTAAAAAAGAAACGATAAGATTGCTAATTTATTAGATTAATTTCATGTACATACACATATGCTTCAGTCTGAATGAATATGTAAATCAGGCAATTAAACGAAGAAGAGGTGTATCCAATCCAATCGAAAACGAACTTTTAATATGGCGTTTGAATTTTCGACACCGATAGGATGACGAATTGAATTTTTGTCGATGGCTATGTGGATCGAATAGATTTCAATATGTTCTTATAGAGATATTAAATGAAATCGTTTCTCGCGTGGTTATTTCATAATAGAAAATGAAAGTACAATGAACTGAACCATATAGTTCTACTTTGGGGTATTGTGCAACTTTGGCAATAAACTGTGTTCACAATTTCATTACCCACGAAATACAATCATTCAATTTATTATTTTAACACCGTTGGTCCCCTGTTTTATTCCCTATTTAGGATAAAGCAAAACATAAAGTTCTGATTTATTTTTTTTTTGAGTATTTGAATCTGCTACATAAAGGAAAATATGGATATTGAAAAAGAATAACTGTGGATATACTTTACGGAAATGGCTGCCATGATTACTAAGACTAAGATATTTCACTTGCCAGCCAATTTCGTTGCCCTTCCTCATTGGTCGACTACCTTAAATTTGGTTCTTTCAATATCTTCAATATCTTCAATATCTCCCGGTGAAAAAAAAATATAAAGGACGAAAGGCCCCCATTTCGACAACTGACAATTCACGAAATCACCTTCGGCTAATTTAACTCGCAATGTTTTTAAATAACATCCAGTTCCATTTGAATTAAGGTCCATTCACCCTTTTCAGTCATCAGTCACAGTCATTTTCCATACAATTTGGCAGATTGTTAGTCAATTAATTTCATGTCTATCTTATCATTTATTTTAACTTAAAGTTTTGGATATTCTTTAAGAATAAATGGAAAATCACCAAAAAAAGTTTGTCTGGAACTGACTTGAATCTCATTTCTTGTAAATCCTATGACAAGATACGAAAATTATAATCTCCAACCATTGCGTAGTACCTATTTTTTTCCCAAATATTCGTCTCAGTAAGAGAAAATAAAGAAGTTTCCCAAATCCATCTACACACATACGTCTATACATTTCTTCATATCAGACAAAGAAAAAATAAACACCAACACCCCAATCATTTCGACGCATTCCAATAGATCCTTCTGAATGCGTCCACGCATAAACTGTCTCTGTTTCTCTACAGCTCCATTTACCCAAACATCGGCTCCAATACAACAGCATTTTACACACATATCCTGACTGCGACTGAATCTTCTCCAACGATTTGCTATATAGCAATGCCTACACAAAAATATTCCCCATCTCCAAAAAATAAACGTTTTCCTAAGCCAAAATCTACAATTCTGTGATAAAATATATTCGCAGATTTGTTGATATAGTAGTAGTATAGTAGGATAGCTAGCGCGTGCTGGTAAGATCTCTACATACATATCGAACATACGTACTAAACAACACTCCTGAAATCCTGGCACTGTTGGAATAGAATATACGAATACTGACATATACGAGTACGATACCACCATACTACAAATATATCAGAAATACGTTGAATGGAATAAACCACAATTCAAACCTTTCTGCATCCAAATACACTCTCGTTCGTACTGTTCAGCTTATAAATGAGGGTTGAGAAATGAGAGGGTGGATGCGACATACGTCACAAACAGACAACGACAGACGACGACAAAACCTTTTGAACAAGCAAAAACCATATGGTCGGAAGCCTCCTTAGTAACTTGTCATCCCTGCACACAGACTATATACACCTACACCCCCACTATTCAACCCGACATGATAAATGTACAGAAGGGTCCAATGCGAGCAAATAGGAATAAGCATGGAGAAAGGTGCTGGGTTTCTACGATTTCCATAGCTCCAGCGCTCCCCCCAAATGAAATAGAAAGCTCCCGTAAAATGAAAACGTCAATAACGAGCATTCCCAGCCCTGAATAGATATCTTGTGACATCCCCCTTGGCGCGACGCCTTTTTCCATATAGAACGTGGTATACGGGGAGCATCGTACGTCCATTGAATTGGAATGTCCTTGTATGTTTTCTTTGTGACTATATAGCCATGACTGATCAGCATTCTTAGGAGCCGAATGGTTTGGATATCTATGAGGTGCTGTCAAGGCAGAATTTCAAGGAGTTGCCAACTCCTAATTCAAATTTATCTTTTCGTCTGGCTAGGTCGTACCGAGCAAACTGGGGGTTGGGATGAGACAGTCATTGAAGCGAAACAGTATATGAACACAACGAAGCAATATGGCGAATGGGAGAGCTATAACCTAGAATATTTTGGGGCATATAAATACATGCGTACGTACCATGTTCGGACATTCACGAATTATTCTGTTCTGTATTCAATTCTATGTCTGATCCTGAATTTTGTTGTTGTGCTATCCTCGAATCTGTACATGTACTGGTATTTATATTTAAATGTATGGATTTGATTCAGTACCACTACATTAAAAGTACCGAATTGACATGTGTATTAACCCTTGTGTATACGCACACAAATACGATATACAAAACGTGTATTAATATGTCCTATATATTTTGACACCCTGGATGAAAAAAAACAGAAAACACGCAGCGCAAACATGCTCCAGAAGGACTCTCTACTTTGGTCTCACTTATGTATATGAATGTATATATTAATAAAGAATGAAAAAGTGGCATTTCACATTTACCCATCAACAACAGAATATATAGTCTAAAAAAGGGGTGCGTGCAAGGACGTATACAAACCGTACGTAATGTATACATAGACAACAACAGCACAATTCACCCTCTCTGTGTAAAGCCGCATACAAAATATATTGTACGACAAACAACGAACCAAAGGACTTATATTACTCGCATGTTTTTCGGCCATTTTTTTTCTTCTTTCGCATATTTGTCTGTTTGACTTTGGCGCACGCAAAAGCTGTACATTATATCCTGACACGGGCAAAGCGAGGCGACCGACACAAAGTGGGTGACGGGACAAAACAAACTAAATTAAAAAGTGGATTTACTAAGGTACTTTAGGATTTAAATATTTTTCTACATTTAAGTTGTTTTTGTGTTGTTGTTGTTTTTTTGTGGGGAGCTTTGTTGCTATATTTTGTGCTTGAAGTAGGTAGGTATTTTCTGATATGGTAGCCTTTGTATAAGCATGCATTCAAGCAAGGATTGTTTTTAGGGTGGTGGCGTTTTCTTCAACGATGACAATTTTTTAGACTGCGTGAATGCAAATGTAGAATAAACATTGAAATTTATATGTTTTGTTCTTGGAAACGGAGTTTCTGGTGTTAGGTTTATTTACGAGTACTTAGAATTTGGAAGAAGAGGCAAATAGCGAGTTGAAATGAAATGAAAAAAATTGTGAATTCTTGTGACGGTTTTTGAAGAAGTATAGTATGAGTCATGTTAATAAACTCGTGAAGTGCGGAGTGACAAATGGAGAGAGAGATGTATTATGCGATGCCTTTGAATTTATGAAAGGATTCGAAACAAAATTGCAAGTTGAAATGACCTCTTCAACTTTTTAATCCGCTAAAATATATTCGGTTTCACATATAGTATGTTTGAAATGTTTGTTTTTCTTTTCAACGTGTGGAATAACCGATTTATTTGGTGATTACTGAGAAAATAAACACCTATTTCTTATATGTTCTCTAGAAGTTTCATACTGCGTTTTAGAAAAAAGTGTCATTTATCAAATTACCAAAGAAACTTCAAACGTACCTAACCGGTGATATTAGGAAAACAACGAAAATATCAAAGTTAGCATGGGTCTGACAAGTGGCGCAACGTAAGGTGTTCCATGTGTTTAATGGAACACGGACCCCAAAGCCGAAAACATGAAGTGAAGAATTTTTGTTTCTTTAATGGTTTCTTGGGTAGCTATTCTTCTAAAGATATTAATTTTTAAGAGTCGGCAATACGCTGCAAGAAAAACTCACAACCAGGGGCGTACGCAGAAAAATATTTCGGGAGTGGTTTTAGGAACGCGGTTTACGTTGGCAGGGAGTCCAGTCCAGATAAATTAACTGAATTTGTCGGCCTTAATCTGAGGTTAGTTGCAAAAATTATAAAACTTAAAACAATTTTGCCATTTCCAGTTTCAGCTGCCCTACCTCTGAGTGAAACTATACAGTTTTCTTCTGTCACATGAATTCTAAAATGTGTCTAAAGTGTTTTTCAAAACCACTATCGTGTGCTTCGAAGGCGATTACGCTAGACACTATTCCAACCAACCTACCTAAGTTCTAAAAGAAAAAACATTAATACATCTGAAAATTTCGGAGGGGGTTTGAACCCCCAAAACCCCTACGTAGGATCGCCACTGCTCACAACATAAACTATGATAGTTGACAAAACATTCCAAAACCACACATTTGTTGAGTGGAAAAGGTTGGACCACGTAGTTTTAAGAAGCATGCCGGAGGCCCGCGACTTCACAGATAATTATGGCTTAATTTTCCAGTAAAACATTCATCAGAGAAATTAATAAATTACAAAGAACGTAGATCTGTTTAAATATTCGTTGATTTTTTTCGGATTTTCGCTCACAAGAATATTGAAGAATAACGATTCAACTTGAATGTTGATTCGTAAAATTATAAAATTAAGCCATCATAATCCAGTTCTTTGAGTATTTGAATCTGCCACATAGTTACAATAGTTTGACTGTTTGTTCGCTGAAAAATGTGAGTAAAGAAAAAAATGAATGCTAGCAGGGAACAAGGACGATTGGAGCTTAATAATCTTCATTTTATTTTTTATCTCAACGTTCACAAATTTGATAAAAGAAAAAAACAAAGCTGGAAATATGCATTTTTCGGGATTACGCTCAAAAATACAAACTCAATTTCTTTTCATATTCAAAAATTATTTTCTCAATAACTAGCCAATACCAACATGATTAAGTACTCACCAAGTATGAACACCATATAAAATATCTCACTGAAAAGATAATCTCCACTTAACTGTACGTAATGATTTTAATTCAACTCACAATCTCCAAGTATCATAAATGTAAAATTAATTCAATAAATTTCTCTTACTTAGTCCTCTCAGTTACAACCATATCCACCCAGGCACACACCTACACAGACCCTCACTTTTGTACAGATGACAGTAAATCGATAAATTGACAATATTATAAGTAAATAAAAAAAAATAAGAATACATACATACAAATCATAAGATCTTTTTCGTATTTATTATTATTATTTACGAAAACATGTGCCAACAGATCGCACCACAGTATGCATCGTGTGTCTGTGGATTACAATGGCCTCCGGTAAAGAGGATTGTCCGATCAAATCCGGAGTGTTATTATCACAATATTTATTGTATACGTATTTATTATCATTATAAAAAATATGCCTTCTGATCTTTGACCCTTTTCAAACGACTTTATAGTATTTAAAGTGTTGCGCGCATACAGTTTTCAGTTCAACACCGTTTCTGTATACTGGCGAGAAAATCCTATAATAGAAATCTCTCGACGCTTATACAATAGACAAGTTTGTGTGATATTAAAAAGTGAAAGTACCAAAAGGATTAACGTTGAAAATGTATATATGTATACAAAAATTAAATATTATAATACTAATGCAGGAAAAATGTATGAGATAAAACGGATAAATTTATCGGAAAAAAGGACATTCGACAAATAACGAGAAAATTTTCTAAAAATCCAAAAGCAATGTTTTTGAAATTGTTTAAACCGTCATTAATATATGTTTTCATTGACAAAGGATATACGGGTAGAGACACAAATAAACTGCCCTTTATCAGGTTTTGTTTGTTCGGATATATTTTATTCCACATTTGAAGTCATCACCTGTCGTAGAAAGTCCCCCGATAATTTCTTTTGATATTTTGTTGTTATGCACTAGACTACAGAAACTATTTGACTAATTGCAAATTCAGCCTATGTCATATTCATGTCGATATTGATGACTGATGAATTTCTTGGAACTAGAAAAAAAATGTATATACCTACAGGGTGTCCCGCATTAGGTGGTCAATATTGTAAGGGTTGATAGCACAACTTGTTTCAGCAAGAAAATTACCAATACGATCGGATTTTTTTTTACCGTTACTTTGTTATCGCTCTTTTTGTGAAAGTTATCGAAAATCATGACTTGTCATGCAAAATCACAATTTGAAGCCCTCCTGATGACTTAATCCAAGATTTGATTTCAGTTTCAAAAACTACATAAAATTTCACAAAAACTGAAGTTTTATTTTTATTTATTATTTTATTTTTCGCATATGGCCCTAATTTTTAGACCAATTAAATAAAAGCGCGATGGTGCAAAAAAAACAATTCTCCGATAGACAGTATGTCGATTTGGTGTTTATGTATGGGGTTGAAGGAGGAAATGGACTTGAAGCAGTTCGAGAGTATAGTTGGCGATTCCCAGACTAATTCCTGGCATATGGACCCTCGAAAAAACGTATCGGCTTCCTGGAGAGACAGGTGGAACACCAAACCACACCAGTAGAGAAGAAGCTCGCCGTACTAGTGTCGGAAGAGAAGAAGAGATTCTTAATCTCTTCGATACTACCCCAAAATTGAGCAGCACTTCAACTGGATATTCCTCGGATGACGATCCAAAGGACTCTTCAGTCGGACAATCGATATCCGTACCACCTAACGCAAGTTCAGGAATTACTACCGAGCGACTGTCAGAAGACGATAACATTTTGCAAAATTTACCTCCCGGGAACAGCTGCAGCAGCGAATTAATGATGCTCGTGACAACATAAAGGAAATATAAAAAATATATTAATAAAATTTCAGTTTGAATAATTTGATATGAAAATAACTACTTTTTTTTACATCCAATATGTGTAATTCCAAAATCCCGCAAATAAATATGAAAAGTGATATACCGTTGGAAAGCCAACATGTTGAAGCAACTTTTGTCAATTTTGCAGAGTTGTACGTATAAAGTACCGTTATGAAATTACTGTTCGAATTTTCGATGACAGATCTATTTTGAAATTTCTATTAAGTTTGAGTAACTGCATCTTGAAAGTGGTGATAATGTTGGCAACACGAAAAACTTTAGTTTTTGTGAAATTTTATGTAGTTTCTGAAACTGAAATCAAATCTTGGATTAGGTCATCAGGGGGGGGGAGGGGGCTGCAAATTATGATTTTGCATGGCAAGTCACGATTTTCTATGACTTTCACAAAAAGATCCATAACAAGGTAACGGTAAAAAAACCGATTGTATTGGTAATTTTCTTCCTGGAAAAAGTTGTGCGATCAACTCTTACTGTATTGACCACCTAATGCGGGACACCCTGTATATGACCAACCCAACCATTTAGTTGCATTTTTTTCCCGATAAGTTGCAATGAAAAAATTGTTTGACGTTTCGAAGACATTTTTAAAGGAGAGAAATTGTTTAAACTACACTGATTGGCACTCGGAATCTTAAATAACCAAAATAACAAATAAGAATATTAAAAAAATGTTATGCTGACTTTTACTGAATAGAACTACAATATTGTGTCTATCACATTTGTCTAAATATACGAGCTCCACCCATTGACCTCAAGCTAATTTACCTTAAAAATTGCTATCTAACTTATATTATTTTAATGAATCTTTTTTCGTACTCCCTTCTCTTTCCCTGATATTTTACTGTACGGCTCGCTCTTCTAGCTATAGACTAGACTCTATGAAACACCATGCCATATTGGATTGTAATCTAATTTATCGAACTATAGAGAGTTTTGTGTATAGCTCATTTGAAATCATAGTTAAAGATACAAAATGTTAAATGACTGTTGTAGCTAATAATAATAGTTGACCAAAACGAAAAATAGATGAGGGATAAAGGCAATAGACAGTGAAAACCATATAAGAACGCCATTCCATACCTACAACAACAATAACAAAAACTCTATGAACGACACAAAACGTATACGTAGATGTAAAAAAAATAAAATTGATTGATTATGAATATTTTGATTGATATTTTCGATTCGAGTTAAATTGACTTTGTGTTTTGCGCCGGTGAATTCTTGTATTATGTTGCGGGATATTGGACTTGAATTTGGCGTTTTTTTTTGCGGGTGTTTCGAATACGTGTGCATATATGACGTATACTGACTTGATTTGAGTCTTGTAAGTCTGTCTCTTGTTTGAAAATATAGCTTGAAGGTAATTTTTATTGTTACGGAAATAGATAATAATTTATTGTACACGCCCTTTTTATGTTCAAGATAAACAAAAACTATAGAAGGACATAGACGAAATTTAGAAGGAATAAGGAATGCGATTTTAAAAGTGTATTACATATCACAAAAAGATACACACAAAAATCCTGTAAAAATTATTTGTATAACATAACATTTCTTTATTTCGTGTGTCAGGATTACACTTCCATCTTCCATGAGGACAGCGAGCGTGTGCAGAAAAAAATTTCGGGAAGTGTTTCTGGGATTAAAAAATTGGTCTGCAGGCGTTTCCTGACAGCTTCGAAGTCGACATCCATATAGCTAAAATCTTCTTGACGAAAGGAATAATTCTTTCACCCTTACACTGAAAAAATCATTTGCTAAAAACAAGAAAAAAATACAACAAAAAAAACAGCCAAGGAATAATTTTTCCCGATTTAAGATACTTGCTTAAAATAAATAAATATGCATAAATAGGTTGCCTTTTATATTTCGGGATTAGAGAACAAAAACAAATATTAATCATCGAAAATCGCTTTATTGTTTTTCAAAATATTCTCCATGAAGATCTATACACTTTTGCATGCGTTTGAGCCAATTGTTGAAGCACTTTTGCCACTCTGATTGAGCTATCTCCAAAACATGCATTCTGAACGCCAGTGGCGTAACGTTTCTAAAATATCTTGTGTGCGAGATCGAAATAGGGGGCCCCACAAAGTGTAATTTATAATTAAACAAAATTGTTGAAACCACAATTTTTGCTGATTAGTACACGCTGTTGTAAATTTGGAAAAATATTGAAGTTACAAGTAACTCCAGGACTATATTTAAAGGGACTTACACTTCTTCTTTTTCCTTGCCTATTTCTTTATACCGCTCCATGGATGGCGTCGCGTCGCTGGACCTGCTATGTAGGCGCATCGCCTGTTCTGGCGATAACGTCTCAGCTTATTTCTACAGGCAGCTCTATCTTGGATCGTGTCAACGCCAAGACCAATGCTTTGTTGTTGTTTTTTTTTTCATTTCACACATCCAGGTGTTCTTCGGTCTCTGGCCTTGGGTCCATCAAGCGGAACTTCCATTGATATCGCTTTCTTTTTGGGGTTATCAGGCGGACGCCTGTCAATATCGGCAATACCAATCCATTTGTCGTTCTTCGAGCTTTTCGGTGATTGGTTGTTCTAGAGACAAGCTACCTCGGAAGTAGGTACTTTTGATATGGTCCCTTTTGGTTACACCAACTGACATGGGAGGATTTACACTATTTACAGTATAATACTAAAACCTCACGATTCAATCGAGCAAGCGTTTTTTAGTTCAAATCCAGGATTTGTTTGTAGGCGGGTTTTAGGGTCTGTGTAAAAAGGCGACACTTGACAAATTTAGGTTTATTATGAAATCTCAAATCATGTTCAGACTATCGTCTTAACTTTCTACACAACTTGACAGTAGAGTAGAATCCGTTTTAAATGTACATTCCGAATATTTGATGCATGACTAAAACTGTTTTTTCTGTTTTGTGCAACATAGGCGAAATTCACCACATTTTACCAAGCTTTCTTATAGATTGAGTCAGGGATTTTGCTTTAAATAGCGTTATGAAACCGTTTAATTTTTTTTTCTGTTAATTGGATTCTACGTTTAGTATCAGAGCTGTTAATGGGTGAAGTCATTTCTTCTGTTCACTTTATTCAGATTACAAACCCATTTTCTGAAATTATCTTAATTTTGATTGATTTTGAATAATTACTTAGAAATGTATTGTATCAATATTTAGGGAGAATAGGAGCAGACAGGGCAAGGCACCACACACAGATGACAAAAACAAAAATTAAATTAATATTTGCATTTAACTCAATACCATATCTATGTGAAAAAAAAAAGAATATTTTGTAGAACTGTCAATAGGCAGCCACACGTTTTTCTCAAAATTAGAAAATTACATTTAAGTCCTCGCCATTCTTAAAAAAATTAGGCTTGTCCTGCTATCCGTTACTCATAAGAAGAACTTCTGTGTTACAAGTATTTTCCGCTATATGGCGGCTGCTGCTGATTTGTCGCTAGTGTCGACAAAAAGAAGAAGAAATTCCCCTTTCGAGAGCTGATAGCGTAATGTTCCCTAAGGTCATCCCTGGTAACGGAAATGCAGTTCTTCAGCGACACAATAAGATGTTCCTTGAATTTCTCATATCAAACTGCTTCGAAATAAAACAAAATGTTTCATTTAAGAGCACTCCTAACTTGTTCATCTGTTTCCAAATCTAGCTTCAGTGTGTCTATGAATAAGAAATCTAGTATTGTTTTTAATCACAGTCCAAATTTGTCCACTCCTCTTCACTACGTTAGGGGGGCCCCTGTGGGTTGGGGGTCCGTGTGCGACCGAATACATGGAACACCGTACGTTACGCCACTGCTGAACGCAGCAACCGCTTCTTCAGGTGTTGAAAAATGTTGACCTCTCGGTTTGTTTTTTACGTACGGGAATAAAAAGAAGTCATTCGGTGCCAAGTCAGGACTATACGGCGGATGATCCATCAAATCGATGTTTTGAGTGCTCAAAAATTCTGATGTGTGAGAGCTCGCATTGTCGTGGTGAAGAGTGATCCGTCTTCGGCGGTTGGTTTTCCTGATTTCTTGGGAGACAACTGGCAAATAAATGGTTGTGTATCACTCAGAATTGACTGTTCTGCGTTGCTCTAGTGTTACGGTTGCGACATGTCCAGTTTTTCCGAAAAAATAGGCGACCATTTTCTTGGAAGTGCTTCGTGCGCGAACAACTTTTGTTGGATTTGGCTAATCTTGAAACACCCATACAGTCGACTTTCGGGCTCATACGCCTAATCCACGATTCATCACCTGTCACGATGTCATAGACGTGTTACGAAGCACCGCGATCGTATTTTTTGAGCATTTCTTTCGACTAATCGACACAAGCCTTTTTTTTTGAGCTATTGGCAAATTGTGTGGGATCCAACGCGAACAAATTTTTTTGACAGTCAAATGTTCATGCAATATTGAATGTATGCTGGTCTCACTAATGCCTAAGGTTGTCTCAATCTCACGATAGGTCACATGACGATCTTGCAATATCAGTTCGCGCACAGCATCAATGGTTTCGGGAACAACAACTGATTTTGGACGACGTTCACGAAATTCGTCTTGGAATGAACTACGACCTCGATTGAATTCACCATACCATCGATAAACACTGGTTCTTGACGGAGCTTCATCGCCAAAAATTGAATTCAGTTCATCCATGCACTGGGGCTGAGTTCATCCACGTTGAAAATTGTAAAAAAATAATCGCACGAAAATATTCACGATTTAATTCCATTATTTGGCCGAGATGAATCTTTTAGGTTACTGTAAAAAAAAAACACAAATAGCGCTTGTATGTCAAAACGTTCTGAGTACGTATAACCTCAAAAATGTCAAACTCTACGATAGAGCTGTCAGTTGCCAGATTGCAACACTTGGGTTGTCCAATCCCGAAATATAAAAGGCAAACTCTATTTTAAGCAAAGACTTTTCTTGGAACAAGAAAATACATCTTAAATCAGGAAAAATTATTCCTTGGTGGTTTTTATTGTATTTTATTCTTGTTTTTAGCAAATGATTTTTTCAGTGTATGTACTGATTTTTGATTTTTCAGTGTACTGAAAAGATCATCTCAAATTGTCGCATTTTAAAACAAAGTTAAGGATCATATTCCATCATCAGTGTATCGCCAAATAATTTCGAAGGGGGTTTGAACACCCGAAATCCTTACGCCTGATCGCCACTGTTCGAGAAAAATAGTTGACACATACTGCGCCACAACAAACAAATCCTGTCAAATATATGTATTAAATTCCAATATACCAAGATCCAAGGACCTTCAATCAATCTTCAAAATTCCACGAAACCAATTTACGTCAATCCAAATCAAACGCGCGCACGCATTTTCATTTTACAATCCGAATATATGTCTGGAGGCCCCGTAACTACCAGAACCCAATTTGTTATGTCACTCATTAATTATATCGGTCATTCTATAATGTCACAATTAGATTAACTCATTTTGTTTTACGATTTGTTTGAGTCTATTTTTATCTTTCTATCTTATCTCTGCGTTTGGTTCATGGCTCTAGTTTTTGTTGTTGTTGCTCATCTGTTTACTGCATTGCTTCTTGACTGGTACATGATTATTATGTGATTAAGTGAGTAGAGTACTCAAGAAACATTCCATCAATATGATACACATAGTAGTAACTCACTGCACATGTGAACAGAGCTTAAGCATTTTGGATTAATCCATATGTGTTTCACAGGCCGGCTGACGAGCAGTCCGGATTTATACGTACGTATTAACAAGACAACCAAAATAAAAACAAAAACTCAAGGTAGCCACCATAAGGCTTGTTGTTGTTCTTCGTCTTCTTCAGGCAGCACAACGAAACACAGAAATTGGATGTTCTTATATGCATATACGTACGTACGCCTGGTTTGCCTGTCTAAAACACTCCGCCGATACTCTGAGACACTACTAGGATTGAATTAATATAAATGAAGAGTGAAGCTTTGGAATGACTGGCATTTTTGGAATTTCGGGAATGTTTGTATATATACAGACGAACATATCCCAAATAATGCAATCCAAGAAACAAGTAAAGCCTAAATCTCATCAAATTCATTTCCATCGCGTTTGACCGCGAGCGCGAGGTTGGTACCTTTTCGCACTAGCTCCGCATCAAGGCGAAGATCATTTTGCTTTTTTACCTCTGGAATTTAATTTGAACCTTTGTTGTATAGCTATGTTTGCTTGCCATAGTTCCAGCCCAGGTCGCATAATTGACTGTTTGTAGCTGTCAAAATTTTAAATGAGAAACACAACCCTTTCGTGGTTTAATTTAGCATAGATGATATTGGATGTAGTATATGTATTGAGATATAGAGATACCAAATTTTTGTGCAGCAGTTATGTGTTGTTATATTTGGCAGACGTATAAGTGATTGATAAATTAGATCGCTAGTTTTCAATCGTTTATATTGTCAAAAATATCAATAGTATTAATGTGCGTATATGCAAAGAAAAAAATTAAATTGTTTTTTTTTAAGTTTTGTAAAATTAAAAAATTTACTCTGTTTTTGTAAAAATTTCGAAAAACTTATCCGGTTTTTTTAAATCTCCCAATATATACTGGTTTTATTATTGATGCCTTGTCTTTTGGGTATATTATTGTCGGAAAAATTACGCATAACATAACGGTATTTTCCTTGATATAGCTTCCAACTTCCTGACATTTTTGACTATTCACTAATCCTGTATAGGTAAGTGTTTACACTTGATCCTTTATAGTATGGTTACCACATTCAATGCACTTTCAATTCAATACGACCTGTATCAGTTTACAATATTAATTCCAGGTCGTATCGTCTCGCCGGATTTCATGATTGTATATAACCGTTTGCGGCATGATTCTTTATCGTCCTTTTCATTGAATTTGATTTTTTTTAGTCATACGCAGTAAGGAAAGTACTTTCGTCGACGTAAACATTTGAGAAAATATAATACACGCCGCGGTGAATAATTCTATTTTTTGTTTTGATAAGTACGTTCTATATAGGTATTTACGAATTGAATTGAATCGTTTTTGAAATTGAGCCATTTTGTTATGTAATATGATGCCGATGGGAAAATTCTTTGAGTCGCGTTAGTCACCAATCGTGATAGAAAGAAAGACTTCAATTATGTTTTCTTTTAGTTTTATTATGACTTGGGCAATTTTATTAAGCTCCACAACTCTTCAAAAATAAAATATATTTTCGACATTCTCCTTAGCAAGTAAAAAATATACCTTTCCAACTTATTTCCATACATCTCCCTCTCCTTCCATTTCCTATACATTCAAAACAAAAGCTAAAATCCCCAAAATCCTATTAAAATCTTACAATCATACCCCACACTTTTCTCTGTCGATTCCATCCCTTCTATAGCATTTCAAATAACTTCAAAACTCATAACTTGTGCCGAAAACAAATCTAAAAAGCATTCAGATTCAATTCAAAAAGGGATATTTGCACCTTTTGAACTCAAATCAAAGTGTCGTCGTCGTCGTATATGTATGGAATTCATCCTTTTACTTTACGCGCTCACATTGTATGCTATTTCGACAACAAAAGTTGAAAACACTCTGAAGTCTGAACGATACGACGAGGACACTTCAATATCTACACAACGGGCGTCGTCGCTTCGTTGCCGTATCGTCAACGAGTTGATCCTTCTTTGTGTTTCGATAAATATTTGTTGGCCTATTATATGCCGTGGCCCTTGGAAAATCATATAAAATGAGACGTTCGACTAGAGCTATAGGGGAATGAAGTTTTTGCACACAATAAAAAGTATGATTGACTCACTCCTTTGGCTTGAGGAATATCACAAAAGTTGGCCAATTTATTTATACTTTAGTGCGCAAATCGAGTGGTAAGAATTTCATATTTATGAGCAAATATTGAAATGGTATGCTTTTCGGGTGTTGTTTGTTTTATTCAGGCGTGAAACAAGAGTGACAATTTGAATTTGTGATTCTGTTATTGGAGAGGGCGAGGAGGGATTTAAGCAGGCGCGCACAAAGGATTTACGGGGCCCGGGGCATATAAATGAAAGTGGTCCTTTTGAGAAAAAGAACATTTGTCATTGGAAACTCTATAAATGTTGTTCCTACTACAGGATGCCAGGATGCTGAGAGAGCGGCGTTAGGGTAGATAGATAGGGCGCTCGTCTTCGATATCGAATCATAGGTTCGCGGGATCGAATCTCATTGTAGGCGCAGGTAATTTTCTAGGCTTAAACATCACTAACACCTATAGAGGTCAATGGTGCGCTGCGTGAGCATTTTTATTAAAAAAAAATCAATTGATGAAATCATCAATATAATAAACGTTACAACAAGAACGCTATTCCCAATGTTAGAATGCAAAGAGCCAAAGTAGCTCTTAGCAAAGTTATTTTAAGTACGATGTTCTTAATTTTAGCTAAAAAGCTGTAACGTCAAAATCATGTTTCAAAATACTTGGTTTAAGATCGATCCACACTTTTAAGTCATCAGTCGCAGTCACAGTAATTTCTTATACAAATTGACAGATTGTCAATCAATCAATTCACTTGTATGGAAAATGCCTGTGACTGATGACTGAAAAGAGTGGATCGACCTTCAAGAGTGTTTTCGATTGATTTCACTCTACTTTTTTTCTCAGTGTAAGGAGTTGGCGGGAGGGCCCAGAGTGAAGTTGTTCCGTCACTGCTGCTGGCATTGCGAAAATCGAAATTCTTGTCTTTTCATAAAAGTTACTAAGACCGAGTTTGCACTAATCCATAGGAGAACAAAAGTCTAAAACCAAACCAGTAGAAAACGTTTGCTAGTTCGAGAGCATAGTTACAGATAAGACAACAATGAGTTAACAACAATCAGAGAGAGACTTGAATAAATATAAATTTATGGAAACTAAATAAGAAATAGTCATTTAAAGGGCTTCCATCCCTTTCAGTTTCTTGGTTAACCCTTTCTCTATAAAACACATATAGTTCGAGGACACTCAGATTTTAAGAGAATACCGATTAATTAGATAAATTTCGGCAGAGTGTGCTGTTGATCTCAACACCTAAAATATATCAAGATCAGTGCCAATTTTAGATTTAGCAATTTTAATTGAAAAAAGTAGGTTAAGGGAAATCCTATAGGGTCTTAGAAATGCTTTGAATAACGCAAAACAAGATAAATAAAATTTATCTGACATCAATTCGTGTAATAATTTTGTAGACGTATGCGCACTTCGAGACCACTGTCCCTGCGGGGCCCTCTCCAACGCGGGGCCCGGGGCATTTTGCCCCTTTTGCGCCACCCTCTGTGCGCGCCTGGATTTAAGTATATGTAAGACTGTGGGGAATGTAAAAACAAAAATTAATTAAAATAAAGCTTGAGCTTTTGTAAAATTTTATTAAATGAATAATACTTTGGTAACGAAAAACTAAATGAAGGAATGAAAATAAATTTTGCTTTTGAGAAATTTTATCTATAAACGGGAGAATTTAACGTTTTACGTATAATTTCAGAGCTAAAATACAATAAGCTCGCTGGATTGAGCGTTAGACACAAGTTATGCGTTTTTTTCTTTTTTCAATTCCTAAGGCAACCTTATGTTAAGTTGTACGCCAAATACGACATGAATCTTGTGCATATTAGTCGACTTATAACGAGCAGGCTTTCGGTGATTATAGAAGCAAAATTTCACAGTCAATGATAAAGTCGAAATAATTTTTTATCCTAATTAAATTTTTATTTTCTTATAGTATGTTTAATCCCGATATATGTATCAAATTTTAGAATATTTTTTTAAACACCATTTATGAAAATTTTTATGGATGTATTTTGAGTCGCAGTCTAAGAAACGGTGTTTAAATTCATTTCTAAACTTGGCATTTTTAATAGGTTTAGCCCACGGTAACCCAGCGAGTAGTGCCACAATTTTTACAAAACAGTAAAATAAAGTTTACAACTAAATATTAAATAGTTAGAAGGAATAAAACTTGGATTATATTTTGCAATTGTGTCGTTTCCTTGAGCTTATCGTTTAAGCTCGAGTTTTTAGTTACAGCTGTGAGGTATTTCTATTTAATTGCCGATTTCTATTATTTTCTTTTGACTCTTATGAAGTAAAGAATGGAAGCTTCTTCATTTGAGGTGAAATTAAAAACAGATTTATTTAGAAAATATTAAGCCAGAATCCGAATGCTTTTTACATAATTTTAAGGGAAAAACTGTCATTTGGTAACGAAACAAAACACATTTTCATGCGACTTCGTCGCATAGTCCAACCAGCATATATTTTTTTCGCTGTCATCCTTCAGCTATATCTCCGTTAAAGTCCTCTTCTCTCTCAATGTTCCCAATCCTCTCTCTATTATATTCATTTTGTGTCCGTATCGACCGTATCTGTTATGACACGTTTGTCCTCCAAAATCAGTGACCTTTCTGTTTACACATTCACAAAAGCGCGGAATACCGCATCTCATCTTCTTTGGGGTTTTTTCCCTTCAATGATTTTTCACAATTTCACGTAGAATACCTACTGAACGTATAAAGGAGATAAATAATTTTCAAGTGATTTTCATTCAACGCAACGTTTGTCCATT
This sequence comes from Microchrysa polita, assembly GCA_949715475.1. NCBI lineage: Eukaryota > Metazoa > Arthropoda > Insecta > Diptera > Stratiomyidae > Microchrysa > Microchrysa polita. The sequence continues at coordinate 86,985,963 of OX454420.1, read as the reverse complement.
GTCCTTATAAACGCGGTCGGTGCGTTCGCCTCGTATATAACCATAGCCTGGTCAAAATGCGATATGGCTCCTTTCGAGCTGTTTTGGTTTGGTGTTTTCCGTTTCGGTTCACAGAGTTCCTTTTCTTTCTGTTGCCAATAAAAAGGAATACAATGGCAAAAGAATATCTCTTGAAATTCTGTTTGTATGTATTTATATCTTTGGCCCTTAAAATTTCCTGATTTTTTCTTTCACTATCTTGTAAAGTTTGTGAATTTACGCAGGGGTGACGACATCGGCAACGATCCTGTATCGGTAATTGTACGACAGGACATCGCATATAGCGCAAACGTTGCGTAAAGTATAAATTTATTGTGCAAGAAGTGTGATTAATGATTGGTTATTTTCTCGAATTGGGTATTGTTACGTATGAAAGGAGGGATGATACGGCCAAGTATGGATGATGATGACATACGATCATGATGATGATGATAATAATGATTTACCTGAAAAATATTGAATTTTGAATTTCTCGGGCATTGTTTGTGCGAATTTTTAAAATGCAGGAGGATTGCGTATATGTGGACAGCAGAGACAAGCTGATGAAAGCTGTGTGAATAGACTGTTGGGAAATAGGGCCCGATTTACAAACACGGGACGGGGATTTAATATCGTTTAAGGTATCAAATCTGTCAAAATATGAAGTTAATGAATAGTTTTTTTTTTCGTTTAAATTTGAAATAAATTATCTCGTTAGCTTTTGTCAAGGAAGAACTTTGAAAACTTCAGAACCTCAAATCATACAATCAGCCTCGCTAGAAATGCATCGATTTTTCTTCCAATTTAAATAGTACGGTAATGAGCCGAGTGATGTCACTGGTATGCAATCAAAGGGAGTTTGCTCTCTCTGCATACTTTGCAAAAAAAAAGATTGTATGCAGCATGACAGGTCAAATCAGAAGGAAATGAAAAAGATTCTTTCAATAATTCGTATCCATACCTCTGGGCCACTTCTCTCACTACAGCAATTGAACAATCAACTTCTTTTGACGTATCTCACTAAATTTATCCAAAACAAACATCTCCATTACCTCTCATTAGATTGATTAATCGTTGGTGTCGGCCACTAAAAATCATCATAAATTACAATGCGTATACACGCCTATATCGGACTACCCTAAATTCTCTCGTAAGGATCATACATTCCAGTGTACATCTTTCCTGTGCATTCGCTGAAACTACCACCGATGGGCAGCCTATGTTCATGACTTGGCGATCACCATACAAAAATCGTTTATTAAAACTCTACCGCGTATACAGGGTGTCCCGCATTGGGTGGTACAACTGCAAGAAACAAGAACAATTTGTTTTAAGAATAACGCCATCTATAGAGCTGCTAAAATTTTTACCGTTATCAGACTATCGTGTTTTTTGAAAAAGTCAATGAAAATCAGATTACAAATGAATTGCCTTTTTCGCGGTTCCAATTATTACCGGTAGTCTGGTTGGTGTAGTGCATAATGTGCACACCTTCGGTGCACAGGATCGTGGGTTCGAGTCTCACCGTGAACGAATTTAGTTTATGGTATTTTTCGAACACACGATCCATGTGACGGACTATGATCTCACTCTGATAAATAACACTGCTGAGCATGCTGTTGATCTCAACACCTCATCAGAAAAGCAGTTAAGATCTTAGAAGTTGGATGTCACTAACACATCTGCGGCCTTAGTCCAATGTTAGACTGTCGGTCCAGTTATTATTTATTTTATTATTAACGTTGCTATGTGCCAAGATATACAATAATTCAAACTTTAGAGAAATTTCCAAATTTAGTGTTAAATGAATTTGCAAACAATCATCTTATAACGGTATTCTGAACTGTCAAATCTGCAAAGTTGACAAAAGTTGCTCATCGTTTTGACTTTCGAATGGAGGTTAGTTTAAATTTGTTCCATGGACATACCATATTTCTTGGGCTTGAAGTGTTTTCCAAAATTTTGACATTTAAATACCAAACATGATATACCGTTAGCAAGTCAACTTTCAACAACTTTGCAGATTTTATAGTTTAAAGTAGTGTTATATAATATTTGTTTGAAATTGCGGTCAGTACAATTCCAAACAATAATGTTTATATCATTTGAAATTTATCTAAAATTTGAAAATCTGTATCTTTGACAGTAATGTTAGTATGTAATTGAAATCGCGAAAAAAAAATCAGTTAATGTAAAATTTTGTGTAGTTTCATTATAAAAGTCAAATTTTTTCATTAATTGATTAAGAAAGTGGTAAATATCAATTTAACGAAACCACTCGTGATTTTCATTGGCTTCCAAACGATAGAAAGATAACGGTAAAACCAATTCTACCAATTCTATTGATGGCGTTGTTCCTCAAACAAATTGTCTCATCGACCCTTATAGCATTGACCACCCTGTAAATGTGCACTAATTCCTCTTATAGCGCGCTTATAGATATCATTCTGCATTTATAATACATAAACGAGTAGAAGAGCAATAAAATTACTTCAGATTGCATTCTTTATCTTAAGATATGCCAACCAAACACCAAAACGGTATTCGAAATGACCAACACATATCTTTTACGGGAACTAAAGAAGAACGAACTGAACTCAATCTTTTTGATCATTCATAAGAATATTGTTTCGGCATAGCAGCAACAGCAGCAGTCTCCTTTTGAACGCACTATACGTATGAAGGTATATTCCGATTTTGAAATGTGTGGCCAATTCCTTGACTTGAAAACGAACTGAGACCGTACAAAAAAAAAATGAAAATATTTCCAATAAAATCAAAATAAAATGCTAAACGTACTTTTTTGAATGAAGAGCGAATAAAAAACTTCACACAAATATATTTATGACTAATTTTAAATAATAATGTGTATTCTTGGGTCCTATATGGTTTTATACTGATTTGTTGTGTGTTTCTTTGTAAAGGGGGTTTGGATCGTAACGTCTTCAAAAAGGTGATCAATTTAAATGCCGTACATCAATAATTTTGTTGTTTTTATTTCATTTATTGTGTGTCTTGTCTATAGGAACATACAACGACGAACTGGAAACGAAGCAGTGTTGTATAGTGTCTCATAATAAGTCTGCGTCTTGGTCGCATGAAAAAAGATTTGAGTTCATTTGAAAGTATTATTGGGAATAAGAGGGAATTCAACAGGTAGAATTAAGATCACCTATGAACACATGTCTGACCGTTTTATATACAATCATCTTCACGGTCTCTACTTCTAAACTTTTGATTAACCCTAAAAGACAATATGCCAAAGGATCATATGTTATAGGACTATTGTTGTCGCTCGCCGAAATGACGCCAACTAAATGGTAATAATTAAAATCGTTGAATTTGATTATGATTCCTCTTGTTGCACTCAAGAAAAAAATTGCGGTTACGACAAAAGCACGTGCCTAGCGTAAAGCTGCTTCATCTATAGACTAACTGGATTTCCAAGTTTTGATAGCGCGGTAATCATGAAATTAGATTGTACCTATGTATATATATTTCTTCGGCCTCAACAAAATTTATGAACCTTCTCCACTATGGCTCCATTCGGATACAGAAAAAAATCTTATAATGTTATTCACTGATAACAATCGCTTGGACAAAATCTGGCGCTTGTCTGATTGGTGCGACGGCCGGCGCGGCGACTGCAGTTTCGACCTGTGTAGGTCTTGGACGCCCCAGCCGGCCAACTAGCCTTAATGACCATAGTGTGTGCGACACACACTTTCGGGATTCTTAACAGAATCTGTAGGTATTTCTTTCAAATGTCTTTTGGGCTCATTTGAGATGTGTGTGTGTTTTTTTTTTATTTACTTCTCTCGAGATTCATTTGAAATGTTTCGTGGGTTTTGTATATGCGCGGTCAATCAAAACATAATATCTGATCATACGATCGTGATAGGAGTCCGAACACATTTTTTCGATATTTTAACAATTTATAGTTGGCGCCTGAAATACACAACATATGTATAGTTGGAGTGTCCAGACTCCCCACAACATATCTACAAAAAAAGATTCTAACAAGATTCGGAGATATTTATGTAAAATTTTAAATTTTATTCATGCTCGATAGTCGAGAGATGAACGATTACAGATTAGATTAAACAAAATTTTGTAATGAATAGACTTTTTCGACCTTAATGGCGACATTCATTGGTGATTGATTGAGCGATTTATTTCGTTGATAGGCAAATTAATGACGATAAAAATTACGGAAAATTAGTGCTGATACGTGAAATATTACCAAAGATATCTAATCTGCTAATCGGGGTTCGAAATGGAAATGCCTATACCTACGTCAAATTTTCCTTACTTCTTCAAACGTCATATTTCATGATTCCATATTATCCAAATCGGAAAGTCAAGCCACCACGTCCACACCCAACAATTTACACAGTCATAAATCTTCCTGAAGGAAACAAAACAAAGGTTTGACCATGAAATTCCTCAGGGACATACATATAGAGACGACCCTTATACGATTGCCAAAAACATCTAAACAGCACAATTGGGCGCTGAATTCCCAAGAATCCTTTTTACCAAATCACCTTCTAATCCTGATTGCAGAAAAAGAACATTCATTTCGTCATCATGTAGGAAGTTCCTTTTGATGGTGTGTGTAATGCTGTTGAGACCCATCACTATACGGGCAAAACAAAAGACTTCGACGAGTCTACGTAACACAACACCAGAATCTTCCACGATAGATCGTCATAGCACACCATCCTATAAGCGTGTGCGCATGCTAGGGATATACGATCCAAGAAAGAAAAAGGCACATCTTACGTATTTTGATTTATGACATTCGTCGAATTTGAATAGCGAGTCCTAAAATATGCCAAACATTATACGATTCGAGTTAAAAATTCAGGAAAACAATTTTTTGACTCGGGGTGGTTCCCGGTGGAAAAAGGCATTCGATTTTTGATTACTACTCTAATATAATAATAAAACAGAACAGCAACAAATCGTATATTGTAGGATCGACTCGTATAACATTAGCATTTACGTGAGGTCGTAAAAAAGTGACCGAGTGACGATATGACTCGACTCGACATTGATTTTTACGCCCAAATTACATAATACAATAACAATTCTGTTCTGAGGTGAAAACATAAAATTTTGGGATTTTTTTATGGTTACCGTTTGTGTATAAAAAAGTTTAGTGTGTCATTTATATTTTATGGAGGACAAAAAACATACAATTTTTGATTTTTTGTGACAACTAGGTTATAGAATATAGGATAGATTTTGATTTTCTAATTCTTGTTAGTAACCCGTTAATAATTATATGGTTTTATTATTTTTCAGGTGAAAAACCATTCAAATGTGAACATGAAGGTTGTGATAGACGCTTTGCAAATTCATCGGATCGTAAGAAACATTCACATGTGCATACGTCGGATAAACCCTACAATTGTCGGGTGAATGGCTGTGACAAATCCTATACTCATCCATCATCACTGAGAAAACATATGAAGGTAAGTGTTTTGATTTTGACACGCAACTAGGGTTTTTGATAGATTTTCAAATTGTATTTTAAAATTTACGCGATTTCAGGCAGTTGATATTTCACTGCATGACTTTTCTTCTTGAGTCTATAAACCTATGAAAACGGTTGACTGCAAAAATCCCGGTGTACAAAATCCTTAAGCTCATATCCACAAAAATACAATCCACAATTAAAAATAAAAATCCCTAAGAAAAAATTATCAAACGGAAAATACCAAGACATATAGTTCAGTGTTTGTATATAGGTGTTCTTTAATCAATTTCTTTTTTTTTTAATTTGGACTACGGGAATGTTCAGCCGGCATTCTGCAAGGAAATAGTCACTTTCATTCTTTGGTTGTCGTCCAAAGTTATTTTACGTGCTTTATATTGCCATCATTAAAGTTAGAAGGTACCAAAATTAAAGTGACTGTCACCTAAAGTCCTACAGAATTTGAGCTCTGGCCTATATGGATTTTGAGATCGCAATAAGATGATTAAAACACTTTTAAAAATCTAGCAAACCCACGTTTAAAAAGCAACATTTTATGCAAAAATATAAATGAATAAAATTAACTTAAGAATTTGAACAACATATAATGTCTCGGGGTCGATTGGAAGAAAAGGTTGAGCTCGAAAGCCATCTTGACATTTTTGCTATTTGGCTATTAAATATTATCAAAAAAATAAAAGCTTTAAAAATTTCGAACATATAATTTTATTCATCTAATAATCTAATCATTTATTTTTGTTCTCTTCCCCTCCATCCCAGGTTCACGGCAGTCTGGATGAGAAATCGCCATCCCATGCATACGATAGCGAGGGCGAAGAATCAAGTTCATCAAGTATCGTGACCGGTGGTGCACAAACACCACCCAATAGTCGACTAACCGGCGGCAGTGGTGACGGTATGAAATCATCACCGCTCTCAATAAAATCCGAATCAGGCCACCATCACCACCATCATCATCCTCACCATCCACATCATCATGGTGGCGGCAACACCACCACAACCTCTACCACGGGTCACCATCATACGACACTGGGCAGTAGTTCAAAATCACCCTCACTGCTAATTGCACCCACATCGTATTTGCCACCACCACTTGGCACGACAGCATCCCTATCGGCATCCGCTGCATCACATCATTCATCCTCATCGGGCGTATCATCGGCCGCCGTTTCACCTGGTAGTACAACATCCAATACGGCTGCAATGCTTGTGACAGGACATCATAATCATCATTTATTGTATCATCCGTCACAACATCATCCGAGTCCGGAATGGTATCATACGGCGGCACCACCCACCGGTGATACAATGAATCATCATTTGAATCATTTCGGACATCATCATCATTTGATGCATCACGGTGCCGCGACAGCGTATTGAAGTTAGGCTATATAGATATAGAATAGTTTAGGAAATTACAAAACGGTTTATGTTTTCTATATAATACAAATTTTATTGTTCAATATTAACGGTAATATTGAAAATTCATTTGAAAATCTCTTGTTTCGAACTAACCTGTTATGTATTTATTAAAGAAGAAAAAAAAACGATAAATAAGAAAACAGTTTCATTCTAAGTCAGAATTGTCTGCAGAGGAGGCAGCTGCATTCGACTGCGCAGTTCTAAAAAAAATGTGTAAATGCTTGCGAAGCTATATGTATGTAGATAAGTTCTGGGACACAGTACCTCTTCACTCGCAATCAACCGAAACCATTACAATTTCACTATATTATACCCTTGCAACCGCAGTTCATAATAATAGACATAGCCAAATTGTGCCTGTGCTTGACTCCATTTTTGCAAACAAAACATACAAAAAAATAGAAATCCGCTAAAACGTTTACTTAACCTAAAAATTCACCGATAAAATTAAATACATAAATGAAAAAAAAAAATACCCTGTACATGTTCATAGTTATTTGTATAAAAAAGAAAATTCTCTATATTGCTATAATATAACTGTAAAATAAAATAAAAATAAATAAATTATCTAGAAGAAAAAATAGAATACCTAAGATAAAATCATTTCATAAACATAACCTACATTTGATAGATTTATTATTATCAATGGAGATAGTAGTATGTATAGCTTTTATTCGCTGTTAAGTGAACATTGTATATAAAACAAAATGCAGTGTACGAACTGTACAATAATTAAAATCCAAAAAATAAAAAGGAAAATATCCACACAAAAATATTAAAAAAATATGTAGAAAAGAAATATATTATTTAATTTATTTGAAAAGAAATTAAAAGATCTTTATAAATATATATATTTACACAGCTTATGTACTGTAATTACCTGTAATATTGATTAAATGTAAATGTAAAATATATATATATGAACAAATAAATATATAATAGTAGTTAAAATTAAAAAAAAAAAACAAAAAAAAGGAAACACAGAAATTAAGTGTGATAATGGAAATAAAAATAATATTGAGAAAAATTAAATGATTTTTATTATGTTTTTCGGTGTTTTTTTTTTCAGTTTATAACTATACAAATAAATTCTGGGTTTTCGGTAGTCGGTAAATATCCTCTGTGTGACAGTCTTGTTCTGTAGGGACTCAATTATCATCTTGAACGAAGAAATAAAAAAATATTCCGATTGGCAGTACTTCGGCGGGATTATTTCAGAATCTATTAGCGAAATTTTAAAGGAGAGGGGTTTTTAGTAGGCGGGATTCTTTTTTTTTTTGGGAATTTGTAGGTATCCCCTTTTGTTTATGTTGTTACATAATATCGAAAAACAAAATCCCTCCCGTTCATAATTCCGCTTTTTACAAGAAATCCCGGATTACATTTTCCGGACATACAAAATCACACCATTTGAAAATCCCGCCATTTGAAAATCCCTCCCTATGTAAACTCCGCCGCGTCCGTTGCAAAATCCCTTTAGTATATAGTAAAATAGTCCCATCAAAATACCAGCTGGTACTGACCGCCAGAGCCGGATTAATCATAAGGCAAAGTAGGCAACTACCTATGGGCCCTCACCAGTGGCGTAGATAGCTTTCGGAGAGGCGGGATCATTTTGCAAGATTACTTATACTTTTACGGTTATCGAATGTTGGATTTCAGAATAACAATTTCTGTATTTAATACACTTCAAATTAGCAGTTTTGTTTTAACAAATGTTGGTGCAAAATAGATAGCCACTTTGCCATACGAAAAAAACTAAGTCCTGACAATAGGTACGTTTTATTGTGTTTATCCTGTGCAGGTTTGGGTAGAACTTCATATAAAAAAAAATATATAATAGTTTTTTATATATATATATATATATATATATATATATATATATATATATATATATATATATATAAAAATGACACTTACCCAGGTAAAGTTCACGCGTGCAACTAACCTACACGGGATAGAGCTTAGATGAATCAAATGGCGGACGCACAGGGGAAATATGATGGAATTTGTTTTTTTTTTTTTTCAAACCGAATGTGAGAGTTTTTCCCATCACGAGAAAAGATTTTGCAAAGAAATAATCATCTCTTGTGATAAAATCCACCTCATCTAAAAAATAAGCCGACAAAGGTGAGTCAAAGATGCGAAAAAACTGTCAAATGTCATCTGTTTGGTCTTAACCGGGATGTTACCCGCGATCGTTTTTTTTCGAGTCAGATTTACCCGCGATACGAAAAAAACGTCGCTAATATTGCATCGATAATTTTGTCTTTTTTTACTACGGTGAGTAAATCCACAGTATTGCAATTTTCGTAACTGCGATCAAAGCTTTATATTGGGTTAGATTAGTGGTTCCCAAACTTTTCGGAATTACGGAACACCTAGCATCTCCGCTTTTCTGGCCAGAACACCTCAAAACAGGAACTAAAGTAAATCATATACTCGTAGTTATATATATGTCCAGAAAAGGGAAATTGTGAAAACAAGAGCGTTGTGTTACAGCTTTTGGGTTTTTAAATCGAAATTTTCCGACAACTCTGAAATTCGTAAGTCTAAAATGTTTAAACTTATAGGACGCTGTAGCAGCTATATATATTTGTTATTTTGAGGTCCTAGCTATCAACCAATTGTTTGAAAAGGATACCAAAAATGTGAGTAGAAATTTGGACTGTTAAAATCCTTTTAAAAAATCGTGGAAAAGTTTTGATTAACACAAATTTAATCCTCTAATTTATTTGTGCTTTAATTTAATTCCAAAAAACCTCGTCACAAACCCTGTGATCATGCTTTATTTTGTGGTATACACACACACTACTTCAATTTCCATTTCAGATAGTAGAAAGTTGTTTAAGAAAATCGGTCGAGTCTCTGATACTGGTCAAATATATTACAATTAAGTTGATTTCCAGTACAGTGTAGCAGACTAAGCTACGCAATTTTACAACTTACTAACATTTTATATATTTTTTTATTTCAGAAATTTCTAAAAAAAATTTATAGAAGATTTAGTTAAAAAAAATAATTCTGGTTATAGCTCTGAGAGTTTTTCGTATTAAATTCAATAAAATTGCGAAAAACTAGAGAAAGTCAAGACATGCTTTGCTCTGCTATATACGATAAAACCTGCCAAATTTTAACTTAAAAAAAGAAAAAAATGTTGATAAACTCAAACAGTGGATGCTGTGGATGCTCAAAAATTATAAGCAGTTTTGCATCGTTTTTTCTTCATTCGCATTAGCTTTTTCACTATCCTGAAGAAATCTTTATAATCTTATGTACGTATATTTTACCATTGGAAATTGCGCGTCTGAGGAAAAGCACTCCGTATTCTACATTATTTTTAAATTTTTTAACCGAACATTAACCTTTCAAGCAAAACATTTTCAATCAGTGCTTACCTTTAATTTTTCCAGTAGCACTTCTGTATTACTTCAGTAGGGCTTGCCTGTGCGAAACTCCAGATCCAATGTGAAAAAGTAGAAGAACATAAAGCCCTGTGCTGTATTTTTCTATTCTATTGATACGCTCCTATTATACAATTGAAATTTGAGGAATTGCTAAGTTTTCTATTGCAGTTCTGAAAATGGTTTCACGTTTTTATGAAACACTACACACGTTGAATAATTCCAGCACAAAGTTGACTTTTGCTTTGTTTTACGTGCGTAAGGTAATAATAAAAAATGTGTGAATGAATGGGGGGTTGACTCCCTTGACCACCCTTATCTACGCCACTGGCCCCTCACCAGTCTATGATGCATGTGCAGCTCATTCGTCAAAATTTGGTTCAAGTGAGAGCTGTATATAGCTGCGTTGCAGCAGCTTCATGCGGACACTGTATAACTTATTTTACGCGTTGCACTCATCATTGGGGTGCAGGGCCAATGCCAGGGACGTAGCCAGGGGGTCCGGACCCCTCCTGAAATTATTTCAATAGGCGTTGAAACTTAACTTCCCAAAGTGCTTCCAATTTATTCATTCTTAGAATGCTGTTGAAATTAGATTGTAGGTATGTAAGCTTGCAGTCAGAGAAATTGTGTCATCTGGACGACTACATAATGCATGCAAATTGTTTATTTGAACAACGTAAAAATCGAGGCGACAAATTTTTGCACAATTTCGCTGGTTTTAAATTGTAAGGAAAATGCATTTTGAAAACCTAAGGAGCAACTGACATAATAAAATTTAATTTCTTCCCTTTAATTTACTCTAGCTAAGTGTACTCGTCTCAATCCAGGGTGCCCAATTGCACCTTCACCTCAAATTGTGATGTGACTCGGCCTTAAAAAATTGAAACGAGCTAGAACCATTCACTGTATAATACACAAATACTTGGCCAGGAGCTCTCGATTTAACGACTACTTGCCTCTTAATACCCCCCGATTGGAAGAAAATGTCATGTCGATACTTCGGAAAGTCAAGTACAGTGCAAACATTGTATGAGCAAAAGTGGATTCGGCAATGTGTTTTGAGTTAAATTACCACTTATCCAATAGCTCAAGAATTAAATCACACTTTTCTCACGTAGACATCTTAACGCCGATAAATTTTACTTCACAATCCTAGCACACAGCAATTTATAAAAATATTGGATGTAAAGACATTACTTAAGTGGGTTACAATTTTCCATCCATTCCTCCTCGATTTTTACATACAGTAGAGCCCCGATATTCCGGATTGATTGGGACCGGACCCCATCCGGATTATCGAATTGTCCAAATTTTCGAAATGTACTAGTTTACACCTTGGTAGTCAGTATTTATACTCAAATCATAAAAAAGATTACCATTCTAACGATAATTAATAATTTCGTATTCGAAATTTGCCTTATTTTAATTTTATATAGCAGTAAGCTTAAACAAACTTTATAAAATTGTCGAATTTTATGAACATTTTAACAAAATTTGGCACAAATCCGACTCTGAATTATCGAACTTCCGGATTTTCGGGGTCCGGATTATCGGGGTCCTACTGTATTCAACATTGGTAATTACTGTCTAGATTGAATTCCTGTTTTCAATAGCGCAGACATGCCAAGTTTCAATTGTCAAAAGAATGACGCATACGAAAATTGAAACAATGAGAGGCCCAAGAGCACCATACAGGCTTAATCTGGCCCTGGCAATAGGCTTTCATAATGGAATCTTTAGCAAATTTCGTAAGTCTCCAAAACTTGAAATAAAATATTTTCCCTGTAAAGGTATGTACTGAGTTCACCGGGCGAAAAACTTGCATATATGTATGTCTCCCGTGAAAACGGTGCCGTGGAGACTTGCCTTTTATTCACTCAATGTAAGATAAATGTTCACTCGCGTTTTGATTGATTGTCGATGACATCTTTTCACTGTGAAATAAAGTGCAACTGCATTATTTTCGCTGGCGAAATATGTCAAAAACCGGTGTGGAGACTTTCATGTGAAGTGAGTACCACCAAGCGAATTCGATTTCACGAACATCAAAATTTTGACAGTATTTGCATGGATTTCACGTGAACTGACGATGTTAATACCTACTCTAAGAATGAAGTCGTTACGCGAGCCCAAGCATACTTTCCATAGTTCTTGACTGTTTTTTGAAATGCTTTAATTGATAGGTAAGGTCAATTTATACATAATGCACAATACAATTTCGGTAAACCTTATGAAATGAAAAAATTCGTATATTACGAATTCTTTAACCAACACTAGGGTTGTTGCTTCGCACTGATACCAGAGAGGCCTATGGCTGTAGACTTGGCACTGTCTGCTTCTGATGATAGCGGGGCTATTAAGTACCTACGCATCCTTGTCATCGTGCTCGTCCAGGCTCGTCAAGCGATAAAATTGAATTCGACAAAGGAACAGCCGGACAGGAGGCATGCGCTGCAACGGTGTAACGCCGAGACTAATTTCCACAATTTAGAAAAAATGTATTTCTAATAATGTCAAAATTTCTGAAACCGAGTGTCGGACCCCTCCCGAAACAAAACCCTGGCTACATCCCTGGCCAATGCGATTAACGTCTTGTCAAAAAAATAGGCCAGCTTTCGCAAATCTTTGGAATATATTGTTGACAACGAAAATCAGAAATTATTCACGAGGCGAGAGATGTCCTTTAACGGAATCGGCAAAGAAAGAGAATGTTATGATGACAGTTTATATAGAATAAAGGGTGCTAGTAAATCCATACAACAACAATCAATTGAACTTCGAACGCCAGTCATCGTTTTCAAATCGCTTCTTGATTTTCTGATTTCCCAAAGAGACATTTTTGACGATTATGAAACGAAATAAGTGAGACTTTAGGCATATACAACACATAGCATGGCCGATACAGCGATGGAAGTAAACGAAAAAGAAATATGGAAATGCAGAGAATGTGATATTAAGAGTAAAACAAAAGTTAAAGTAGAAATATAAATTCCTACATTAGATATGTTATGTGCAGAACTAACTCAGCGCCTGGGAGCTTATCGTATTGTCAATTTGGCCGTTTAGTCGATTCTCTGACAAAGACCGACGATAAAATCAAAAGGGTTGTGAAAGGTTCCGGGCACGTTATTCAGCCGACATCGAAACTGAGTTTTCAGACAAAATGGTGCACTTTAGTCGCTTCATTTCCCAATTAGACGTTGACAAAGTCATACCAGCGGAGAAATCGTACAGAGTCATTTTTGACAAAATGGTCCAGCCTTGCAAATATATACAAGATCAATGACATCAAATGCAAGAATATGGTACCAATGAACCTTTCCAAAGGTGATGACAGCCTTGCAAATATGCAGGGTGTCCGGAAACTGCCACATAAACGCACGGATTATGATTCCTCATGTGATTTCCAGCAAAAAAGTTGTACGGAACATATCCCCTTCGCTTAACCCTTTAGCTCCCACAGGCATTTGAAGATTTTTGAAAAAATCATTTTCTTTTACGACTAAGACTTCAATATCTCAAAAGCTAGACTGGCGAGAATAGCAAAATAATAATAATATTATAGCCAACAAATTTACCTAAAAAATAAAACTAACGGCAGTAAAATCAGATCAGAGGTTTGGATATTACAGAACTTCAAAGTCAAATTTGAAGTTTTCTGCACTTAAGGCATTAAAATTGTTAGAATAAAATCATGTAAGAAAGAAATGATTGTTAGGGGTTGGGTACGATATCCCGCCCATCATATTCCCGTTTTTTAAAATCCCGACATTCAATATCCCGCCATTTCAAAATCCCGCCAATTAAAAATCCCGCTCTATTAGAATCCCGTCTAATCAAAATCCCGCCAATCCAAAATCCCGCCATTTCAATAACCCGCTTATTCAAAATCCCGCTTTTAAATATCCCGCTTTTCAATATCCCGTCACTAAAGGTAAGTATTCTTTCATAAATCGCGCGCGCGATTTTTGAAAGAATACTTACCTTTGGTGACGGGATATTGAAAAGCGGGAAAGCCAGGAAAACCAAGGTACCCGCCTAAGTTCTGGAGTATTGCTGACACAGTTGCAGCAAATTTTCCAAGAACTCAAAATATTGTTGAGGCTTGGCACAGACAATTTAACTTTATCACAAGGAAAAGCCATATCGGTCTGTACCGGCTGGTGGAATTACTAGGTAAAGAATTGATCCTAGCTAAAAACCAAGCTGAGCCGTCCCGATCCGAAGGTCGCATCCAAAAGGTCTTTAGACGTAACCACCAGTTAAGGAATATACTTGCATCTAAAGAGGACTATGAAAAAACGGTTTTTTTGAAAAACTTGACGCATAAACTAATGTAAATAATTGATGAGTCGAACGCATATCTATGTTTTGTTAACAATAAAAAAAATTTGGAGGGATTTTGGCGGGATTTTTTTGTTATTTAATAGCGGGATTTTGGAATGGCGGGATTTTGAGGTGGCGGGATTTTGATATGGCGGGATTTTGGAATGGCGGGATTTTGTAATGTCGGGATAAAGTGAGGCGGGATTTTTTGGAAAAAGCGGGATTATGAACGGGCGGGATTTTGTTTTTCGGGATTATGTAGGTATCCCGATTGTTAGACCATGCGCCAATTTTTAAAAGGATCGTACGAGCACCTCACCTTGGCAGAAGTTGGAGAAAATTGAGATGGAAAAACATATTGTTTTTGAGTGAAATCACAAAAATTTGTCTTTGAAATTCTGTAAAAACCAATCCAATCCGATTTTAGTGCCGTTAATTTTTTTTAGGCAAATTTGTTGGCTGTAATAATTTATCTTAGGGCGGAATTCATAGTCCCCACTTATACTTAAGGGAACCCTTAAGGGACTGACGTTATTCATAGTCACTCAATAAGCAAACGCTTAAGGGTTTCCTAAAGGGTTCCCTTATACGTTAAGCTACTTTTCTAGTAACCTTATATGAGCTCATATATTTGTTGACATATCCTTATTCAAACACTTTGAATTTGGTATTTTTTATATTTTATTTGTCACTTTCAATAGATATGCCCAATAAGTGAATCGTTATATTACATGAGGCAACGCCCTAATAAGTGATGTTTATGAATACGAAGCTCCCTTAAGGGCTTACTTATATAGAGAAACCCTTATTCCTTAAGGGAATCCTTATAACTTAAGTAGGGACTATGAATTCCGCCCTTATTTTGCTAATCTAGCTAGTCTAGCCTTAGAGATATTGAAGTTTTAGTCGTAGAAAAGAAAATGATTTTTTCGAAAATCTTCAAATGCCTGTGGGAGCTAAAGGGTTAAGCGAAGGGGGTATGTGCATGTGGCAACTAAAGGATTAAGCTAACTTTTTTGCTAGAAATCACATGAGGAATCAGAATCCGGTGCGTTTATGTGGCAGTTTCCAGACACCCTGTATAGAAGTTCAATGACATCAAATGCAACTGGGGAGCGCAGCTTTTTAAAAAGAAGAAATAGTTGACTTTCATAAAAATAAGTCAGAAAACATGTATTTTCCATGTTTAAGCTACATAAAAATGAAGTAATTAAGTTTATAATGCGGATTTCTGCCGAACGAATTTGTAATAATTTTGATAAAAACTCTACTTTCTTTATTTATTAAAATTTTAACACGCTCCCAAATGGATCAACCGTATACCGATAATAATCAATTACAAGCGTTAATCTCCTGTAAACATTGACAATCCAATTTTCCATTCTGCAACTATAACCCAAAATATTTATTTATTTATACGTACAAGTTAACCGCACCATCACGAGCTGCACGAGCAGCTACATGGCTCCCGCGTTTTGAAGAAAAATCCCGGAAATCCCTTGAGGCACATTCTGTAAATAGTGTTAGGCACGTGACCGACACAAGACACACTTCATAAATTCTACCGCATTAACAATGTCACAGGCGACGACGACTATACACGCATATACAGAATAAAAACACTTGACGTTTGCCAGCTATATTATTCATTATCCTGCATCCATCCACCCCTCTCGGGTCGGGGTGGGCGCGCGAAGGATGTATATGATATCACCCTCAAAATCCGGATTCTCGAATCAAAGAGTCAACAATGCAAAAGACCAAAAATCTTCCTGCTTCATATGGTATTCATATATCTACCAGTAATAAAACGAAATCGTCGTTGAAGGGATTGTTGTACGTATCAAGAAGAAAAAGTCAATTTCGTATTTGAGGAAGGATACGCGCAATGACGCGACGCGCTTATGGGAAAAAATGATGGAAAATCCTTTTTTGATTTATGCAACAATTTTAATTGATTTTAACATGTTTGAGGAAGTTGGCGTAGTTGCAGTATTGCATACGTTTGATGTTAATAATTCATGGTAAATGCGTAAAGGGTGCAATGGGGTTGTTATTATAGTGAATGTGTGGTTATGACAGTTTTGAAGACATAATGATCTACGAATACCTATGTCTTTTATATCTGGACGGGTGATTCATTTTTGGGGTAGGGTAAAATGTCGTTTATACATTAAATAAAAAGGACGTCAAAAAAAACTAAAGTTTACTCGGATGATTGTGAGATTCCGAAATGTTTTAAGCGTTTTTGGAAAATCGTCACTTCTTATAGAAGCACACATACCTAGATTATCTAAAATTTTAGGATTTCCTCAAATATGTAGGCTGTTTTATCTTTATTTTCTCCTTTGACCAGGGTTCTGCTTTGTTCTTGATGTCACCGTTGCAACGTGTAGGCTGTTTTTTACCCACCAACTCCGCTCGGAGACAAAATAACTAAATTGAAAAAATGCTTGTATTTGCCTTCATCTGTCAACAACAGGTGCATCCTTCCCAACAAATTCGTGCACAAAGCATAAAACATAATTTGTTTAGATTCACACAAAAATACCCTACCGACTAAATAAATTCACAATTCATTACAACAGCGATGACAACTTGACCACGAAGTACCCGTACTCTCATCATTACTATAGTGCGCGATAGCAAATTTGTTTCCGCAGCAATGACCAGACAACGTGCTTCACTACATGAAAATCATCTCACGATCTTTGAATTATGATGGAACTGGTTTGCAGTTTTCAGATTCAGATACATAGTGTTCAGAAAATGCTTGCAGTGATTTATCGACTCCCATAATATTGTTTCATATGGTATACCAGAGCGAATTTCTTCGATTCGCGCAAGTAATTTCCCTCCAACAACCATAACAAGAAGACAATCTGTATCGTACATAGTCATCATCATCGTCTCGCGGTTGTCGTTGTTCGTTTTCATAAGTAAGTTCAGTTGCTCTTACAATCAGTCTGCAATCTGACCAACTAGCTCTGGAATAAAATACAATACATGAACTGAATCCATAACAAAAATAAATTTTATTTCCATATTTTCTGTTTTTTTTGTGTGCTGGGTGTAACAGAAAAAAGTGTCCGTCCATTCAGCAATTTTCCAACGCCCGCACAACAGCCAGCCACTTTCGCTCCCCACATCGTCGTTGGTCCTTCCTCGATCCGTGCTGCGATGCTGTTGTTGTTGCTTTCGCAAGCAGCCAACTCCAGCACAAACTGTAAACTAACTGGATTATATGAACTGGACACTAACCTCCAATATCGCGAATGCCATAATTTACTTTAATGGGCCCGGATTCGATACGAACCAATCGAAGTGCAGCCATAAACATTGTCTTATCGCAATTTGCCATCAGCTGATTCAACGTTTTCAGAACAACAACGTCGGCCTTCATAAAATAATGTTTCGATTTTGGGACTTGATTTTGGTCATATACGACCGTACGATATGGGCACAATCCACAATCTCTTTTGGTGCAGCTCCAACTTCCACGTCGAAACAACAAGCACGCCATGTTTTTTTGTAAGCTCCATTCCAAGTGATTTTGTGTGTGGGCACGAGTATGTGGTGAGCTCTTGTGGAATTTTGGACAATCTTACTCGTATATGGCAATAGTCCCCAAACCACACTTGATCTTTTAAAGCATTTTTCTCTTAGAAGACCGTTACAAGAGTTAATTTTGATAGGAAGGTGTACCTACTTGAAAGACAGTCCTTCTGGACTCAGTCTTGTAAATCCTTTTTTGCACCAGTTGTATTTTTCTTTAAATTTTTAATCTTCAATTTTCAGTTTTTAAATATGAATTTTCAAATTTCAATTTTTAATTTTGAATGTTCATTGTTTAACGTTCAATGGACGATGGACATGTCAAAGGCCCTTCCAGATATTATCCGAATCATCTTCCTTCGAATGACACTGATCTTGCCGATACGTCGTTAACCTAGGAAATTGTTCTTCTGAAAATTATATTATATTATTATTGGGGAACTCCTTACAAAAAGAAACCTGTGTTCCGATATATTTATATATATATATATATATTATATACAGCTTGGATCCTTAAAGAAAATAAAGATATAGAGAGAAAAAGATATAGAAAATATATTTTTGTGGGGTCAAGTTTCTATTCCAGCCCATGATCCTCACTTTTCGAGTTTATCCATTCAGGGATTGGTCCCCTAAATTCTTTATTTTTTTTTTTAGGAGACCCTACTTTTGGTAGTTGGGTTTGTATGGCAGCCCTTTGATTTACGAACCAATTCAAATCAGTTTAGCACTTTTGGAGGAAAAGCATTACTAACATACGTAGCGTATAATTGAATAAGTATGTTTAAACGAAATTAAATTTGACCACGGACACCAAAGGACATTCTACCTGTCTTCATCTTCAACAACCTCACAAGCCCTATTCTAACGAAAGAGCAAATTCAATAATGGCTAAACTAAGGTGACCAGACTTCCGAAGACCCAATGCTGTACACACTTGCGGAATTCGGGTTTCAGGCAAATTACCAGCCATACTACCCGTCCCCTCTCCCTTTCACGCCGATTTGGAGGAAGAATAAATCATATGATTCTTCTTTTCATAAGTGATATCTTCGAGAAGAGAACTGAGTATGAATATTAGCCGATATATTGAAATATGTGGTGAACCTTGGGACGGCAAGGTTCTGTTAATACTAAACAGGGTACCCTAAAGTTCTCAATGTTCTCATCAGTGGCGTAGATAAGGGGGGGGGGGCTTAAGGGGAGAAATACCCGTGGTCACACATATTATTTTTATACAAAATTATATAAATTTAGATTTTTGCTATTAATTGGGTACACTTCGTAACAATATTTACCGAAATGCTATCCATATGGCGATTTCGGAATTAACCCTTTTTATAGTATTTTCAATTGTATAAATGTTACTGCCATGGCTAAAATTTTGGCAATACCTAAGCGTATACTGGTGTACATGAGTCTTGGATTTCTGAAGCGTTGTTTTTCAGAAAGTGTGACTGCCGCAGGAACAGATCGGATGGAATTTACTAAGAAAATTTGGCATTTTAGTGAAAATCAGTGTTGTTGAATACCTAGTGATACAATAGGCTTCTAACCTAGGAAATTGTTCTTCTGAAAATTATATTATATTATTATTGGGGAACTCCTTACAAAAAGAAACCTGTGTTCCGATATATTTATATATATATATATATATTATATACAGCTTGGATCCTTAAAGAAAATAAAGATATAGAGAGAAAAAGATATAGAAAATATATTTTTGTGGGGTCAAGTTTCTATTCCAGCCCATGATCCTCACTTTTCGAGTTTATCCATTCAGGGATTGGTCCCCTAAATTCTTTATTTTTTTTTTAGGAGACCCTACTTTTGGTAGTTGGGTTTGTATGGCAGCCCTTTGATTTACGAACCAATTCAAATCAGTTTAGCACTTTTGGAGGAAAAGCATTACTAACATACGTAGCGTATAATTGAATAAGTATGTTTAAACGAAATTAAATTTGACCACGGACACCAAAGGACATTCTACCTGTCTTCATCTTCAACAACCTCACAAGCCCTATTCTAACGAAAGAGCAAATTCAATAATGGCTAAACTAAGGTGACCAGACTTCCGAAGACCCAATGCTGTACACACTTGCGGAATTCGGGTTTCAGGCAAATTACCAGCCATACTACCCGTCCCCTCTCCCTTTCACGCCGATTTGGAGGAAGAATAAATCATATGATTCTTCTTTTCATAAGTGATATCTTCGAGAAGAGAACTGAGTATGAATATTAGCCGATATATTGAAATATGTGGTGAACCTTGGGACGGCAAGGTTCTGTTAATACTAAACAGGGTACCCTAAAGTTCTCAATGTTCTCATCAGTGGCATAGATAAGGGGGGGGGGGCTTAAGGGGAGAAATACCCGTGGTCACACATATTATTTTTATACAAAATTATATAAATTTAGATTTTTGCTATTAATTGGGTACACTTCGTAACAATATTTACCGAAATGCTATCCATATGGCGATTTCGGAATTAACCCTTTTTATAGTATTTTCAATTGTATAAATGTTACTGCCATGGCTAAAATTTTGGCAATACCTAAGCGTATACTGGTGTACATGAGTCTTGGATTTCTGAAGCGTTGTTTTTCAGAAAGTGTGACTGCCGCAGGAACAGATCGGATGGAATTTACTAAGAAAATTTGGCATTTTAGTGAAAATCAGTGTTGTTGAATACCTAGTGATACAATAGGCTTCTAACCTTGTCCTTGGACGGGATTGCTGCATCATACTACCCGATTTTTCTCGAATAAAATCAGAACAATCTCGTTCGCTCATACGCGCGACCATCTTTTAGTATTATGTACTTCACAGAGGCGGCCTCAGCGTATATTTACGTCCTGTTTCCTCGCTCTGCAGAACATTATTGGATGCTGCAGAAAAAACCACTCACAACGTTATGAATCATGTGCGCTCGGAACCTTCAATTCTAAGTTCACCCCATAGCCTTCGAGTTCGAGGATCGATCTTTCAAGGTGAAGAGCGTATTCTGCGCAATCATAATTTTTAGACGATTCTATAATCTTCTCAGAGTCGCTAGTCCAACCTCGACACGCTCTGTGGCTCACTTGGTTGAGTCGCACTCTACGATGCTAGTAATCTAGAGGTCCGGAGATCGAATCTGGGCGTAGTCCCGGAAATATATAGTGCTTGCAACATTATATACACTCCTCTATATGCAATGTAACGTTGACTCGAAGTAGCCTATAAACGGCTGAGTGAACGCACCATGCCCCACAAGGGGTTACGGTACGGAGAAGAGAAGAAGACACCAACATTACATCTGGGGTCTAGTGTTTCGTAGTTCGACTTGCTATATTTGCTCCGCTGTGTCAAACCTATTCCTCCGGAATCTCAGCTTTCGATCGACAGCCTATTTTTTTATTTCTTATGTGCTGAAAAAATAATAATCCTGACCACCGATTCCTCCCCCTCCGAAAAGCTATCTACGCTAGTGGTTCTAATTGACAAAAAATCATCAGCTGGTGAAGCACAAATGTATGTTTCAACACGAAAAGCTATAACAAGGAAGAGTACCAACCGAAAAAATATTAAACGCATAAAATAACAGATAGATTTCACAAATTTAAGATTTCTGAAAGTTGGACAGTGGTATGATCTGGCATCTGGCTTTTCGTTATGCTCGCAAAGTAACTACTGATATAAAAGCTTAGAAAACACAAATGTGCGATTTTGGCAGCGGTAACTTTCGAACGCGGATAGAAATGACTTTGGAGCTTGGATTAAATATTCGTCAATAATCTCTAAAAGTGTGCATAATTTCCGAAATCTCGGTCGGTTCCGAGTTAAGGAAAATTAATGATTGGAAAACATAAAAGTGCGACTGTATCACTTGACAGCTAGAGCCTTGAAATTTTTATAAAATATGAACAGTACCGTGCTCTACCAGTTATTCAAATTTCAAAGTTTTTCGCTTACAAATCTCTGAGTTATGGACAATTTTCAATTT
This sequence comes from Microchrysa polita, assembly GCA_949715475.1. Taxonomy (NCBI): domain Eukaryota; kingdom Metazoa; phylum Arthropoda; class Insecta; order Diptera; family Stratiomyidae; genus Microchrysa; species Microchrysa polita. Next base: position 86,963,746 of record OX454420.1, on the reverse strand, counting down.
GAAAACTCAAAATTTACCCTGTAATTTGGAGAAAGTGTGAGCCGCAACTACCTCTACAAGTGTGCCAAATTTCAGAAAGATCGAGAAGGGTTCCGGAGTTATCGAAAATGAAGGATTGCAATGATAAATGTGCGATTATCTCCCTAAATATCGATCGTACAGTATACACTTTAAAAGCAGACAAGACTGATCACAGGCCTCATCGGGGACCTTATTATGTAGTGAATTAGAATGCTGTACAAGTAGCTGTACATTTCCCAATGCTGTACGACAGGCCAAAATGCTGTACTGTACAGCAAAATGCTGTACGTATGGTCAGCTTAGGCTAAACAAAACTCAGCCAAATTTGTGCGTCTTTTCCATAGAAAATTTCGACAAAACATTCAAATAGTTACGCTTCAGCACACAAAATAGTAGAGCCCAGCAAACGAATTCTATCGTGTATATCTTTTCGATGTTTCGCTGAAAGTTGCGTACTTGACGTGCAACTAGTGAATGTATACTACGAGTATGTACATTATCATTACATTTTCGTCTCTTCTTCGTCAGCAAGAGTACCTCAAATTCGAAAAGGCCAACGAGACCGAAAACATTGACCGTTAATAAACCAAAAACGAGGAAGTTTTCATTCTTCTTGTCAGAAAACCTTGCCGACGGTGGAGAATCTCACAGTAAGATTGGGCTGGTATATGCTGAAGATTTCAATATTGTTGATCTTCTCTCACAGCTAACTCTTTTGAAGAATATGCAGGGAACTTCACCTACATGTTTCGCCGAAATTGCTGATCACTTTCGAAGTATATCGAGCACAGCAAGGTAATACGGCTAGTAACATCACTGTTGACGCTTCCAGTATCAGCAGCATCATCAGGAAGGTCGTTCAGTGCTTTGTGACGTCTTAAAACATCTGACACATATAATCCTTCTCCATACTCGCAGGGATCGAACAGGGAATTTAAATCTGTCATGAAAGAACTCGTTTCCCGAGGAAACCGGAAAACAACCTTTGGAAAAATCGTTTGACCTTCAATTTTATAAAACTATACAAAATTCAAAATAGACTCGCTCTGTGGCTCACTTGGTTGAGGCGCACTCTACGATGCTAGTAATCTAGAGATCGAATCTCGGCGTGGCCCAGGAAATATAAAGTGCTTGCAACATTAGATACACTCCTATACAGGGTTATTGGTTAAGTCGACCTATTCCCTGCAACACGTTATAATAAGGGAAAATGCAACAAAATGAGGCCATAAATGTTAGGCCGATTTTCAACGGTCACTGAGATATTTGAATTTTTAGGTTTTTTTTTAAATAACCTCGAATTTTACCAGTAGTAAGAATTAAAAAAAACTACTAAGGTAATGGGTTAAAACTTATTTTTAGATTTTAGTCAACACTATACAGCAGACATTTCTTAATCATTTAAAATTTCAAAAACCCATCACAATTTCGGAATTTTTAATTTTTAATAAAAAACGAGACCGAGGCTAATTTCGGGCGCGGCCGAAATTTGAATACCCTTCACTCTCCTCGGGCTAAAAGTTTTTTTGGGCGAACATATGACTTGTGTTCAATCCTTCCCCATTCTTTTCCTTCTGTGGCGTCGATAAAACAATATTTGTGTGTTTTTGGTTAAGTGGGAAAATAAAAATATTTACTCAGAAAACTTTATTGGGGGGATGCGGGAGCATGATCCCATAGTATGATTCCTTTCGTTTTAATTTTTTTTTTTTTGACGCAACTTAATGCGTAAGTTTTTTTGAAATTGGTGTGGAAAAAATGTTTCTTAGAAGATCTAAAATGGGGGGATGGGTTTGTATGGTAGCCCCATGACCCCATAGACCGATTTCAATCATTTTTACACATGTCTTATGGCATCAATAGATATGAACTTTTACGAGTTTTGGTTGAAAGTGATTCACAGATAAAAAAGTTTTTCGTAGAAGAACTCAATTTGGGGGGTTGGGTTTGTATAACAGCCCCATGACCCCATTGTCCGATTCCATTCATTTTTACATATGTTTTGTGGCATCAATTGAAATGCACTTTTATGAGGTTTGATTGAAATTGGTTTACAAATCAAAACGCTTTTCTTAGAAAAACTCAATTTGGGGAGTTGGGTTTGTATGACAGCCCCATGACCCCACAGTCCGATTCCAACCATTCTTACATATGTTTTGTGGCATCAATAGAAACACATTTGTATGAAATTTGGTTGAAATTGGTGCACACATGAAAAAGTTTTTCTTAGAAAAAACTAATTGGGGGGGTTAGGTTTGTATGGCAGCCCCATGACCCCACGGTCCGATTTTAGCGATTCGAACATACAAACTGCCTGCAATAAAAAGAAGCATGTGTGCAAAATTTCAGCTCGATAGTTTTTAAACTGGCCGAGTAAAACGCGTAGCAACAGACGGACAGACGGACAGACGGACAGACGGACAGACAGACAGACGGACATCGCCCAATCGACTCAGCTCGTCATGCTGATCATATATATACATATTTTATATGGTCGGAGATGCTTTCTTCAATGCGTTACAAACTTCATGACAAAGTTAATATACCCTTTACTCTACGAGTGAAGGGTATAAAAATTATCTTAAATTTTTTTTAAGTTGATTTTTAATATAGTATTACTAAAAAAAATTATATGACACGGACTCTGCAGACCACTGGAAACATACTCGTGTTGTCAGCTTTTCAAAAAAGTGTCAATGTCAATATAAATATTTGAAATAATTGAAACAGTTAGCTGAAACTTGTTCGGGGACCATAATTTCGTTTGATAAAAACGACAAATCCATGAAACAATAAAAACAAGTCTGTCAAGTTAGCTTTACCACTTTAAAATTCCGACAAACGCTATAGTGCATTAAATGTCGCGATTTTGTCTTAATTCAATGGAAAAAGAAAAAAAAATTTTCACGCCCCTCCTTCCCCTTAAAAACTACCCATAAGTGCATTTGAGCCTCAGTTAACCAAATTCGAGTTCCAAGAATCTCCCCAATGCTAAAGGTGTCCAGTAAGATATCACAGGGGCTGCTTAAGAGATTTCCACCCTGAAAAAAATTGTCGCGCCCCTCCTTCCCTTAAAACCTACCCCCGTCAAGTTAGCAAGGTGCAGGTTAGGGTATATAAGCACAAAAAAACGATTTGGGTTAAAAGCTGTTTAGATCTATTGCACCAACCATGAACTTTGTAAAAAGCTGAAGGTTCAAAGTTGTGATAAATAAATAACCAATAAATTAACATGTCTTACAAAAACAACAATGAACATTTAACCAATGGTTTTGGTATTAGCTCATGCTTTTTCGTGTTATTCAAATTAGCGCCTCTGGTTGTCACATCTGTAACAATTCTTCCGGGTTAACTTTGGTCAGAATACGTACCCTCGATACATTATTGGGTTTATCTGGGTTATGTTGTTATTGTAACCCCATGTAGTTACCCTAAACTAACCTACACCCGAGCACAAAAAAACACGCCTTTTGTTTTCCTTCTTTTTTCCACCTTTTTTTTGCTTCTACTGGGAATCGAACCGGGGACCTATTGTTTCGTAGCCCTATTCCCTGACACCTGAACTATCTAAGATTACAAATCGTGCGAATAAATTAGTCGTTTTATTTTTCGACAACTCCATAAGGAGGAATTGCTATTTTATCATAATTTGAATAATAAGACGATTATTCTTTAATAGAAGTACCATTCCTGACATATTTATGACGAAATACATATAGCAAATTTTCGCCGGGATGCAAGTTTACGATAAATTTTTATTTAAAGTTGAAAACGATATCAGTTTTCGTTTTATTTTTGTGATTTTTCGACAAAAAAGATAACATTTTTTGCAGGGAGGCGAGTTGTGATTTCAATCGGAAAAAATTTCGAACTAGCTGGTCTCTCTCTTAATTTGCCCAAACTCCTAGTGGAGCATGGTGCGCTGACGAATACCGTGTGCTTCTCGATTTAAGGAGGAAAGAGTGTATTAATTTCCATTTTTTGCTAATTATTTCGAACCGTGAAAACCCGATTTCATAATTTCTTCCAGGTGTATTGGGAGGGAATGAAATTTGGCTGAGCCCCCTCCCCACACCCCGGCGAGGAGTTAAGAAATTGCCATTTTTAAAAGTTCTAATGAGCGAGACAAGCGTATTCTTGGTCGGATTGCATCAATTTTCGGCTGAAGTCAACTAAATATCACCAAAATATCAGCTCGGCTCGGCTCCGATAGCCGCCCCCCTCCCCGAGAGGGAGGGGGGCGGCTATCGGACTATCAAAATATACATATACCAAAAATCATCCGATTCGCATTCTTTCCAATATACCTAATGTAAAATTGGAACAAATTAAAACGAGACCGAAGCTAATTTCGGGCGCGGCCGAAATTTGGATACCCTTCGCTCCCCTCGGTCTAAAAGTTTTTTTCGGGCGCACCTATGACTAGTGTTCAGTCCTCCCCGCTTCCATGCTTTTGAATTTTCTCATAAGTGCCGTGGCGAAGATTTATTGGGCGAAGCGGGACGTGGGTTTCTTATAAGAACCAAAAAGAGGGGGAAGGGGGTTGTAGGGCAGCCCTATGGCCTTCCCATCAATTTTTACGTAGTTTGTGGCATCAATTAAATCACATTTGGTTCAGATTGGTGGACAAATCAAAAAGGTTTTCTTCGAAGAACCTAATTTGAGGGTTGGGTTTATATGCCAGCCCCACGTCCCCATAGTCCGATTTCACGTTTGTTGTGGTGGCATGAATAGAAATATAATTTTCTGAGGTTTGATTGGAATTGGTGTGCAAATAAAAATGTTTTTCTTAAAAAAAATTTATTTGGGGGGCTAGGCTTGTATGGTAGCCCCATGACCACATGGTCCGACTCCATTTATTTATACATATGCTTTGTGTCATCAATAGAAACACATTTGTGTGAAGTTTGGTTGAAATTGGTGTATAAATAAAAAAAATTCTTAGAAGAACTTAATTTCGGGAGCTAGGTTTCTATGACAGCCCCATGACCCCATGGTCCGATTTGGTCCATTTTGACATATGTTTTGTGGTATTACTAGAAACACATTTGTGCGAAATTCGATTGAAATCGATAAGAAAATAAAAAAGTTTTTCTTAGAAGAACATAATTTGGAGACTAGGTGTGTATGGCAGCCCCACGACCCCATTGTCCGATTTGGTCGATTTTTACATGTATTATGTGTTACCAATTAAAATACATTTGTGTGAAATTTGATTGAAATTGGTACATAAATAAAAAAGTTTTTCTAAGAAGAACCTAAATTTGGGGGGTAGGTTTGTATGACAGCCCCACGAACCCCTTGGCGGATTTTAGCGATTCAAACATACAAACTGCCTGCAACAAAAAGAAGCATGTGTGCAAAATTTCAGCTCCATAGCTTTTAAACTGGCCGAGCAAAACGCGTCGCAACAGACAGACAGACGGACAGACGGACAGACGGACAGACGGACATCGTCCAATCGACTCAGCTCGTCACGCTGATCATACACAGAGAAAAAAAAATAGAATGGTTATCTAAACCAATAGTCGAATTCATCTAAAGTTCGCGTTGATTTTCAGCTTATGATTCTATGTAGTTGAAACAGTTACGAAGATATGGATAATTTTCCTATTCGTCATTAGTTGAAACATCTACTATATTTGCAAATTCAATTAATTCATTTGTAAAGACAGCTATTCATTATCTATAAATTGTTAAATGTTGGATAGCTAAATTGTGTTGAAGAAAAAAGAACGATTGTTTGTAGTTAAATTTTATATTTGAATAGTACAATCAACAACTTTTGTGGAAGAATTGACTAAACTTTTTCTTCTAATCTTGCGTGGTTAAATGAACGAATTTAATAGTATTTTCAGCTACAAAGATTAGAGAAATCAGCTATTTCTTTGGTAAAACTATCTAAATTTAAGTCAACTACTTCACTTTAGATAAAAAGTCTAAACCATTTTTTTCAGTGTATATATACATATTTTATATGGTCGGAGATGCTTCCTTCAATGCGTTACAAACTTCATGACAAAGTTAATATACCCTTTACGCTTAATAAGCGAAGGGTATAAAAAGGATTTAAAGAAAAAATTAAACGCAATTTATTCAATTTGAATCTTGCGTTTATTTTTTGTTCACACGACTGCCCTGTAGTATGACGTGAGAAGTTGCAAAATTAAATTGTTTAAGTATGAACGACTAAATTGCAAATCTTCTAAGTGTTTTCTTAATGCTCGCCTTAAATTCCATCAGGTGCCTAATATTATCTAATTTTTTTTTCAAACCTAAACTAAAATTGTTGAAAATAAACGTATTTAAATCACACAAATATTATCGCCACTGTATACTATAATATAAACACTTAAATCTGAAAACCTTACTAGCTGCAACTTTCACTAGCGTATAGGAAGAAAACGTCCAATTAAGGAAGTCATTTACGTACTCATAAATTGTTCGATTTATATAAACAACATAACAAACTACGGGTGTCTTGCACTATCGCATAGTGTAATCGAGTCTGTATACCAAAAACTCTAAACAATTTCCCAAAACAATTTCACTGCCTAAAAATAGTCACTGAATAAAAATAATTCCAGATACGCACATACACGCGTTCTGATAAAAGGTGGTTCAACTCAGGTGCCAAAACGTCTGATATTTCTGGAAATTCATTCAATGCACTTTCTAACGTATATATGCAATATCCTCCCCGAAAGGTGAATGCAGGCCAAAAAACGAGCTTGCATGCATGCATGGCTTCTGCCTTATGACTCTCAACAGTGCAAGAAATTAACGATCTTAATCGAACTGCATATTTCACACCTAATGCCATCTATTTACAAATACTCCGTGTACTCGTGGCAAATAAATCAACAGGGCATTGAGTCCTAAGTAAATAATTAAATGAAGGGCTCTCGAAACTCTAAGTGCAGATATACTCGCGTCGGGCCAAGTATCTGCGGATGTACATACATACATTTAAAAGTACTTTGCACCATATGAAGTGAACCAATCTTATCATAAAACTCCTTAAGAGTTGTACGCGAGATCAACATGCGTGAATGCATCTGGGATGTCATGATCGCTAGTAATGTCTCAGTATGAGTCCAATAGATAGACACCCTTCTACGAGCAAATATCTTTGACACCTCATTACTCCAGATGGGAAAACTAAGTTGCTTCCATGTCCAATTAGAAACACCTAAATGTAGTGTGCTGTGCATTTAAACACACGGTGGAAAATAAAGCATGCAGCCACGATAGGCATGCGAATGAGTATGCTGGATCGTTGTGTACACTTCTTGAAATTTTTTGTATATGTACAAGTACTCTGTGTAACACATTAGCATCGTCCAGTCAAACTTGAAAATTACGTGATCTTGTGCAGCCAACATGCAAGAGTTTCGGTAGTTAGTATGGCATGAGGAGGATCACAGTCTGGCCGTGTTCTGCCTGGAACGGAATCGATTTCTCATTTTCCGTGTCATGTCAGGAAAGTTTACATTCGAGTCCAGCATAAATCTGTCGGCAAGAGTATTTGTTTTGGGATTTCCCAGTTTATAACAACTCGCACGAGTTTGGGATATGCTATAGTTCCCATGGTATAATCAAGTCAGTATTTACTCCATATGATTGCAGACATTACTTGATATTTAGTTAGTTCAGCGTACACAGGGTGGTGACTAGAAAAAGAAAATTACCAAAGATTGTTTCTTTATTTTATCAAGAATACAGAATTTAACCAATTATGGAAGGCTCCATCCGGCTTTGCTTACCTAATTTACATTTACCAAATTGGTTATCTTATGCAGAATTGAAAATACTAAATTTTTCCCATGAAAATCTACTTTGATGCTGTGCTGAAGTATTTTCAACGCTGAACTTCTCTGAACCGTACCAACACCCTGTATTTTTACCGAATTAATATGTACACACTGCAATTACAACAAGATACAATTCTTCCAACAATTAACAGCCACTATCTAGAAATCTGTCGATATTAACATGTTTATTTGGGAATTGGTTTCTAACTATGTGCTGTTGATGATGCAAGTTCCACGGAAGGATAAATACAACACACTCCATACACATCTCGATAAATACATACAACAACATTCGTTCGACAGATACTTCGTATTCGTAGTATTTTCTTGATATACTCGAAAAAGATATACTCTTGGCCTTATCGAATATATCGAATCTGGAATTTGTAAATGAAATAAATAATCGGGAAAATTATTTCTCCTGAAAAATAGTTTATGTAGGTGGTAGGTGATGGCAAACATGACAGGGGCGCTAGAAATTTATGAGTTTCACCATTAGATCGACGGTGTTGAATCCCATGCATTTGAATATTGTATATTATAATACACACGGGATGTATTGGGAACGCTTGAAAAAATCAATTCGATCACGATGAATTTTCATTACTCCTGTCGATTTATGGAATATCTCAATATGAAATTTTTGATTGATAGCGTGATGATGACTTTTGATACATTAAAAAATCTATCGGATCATATTTTTGTGTGTTTGAATTATTTAGATTATTTTATACATTTTCCCAAGCTTATGGGCGAAGGCGATTGCCCATTCTCCTGATAAATTTCCATTTAGAAACATGTACATGTATTATTAGATAAATAAATAAACAAATAAAAACGTTTTTTTTAACTGTGTATCCACTCATTTTTCTAGGTTCTAAATTTATTACCCAGGGACGTAGCCCTAGCCAGGATTTTCTACGGAAGAGGTGCAACACTAGATTATACCTATTGGCACAGGTTTAACATTTCCTAACAGCATGTTTCCAGCGTTAATGGACTGTCATAAAATTGAACTGACATTTTTGAGGTGAAAATTTAGGGTTATTTATAGAAAATCTTCAGATTTAACAGTCAGGGCTGGATTTAACTTAAATTATTCAGATTCATCGGACGATGACGACCTGTGTGAAAACCCTACAGCCTTTGCAGCAGCAATTTCTAATGAAATGCCTCATTTTATTTCCAGAAGTGGTACGCTAATCCACCAGCTAGTGGCCGCATTCGAACTCATAACGTCGTAAACTATACCCAACGTCGTCCAGCGCCTGCTGCTGGAACTGTTCTGGATCCTTTCGGAATCTTCAAGTCAATCATCACTGATGAGATCGCTTACATCATTATCCGCGAGACAAATAGGAAGGGGAATGAAAGTGCAGCAAAGCGGAATTCCAAAAACCCAAATGCAAAACCAAGGCATTGGACTCCCTCGACCCTCAATGATTTTCACGCTTATATATTTGTCTCTATGTATGCCATGGCCAAAAGTCGCTTCAAAGCAATCAACAGAATGATTCGATTTGATAGAGACGAGGTTTCAGGAAAGCAAGACTACTGCAGCAGACGACATCTGAACCATGGTAATGGCCAATTTGGAGAAGGCCGATATACCACACGAGCTCATGACTGTAGACGAGCAATTGTTCCCCTTTCGAGGCCGAACACATTTCACGCAGTACATACTGTCAAAACCAGCAAAATACAGTATCAAAATATGGTGGCTTTGCGATGCGCAATCGTATTACCTCTTAAAAGGGATGATTTGCATTTGAAAATAGCCTGGCGGAGACCGGCAAACCAACGAGGGAGAAAAAGTGGTCTTAAGGTACGTTGTGCTAGACGCGGCCGCACGACTGCGACTCGCTCATTCCATATAAAAACTCGTTTCTCTCTCATTTTAAAAACGAGTTTTTATATGGAATCAGCGAGTCGCAGTCTTGCGGCCGCGTCTAGCACAACGTACCTTTAGAGTTGGTTCACCGCTATGAAAAAAGTGGACAAACTATATACGCCGAAAATTTTTTTCAAGACATTGGAGTGAGCATTGCAGCTTAAATTCGAAGAGCTGGCCTTTGTTGAGACAGTTCGAAGCAACAAAACGTTTCTGCCACGAGATTTCTCAAAGAGCCGGTCTCGGGAAGTGCTTAATACTTTGCTTACTATGTATATAAATATGTACATAAAAAAGAAAATAAATTGTTTTTTATTTAATTCAAAGTGCTAACTATATTTTATACTACTAAGCATTTAACATTCAACTCAAAAAAAATATAATTCAATTAACATTCACATATGAAACTGTTATAAGCATCATTGTATAGTGTAGGTCCCTGGGGACCTTGTTGGGCTTTAAGCGTTGGAAAAGTTATCGGTCATCTGAGGGTTAAAAGCTCAAAAATGCGATTCAGACGGTTGTAACTTCCGAACGTTGATGCGTAGGTGCTTGAAATTTTTGAGGAAATATGAACCCAATGTTATTCTTAAAGTGTGTTTTATTATGGGTATGTACCTATATTTCAAAAATTATTAGGTATAATTCTAGAGTATATTTTTTCATATTCGGAATTTATTTCCTAATTTAGATTGCGACCGATTCTCAATAAATCTATGCTGAAAAGAAAACGGAAATAAATACAAACTAATATTATCGTGTATAAGTGCGCTTCGATAAAACCGTACGTGGAATCGGAAGTAGTGTCTGCAAGAAATCATTAAACACATAAATTTCCAGAAATTAGTCCAACATCTTATCAAATTTCCGCCTTTCTACACATACATATATCATTCAATTCTCATTCCCACTGCCCAAACATGACAGCTAATACGATAAAAACTCGCTACTTTATTGAGTACCTCTACAACGAATCCACCTTTTCTTCAGGCTTATCTTATTTTATTCCACCAATTAAAATTCCAGTCACACTTGGAACATGTTGCATATAGCAGATAACTCCCTTGAACACCCAAAGGCAATGAATGAATAGAAGATAAGGCCCCGGAGTGTGGACTGTCGAAAAAGGAATACATACACATAGCTGAAGAGTGTGTCCCACGCAGGTGACATAATGCGACATGGCGAAGAAATTAATTCACCTGTTTGCCTTTCGGTTATCGATAAAAGGCATAGCGACTAAACACTTCACGTTATGTGTGTTTCCCAACTTATAAAGTCGTCGTCGAAGTCGTTAGGTATGTCTTCTTATCTTTAGTACAAATTACGAGGACTACTTTACAAGCAAAGAGAGAGGGTATAAGATTACACACCATGAACGATTTAGTATATGTGAAGTTTCGAGATAAGCTATACATGCACTTAAAAGCGGTATTAAGATTAGAAAAGAGCTACTGTTTGATTTTATTTAACGTTGAATTTAACGAATTAACTGAATTTAATCAAACAATTAAGTAAATTTCAATTGTTTTTAATAAACAATAAGTGAAAAGTTGTAACAACGCCTGAATTATTCAATGAGGTGACTTTTGACTACAACCAACCGAATTTAGAACAGCGGGTTCTTGTTTTTTCGTGTAAGAGTAACCGTCAAATAAATGATGATGTTCTTAAACTTTTGTGTTTATTTTAAATCTGTGATAGGGAACTTTTGGTACACATATTTCTGGTTGTTCAAATTTTCCTTAATTCAAAAAAGTAAGCACAGTTGAATCCACAAGTAGAGTCATATGTGTGTTATCTATGTACAGTCAGTCACAGTCAAAGTGAGCCACCCATCAATATGAGTCTTTCTTTAAAATGTTGGTCAATTTATGAGCACGAAGATCAGGGATACTTTCAACATAGGGGACCAAAAGAACCCCACCTCTGGCTCAAATAGTCTCCGTATGTTTTTTTTTCTATAATAACGGTTAATGATGTGCTGGATTGTTCCACAATATTTATTCAAACAAAGGATTAACCTCCTTAACGATATTATAAGTATCGCTAGTGTCGATAAGAAGAACAAGAAAATTCTTCTTACGAGAGCTGATAGCGTAATGTTCCGATACATTTGGTTCGAAAATTAAAATTTCCAGTTTTAAACGAGATGCAGATACATTTTATTTTGAGTATAAATTGTTTAATAAATAAATGAGGGCGAAAATTCACGGTTCAACGACACATTGTAAATGTCTTTCAATGAATCAAGGTATACTCCGCAAGGTGGCGCTTAGGGGATCTGTTGAGTGTTGATAAAGAGAAAATTTCAGATCCGTAACGGCCGGTTGATTTGAAATTAAAGGGAACGTTGCGCGAACCGGTAAGGGAACGGTGTGTTTCAGAACCTCGTCCATTGTGACATCAAATTCTGCAGTTTGTTTAGTAGTCAAAGTCTATTATAACCGTTAACTGAACCAACAATCTAAATTAATGCTATGGATATAAAAGAGGACTTTCCAGATCGCTTAGAATCCAAAAATTGTTATATCTTAAAATTAGTTAAGGTTTAATATTTTAAAAGAAACTGTATGTAATTTCAATTCTTATTTATTTATTATCTAAAATATTTAAACAGATCTCAGGGCCGGATTTAGCCTCTATGGCGCCCCTGGGCAGTAACGAATTTGCCGCCCTCCGCCACTAGATAAGCTTGAAGGTTTGTCACATACACAAAGGAAATGTAGGCAAAACGTTACCGAACGTATGTGAAAAATTCAAAATTTCATATTTTTACCAGTAAGCGTATTTCGTTTGCTTGAACATTTTTTATGTTGCATCCCAGGGGAGGAATCCAGGTGTTCCGTGCACCTCCTAAAATTGTTTTAGGAATGATTGAAACTCCAATAATAACATAGAAAACTTTATACAATTCTTATTACATTCGGCTTTTCACTTTCTTTAGAAATTTGTTCATGTTTTCTAAAAACCTTTTCAATTTCTAAAATATTTTTTTCATTGTCAATCGTTTTGGAAATAATTAGCGAATTACCCCATCAAATAAAGACCAGAAAACGTCATACCGAAAAAAACAAAATTAAGAAAGTTTACCTAAATTTTGAACACTGACCTAATTTGTTTTCGGTGACAAAGATAACGAAAACGAATTGGGAAAGCACTTACTGATGCTATTCAGCAAAAATCATTCGGTGCCTAAAAAGTTCTAGATTTTCCTGATTTCAATTATTTAAATTACTCTTTTTCCGGCGGAATTTCCCGTTTTTCTTTGAAGGAAAAATGGCAAATTCGAAAATTTAAGCGTGAAAATTCTTAAAAATTTAGTTAAACCTATATTTACACGATAGAAACTCCAAAATTTGATATAGCCAATGCCGTATTTCTATAATATCGGGACTTGGACCTCTCCCGAAACATAATCCTTGCTTCCCAGCGAATTTAATGTAGGGACAAATTTAAGAAGTAATAGAACACATGAAAATGTGTGGTTAGATGAGGTACTTCCTTGGGGGTGTTTAAAAATTTCCAAAGGATCGCTATTACCAAAAATATTTTTCGATTTTTTTTTTTGCAAGTCTGGGGCAATTTTAGAGGCTTTGAAACAGGAGCTGGCGGCCAAGTACTCGCGGATTTCAAACATTTAATGTGGCTTCAGGCATAATGTTAAAAGTAAAGCCAATGCCTTAAACAAAGATGATTTATATTCCTATCCTAACTGAACTAAAGGCCGCCACGCCATTTAGAGTGAATGAATGCTTCAAGCAAAATTTTGCGTAGTCCCAATTTTTGAAGGCGGAGTCACATTAAAATTTGAGTTGAGGCTGCGATTAGGTGCTTTGGATTAAGATGAATGTGTACATTTAACTAGAATAAATTAAAAGTGGAAATTATTTTTTAGAATTATGTTCGAATTTGAGTTTTCAAAATGTATCCCTCCCATAATTATAGACCAATGAAAAAATTTAAGAATTTGCCGCCCCGGGCAGTAGCCTACGTTGCCCATATGGGAAATCCGGCCCTGCAGATTTCCATTTTCTAAATATGTATGTGTATTTCTAAATTATCCTTCAATGAATATATTGACTTCTCTAAAATCATACATCAAATCAAGTAAATTAAGAATCGATAAGACTTGACGTATTGCCCCATATAAATTAAACAAAATAGAGCCAACAATATTATGTAGGTATGTACTTGCTACGCTCACTCAATATACGAGTACGACCTCAACGCGATGATTTAAATCAAAATGACTGCCGAAATAAATTACATTTTGATTGAGGAAACGCAAAGTGTTGAAATTAAGTTAATGGTCAACCTCCGATACTACTGAATGTAAATCTTGTGCGGATACTCTTGTATCTGCACTATTCGGATACGGAATGTACGAGTATGTATCGCGTTAATTTCGTTTGGCTTTTGAGATGTTTCCGCAACAAATATACTTTGCGTACACCGTACAGTACACCTGTTTACGTACAAGTTTAATTCAAATATCCAAGGATATTGGTTGGCATTATTTATAGACACAATTTTGAAAAAAAAAATAGCGAAATAATTAATGAAAACGCACGCACAATCACTATAGATAGTGATAGATATGTGCACAAGAATAAATTCAAATACATAGGCTGGACACTGAAAGTTTTCGATTTATCTTTCAGCCCGGCTCTCTCTGAGTTGGCCCATGCAACAAGGCAATCTGATTGCGTGGTTACATCGTAGTTGTAGAGTTACGGTGTGTGCAAAATTGCTAATGCAATAAATCGATCGAAATTCGCTATAACTTACGTTTTGCATTGATGGAACCAATCGTCAGTCGATTAGGCAGCGGCTGAGTCGCGATTAAATTGAATTATTTATGAACACCTATACGACCCAAAGAGGGTCAGGCAGGACGTTGTGACCGAAGACAAGTCGTGACAGATAAACTTTATTACATATTACAATTGGCTGTGACAAAGAGGAGTTGATAGTGACTAGGAAATATTGTTGCCGAAGTGACTTAATAAGATTTTCACCTCTAAAAAAAAAATGTTTCACATATAAAATGCATTCGAGATATTGGGGCTTCTTATGGCTAATTTTGAATTTCAAATAAAAAACAAGGGGTTGTAGTCGAACTATAAGTAAAATAATCTGAGCCTAAATTTTCCGTAGTAATGAAAGTGAAAGTTGCAACCAAATATTGGAAAGGGAATTAGTCAAAACATAGAATTTATCTAAAATTAAATTAAATTTAAATTCAATTAAAACAAAAAAACAAACTATCATCGAATGTAATAATAATGTAATGTTTTCCCCTTTCCTTATAACAGCCATATTATCACCCTTGGTTAGCGCATCAGCATACATAAACAACTTTCCGCCTTGTCGAGAATTTTATTGAATTTACCCTTGCTCTTTACACACACGCTGCTCATTATGTCAAATCAATCATATTGGAAAATTTCAAATTGAAAAATTCATGAACTCCTGTAAAATTATAAACTTCCAAGAAAGGTTCATCCAATTATTTGATGGATGGACTCTATAATAGTGACAGTATAACATGACTTCGAAAAATGGTGAATCGTTACACATGCGCCCACCATTCAACAATGACGATATTATGTTCCACTGAGGAACATACGAAAGGTACATACGTACCAAATACGTACGTACAGGATAGGATGGTCTTTATAGGACATTCATCATCTCAATCAGAAATTACCTACCGTCTAATTTGACATATTATAGAGAACATCAGAATTAATTTTCAGAGTCCACAATGTAACTGACTTTGGCCATCCGTGTTGGTAGATAGACTAGTAGAGTGCGACTTGGAAGCATTTCGAAAAACTGAATGTATCATACCTTGCAGTAAAGAGAGGAATTTATGTTTTTCTTACGACAGTACATGTCATACATTAATAATGAATACGGGAGTATCGGGGAAAATTGTATAATGTGCTGAGGTTTTGCAGCACCCAGCAAAAAACGTGTATTAAAACCAATGAAGTTTTTACTTTACTTCTAGTAAACAGAAAATTCCTTTAAACGTATGAAGTTTGAATATAATTAATTAAAAATGCCATTGGGTCAAATACACTTTCATAGAATTTATGATTTCAGTAGTAATAGAATTATAACCTGCCCACATACAACTAATGCAACAAATTACATAGAATGAAGTAAATCAAATTCATGGGAACTACGATAATTTTGCATAGCCTCTATGTATAAACATTTTAAATTTGAAATAAAATTAAATCACAATAAAAAATAAAAAATAAATATTCTTTTCATTTTTTTTAATAAAATTCAATGAAATTTTTACATAGAATCGATGAACAATCTCATTGTTATAATCGAATTTTCACTTAATATTTTCAATGATATTTCTATCATTGTCCCAAAAAGGCTATTTCATCGGCTCCAAATCATAGCCAAAATTTCATACGTCCTATGCAATTTTTCTTTAATAAAAGTAATTTTTTCTGGGTGTTTGCAAAACAATTGAAGTGTTATGAAAATTACCCGCTTTCGCTTAATAGTCTGAATGCAGTCTACAACTTAATTTATAGTAAAAACCCAGATATAGGCACGAGCGCCTACCCTACCTACACTATTATGTGTTTGCAGAATACAACTAAGCAAATTTTTATTCCATATTTAAGTAGTTTCTCTTCTATTGAGCTGTGAAATTTCATTTCTAACACAAACGCCTATTTATTTTTAATTAATATACAGGGTGTCCCACAAGTCAACGTCAAGTCTAAAATGGATAATAATGCATATGGTCCCCGCGAAAAAAATATTCAAACGAGACCGAGGCTAATTTCAGGCGCGGCCGAAATTTGAATACCCGTCACATTTGAATGAAACTTAAGCTCCTTTTGTGTTGAAAATTTCTACCACAGCCCTATGACGTGTTCCGATTCCATCTGTCCCTGGATACGTTGCGGTTAATCCAGGAACACACTTGGTTTAATGTATTTTGGTTAAGATTAAAAAAGAAAAAAAGTTATTCTTACAAGAACCTAATATTTGGGGGTTCGTTTGTATGACAGCCCTATGATGTAATGTTCCGATTCCATCCATTCCTAAATATCTTTTGAGGCTTTACTAGCCTAAGGTGACCAGATTCCCGAAGGCCCAATGCAGTACACATTCCGGAATTCGGTTTTCAGGCAAAGCCTCAATCGTACTATTTTATTATTTGTTATCATTCGCTTAATGTTATCAAAACAGCAAGGTCCCCATGTGATCGCATTAAGCCGCATCAACTGTATGTCACGAGGCTACCACCATGATGAATGCCATAAAACGACCACATATTCTCCATCCTTTCATAAGTGATATCTTCCTAAACGGAATACAGCAAGAATAATGTCTTTATTCTGGGAAATGTGTGGTGAACCTTGGGAAGGCAATGTTCCAGGGACGTAGCCAGGGGTGAAGCCCAGGAGTCCTTAGCTTCCCACAGTATTTCTAATTTATTCATTCCTACAACTCTGCCGAAATTAATTTGCAGTCAGATAAATTGTGTCATATGCACGAAAGTAGTGACTACATAATAAACAATTTGAAACACATAAAAATCTGGTGACCCAAAATTGGGATGGTTTTTCATAATGAAAACTTCAACAAATTTCGTAAGACCTCATACATAGGCCTGTTCCAAAAACCGGGATCCCGGTTCACTTGGTACCGGAACCGATATTCTAAAGTACCGATATCCCGGTTTTTTTGGTACCGAGTTAAAAAGAACGATTCATTTCAACCATGAGCCGGGTTTTTCAGGTTTTTTGGTACCGGTACTAAAAAAAACGGCTTATGGTTAAAAAAAACCGTCGGTACTGAAAAAAACCTGAGTCGGTTTTTAACCCGGTACTCAAAAAAACCGGCTTATGGTAAAAAAAAACGTCGGTACTGAAAAAAAAAACCTGAGTCAGGGAAACCGCTTGTGGTACCGGATATTGAAAAAAACCGAAACCCGGTACTGAAATCTCGGTACCGAACAGGCCTACTCATACAGGCTACACAATTTGAAATAAAATATTTGCCTGCAAGAATGAAGTAACTTTTTAGTCGTGCGAAGGGAAGGCAAAAGCAGCACGACGCGGGCACCGAATACGCGATCATACTCTCCATAGTTGCTGCTTCGTGCATATACCATGGCCCACGAGCCCTTCCATAATAATTGTACCGAAAAAGTCTTTGGCGTTGTAGATGTGGCACTGTCTGCTTCCGATGATAGCGGAGCAATTAAGTTATCGTGCGTGCTATCGTGCTCGTCCAGCCTCGTCAAGCGATAAAATTGTATTCGACACAGGAACAGTGGGACAGGAGGCATATTATTCATTGGGGCAACGCCGAAGCTAGTGTCTACAATTAGCAACATGATTCTAATAATGTCATAGCTTCTGAAGCCCAGCTAAATCCTGGCTACGTCCTTGCAAGGTTCTGTTGGTACTAAACTGGACCCAGAAAAGATCTCTCAACTTCTAAATGTTCTCATTGACAAAACATTATCAGCATGTGAAGTGCAAATGTATGTATGTTTTAACACGCAAAGTTATAACAGGCATGGGAGAAGTGTAGCCAGGATCTCGTTTAAAAGGGGCAAACCCAACAATTGTTTTACACAATGAACCGGAATTTTTTTAGGGTTAGGAATAGGTATTTAATTCAAATCTACGACAAAGATTAGGATTTTATGTCAGTTTGAATTATCGGTTCCATTTTGTTAGAAAGGTATTTTTTTAAAACCATATTTCAAGAAAGGACAATTTATAATCCAATTTGTTTCAATACGGATTCGATTTCCGCTTTCTAGACAGTCGATACTCAGTGATTTCTCAACTTTTGAATTTCAGTGTTCGAAACTGCAGTCTCAGCAGCATTGTATGTATGATGATGGTCCTTTCCCTATCTATGACTATGCGTGACCCTGAGACAAAAACCATAAAGTTGCTTATTAGAAGTACGAAAATTACACAATTACGCATCTTTACATGGCTGTTACTTCTGAACCTTGGCACCTATAGATGCTTGAAATTGTCACCTAATACGAACAGTGCGGTCCTTTATACATGGCTGTTAAATTTCAAAATTTTCCGCTCCAAAATGTCCGAATTAGGGACAATTTTCGATTGATACGATTGAACTCCCGAACGCAGATAGGTAGGACCTTGAAAATTGGAGACAATGTGAGCGGAGAGCGCCAAGTATAGCTCTACAGCTACAAGTGTGAGCTAGAGCCTTGAAATTTTCACAAGTCTGCCAATTTTCAAATTTATTGGACAAATTGTATGTAGACTTTTCGATTAGAAAAGACGAAAGTGCGATTTGGGCAGCTGTAACTGTCGAACGCAAATAGGGGGACCCTAAAATATGGAGAAATGAAAGTAAATGTAATTCCCAGGTTGTGAAGCTACCTGGCGCTTACATTTAGGTACATTAAATTTCAGAACGATTGACCAAAGAGTTCCGAAATTATCAAAAATGAACGTTTGCCACATGAAAGTGCGATAACCTTGCTAATAACACCTAACAGACTGACTACAGGCCTCACCGAGGAGGCTATTATGCAGTCATTTAGGTTTCTTTGGTGTGGCGTTGGGAATGCTGTACATTTACTAATGCTGTACGACAGGTCAAAATGCTGTACTCTACAGCAAAATGGTGTACGTACGTCTGGTCAGCTTATACTAGCAACACATTGGGGTGAAGTTTGGTTAAGATTGATTCACAAAGAAAAAAGTTGTTCATGCAATTCATGCAATTTCCAGCGGTTGGTTTGTATGAGAGCCCTATGACGTAGTGTTCCGTTTTCATCGGTTCCTAGATATGTTTGGTGGCTTTACTAAGAACACATTTGCGCAAAGTTTGGTTAAGATTGGTTCATTAACCCTTCTGTCGGCACCTACTACAATATGCATATTCTATACCCAATAGGTCTGGCTGGACCTACTGAGAAAAAATTTTTAATTTTTAGAAAAAGTGGAATTTTTATCGGTATAATCATTCTACCCATTCTTTACAGCCATTTATAAACAATAAAAGCATTAAAATCGTTTTTGGAGATATACTAGAGGCGTTTTTAAGAAGACATATTTTGAGGTGGTATTAGTACAAACAAACAATTAGGCGTACCCAATTTGCGAACTTCACGGCTTTTTAAAGCAAAATCTCAGAAAATCTTATCGTTTATCGTACAAATTGAATTTTAATGACTTTATTACATTATAAATAGGAGGTTTTTAAGATATTTTAATATTTTCACTTTTTACCCCAAGAAGAAAATGGGGGGAAAAACTATAGGTCTGGCCAGACCTATTGGGTATCAAAAAGCACTATAAATTGAAAATCATCAAAAACATGCTCAAAACTTCAACCGATTTTTTTAAATTTTTACAAAATGCTTCTAAACATTTTATTCTAGGATATCGTGAAATATGAAGTCGCTGCGATTTCATCTTCTATACTTTTTTGACCAAAATATAGTGCCAAAGGTCTGGCCAGACCTATGTGCCGACAGAAGGGTTAAGAAAAAAGTTTTCTTAGAAGAATCTAATTTCCAGGGGTTGATTTGTATGACAGCCCTATGACGTAGTGTTCCGATTTCATCTGTTCCTAGATATTTTTTGAGGCTTTACTAGGAACACATTTGGATGAAGTTTGGTTATGTTCGGCTTAAAAAGGAAAAAGTTTTTCTTAGAAGAACTTAATTTTCAATGGTTCGTTTGTATGGCAGCCCTATGACGTAATGTTCCAATTCCATTCGTTCCTAGATATGTTTTGAGGCTTTACTATAAACACACTTGGGTGAAGTTTGGTTAAGATTGGTACATTAAAAAAAGTTTTTCTTAGAAAACCTAATTTTCAGGGGCAGCCCCATGACCCCATGGTCCGATTCCATTCGTTCCGACATATATACAGCGTACACTAAAAAGAAACTTGTGTACAAATTTTCAGCCCGATAGCTTCAATAGTGAGGGACTAGTTTGCGTTGCAACAGACGGACAGACAGACAGACAGACGG
Source organism: Microchrysa polita (assembly GCA_949715475.1). Lineage (NCBI taxonomy): Eukaryota > Metazoa > Arthropoda > Insecta > Diptera > Stratiomyidae > Microchrysa > Microchrysa polita. The sequence continues at coordinate 86,942,991 of OX454420.1, read as the reverse complement.
ACAGACAGACAGACAGACAGACAGACGGACATGGCTCAATCGATTTCTCTCGTCATGCTGATCAATAATATATATACTTTATATAGTCGGAGGTGCTTCCTTCTGTGCGTTGCACACTTCATGACAAAGTTAATATACCCTTTCACATAGTGACGGGTATAAAAACTGCAGTCACCTCTTTAGGTATATGTATAGTCGATTGTTCGCGCATTGTAACTGCAAATTTTAATATTTCTAAAAATTAATTTTTGTATTTTATGAACAACAAAAACTTTTATAAATTTTTAGTCCAAACCGAACTGAAGCCTTTTCGGTATTGAAAGAAATATGACCTGCTTTGTGGAACCGAAGGATAAAACTCTGAAACTCGATCTTTTGATTGCGTATAACTGTAAAAAACATAACCGACATTTCAGTTTTGAAGCCCATTTTCATACCTTGATTTTCAGCAATTCTTTATGGTTTGAACCTTTGCTCTTTTCACCTTACATTACCCTATAATTTGCCCCATAAAATAATAATAATTAAAGTATACATAATACAAATCAAATTACGAACTGAGTCTTACACCAACGCTAACTTATATGAATATGTATACATAATGTATATTATATGGCGCCATACAGTCATTTAAACTTCCCACACACAAAATTTACCACGAAAATAAGAACATTTATAACTTTCATATAAATATGAAAAAAAAATTAGAGCCAGAGATCTATAGACTGATCCTCAACCAAATAAAATTCCTATAAAATCGATAAAAATGACAAAATATCACCCAATTGTTTGTTCGAACATACACGTAGAATCCAAAGTTTCTTTTAAATTCCATACACCTGGTGACTGGTGACATTATACTGGGACTCATCCAGTTGTGAAAACTTTTGTGTTTTGTGTACTACGAGTATACTGTGGCCTAAAAGTTCAAATCCCAAACACAATGCTATTAGACCCAATTTCGAGGAGTCGTCATCGCGCCTTGTCCCTATGGGTCTGCCTGCAACACACTATATGTATTTGAGAGAATGTATGGAAATTGTTTTGGGCCAAGAATTCTCAAATTCAATCTCCCATGAAATATCACAGCAGGTGATTTTCACATCCAGATAGAAAACGACTTGACCATAAGTTGAACTGTTATATGTTGTCTTGTATCGTTATGTCTGAGAGATATGATTATTATGTACGATAAAAAATAAAATCATTGAAAAAATAATGTTCGCAATAAGAATGAGAACATTGAACGAAAGAAAGTGACACAAATCCGGAAAAATAAAGAAGGGGGTACTAAGGGAGTTGAAAAAAGACGATGTCATTTTTTTAATAAAATGCTAGCTCAAAGTTCTACGACAATATTACAACTTGTCATTGTCATTTTTACATCTGGAGCACTGGATTGAAAACCCTTCAACAGCAGGAATGGAGTTTAGATTGTCCATTTATTTTCTGCAGCAGATAGATACAAGTCGTTTTGTTCTGGACTAGATTTCATACGAATGCATTTGACTTGATTTAAGTATGTCATTTTATTGTGTTTTATTTTCTTCTTCTTGGAAAGTACTATATGTACATCATATTGGGTTATTGGGAATTCTTTGTACTCTTTAGTGTCAAAATGCGCCAAATAAAAAAGTTCTACTAATTTTCCGTGATTATTTTTATTCCCATTTAAAAAAAAAAATATTTTTGAATTGTTGAATGGGGAATATGTGCCAAAGTGATACCCGTTAAAATGCATCTCTCTCTCTCTCTCTCTCGATTACCGTAACTCCTAGTGGAGCATGGTGCGTTGATGACTACCGTGTGTAGTCATCAACGTTACAAAGACAACTGAATTGGGAGTGTGATACGTTTGTCAGCCATACCACTTCCTAGTCGCATTGTTAGTTTATTATTCTACGATAAGAATATTTCTTATCGTCTTCTTCTGAATAATAAACTTGCGACGAGTCGTGCCGAGTTTGGAAACTCGTTTCTCTATGAGTGTCTATTTCACAGAGTGGCGACCGAACGATCACGGCCACAGAGCACGACTAAAAAAATGCATAATACTATAGTATCTCTGTTTTGATTCATGATCATGTAACAATGCTTTTGTGTCCAATATTCTGATTGAAATTTCTATCATTGTTTGCTTAAAATTTTATCAAAGACAGTTGGAATATAAGTCACACTTTCTTAATTTATTTCTTCATTCCAAAATATAACTGGTAGGGATTGGAATTTCCATCTAAAATAAAAAAAAAAAATTGGTGCCAAAATATATATGTATGTGTATGTGTCTGTTGTCAGTTATTTTTTGGTCTTACTCTATTTTTTGTTTGTAATGTTCCCTTTATCACTACAGCGCTCAATCGATTTTTGTGACATTTTGAGAAATTTAATTTTGTATCCCTTAAATTATAAAAAATGCAATTTATGCTCTTTTAAGCAAAATGTGTATCCAAGGGTGTACGCAGAAAATATTGCGGGAGGGGTTCTAGGAAAGAGATTGTCATATCAAGTGAATATTCTACAGCTTTTGTGACCGATCAATTCACAACAATTTTAACAAAGGCCAAAGCAGAATGATATTCCTGTTCGGTTTTTTTTAAATCCCAGCCAAGGTATAAGTAATTGCAAAATTTTGCAATTGAATTTCTATTGAAACATACACTTTACTATAATCAGAATCACTATCGCTTCTATTCGATGCTTAAATTATGTTAAGTGACCGACGGACTTCATTGTAAATTAACTGAGACTTCTAGACCCAATCCCAGAAATTAGCTGAAAAATTGGCAAACATAAATGCAATTTCGATTTTACCAGTTTTAGTTGTTTCACATCCGAGAGCCACTATATACACTCAATCTATCACCATTGATAAGAGCTGGCTCACGAACTATCAAGTTGAGAGTTTGTGGGTCAGGGAAGGTTCTTAAAAATAGGAGGAAACTTAAGCCTGTCCATAATTCCAGTGATGATATAAGTTTCGTGCTTCTTATTAATTAGAGTTTCTTATTAATTAGAGTGTTTCGGAAATCGCTTGCAGGACGAGGGCGAAATCTGTTAATTTAACAGCGGTGGTGGCTAATAACCTCCTTTTCTATTTAATAATCAAATAATTTGGGAGGAGTATGATTTCATCATTTCTAATTTTGTCTTCTTTCTTCTTCTTTATGGCACGACGTCGGGCCTTGGCCGCCTGGATTGAAGACCTCCAATTGTCGAGTTCCGAAAGCCTAGCATCTGGTGTCCTCACAAACAGAATGCTCCCATCGGGCTCTCAGTCGTCCACGCAATCTGGCTCCGTCCACTTGTTGCGCGTTAATCACCTTTTTGGGCATGCGATCGTCGTCCATCCTTTGTACATGTCCCGCTCATTGCAGTCGCTGCAATTTAACGATTTTCGACACCTGTAGCTCATCATACAGCTGATACAACTCCAGGTTGTACCGGATGCGCCATTCACCTCGTTCACGAACGGCCCCAAAGATTCTTAGGAGAACCTTTCGCTCGAATGTGTCCAACAGGTGTTCAGAGTTTTGGGTTAGGGTTCATGCCTCGCAACCATAGCATAGCACAGGTCGGATGATGGTTTTATACACATGGAGCTTCGTGTTTCTGTGCACCAGCTTCGAATTCATAACTGGGAGGACCGCAAAATAACACTTATTAGCTAGTTGTATCCGTCGCTTTATCTCATCTGTTTCATTGGTGCCCTTTGACAAATTGCAACCCAGGTAAGTGAAGTTGTCTACATACCTTATATTGAGGTCCCCCACTGTGATGCTTGAATTTACTGGCATTCTAGTTTTTGATTGCATCATGACCTTGGTCTTAGATTCGTTGATATGTAGCCCAACTTCTTTGGCTGCGTTATTAAGATTATGCAGAAGGCTTTCTGCATCACCCAATCTTCGAGACATGATGTTGATGTCATCGGCATACGCTACTAGTTGAGTCGACTTAATGAGTAGCGTTCCACTGCTGTCCGAATTCATGGCTCGAATTACATACTCCAGAGCCAGGTTGAAGAGCGTCGGCGCCAGTCCGTCGCCTTGCCAGTCCAGTACGAGTTTCAAATAGGTCAGTGAGTCTGTTCTGAACTCTGACCTGCGAGACGGTATTAGTCATCGTCATCCTTGTGAGTCGCACTAGCTTAGCCGGTATTCCAAAATGCAGCAAAATGTTGTACAGTACGCTTCGATCGATACTGTCGTATGCCTGCTTGAAGTCGACAAATATTTGGTATACGTCAATGTTGTATTCCCGGCACTTCTGGAGTAAAAGCTTCACTGTAAAAAGCTTATCTGTCGTTGAACGACCAGGTCTAAAGCCGCCTTGGTACTCGCCAATGATTTCTTCTGCGTACGGATTAATTCTATTTTCTAGAATCTTAGATAAAATCTTATAAGTCGTTCAAACTAATGAGTTGCCTGTGTAGTTCTCACATTTTAACTTATCCCCTTTTTTGTGGATTGGGCAAATGATACTTTTACGCCAATCTTCCGGGATTATTTCGTCATTCCATACTTTAACGATAAGTGTGTGTCTAACCTTAACAAGGCTCTCCCCACCATGCTTCAGCAGTTCAGCTGGAATCTCGTCAGCGCCCGGGGCTTTATTATGTTTTAGTGCTTGCATGGCGAGATCAACTTCTTCTACTGTTGGGGGTTGAACGGGAGGGCCTGTTTCAGCCATCAGCTGCAGAACTTCTTGTGTGGGGTTGTTTGGTTTAGGCCTGTTCCAAAAACCGGGATCCCGGTACAAAACCGGTGTTCACTTGGTACCGGACCCGATATTCTAAAGTACCGATATCCCGTTTTTTTGGTACCGAGTTAAAAAAAACCGACCGACGAGTCGGTTTTTTGGTACCGAGTTAAAAAGAACGATTCATTTCAACCATGAGCCGGTTTTTTCAGGTTTTTTGGTACCGGTTTTTAACCCGGTACTAAAAAAAACCGGCTTATGGTTAAAAAAAACCGTCGGTACTGAAAAAAAAACCTGAGTCGGTTTTTAACCCGGTACTCAAAAAACCCGCTTATGGTTAAAAAAAACCGTCGGTTCTGAAAAAAAAAACCTGAGTCAGGGAAACCGCTTGTGGTACCGGGTATTGAAAAAAACCGAAACCCGGTACTAAAATCTCGGTACCGAGATTCAACATTGAGGAGCTCTTCAAAATGTGAGGCCCAGCGTTTATCAACGCTATCGTTGTCTCTAATGACATTGCCATCCTTATCCTTACAGAGGCTGGTCCTGGGTTGGTATCCACTTTTAATGGAATTAATTAGCTTGTACGCTTGTCTACTGTTCCTACTAGCTAGTCTTTGCTTTATTTGCATCAACTGCTCGTCAAGATGCTTACGTTTCTTACGCCTAATTAACCTATTCGAAAATCGTCGAAGCTCGTCATATTTGGTTTTTTGGCTCTAGTTGCGCGTTCGGTCCATTGGCGATATGCTTCGTTTTTCGCATCTACCGAATTTTGACATTCCTCATCAAACCAATCATTTAGGGCTCTCCGGGCTTTGTAGCCCACAACCTCCTCTGCGACCTCTTTGAGTGTATCCCAGATCTCAAGGGCGCCTTCGTTGCTGATGTTATTTAGCAAGGGCGTCAGCCTCTCCTCAAGGGCAGTCGTATAAGCAACCACCGTGGCATCATCCGACAATTTGTCAACCGCAACAATTTTTGCCGGGTTGAATCTCGAATGATGCACCGGAGAAATTCTGCACATATAGGTCGCCTTCACCATATAGTGGTCAGAATCAATATTTGCTCCACGATAGGATCGAACATCCATGATGCTCCATGCCCATCTCTTACAGACGAGGACGTGGTCAATTTGCTTGAGGGTATGTTGATCCGGAGATCTCCAGGTCTGCCTGTGAATGCGACGATGCGGAAAACAAAAACACGTAGAGCTAATGACCATATTTCTGCTGGTCGCGAAGTCAATTAGTCGTTGGCCATTGTCGTTACAGTCTTCATGGAGGCTGTACCCTCCAGTAATCCCCCTATGCCAACTTTCGTTTCCGACTTTGGCGTTAAAATCCCCCAGCAGCAATTTGACATCGTTTGATTGAAGTGAATCGAAGAGATTTTCTAGGCGGTGATAGAACTCGTCTTTAACCGCGTCTTCACTGACTTGACGGTGGGGGCATGGGCGTTTATGAGCCAGAGATTGAAGAACCGGGTTTTAATGCGAATCGCACACAGCCGCTCGTTTATGGGTTTGAAGTCGATAACATGCGGCTTAAGTTTATTGTTTACAATGAACGCCACTCTAAACTCCCTGTGGCCCGAAGGTTTTCCACTTGTGAAAATTGTATACGAATTTTGGTCATCAATCTCGCTACTAAGCCATTTTTTTCCTGCTCAGCTTATATTTTTCGACCTGATCCAAGAGGGCCCTTAAGGCCCCTGGTCAATTGAGGGAGCGTACATTCCAGGTTAACCATGGTAGTATTCGTAAAACGCAGGGGCGGCGCATAAGGACCCGCAGGGCCCGCGTGGCGGGGGGCCCACGGGATTTAGGGGCCCAAAAGCCACATGAAAGATTTATCGAACCATAAAAACAGCACGGCTACGAAAAATAACACTCTGACGTAGAAGAGATATACACTTTTCGAAGTCAAAACAAATGCTAATTTTATTATTCCTCTTTCATCAGGTCCCTTGCTTAGATGAACAAATTTAATATTGTCCTAAAATCTTTAAAAGTTAATGAGACAATCCGGATCCTCAAAATTTCAAAAAAAAATTGCTTTGCATGGCTGCGCTATTTGCTGTAACTCTAGCCGCGGTTTGTAATCCGACCCACCCTTTTCTTTGCCATGTACCATATGGGCCAAAAGATTCTATAGGTCACTCTCCAAATAAACTATCTTAAAACATTTTTGTTGTACCTTTTTTCAACTTTGTCCACTTTGTCATGGACTGTCAAACACGAACAAAATAGTTTGAGAGTGGTACTAAACTTAGTTCAAACTAGTTAGTACGGCATGTATATGTCGTTGAGGACTAAAATATTTTATCTTGCTTGCGATATATACACGGTAATTAGGGCTTTGGTACAGAGATCACATTTGGTTTGAAAGGAGCCTTGAGTCAAGATTGCTGTATAAGTAAAAACGTTCTTAAAATCGAAGGATTTAAATTAGAGCATATTTAAATTACAGCTGAAACATGGAATCCAGTTGAATTAATAACGTGTCGCTTCTTTCAATTGTCTAGCAAGTTACAAACTTAGGCCACATGCACACGAAGCATCCGAATCCATTTTTTAGATTCTTTGTTCTGTCAAATTCATACATTTTCTTCGATTTTGATAAAACGAAAATTCAATTCAAATTCATGCGTTGATGACTACCGTGTGTAGTCATCAACGTTACAAAGACAACTGAATTCGGAGTGTGATACAGTTGTCAGCCATACCACTTCCTAGTCGCATTGTCAGTTTATTATTCTACGATAAGAATATTTCTTATCATCTTCTTCTGAATAATAAACTTGCGACGTGTCGTGCCGAGTTTAGAAACTCGTTTCCCTAAGAGTGTCTATTTCACAGAGTGGCGACCGAACGATCACGGCCACAGAGCACAACAAACCTTCATACTTTTCTAAAAATAGTATAGTACCGCTATTATTCTGTACCTATAATTTGTAGTGGCAGATTTTGAATAAAATATTAAAATTAATTAAACAATACAAATACATATTTGAATGAAAATTTTTTTGGCAAGTGTGGTGAACGAAAAATAGATATAATCCCTGAGAAGAAACAAATAATTAAATTTTTCCTTTCAGCCCGATAAAATTCAGCGTAAAAAGATTTTTACATATTTCCCTCAAAATCCTTTCACTCTATCTTAGAAGATAACATCCGTTTCACTTGATAGAGTTCTGTTCTATTACGATTTGCCTTGGAGCCGTGTAAGTATATCTCCTACCGCACACATAATAACAATAACGAAATTTATTGTGCGTGAACAAACGGAATCTGCTATCAAAACTGTGGGGGCGGTTTTGACACATGCACCCCCGTATTTTGTGTACCCGATCGAACAGCTTGTTGTATATTTTCATCCCTTCGCATTAACAATTGCCGCAACAGCATTGTCCTTGTCGATGTCTCTATCATGAACATATCCCCCAAGTCAATGATTAGAGAATTCTGCTTTCGACATATTGCACGAATGGAAACATTATACCTGTCCAATGCACTCGATGCCATTACTCTTTGAGAAAACAACGCGCTAACTTCACTGTACTGTAACCTCATCTGCTCTTATGAACTTTATACAACAAGGCAATCGCGACTTCGACTTCAAAGTAGGCATGGTACAACCTGTTCTTTTGAGAGAACAGGTCGATCTTAATGATCTTCTGCATCGGAACAGGTCTCTAAAACTAGGTTTCCTGACCTATTTCGCAGCCAAAGAGCACCACAGACCTAGCGATTTATTGGTCAATGGATCAGGCCCGTGCAGCAGACACACTAGGCAATTTATAGCGCAATCTCAAATGACAGTCTCACGGTTCACACACGCTACGACATAGCGAAAATTATCTGCTTGGTGGCGATGAAAGATCCACTGACATCCGTGGTCACTTTCGGTGGAGAATGACCGCCACAACCACAGCATGAAGTTTATGTCAAAAAGTCAGCAACTGGAAACACATGATTGTCCGAAAAATTGTATGGCAATATGTTCCACATAGAACAAAAAATTAAAGGAGTTAGCCTTTCATTCTAGAATGTACCATGGCTACATATATTAACTGAATTTATTAGCTGTAAATCCGTTACTCTCTTTCCGAATCAAGAAACAAGATCTTATATGAAGTGGCTTTGCTGAGCCCATTGCCCACCCAAAGCTTTCTTATGAGTTGTGGGAAAGTAGACTTTTGAAGCTATTCAGAGACACCCTGTTAATTTTACAAACGTCATAAGTGTTTGCGACAAACACTATTACCATTCTATGTATTCCCACCAAAGTTCATGATCATTGTTCGGTCCAGTCACAAGATATGCACAAATGCTTCAGACGCTGCCCTAGTATAGTGAAACGCCTTTGCTAAATATTTGATTCCCTATATTTCCAGTTAAGATAAAGATATTCGAATGAAAATTTTCAGGCATATTACTTATATAATTTTCTTAAAACCGTCATCATAATTTTCACAGTTGCAGACTTCACAGCCTATAACTCCGTTCCCGTTACTCCAAGCTGGAAGAAAGCAACTTGTATGAAATGTACCCATCGAGTTCTTTGATTTGAGTACCCATACGTCCATGTCCGATAAACACTAAAAAAGTCGACTTTTTCCAATATTCTGGACACCCTGTTAACTTTGCCCTACCAATTTCTAAGTATTTCGTGGTTAAGACTGTTAGGATTCTACACATTCTTACCAAATTCTGGACGATCGGTTAAGCCGTTCGCGAGTTATTTCGTGAACAAATCCTAAAATCTGCGGGACACCCTGTTATCTTTGCCTTATCAACTTCTAAGTATTTTGTGCCGAAGACTGTTACCATTCAGTACATTCCTACCAAATTTCATGACGTGTACAGACGGACGGACAAAATCGATTTCATAAGGGTTTTTTGAAAAATCTAAAAAACCCTAAATAGTATAGTGATTTTAGCTGAAAAAATGATGAAACCCAAACATTCAAAAAAAGAGCTGACTTTTGATGCCAAATTGTTTTATGGCCTGACCGCATTACGCAGTAAAAAGTTAGACTTTTTTGCGCGTCACATTTGGGGGGAGGGGGTGGCAAAGGGGTGAAATTACGATTTTTCGTTAATATTTGGTTAACTGTAATATTTACAGCAAAATGTTCGGAGGACAATTTAAACTACACAAAATTTCCTTTCTAATGATATATTATATCATATACCTTCTCTTGGCAGATTATATACTAGACCTTAAAACATTCGGTGTAATTTCGATTTTTTTATAGTTACATTTGGCGCTCTAGCTCCTGAAGTAATTTAATTGGAGCCATGGTAATTGGGATAACTATTCCTAACAATATATAGCTGTCCCACACGGAGACTCAGGCTGCCCCGACAAAGCATTCCCCTATACTCCCTATTAACATTTAAAAAAAAGACATGCCTGTAACTTTTCGCCGAATCACAGCAGGCGGGAAAAATTTTGGTAAACGTTAAGACTAAGTCCCATTAGACCCTCCACCAAATATTACTTCGATCTGATTAAAACAAAGGGTACCTTCCATACAAAATGACCGGAAAATTGCCTACGAGCAAAACTTTAATTTTAGTTGACTTGTTCACTTATTTCTTAATAAACTAGTGGCATTGAATTTGAATAATTTGTATGGGAGGTACCCTTTGTTTTAATCCGATCGAAGTAATATTTGGTGGAGGGTCTAATGGGACTTAGCCTTAACGTTTACCAAAATTTTTCCCGCCTGCTGTGATTCGGCGAAAAGTTACAGGCATGTCTTTTTTTTAAATGTTAATAGGGAGTATAGGGGAATGCTTTGTCGGGGCAGCCTGAGTCTCCGTGTGGGACAGCTATATATTGTTAGGAATAGTTATCTCAATTACCATGGCTCGAATTTAATTACTTCAGGAGCTAGAGCGCCAAATGTAACTATCAAAAAATCTAAATTACACCGAATGTTTTAAGGTCTAGTATATAATCTGCCAAGAGAAGGTATATGATATAATATATCATTAGAAAGGAAATGTTGTGTAGTTTAAATTGTCCTCCGAACATTTTGCTGTAAATATTACAGTTAACCAAATATTGGCGAAAAATCGTAATTTCACCCCTTTGCCACCCCCTCCCCCCCAAATGTGACGCGCAAAAAAGTCTAACTTTTTACTGCGTAATGCGGTCAGGCCATAAAACAATTTGGCATCAAAAGTCAGCTCTTTTTTTGGATGTTTGGGTCTAGAGCTAAAGCCCATATACTAAAAAACGAAATTCTCGTATTTTCTCTATTAGCTATCTACATTTCATTCTCCTAAACTCGTATCCCGTTTTGAGAGGAACACGTGAAAATTAGCTGTAGTTTTTTTTAAAGGAAGGGAGTTATGAACATGCCTTTTCGACAAATTCAAATGGGAGGAATAATTGGGGCGACTTTATTTTCAGCAAAAATCACATTCAGCTTATTGTTAATACTCGTATAAAATTCCACGGCTGAACTTGCATTTTTCAAGAATTATAGAGCTCTTTAAAAAGGTCCAAAATATTCTAATTTATCGTTTAGTCTACCGCCGAATTTTCATTGCATCATCATTTTTAGCCGTTTTTAAATAATCACTAAACAAAACTAAAGAAATACCCCCTTTCTCCCATTATTCAAGGTTGCGGACTCCCAATCGGTCAGAGAACTTGCCATAACCAACTATCATACAAATATCGTATTCTTCTTTGACTATTATATTGACCTAATCAACTGGTCTTCATGGCTACCTGTTCATTCGACTCTTCAGTTCAGGTATTCCTGTTCATTCCACTCTTCAGTTCAGGTATTCCTGATCATTCGACTCGTCTGGTCGACCTGTTCAATCGACTCTTCAGGTCTACCTAGTCAATCGACTCTTCAGGTCGACCTGTTCCATCGACTCTTCAGGTCGACCTGCTCAATCTACTCTTCAAGTCGACCTGTTCAATCGACTCTTCAGGTCGACCTGTTCAATCGACTCTTCAGGTCGACCTGTTTAATCGACTCTTCAGGTCTCAAACGAGTCTCACTGATCTGAGTCGTTGGATAGTGGACGTAGACGGAATTGAACTGATTTGATTGCCTGCATATTTATGGGCGTATTATTGAATTTGCTTGCATTTTATTAGTATGTAGAATATATTGATATTATTTTGGTACTTCATATGAATGTGTTCATTGGAAAGATTGTACGTGACTCACTTAAGATGGCGATCAGACTAGTTTCATTCAATGCTAGGAACCTGTTCTTTTGAGAATTGTGGAACGGGAGCGATCAACTCCTTGTACGGAGCGGGATCAAAATAGTAGTTCAGTTCATTAAGAACCATGACTACTTCAAAGCTATTGTGTGTGTGCTTCGCGTATTTTGATGAATACATCAAAGTATATGGTGTTGTTCACAGTGCACAGGAGATCTTCAAGGATTGCTGATTTCGCAAGCGATTTGAGTGGGTATACAGTACAAGAATAGTGTACAAGCAACCAAGCGATGCGCGACATATCTTTGTGGAATCTCTTCATTTAGTAGAATCGTTACATGTAGATCTGTCGTTTAACACCTCGCCAGCCACACCAACAATATTCTCAACGAGGAGCAGGAGTCGTCCCATATGTTTTTGGAAAAAAACAAACCAATTCAGTAGCGAAGAAGAAGTGAACAAGCAACTCGTGCGCATTCCACATTTCTGCGGTATAGACACTGTCGTCGCGTATGTAACACCTTACAGTTGATGAAAATGTTCTCATTTGACGTACATTTAAAGTTATCAATGATAATGTATAAAATCTAGCACTATATATTAACAAACAAAATTGCTTAAATTGAACCTTCAGTAAATTTGTAATGTAAGCTGCCCTCAACATTTCTCATATTATGGTTATCATTAATGTTTAATCTATGTACACTCAGAGAAATATTCACTCATATTGAACGAAATATATTTAATTCAAACGATTTGCGCTTTTGATTTGCCTCCACAAGCAAATGCGTTTAATTCTAACGAGTGGCGTTTCTTTCAAAAGCATTATGAGTTGTAAAAAAGCGTTTGAATTAAAAGAATTTGCGTTTACCTGGAAAGAAGAAGCCAGTCGATTTAAACGTATTCTTCATTGAAATAAACACTTATTCTTTGATTGTAAACGGGTAACACATTTTGAATAAATGAAAGGCAATTGTATCAAACGTCTCCGTTTTTATATTGAACATTTTTGTTATTTAAATTAAACGAAGCATTCTTCGGTATGTATGTATTTCGAAAGTAACGAATCCCGTTTTCATTTCATAGAAATTACCCCATTCAAAATAATTGAGTTTTATATGGAATTAAAAGCAAACTCTGCTAAAATAAAATAAAACATTCCGTTTGATTGTCCATTCTCCATTCGATTAGATACTGTTACCTGGTTTGGCAAATCAATAAAAAATAAAACTTATGAAAACTTCAGAAAATATGATTAATATATTTCACTTTTATTTTAACACCCGCTAAACTTAAATTGCACGTGCGCAAGCGTCCATTCCTCCAAATGAATGCAAAAGAACATTCTCAAAAATACTTCTAAACATCGATTCTAATGACATACGCGTTTGTTGTTAGACACTACACACTTGTTTGGAATGAATATGAACACGCGAGACTCATCAGACCGGCCAGAAGTATTTACTAATAACTGTTGTATGATATTAACCCATTAATGCCTGATGTTACATATATGTAACAGTAAGACATCCTTCGTTTCAAACGGCTGCTAAAGGAATAGGATATGAATTCGGCACTAAAAAGTGTTTTATCCTGTACTGGACAATATTAGCAATGCGTAGAAATCAATTTAGCTGAATTTGATTCACTATTGGGGAAGTTATAGAGGTTTCTTTCTGATGGTTTTTTCGATGTGGACGAAAATCGTCACGATGGCAAAAGTAGTAGAGGAATTTTATTTTTATATTTAATTGTATGAAAAATATTGGGAAAAAATTAATCGTATGGCATTACTTGGTCTTTTTGAAACAATACAAAAAATAAATGAAACAAATATTGCCCGTAGTTTACTTTTTATAAGTACTTTTATAACACTGTTACATATATGTAACATCCGTCCTGATATGGGGAAAGTGCACTCTTCGTATACGAGGTGTATGAGTATGTACTTTTTTAGTGTTTTTTTTTTATTTTATGGAATTTTTACACTATTGACGCGATAGTCCGGATAAATTATAAAAAAAAAGAATTCCGGATTCTCATAAAATCCGGATTAATGAAAATTCCGGATTTTAACAAGAGATTTTTATCTAGGAAAATAGCATAAATAGTCTTCATAAATGTTAAAATTTAAAAGAAAAAATGCTATTATTTAGGTTTTTCCTTAAAATTAGTCATGTCACATGATTTTCTAGACACTTGTGTCTTCTTGACTGGCAAATTGAGCGGCCATATTTGGCATAACATACCAAAAATATTGAGAGTCGGAATTAGAATTGCTCTAGAAATCCGGAATATGGATAGAATAGTTGTCCTATGTGGATTAAAATGATAGCCGGAGTCAAGTATCCGAAGCAAGGAGTCAAGGCTTTATTTTCATGAGGCCAAGGATTAGTTATTTCTATTTAATTCTGCTAATATAATATTTAAAAGGATATATGTTGAGCTACGAAAGAAGAAATGGTGTCTAATGTAGACCAGATTATAGACAAGGAGGAATTATAGGCTCTTTATTTAGTCCTTTCTAGACAAATCGGGCGGATGGACAAATTGAAACAAAAATTGAAACAATAATTTTATAATTTACTGGCAAATCTACCATAATCCTCAAAATCTGTATTGTTAACTACTGTAGTTCTATAAACTTTTTTCTATTCACAAACTGTCAAATCTATTAGTTCTGTGGGTGTTCAAGAAACTTCTCAATAAAACAACAACAACTCCACATGCAAAAACACATATATAATAAAATAAAATAATACAATATTTGACTTAATATTTTTGTAAGGCAGCTCAATTTTCGCACACATTTCGTATTATTTCTACGTTATCGTTGCCTTATCTACATTCCAAACTTCATGTAAAATATTGGCTTTCATATATTTTTCACTTTATTAAAAAAAATTTACTGAAATGTTTTCTTTTTGAATAAAAAATCAAAAATATACTTTGAATACACTTTCCCCGTATCATGCCTGATGTTACATATATGTAACACCCTCGAGTAGTTCGAGTGCCTGATGTTACATATATGTAACAGTGCCGGGAGCCTGAACCCGGCATCCGTGGAAAAAAAATTTTTCTACAAAATGTGTTTTTAGCCATTTTAAGCCGACGTGGAAAATTTCAGCTCAATCGGTAAGATTTTAGGGTCTCGTCGTTAATGGGTTAATGGCATCGCGTCCTTTGTTGTAGAGAGAGAATGTATTTTATCAATGCACAAATTGACTTACACGCATTTATGGCAAAAAACGAGTTACGAGTGTTACGCAAAGGAATGTATACACATTACTATGTAATGCGGAATCTTTTGATTTAAACGACCGGCGTTTGGGGTTTAGCTGCTCTTTTGTTTTAAACGAATTTCTCTTAGCGTAAATGAGAACTCGTTAAAATCAAACGGGATTTTTCAAATGAATACTGCGTTCAATTTAAATGTGGAGCTTTTAATATGAATGTGCATTTTTTTCTCTGAGTGTATAAAGTCTAATCACACAAAATATTCTAAAACACTCCATACTGTTGTATCCTTTTCGTTGACCTCTCTGTCGTGGACATTCTTCGAAATATCTTTCTTGTTTCTCGCATACCATCTTCTCTTGACACTACCACCTTAAACACTATGCCATTAAGTTACGCTTATCGGATTTTATTTCGTGCGAATGAAATGGAAAAAATCTCCCAGTTATGTCAAGATGTTTAGTAAATTCTTTGAAATTTTTGTTGAAACAAAAAGCAGTCTATAGGGTATATACACACTTATACCTTATTGCAATCTTGCACGTACCATCGTCCATCGGCAGAGGGCAATTCAAATCCAAAAGGAATAACCACCATCCAGTCTGTTCAGAAAATCATACAACACCGAATTCAGCATTATACGGACCTCGAGAGACAACGGCAGTAGTTTTACTTTGTTGTGAATGTAATATTTTAATATCGTGCACATTATTGATCCTGGCTGTCAGATAAGACGAGAAGCTGAAATTCTTTGAAACTCAAGGTGGAAAGGGTGATTTTGGCATAATGTATGTATCTGAGTAAAATATGTTTGTACTCAACAGGAATAAAAAGGAAAGCTAGTCGAGTAGTCAGGCTACTTTCTTAATTCTGTCAAGAAAAAAAAACATACATATACCTATAGAATATTTAGAAAAAGTTTCTCATAAAAAGTTACTTGAATGACTATAAATGGCACCGTGTTTGTAAATCAAAAACAAAGTCATTACAAAAATATATTGAACAGCTTTTGGATTAAAACTTCAAAAGGAAGACATGCAAAAATCCAGATATACCCAGATGCTTTTAACATAAAAAATGCTACTTTTCTGTTTCCAAATTGACCATTGAAAATCGGTCCAACTTTTACGCCTTTGTTCTGTTGAGATATCCCCTGCAAGTTCGTTTACAATATATGTACAGCTGTTTTCGCAAATTTAATTTAAATTGACTTATCGTCTGATTTAAATTCATTACAAATTTGTATTGTAAAGAGGGTGAAGATTCATCTAAACAAAATGTTTTACTTGACAGGATTAGTCTCAGATAATTACATGATTTGTATTCATAGTCCAACACTGATTCGGCATTCAACCGATGATTTGTTTCGAATAATAAATAAATTATTCAATATACACACATACAATCGAAGGTCGCATACATACTACCTCTACTTTTTTTTTTGTATAAAATTCCACCCTCATCCTAGTATGCAAATTAAATGTTTAACTTCATTTTGTCACTTAATACATATCTTAATTTGGAAAATACACGTACATACAGACATGCAATTTCACATTACCTTATTTAGTACTCGTAATCCTATTCTACACGCCAATTCAAGGGATGTTGATTAAGTAACAAGGCCAGGGCCGGATTTAGCCTCTATGGCGCCCCTGGGCAGTCGCGAATTTGTTGCCCTCCGCAACCAGATAAGCTTAAGGGTAGCAGTTGTCAAATGTTTAGGCAAAACGTTAGCGGGCGTATGTGAAAAATTGAAAATTTAATATTTTTTACCAGTTAGCGTATTTTGTTTGCTTGAAAATTTTTTATGTTGCTTTCCAGGGGAGGAATCCAGGTGTTCCGTGCACCTCCGAAAATTGTTTTAAGAATGATTAAAACTCCAATGATAACATAAAAATGTACAATTCCTATTACATTCGGCTTTTCACCTTTTTAAACATGCGTTCATGTTTTCTAAATTTTTTCTTTCGATCGTTTTGGAAATAATTTGCGAATTACCCCAACAAATGAAATTTCCTATATTAGCATAATATTTAACCAGAAAACGTCATACCGAAAAAACCCAAAATTAAGAAAGCTTAGCAAATGCCACATTTCTAATATCGAGACTTGGACCTCTCCCGAAACCAAATCCTTGCTTCCCAGCGAATTTGATGTGGGGACAAATTTAAAAAGTAATTTAACACACGAAAATGTGTGGTTAGATGAGTTACTTGCTTGGGGGCGTTTTGAACTTTCCAAAGAATCGCTATCACCAAAAATGTTTTTCGTTTTTTTTTCTTCAAGACTGGGGCAATTTTAGAGGCTTGAGAACAGGAGCTGGCAGCCAACTACAAGCGTACTTATATCATTTAATGTGGCTTCAGGCATAATGTTTAAAGTGAAGCCAGTAGTCCTAATTTTTGGAGGCGGAATTACATTATAATTTGAGTTCAGGTTACGATTAAGTTCTTTGAATTAATACGAATACGTACATCTAACTGGAATAAATTAAAAAAGCAAACTATTATCTACAATTATGTTTGAATTTTCAAAATCCATTTTTCCCATAATTTTAGACCAATGAAAAAATTTAAGAATTTGCCGCCCCTCAAATTCTGCCGCCCCGGGCAGTAGCCCAGGTTGCCCATATGGGAAATCCGGCCCTGAACAAGGCCAACGTTACGTTGAACAAAAAAAGTAATGATTCTTGGTGTCAGAGTTTAATTTTTTCCTCCTTATCCCTCAACTACTGTGCATACGAATTGGGATTTTAGCTCTGTCCCGTTTGATTTTTTTTAATTAAATCGTTGCCAATTAATCAATTTGAAGTTTATTAGATTAAGTTGATCATCAAACCTAAACCCATACCTAACTACGTTAGTCGACCACCATAGGTACATATGAAGATGGATTGGTCTCGTTCGCACGCCTTGGAATGTTTGTTTAAGAGTGATTGACGCAGAGTGATGGATTCCACATGGAGAATATTCATCTGATCCAACACTGTCCCGAAGTAAAGTGAATCCGTTTGAATACGTGTATTTGTATAGTTCGTGGTGGAGAAGGCGTCTACATTTTAAGATATGATTTACGAGATGGTCATTTTGGACGCTTATTTGTGAGTCGTTGTGTGAGGCGAGACATCAATATGCGTAATGATTGCTTAATGAAGAAGCTTAAAAGAGGGACCTTTGGTGAATCTGAATTGCTTTGTAAATTATTTGTTTGGTACGTCCCGGAGCGAATTAGATTTGCAGTGGTGGAAAGAATATGACTACCTCCTTTTTTTATCAGTAATTAGGTACATGGGAAAATAATTAACCCTTTGTGGTTAGGCACTCTGCGTTAAAATTTTATTATTATATTGTGTAAGTAGAAAAGCGACAGTCACTTTAATTGTGTTATTCGTCTAAAGCAGTGGTTCCCAACTCAAAGACGTCTCCGGACCACTTAGCCTGAAAATGGATCTCGACGGACCACCATTAAATAATAATGAAACAAATTAGGGACTCGATTTTTTGTCGATGTATTGTATTCAAAAGTTCACGCTTTATTTCCTTCGCATGAAGCTATGGTCATCGGGCTTGAATTTTTATACTAACGCCATCCTGTAGGAAGCAACTTTGATTGAAAGTTATCCAGTACGGCATAGCTCGGTGTTGAGCCATAAGTAACATAAGCATCACCTTCGTATAATCACACCACAGACCTAGTAGCAAAGTATGTATGTATTTACTGTATAATCTATTACATCATAATGAGAGCCCGTGTTTGGCATGGGGCTTTAATTAGTCACATGAAAATATAACTTTTTTGAAAGAAGTATCCAGAGTCTCCCCGCGGACCACCTACGAAATTCTCACGGACCACCCCCGGTTCGCGGACCACCTGTTGGGAAACAGTGGTCTAAAGCTTATTCTGCCATAATCACTAGCTCAGTGGCGTAACGATTCTAAAATATCTTGTGTTCGAGATCGAGATGGAATCGAGAATGAGAATGAATCGAGAATGAATCCCAAACTATGTATATTGACAGGGGATTCACACTATCAACAGGATATATGAAAACCTAAAACGATTCAAACGGGTAAACGGGTTTGACTGAATTTATTTAGTTAAAAACCAGGATTTGTTTGTAAACGGCTATCATGCTTGAAATAGATATGATGCAGCAGTGACGAAAGCAGCACCAATGCATTTTAAGAGGATGACGTCATGTTGCGGTTCAACAGCGACAGCAAAGGATCTGGTAAAACGCGATTCACAGTTGACAACGAGATCTGGGTTTATTATGAAACCTCAAATTCTGTTAATACTATCGTCCTAATGTTGTTACACAATTTGACAGTACGGAAGATTTATTCTGGATTTTATTGGCGGCCAAGGCCCGACGTCGGGCTATCGTGCCACATTGATTGATGAAGATTTATTCTAAATTTACATTCTGACCATTTGATACATGACTAGTACGTTTTCGTTTTCTTTTGCAACAAGAACTGTAATCTAACGTATAAAAATCTACGTCGAAGATTTGTGTTCTTAAAAAAGTGAAAAATTACACTTTGTTTGGGATTGCCCCAATTGACTTCTCCTGAGAGCCTTCTCACAACGCTCATAACTACGACAATAGTCATGCGATGACTACAGCTACGACTATAGTTAATTCCGGAACGCACTCCTGATCGTTTGACCTACATTTGAATACAGCTAGTACAATCTTATCAGTAATAGCAAGTACATAAACCATAACCATAAACATAAACTTGAAACATAGAAACATTAGAATTTGTTAGTATGTTACACACAACATTACATATATTTGAAATTGGCATTGGCCTTGAACTACGGGTAACGTACCTATTGGGTAGTTCACCCACCCGTAGTGAACGAGGAAAGTAACGTAGAGAAAACGGACACTCTCGTTACGAAAGCCGTTTAGTGAACCTCGATTTTGGAATTATGATTTGATTTTTTTGACTTCGCGATTTTCTTGGATATGATTTGATTTACTACTTGATTGTTTGCATCCGAATAAATTTGTATTTGTTAAAAGTTTAAAAGTTGTGTTTGTTATTTGAACATTTGTACGGTCCGTCGAGGTTTTCGATTTGTCGTTTTGGAAACTTTTGAATTCTCGAACACACTTACAGGTTGAAAACGTGGATTGAAATGATTAAACGAGCCGATTGTGGAAACAAAGGCCTCTACTATAAATGTGACATTTATTTTCGAAGATGTGTGCATACTCTTACTCTTACCACGATTTCGTATAGATTTGGTTTGAGATTTCGGTTGAAATCGCGTTCATTTCGTTGAAAATGTATATGAAGCCCATTTCTTTTTTTCCGAAATGATCTTCATTTAAATTTATTATGAATAATTATTAAAAATTTGAAACGCTGTATTTCTAGCAATATTCATAGAGTAGAGAACCGGAGCGGATACAACACCATAGATGACAAGAAAAAAAAAATATATTTTCATTTAACTCAATACCATAGGTGAAGAATTACAATGAAACATGAGCCTAAATGCCGCTACACATTTCTTAAAATTAGAGTCTTTAAGTCCTTGTAAAAATAACGTTAATTTTGGTGAGAATACAAAATACAATATAACAATAATTTCGAAGCAAGAGGTTTGCATTTTTATGGACTCACTTTAGTTATTTTAGAGTGAAACTACTAATTCGTGCTTCAAAAAATATGAGTGCTTTCAATCGTTCTTTTTGAAGCGATATACGGTTTGTGCTTTTGAAGCCACTCTCAGTTTTTGGTACAAATTAACAACATAAAAATAAATTAAAGAAAATAATTGAATGATATTTTTCTGCTATTATTTGGAAATTTGCTGTATCTTGTGCGGAATGAAAGAGGTCAATTAGACAATCAATTAGCAATGGAATTTTTTTTCTCCCGGGGCTTCGCAAAAGCTATAATGCCATGGTAAAAGAAATGCAGTTTTTCAGCGCAACAGTAAAATGCTCCTCGAAGTTCTCGCTTCAAATTGCTTCGTAGCAAAAAAAAAAACCTTTCCCCGTAGAGCACTGAACCATCCGTCGTAAATTAAGCTTCAATATTCCAGTGACACAGAAATCTACATAAAGTTATTTTTTAATCACACACAGCCACTACGCTCGGGGGCCCCTGGTGGCTGGGGGCCTGTGTTCGACCGCACACATGGAACACCGTACGTTACGCCACTGCTAACTACCTATGTCACCTGTGTCTTCGGAATTTTTATTGAATAATCGAGTGACTGGACTGCAGAACTTCTGATGAAACTGCTTCTGTTGCCTTACAGAATTCCAACCCAAGATTCATAAACTTTTTCTATTAAGCACTGTCATGTCGCTTATCGGCTATAGCTTCCAGGCTCCACGAAGATATCATATCTAAAGTTTTCCAAAAATTTGTGTCAAAATCCCAACTCATAATACGCGGGCTTAAAATATTACCGAACGATTCGTCAAAAATTCAAAAATACCATGCAACAGTTTATTAATCCAAATGAATTTTTCAAAACAAACATATTACACAGCAATTTTTCATGTCTACTATAAAATTCGGCATCATGATGCTTACGCGCTATAACATAGGTGAGATTAATTGAACCCCAAAACAATTCACTGCGGGAATATAAAGATTCTTTCAAGCATATGTGCTACTGAAGAAATAAAAATTTGATTTTTTAATTATCGTTACTATACGTGGAGTATGTTCGGCAGACGCAATACAACTTTTGAGAAATAGAAGCTATGCGGAAAAATTGTTATCCCCAGTGTTGTAACTTTGTATAGTATTATTCACTGTAATTGAAGTTAGTCAGTAAGCAGAAAAAATATTAACATTGAACGCACTTGTATAATAGTTGTTAGTAATAAATGTCAAATAAATGATTTCCATTTTAACATTTGGCGACGAGGATGGCAGGAAATTGACAGCGTGAAATTTTGTATTAAAATTGCTAGTTTTAGCTTAATTTACAGTATTTTACCATGGATTTCACTACACGGAAAGAAGTTGATGCTGGACTATGTGTCATACGTAGCTCCAAGTAAGGCGTACTACGGAGCCCTTACTTCTACTCAACGATGGCGACCAATGCGAATCCAGTGAAAGTTGGACCCTTGACATCATAAGTGTCGTCTGCACAGCGCCCGCTCTAAGGGGGGGCAAGCCGGGCGGTCGCCCGGGGCGCCAAATTTTAGGGGCGGCTTTTTGGCTAGCACTCGAACAAAAAAAAAATTGATAAAAGTCAGAAGCAAAAATTCAATATGAATTTCCATTTAGTGGAAACGAAACCTACAGATGAAATACAAAGTTGAAAGTTGTGTCCTTGCGAGGCTTTGAAGAGACAAGAATTGATATAAGCTGCTGCATTTAGAATCGTAAAATCCTGAATAAGAGTTGAGTAAATTGTACGTGAGTGATACTAGAACCTGCCCTACTTCCGAAGTGGGTCAATTCGCTCAGTTATGCGGAATCAAGTTCTACTTTAGGATAGAAATTGGAGATTCATGTGCTAATTTCGTCCTCCAATTGATTATTTAGTACCTCTTCTTTTTACGAGCATTATGGAATATATTTGAACCTTCTACGCATGATCCCGTGTTCTTACCAAAGGGGATGGCCACCTAAGTTTTAAATAGAGGACTAAATTATATAGAATGTAATTTTATTATTGAGTTTGTATGCGATACGTCACAATTTAATATCTGGATGTAAGGTCTAAAACTTTCTCTTAGTCTATTGAATCGGAGTAGAGCATGTCCCCTAAAAAAATATTGAACCTCCGGAGAAATTGATATTAAATGAGAAATATTGAGTCGTATAAACACTAAACACATAAAAGCGATTAAAACAAACACTCCTGTGAAAAATTTCATACCCATGCAGAATTTTCGAGAACTTCTATAAACCTTTAGCTGCAATTTGACTTCAATTCGCCCGATCTCCATAAGTGGATGGATCGCAGTTGGTTACCAATTGCATTGATTCATCTAGCATTTAAAGGACAAATTTCGAACAAAGTTGTTTGGGTTTCAGCAAGATGAGTGATGGAATCACAGTACACACCAGAGCCGCAGTAGTAGTACTTCCATTTTTCGGACATGCCAAATCAGGACTTGGCTTGGTTCCTACGATTTTCCTAGCTCTGACCTTCTTCTTTATAAAAATTCTCAGTATGAGCGTAGGCTGGATTTCCTAAAGGCATATAAATTTTTTTTTCAATATCATGCCCCTAGCCCGATTTTTTTTTTAGCGAATCGAGGGTAATTGAACTATACGACAACAAACATATTTTTAGAAAAAGGGTTCAAAATTTGAGAAAGTTAAATCCAAAACGACCTTTGTCCTTTTAACGATAAATGGCGTATGCATGGGTTTTACTCCCTTTCAAACGAAATGTTTTAAACCCATTAGCTTCACAAAAAAAAATTCGTATGTCGTATTATTTATTCTAACGGTAAAACATGGCGCGGCGGGCAGCAAAAACTCATACATTTAGTTTTGGTTGGTCAAGATGATCGCAAACATAGGTGGTTAGGATCCGCACAAAGAGAAATTAGGATGTCACTTATTTAATTTAAGTATCGATAGTCTAGGTCACGCAAACGGAGGTACGATATGGATATTATGATGTTAATGACACCTACATATGGGTGTTGATATCAAATGCCTAAAACTGTCTCATTAGAATTATGCGGATGATAGACTTTTAGAATCCCTATCTCGGAATAACCAAGATCAGCAGACTGAAGTATTTATTAAAATTGCGATTGAGACCAGGCGCCAACTGAACATTGACAATACGCAGATTTGTAGTACGGAAATTTTTATACGTAGAGCATCAATTTTTTATGAGGTAGTTCAGCAGTAAGACAAAAATGTATCCTTGATCATCCGCCAGGGGGAGGGTGAAACGCCAATCCCTGCCCTGCCTCCTCAACCTGCTGGGCTACGACCATGACTCTCAAAAAAATTAACCACGTATGTCCCACACTGAAGAAATCCGGCTAATTGAAATTTATCGGCTGCGCAGTCTGCAAGGATTTTATGGAAAACTACTCATCTACTTCAACGACATACATATTACCAATTATCAATATGCTTGGTATAGACATAAGGGGCGGCCATTTGTCCTCTTACCCGGGGCGGCGTTAGTGCTAGAGCGGGCGCTGCGTCTGCATCATTGAATATTATACACCTTCAATCAATGGAAACTTCAATTTCGAAATTTTTGACTCGACGAGATATCCATGGTCACGGTGAGTTGATCGTATGGAGACCGTGTTCACCAGTGGAGTAACGTACGGTGTTCAGTGTGTCCAATGGAACACGGGCCCCCAAATCCGTGAAATAGGTAAAGTCGGATTTATCTGCTATAGCGCCCTTGGACACTTTTGAAATAGCCGCCCTCCGTAACTATAATTAAACTTTGAAGTAGAGTAGTCGTCTCACAAAAATTTTTTATTGAAAATACGTTGGTTCCCGGCCAGTTCAACAAAATAGGAAAAATGGTAGAAACAGTCAAAACACGGACTGACTCGTAAGACAAACTGATTCCTGAACCCAAGTTGTATAGAGTCGGGCCACGTTGTTATGGTATAGTCCAATAGTTCCCAAACTTTTTGGCACCGCGACCACCTTACTTTAAAATAATTAAAGAAATGAATAGCTGGCGATCTCTTATAATTTTTTGATTAATTTTAAAAACAATACCCTTAACATTGATACCTTCTCCATTATACCTTTGTAAATTGACTGATAACGGGTTAAAGGATCTGAGCATTAAAATTGCATTTTTATTTTGTGTGACGTTAGTTGAATTTTCGAAATATTTTTTTATATTATTAATTTTTGAATTTTTAAATATAAGTTTTAGCACAAACAAACGGACGGCGAGAGCTTTTGTAGTGGCCAGCAGACAAGCATTGTGCATTTCACATTGTAAGAACGATGGTTCTTGTCTTGCAAGTTTACCCGTCCGGTTTCGTCTTACAATCTGAAATCACCCATTGAGGCATATTTATTAACTCCGCGGAAGTTGTCCATAAATTTAGAGAAAGCATAGCAATCCATGCCATGCGTTAGTCCAGAGTGGCTATGTGATCACACAACGCATATGTGTTTGACTCCAATTTTTTTACACTATACACTCCACGAAATAATTCAAACGTCAAAATATTGTAGATGCAATTGTTAACCCTTCCGTCGCCGCCTACGAGCTATTATGCCTGAGGTTTAGCTGAATCTTCTGTAAAATTAATTCTATTTTTTCAAGAGGTCTAATTTTAGTTCTAGACACAGTTTACATGCTATGTCTTACGATGATACGCCGGTTTTTTCGTTTCTTCAGACATAGTTTACATTTCGCCGAACGTTTGATCGCAGTTGTAGCCGTCGGTTCCTTTGAAATATATATGGAAAGGGGTGGAAAATATTGTTGAACGATATTTTCCATCAAGATATAGTACCAATGGTCTGTCTAGGTGTATATGCCAACCGAAGGGTTAATTATCAAGTTGGCATTTTGAGAGAGTAGTAAATACTACGCGACATTTGACTAAAATTTTTGTTTAGATGTGTGAACTGCGATAGTGTGAAAACGGTGCCATTTTTATTTTCTGATACCCACTCTGGAATAACGCATGGCATGGGTTGCTATGCTTTCTCTAAGTCCATAAATTAAAATATTTAAATGTTGGGTCCTATTTAGAACCGACCGTACGCAACCAATTTGTATTTGGGCTGAAAAATGCCAAAATTAGGAGTCGTCTGTTAAAAACTAAAAATCTTACCTAACAATCGGAATCAGCATTCGATACCGCTCAGAAGATGGAACTGTCCAAGATGGGAAAGGCTCAGAAAATTGTTAAAATTTGAAGATAATAGTGGATTTCTCGTCTCTGTCATAAATGATGAGACCCGATATACGCCTGCCGTCCATTACCTGCTTCGAGCGGCGCGGCGCTCCCGCGTTTAAAGCTTTTCCGAATTTTAATGGCGTAACCAAGCAAAATATGGCGTAACTATGCAAATTAAACAAAAATTCCATTCAATACAATGGAAAAGCTTTCTGAATATTGTGTGTCCTTATACCTTTTACTAGTAAAAGCTTTTTTTCCGCACATTTTGTGAAAGCTTTGCCGCTGGAGCGCCGCGCCGCTCACGTTTACGCTTGCAGTGGACGAGAGCCCATAGGCTCTTTTAACATTTGCAATTTCATTTGACGAACCTAAATCTCGTAAGCTGTAGTAATAGTAACATTACACTACTGTCGTGTACATATTGAAAATGAGATGAGTCCTAACAAGCTTTACGTTCCTGAATCTAAGCGATATTTTGGAGGAAAGCGAATTTGTCGTATTAAGTAACTTTGATAATACGTAATATATGACTTAACCTTGAACTCACAGAACTATGTTACTGCATTTGAAGGACGGATTGTAGTGATCACGATCAAATATAATTCTAAGTAAGGTTTCGCGTGAATCCACCTTAGGCAGCCCACAAATGTAGAATCCATAGATTCTTCGTTCTGTCAAACTCCATATGAAAAAAATGACCATTTGCCATTTTTGTATAAATGGAATTTGACAGAACGAAGAATCCATGGATTCTCCATGTGTAGGTGGCATTAGACTTGACATTATAAGATATGTTACTTCCCTAGTATAAATGATGCACTGTGGAAACAGAAGGGCCAATATTGTATCTAGATATCTAAGTATCATCTAACGAGAAAAATTTCAAAATTTCTTCACAAGAATAAAATGGATTTGCCAAAATTTTGGATTTTTATTTTTTATATCAAGTACTGTTGAAGGCATTGCCATCTTTATGTTCATATTATTTCTAATTCTCAGGTTACATTATAATTAAAAACATGTTAAAGTTTTACTTGATAATCTATTGAAATTTTGGATTTTGTTACGGTAGTTCTCTTAGGCTTCTTAGTTTCCGAATAATTTTTTTTGGATTCTTCGTTCTGTCAAATTCATGCATTTTCTTCGATTTTGACAGAACGAAAATTCAAAAAAATGGATTCGGATTGTGTGTGTGTGGGCGGCCTTATAAATGGCGTTCCATGAATTTATCATTAAAGAAAAAAGACGCAAACCTCTGTTTAAGAAATCATGGGTCAAAGAGAACCAAAGGGTTTTCCTTGTAAGGGCACATCATTTCATCATTTTCCCTAAACAACGTTAATATATGGGTTGACAAAATTTTATCGCAAAATAAATTTGAAAATTTTTCCCACAGTATGAAATTTAAATCTAATTTTCATCTACAAATATCCATAGAAAATCTTCGATAATCTAATAAATATTTAATAAAATTAAGCCATAAATATTGTCTTAAACACCACCTCTATATTTGAAATATTTAATGTTGGAATATTAATCTGAAATTTATTGTCTTCGATTCTCGGAAAAGGGTCGAATATTACCGAAAAGAAAGGATTTACCTTTGGAGAATTCCCCTAAAACGATTTTATGATCATATACGAAACAAACTATATCTAACCTGTTGGAAAAATATAATTGATGATTCCTTTCACAACTGCCACGGACATACAAACAAAATACTCAAGTCGAAAAATATGGTTACCTTTTCGGGTCATCGAAAAGAAAACTCGCGGTCTAAGTCTCACTATATGTACATTTGTTACGACATCGTCCTTTTGTATTGAACTACACTCGTATAAAAGTCGTCATCTCCTTATTTAGTTTTTTTTTTATATCTGACCTCTAGCACACGGTTGTGTAATCATCAAAACTTAATAATACATTTTACGAGGCTATTTATCTAAAAGAGCCATGTTCAGGCCATATTTCTTCCTATCTTTCGTTTTTTTTTCTTGTTTAGATCCTCCAGTCCATAGTGTGTTGTGTGTGCTCTGGTATCATTGCGCGGACATAAAGATATAGGATAGGAGCGGCCGGCAGGTTGATAGTTGTCCAGATATAATCTCCGAAACGAGCTGTCTAATGATTGAACACATTTCGGCGGTTTAGATTTTAGAATCCTTTCCATGCGATCAAGATCTTGATCGTACCACACAAATTGACTGTTGTATGGTACGATGTACGATCATAGTCGTAGATTTTGTCCCATAATAATAATAATAATAATTTCAATACACGTCTCGGAGACAATTTGGCGGCGGTGATTTCTATCTCCAAAGTCGGAATTGTAATGATCCCGATCGAGATATCCAAGTTTTTAGTTGAAAAATGAAAATTTTTTGTATTTTTATTGCCGATGACCGGACCGCGATGCCGGCCGCGGTCACTTGTTTTGCATAAAATCGTAATTAGTTTTAATTTCATGCTTGTGCTTACATTATATCGATTGGTATTTTATGGCCGTTTGACAAAATTCAAAAAAGATCATTCGATCCGGAGTAGCTCGCGGGATTGTTATCGAAGCGTCCAATTTGTTAAGAATTAGTGTTGGTTCTTATCTGGTATATTCAAATACGAATCTCGTATAAACATGGTAAATTTGCTATACGATGGTATCATGTCTTAATTGCATACGTATAGAGCTTCAAACGAAGATATGAAATAGGCATAATTTATATTAATTGTGATACGCAGGTTATTTTTATGAGTACCTAAAGATGATTTTCAATAATGATATTATTTCAGGTTTACAACATCAGTTAAATAGACGAT
Source organism: Microchrysa polita (assembly GCA_949715475.1). Taxonomy (NCBI): domain Eukaryota; kingdom Metazoa; phylum Arthropoda; class Insecta; order Diptera; family Stratiomyidae; genus Microchrysa; species Microchrysa polita. The sequence continues at coordinate 86,914,176 of OX454420.1, read as the reverse complement.
TGTCAGATGAATTTTATTTGTTGGACGGTTACCAGAAGAAAAAAGGACATGAGGAAAAATCACTCTATTACATAAATGCCAACCTAAGTCCATTCATTAACTCAAATTAAATAAAATTTTCAACAACATTAAAAAATTAATTTCCCCTGTTTTTCATAACATGTAAATAAGGATAGCCTTTGTAAATTTATATGATCTGTAACTGTTGCCCCAGAGAACATTGTACAGTTTTGTCTTAACTCTTGTATTTTTTGTAGTCTAAGTTCCTGAATGTTCGTCCCCACATAAAATATGTGCCTATACAATCGTTGGAATTTTCAATAAAACACACAATTTGATTTATGCGAAATAAATCATTCTTTTCTTGGCTCGTGCAATCGTCTCGTCCACAACGTGTGAAATTGAATCAGAATATTTCAAAGTTAGGGTCGATTTCACCCTTTCAAATAAAACTATAAACGATTTTTCATCTTATGCAAACCACACAAATCAACTTTCACTCTAATGAATTTGTTTATAAGATGATCAACCCTACGGTCACGTTTCAAAGTCACCCCGCGTTACGTCTATATATGTAAAGAGTACAGTGGGAGGACAAATAAAAACAAATCCCTTTCGGGTGTTTGCCGAAAAGGAAAAGCGAAGCATCAATGCATAGGCATACAATATCATCGTCATCGTATCCTGCCAATGTGTATGTAGTATCGTTCGTCCCCAACTGAAAAACCAGAACATATCAAATCCAAATCTCAAAGTGATTGACGAGCCAAAATCTAATAATGTGGACTTAATGTATCAGACCAATGTTTACTGGCGCCGCTTTCCATCGCCTGACTATATATGATGTTCTAACTCTGTCGATATGCCCCTTAATCCGTTTTTCTCAATTTAACCCGATTTGAAATTGCAACACTTATTCACTTAGCCACCGAACAAGCGACATAGATATAAATTTCCATAGCCCACCCTTAACACAGTAGAGACACAGCATTTAGGGGAGCAAACGCATTCATGTACTATACAAACTGTTGAACTCCTTTGAGCGCTTTCACTCCTGTGTTATAAGACAAGTTGTAAGGAGGGATTGCTATTAATGTCCATACGTTTTTCAACCACTGAACTTTTGATTGTAAATGGGACTAGATTTGATTTTATATGATGTTTTTGTTTACCAAAAAAGAAACAAAGCATTTTCTATGAAACAAACAAAACGTTATGCTAGAAAGCAGATTTTAAAATTATCATTTTCTCAGCATTATATTCCTTAAAACTTCGTTGTATTTTCCACCCTCTTTTCATACAATTCGAAATTTATGCTAATGTGCATGTGGTTGAAATCGTGCAATTTTAAATAATGTTACCTATAAAAAGAATCATCGCTGTCAGTTGAAATGTAAATTATTTAACGTATTCTTAATAAAAAAAAATTGAAAGAAAAACTTTTTTTTTAAAAGCTGACTGATTAGCATTATAGCCGTAAAAGCAACTTCTGCTAAGTATTTAGGGATTCATAGTATAGCACCTCGTATCAATTGTGCGCACTTCAAAGCCTCGCAAAGACTTTGCATTTTTAAAACGTCACTTTAGTCGATTTTTTAAATATAATTAATAAAATGAATTAACGTATTTTTTTAATATATATTTATTAAATTATAATATTTCTAAAATCTCGAATGATTGAAAAATGTCATTTGTAGAGTTACTAACAATGTTGCTTCTTGGATACGACTTCAGTAAAAATTGTCTGCTGCTTATTTATACGTATATGTATCAGATAGGATTGTATTAGTAATGGAATGAAACTGGAATTTGAGTGCAGGAAAAATTTTACATATTTACAAATTTACAAATACTTTATCATCGTTTAGGGGTCATTGAAATGCAGATTTTAAATTTAAATTTTTTTTTTATAAAAATATCGTGGATTTGGCAAATAAAAAATATAAATAATTATTACTTAATTATTTTTTTTTATCTAGTTGAGACTTTGCTAGACATTTTCCTGTCGTTCATGATATTATCACTAAATCACTAAATTTTTAGGTGATTCCTAGAAGTTTAATTTTAAGATCTGCTGGTTGCGAAGCACTGATTTAGATGTTAGACTAGCTAGACCCTCCATAGCTTCCTTAGGGTTATGGCATTTTATTTAGAGACAAACTACCTTCAAATTTGCCACAGACGTTTTCCCCATATAGCCAACCCTTGTAGAAATCGGGAGAAGTTTGACTGGCATTGTATTTGGATCTAAAGAAGAAACAGATTTGTAACAGAGTACTTTTTCATATGCATTTCCGTTATAAAGATTCTCACGAAAATAGCAAAAAATGCCAATGCACTTTTATCAAAACTATGTTCGCTCACATAGTAAAAAGTGTAATTGAACTATATCAATTACACTTTTGACTTTCTTTAAAAAAATGCTACTCTTCATTAATATTAAATTGATAAGCAAAAAGCAACTTTATAAAAATCGTTCGAAAATAAAATAAAAAGTGTAACATGAGTGCATTAGGCTTCGATTCCACAATCCTGTGATTTTTTGCCAAGCGCGCTGACCCCCTGGCACCAGGCAGACTATAAACCAATACATTTCTAATTTGAATGGGTTTCTTGCGTTGATAGTGTGGATTTTATCGTAGATCAGGATATATTTCAATATTTTATGCAATAACAACATTCAATCAATGCTATTCATTCTACCACAGGACGGTGTAAATTGTAATTGTGAAATTTATGGTGATTCGAAAATATTTTGTTTTGGTATAGTAAAATGTATACAATGAAAAGGATATTTGAATAATTTCACTCTGAAGCAAATAAAAATAATTTTCGAATAAACTAAAATTATAAAATGAAAAGGGTTATAAATTTATTTCAATTTTCGAATACATACGAGTTACACTTTTTGATTCATTTGAGTCCCGATTTACACCCAAATTTCCAACCGTGTAGGATGGTAATGCTGACTACACTATCCAGTTAGCACTAGTTAGCTATTTGTTTGTCACTTCCATAGTTGTCTACAACTATTAAGTACGCTGGGATTTTATGGGATTATACTTTATTGGTCGTGATTTGTCCAAAGTCGATTTCGATTTCCTACTGGGATTTTATGGGATTATACTTTATTGGTCGTTATTTGTCCAAAGTCGATGTGAAGCCACGCGGGTTCTTATTCGCTGCTCCGACCCTTGCAGGCTTAACTTTACTTTTAAAGAAGTAGGGTGCCTTTATATTACGTACGGTTTACATCTAAATTAATATCTATCTATTAAATTACGGATTTAAACATCTATTTTAAAAGCATGGAAGAATATAATACATTATAGAAAATCACTATTCTTATCTATCATAATTAATTTGCAATATAAAATCCAATCCTATGTACCTGCTGCATAAAAAGTTAATATTTCTGCAAAGACGGCATCGGCACATATCCTTTGATCATAGCATCTTCTCGCAGTTTGTTTTGGAATCAATTCAATTAAAATGCACATTTGAAACAAGCGACGATTTATAGTAAAAAAGGTTAGGCACGTTATCATTTTAGGTAAAGATTCAAAGAGTATCGTAACTTAACTTATTAAACTCTACTAACTTGTTACTCATAAACATAAAGTCATTAAGAAAAACACGTCGCGTATCATTGCATGAAGCCACTTCATAACTACTGCAAAACTATACAGGTAATGTATACACTTGTAATATAAACAACGATACGCGAAATAAAATTTATACACTCGGCAAAAGATCATAAATCAAAGAATTGAGTTGACATACCAAGTTCAGAGGCTTCCGTCATCATTATGTCGTGGAACCTACCGCATTTGTTGTCTGTACGAAACACAGAATCCTGACTTGCCGCCTGTCCATTTTTTTACACACCTCACAATTTAGCCGCAGTCCGTGAAGCATTCTCACAAGCAGTATTGACTGATTGAAATGGCATTAGTTGATAAGGGATATGATTTCATGTAAAAATATCGAATTAATTCTTTAATACTAAATTTTTCAATAAAATAACAAAAAGTCTTGATATGTTTATTTATTTATTTCAGTTTCACGGACTTTTAGTCCATTTAAAAAATAATTACTTAACAATACTAGTCAAATTCAATATTAAATTAAACCATATGTTTAATCATTATTATTACTTAAAAAATAAAAATTCAATAATATTCAAAAAAAAATTAAAAGAAATGACTTATGTAACTTATGCTGTCCCACTATGGGCAAACTGAACGGTGGATAACTCAAATCATTTTTTGAGCATGCCACATGCACCGTCCAACAACAATGTTTTTGTTGCTTTGTTTATGTAACTAATACGTAACTAATAATCTCACAAATACAACTGTGTTGTAAAAGGTGTCCGCCAAAGAAAAAGTCATCAGCCGCAAAAAAGGATTGATATAAATACAATCCCGCCAAAATACTCGCATCTTGTCTCAATGATGGTGGTGGAGCAAATTTTTTTCAACGCTTATTGGCGGGGAGCTGAACGAGGGTACTATTTGCTGCTATGTTCTTTTCTTGATCAGATTTAATTTTGAAGCTTCCAGTCTTATAGAAAATAAAAATGCGTTTTAGAACCTTATTTTGCTTTCCTTCGTATGGAACTCGTTTTTTTTTCTATACGATAAAAGTTCTTTCATAAATTTCTTAACATTGATTTTATTCTGTTATTAACCTTATTCAAGCTCCCCGCCAAATAGCGTTGAAAAAAATTTGCTTCACCACCATCATTGAGACAAGATGCGAGTATTTTGGCGGGATTGTATTTATATCAATCCTTTTTGTGGCCAAGCACGTAGCCAGGGGAGGGGTCCAGGGGGTCCGGACCCCTCCCGAAATGTTTGCAGAAATAATCGGAGTCAGCGTTTTGATAACATAATTTTGAAAAAGATTGATCTTAGCTTCGCTATTTTTTCAGACATCATTACTCATTCACCTAAATAGCAGTCGATTCAGAGTTTAGTTGAAAGCTGGATGTGTCAAATGAAAGCAACAACAACGCATAGGTCTCGGCGATGACACGATCCAAGATAGAGCTGCCTGTAGAAATATGCTGATATATTACCGCCAAAACGGGCGATGTGCCTACACCGCTCCGCAAGTCGAGCAACGCGAAACCATGGAGCGGTATAAAGAACGAGGCAAGGAAGAAGAAGCTTAGTTGAGAGTGCCGCTAGCAGTAATGCGGCTGAACACTACTAATTATGTGTAGAAAATTACTATTCGCATTCGGTACAGAATTTTCGTTATTTTTTATCCTAATTTACCTAAGAGTTTGGTGTTTGAACTTTCCGGTCCTAAATGTTGCTAAGAAATAATTTCAGAACGCGATGAACAATAGTTTAGCCTGAGCATTGCCAGAAAATCCAGAATGCAACATAGTCGAGATTTCCAGCTTACACCTATGGCTAAATTAATATATGTAATAGTCATTTGAAAATGTGCATGGGATAGAGTGGCCAGACATCTCTCTTTAGGTGGATATGACCTGTTTTTACTCTCTGTGCTCCCCATTCCAGCCTAAATGCCACGAACTTAAGTTCGAATCCCAGATTTCTTCCCACGATTCCTTAATAAAAAAACAACCGCAGATAGAAAAACATCCATTGTAGCCTCGCCACATTCTGAAGTCAGTAAGCTTAAACTATATAAGTTTGACGGTGGTGTATTATGGATCAATCGACGAACTATATGCTCTTGGGATGTATCAAGGCCTTAAATGCGAGCCAAATACAACTTTATACCACATTGGTGTCAGGGAAACTCGGCATTTAAATCATGCTGATGACCAACATTGTGAAACATGCAGCCACAATCAATAATTTGCCCTATTATTAGTTGGAGACAGTGGCGCAACAACGGGAGGGGTAGACCGAGAAATTGTGAAAGGAAAATATGAAAATAAGAACTACACAAGTTTGAGTTTTTAATTTAGCATCTTTGCTATTAAATACTGTACCGTTCTAGCAAAAGAACTCCAGTAACACGTATTTTACAAAATCACACTGTTCATTTCGAAAAAAAACTTCCCCTTAATTTCTTTCGGGATCGGGACACATGGAATCTTGTAGTAATAATTGACCATAATTTAAATTTAAAGATTAAAATCGTTTTCATGAAATTTATAGAAAACAAAAAAATAGTACGCGGGGCAATATTTGGACCCCTCCCGAAACAAAATCCTGGCTACGTCCCTGTTTGTGGCTGATGACTTTTTATTTGGCGGACACCTTTTACAACACAGTTGTTTTTGTGAGATATCATATCTTTTTGCAGTTTTCGATTTACAAAATTCGTAAATAAATTATGAAGACGATATTCATTGCCCTATTGTCACGAATTTGTTTGAGAACAATAATTAGAAGAATGATAAACCCCTTGCTAACCTTCGTCTCCTTGGTCTCCTTGGTAACCTTGCTCGCCTTGGTAATCTTAGTAACCATAGTACACTTGACAACTTTGGTGATCTTGCAAACCCTTAGTAACCTTGGTAACCCCGATGGCCTTGGTAGCCCTAGTAACCTCGCTAACCTTAGTATCTTTATACATCACATTAAACTTAATGATAACCCTAACTTTGACAATAACCCTGGCCTATACCTAAACCTCAAACTCAGACTCAACCTTAACCCAAACCCTATCCTTACATTTAACCCTAATAATAACGTTAACTGCGATGTAACAATAACTTTAACCCAATCCGTTACCCTAAACTTGATTTTGACTTTAACCTTAGCCCTAAATTGAGTCTAAACCTTTACTTCATCTCTATAACATTCATCCTAATCTTAAATCTTGATTTTTAATGTAACCATTAAGCTAAAGTGACCAGACTCCCCAATGCTGTACACTTAGGGAATACTTTGGGAATTCGGTTTCCAGGCAAAACCTCTTCTAGGTCCGAAATCTGCGTTAGAAAAAAGTTTAGCGAATTGTCTAATGCGCGGCGGAATGAGCAAGGTGTAAGCCAAGCGAAGGGCGAGCTATAGGATCTAAGTAATCATACGGATGAGTCAGAGTTCTAAATTCTGAACGGAGCGAGCCACGGGATCTAAGTCAACGTATGGACGAACCAGAAGCATAAATCTTACGAATTGCCTTCCATCAACTCACCGCTCGCTTCGCTCCCACCTCTCCTTATCCATCAGCGCTGGTCGCAAGGATGTTGGCGAATTATAAAAAGGGTGACAGACAAAGCTAGGTATGAGAAGAGCGAAGGGCGAGCCACAGGATCTGTGGAAAAGCATGAATGAGCCAGAGGTCTAAGTTTTGTGATTTGCCTTCCATTGGCTACTAGCAGCGCTTCGTTGAAGATTTAAGTAAACCAAAAATGAGGTAGAGGTCTAAATTTTACCAATTTCAAGGCTAGCTACGCGATTTAAGGAAATTTAAGGGCGAGCCAAAGGTCTAAATCTTACCAATTGCCTTCCATTGGCTCACTGCTGGCTGCCATTGCACCTCGCCTTATCCGCTATCCACCAGCGCTGGTCGCAAGGACGTTGGCGAATTATGAAAAGCGCAACAGACAGAGCCGGGTCTGAGCGAAGCGAAGGGCGAGCCTGAGGATCTTAATAAACATATCGACGAGCTAGAGGTTTAAATCTTACGAATTCCCTTCCATAAGCTCACCGCTCGCTGCGCTCGCACCTATTTCGCAACAGCACTGCGTCAAAAATGTTGGCTAATTCTCTAGTGCGCGACCAAAAGTGCGAGATCTGCGTGGAGCGAAGGGCGAGCCACAGGATTGAAGTAAACCCAGGGAGAACACAGAGGTCTAAATCTTACCTATAAGTCTGGTTGCATTATTCCTGGAGAAGAGTATGTATTTTTTCGTCGTTACATTCATGATCCCATCCCGGTCCCTTGGGCTCTTAACACCGTTTTAAATGGATTCTAAGGCAACATTTCAGAGATATCGGGAAATACGTTTGCCAAACATAAAAGTGTGACACCTTGAAAGCAGGCAAGTCTGATCACAGGGCTAAACAAGCTTATTTCGTAGTGAATTAGGTTTCATTGTATGACATTCGGAATGCTGTACATTTTACTGTACGTTTCTCAATGCTGTACAACAGGTCGAAATGCTGTACTGTACAGCAAAATGCTGTACGTCTGGCCAGCTTACATTAAGCCTCACTGGGTACTCAATATGTGATTCAAATAACATCCATATTTCCTAAGTTCCACATTGCGCCTAAGACACATAGAGAAAGACATGTACATGCCAAATTTTGTTAAAATTAACTCCCGCGTCCCTAGATATGTATGAGGGCATTGAATACATAAAGGAAATTAGAGATCTAATTAAAATATTATTAGAATGGAAAAAAATAAAAAAAAATGTGACAATCCATTACTGATTATTTCTTTCCCTCCAATGGTACATTATGGTTTTAGTTTGTCCTATGTGTAGAAAGACCAAAAAGTTGATGGTTGCGTGTCTATTAGGGAAGTTAATTGAAATTTCGGCTAATATTTCATGAGAGTTAATGGGTGAGGTTATAAAACACAACGTTCGCGTAACGTTTCACGTTTCCGAAACGTTTCCTATTGTGTTCTGTAAACGCATAGATCCGGATCAGACTTGGTGTTCCCATCGCCATCTCTCGGAAAGTGACAAATGTGACAATTGACACATCACAGCTGATGCGTTTTGCTCGAAAATTAAAATTTCCAGTTTTAAACGAGATGCAGATACATTTTATTTTGATTATAAATAGTTTAATAAATAAATGAGGGCGGAAATGCACGGTTCGACGGCAGATTGTAAATTTCTGCCAATCAATCAAGCTATGCCTCGCAAGGGGGCGCTTAGAGGATCTGTTTGTAGGGAGAAGTTTCTGATCCGTAACGGCCGGTTGATTTGAAACGTTGCGCGAAACGTTGCGCAACGTTGTGTTTTATAACCTCACCCAATGTAACAGGCGCGACAATCCAGCATTGGACTAAGGCCGCAATATGTGTTAGTGACATCCTATTTCCAAGATCGTATCTGCCTTTTGTAACCATTAATAATGTTATATAAAAATAAGGCGCTTACTGATAATTGTCTCAATTCAAGAATTTGTAGAATCAGAGAATTCAATAAAGTAGAATAACCAATCTGTTCTGGATGTGTATTCAATTATTATCGAATAATTGAACATTTTAATGGCTCCAGAACAGAACAGTAGCTAAGGTAGAATCTAACTTCCATATACTAAATATGATACAATTTGTGCTAGAAGCCCAAGCAACAATTCGTTTGCTTTAAAGAAGCACTCCATACTGTAGCAATCATATAGTACCACGAAATTCATTTATCGTGTGACATCGCTTAAAGTAATATTTTGATCCGATAAAACATCCTTAAAGTATTTTCCGGAAAGCTTATATCACCATTATGGAATAAATTTAAAGATGGTGGTGTAAAACTTCGATAAAACTGTCTCTAAACGTTAACCTAAAAACGTACTCCTTTAAATACTCCACTCTTGTGTTTATTGGATGATACAGCACACACATGCAATGGTCTCTCTAAGTTAACTCACACACATGCATTATATTCTTCTATAGCACAGTCGGTGTCATTTTTATAGTGTGACATTCGTATGGTCATCCAATAAATTGTTCACCGTAGTTTTATAGAAGGATGGACTTTGTGATTTAATGAATTGACACTTATTAAGTGCTCTGGAATACCACGTTTCTTGAATTGAATACATTGAAATATTGCTTGAAACCAACATTTCCTCATTCCTTGTTAGCTTATAAATCAATTAAGATACTCTCAGCGCAGAAAATGTCGGTATTTTATTGAAGAATGTGTGAATTTAATTAGCTTCAACTGATTGACATATAAAGAAGAAGGTGCATAGGAGAAGGGTCGATAAAGAAGTGTCGAGCACTTGTATGTAGTGTTTACGAGCAATGTTATCTATATGTGACGTTGGCCGAGTGGTTAGGGCGTCAGACTGGCGTACGACAGTCGCTGGTTCGACGCTGGCCGCGGGAATTATTTTTTTTCTCTTTTTTTTGCAATCGCGAGAAAATGACAGAAAATGATGACATAACACATGATGTATGTCTTTCTCGAAGCGTAATTCAGTGCTACAATGAGGTTCTATTGGATAAAAAAACGGCGCCAGATGCCATTATTGGACTATTATTTAGTGTTTATTGTCGTTAGAAGAGAATATTTTACTAAGTATTATAGGGATGAAATTGTTACTTGGGAGGTACAAAGCCTACATAAATCATGTCTGTGCTCTGAAGTCAAAGTAAGAAATGTATTGCATTTCACGTCATTTTTTTAAACAAGGAAAAGGTTTATCTTTGAATTGTTCAAAATTTAAAATTTAACTAAAATATTGAAAAATGTAATGTTAAACTTTTTTTCTTTAAAGCAAATTTAACAGCATATTATGTAATGGAAAATTCATCGATTCTTTCCTTATTTCACGATACTCCATTACACCCCCCTCCCAATAAAGCACACGAAAGGACAATATTATATCATAAATATATTAATACGACTACAATTCCAATATGACAGGACCTTTCAACTAAAAACCGACACAACAGACCCGTCTCTCTAGCTCATCCTTTTGAATTATTGATGTTGTTAAATCGGCAGGCATTCCATCCAAACAATTTGTTTTTTTCCTCCCCAAGAACACTTTTTCCGTCAATGGACTTACGAATTTCATTATACAAACTGAATGATTTCTGTTTTGTGAATTTGAAAATGCCGCGGTGCGCTATATGGAAGACGCGACAGGCGAACGACTCCAATCGGTCACAATCTTTCGCAACAAATTATAAGGCAATCGTGTTTCAGTTGGGGAATACCATAATTAGTTTAGCAATTTCTTTTGCTCGAGTGTCCAGCGCACGAATGACAATTGAATAGCTGGCACCATGGAGGAATTTCAGTAATTAGCACCTTTTCGACGATGATCAAGACAGCGAACGAACGAAGGCATGTTGGATTTTCTTTGGTTAATTAACAGTTGGCGTGCTGAATTATTATATAGATGTGATATAAGGTGTTGTGGAAGTGTGGCACAATAGATTATGGGAGGAGTGTGCGTTTGGTCAAAATTTTGACAAAAAGGACTGTTATTACGACCCTTAGTGTGTATTAGTTGTTATTGGTTAAAAACAATAATTTGAAAAAGTTTTAAAATGTTTTCCGCGAGAACGAACTATGAATTAGAGTAATTTGAGTAAAATTCCAGTATATAAAAACCACTAATACAACACAGAGCTAACTGCCCTTTAACAAACACCTATACAATCCTTCTCAGAAAAATTATATTCTATATTTAATTATAAGTGCCCTAACACGTACATATGTATATCACAACATATTATTCACTTTAATCGCACTCACTTAACCTTGATTTTCCGCGAACATGAATAAAGTTAGTGCGGTAGTAAAACTATTCCCATAAAAGTCAACAAGGAATAAAACCTCGCATTCTCCTTCTCAAACTATATTTATTCTGTGCTCTGAATCCTTTCTTGGCTATATGAAATACACAAACTGCAACGGGTTCTATGCAATACATAGATTCATAATAATCTATATATGAAAAATGTACATAGAAAAATGATGAAGGAAACTTTGTCCATAAAATTCAAGTTCGAAATTGTCGAAAGGATGTTGGTTAGGAAGTTATCTATCATAAACGGACGACGAACATAGTGAATATATCCTTGAAGTGGAACGAGGAAAAAACAAGCCGTAGTGATGATGACCATAGTCTGTATATTGGACAATCGGAACCGGAAAGATGCCATTTTTAGGTACTTGCTTTATGAGGGTCAGGAAATGTATGTCTAATGGTGGAGAAACATTTTTATAGAGCCGGTAATGTTGAATTTTTGTTACAGAAAAAAATAAGAGTTTGCGTGTACATACCTATTTATTAAAATAAACAAACAACAGGGGCGACAGTCCAACATTGACAAGGCCGCGGATTTGTTAGTGACATCCAATTTCCAAGATCTCTGCTTTTTTGTTGAGGTGTTGAGATCAACAGCACGCTGAGCAGCGCTTTTTATCTCCATAAATGGGTACTCGTTTAACATCTGAGTAACATCATAGTCCGTCAAGTGGTGAGCTAGAAAAACACAATAAACTTAATTCGTCCCCGGTTAGTCTCGAGATCATGACCCTGTGCACCGAAGGTGCGCGCACTAACCACTTCCCCAGCCAGATTATATACATTATGAAATACATATTCAATTTTTATAAACACACTAAAAAAACATGAAAAAGCACAAAAATCATGCAGATTAACGTTGATTTTGAGGTGGCGGCATTTTGGAATGGCAGGATTTTGATATGGCGGGATTTTGTAATGTCGGGATAATGTAAAGCGGGATTTTTTGGAAAAAGCGGGATTATGAACGGGCGGGATTTTGTTTTTCGGGATTATGTAGGTATCCCATACATATACCTAAAGCAAGCCCAATATTTGCTGGCGATGTTAAAAATTGTATTTAAAATATTTAAAGACCGCTATACTTTAGAGGCCGGGCTCTGTGGCCGTGATTGTTCGGCCGCCACTCTGTGATATAGAGACTATAGAGAAGGTTGTTTTCGAAACTCGGCATGGCCCGGAGCATGTTTAATATTCGGCAGTAGATAATATTTTATCATAGAATAACAAACTAAAAAAATGCGACTGGGAAGTGGTATGGCCACAGACAAAGGAAATAGAGGACAGAGTCATAGACCAAAAATGTGGGACCATTTACTATCACATTCACTCATTCAGCCAATATACTGAAATGACAGCCGTGCTAAACGAGACTAACAATACCTATGGTAGGATAGAAAGAGAACGAGAACACCGAAATTGGTCCCCTTTTCGATGGTGCATCTTATTGTTTGGAATACTTCCTTATCTTCTTCTTCATTATTGGGTATGGCTGACAACCATATCACACTTCGAATTCAATTGTCGTCGAAAAGTTGACGACTACACAATACACGGTAAACGCTTTTTTGTGCTAAGTGATTATTTCCTATATAAAGTAGAACCTCTCTAAGTTGACCACAAATCGAAAAATTTCAGTCTCAGTGACTCGGATATTCCGAGACAGGAAAACTAACAAACTAGCATCCGCACATTACTGCTGAGACTGCAGTCTCCAAGACGAGATTTATGCTCGTACCTTTCAGGCCTTTTATATTCGGGGCTTTGATATAAGATCCGGCAATCTCTCGGTTCGCCTAGTATCTCAAATCTGAAATTAGTGACACCCTAAGGATTGGCTTTCGCGATGATTTTGAGAGTATAAACGAGCTACGGAATAAAAACCAGAAATCATAACCGAATTGAATGTAATCAGAAGTAAGGAACTTATCGTTAAAAAGCGATCAAAATCATTCTTGATTTAGAGTAGTGATTAGGTGATTTGAAATTCGAAAATGTGGTGGGGAAATTTTTTTTATTGTTTCTTATGTTCTTTTGGGGTGCTGAATTTCGTTGCGAAACAGGGTCAAACCCGCAAAAATCCCCAAATTTTTCGGAGTTGTTTTTTTGGTTTATGACACCGAAACATTTCTGCAAAAAAACTGTCCATAACCCAAGCAGCATTTTAAGTAGCAAATACGAATGCTTTTGGTTCCGCCACTTTATTAAGTTTCGCTTACGTTTTAAACACTAAAATGTTAACTTCATTGTAACAAATCTTGCAAAGTAGCTTTTGGGACGTTCCAGGAAGGTGATAGTTGGAACTTTGTAGTGAATGAAATGTTGCTACTACATAATCGACTAGTGCAGGGGTATGGTACGGCTTCGGTACCCCACTTTGCTACTACATAGTGAGGAAATCTGAAGTAATATTTTTAAGTGGCAAAACCGTAGCCGTGTAATTTCTTAGTTGCTTTGAAGGATTTGCTACTTTATAGGAAAATTTATAACTATATAGTTGCTACCGATACTACAAAGTCCTATTGGGAACTCTAAAGAACCATTTGGAGCTGTCAAATGCTTGTCGCCATATTTTCCAAGGTTAGACAAAATCATAGTTTGGATATTTCAGAAAAGAAACAATAATTTCACATGAAATAATTTAGAATTTCATTTTTTAAGTTAATATTTTGTTTCGTGAACATGTAAAGTGATAAATTTATAAAAAGCACGAAACAGGTGACTTTAGTTGGGCTATATTTTGTCAATTTTTCCAAGATATCATTAGAAAAATGAGAGGGTATTACTTTTTTTCGAGGTATAATATCCACTTCCACAGTGAAATTCGCTTCGCAAGAACTTTTATGGCCCAAACGATTTTGCAAGTGATGAAATAAGTAATTACTGCATTCAATCATTTCAGATCACATTTTATTGTCGGAACGTGCTACAAACACAACTTTAGTAAATGTGTGTATACTAATGTACACTTAAATCCATTCAATTATGTTTGCTTAAATTTAGTTAACTTATACATACACATATTCCCAACTTAGATGTGTGCGAAAATGGGATCAATAAAGTAGCAAATACTTGGTTGGGCAAACTATGCCACCAGTTTGGTACGTTCCAAACACGTTTCAATTTGTTGGTGGCAAAATGACTCTCGGCACGAAACTTTTCATTCCCCATATTAGTGGGTTTTCGGTTACCAAAAGGGTCCCTATTACGGAACGATTGACAGTAGCAGGAACTCTTACAGAGAACATTGGGGTGGCGACTACGTTTTCGCTACTAAAAATGCTAGTTGGGAAACATCTTATAGAAAACATGATTTCGGGTCCAAGCGACATTAATCTTCAAAATGCGTTAAGCGGTATCGCTACAATTGATAGTCATTCTTTTGACGTTTTTTTGCGATGTTGACCCTGTTTCGCAAATTTTGGTGGGAAGCTACGGATTTGGGATCAGTACCCCAAAATTTATAAAGTATACAAGAAAAATGCAACTTTTGCAACCAAAAATGAAAAACCGTTGAATCTTAAAATTTATTTCATAATTATGGAACTATAGGTGTGTTTTTTTTTGGTTATCCCGTGTAGGTTTGGGTAACGAAACTTCATATAAAAAAAATGACAGGTGGATCAGCTGGCATTTTTCTTATATGGAGTTTCGTTACCCAAAACTGCACGGGATAACAAAAAAAAACACACCTTATGTTAAAAATGGCAAAGTTAAATTATCAATTGTACTAATACCGCTCAACGGATTTATAATCTTTTTTGACGCGCAATCATGTGCTCTCTAACATATTCCGGGGGAGTTTTACGCAGAGACGAGACCGAGGCTAATTTCGGGCGCGGCCGAAATTTGGATACCCATTGCTCCCCTCGGGCTAAAAGTTTTTTCGGGCGTACTTAGGACTTGTATTTAATCCATATTCTTTTTTTTCTGTCCTTACAAAAGCTCCGTTGCGTCGACAAAACAATATTTGTGGGGTTTGGTTGGAATAAGTGGGCAAATAAAAATATTTACTCAGAAAATTTTATTGGGGGATGCGGGAGCATGGCTCCACAGTACGATTCCATTTGTTTTGACCTTTTTAGTTGCTTTCATAAAGACACATTAATTCAAGGTTTTGTGAAATTGGTGTAAAAAATGATTCTGAGAAGAACCAAAATTGGGGGTTGGGTTTGTATGGCAGCCCCATGACCCCATTGTCCGATTTGATCCATTCTTACATATGTTTTGTGTTATCAATAGAAACACATACCTATGTGTGAAATTTGGTTGAAATTGGTCCACAAATAAAAAAGTTTTTCTTAGAAGAGCCTAATTTGGGGAGTTGGGTTTGTATGGCAGCCCCATCACCCCATTGTCCGATTTTACCGATTCAAACATACAAACTGCCTGCAGCAAAAAGAAGCATTTGTACAAAATTTCGGCTTCATAGCTTTTAAATTGGCCGAGTAAAAAGCGTCGCAATAGACGGACAGACAGACAGACGGACATCGCCCAATCGACTCCCCAAGTCATGCTGATCATATATGTATACTTTTTATATGGTCGGAGATGCTTTCTTCAATGCGTTACAAACTTCAAGACAAAGTTAATATACCCTTTCACTCTATGAGTGAAGGGTATAATAAATACGAGTAGTTTCACAGTTAGGGGCCGAAAACGGAAAAATAGCGAAAGATTTGTTGTTTTTTTTTTTTTACTATTTTGACCCTGTTCCGCATCGAATTTTTGCGGGGGAAGCTCTGGATTCATGCTCAGCTCCCCGAAAAACATAAGAAACAAAAAAAATGCTCCACCACATTTTGCAATCTCATGTACTAGATTTATCACCTATTTACTACACTAATTGTGCTTTCTTAAAATTTGACTTTAAATCTTTGACACCTTTTCTATATAAATACTTTAAGGGTCGACAATTAACAAAACTGACGGGAAACCTTAATTGCTGTTGGCGATTTTAAATGTTTATCCTCCGAAAAAAAATCTTGGATTCGATCATGAAGTTGAAAAAGTGTTGAGAAAAAGGACTTAATATCCATTGTTTGGGAGTCGAGACCTTTCGATTGACTTCAATTTCACTAAACGTTACGGAAATTCATCCCATTCCCATACTGAATTTAGTGGAAAAAAAGAGTTCAGCTCCAGGGCGTCAAGACCATTCGCGATAATAAAAAAATAAATATCGAATAAAAAAGTGCCCATTTTTGGCACCGATTGTATGTATTAAGTTTTATATATATATATTTATATATTTTATAAGGAATATTTTTTCAAATATTCTTTTGAGCTCTAAGGAGTATCTATGCTCCTCCGTGAGCATCTAATTTTAAATTCAATTGACTACCTATACCTACTTCTGAATTAACTTTCAAAATAAATTGTACGCCTCGCATGAATGCGAGTGATCTATTTTCAGCTTAAACTAGTGACGGAGGGCGGCAACTCGACTACTGCCCAGGGGCGCAGAGGGTATAAATCTGGCGCCAAAATGGGTTAATCCGGCTCTGAGAATATGCACAAAAATTGTAAACGTATCGCATCTAATAACTTACTAAATTGACGATGAAATGCATCCTATAATTCATGTCCATGGGAAATCCATCAAACTTCTCAACGAATTTCTATCCAATATGGTATAATGGCCAACCATTATTATTTCTCATACTTTGCATAACCGCGCCACCATTGTTCGTATTTCAAAAACAATTTATTGCCAATCGAAGAGCACATTCCTCGTTAGCGCACCGTGTCAGTCGTCAGGATCATCATCAGCAGAAGCACCCCGAAAAAAACTTTATTTCTTGATTTACATATTTGCCGTAACGGAGTGCACAGCGTGAGAGCATTAAAAAAATGTGTTTTTCTGTTTTTATTATTATTTTCTGAAAGAACTTCAGAGATCCCACACTCTATAGAGACGGACAGATATCTGCCCGAGCCTTCATCGTCAACATACCCACAGTGTACATAATATGTTTGTACCAAAACAGATATGACCCTCCTTTCTTGGATACGACTATCCTCCTTCAACGACACTTATGCTGCGGGACGAAAATAACTCTACCATACCACCAATTGGAGGAGTGGAGTTTGCTAGAGTGTCGCGTGTGTGTTATACGCTAAGAAGTGCGGTGGTAACGGTCATTTTATGGCGGATTGCGTGTTCACAACACAACAGCCCCGTGACATGACAAATGACATCTCCGACATGTCCATTTATTATAATCCGTACTAGTAATGGAGAAATACATACACACTTTGGGATATTATTCAAATTGGTACGCGCGGGCAGCTCGTCTTTTTCTGGCTTCCAGCGCCTTATTGCAACAGCTACCTAAGTATGTGTATAGGCAGATGAAAGACGAATGTCTGTAAGAAAAATAAAAAAAAAATTAAATGTTTCTAACTATCGCGTACCTTTATAGACAATGGTGTTCACTTTGCCTTTCCACCGCCTGTGTGGACTCTTCCTTTAACGGCCGTTAAATGTATGTTTTTACGGAAACGCCATTTGCATATCGACTTAATCAACTTCACCTCATTTTACTATGAATTTCAATCAGAGTGCAGTAAATAATCACATGAAATGTAGGTATGTCTATGTATTATGTGTACGCGAAACACGAGGTATCCCCGCGTATATCACTTTCATTGCATGTAGCGTAGGCGGAAGATTGCACCGTGGTCGACGCCGCCATTTTACGGTGCGTTCTATACACTCTCATCAGATCGACGTCAAATTTGTTACAAATATTTTCCATGATTACACACATTAGGCATGCGGCAATCAGAAAACAAAACTGCTAAAAGTTTTCGTGAAAAACAATTTATTAATAAACACTCCACTCATACCATACAACAACTGAAAATAGGCGAATAAAATTCTCCCGCAGCGATGATTTGCTGAAATCAAAGTTGATAATAAAATTTCTCACGGGCGTCGCGTCATTTCTTGCAAACCGCGATTTTGTGGCCATTTTGAATTTTTCCCGGAGATTTTATGGAACGTTCATTAGTGCGCGATATAGTTATATCTAGTGTCTACGGATATACGTTGGACGTTGATTTGACCACAATCTCGGTAGTTAGTTGGCCATTTTCAGGTTAAGTGCCTTTTAAGTGTTATTTCTTCGATTAATACGTTTCTAATGTTATGGGATTAAATTGCACAGGGGGGCCGGTCTCCTCATTCTTATGGGATGCCACAAAGCACAAAACAAGTAGCAGCGCGCGGAGCTCGGTGAACCGTGGAACATTATTGTTGAGTAACAAAACATTGGATAGGTAGGTATGTGATGTGAGTGTGTAGGTATATAGCTTATTTGTACATGATAACATTCTGGATTGAAATTAACCAAAGAAATGACGAAGAAAACTAACGTCTGGAGTCCGTAATTATTATTATTTTCACACTGATTTTAGCCCGATTAGAACCCAATGACATTTTATCGTTTTGTTCTATTCGCCACTTTCCATACACTTTATTACAGGGGAAAATCGACATTTAACGACTTCGTAGCGTTTACGCATTTTGCGCGATACGCATTTTGACCGTGACTAAAACTTAATGCAAAAACAATAAAACTATAGTTTCCGGTAGCAGAGTGGATTGTGGACACCCTCAGCGTGAAAATTATTAAATTTTCACAGCTTGATGGCTATAAATGAATGTTAAAAGAAGTGAATGATGAACTTTGCGTTGTATTTGGACTTGATGTTTTAGTTCTTTAAATATGGAAAATCTTAAAGGTTGAGTTTCAAACTTCCTGGCAGATAATGGAGTCCTTTCACCTGAGCCGAAAATTGCAATCGAATAATCTGGATTAACAGAAACCAAGCTGGCGAACGATGCCGTAATTTGTTTCCTGTCCCGGATTCCTCTTTACCTATTGCGATTTTTTTAGATACGGCATCCGTATTTTATTCTTTTCTAACGGAGATCGGAGAAAAATACAAATTTGAAAATTTCAGATCTCATAAAAATACATACAAGTAAGCAATCCGTCGGCAAGGGGGATGTGATTCAAATTGACCCGAGCTGTTTTTCATTATTTAAATTTTTCTGCTTGTATGAATCATTGCCAAACGTTCGGTAGCTGGAAATACGTTTTCAAAGGGATGTTGGCACCAGTGGGATGAATGGGTGAGGCTATAAAACACAACGTTGCGCGCAACGTTTCAAATCAACCGTCCGTTACGGATCAGAAACTTCTCCCTACAAACAGATCCTCTAAGCGCCCCCTTGCAAGGCATAGCTTGATTGATTGACAGAAATTTACAATCTGCCGTCGAACCGTGAATTTCCGCCCTCATTTATTTATTAAACTATTTATAATCAAAATAAAATGTATCTGCATCTCGTTTAAAACTGGAAATTTTAATTTTCGAGCAAAACGTACCAGCTGTGATGTGTCAATTGTCACATTTGTCACTTTCCGAGAGATGGCGATGGGAACACCAAGTCTGATCCGGATCTATGCGTTTACAGAACACAATAGGAAACGTTTCGGAAAACGCGAAACGTTACGCGAACGTTGTGTTTTATAACCTCACCCAATAAATGCTAAGAACAAATAAGTCCGTTATAAAATTTTCTGAAACCTCTTTTCCGCTCGTTGAATCCATTATCAAATAATCAAAATCAGATTCGTTTACTTTTTCGTCACAGTGTACACATAAAAGCTATGTTAGCATGCGCACAAACCGCACACCCAGCCCATGAACCAACCCACCCATTTCAAAACACGCAACAGAATGAATAACGATCGACGCGACGCTATTGTACGGCGGAAGCAACTAGAATTAGAGCTTATATGGACGAAGAATGACGCCCACAGTTTTCATGGACGATTCGTCGGGAAAATGAACTACGGTGAGTTGCGGGGTGCTAGCATTCATTCTCTATTGAAGGTGGATTTTTTTCCACCTTTCGTTGCAATTATCGATTTACGATTACAGTTCACACCAAAACCAAGTACATAATGAATGATGAAAATTTTTCTTCTGTTCTGTTATAGTAAAATCTGCAGTGATTTATGATCCTGTTCTTATTTTTTTAGACATTTATGTAAGCGGTAGGTACTAAAAACTATTATGTTTATGTTTAACTGGTGTAATATAGTTCCTCATTAAAGTAATTTCGTGAAAATGTTTTTGAAGAAATAAATGTCACTTAATGCCTCTGGAAAACAAAAATATTCGTATGTATTTCGCCGGAAGAATTTTTACAAATCAAGGAGTCATTTAATTTAAATAATTAATAAAGTAACGTATGCGCTAATTTAAAATTCGAATAGTGTCGACGAAACACATTCAGTTTCGACTGATTTTTTTATTTAATTTTAATTTTTAATTAAATAATGGAATGAACATAGTAGGTTCGTTTTTTACTACATCCCGTGTAGGTTTGGGTAACGAAACTTCATATAAAAAAAATGACAGGTGGATCAGCTGGCATTTTTTATATGGAGTTTCGTTACCCAAACCTACACGGGATAACCAAAAAAACGTACTTAGTATAGTACAAAATAGTATATACAGTAGAGCCTCGATTATCCGAACAATCGAGTAACCGCATCCGGGGACTTAGATTTTTCCATATGAAATATACAGAATCAAATGTCTGCAGAAAGAGAGGTTGCACTCATCAGCACTCAATTGCTTCGAATTTCTTATTTTTGTTCACTGCGAGTCGCTTGGGACACTTCCAGGTTATCACGTATATTAACTTTTACGCAATCCTCCAATTTTTCTATGAAAACACAATTAACCGACCTTTCGATTATCCGAACGACCACCTTGTCAACATTAGTTCGGATAAATCGAAGCTTTACTCTATATAATACAGTTTTCGAGTTGTCTATATATTTTTAAATTTAGTTCGAGAATAATTTGCTTGGAAATGCTTCCCTCCATTCCAAACTCACGCCACGCCACTGGTTGGCACACGTTAGAAGTGATAGCTCCAAAGGAGTCAACATCTGTTAGAAATTAGAAATGGGTTTATTTAAGTCACCTCGCAGTTAACGTTAGATGTTGTTGTCCTAATTGGCTCTACCAATGAATGACCCCGTTCTGGAAAGTAACTTTTTCTCTTCACAGTTAATTTATTTTAGACAGATAATATCCTGCTATTAGCCCTGACTCTAAAAAAGTATATAAATGAATTTCATATCTCTAAAGATACCAGCCCAGATGGTTTTCTTCCGATTTGTTTAAAGAAATGTGCAAAAAAATAAGGTAATTCACTTTCATTGCCTATATTTAACCAGTCACTCTATTCTTGACACTGTAATTTACGCTATGCCGTGCCTCGTGCCAGGGGCGGCCGGTCTAAGTGGGCAGGAAGGGCACTGCCCACCCTACAAAATGCTAGCTAAAAATAAAAATAAAATAAAAATTATTTCTTAGAACATAATTGATTCACTTCGGTACCTACATGCATATCTAACTTAACGTAACGTAACTTTCCTTAAAATGACAATAGCCATTCATTAGTACTTAACCACGATTAAATTGCCAATATAAAAAACTCCTCTCCTCTACACGCAGAAAAAAAAATCTTCAATCTAACAGTTTTCATATGTAAATTTGAGAAAAAACGTATATAGAATTTAGTCAAAATAACTTGCATTTCATTTGTAAGAAGCAAAAATGTTTAATTTTACATTGGCATAAAATATTATATGTACATGTTCTAGCTGTATTCTCAAAATGTTTGTAATTTGAATTAAAATTATTGCAATGTCATATTGAAAAGCTGCTTTACGTTTAATTCAAAAATGTTTCATTTTGAATCAATAGTGGAAATATTAAAGTGATTAATGTACTTTTAAAATTGCTGCATGTCAAATCAAAATTGAATGTCACTTTATTTTCAAAGTGATTTCACTTTATTTTAAAAGTGTTTCACTTTAAATTTAAAATGTTTTGATTGTAAGATTAAAAAAATGAAAAAATATGTTTTTCCCTTTTTTATCTATTTTTTTTTATTTTTTTATTTTTTTTATTTTTTTTTTTTTTTATTTTTTTTTTTTTATTATTTTTATTTTTACAATATTTTAAAAACTTTATTTTCTCACTTTGCTTCTACTGGGAATCGAACCGGGTACCTATCGTTGCGTAGTCCTACTTCCTACCACCTAAGCTATCTGAGATTACTAGCACTGAACAACAAAGCGGCGGGCTTATGTACATGTGACGGACACAGCCTTCAAAATGAAACAACTTTAAAACAAAGTTGAACATATTTAAATCGAGGTTTCAGTCAATTTTGAATAGATCATTAAATTGAATCATATTGAAATTAATATAAAACTATTTGTTTTTAAAATGATTTAATGGCAAATACTGTAGAGTGAGATATTGAAATATTTTGTATTTCAGTATTACATATGACTGCGGAATATCAATGAAAACTTTTCGTGTGTTGAAATAAAAAATGCATACGATTTAGTCTAAAAGAAAATATGTTCGAACAACGTATTATATTATTTAGAAATAAATTAAGTTTGTCAAAGTTACATGTTTCTTGCAATGTTGAAATGAAAACCATAAATTTTTAGTTTGAAATTCGTTTTTTTTCTCAGTGTACATAAGCGAAAGCTCATATTGATATCAATTGAATAATTATAAGAAGCGCACGCGTGAATTACCAACCATTATGTACATTGCATTGCGCCCATTCATACTTCCTTCATGTATCTGCTCATCATATCAACATCATCATCTCAATGGGCAGAATGCCTTATACGCTCAACGCATGCGCATTGAAAGTATCTGAACTTCACTAAAGGGCATGCCCAATACTACACTAGTAGGTATCCATGAACTTGTGCAACGTTTGCGAGCGCGTGGCCCGTGGCGCTGTTCTAGTAGTTAGATACTCGTAGCATAGCGCGTGGTGCATGGATACAACAAAAAGGCCGTTTCGCATTTAAATTGTGCATGGTGCATTGTAGAGTATATTTAATTTGTGCATGTGTTTTTGTCAGATTTTCTTCCTTTTTTGAAGTGGTTTGGAGGCGTTATACTCGTACTTGTAGCAGTAGTGCATGACTACGTTATCAACGGGCGTTTTTTATTTTTATTTGTTACGTATGTTTTTAGAAAACACTAATCGCTTTTCTCTGATTCCCTACATTTAAGTGTTATTTTACTATTATAAAATATTTACTTTGGTGATGGGATTAATATTAAAATCTTATTTATTTGATCTAATATGTATTTTGCTTGATATAGATACCTATTTATATTTTCTCCTCTATATGACCTGGAAGTTTTAAATTTAGTTTGTATGTACTTAAGAAAATGATTTTTTTTGTTGTTATGTTATTGCATGTGCATGATATAGAAAAAATTCCCACTTCTATTCCTCACACCTTTTTCCTCCCCTCTTGGTGCATTTTATTTGCATAATTGTAGAAATTCATAGCAGCTTGAAAGTATAACTAACTTTCTAATTTACAGGAATTGTCTTTGATAAATTATTTATTCAGGAAGATTTGTAGGTATGTCCTGTTATTGTGCGAAAGAATGTTGGCATTGCTTTTAAAAAAATAATTTTGAAGTAAACAAACTTTCGGACATAATGTCTCATCATTTAATTTAATCGCCGAAACTAGCTGGGTTCGTTTCACGGTGCTCCTCTACCTTTCAATCTATTAATACTTGTGTGAACTTATTTGTGACACTAGTACGCAGCATATTAGAATTCGCCTCGGTAGTTTGGTCTCCTTATTCTTCTGTTTCTCGTGATGCATTAGAAAAAGTTCAGAGAAAGTTTTCTAGAACCTTATTGTTTAAATATAAATTGGCTTATAGGCCTTATCAAGATCGGCTTAATTTCCTAAATCTACCATCACTAAGCAAAAGAAGAGACTGTCTTGACCAGTGTTTCCTTTACAGGTTATGCAAGGGTCTTACTACTTCATCACTCATAGAAGATATAAAATATCGGTTTCCATCTTACAACACTCGATCAGTTGCAATTTTCAATCCTCCTCAATCTTCACTCTCTATTTATAAAAACTCTCCGTTACTTAGAGCTATGAGAAACTACGACCGATTGGAGATTGGTCCGTTGCCTTCTTCTTTTTTTTCTTTAAAAAGCACCTTGCTACAAAAACTTTAATTATTTTTCATTTAACTTTTTGAGTTTTAATTGTGTTTTTATTATTTTAACTTTTTGAATTGTAGTTTGAACTTATTTTTTTTTTTCTTTGTTTTTTTTTTCTTTACTTTTATAAGTTTATTTTTCCTTTATACTTATTTTCCTTACTTTGAATTCTTTACATTACATGTTTTGGGAATTTATTCCCGTTTTGTAATATTAAGTATTAAATAAATTAAATTAAATAAATTAAATCATAATTTAATATATCATTACAATTAATCATTTATTAGGTGATCCGTTTGGGTTGCCTTTTCTAGCCTCAAATGAAAAAAAAAGAAAGAGGTATCCAATTTTGAATAACCATTAAAAGGAGCAGTGCTTAATATTTACTTATTGAATATAATTTTATTGAAATATTGTCGCGACTATTGCTTGTCCCTTTGAAAGCTAAATACTGTATTTTTCCACATTGCGACCGTTCTCTGCCAAAAAAATTGATGTAATATAGGATTCCGAACTGTATAGGTATCTGTATGCATTTTTATGGTGCGATTGAGCATAACTGATTTGTAAAAAAAACTCTAAACGATTCACCTAATACATACGTAAATACAACAAGCTTAACATTAAAATGGACTGACTAACAAAAAGCACAATTTTAACGCATTAAAAAACAGTGTGGATATGCATGTATAGTATTCTTTCCTGATGGTAAATCTGCCCACCCGGCTCTGTACTTCACGAGCCGCCACTGCCTCGTGCCAACGAACCAACTGTTAACAAACTATAGGATCCCCTCTTCAATCCTTAAATTATTTGACCTGCAGGATGAACATGCGGTAAACTCCTTTACACCTCTAGTTCGACTACTAAGAATTTCGGCTTTTTAGAGGTGAATCTACTACTACTACAAATCTTATACGAAAATTGCACCTTAAAGACTTTTAAAAATTGGTTTTTACTAGTTAAACTGACAAAATTTGACTTCGGTGGCTCCTCATTAATACCGATACGATACCGTTCCGTGATTGTGTCCGTGACTCTAACTTAAAATCAATTTCCACCAACATCAGACGTTCCTCAGGTATCAGACGTTGATCCACTTTTATTTTTAATTTTTTTTAGGTATTCATAAACTACTTAAATCCCCTATGTGATTAGAGAGGATGAAATCAATACATTGAATAAAAAAGGATGCATTTCAACACATTTTCCTAGTTATGTTTTTTTTATATCATCAAAATACAGTAAAACAGTTCTCCACTAGTAGTACCAAAACAATTTCTGAAATCGAAATTTGTGACCCCTCCCGAAGAAATTCCTGGCTACGTCCCTGACACCTACTCGCCATCGCGTACGGTTTCTAGCCATGTATCGTATTTAACCCCAGTTTTTTTCTGAAAGACGCACATTCTTCATCCACGTGCGCCATGTGATTTTAGGCTGGCCACTTTGTCGACCTTGTTGGGAGAAGGGGTTCCATCGCATAGTGCGACCAGCAATGCAGTTATCACCGTTCCGCAACGTATGACCAATCCATTGCCACTTTCACCTGCGAGTCAATTCGTCGATAGGTATTTGACCCGTGCGCCGAAGGAGATCTTCATTCAAAATTCTTTCGGGCCAAAAAATTCTTAAGATTCAGCGAAGACAAGCGTTGACGAAAGTTTGCAGCTTCTTGGTAACTGAAGTGGAAGCTTTTCAAGAGCTGCTACCGTATAGGAGCAGGGAACGAAACAGTCCCAGTTTGTTTTTATACCCTATACCTATATAAGATGGTATAGGGTATATTGTTTTTGTTACGCCGATATTATGTAACACCTCAAAGGAGCCACCGGAGGTATGGGAAAGTATAAATTAAATCACCACAAGTTGATTTTATTAAAAAAAAATACAATTTATTGGCCGGTAAAATAACTACTGAACTAATTTACATATTTCACTTAAAATTACACCTCGCATTGAATTGTTGTAGCGCCGTCGTCAGCAGAACAGCGGAAGTCTATTTTCTGCTTGCTCAGCCGCTCGTGTTTGAAATTGCATTGATGAGAAAAAGGTGGCACATGTTGGGGTGTTGGGGTCAAATATCTTATATTTTAGGAATATAGGGTGTCCGGTGTTAACTCTTCCCCTCTTAGGTTGGATGTCCTCATCCAACTAAAAGAATGGGATGTTGTAAATGCTCCCATATCCTTGTTTCATGTTTGAAAATTGTAGGCTGGCCGGTGACGTTTGACTCTCAATTTGCGTGGCTATTACAGGTAAGTTAGGCTCGATGATAACTTTCGTCCTTGAGGAGCTATAAAGCTTCATGAGTTTGGTGCAGCATAAAAGTAAGAATAAGATAGCGAAGAGTCCAAAATTTATCCATTTCGTGACGTTCTTTTCAGTTCGGATAAGATTTATTTCCCTTGTATTGTTTATGTGCAGCTCACGCATCATTTCCAAAGATAATATTTGGGCTAATTTGTCTTCCTCAGATTCGGGCTGTAGAATAGGTGGTAAGAGTTGGACCCTCGTTGATTCAAATGCGGTGAATTTCTGATCATTGATGGTAATTGTCTCGTTGTTAAAGGTTACGATGTAAGTTCCTTTCAGTTGGTGTATCGTGTCGTTGACAATTAGTTTCCCCCTGAAGTCGTTTAGCAGAATAGATCCTGATGATAGCTCTTCGACCGATGGTACGTGGTGGCTGTTCGTTTTATTGCATCGTGCTAATGTGCCTTGAAGCAGGTGTGGAATACATTCTGAATCACTAATGTCTATGACTTCATTATTTTTACAAATTGTAAGATTATTAAATGCTTTACATTTTCCTATTATGCCAAAATAATTTTTCTTTTCTTTTAAGATGTACGTATAATCAATACTGTTTATAGTGCCATTTCTTTTTATAGGTTTTATTAGTAATTTTGAATAGTTAATTTCATATGTTGTCGGAATATTAATAATATAAAATATGTGTGTTGAATTTCTTATAATTTTTGTATCGGCAAACTCTAAGATTTCTTCGACATTAGAATAAGGAGTGTTATCTTTATTGTATTTGGACGTTATTAACTCTACTTCTTTAACTGACAATACATTTGAATTTACAATATTACTTTTAGCTAGTTGTATAGATTGAACAATATTTATAAGTTCTTCCTTTACTAATCGAATTTTGTACTGAGTACATAGAGCAAGTGTACTTTCGAAAACTTTATCTTTTTTTATCATATTCATTATTTCATTGGTTATATTTGTAATTTGATTTAATCGGTTGTTGTATTCCTGATTGATTACATACTGTTTGTTGTTGTTTTCTAGAATATCGTTTACTTTACCTTCGAGTAGCATAAGGTCATTGTGATCCGGAGTGCCTGCTACCCATTTCCAGGCAGTTCCAATAAAGTCAAGGGATCGTTTTTCCTTCTTATTTACTTTCAATTCTAGGTTGTTTATTAAATTCTCTATTTGCGATAGTTCGTGGGATAGTAGTGGATAAAAAGGATTGCTGGATGGGATGTGGTCGTGGATAACGGATGATATTTCGGAAATGAATGTAGAATATTGTTCAATTTGGAAGATATGTACGAGTTTTAGGTTCCCTTGCTGAATTTGTGCTTCTCCTATTTTTATAGCGATGAGTTGAGATGTGTTATATTCGGAAATTTGAACTTCTGCTCGGACGATGGAAGAGAGTCCCCTGAAAATATTTAATTACGTATGTCACTTTTATGAATTGTTCGTCCAGATTCTGTTAAAACTACGGTTGGTTTATTTTCCTTTACTATTTTTTTTTGTATCTTGTTGTTAATTTTGTTCCTAAACGTTTGTTTCTTCTAACATAAATTACCTGTCCTATTTGGTATTCTTTTAATTGTTCTCTATTTTTGTTGTGGAAATTTGGATATTTTTCTTGTTTTATTTTAAGAACCTCGACATAGTCCTTCCTGGACTTTTCTAATTGTTCCGGGCTGGTTGAAACGTTTCTACTATAAGAGATTTCAAAGGGTTTCCTATCATATTTATTTTCTAAACAGACAGTGCATTGTTTTACTATGTCCTTAGTTTTAGCACTCATTTTGGGAAAATAGAATTCATTTAGAATCTGTTGAACGTTCTCCTTTGCGTTTCTATGGGCTCTAGCGTGAGTTTTTATTATTATCTCGTTTTGGGAAGATTCATCACTAACATTTTGAACTTCTTTTTGGGTATAGCGAATTTTGTAATTGCGAAAATAAAGGGGGTAAATTTCTTGAATCAATCTCATAGTGGCCTCGTTGGTTTTCAAGCCATTGATGACAGTGGGATTCAAACATCTTTTAAGGATGCCAATAATTTTCTTACGGGTATATTGAGGTTCGAAAAAAGTGTGTTTCCAATAATTTGGAAAAGGTCGCTCCAGCTGATAAGTACCTTGTTCGCCAAGGTTAAGAATGATTTGAGTTTGGAAACTGTTGATGGGAGCTTCTACAGAAGGGATATAATTATGAGAGGAGCTGTCGTCGTTAGGGGAGCTGGCCGTCATTGAATTTGAAGGTTTCTTTGAAAGGAATTCTGTTCTCTCTCCTATGTTGTTGACAGATTCAGATGTGTGCTGCTTTAATGGGATTCGTAAGGAGTCAAGGATAGTGAAATATTCTCCAGCCGTGTTTATAATCGCTCGTAATTGTTTTAGGGTGTCATTTCCCAGTATTCCATGGAACGATTTTAAGGAAGGGAGGATGAAAAATTTCATACTTGGTGTAGATGGGCCGAACAGATTAATCCAAGAGTGGTGAGTCACTTCAATATTTCCACCAACGGATTTGGCACAGAAAGGCTTCTCATTAGGATAGCAAGATTTCACACAGCTTGGTTGGATGTAATTTTTATTTGAACCTGTATCTATTAAAATTTTCATTATACTTCCGCTCTTCGTCCTATATTCGAAATATGGGAGCGAAGAGCTCGTTAATCTAAAAAATGAACATCCTGGAAGTTGGTTGCTTCGCTAGGATCAATATATTCCTGTATCTCAGGTTCCCATTCCGTATAATACTCGTGACCGGGTTCTGAAGACTGAATGTAATCGATTAAAGTCTGGTCATGCTGTTGGTCTTCAGATTTCATTGCTTCCTGATACTTTGAGGATTCACAGTCATCATGATTTCCTTGTGTGAAATGCATGCGCTGTAATTTAGCAGGGTGGTAGATTGGTTGATTACTATCTCTCTTTTGGGAATGTTGTTGCCTAGGTTGAGGCCGATTTTGATAATTAATATTCATTGAATGGATCGATCTATCCACTTCCATAGGCTCTGGTCTATTTAGCGGCTTTGGTGGTAATTGACCATGTGGTGCTTGTGGTGTGAGATAAGGGTAAAAACGAGGAGTTTGATTAAATTGGTTTGGATTATAGGTTGGTCTTGGGAAAAACGCGGGTTGAGCCACCATGTTTGATGGAAAAATTTGTCTAGGAGCAGGAATAGGTGTTGGTGGGCGGAAGTTTCGGGGAGCTGGGATCGGTGTTTGTTGGATATTCCTTTGTCTCGGTGGAACAGGTGGGGCAATATTACTATGAATTCGCCGAACAGTGTTATTACTACTCTGAGCGTAATTTATCCTGTAATTTATATTTACTTGTTTTAGACATAATCGTAACGCCTGTGGAAGATCAACGGGTTCTCTCATGGTCAGGAGATGGGGCAAATCGCCGTTTAGGCCACGAATAAAGGTATCTAAGGCCTTATCTCTAAACGTTTGTACCATAATATTTGTTGCCTCTTGGCCCATATCCATACACGAAATTTTATCTAATATAAGGGATAGATGGTGGTATACCTCCTGATAGAAACCTTGAATGCTGTTTGTGCCCTGTACAAGAGAGCTCATCTGGTATTCAAGGGTGTTAATATCCCTTTTGTCGGAGTAATGAAGAGTCAAACAGCGACGGATTTGGTCCCAATTTAGCGGGGTGTTATAAGATTCTAAAGCAGCATCTGCCTGACCCACGATTTTGTTGCGGATCAGATTCAAAATACCATAGTATCTTGGGGAGCCTTTCAGGTGGTCATACAGCCTTAACACTCTTTCTACACTTTTTCTCCAGGAACTAAACTCTCCTGGTTGTCCCTGGAATTCCCTCAACCCTTTTATAACATCAGGAATGCGATCCATTTCCGAGAGGTTACCCATTTGATCTGCATTAATACCTTGATCTCCCCCTTCATGGAGGTCTATTCCCGGATTTAGCATCTGCTGAATTAGGCGAGGACATTCTCTTTGCAGTGTTCTCGTTACTATAGATTCTATTTGAGCTTGGGCTAACATATTAGCGTCAAGGGCCGCAGCAGGATTTGGTGCAACAGGATTAGGAACAACGGGATTTGGGGGATTTTCACCAGCGAGGAGTCGCGGCGGACGGAGGAGGTTTTCCTGTCGAGCCATATCGCAAATAAGAAAAAGTTTACTTACTCAGTGGTATTAAATGCAATTTAAATCAGAATGACCTTTAACTATTATCGTTCTACAAATTTCACTTTTCAAAACAAAAGATTCCGATCAACATTTACAAAAATTTCTTAAGCTCAAAATTCTAAATTTCGATCAACAATTACACAAAAATTTTCGGTTTGGCACTTTTCACTTACACTATTATTAAAACTATAATTGAATTCATCCTCGAGGCGGCTGTCGATGTTGTTCGACTCCTTTTCCTTCACTTGAATAGTGACTACTGGGGGGCCACTTTCCTCTTGGGATGGATAAAACTCGCGAATCGAGAGGTTGCGTAACCGTACACGTACTTTCGGACTAAATTTCGTACCTTTCGTACTTCTTGAACGGATAGCGAGGAACCGAGCCTTTCACGGCGTGCGCTATTCAGACGATTCCTTGGATGGATGGAATTAAACCCGCGAATCAAGAGATTGCGTAACCGTACGTACTTTCGGACTAAGTCTAGAACCTTTCGTACTTCTTTGAACGGATCGCGAAGAATCGAGCCTTTCACGGTGCGCGCTATTCAGACGATTCTTTTTACTTTTGACTCGCGGTCCCTGCTCGGGCGCCAATTAAATCACCACAAGTTGATTTTATTAAAAAAAAATACAATTTATTGGCCGGTAAAATAACTACTGAACTAATTTACATATTTCACTTAAAATTACACCTCGCATTGAATTGTTGTAGCGCCGTCGTCAGCAGAACAGCGGAAGTCTATTTTCTGCTTGCTCAGCCGCTCGTGTTTGAAATTGCATTGATGAGAAAAAGGTGGCACATGTTGGGGTGTTGGGGTCAAATATCTTATATTTTAGGAATATAGGGTGTCCGGTGTTAACTTATATATATATAAATGATCAGGGTCGGTCCCTGAATCGAATAAGCCATGTCTGTCTGTCCGTGTGTCTGTCTGTTAGCACGATAACTCCCGAAATAATGAAGCTAGCGGGTTGAAATTTGTGTCAAATGTTTTTTTTTTGCTAAAATCTTGGACGGTATTGAAAATGGGCCAAATCGGACCACGGGTTCCCCTACCTCCCATACAAACTACCCCTCCTTGATATTTTAATTCGGCCATAACTTTCGGTAGAATATCGCTACCGACTTGAAATTTTGATCAATGTCCCATTTTGACATATACTTTGAGTTGATGGAAAGTGGAGTAGGTCCGACTACCCCTACTTCCCCTACAAAGTTATATTCAGCCATATCTTTTGATAGAATGTCACGAAAAACTTCAAATTAGTATCAAATGGTAGCCGTTGGATGCCTTGACAAGGTAATAAAGATGTGTCAGGTCCGAACCATCTACCCCTCCCTCCCCCACAAAAAATATGAAATTGAATATTTTGGGTTTTGCGTGCCTTCTAGGTCTGTACATGGGTATAGGGTATACACTCATCGTGCTATTCGCACGATTAGAACTCGGCCTCGTTAACACTGAGATAACTGCAGAGTTTGGACAATATGCCGAAAGAACACTTGGCATGGTTAATGCGGCGAACGACGTATTGATCAGTGCCACCACCAACAGCAACAACGCTACCAAATAGACAAATTCGACTACCTGTTATACAAGTTGTCCATTGATACTTATGGGGAGAGTGGGGTTCCCAGTCATTGACCTTGTTGGTATTAATCTTTACACCGACAACCTTTGCCACTCTTTCGTGATCCAGATCCATTTCGCTCAGATCCATGATCCTATGCGAGAGTAAACAAATGTCGACAGCATAGTCCAAATGTTGTAGGTGGGATTTCAGAGTCCATCGAATGCCACGGTACACGGTTACGTTCTTCAGGCAAAGCTACATGGAGCACATCCCCAATCACTAAAAGAAACAGAATGGGTGATAGGATGCAACCCTGCCCGACCCCGCCATGAACTTTAAAACCCTCCGACGCCTTACCTTTATGGAGTACGTGACATTTTGCACCGGCGTATGTTGCCCTAATAATAGCCACTATTTTCTGTGGGACCCCCTCTTGCGTAAGACCGCCTAGAATCGAATCATTTTCGGGTCACACTGTCAAAAGCCTTCTCAAAATCAAATGAAAAAAGTGTGGCTTTTGTAAAATAGGATTACAGTACAGAATGAGAGAGAGCCTCAATCGCATCTCTCCACAAAATGCCTCCCGGCAGGGCCAACCGAAATTTAGCAACGTCTAGTTGGTCCCCCAATTATTCAGCTCTAAATTTTTTCCCTTGGGCAAAAAAAAAAAGACTCGAGCGTTGAGACAACTGAAGGAGTCCATCCTGCGAAAAAGTCCGTCGAATATTAAAGTTGCTGTGCTGGGAGGAAGCTACCGAAAACGACTTCGTTTCGTGATAAAAACGGGCACCATTCTTTGGTGTGCAATTTTTTACAGGGTTGCAAAGTAAATTCCTCATCCTCAATTGTGCTGAGTTCGTTAGTTGCCAAAAAGTGTATAGTATGCATTTTCAATTGTATGCGATACGTTCTAAAAATCGTCATGTTCCCATGTTTCACCCTGTATATTGTATTTTCACTTCTTCGGAGACTACTGCTTGCCTAAGCCTATGCATATGTTTTCAACGTTTAACAATAAACTCAAATTTTTTTTAGGCTCAATAACGGTCGTTCCACACTAATCATCAGTCAAAGTAATTTTCCATACAATTTAACAGATTGTCAGTCAATGAAATAACTGACGATCTGTCAACTCAACTTTGTTTTCAACCGTGATTTCCTGGAGTGTAACAGTTGCATAAATAATTTTTTTGGAGAGTGTGGGAATCTGTCGTCAAGACTATTTTTTGAAATGGGGGAAAAAATGACAGGTTAAAACCTCGTTCCGGATCATACCCTTTTCACATTTTACAGAAACAGCGGTAAGCCTAGTGATATATTTTGGAAAATTCGAAATCTTCCTCTTTAGATTATACTGGGTGAGGTTATAAAACACAACGTTGCGCAACGTTTCGCGCAACGTTTCAAATCAACCGGCCGTTACGGATCAGAAACTTCTCCCTACAAACAGATCCTCTAAGCGCCCCCTTGCGAGGCATAGCTTGATTGATTGGCAGAAATTTACAATCTGCCGTCGAACCGTGCATTTCCGCCCTCATTTATTTATTAAACTATTTATAATCAAAATAAAATGTATCTGCATCTCATTTAAAACTGGAAATTTTAATTTTCGAGCAAAACGTATCAGCTGTGATGTGTCAATTGTCACATTTGTCACTTTCCGAGAGATGGCGATGGGAACACCAAGTCTGATCCGGATCTATGCGTTTACAGAACACAATAGGGAACGTTTCGGAAAACGCGAAACGTTACGCGAACGTTGTGTTTTATAACCTCACCCATTGATTTTAGTTTTAAGACTGCAATCGATTCGGTTAGTTCCATAGGCTGGTGCTTTTAACATAACCACAAAAAAATAATCAAGTGGTGTTAAAACACATGGAATCAACGAACAAAGCCACTTGGACAACCGTTTGGGATTGATTCCTCCTTTTTCTTCGCCACTGGGTTTTAGACTTGGGCCTTCAATGGGGGTGATGTTAGATGCTGGTTCAGGCCGTTATAGGTTAGAGGTATTCTGCTTCCTCTAATGGTGTCTCGCTAAAGGAGGTCGTCTGGACACCCTATCCAGTGAGGTTTCGTTGAAGACCACGTCTTCTTTGAAGACCACGAAGCGAACGAGAGTTAACATTTTCCCTTTGCCTGAGCTACAACGTTTTTTGTCTCTTTTCCTCACTTTATGAAAAATTTTCTAAAAATTTTTTTTGCAGTTGGTTCTTTTTTTTTGTGATTTTTTGTTTGTCCTTGAGTCGCATTTTTAACTGCTGTAACTTCTGAATGCAGTCAGCTAGGACTCTGCAATTTTCAGCAAAATGAGCGCCGAACATACTCTACATCGAACCCTTGATCCTACCTTCATTCAATTTTTTAGAAAATTAACCTCTTTCGCGCTTGAAAATTTTTTTGTGCTCATGGGTTCCATGAACAGTTAAACAAGTTTGCCCCTGGTCCCTCTTTGCATTTTTTTGTGCTTGGATCACTTCAAGGAAATTTTGAGCAAAATGTGCGCCGGACCCCTTTATTATAAAAAATAAAATGTTCGGAATATTTACCCCGTTTGCGTACTCCCTTTGCAAATTTTTTGCACTGGGTCTCGTGTTTTGCGATTTTTTTTTTGTGCGTGGGTTGCATCTTTGAACTGAACGAAGACAGAGAGGTCCCTAAAATTGTGCGCCGAACATATTTATTCAAAAGAAAATGTTAGGCACATGTTTTAATTGAAATTTAAAAAAAAAACTCGCAATGAATGACCCAATATGTTCATATGTAAATGAATTCGCAAATACGTGACAGCAGGACAAGAAAAAACCGTTAAATTCATTGTTCCAGTAAATTTACGTCATTTCCGACTGTAGACACGGGGAGTCCCCGGAGACTCAAACACTTTCAACCAGTGTTCAAACCAATGATTTCTTTTCATCTCTGCTGACAAACAGATGTCGCTTCTATCGCTAAGAATATTTTCTCTCACTGAGCAGCTGTTTTTTCGTTGTGCAAAGTGTCACTTTTGAAATGTATAATTGCGCCGTGCGCCCTCCTATTGCGCCAATTCGGTTGGGCTTCGTGTTCTTGCGTTGTGATTGTTTAGCCATCGTTAGTCTTTTTTTTTTATAAGATAAATGCTCTATTTATAAAGTAGAATGTCACAGGTAATTAATAATATTTGAACTACGTATTTGAAGAAACCATTTTTTCAATATTTCATTCTCCTGCTTTAGGACATCCGCTCATTTTTCAAAGCCGGCGCTGTCAAAAAGGGCGCCACACCAGCTAAAATTCCTGAATCGCCTGCCATTAAACGAAAGGCTCTAGTAATATCTAGCGATGAAGATGAAGTGCCCACAACACCAGTCGAGAAACCATCTGCCAAGTCTGCTAAGAATTCCCGAAAGAAACGTCGCATCAGCGATTCAGACGAAGAAACTCCACCGCCTGGTCGAAAAGAGTCTACGTCGTCGCCCACTAAAAAGACGAATCTAAAAAAATTGTCAACAAAATCGGACAAAAAGGATGACCCGCCAAAGAAAGCCGTTGATCCTGCGGCTATGTTTGGAGGCGAGCCAACTCGTGTCGATCGACCGAAACCCAAGAAACCGGTCGTGAACGATGCCCTTTTGTTGGACGATGATTTCGATACGTCTATAGCCGGTTTGGATGAGTCGCAGTTGATGGAGACTGCGGAAAATCCGGTTGAGAGGGAGTCTATTTCGATGAAAGTTGAGTCGGAGTTGCTGGAGACTGCGGAAAATCAGGTTGAGACGGAATCAATTTCGAAGAAAATTGAGTCAGACTCGCCCCGGAAACCTAGTCCCAGGAAGGAGCCATCGCCTCACAAGCGCGAGACAAAGACTAGTCCACTCAGTGACTTTGGTCTGAATAAAACTTCGGATGTTAGCTCGCCAGCTGTGAAGACGCCGAAAACAAAGTCGGCGACTCCAAAGACGAAGACGGCAACGCCCAAAATGGATTTGGATTCGAGTACGTTGAAAGAACAATATTCAGGCTCGAGAATATTATAAAATAAAAATCTTTCGTTTTAGGCGTCATGTCGGATGAAGATCGTCACGAAAAGAAGCGATTGGCTGCAATTTTATATCAAAAATTCAAAAACCGACAGAGCGTCATTAATCCCGGAAGTAAGGAGGTGCCCAAGGTAATTTCCATTCATACCTTAAAATTATTCACAACCCACTAACAATTTCCCTGCACAGGGCAAACCCAACTGTCTGGCCGGCCTCTCATTCCTCGTCACTGGCATTCTGGAATCCCTCGAGCGCGAAGAATGTCAGACCCTGATCAAAGACTTGGGCGGCAAAGTCAGCTCCACCGTTGGAAAGCGTCTCAACTATATGGTAGTGGGCGAGGAGGCGGGTCCTAAAAAACTTGCCACTGCCGAAGAATTGGGCGTGAAGATCATCAGTGAAGATGAATTGTTCGATTTAATTCGCGAAAAATCGGGTCAGGTCGATGCCAACAAGAACGCCACAACAAGTCCAAAGAAGGAGGTGAAAAAGGAGAAGCTGAGTCCGGTCGACGAAAAGAAGACAATCAAAAGCGAAGCTTCGAAACGAAAGCCCGAAGTGGAGGAGATAGTCAAAATTAAAGAGGAGAAAATTAGTCCCCACAAAAAGATTAAGGAGGAGCCTAAAGCATCTATGTCGCACGATATTAAGCCACCGGCGACGACGGCTGCACCTGCATGTGATGAGGATAATATGGCATGGGTGGACAAGTACAAGCCAACAAGTATTAAGCAGATAATTGGGCAACAGGGAGCCGCCAGCAACTGTGTCAAGTGAGTAAATGCACTCAAGGTTTTGATTCTAATAAATAGTTCTTCTCGTGACTTACAGACTGATGAATTGGCTCTCGAAATGGCATTCCAATCATGATGGCAAAAAGAAGCTGCAACGTCCCAATCCATGGGCGAAAAACGATGATGGAAGTTTCTATAAAGCGGCTTTGTTGTCGGGGCCTCCTGGAGTAGGTAAAGTGCATCCCGTACTCAAACACGCAAAACACATACTAAACTCAAATTTCCCCACAGGTAAAACAACAACCGTCTCGCTCGTATGCAAAGAACTTGGCTTCGATGCCGTCGAATTCAATGCATCGGACACACGAAGCAAAAAGCTCCTGCAACAAGAAGTCTCCGAGTTGCTAAGCAACAAATCCCTGTACGGCTATTTTCACGGCGACAAAAAAGGCGTTAACAAAAACCATGTGCTGGTCATGGACGAAGTTGACGGTATGGCGGGAAATGAAGATCGTGGTGGCATCCAAGAACTGATCGGATTGATAAAGGACACATCGGTGCCGATCATTTGCATGTGTAACGATCGAAATCATCAGAAAATGCGTTCGCTGGTCAACTATTGTTACGATTTGCGTTTTAACAAACCGCGAGTGGAACAGATCAAGGGTGCCATGATGTCGGTTTGTTTCAAGGAAAAGTTCAAGATCACGCCGGCGAAGCTTGAGGAAATTATCGCGGCCACGAATAATGATATACGACAGACACTCAATCATCTGTCGTTGTTGAGCGCCGGCAAGGAGTTGGAATTGGGTCAGACGAAGACGAGTGATAATACAGCGAGAAAAGATTTGAAAATGGTAAAATTGCATACGGCACTGTGGGAGGGTTATGTTTTATCGTTTCGCTCTATTTTCAGGGTCCTTGGGAAGTTGTTCGTAAGGTGTTCTCGCATGATGAACACAAAAACATGACATTGAACGATAAAGCCGATTTGTTTTTCCACGATTACAGCTTTGGACCACTGTTCGTTCAGGAAAATTACCTTTCAGTTCTTCCGAAAGTTCCAAAGTAAGAAATCATTTTTATTGACTAAAGTTACTATGGAGACCAAAGCGTTTGGTTGGGCAGCAACCACCGTTTTCCGCTTGGTTTGTCTGATTCTGCCAACCTTGTGCATCTCTTCAGATCCCTCCCCGATCATAGGTACACCACATAGACGGCAAAGACCTGCTAAATTGCGTCCTGACAGGAGCCATTAAGGTTCGATGCAGGAAAGTTGGGTTTCTCTGTGTATGTTTGTGGATGTGTTTTTTTTTCGTCAGAGCATTTCATTTCAGCGTGGTTGCTGTCTACCATCAAAATCCGCGCCGGCATCAAACAAAGCCCAGCCAGCCCAAAGTTCTCCTGTGTCTGCATCTATGAGCATGCCAGATGTGTGCAGTGCAATTGCTGTCGGTAGTGGTGTCATTTCTACTGCTCAGATTTGAGCAGAATGAATCAGTATGACGAGCTGTTCTTTGTTGCTGCCAGTTGCCAAAATGCGGTCGGTCGACTCAGAGTTCTTGAGAGAGATGTCTAGAGATACAAACGGGTACCTTGTTTTTGTAACGACTCAAGAGATATTTTTTCTCTCTTGAATCGAAGGGGATTTTAGCAGCTCTTGGCCGTTGTGATAACGGGTAACTCTGGGACGATTTACATCGAATAACCGGCTGTCGTAGGAGCATTTTTATAGACAACACAAACATCCATGGTCATAGTGGGATTCGAGCCCACGCTCCAGCAACTCAGAGATAGAGTGTAATCTGTATTACTGAGCCACCGAATGCCCAACGGGTAACTTCGTTAGTTTTGACGACACAGTGTACCACCCGGCCATCGCATATTCAGATAACCATTGTGAAGCGGTCAATAGATTAGGTAAGAATAGAGTCCACTCAGAGGCCCCATTATCCATATCGCCTGATGAAACTCCCGATCCCGAGAGCCCAAAAGAGGAACAATGGCTCAGCTTAGGTCAGACTGGTGTTAGCGTCTCAATATACCTGAGCAGCCAGAGCATTTGTCCGAACTGCGGTGTTGCCCTTCATGATGTGCACCACCTGTTCCGATGCCCCGCGCGCCGACCACTAACTTAACTCCGATGGCAACCCGATCGCAGCTGCTACGTTCTTGTCGCGCTTGAGACAATAGGCGAGAACGACACATCCCCAGCCATGTATTGCGATTTCCGCAACGCTACAACAATAATATGGTAGACCACATAAACGACAAACTACATCACTGATTTGATCATTTAATCGTACAATTGCGGAGGCACCTGAAGAGATGCATAAATCACAAATTTAGTCTTAATAGCAATAAGAACTCTTACCAAATACATACATAGAAGTAGTAGTCACCCAAATAATTCCTTTCCAGACAACAAATACCACAACAAGTCGCTCTCACAGCCAACGCACTCAGCCTGGGCGACATGATCGACCGACGTATTCGATCAAACTCCGCCTGGTCACTGCTCCCCGTCCAGGCCATGTTCAGTTCCGTAATGCCCGGCCAATATATGGCCGGACATTTTACCGGACAAATCAATTTTCCCGGTTGGCTCGGCAAGAACTCCAAACGCACTAAACGAAGTCGACTGGCACAAGAACTGCACGATCACACCCGCATCCGAACGTCAGGCTCCAAACTTTCAATTCGCCTCGACTATGCACCATTCCTACTGGACGCCATTGTACGGCCGTTGAAAACTAAAGGCATTGACGGTGTTCCCGAAGCACTTGAAGTCATCAAAGAGTACCGGTTGCTTCGCGAAGATTTAGAATCGTTAATTGAACTTTCAACGTGGCCGGGAAAGAAGAATCCTATGGATTCGATTGATGGTAAAGTGAAAGCAGCACTGACACGAAGTTACAACAAGGAAGTGTTGGCCTATTCGTATTCGGCTATGGCCGGTGTAAAGAAGAAACGTGCCGAGGCCCAGGATGATATGGAAACGTTGGAGGAAGGCGAGAATGAAGGTGTCGTGATTGTTGATGAAGAGGAAGGCGAGGATGATAAGGTGGAAAATGATGCATTGATTAAGGTAACTGTTGCAGATTTATGTACAGGCGGGACTAGTGCTTTAATGGTTTATCTATTTGCAGGCTAAAAAGAAACCGGCTGGAAAGGCAGCTACTAAGGCAGAACCAAAAAAGGCAGCTGCCGGCACGTCAAAGGCTAAGGCTGGCGGAAGTAGGAGTAAAAAATGAATGATGTATGCTTGTTTTGAACGAATTATTCTGGAAAATTAAAATCTCAGATTATTGTACAATTTTCCTTTCTTTCAATTTTTCTGTGCAACTGAGTTCTGAACAACTGTAACTTCCGAACGCGGATAGGTAGAATTATGAAATTCGGAACAAATGGAAGCGCCTAGTACATCTAGAAATGTGTTCAAAAAGGTCGGGCAAAGGGTTCTCGAGTAATCGAAAATGATTGCCCACACTGAAGGTGAAGCGTTGTTATGCGAAAAGCTGTTGATCGCAAGAAAAACAAATCTAAATATTTAAATGGGACCCTGCTTGTACCGTTCACACTGCTCTCTATACGGCCGGCGCCGAGATGGGCGATGATTAACTTTTCCTTGTCAAAAAGGCGTTCTTTTTCAGCTACTGAAATCGCACTGCCGCCGCAGAAATCGTCAACAAGCGCTGTGAGAGATCGACATGAAAGACATGCTTTGTGTTCAGATCGGGTTCGTAGTGGCATGGTTTTATGTACATAGAAATGGATGGGTTGGTTTTGTGTTGTTTGGCGCTGTTTGATGCTGATAGGCGTCTAAGGCCGCCCACACACGAAGCGTCCGATTCGGATTGTGTGCGGCATAATAATGCATGGGCGAAATAGTTAATATTTGAGAAAACTTACAGTGCAGTACAACCCGGTTTGTAGCGTACACATATCCGGAAAAAAACAAATTTCAGGTGGCATTTTGATTTACAAACGATTATTTTAGGAATCGATGAATAGGTCAAAGAGGTAACCTTTGTGGTAACTTACAGTACAGTTCAACCCGGTTTGTAGCGGACGCGTATCAAAAAAAAAATATTCTGGTATATTGCATTTAGAAAGAATTGTTTTAGATATGAAACAGGTTAATATTTGTTCAAACATGCAGTTCACTACATCACGGTTGTACGTACGTATAAATAAATGAGATAGATTCGCAGAATTTGAATTTGAGATGAATTGCTGCAAATTGTTGCAACGAAGGAGTGACAGTAGGCTCATTTGGGGGCACTGTAGAAACATGGAATACAAGTCACAAACAAAAATATTTTTTTCTCTTTTTATGATCATTTGCATCGATTTCCTACAGCAATTTATTCCAAATGCAAACCCCAACAGATTTTTTTGGTGCGAGAAATTGTCGCCCGATATTTTACCACTTTGACCAATTCAACGATACCCTGAATCGTTCTTATTCCAAATGAAAACGTCATCCGAAATGTTTTTTTTGTACGATTCTACAAACGTTACCTGTTTCAGCCAACCATCGACACAAAAAAAAATCCTTCCAAATGCAAACACCGCATAGACATAGAGTAATCGTAGGCTTTAAACTCGGTTGTAGGTACAGCTCTGTAGGTTTTTTTTATACCCACCAACTGCACGGTAGTTTCTACAAATGTTAAATCTGTTAACCATCCATCCACCAACAATTTATTCCAAACCCAAATGGCAAATGGCGATTTTTTTTTTGGTACTCGCATGGTTCCTACCGGGTTGCACTACAATGAGGTATTCTACGAATATTACAAATTTCACTCATCCAGGGGTCGTACGCATTACACAAAATAAAAATATAGGAATATAGGAGAACATACGAGAAAATATAGGAGTTACCCCCCTTGTACCATTTTTTTCATGATTTTCATTGCATTAATTATATTGTAATGCTCGGAATAGATAGTAATTATAAGAACTCGGATACAACAATGCCAGCGAACCCGAAAAAGAAGATGGCTCTCCCCTATCTTCTTGGTCCCGACCGGAATAAACTCTGAAGTGGATAATGAGCTTGGTCCAAATAACAAGTACGCCATCGTTTTTTAACTTTTTTCATAACAGTTTCCGACTTTTTATCAGGATTTGTGTTTCGTTCTTTTTTTAGTGTGCAACTAACGTCAAATTAAAAAAAAAAACAAGGGGGCTTCGCCCCCTGCTCGCTACGCTCGCCAACTCCCGAGGCCGAGGCTAATTTCGGGCGTGGCCGAAATTTGGATACCCTTCGTTCTCCTTGGGCTAAAAGTTTTTTTCGGCCGTACCTATGACTTGTATTTAATCCCCCTCCTCATTCTTTTTCTTCCGTCTTGGCATAAGTTTTGGGCTTGGTTGAAATAAGTGGGCAAAAAAATATTTACTCAGAAAATTTGATTGGGGTTGCGGGAGC
This sequence comes from Microchrysa polita, assembly GCA_949715475.1. Classification (NCBI taxonomy): domain Eukaryota; kingdom Metazoa; phylum Arthropoda; class Insecta; order Diptera; family Stratiomyidae; genus Microchrysa; species Microchrysa polita. The sequence goes on along the minus strand of OX454420.1, from coordinate 86,871,401 downwards.
ATGACCCCACAATACGATTCCATTCGTTTTGAACTTTTTTGTTGCTTTGGCAAAGACACATATTAATTCAAGGTTTTGTGAAATAGGTGCAAAAAATGTTTCTTAGAATGTTGGGGTTGTATGGCCATCTCATGACCCCATGGTCAGATTTGATCAATTTTTAGATATGTTTTGTGTCATCAAGAGAAACACGTTTGTGTGTAATTTGGTTGAAATTGGGTGAGGTTATAAAACACAACGTTCGCGCAACGTTATCTTTAATTTCAAATCAACCGGCCGTTACGGATCAGAAACTTCTCCCTACAAACAGATCCCCTAAGCGCTTAGGGGATCTGTTTGTATGGAGAAGTTTCTGATCCGTAACGGCCGGTTGATTTGAAATTAAAGGTAACGTTGCGCGAACGTTGTGTTTTATAACCTCACCCTATGTTGCACAAACAAAAAAGTTTTTCCTAGAAGAACTTAAATTGGGGGGGCTAGGTTTGTATGGCAACCCCATGGCCCAGTGATCCAATTTCTGTGATTCAAACATTCAGCTCTGTAGCTTTTATAGTGGCCGAGAAAAACGCGCTGCAACAGACGGACATCTTCCAATCGACTCATCTCGTCATGCTGATCATATATGTATACGTTTTATATGGTCGGAGATGCTTCGTTCAATGCGTTACAAACTTCATGACAAAGTTAAAATACCCTTTCACTCTATGAGCGAAGGGTATAAAAATACTTAAAGAGCGACAAACGCTTACCAGGCCTATAGAAAGGAGTGTGGGGTCCAAAACTTTTAAATTCGCTCAATCATGAAAGGAATTGGCTGACCCTGCATTCAGTTCATAATTCATTAAGAACTAAAGAAAATCAGACGGAACAACGATAAAGTCCATAATAAGGCTTTCAAGGATAATTGACAATCACATTATCACTATGGCGAAAAAGTTCCCTAGGCATTGTTGATGCTTATCGCGGGAGTATTGGAAACATTTCATCTCAAAGTAAATGGAAAACTACAAGAAGTAAAGCAATTTTGGCGAAAAGATTCGAAAGGACTTTTTCCAACCGGGGCCAAAATATTATGGTCAATGGTTTTTTTTTTAGAGTTTGTTGTCATTCAAATGCATCTAGTAACCGTTACACTGAGACAATTCCAGTATAAGAAATGTCTGTTAAGAATCATATCGCATTATGCTAATGAATCTATACCAGTTAGGTGATCATTCCAGCAGGATAGTAACTTTAACCACACCTCAGACGCTGGTGAACGATTAGCTTCATTAATAAGGAGTGTAATTTTTTGCTTGGTGAAGTCGTTTGCCGAACTTTAATTTACTCGAAATTTCGGGAAGAATTAAGTTAAAGAATTGGAAAAAGGTATGCTAAAATAAGGACAGAATCACAACGGTTTTCTGGGTATACGATACAATTTGGACCATGCCGTCATACACTGGCCGGCATATGTATTTTGACATCTCATACCCTCGAGCCCCGACACTGGTTTTGTGTAACTAAAGCCAATAACGGTAAATTTCTTTTATCAAAATTAAAGCACATATCAACAGCAATAAATAGGCTTAATATTTTTCCTGTTCCTCTTTCGGGCTCTCATGCTATAGAAAAGAGAAAAGATGGAGGCGTAATTCTGGTGTGGCATAAGTATTTTGACAACATTAAACTCTTTGATTGCACCCCTTTTTCGCAAGAATTGATGCACAAAACATATTTTTATTAGTTCCGGAGTTCCCCATATTAATTTTCAAATAAAAAATATCACCAGTGGCTCGAAAAATAAACAAAAATCAGAATTTCGAAGATTGGTTTGACCATCGATTGATTCAAGCCTCAGTCCTGGTTTACACATTGAATACCTACTATTGAATTTTATTTTATACGGTAAACTGTTTATTACCAAACAAAAAAAATGTTTTGAAATAAAATTAAAACAAATCTTGGCGCTCTCTGAAAGAAAGCGAATGCGAACCCCGAGTGATGAATGAGCCACGATGAAGAACTCCAAGAAAGAAGCGAAATTTAAACCAAATTGTGCCGCAAAAGAAACGAATACAACTTCCGACGATTCAATGACGACCAAAAGAAGCTTTGGACATGGAAACAGTGATTTGAACTTAAGCAGCGTAGGCCATTGTAAGCAATATATCCCTGCATCCTGAGAGTGCCTCCACTGTGGTATTCATTTCATTTTGATAACCAGGTATCCATTTTTCCACATAAACTGGGCATTTTCTTTAAATATTGATTTTTTTTTTGTAAAATGTAATAAAGCAACGAATATTAGCCGAAAAAACTTTTTCCGAAAGTTGCAGTAGCTTGAACTTTTTCCTTAGTAACAGAGGTTTGCTTTTGGTATGGTTTTTAAATCTTTCTTTGGTTTCACTTTATCTGCGTATGCATTAAATTTGCCTTTTTTAGTTCTAGGCCGAAAGTGGTCGTTATTATCTCTGCCTCCGATGGCACATTCTTCATATTCATAATATCCTTTCGTTCAATTAGGACATTTTTCATAAATATTTGGAAGGTTTTTCGGTAATTTTTCGATTACACATCCCATTTCTGTGATGCATGGAATAGTTTTCTATTTCTTTCCTCTTATTCAATTTTGGTGTTTAATAATGAACAGTCTACCTTAGGAAATTCAATTCAATTCCAGCGTCTCCAACCTTTAAACCAGGGTTGAAGTTTGCCTCTACGGAGGCTTAAACCAAACTCCGAATTTCTGATTTTTTTTCAATGTTTCAAGCCACTGGCTACATTTTCTGCTTGGAATTCAAAATATAAACACAAATCATTAACAAAATTATGTTTTATCCATTTTTTTCCAGAGAAATTGGTGAACAATCAAAGATTTAAATATTGTCAAAATAGTTATGTCGCACCAAAATTTCGCACCAATCTGTTCACTTCTTTATAGCAAGGGAGAGCGAAAGCGGACAGGAAAAATATTGAGCATATTTATTGCTGTTGATATGTACTCTGATTTCCTTATAAAAAATTTACCGTTATTCGCTCTAGTTAAACAAAATCAGTATCTTGGCTCGAGAGTACCAGATGTCAAAATACATATGCCGGCTAGTGCATATTATAGTGTATATTTCTTCACATTTATTTCTTTTTATGGAGCATTTCGATTTCTTTTTCAAATTGTTTTATGTTTTCAGTACATGTATTCGAATTTTTGTCGTGCTCTGTGGCCGTGATCGTTCGGTCGCCACTCTGTGAAATAGACACTCATAGAGAAACGAGTTTCCAAACTCGGCACGACTTGTCGCAAGTTTATTATTCAGAAGAAGATGATAAGAAATATTCTTATCGTAGAATAATAAACTAACAATGTGACTAGGAAGTGGTATGGCTGACAACCATATCACACTCCGAATTCAGTTGTCTTTGTAACGTTGATGACTACACACGGTAGTCATCAACGCACCATGCTCCACTAGGAGTTACGGTAATCGAGAGAGATATATATTGGAATTTTTCAAACCCTTTTCTATTAAATTTTTAGCCTTTTTAGCATTTTTTAGAGAGACAAATGAAAAATATTGAAATATATAGGAATAGGTGCAAAATATAGGAGAATATAGGAGGTGCGATACAAATATGGGAAATATAGGAGGAGTACGGACCCTGTCATCCATCATCCGTAACTACAAGAATCCATTCCAAATTTTAACGCTGCCCAATTTTGTTTGTACGGTTGCGCAAGTTTTCACAAGGCTTACTTTTTTAGCCTTTCCATCGATACATACAGTAATTCATTCCAAATCCATATCTCGATTTGCCCTAACTCCTAGTGGAGCATGCTGCGTTGACGACTACCCTGTGTAGTAATAACTAATAATAAACATGCGGCGGGCCATGCCGTGTTTGAAAACTCGTTTCTCTATGAATATCTATATCACAGGGCCACAGAGCACGACAAATCCATATGGTGTCTCATTTTTTCGGGTACGCGTACGCTACGAATCGGGTTATACTTAACATTCAGAGAAATAAACAAAAATTCATCCTAAATACAAATTCCGCCAGAATATTTTTGTTTCATCTGCGAGCGCGGGTTGTGCGACACTGTAAGTTTCTACAAAGGTTGCGTCTTTGACATATTCACCAATACCACACAATAATTCCTTCAAAATCCAAGCGCCAGCCAGAATTATTTTGTTTAGTATACGTTCTCTATAAACTGGGTTGAAGTGCACTGCAAGTTTGCACAACCTCTTCCGCCCGTTCATCATTACATACTTCCAACAATCCATAGACAAATACATACATACAGACTACCAGCATAAAGAAAGTAATTGGAATAGAGATGGACCTCCATATAAAATGAAGATATCTTCCTGTATGTACACGTTACTTACAGCACACACTCAAAGGTAAAATGTTTTTCATTAGATTTTAATTTTATATGGAGTTCCATCTCTATTCCAATTACTTACTTTATGCTACCAGCATCAAACATCGCGAAACAGGTTTTCTTGCCATCGAAACAAAACGCCGCGTCCAGTCCAACTTCGCATTGTATGTGCACACATAGCATAGCAAAGCATCGCCCAGCATAGCAAAACTCAGCGTAGCGCTGTGTGTGCGCGCGCCCTCAAATATTGATCGTACAGGAACAGGGGTGAAATTTTACACTTTAAACGACGGCTGCAACTTCCGAACGCGAAATTTGGAGGAGTTGTGGGCGCCATGTGGTTCTATCAAATTTGGGAAAGATCGGCCAATGGACTCGCGAGTTATTGAAAAAGTCAGATTAGTGAAACTCCTCATCTGTTAATACAAATTTTATTATACTAAAATATTTTTCCGTTTTTTGTTATTTAGTTGACTAACAAAACTATCGATTGCGTATAACACTTGCCCGTTTGCTTGTTGTTGTTTTTTGTTTAAAAATTATACTCAATATAATACTAGATAAATACATTAAATGCATATATATATGTAATTTTTCCATTATAAAGAAATGCATATCGTTCACAAAACATATGTCCTTTCGGCCACTTGCACAAAAAATGTTGCCTGTGCATTACACTATTTTCTTAACTAATATTCATGTGTGTGTGTGTGTGTGTATATGCTATTTAGTATATCGTAAAAGGCTCTTTAATATTTTTTTCACTTAAATCTAAATCTCGTATTGATTTTTTGTTGAAATTGGATATTACGAGAGATTTAATATGCAGCTCATTGACTGGATATTATTCGGCTTTTTTAAAGTTTTCCTGTTGTGATAACAAATGTTTAAACTTTTAGTTTTTTTTTTCGTGTGTAATTTTTTAAATAGTTTTTCTCTAACTATTTACAGAAGACTGTTCTACACTCATTCCATGAACAAATGAACATTTATATGTATAATATAAAGAAGGACAACAAAAAATATACCAACAAAAAAAAGTTATATAAATTGCATATTTTTAGCCTATTTATGATACGTGTGTGTGTTTTTTCGGATATATCCCAAATGGAAGAAATGTCTTTTATGTTAGCATATTTTTGAAATCTTGTGTTTGTGTCGTACTACGTAACACTTCAAGCCATCTGAAAAAAATGGAAATTATTGAAAATATAGTACACAGAGATTGAGGAAAATTTCCCATCAATATTAGAGTTTTAGCATGTCGTAGAAAATAGTACGACATAGTTTGACATTCTATGGAAACATTCGCTTGCCTACCGTATACGAAACAGTATATCACAATTTCACATGTCCCAAGTAGGCATGGGTGTATTTTCGTATATTTCATGTTCTGTAAACAGTCGAAACTGGCGAAATTATTTGTCGTGATTATACACCCATAGCTACTTGGACATGCAAAATTGTGATATTCTGTTTCGTATACGGTAGTCAAGCGAATTTTTCCAAAGAATGTCAAGGCCTATTTGTACTATTTTAAACGACATGCTAAAACTCTCTATTCACTTAATTGAACAGGTCAAGGTAGATTCTCAGATATCAGTCATCAATTTAGGTATAAATTGGAAAATTTTCAATCATAAAATTCATAGAAAAACCTTCCGATGACTGTAACTATGACTGTAATGTGAGAATCGACCTTTAACGTAAAACAAAATGCATCTCCACTTACCTATTATACGTATGATCACTTTCCGCTCTAAAAAAGTACACGTGATTTTTAAACGACAGTTTAAAAACAAATTCTTTTTGCACAGCATCCTGATAGCCGGGCGATCCAACCGAATAGCCCAATAGCGGTAAACTAGCTAAAGCATAATCATCCTGATAGCTCTTGTAAAAGTACAAACAAAACGATGTGAACACGACCCAGAGCTTTTGCCAACCGGCACTATTTTTGAATTTACGCAACAAATAGCCGGACAATTCATTTTCCGCGGCGACGAGATGATCGTTTAAGCCGACGGTGGCGCCACGATGCCAGCATACGTGTAACGCAGTATTGCTTCGTGACGGTGGCATTTTGTTTGCCAGCGTTCCGGTCGTTGTTGCGATGGCCGAATCGTTCGTTGACGACGTATTCGCCGCGCCATTCGTTAGATTGTTGTTGTGACTGGTTGACGGCGGTGGTGGTGGTACTAAACCGCACAGTTCGAGTCCTTCCTCGGATGAACCTGAAATTGAGTGGAAGATAATTAAAGTGAGGTTTTTGGAAATTTGTTTTAAATATCTACAGCGCCCTAAGATGCACTGTATAAACGTATAAATTTGCTTTACTTTTATTCTAAAAATAGCCGCGGGTGTACAAATTATAAAAAGCAAAGGTGGTAAAAATTACGAGGGTGGTCTGAAAAGTTTCCGACCTCAACTCAAAGATGGCGCCACTCGTCAATAAAAGCTAGTGAATATAGTTGTGCATCTTTTAACAGTTAATGACCAAAGTTTCGGCCATTTTGGACGCGCAGTTTTTAGCTGACAGTCGTTTGAGTGAGGCCTGCAAAGTGGGCCTCCGTGGCGGCGATGATCTCCTCATTCGACTGAACTTTCTGCCCGGCGTGTGACTTTTCCAAGTTTGGAAACAAAAAGAAGTCACTCGGGGCAAAATCTGGAGAATACGGTGGATGGGGTTCGTAGCCCAATTCGACCAGTTTGGCGTTGGCGGGCGGAGGTGTGATCCGGTGCGTTATCAGGGTGGGAGAGAATTTTTCTCTTTGCCAAGTGGGACCGTTTTTTCTTCAATTCGGCGTCGAATCGGCCCAATAATTCGGCATAGTACAGCCCTGTGACCGTATTGCCCTTCTCCAGGTAGCCGATGTGGATCACACCTTGTGAATCCCAGAAAACGCTGACCATCACCTTTCCGGCCGATGGAGCAGTCTTCGCCTTCTTCGGAGCACGTTCGCCGGCTGAAGTCCACTGTTTCGATTGTTCCTTGGTCTCTGGTATGTACCAGTGCATCCAAGTTTCGTCGACTGTCACGAAACGACGCAGAAACTCCTTCGGATTCCGCTTAAACAGCGTCAAACACTGCTTTGAAGTGGTCTCACCGTTGCGCTTGTTATCCGGAGTAAGCAAACGCGGCACACATCGCGCTGACAGCTTTCTCATGCCCAAAATTTCATGCAGGATATGATCCACGCGATCTTTTGAAATGCCTACTGTCTCAGCTATCTCCCCCACCTTCAATCGGCGGTCTGCCAATACGAAATCATGGATTTTTGTCACGTTATCCTGCATGCTAACCGTTTTCGGGGCACCTGGATGTGGCTCATCAAAAACCGACGTGCGACCACGTTGAAACTCATTAAACCAATTTTTGACGGTCGCCATCGAAGGAGAAGAGTCACCGTACACAGCATCCAAACGCTCTTTGATTTCGCTGCGCGATTTCCCTTCCAAAAACAAGAATCGAATCACCGGCCGATATTGCTCTTTTTCCATTTTTCTAAAATCAGCGGACACTCCAGCTTTCACACGTGGCCAAAGCAAAACTACGAGTCTGATCCGGCTGAATTTTGGACAGTTGCCGTCTAGAAGAATGTACTACACGATAGTAAATTGCTCTTGCGATACTGACACCATCAGGCGGGGAGGCTGGGTACTTATCAGACTACCCTCGTAGTGAATTATTTTTTTTTCAAAATATCGAAGAAAAAATCTTGATCTCGACTTTCTGAATCGAAGATTTGACAGTCATTAGAACAGGTCGCCAAGAAAGGTAAATTCATCTACCACAAATGCAATCTTTCAACCAGTTTCTTTTCTCCTATTAAAATAAAAAATTGGCGCGACAATCCAATATTGGACTAAAGCCGCAGATGTGTTAGTGACATCCAATTTCCAAGATCTTAACTGCTGGCTGGGTACTCGTTTATCAAATGAGTGATATCATAGTCCGTCACATGGGCCGCGAGTTCAAAAAACACCATAAACTGAATTCGTTCACGGTGAGACTCGAACCCACGACCCTATGCACCGAGGATGTGCACACTGACCACTACACCAACCAGACTATTTACATTTGTGCCTATTAATGAGACAAAAAATTTTTTTAATAGGAAAGTAAATCCTTTCCAAATATACCTTCGGTCTGGGGGAGAAAGCGTTGCTAGCATACATAAATTCGTAAGCGTTCAGATCATCTACAGCACTTTACCTTTTTTCACAACATCTGCAACACCCTTTTCTCGTCCAAGGAAAGAAACAAGAATGTTTTTCAAAACTTCTTCAATACAAACGATTTACGAAAAAATGCAAATTCAAAAACACCATTAACACACACAATTCCCAAAAATATTCTAAATAGAAACATTTCATCAAATTAACCCGAAAATACTCACTGCAATTTTTCAACGATCCAAATGTTATTTGTGTTGGCGGTTTTGTCTTAATATCGGCCGATGCTTTGGCCAATTCCGCTAGCCAAAGTGTCTTTTCTGCCGTCGTTCCGGCACTCACTGTTATTGCACTATGTCCACCAAATATTACAAATGTATTGTGTTCGGCATTTTCCGTAATTAGTGAACGTACCGGAACATGTCCCAGAACTCGAAACGTTTGACTGACGGGCGATTTGGTACCGTACAAAAGAATGTCGGAGAAAAGGAAAAACATTCGTTGTTGCAGGCCACGTTTGGAATGCTTGAGAAGGCAGCCCTGTCGCAAGAGACGACGATTGGGCTGATTGAGTGAATCGAAACCGTTAATGTCGCGTTGTAGCTCGCATAGGAGAACGTAATTTTCCGATTCGGGAAGGACATTTCGTACGGTATCGGCGATACGATTCAGCATGTGTAAAACACCTTGACAGTCGGCACGATCGATATGTTCGTCGGAATAGAATTCAGTTAGTCCTGGAAAAATAGTAACACAATTTAATAATAATGTAGTGAAAAATATTCAATTAAAAATGGAAAAGAAGTTTCAGCTCCGTTTTTTTTTATAGAAATGAACAATAACGATTTTCGGGTTTTCCGAGCTTTCCATTTTCTTTCTGGGCGAAATCAGAGAGGACACAAAAAAATGTTTAAGTTTAGCGTACGCGACTGAGTTGTTGTTGACTTGAAATATTTGCATAGATAGTCGTTGTCTACGAGTATCAGCCATTTGAAAAATTACTGGCGTCAGCCTTCATTTAAAGTGTATGCAAGGAATCAATCAAACTACTAGAGACGCCTCTACCTCCGCGCAATTACAATTTTCAATTTCAATTGTTAGTGATCATTTCTAATTTAAGTAAATAACAACTGCAAATTAGTATAAGAGTTTGTGTAAAATTACATAATTGGAGTTCACACATCATACCTATACAGTAGAGCGTCGATTATCCGAACGTCGATTATCCGAACATTCGATTAACCGAACCAGGCAATCAGTTTCGTTTCATATCACAGACATCGAATTAAATGAAAAATCAAGGGTTTGAAGGAAGCAATCTGCATCGCTTAATTACCTCGATTTTTTATTTTTGTTCAGTTCTAGTTGTTTTAAATGTTTTCAGTGTGTCAACTAGTTTCACATTTGGGCTATTTTCTAATTTTTATCTAAAAGCTCGATTAACCGAACTTTCATTTATCCGAACCACCCTTGTCGACATTAGTTCGGATAATCGACGCTCTACTGTACATCCAATTTTGCTAAGCAAAAGTATGCAATACTCACTTTCAAGCACCAATTGATAATGCAACAATCTATGCAACGGCTTCATTATCAAATACGTTATCGGCAAATAGCAAATTTTCTCCTGTTCAAAGTCCTTGTAAATTTGCCGGAACGTACTCTCATTCTCAAACATATCGTCCAAACGTTCCAATATCTCCCGATGACTTTCGATATATTCCTCATATAACGGCAGCACGGCCATACTACGCAACATCACATCACCAATACGATGTGAATCGTGCGTGCCGCGTCCCTCCCACAACAACAAACGATGCTCCAGATCACGCAAAAATACATTGTGATGTTGTATCATGGCTTCGACTAGTTGGAAAAGTGGTTGCAAACATTCAATGTCTTCGGCCGGCAAACGATCGTGGAACGATTGATTGAGAATGTCCAAATCTTTTTTGTAAGTTCGTTCGGTCATTAGTAGTTCCTTGGCAAGGAAATAGGATTTTTCTGTAGGCCATTTCTGAAAGTAGCAAGGGTCGGCGTTACAGGAAATTTGATTAACCAAATTTTATTGTACTCTTACCCTTATTTTCTTTGGTTCTGCATCGCCGCCAGCTTCGTGATGTGGCCCGTTGCCGTTTGTTGTGGGCCCGATATTATTATTCGCTATGTTTTCATTGTTTCGACTTCGTGATTCGGCTTGGATGATGTCGTAAGTGCCGGCTTCCGAGCGGGAAAGGGATGATGATTTGTCCGAGCCCAGAGTAAGGTCGTAACGATTCGGAGGCGTTGTGACTAATTCACCACGACGATCGAGTGATACGTTCCCGTTGATACCATGATAGTCTGAATGGAAAAAATAGATATCAGTAAAATGTTTATAATCTAGAATTTTGCAAAAAAAAATACAAGTTTAAAAATGTAAGTTTCAAAAAATGTAGTTTGCTTAAAAAATGTCGTAGAAACTTGGATTCAAATAAAATGGTCGCACAATTAGTATTTAGATACATCATTACCGAAATGTCGTAAATGCAGAGGACTATAGAATATTTTGTTAGGCATTAGTGCCTTTCACTTGATTGACTCTGCAGCAAACTGCAGCCTTGTGACCTCCTTCACGTAATATTAGAGTAGAACATATTTACTCTAATGTGCTAACAGCAGCATTTGACACAAAGTTTTCAAACTAGAGATTTTTCTTAGGGGACAGCTGTGGTTTTTGGCGGCAGTTGGACCATTGCACCAACTGACGCACCTTTTTGTCTACGATCGTAGATCGGAGTTTTGCAGTACAACTTTTTCAAGATTGCACCATTTTTTCACAAATTCACGGGACCACTAGAGGCTTTATTGATCGATTGTCGGCGCGTAATGATATTCCTTAAGCTGCATCAAAACTCGCTACCAATTGGCAACTCGCCAAAAATTGGCATTTGTGCCAGTTGGCAGCATACAGACAGGCCTCTGAGTGACAAGCAGGAAAATAAGATATGTAATCAAATTTTCATTTATCACGCTCTTTAGCTCACTTGGTTGAGTCGCACTCTACGATGCTAGTAATCTAGAGGTCCGGAGATCGAATCTCGGCGTGGTCCAAAATTTCCGTACATGTGCAGATAGGAAATATATAGTGCTTGCAACATTATATACACTCCGAAATGATATGCAATGTAACGTTGACTCGAAATTGCCTATAAACGGCTGAGTTAACGCACCATGGCCCCACATGGGGCTATACGGTACTGAGAAGAAGCAGAAATTTTCATTTTGGAGGGTTTTTGAGATTTAATAATTAAAATCGGACTCTGCGCGTTTAAATTTTTATTAGGCCATTTAATTAAACGATTTTACACAAAAAAAAACTAACAAAATTAGTAAAATGGAAACTATGAATTCAATTGAATTGTCAAAGTACCGGCTGACAAATAATTCCGTTTCCATATTGAATATCAAAATTTGACAGCCAGCCAAATGGCATACATGTGCCAAATGGCAGCGAGTGCAGATATAGCTTTAGGTTTACGCAAAAAAGAAACTAGAGGCGACATAGTTCCAATTATACAAAATACACAACAAAAACCGCCCCTATCACTTCATATCCCACACATATTATGAACTGCAAGATTGAAGACAAGTTTGAACCGATAAAGCCAGCGACGCGATGTGGCAAAATTTATGCTCTAAAACTAAAGCAGTGGTGAATGTTTGCGGACCACTTATACTATAAATCAGAAGTTTCCAATATTAAATTTAGAGTTCGCGCCCTTCTTTCGAGGTCTGCAGAGTCTGACGCCCCCAGGAAAATTTCGGCTGAAAATGAAGAATAGTTGTCGCTCTACCATTGAAACATAGGCCACTACGTGCAAGGTTGCAAACTATTCATTTATTTTGTAAATAAATTCTCGAAACTGTTAAATACGGAGACACGATTCGCCATAAGTTTGATTAATCAAATCATTTATTGGTACAAAATCTGCTGTTGGGACAAAATGATCATTATATAATGTCAGCGGACTTCCTTAAGGTACGTTGTCCTCGCCGCGGCCGCACGACAGCGACTCGCTCATTTCATATAAAAACTCGTTTTTCTCTCATTTTAAAAACGAGTTTTTGTATGGAATGAGCGAGTCGCTGTCGTGCAGTCGTGTCGAGGAAAATGTACCTTTAGACAGGATTTTAATCAGAATCGAAGGGACAGCTAAAAGTGGTTTTATAGCTTTTGGCCGTTGTATAGCAACAACATACATATTAGCTCCACTAGATTTCGTAAGATCATCGACTCCAAATTGTTGTCTATGAAAACCCATCATAATTCATAAATCAATATTTGAGTTGTGATCGCGCCCATCCTTTCGTCATGCCTCGCTAGAGGGGAGGCAGTTTTCGGAAACACCGCCATAGATGAATCACTGCCGACTGAAAATGTGATGAATTCTAGAACTCACCCCGAAAGTCAAACCTCGATTACCGTAGTGCGAAGGGTGCATCTTTTTTACGAGTTGTGAAGGTTTTCACTAGCCGAGGTTATAATTATCAAGGGAAAATAAGAAAATACGACACGTAGAGGTTTTTGTTTGTTATTTAACACGTTTACTATCATGGGTCCCATATTAGCAAAACGTTCTTCCCTGTTTACGTATATGAGTCACATGTGACTCATATATGTTTATATTTTAGGTTGCCAGACGTAGTAGTAATGCAAGCTACCAGCGACGATTTATACGATCCTGAAAAGGCAGTAGGAAAATGGTCGGCTTCTCATAACCAACAACAAATTCTCAGTGGAGTATGATCCCCAGTCTGCAAAATGGTGATTTTTTAATCTTCAAGGCTTGCGAGAAAAAATGTTTTTTTTTTTTAAGAATCCTTTTTGGAAAACAATATCGTTCGGTACATACATACGACATTGTTAAGAATGTTGCTCTCCGAGCGATTTCCAGATTTACGGGCATATCGTCCCAACACACATATCTTGCTAATATCGTTCTGGCTGGCATTTCGAAAAGGATCAACTGCCTGACTGATTGCCAAAATCTCTTCTGGTGTATATCCAAATGCCTCAGAAACGACGTTGAGACAACAATTCACTCGGCTTTCTTTTTTTGTGCCTTCAACCATGTACGGAGAATTCCGTGTCGAAAATCGATATAAGCTCTGTTTAATATCGAACGACGTCGTCGGTCTTTCAGGGCTTCGATCAAATGAGATCTCAGTCAAAAGTGATGGGTAGCTTTTTTCATGTGCAATGAACAATTAAAACTGGGCACATTTTAGCTCAGTGAATAAATGCGATGTCTCTACCTCTCTATCCGGTTGATTTATCTAAAATTATTCAAATTCCAATTTGCACAGTGAGGCAGCAAATGGTAAAACAAAACAAACGGCTTCCTCCAAAAATTTATAAAAAATCAGAATTGTCTATCAACTACGAGTTATGAAGAGTATACGATTGAAAAATTACGACTTAAGTGATGCCCACACCGGCGCGCGGGTCAGCGAATATTCGCGGCGAATTTTTCCGCGGCGTCAAAATTGTAACACACTGCGTTGTATGGAGATGCCCACACCTACGCGAATATTCGCCAGTTTTGCAGTATTTTTTCAGCCGCGAATATTCGCTACCTAGTGTCATTTTATTCAAATAATTTATTTGACAGGTGCAGTGTAGTACAACTCGATATTGGTGTACCCAAAAAAGATGTAGATTTGGAATGAGTTGTTTAGGTATTGACCGATTGAGCATTTCAGTTTTAAATGAACTGTTTTATGGTATCAGTGGATGAGTAAAAGAAGTAATATTTATGGAAACATGAATTCCAAGGAAGGAAGGTTTTTACTCGTTGTTTGGACTTACACAAATAAGTTGCCCTATTGTAGCAAGTCCGACGACACCCCGATCGTATCGCTTGGCCGAAGAATTGCAGAGATATCGAAGATAGCCAAAGTGCATAGTACAAGGTTGATCGTGAAATTCCTGTGACCGCCATTTAGGTTGACAACTAACAAAAGCATACATTTTGTGAATTATTGTACTTATTTCGGTTATCCCGACGCCCCTGTGAGCTGCGCATGAAGACGATGCTCCGACGTGAATTTTGTTGCGAGTCCAGCGACACATTGATCGATTCGTTGGACTCAAGGATTCTAAAAATATCGACGGAGTTCCGAGTAGTACGAAGCTGATTGTGAAATTGCTCTAGCCAACATCCAGGTTGACGGTTATCTCTGGCCACCCTGTTCACTGACCGGAAAAATAAAGAGGATCCGATGACCCTTTAGGCAATTTTTGGTGACTCACCGACACACCAAAGGATTGCAGAGATATCGACGGATTTCCGAAAGAATGCTAAGAAAATATATACAGGGTGTCCCGCAACTGGTTAGCCATAGACCAATGGTAGACTCTACAGGATGTTTTAGGAAAAATGTCGCCAAAATTATTTCTCTAGCTTTTACCGTTAAGGAGTAATTGCCTTTTTTGTGATTCTTGTCAAAAAGCACGACTATTTTCTAGCTTCCACTTTAGCCAAATCAATGTTTTTCATATTCTTCTGAAAGTACACAAAATTTCCAATAAAAGGACATATCGAACGTTTCGAACGGTTTCGTATCTTCCGAGATACGACGTTTTGAATTTTGCAGAACTGTCAATTTAAACTTTTAATGTCAAAATTAAACCCGAATTTCGTAACGGTACATTGTAGTGGCAAATCTGCATAGTTGACAAAAGTTGGCGTAGTATCTTAGCTTTCGAACGGCATATGAGAATAAAGCACAGAGTCATCCAGTTTCTGAATAATACGTATAAATGAAAAAAAAACTATAGTCTGCAAATGTACCAAACCGACTTCAATCTTCAAGGAAGTAAAATTTTTACATCAAGCATAGACTTGGTTGCTATGCATTATGGAAAAATACTTTTCGCTACTGTTGTAGATGCTACTTTACTAATTATAACGGTAAGTATAAACAAATTACATTTCTTTTCGTGTTTTTGACAAGAATCACAAAAAAGGCAATTACTCCTTAACGGTAAAAGCTAGAGAAATAATTTTGGCGACATTTTTCCTAAAACATCCTGTAGAGTCTACCGTTGGTCTATGGCTAACCAGTTGCGGGACACCCTGTATATTCGATTCAAAACAAGCACAGAACAATGTTCAAGCTTTGTGTCTTCTCTATACGATATGACTAAACGATTCGACGGGCACAAGATAAGATGTAAACAGTTTCCGCGTACACGATAGTCAATTCAAACAATGAAATCGAACACTGCCGCAACTTTTTTTAGGGTACGGTATAACAAGGTTGTACTGCACTGCATATTTCCATAAATTTGCGCATGTCAATGATTTTATCCTTAGAATAAGTATAGACATGGATAGGTAAAATGTCGAATTTCACGTTAATTTCTTCCGCTTACACTTTTACATAATAAGTAAAGACGCCGCGTTATTTTGATATAGTGCACGAAAATTGCAGCAAGATTATAAATGTCGAAATAATTGTATTTGGCCAGTTGTTGCAGTTATTCTCTATCATGTCTAAGTTCTTTCCTTACATAAATCGAATATCTTTTCTAAGGCAACAACATGATTTCAGCTGTGAGTTGACAGTACACAGTGAATTATTCGCGCCGCGCCGGTGTGGGCACCAAAAAATGTGCCGCGAATTTCGTGACGCGTTGGTGTGGGCATCACTTAATAGAGACTATATGGTGTACAGAAAAAATAAAGAATTACCAATCCACAAGTTTGTCAATGTCTGAGAGAAAAATAGCAATTTGAGTTTGAGTTAAGTAAATGTCGTTTATAAAAAACCAGCAAAGAGGCCTAACGGGAAAGTTTTAACGAGGGGTCGCTGTATCCCTACAATTTATTGGTGTTGTAATGAACTTAGCAACTAAATTCTGAATTTATGAAGAGTTGATTGGAATCATTTCGTTCCATCTCTATTTAATTCACTTGCCAACATTTTCAGTTTAAACTTTTAGGATTGGGATTTGATTACCGAAGGAAGGAAAGGAAGGAAAGATCAAATTAGGTGTTCCTCAAGGTGGGGTTCTCTCTCCCACCTTGTTCAACATCTACATGGCCGGTCTCCCAACACCTCCGGAAGGCATCGAAGTTATTTCCTATGCCGATGACTGCACTGTACTCGCCACGGGAGCGGATAGGGATGTCATGCGCGAAGATCATCATCAATGTGGCACGATAGCCCGACGTCGGGCCTTGGCCGCCTGACCGAGGCTTTTGTTTCAGGTTTCTTGACTTAAGTTTCTTAAGTTTTTCTTAGGATGAGTTGTCGGCCCATCGCCAAACCATGATAGGGTTTAATCGTTGAGTAAAGGCCATCATGGGCATGCCTCGAAGATGCTACTTTAGTGGTTGAGTTAAACGTTTTCTGTCACCTATCACGTTAAGTAACCTGAGACGCTGCAGATGTAAATACAGCACTCAGGCGCAGCGGTGCATCTTCCAAATGTCGCATCAAATGTTTTGACTTAGCCGTTAGAGGTTTTACCCACTACCGTTACCGGGGGGCGCCCGCGCGGAGGACACATGGAGAAGTCTTTTGCCCGCGACTAGAAGCCTTTTTTCATAGCAGAAACTTAACCATCTCAGCGTCCAAATCGTCTGCGACCTTCCTTACCACCTGGTGAGGTGATTGTCGGTGGCCGGTTGGGGTACGTATTGGCAACAAACCAGTTCCTACTGTTGCAAATCCAAAAATTCTCGGGCTTCACTTTGAGAAAATGATGATTTCAGCTCATCACGCGGAAGCGGTATGTGAAAAGATGCGCAGTAGGAAAAAAATTCTCAAAGCACTGGCTGGTAGCACCTGGGGCAAAGATAAAGAGACTATGCTAGCCACTTACAAGGCGGTGGGTCGAGCAGCGGCTGATTTTGCGGCGCCAGTTTGGTCACAAGGTCTCTGTAACACAAACTGGAACAAAATCCAAGTCTGCCAAAATGCTGCTCTACGCACAGCTACAGGATGCCTTCTGATGTCTGCCCAGGACCACCTACATCAGGAGACACATTTGATGCCAATACGTGACCACAATCGACTACTTACAAAACAATATTTAGTAGGTTGTTATCGAGAGGATCATCCTAATCGTAACCTTATGGACAAAATTCCCCCTCCACGCAACATCAAACGTGGCCTTCGTGACCTTGAGAGAGAGGTCCAGGGTTACAAAAGGGATCCTTTCGATGAAGATTCATACCGGGCTGCCATTGCAATGATTCACACTGAGGAAGTGAGTAGGTCTATTGCGAGTTTAGGTACGAACAGAGTCCTCTCAGCGCTCCCACCACCTATTTCGTCTGAGGAGATTAGGCTCCCGAGAGCCACCAGAGTGACTTTAGCCCAACTTCGGTCAGGCTTCTGCTCACGCCTCAATTCGTATCTATCACGCATAGACCCAAATATACAAAACGTATGCCCAAATTGCGCTGGCATGCCACATGATGTAGACCATTTGTTTCAATGCCCAGCTGCACCCACTAATCTCACCCCCCTCTCACTATGGGAAAACCCCATTGCAGCTGCCACGTTTTTGTCCCTGGAGATTATGGACGAAAACGACGACGAACTATAAATCGAGTCCGCTGTGTATCTACAGCGGTTCACACCTTTCTGTACCGCTTAAAGAAGAAGAAGAATCACCGTTGTACGGAGAGATGCAAGTTCAATTCTTGATGCAGACACTTTTTTTTTTTCGTAGAAATAAACAAATGGGATGGACAACTGGGACATGGCAGGTCGAATACACATACAATTACGAAATTGTGACCTTGTCAGTCGACGCCCAATTTTTCTCAAGAAGTAACAACTAGAAAAGAACAGCCATGATGTGACTCTATAGTAATAAAATTATCAATAGCCGCGGCTTTGCGGTTTAGGAGAAGCAGTCAGCATTAGGGTAGGCATCTAACTCCCAAGTATTTTTTCAACGATTTTTAGGCTTTCCTCGGAACGAGGAGACGATATCCGCGACAAAAATTTCTAGTAGTCCCACACGACCACGGCCGCTACTAGATGTGAAGATGTGAAACTTAATTGTTAATTGCAATTTCAAAATAAAATTGCAGAGCGTAAAATGTTCTGAGGAGTTCAATTCAATTCGACAGGTGATAAATTGTTAATAGGGTGTGGAAATTCAGTTATTAAAATTTATCGGATAGTGAACATTCAAATTGCAAAATTGAACACTATTCTTGCTAATTAAAATTTATAAAACCAAATCATAGTAAGTAAAATACCAACATAATTTACGATTCTTTACCAAGATTGATTACCACCATTTTCATTTCTTTATTATATCTAATTTAATAATTGTATAATATCGCCATAAGTATTCATAATATTTCTTTCTTCCTTTTTTTGTCGCATTACAGGTCATATATTTTCCATACTTTTGATTTCGATTTGAATTACGCAATAGTCATATATATAATAATAATAATAATTGTAGCTTTGTTTTCATTTTATAGAAAATTTTAGCAAATCGTTAAAATTTAACATTTACGACAAACTTCCACGTTAAAAGTTACAATGACGTAAATGACAAATTTATGGCTAGCTAGAACTCTCTATTGTCTCAGCCCTTTAGAAATTACGATAAACATATTTTCTTATTTTTTATTAATTTGAATAAAATAGAATGTTTATAATACGATTTTGTTGACTACAAAATTATTACACATGTATACACGGTATGTTTTTCGTTTTTGTTTTATTTTGATTCGCTCGTAATTATAATAAGACATTCTCCAGATTTTTGTTTCATGACATGTAAAATATTTCTTACTTAAAATAATATTGAGCAAATGATTAGCGATCAAAAGTTCACTGAATTTTATTTTAAATCAGCTGTTCTTTGAGTTACAATATGAGCATAGACTAGAAATACGTATCAAAGACAGTGAACGTGCTCAAATCAATCGTAGTTTTAAATTTAATAAATGAAATAAAACTATTCCAATACCATTTACACAATTTTCAAAAATATGTAACAATCACTCAAACAGTTATAGGCTGTCAATACTCCTATTAGATTCAATTTGTACAATTAACACTTATTTAAATGACAATTATTACGATTTTTAGTTTTAAATGAAATTTATTCGCGTTAACATAATAATACACATTATACATTTTATATACGATTAAACGTTCATATTTTATTTCATTTTAAAAATGTTAAAAATTCGCCTATTGGTTCCGTTTCGTTTGGAAAAACACAAAAATATGTTTAACATGAGTGAACTTGTAATATTGCTTCGACAACTTGAAGACATTTTAGGGGAGGACCCAGTGTGTAAATGGGGTGTATGAAAATTGATGGTTAGGTATAATAGTTGGAGAAACACATAAGTAGCATGTGTATATACTTTTGATAAAGATTGCTATGTATGTAGTATGTTTTTATAGTTTTAACAAAATCCATATATGGAAGACACTAACATAAGGAAACTTTCAGTTTCACGACGAAATTATTACAAAAAATAAAAAAGTGTGCAGAAGAGATTTTTCAAGATAGATCACGTTTGTTCTGTTAACATTACTCTCGTATTGGCATAAATATTATTTTACGAGTATGTTGTACAAATATTAACGATTTTAATTTTTGTATTCGTAGCCAGATAATAAGTGTTAATTTAATTATTAGAACGAACGTTAATTAGATGCGTCTTGAAAATACTGCAGATATATGTAACAATAACAGTAAAAAACATTTATTATTTTAATTATACATAATATTAAAAATGAGTATGATCACAAGAGATGTATTTATAGTTATTATATAATTATATAGGAAATGAAGATGGAAATCCATTTAGAGAGCATTTATATTTATTTTCTTCCTGTAACAATAATAATTTCTTAAAAATCTTCACGCTTTTCATAACACGATCGCTCTATATCTTTTTTTTTTTGTTGCGTATGTATTCTTATCTAAAATTTACAATTTTTTTCTAGACTAATTATAATAATTTTTATACGTATGTATATATAATATATAGTAATGCATAATAATTATATATTTTTTTAAAGTTCCTTTCATTTATGTAAGTATGCATATAGTTTTCGAATTAGTTTTTATTTATATAATGAATCTTTGGCCAGAGAAATTGAAAATGTACGTTGCCAATAATAATAATTTTGTTATAAAATAATTTAAATTATTTTTATTTTGTTTTTCGTTTTTGGCATTTTTTGGAAGAACTTATCATATGAACAGACAAGAGTTGCCTATAAGATTTGAGCGTTATACCATTTACCGGACATAGTAGTAGAAAATTTATTTTGGAAGAGCACGATATAACAAGTAAAATTGCGTTTTTTGACAAAGGAGCAGAACCCGTAAAATAGATAAAAATATCGGCAAAAATTGCGTACGATGGTCAAGTTCAAATAGTATACATCTAGTTAAATTTTGTAGATTTTTTAAAATAGGTGCATTTTGAACAACCTAGGCCCGGGATCAGCAAACTTTTTAACCAGAAGAACCACATTTGGCAATTACCCATTACCATTACTATTCTCCAATTAATATTTTCTTTTTACTCACATCGTTAAAAATTCCGAAATTTCCTGGTTTTGTGTAGTAACATAACGGTAAATATTTTTGTAAATAAATAAAATGTCACCATTAGACTGTGTCTACCACCATCTGATTTTGATCGGTATCCTTGAAAGCAACTTACCCTTCAAATTTATTTACTTTGGAAATTATAGAAAAAAGTTCCATATGTGTAATAAATGTTTTCCAAGGATAATTTTCCCAAGCCTTTTGACGTTCCGACAATCTTTTTTGAAACTAAAAAATCAAAAAATGGGTTAAGCCGCCGATTCTGCTTATTTGAATTTGCATGCTCCGTGCTCCTCAAGGAGTTAGGGTACAAACAAGAAATACCCTTGCAATTGTCGAAAAGAAGTCCATCTATTACAAGTTTTACTTCAATTTATAAATTTTCTTGATTTTGAATTCTATGAGCAGTGGCGTTCTCGAACACAAAGCGGGGGCCCTTTCTTTATACAGTAAAATTTTCAATTTATTCGATATCCCAATCACCGTCACCGTAAATGTTTGTGTTGTCTTTATAAAATAAATGCTCCTCCTACGGAAGCCTGAGTCTGTTTTTCAATGTACGTACATCATACTCATTCTTTCAATGGCCAAGATGTACCGAAAATTCCCTTCGAATCAAAAGGTAAAAATTCTCTTGAATTTCCGAATCAAGGTAACGATTTTTCATGAAAAAAAAAACAATTTCCAAATAAGGTAGACGAATTTCCATTACATGTATTCCACACGAGATTCCTTGTCAATTTGACACGAGTTTTCAGTTCAAATTTTCGAATTTTCAAATTTGTTACTGAATTTCCATTACAAATTGAAGACTTTCCAAAATCGTATTGATGAATTTAAAATTGTCGACTTTTCATTTCAAATTGACGAATTTCAAAATCTTGTTGACGAATTCCCATTACAAATTTTCGAATTTCCATTCCTTTGATATTGACAGAGTTGCATGTTCTTCTTCTTCCTTGCCTCGTTCTTTATACCGCTCCATGGTTTCGCGTTGCTCGACCTGCAGTGTAGGCACATCGCCCGTTTTGGCGATAATATCTCAGCATATTTCTACAGGCAGCTCTATCTTGGATCGTGTCATCGCCGAGACCAATGCGTTGTTGTTGCTTTTTCATTTGACACATCCAGGTGTTCTTCGGTCTGCCTCTGGCCTTGGGTCCATCAAACATCAAACATCAAGTTGCATGTTAAATTGACGAATTTTCCAGTTCAAATTGACGAATTCTCAAATCATGTTGACGCATTTCCATTACAAAAAATAACGACTTTTAAAAACGTATTGACGGAATTTTAAAATCGTTTTGAAGAATTTTCATGTCTAATTGACATGAATTCCCGTTTCGAATTGGTCTTGATTTGCCAATTTGAAATTGAAATTTGTTAATTTGTAATGGAAATTAATCAAATTGGTAATGGAAATTCAACCATAGCATTTTTCAAAATTCATCAAATTGGGATGAAAATTGGTTAATTGAAGATGGGAGTTTGTCAGTTTGTAATGAAAATTCACGCCACTGTCTGTGAGCTTAACTACTTCCTAGATACTAGCATGTAGTCACCGACCCTCAGAAGCAGTCCATACGCACACGTTTACCGAATCAGCCAGCAAAGTTACACTGTTCGACAACAAACCGGACCGGACAATTGTATTTCTGCCATATTTTTTCATAATAATTGTATTCATAGGCCTTATTCTCCAATGAACGGATCTTAAGTCCTTCCCCGAGGTCATATTTGTCCTCCTTATCAGACAATTCCCCCTCTAAACCGATCGTTTTTAGTACTGAATGGAACTACACCGAAATTACAGTTTACGTAACGGCATGATAAATTAGGGTCAATTCTAAAGTTTCAGCTCACCACACCAATAGTGGAACTCCAATTGGATTCTTTTTTCGTATATAGACTATTCACCGTAGAAAGGGGCTGGGTGTGAATTTTGTTTGTTGAATGCACTAATGGATTCCATCCTTTTAGTTGATTTCCATTACCCCTTGGATCGCGGAAACGGCAATATCGGCCCAGTCCCCCATTGCATTTTTTGTCAACGGTTGGTTGTATTTCTTTACCCTCGCCCGGTATTAATTACCATCATGATTAACCTTGTTTTCCGTTTACCGATATCACTACATTTGGGATAACGGTGTTGGTTTCACGCGGTAATTCAGAGCGAGAGAGAGTATAACAAAATATAGAGTATGCCGTATGCCTCATCTCTGCCGATACCCATCGATTTCCTCATGCTTAGTGTTTATTACTTGCATCCAAATTCTAATCGGAGATTTTGGCCACTAATTTAGTCACGACGCCGACTGATTGAACAGTAAAAAAAACTCATATATTCAGGTTGGAAAATAACCGTTACTTTTGATGGGAATCAAGCAGGCTTGATGTCGTTCTACTTTGTGATCAAATATTCAAATTATCAAAATTTCTGGGGTGCTTTTTACGGATAGGGTTTGGACAAGTATAACACTGGGTAGGGTAATGCAATTTTTTTACTTTTAAGAATTCTTTGAATTTATAGCAAAACCAATATGTCAATCATATTGATCACTTGGCGTTTTGATTTTGCCAGTTTTTCCTTTTTAGATGCACGGCGCAGCCCAGTGGTCCACGGACCCGAAATTACTGTCCAAAAGTCCATAAAACTATTATTTCAATGTTTCAGGTTTTTTAAAAATTTGAAAATTACTTAGTGATAGTGGGAATCAATTTAATTCTATTCTCGTGATTTTCAGTGAGAAATATCGTTTGTTAAATATCTTGAATGCCACTGATTAGCTGATTAGAACTGATTTAAGATTTTAAAATTAAAACATTAGGGATGAGTACAATCAACGCCATCTAGATATATTATAGCCGTTCAGCTGCCGTGCTCTGTGGTCACCACTCTGTAATTTAGAGAATCATAGAGAAACGAGTTTTCGATACTCGGCATGGACCGTCACATGTTTATTATTCAAAATAAAATAATAAATTTTCTTATCGTAGAATAAATAAACTAAAATGCGACTAGAAAGTGGTAGTGGTGACAATCGTAACACACTCCGAATTCAGTTGTGGTCGAATCGAAACGTTGCAGCACCAGCACCTGTTCTTTAAGGAGTTAGGGCCAACCATGAAGTGCAACTCAGCTGGAGAATGACGCCGCGGTGCTCACTAAATTGACATCTGACGTCATTATTGTTTAGAACAAGGCAGTGGAACTAAACCAACTATGTTTAACTGGAAACGATGAACCACACCAAAAATCTTCCCGGATGGCAGAGCAACCAGTTTTGCCGATAAGACGACGGTTGTACAAAGTAAACTAAATTAGGTAACAGTTCCAATCAAATAGTGTTTGTAATGGCGGTAACTCAGTTCCGCGCCCGAAAGATTATCATGTCGAAAGCCACTGATTTATCGGGGAAAATAGCATTGATTTTAGATTTTTCACGTTCAAGTGGTTACATGGCGGCATTACTATTCAGACGGCGGCGTTGGTAAAAAAAAAATTTCGAGCAATGTTTCTACCGTTAGTAAAATTTATATTAAGGCCAGATAACCTCACTAAAGCTTTTTTCTGGTATTCAAAAATTTCACCTCTATGTTTAAAATGAGTCAAGTTACTCAATGGAGCATTTACAATTTGTTAACTTCACAGTAATGAAAGTAAACGGAAATACAACTGAAACTATTATTTTTATTATTTCCAATTTTCCCATTGAGTTGGTCTGCAAAAAGAACAAGGTTGATCCCGGAAAAACAGTTTTTCTTTGTGTTTCCCCTCGATTTTCGAATTTCTTCCGGGATTTAAGATATTTAAAGAAAACATTTTTGGATGCATCAATTGAATAGACCAGATCAAATGACTTTGCCCCTATGGGTTCTTTGCTGACATCGTTGAATTCGTGTCATGTGCCCCTTACCTTGTAATTTGCTAAATACGCCACTGCTATGAGGTACTCTTTCTGACTTGTGTGACGTACCCTAATTTTACAATTATATTTGTATGACTGAAATTTAAATTTTACGCAGTCTACATCAATAAATTACAAATTATAATTTACAGAAATTATTTAACTACACAAGAAACATGGCCCATTTTTCCATTTCAACAAATATAAAAAGGGTATCAACAATTTGTCTTGTTCACGGCATTTCGCGCTCTTAAACTCATAAAATGCCAAATTTAACAACGTGAAACAATTTAATAATTTCAAGATGAAATAACGAAAAATATAACTCATAAAATGAATCTTTGTTCCTCTTTTTGACACCATATTTTCGTTTCCATTCAACAATTATCTCTTTTCTATAATATTTCCTATTGTATATTTTTATATTAAACTCTATTTTAACTACACTAAATATTATTTCATAAAGTAGTTTTATATATGTTTTTTTTTTTATAATATTGATATAAAAACAATGTTAATATTGTGTGTAAAATACAATAAAACAAAAAATAAATAAAATGTTTCTTTCACTTAGACTATGTATTTGCGCATATAAGATAAACACTAAAAATGGCAATTAACAAATTCTCTACGCTATAATATTTTGGATTTTCTAACAGAGTATTTATGTTTTTTCTTCTTGTTTTTAATACACATAAAATACTTTGCCTAAATATAATTTATTTTAATTGTGTAATTAAAAAAAAAGAAACAAAAAACAAAATGAAGAATATAAATTCACATCCTTTGTTTGGCTACATGTTTCTTTAGTTTCTGTTGCAATACTATTTGGCACAATTTTAATATTAATTTAATTTTGCGCAATAAAGACTATTTCGGGAAATTTCGATACATATAAGCAAAAAAGTTTTTTTTAATTTCTGAATTTATTTGATGCAACGTATTGAAATGTCCTCCAAAAATTTCTATCCAAACATATTTTCCTATTGGCTATTATAACGTTGTGGAGTTTTATGCCAAATATAATTTATTTCCTATTTATGATTAAGTGCTTATTTTTTTTGAATTAAAAAAATTCGAGTTAATTGTCTATTCATGAACATATGTATATAAAAAAAATATTCGATGTCTAAATCAATGTTCTTTTTTGCTTCGATTTTTTCTGTTTGTTTCTTCTGATTCTTAATTTTGACACATTTTGCGATTGACTTGACCGATGCAAATCTTTATGTTGACGATGCTTTGCGGTGAGCTGTAGCTCGTTTTATTTCACAGTTCTTTTGACGAAGGACCCTTTTGGCCTGTCATTGCGGGGAATCGCAACTGCAGTGCTTGTTCGAATTTTCCACTTTCTTTGTTATTATTTAAATAAACATTTAAAAAATACCGTTTATAATCAACGAGAAAAACTATAGAGAAATTCTTTAACAATGGTATTTCAGTCTCAAGGTGTCGTAGATTGATTTTAAAAATTCAATCAAAATGGAAAAATGCAATCCTATCTGAAGTGTCCTCCAGACAACAATCGATTGATGTATAAGGGTTGTCACTACAGAAAAAAAATGTTTTCGTTTTTTTTTCAAGCTCAAGCTTAAGCGGAGGGCGCATTTAACTTTTTCGTATAAAATTAAATTCATAAGCGCGCCAATTTCAGTAGCACCCTACAATCGATAATATTTTAAAATCCGTTCACACTCCACACACCTCCCGTCTAATTATCACTCCCCACATCGGATTCATTGTGAAATTGATGTGGCGGACGCACCCTTACACGTCGCTCACCATACTCCTCCTGATCCGATTCATCCTCGATATTCTCACAATCCGATAGGAAATCGGGATACGGCAATTCCAAATCTCTCTGACGATATTGCCCATACGCTGTATACTGCCGCATATCAACACCAGCAACAAAACTGTCCTCACTCGAATTACAAACATCGTCTGACAAGCCGGCTTTCGTTTCCGCGCAACTTTCATCGGGAGTATACTGGCCACCTTCATACTCCATTTCATACGGATCCGGACCCGATTGGGTATCCTCTCGTCTAAGCTGACGCTTTCTCTGCCGTTGAGGCTTTACCGGTTGCACGGGAATGTCACACTTGTACATGGGGTTTGTTATGTGCCCGAGTCGATCGTATCGCGGAAAGCCCATTTCATCGACATTATCCGTCATATCCAAACTTTCAAATCCACCCGAATACGATGTGCTCGGATACGGATGATATTTCAAATCCTCATATTCGTCGGTACCCTGTTCTTGCTCCTCGTCAAAATCAGGATATTTGTTATCTTCATGACCCTTGGATAGATCCGAACTGCCAGAATCAATTTCCGGGAAATATCCTTCGGAACATTCTGAACTCTCCTGTTCGGTAAGCACATGCTCGGATGAGCGTGATGATGGCTTCTTGGCAGGCACCTGACGCTTTTTACGATAACCACGTATTCTCATTTTTGGATCCTGTTTGCGAAAGTCCATAGAGCTGTCCGTATCGTTACCGCTCGGTGGACTTTTGTTCTTCGTTATTGACGATTTTCTGGGCGGTTTTTGGACGACTTGCATGGGCGGCGACTCGGAACTCAAGCTACTCGAATAGTATGGCGAGCATTTGATCAGTTTCTCAGGACGCTGCGGCATGGGCGATGAATTGTCTGTATTCGTTGATGCTTCACTATTTTGTGTAGCAGTGGTGGTCGTTGCGGTCGACGAACTTTCCACGTATTCCTCCTCAATTTTCGGGAAATCGGTCGACGAGCTGAGCAAGTGTTCGTGGAACGAATGTGATTGCTTCATCTTGCTCGATTTATATTCTCGAATTTGAGATTTTGACAAAGTCTTATCGTCATAGCTGTGATGTTTGACCAACGGTCGTTGTTCATGCGGTTCCGGCGTATCGTGCAGAACAGGCATTTGCTGTACTTGAGACGTTATGCTGCCGCCAGGAGTGTATGGAGAAAACTCTTGACTTTGATAACGCTCTGTGAACTTTTCGCTGGGTCCGTACAATTTCTCTACAAATGATTCACTTTCGGATGAGATATCTTGACTTTGATAACGCTGAGACATAAGCTCAAGTGATCGTCGTTTTCTCGACGCATCTTCAGGCAATCCTTTGTGTTTTTTCTCTTCCATGTCAACGATGCGCGGTGGAGGAATTTTTACAGGACGTTCAGTCGATTTCGATGGAGCCGAAGGCTTCTCTGAACTGCTTTCGTTTGAGCCATTTCCCGAAGGTTTTTTGTGAACTGCTGGCAAGTTTTCATCACTCGGCCATTGTTTTTTCGTCGAGTGCCCACTTCCACTGCGTGGCTGTTTGAGAGGAACGTATTCAATGCTGGAGCCTCGTTTCGACGATCTAGTTTCGACAGTTTGGGGCGAATCGGCTCCCGCCACAAGGGTTCGGCTACTCGAAGTCGACCATTCGGTAATAGTTTGTGCCATTTCCGTTAGTGTCAAAGTAGTATCATCACTCTTCGTTCCCGATTCGGTGGTTTGTTTGTCTGTATCCGAATTCGACAGAACATCGTATCGAAGTCCTTCCGACGATCCATTGTCGCCAGAGAACTTATTTTTGCTACTCGAAAAGCTCGTACTTCGATCATTCAGGCTCTCCGTTGACTTATTGATAGAGCTCAAGCTAGATTTTGTGTGATTCGATTTTTCACTACGAGCCCCACCCGAATGATTGGACACAGCCGAAAGGCTATCGGAGCCAGATAAATTTGCATACTGACGAACAGTGTTAGTGCCTGTCGACCACTCGGATATACTCAGACCAATTGAGGTATCCTCTGAATGAGAGCTATGCGTGCATTTCTTATGCTGCAAGCCCATTCGCACTGTCCCGTCCAAATCGGTTCCCAACGAGCTCGTTTCCTCCTCCGAATGACTCGAATGACTGCACAATTTACACGATCCGGTGCTCAGCCGATGCTCAAAGTTTCTACGAATCACCGTGTCCTCCATATAGGTTCCACACGATGCCGACAGTATATCGTCGATGGAAGTGTCCGAATTGTTTGATCCACGCGAAAACTTTCGTACAGTCTCGAGCGTTCTAGAGTCGTCGGGCGAAATTTCAATCTTAACCGTTCCCGGGCAGAATACCTCATCGTTTGAGTATAAGTCCTCTTCCGATAGAGGACTGTGCGTGTGAGGCGATCGCGTCGGTTGTGATATGATGACCATATCCGGGCCAGCCTCTTTCATTATGCTTTGACTTTGCAATGATTTCGATGCTGTGCAACAGGAGACGTCGAAAGGCGCTGACAAACAACTGGCCGTACTCAAACACGTGGGTGGTTCATATCGAGTTTCTGGTTGACCCGAGGACATTAGATAGGCAGTGTCCTCATACGGCAGACAAATAACTGGATCTTTAGCATCCGGTGGGGGGAGATCGGGAATTTCGTCTACAAGCTTGAAATCTTGCGACTCGCTTGGACCCTCATCGGTCAGTGTAAACGACTCAATCATAACCTGACTGGCACTTTGCGGTTCGCTCACATAGAATGTTTGAATGTTCTCAACAACAGGAACATCGACCGCACTAGAGGGTGGTGATGGCCATTCAACCGAATCTTGTGACTGGAACGATTGACTTCCTTTCCAGCAGAAACGCTTAGGTGGTGGCTTATCTAACTCCAGATAGCCGTATTCGATGGGTTGTTCATGAACTGGTACATGATCATAAGGAATCTCTGGCAATGGCCAATCTTCCGAGTCCTGGCTTCCAGCATTCGATAAACACATAAGCGTGGGCTTTTCACCATCTTCGCCAGGCCTCTCGGAAACTTGTGTTACTGAAAATCGTCCCGTTACCACGGTCGGCGACTTGGGCTCTTCACTATGTATAATCGATAGCCTTTCGCCTGTTGCTGAGTCGCAAGGAATCTCCGGCATTTCAGCCGATGTTCTCCTGTCTGCATCAGAGATATAGGCAAGGTTGGTATTGCTGCGAGAGTCGGAACTCAAGCTGGCCTGATGATCGGTAGATGCAGCCGATTCATCACGTATGCTGGCCGAATGTGTTGACCCCTTGCTGATATCATCCTCCATACTTGATTTTTCAGAGTTCGTGCTACGTTCGGAGATTCGAGATAAAGTTCGACCTAGGGTGAAACCGGAACTGTATCCCAGAATATCGGTTGGATTGATTCCAATACCACCGATTCCACTGGTCATTGACGGATAACCGAAAGTGGTAGGGAAGTCATTTAATTCGTCTTGGAAGCTAGAGTCGCTCTCCTTCTGTTCGTCGGGTGATACCTTATTTACCTCACTATCAGACGAATCCTTTGGCATTGACGGCGCTTCGAAGTTTTCATAGGTTTCTTGTTCGGGTACATGCCAATTTTCGTCCAGACTTGAGCTTCCCGAGCTTTCGATGGGGAACGGTTTCCATGTGGTCTGCTGTTCTCGCTGACCGAGTTCACCACGCCTCTGTGCCGCACCCAGTGACCCCGAGCTGCTTTCCGTCTCAAAAGAGCCACGACTTTCAACACTCAACGATCCTTTTGACTCAAGACTTGACTTCGACTCCAACGAGCTTCCGTTCGACGTCTTTAGATGTTTATCTCCGCCGCTATCCTGGGGAACACTACGACAAAGCTTTTTATGTGCACCACTCGTTCGAGCGGGTTTGACAATCTTCGGAATATTTTGAGCCGATCCGCCTGAGCTTGATTCGCTATCGTCTCGTCTCGGTGCAGACTTAATGGGCACATCATCCGCATCGGGGCCTTGATCCAGCTCGGATCCGGAGCCCAAGTCAATCGGACATTGCTTCTCCAAAGTCGGCGTTGATGTTTTACGAATTGGCGACTTGATGGGCGCTTCTTTTGGCTCCACCTGCTCCAAATCAAGTTTCATCATCTGTTCACGAAGCTCTTGACATTTTTTCTCTTCTGAATCACCAAACTCTTGCGATATGCCGAGCGGACGAGCAATAGAGCAGCTAACGCTGGACTCCTCATCCAGTGAACTTTTTTCGCGACCACTAACCGACAGGCTCCAATCGTGACGACTTGTGCGTTCTACTTCCTTCACAGGGCTCGGCTCCTTTTCACCACTGGTCCATGAACTGTCCGAACTCTTTGATTTTTCACTGCCACGCTTGGCCAATTTTTTCCTGGCGACAATGTCCCGTTCGCCGTCGGGTTCATCAAACATAGGTGGGGGTGGAGGTGGTGGGGACGGTTCCTGTGGAGGCTCCTCTTTTGGCGGAGGTGGGATAAACGATTCGATTGGAAATCGTTCAACTTGCGGGCTAATAGCATCCGGTGGCGTTACAATAATATTCATTTCAGATGTAGGCGTGATGGATCCGGATCCCATAAAGTTGATATCCAAATTGGCATCGTCCAAAGTTGCTTGTTGCTCCAGAGTTTTTGGCTCGTTTTCAGACATGTCCGATCCAATGTATTCGTCGCATTCGACTGTGATCCAAGAAGTTGTTTCGTCACTGCGACTCCTCTCGAAGCTTAAGCGATGGGAATCGTGTGATATATGCAAATGCTTGTGCTCTTCGGCTGAGAGGTCGTCCTCTTCCAGCGACGGCTCTTCGCACTCTATCGTGGGCACCCGATGACCGTATTCATTGCGTTCCGGTTTGACGTCACTGGCAGAGTTCAACGACTCATCGCCACTATCACCGCGAGAATGTTTTCGGCTTGATACCTGCGATTCGGATTCCCTAGTCTCCATCGATGAAAGGGACTGACGTTTGAGAAGATCTAGGGTTCGTCGCTCCGAGATCACAGCTTGCATGTCAATCTCTTCGACCACTTGTTCCGGTTGTGAATAAATTCGACGTTCATGTGTCGACTTTGATTGACTCTTCTTTTCATCGAAAGACGAACATTGAGCGAGTTTGCCGTGGGATTCCTTAACAGCACCTTGTTTTGCCGCATCAGCTGATGCCTCATAGTTTCGATCTAAGCTGCGAGTTTTAACCTCCGGTCCGAGATATTGATGCTCCGGCTTCTTATCCAAACTCTTTGACTTGCCCTCAAACTTTTTATGCACGACTGAACCTTCGATTTTCTGCTTAAGCTCCTGACTTTTAGCAATCTTACGCGGCGATTTGATGATCATGTCCTCGCCAACGTCACTCTTATCGCCCTCCTCGAAGGACTTATTGCGATCTTCAAAACTCCGATTGGCTTTATCAAGCTTCTCCTGACTTCGACCCTCCTCAAAGCTTCGGCTGAACTTGACTAATGAACAGTCAAGCTTTCGTGGCGACTTGGCAATGAGTACGTGATCTTCGGCTTTACTTTTAAATTCAGTTTGGATGATTATCTTGTCGCCTTCTGTTTTGACGGATATCTTGTCTTCAGGAGCGGGGAATGGTGGAAGCTGATCCTTGACCGGACTAAGCATGGTGATTGTTTGCTTCATGGCTGATTCATAGAGCTTTTGTTGTCGCTCCTTTCGCTTAGCGATATCCAACTCAGTTTCTTCGTGTGACTTGCTTTTGTCTTTACTCAGCATTTTCTTCGGGTCCTTTTCTAATGATTTGGGTCGATCTTTTGAGTTTGTCTTTTTCATAGAGTCCTTTTTCGACTGCTTTCCATTTGGGTCGTCTTTTGACAGCTTTTCGGTTGATTTGGTTAGAGATTTGCCGTTATCCTTTGAACCGGAACGGGCTTTTCCCTTGGTACTTTCCACACTACTGGCTCGACTAACGCCAGGCGATGTTTTGCGAGAGCTATTCGCTGAACTGAATGGCGACCGATCAAGCTTATAGCGGGGAATGTCAAGAATCAAATGATCGCCGCTTTTAAGCTTCATTTTGGACTTTTTCTTCTCTTTGATTTTGACACTTTGCAGAGTGATTTTTTCGATAAATTGCAATTGATTGAGCAGACCTTGTTCTTCTTTGTCGATTATAACGGTGTGTATTAAGGAGCTGCTACGAGAACGGCTAAAAATATTGTTTCCCGACGGAATCGACCCGGCACACGATTGGACGCTGTCTGCCTTTTCTTCATCGATGGTCTCTTCGCGACTAAGAGGTTTCTCCTCGAGGATTTCACCCTCTTCCTCAAAACCAACTGTGTCGTCTTTCGATGAGTATGCATTCATGGACGGCAGCTTGCTTAGGGATATCACAGGAGCGTCCAAGCTTTTGGCTCGACGCCCCGACGTAGGCGAGTCCATGGTGGCCCTTTGTCGTTGCAGAGAAGCAAATGCTGATCCCTCGGACAGATTGAGCCGAGCGTGTGCAAAAAGGATGGGCGCATGCCCCTTCGAACGCATAATCAATGAAGAATCGATTAGATCTTCAATCAATTTGGCCTTAGCTTTCGAAAGTTCGGCTTTGTTGGCCTCTTTCTTTTGATTCTTTTTCAGAGTGTAAGCTATATCGGAGTCGGAAATTTTTTCCTCGCGACAAGTTTCATAAACGTCATCATCCCCTCGAAGCAATTCAACCGACTCCAAGATTGGTGAAGGAATGTGCTCGTTTTTTTGATAGTCCCCCGTACATTCGTCGTGTCGCTTTTTGTTCATAAAGTTACCTTCGTCTTCAGAGCTTGGTATGGAAATAGATCTCTCTGAAATGCGACGCAACTCAGTAGCGTTAGCATAGGGTGGGTCTAGCTTTTGGGTATGATAACGATTCTCTAAATCGGCCAAACGCCGGCATTGTGGTGGAGAGCCCTCTATTTCGGTCGAGCTCATAGTTTGGCCACGGCCCCACGCTGCAGACATAATTTTACTGTGCTCAATTTTTAGAATAGGTTCGATTTCTTTGCGCGATTGAGGTGGTGAGAACTCTAGTCGTGAAGGAATAGCCTCAGCCGAGCCGAAAACGTCGTCCGAATCAAGACTCTCATCGTCCGACGAAAATGAGGTTATGCGAATCTTGCCCTTGTTTTTAGACTTTACATGCTGTCTACCTTTGGGGATAACACGCGGCTTATTGACACGTTTTGACGGAGCGGCGAGTTCTCTCTTCAAATTCTGAATTAGCTCAAGCTGCTTCTGTTCGAGCTTGGTTTTCTGTTGCTCTCGCTGCAAGCTTTCAGTACGCGAACTCGTAGCTGAATCGCTTTCAATTTGGCTCAGTTTGCTATTAAGTTTTTCCATCAGCTTGGGATCCATTAGCTTGGTTATGTCACGTTTCGGACTGGATAGTTCGATTGGTCGTGCCGATTTTTCTACTTCTAAAGTAACCGGGTTGACTTTGGACAGATCAATATTCTGCGTAAACAGAAACTCTTGACTCTTCTCCGGCTGAAGGTTGTCCAAAATGTCAGGCAGAATGTCGGCCGCCAGCAAATCATCACGCCTACTATCGACTTTGGGTGATTTTGGTGACTTTGGCGATTTGGGTGATTTGGGACTTTTAGGCTTTTGATGCTTCTTCCCATCCAGTGGCGACGGAGCTGTGCCATTCATTATGTGACGCTTGTGCAGCACGTACGGAATATCCTCTTTCAAAACCTTCGGGAACCGTTTTTCATAGTCACGGAAAAAACTTTTCGGCATCTCGAAACCGGTGATGGGAATATCGGCAGCTGTTATAGGGACCTCATAGCTTTTGGGAATTTCGAAATTGCCGTAATTCTTGCAGAGCGGCGGAGCGCTGGGGATTTGTTTGTAAAAATAGTCTTCATCGCTCGAATCGGCCGGCGTTAAATCAATAGATTTCTGATGCATAAGCACATGACGTCGCGAATTGTTGCCGAGTCGCGACCGATTGGCTAGCGAATTGGGATCACTTTTAGTTCGCTCGACAGTAGCGTGTGTGTACGTATGCGGAACTAGGACTCCCGAAATTTGTGTATTGCCATCGATTAAAAGTTTCGGATTGTATTCTTCAAAGTGTGTTTTGGCAATCAGCTCTTCCTTACGAGTCACCTTCTTCGAAGTGGGCGTATGCTGTTGTTTATCAAATTCAGACAATAGTTCCGGTGTCAAGGGATAGTCTGGACTGCGCTTACTTTTTTCGACACAAGGAGGCGTGTCACCCATCGAAGTGCTTCCCGTGAGCGATTCAATTCGATCCTGATCAAAACTGAAAATATTTTCACTATCCGATCGACGACGGAACGCTCGCATTTTTTCCGCTTGCAAATCGTGGCCAGACTTTTCCCCTTCTGGACTGTCCCAAGTCTGCACCTCTTTGGTTTGTCGTGGCGATTGACTGGCATCCGGTGAACGGCCAGTCATCGAACCAAACGACTTGGCGTTTCGTTCAATTTCAACATTTTGCAGGCTGATCGAATGTACGTTTGAAGTTTTGTGCGAACGATTCGACGGGAAGGTGGAATAGGTATCCTTGTTGTCGTAGAATTTGGTTTTGTTCGCGGCTTTTAATTCCGACAACAGACTGTCGTGACTTTTGACCTTAGGTCGGCCATACAGACTATCACTATCGATAGGCTCAGCTTCCAAGGACTTATCCAAACTGTGCAACGATACTTTGGCATCGTAGTAGTCGCTCTTCGATTCCTGGCTGGAACTCTTCTCATATGATTTCTTGTTCGACAAGCTCTTGAGCTTCTTGCCCGTCGTCTTGGGCATTTCGTAGTTTCGCGTAAGACATTCGCCGAATGATTCTTTGGATTCTTGACTAGAAGTTCGCGAGTTTAGACCAGATTTGGTTGTATCTCGTGACTTTTTGCTGTCTGTGTGGTACAGACTGTCACGAGACTTCTTACTCGAATCTGAGCTTCGTGAAATTTTCGTTTCGTAGAAATCACTCTTCGATTCTTGACTGGAAGTTCGCGAACCCATGGCCTTCTTAACCTGTTTGTAGAAACTCCCGTCTGACTTTACGCATAATTTTTCGCGCGGCAAATAACGAGGATCTTCCATATCCCAAATTTCATTCATCAATTCTACAGCCGATTTGCATTTCACGTCCAAAGCGGATCGGTATTTGCCGAATTCACCAACGCTGTCGTCATCGCTCGCTATATAATTTCCCGAATCGAGCGAGCATGATCTCGCCTGTTTGGCGTAGAAGCCTTCGTTGTCCGATCTCTCGAGCAGCTCGTAGCTGTCATGGGAAATGTCATCCTGTGACCCAGTGAATTCCAAATGATTGGCAAACACTCGCTTGTGATGATCAACAGTGGTGTAAGTGCTACCCGGGTAGCTGGACGAGTAGACCTTAGCGTCGCAGAGGGGATTGAAGTCTTGCGTGGCTTCAATTGAATGGTTCTTGGTCATGTACATTGAGTGACGTGCATCATCATAGCGCGTGACAGGCGAATCGATTCGAGTAAATGCCAGGAATTCCCGATCGAACGCGGTCATAGGTTTCGATTTTTCACCCTCTATTGAGGAGAAATCATAGAGATCCTTGCACGACGAGCTCTTCAGCCAAGACTCTTTGCTATTCTCTACCGTATCGTAAAGCTCGTTATCCTCATAACTTTCCTTGTACTGAACCGCCGAGTAGAGGTTAATGTTGGACAATTGGAACTCCAATCGTTCGGAAGAGTTTTTCAAACGATCGAGCGGTGAGACTGAAGAGCTTCGATCTTCTGTAGTCGGAACCGCGGAGACATTGGCGTAGATTTGAGTGTAGCCCGGTCGGGTCGTGGAAACCACCCGATTGCGCAGATTGCCCATAGACTGATGTGTCAAATAGTGACTGTCATACGAGTCCACAGAATCGACTCCAGACAGCTCAGAGCTCCGCGGAAGAGTGTGTGAATGTGTCGCTCGACTCATCGAATGGGAGCTCTGCGATTCAAGGGAATGTGACAGATAGTCGTTGGTTGTGGTCAACGATTGACCGAAATAATCAGACGACGAATCTTTCGGATGATTCAAATCATTGTGATTGTACGCATGTCGGCTTGTGGTAGTAGCGTACGGGTTGATATAATAGTCCCGTCCACTACCTTCACCGTCCGAAAGCAAATTCAAACTTCGCTTAGTAAGCGTGTACTGAACAATGGATTCATCGATGAATTCATCGCTCAAGTGTTTATCGCGCGCCTTTGTCTTAGTCTTTCGATTCACCGTTGCGTAAATATCGCGTTCGTTAAACGTATGGCCCAGATTATTTTCAACCGGTTGCGTAGATTCGGTTGTGGAACTACCCTTGGACGAGGCCAAATTCGGATATTTGTAATGGCACAAGTCATTTATGTCAGCATAGATAATATGATCAGTATTCTCATCGGTTGTGGTCGAAGCATTTGTAGTTGACGAATTAAGTAAACATTGTTTAGACATCGAATAATTGGTATTGCTATAATGGACTGGGGTGGCATTGCGTTCCATTAGCTGCTGCTGCAGCGATTGGACAATACTCCCCCGGCTGATGATAGATCGGTCCGCTCCCATCAAGTCCATATCCACTTCCCCCGAAATGTCCTCCTCCTCCTCCTCCAAGTCCTCCTCCTCCTGGGCAGAGTTGTTGAGATCCGCCGAAAGACCCACCGATTGTGTGTATTTGCTGTTGATGCTGCTGCTGGTGTGCGAGAGGGGTGGCGAGTCCGGCACAATGACACATGCCTGCGAGCCCACCGAGACCAGATGCGGACTGTTGCTGCTGCTGTAAGCCGAGCGCGACAATTGGCTGAGACTCGGACCTGGTGCGAATGAAAGAGCAGTGAAGAGAGTTTGTGTATTAAGTCCGATTAGGGGGTTTAGGGCCAATAAATAAACCGTGAATACAAACCAATAATAATTTGGATGTTTGGAAGGAAGAAAAGCGCTGCTTAAAAACTGAAGAAAATCCTTGGGATTCACTGATGATCATGCAATGATTTAAAACTTCACTAAAGAAGCTCGAACTGAACCATGCGAAAAAATGGTTGAAACAATTTAGAATCACGAATTAAATTATATTTCACTAACGGAACGTTTCCACACAAAAATATACGTTTTTTACAATAAAACTGCAACGAAAACGCTAAAAATAATTGAAATGGTGGACACTCTAGTCATTGTAAAAACTGAAATTCAAATAATTCTGTTCCAATTAATGGTACTATTGATGTGCATCTCTTCGGGTACCTTCGCACTGCATATGTACGACCAGAGATACCACGACCAATGCAAAGGCACATGAAGATATACATCGTCGAAACCGATGAATAAACTATAACCTGCACCAATCATTAACAAGATTCGACGTTTGTAAAAGCCGCACTCTGGACAAGAGGCCAGAGGTTTATTGCCACGCTAGTGGCAGCCAACCATCTCAAACAAAAGGAAACCTCTTTAGGCTTATCTCAATCCTGGCTCACAAGGAAACAAAAATAAAACGTAAAAGATTTCGTTGAGTGTACAAAACTAAGGCGGGGTTTAATTTTTGCCTGCACGAAAACTGAGGTGGCATTCTGTAAGGCGATATGCGACAGTCACTTAATTTTTTTTTGTAACATCTAACTCTGAATCTGGCAACACAATGGACCTGGAATGGCTGCGTACCACAAATGGTAGTTGAATTTAGTCTTTACGTTCGCAATTTCACGTTTATTATGTCGCTAGAATTTAAGTGAGAGGATACGGAAAAAAAAAATACAGAATGCCTGCTCTGGTTTTATCATTCGCACGATGTTACGAAAGCTTGTTTGACTGTACATTTGTTGCCCACAGCATAAAAAATAAAGCATAAATTAAATTTTAATTTAACGATTAAATAAATTTACTGCTACGCCATTCAACTATTGAAACTGATTAAAATGCAACCGAAATTTTGGTTTGCAGTGAAGTGAAATAATTGAAACCAAAACCACGCTACGATAATCATTTTGAAAATGCATTTAAAATATAAGAGATATGATTGTTGCAGAAACTTACCTGAACTGTGACCGCCTTGATGCGCATGAACCCGATCTGGACCGCGCACACTGCTGTTGCTGCTGGGGTGGCTGGGCGAAGTCCATGTGCCCGGCTGTGGCGGGGATACAGATCGGTTCGAATTCATGTGGTCCGATCCCGCTTCCGAGCGGTGTTGTTGAACTGCCCCCGTCGAGCATGGCGATTCCGGAACATAGTTCGTCGTCTGATAAATCTCCACCTGGGCTGCTGTGACCTGTAAACGGAAACATTTTTTTTACCGTTAGTTAAAATTTAGTTAGAAGGATTTTGCCACTTAGGACAGTAAGGATACGAGCGATTTACGTACATGAGATCGCATGGGGTCGGTATGAATGTCTTGTCGGCGATCCAATGAATCCGCTCCCTTCCTCGTCTGAGAAGGCGTCATCGAGTCGGTGCATTGATTGTGATAGTCCCAATCCGCTGCTACATTAAGCACATAAAAACAAATAGAAGAAAGAAAAATACTAAATAAAACTCATCAAATTCAGAATTGTTGTTTAGATTGTGCAATTAAATAAACCAGTATGACAAACGTGCCAACATCAATTTCAACATAATGTCCGGGAAGTATTTTCTTTAAAATAATTTTTTTCATTTTTATTTTGGCTACTTTTTACAAATATTTTATACTTTAACTGATTCACAGAAAATCAACTTCCCAAATTATATTTTGAAATTTCATTAAGGATAAGTTTAGACAAAAGAAGGAATTAGAGGAAATGCTATGTGAAGAAAAAGTAAATATGGAAATGAAATTAAATAATTAAATGCTAATGAAAATACAAAGAAAAAAATCAAACCAAAAAAAATACAAACCAGTCTCAATTGGTAGGAGGGGATTGACTGAAATGCTGGAATTCACATATGTATGCGATTGACTTCGGCTACTCGCATGTAGTGGACCTTGTCGGAATGACTGAGACCTGCAGCAAAAGAAAAGACAAGAGGATGATAACCATATTCAAATGCTTAATTTTAATAGTTTTTTTTTCAATTAATTTTCATTTTGTGTTTTCCTTTTATCTATCGAAAATTGGGGCAATTGTTTTTATGTTATTACTGGATTTAATTTATCAACAGATTTTTTAAAGTTAAAGTTTAAACGTCGATTCGTTGACACGTCCTTAGCCTACAATATTGTCATAAAAAAGTGTGATTCGAAAAAGGTAACGGTAAAACGATAAGCAACACATTAACGAATTTAAAGTGTTGGAAGAAAATCGAAATAGAATTAAATTGTAGAAAATTCGTATGAATGTGTTTTGAGTAACGAACATATTGGCAAATATGATCAAGCATTTCACAAGTAACTATATAGTGTAGTTCCGAGGTGATTTCAGATTGCAAAGTGTGGTGGAGAAAATTTTTTTTTTGTTTCTTATGTTTTTTGGGGTGCTGAGCTCGAATCCGGAGCTTCCCACCAAAATTTCGTTGCGGAACAGGATCAAAACCGCGAAAAAACCCAACATTTTCGGAGTTTTCCCGTTTTTTTGTTTATAACTCCGAGAGTGTACATTTCTCCGAAAACC
This sequence comes from Microchrysa polita, assembly GCA_949715475.1. Classification (NCBI taxonomy): domain Eukaryota; kingdom Metazoa; phylum Arthropoda; class Insecta; order Diptera; family Stratiomyidae; genus Microchrysa; species Microchrysa polita. The sequence continues at coordinate 86,831,011 of OX454420.1, read as the reverse complement.
TGTCCATAAAAATATTAGAGAAAACATAACTGCGGGTCCAACGCGCCATTAATCATTAAAATGTGTTAAGCGGTATTGCTACAATTGATAGTCATTTTTTGGCGTTTTTTGCAATTTTGACCCTGTTTTGCAACGAAATTTTGGTGGGAACTTACAGATTCAGGTTCTGCACTCCAAAATACACAATGTGCAAGATAAATGTAACTTTTACGACCAAAAATGAAAAACCGTTCAATCTCAAAATGTTATTCATAAAATGGAACTATGTTAAAAATGGCAAATTTAAATTATCCACTGTAGTAATACCGCTCAACAGATTTTTAATATTTATTTCTCTTTGGACGCGCAATTATGTGTTCTCTAAAATATTCATGGAGAGTTTTTCGCAGAAATAAATAGTTGCAGAATTAGGGAGCGAATAACGGAAAAACAGCAAAAAATTTAGGGTTTTTCACGATTTTGACCCTGTTCCGCAACGAAATTTTGGTGGGAAGCTCCGGGTTCGTGCTCAGCACCCCAAAAAACATAAGAAACAAAAAAAAATTTGTCTCCACCACATTTTGCAATCTGATGTACTAGGTTTATCACGTAGTAACTACACTAATATAGGAATTAGCATGATTGGTGTTTATGATAAAAGGTTTTGGATATGTATTTATGGAAAATGAAAATGAGCTTGAATAAACAATGTGTTTGAAGCCGTTGAAGAAATACAACAAATACTAAAATCGGTAGAGTGCGATGACTATCATAGTGTCCCGGCTGTAACCTTAAGGCTGCATTCAGACGAGACGGTTCGTAAACCCTTCTTGCATTTCTGTGTTCACACCACGACATAATTGAATATTCGAGGACGGAATCGTCTACATTATATAACAAAAATACAATCAAACGTTGCCGTCACCCAATACAGGCTTGAATGTTGGATGCAAATCAAAGGCTTTGTGCTTTCATGCATTTATTGGCGCCTGCGACATTTTCTCTTGTTTGCTTCGTGTGAACGCTTTTGTTTTATTTTTTAATGCTGCTAGGTGACCCGATGAAAGCTTCAGGTGAAATTTTATATCGAATCATTCCGTCTGAACGCGGCCTAATAGTTAACAATTTTAAATATAATTTTTCATTGTATGAATCAAATGTATAAATTGCGATGAATGTGTATGTGTCTATTGTTTTGACTGCAGTTCTAAATAAACATGAACTCAGTTTTGAAAATGCATGAAAGATATAAAAATCACGTTTACAACCTACAAATTCGATATGGACAACGACTTTTAATTTTTATTGATATTTAATTTATTTTAAAATTAGTTATATAATTAGAGTTGATTCTGATAATTTTGTAATTCGGAAACAATGAAATTTCGTTTCATTAAAAAGATCCTCTTTTCTTTTCTAAAGCTCTTGTTCTCTTTCTCAGATTAATTTCATGTTTGTTATTCATATCAAATCATTGAAAATAAGCGAAAAGTGGAACTACCTATTAATTCTAGTTTTTTGCTTACGAAATATATGAAATAAAAGAACGAATTTATAATATTGAAATTAATAAAGAAGTAACGATTAAAAATTATTTGAAAAAAAAAATATTACAGCGCAAAAGAAAAAAATAATTTTGTATTGGTTTAAAGATGGCATATGAGAGAGAAAAAAGGTTTTCACTCTTCGAACGTGGTTTTTATAACTGTGCGTTTATAACTGTATGTAGTAGATTCACATCTAGTGTACTTCAGTGGTGAATCGCAAAATGCTACTTATCACGGCAACATAGCGCATGGTTTTCCTCTGTGGAAAGCAAGAACACGGCACTCAATCGATACAACAGGAATTTTTGTGGCATACGCTGCGTTCCAATTGATGCGATGCAGGATGTCCCAAAAGTCAACGGCAAATGGGCGTAGCCAAGGGAAAGCTGGGAGGGGCTCTTGCCCCCCTCCCTAAACGATGATCAAGTTATTTTTTTCTTCTACATATTTCTACATTATAAAAAAAATCGGTGCACTACGACTGCGATATTTTAGGTCGTTACAATGGGAGTTTGACTCATGGAATGGCACGACAAATTTCGTACTGCAAAATAAACAACTGCGTGTAGTTGGCGCCAACTTCAGGGTTTCTTCAGATCGAAACATTTCAGTGTCGGTGACTCGGGAAACTAACAAAATATCATCCACACATTGCTACTGAGACTGCAGTCTCGAAGACGAAATTTATGCTCGTGCTTTTCAGGCCTTTTATATTTGGGACTTTGATATAAGATCCTGCAACCCCTCGTTTCGCCTAGACTCTCGAATCTGAAACGTATCCCTTAGTGAAACCCTGAGGTTTCGCAATGATCTCGACAGATAAGGTACGGCATAAAAAGCGAAAATCGTAACCGAGTTGAATTTAATAAGGAGTAGGGAGTTTATCTTTAAAAAGCGTTCAAAATCATTCTAGACTATTCTTTCTTAAAATGCGACTTTAAACTTTAAGGACTGACAATAAACAAAATTGACGGGAAGCCTTAACTGTTGTTGACGATTTTAATTGGTTAACCTCCTTAAAAATTCCAAGATACAATCATGAAGTTGAACAAATGTTGAGAGCTAAATCCTGGCTACGCCCATGAACGTCAATATCTGGTGCCCGTTACAAAAAAAAAACATATTTTTAAAATTTTCCAGTTACGTATTTTTACAGTTATGTATATGCAGCTAAAATAAGCCGCTTCTTCTGATTTTGTATGCATTGAAACTTTAAAAATAATTAAATTTTAATTTTACATTATAACGGCAACAAAATGTTCTATTAATTGCTGTGCAACTGAAAAAACAACGGATTTGCTAGAAATTTGCATATAAAGATATGCAAATTTCTAGCGAAGCCGTTGTTTTTTCAGTTGCACCAAGGTCAAACGGTCAAATTAAACAAAGCAACAAAAACATTGTTGTTGGACGGTGGATGTTGTATGCTCAAAAAATGATTTGAGTTATCCACCGTCCAGTTTGCCCATAGTGGGACAGCACAATAGTATGCATACTCCAGCGAGTTGCGGCACACAGAGTGCATTTCGAGCCGGTTTCGAACTAGTATTACATGGCGCGCTGCAATTCTCATCAGATGCCTCTACGTATGCAGCGCGTCATGTAATACCAGGAGAGGCATTACCGGACTCAACCAGGCAAAGGTGTACGATCCTCTTATATAGGACACGAAATACACCCTGGTATCGAATCATTTTTAAATGGGGCTAGGCAATGGCTAGCCACCGATTCGATACGGCCGCGTTTCTGAACTATGTGTCAGAGAACGGGTTTAAACAAAGCAACAAAAACATTGTTGTTGGACGGTGGATGTTGTATGCTCAAAAAATGATTTGAGTTATCCACCGTCCAGTTTGCCCATAGTGGGACAGCACAATAGTATGCATACTCCAGCGAGTTGCGGCACACAGAGTGCATTTCGAGCCGGTTTCGAACTAGTATTACATGGCGCGCTGCAATTCTCATCAGATGCCTCTACGTATGCAGCGCGTCATGTAATACCAGGAGAGGCATTACCGGACTCAACCAGGCAAAGGTGTACGATCCTCTTATATAGGACACGAAATACACCCTGGTATCGAATCATTTTTAAATGGGGCTAGGCAATGGCTAGCCACCGATTCGATACGGCCGCGTTTCTGAACTATGTGTCAGAGAACGGGTTTAAACAAAGCAACAAAAACATTGTTGTTGGACGGTGGATGTTGTATGCTCAAAAAATGATTTGAGTTATCCACCGTCCAGTTTGCCCATAGTGGGACAGCACAATAGTATGCATACTCCAGCGAGTTGCGGCACACAGAGTGCATTTCGAGCCGGTTTCGAACTAGTATTACATGGCGCGCTGCAATTCTCATCAGATGCCTCTACGTATGCAGCGCGTCATGTAATACCAGGAGAGGCATTACCGGACTCAACCAGGCAAAGGTGTACGATCCTCTTATATAGGACACGAAATACACCCTGGTATCGAATCATTTTTAAATGGGGCTAGGCAATGGCTAGCCACCGATTCGATACGGCCGCGTTTCTGAACTATGTGTCAGAGAACGGGTTTAAACAAAGCAACAAAAACATTGTTGTTGGACGGTGGATGTTGTATGCTCAAAAAATGATTTGAGTTATCCACCGTCCAGTTTGCCCATAGTGGGACAGCACAATAGTATGCATACTCCAGCGAGTTGCGGCACACAGAGTGCATTTCGAGCCGGTTTCGAACTAGTATTACATGGCGCGCTGCAATTCTCATCAGATGCCTCTACGTATGCAGCGCGTCATGTAATACCAGGAGAGGCATTACCGGACTCAACCAGGCAAAGGTGTACGATCCTCTTATATAGGACACGAAATACACCCTGGTATCGAATCATTTTTAAATGGGGCTAGGCAATGGCTAGCCACCGATTCGATACGGCCGCGTTTCTGAACTATGTGTCAGAGAACGGGTTTAAACAAAGCAACAAAAACATTGTTGTTGGACGGTGGATGTTGTATGCTCAAAAAATGATTTGAGTTATCCACCGTCCAGTTTGCCCATAGTGGGACAGCACAATAGTATGCATACTCCAACTCAAATCATTTTTTGAGCATACAACATCCACCGTCCAACAACAATGTTTTTGTTGCTTTGTTTAAACCCGTTCTCTGACACATAGTTCAGAAACGCGGCCGTATCGAATCGGTGGCTAGCCATTGCCTAGCCCCATTTAAAAATGATTCGATACCAGGGTGTATTTCGTGTCCTATATAAGAGGATCGTACACCTTTGCCTGGTTGAGTCCGGTAATGCCTCTCCTGGTATTACATGACGCGCTGCATACGTAGAGGCATCTGATGAGAATTGCAGCGCGCCATGTAATACTAGTTCGAAACCGGCTCGAAATGCACTCTGTGTGCCGCAACTCGCTGGAGTATGCATACTATTGTGCTGTCCCACTATGGGCAAACTGGACGGTGGATAACTCAAATCATTTTTTGAGCATACAACATCCACCGTCCAACAACAATGTTTTTGTTGCTTTGTTTAAACCCGTTCTCTGACACATAGTTCAGAAACGCGGCCGTATCGAATCGGTGGCTAGCCATTGCCTAGCCCCATTTAAAAATGATTCGATACCAGGGTGTATTTCGTGTCCTATATAAGAGGATCGTACACCTTTGCCTGGTTGAGTCCGGTAATGCCTCTCCTGGTATTACATGACGCGCTGCATACGTAGAGGCATCTGATGAGAATTGCAGCGCGCCATGTAATACTAGTTCGAAACCGGCTCGAAATGCACTCTGTGTGCCGCAACTCGCTGGAGTATGCATACGGTCAAATTAAATTCATTGTTTCGTCTAATTCCAAAGGACTGTACTATAAATAAATTGCACCACGTAAGTAGTTTTAAAGGTTAGTGTAATACTTTAGATGGCATAACGGTATACATTTGCCTAATTATTCTTAATTTTGTATGTATAATAATATTTTTTAAATCTGATCTTAGGGTATTCACCGCAAAATAATTGCATTATATTTGTAATACCATAGGCCTCGGGGGCCTCTTTCTACTAATATCATATAACTGTAAAAATAAGGGACTCTAATTTTTTTTCGTAACGGACACTAAAATTACAATCACTCGTTTCCAAATTGATTTTGAAAAATTGGAGCAAAAATAAATACGTCGTAAGGATGCGTGCCATGTTAAGTGACATTTTGCGACCAACATAACTATTCACCTTTTATGCGCACTACGTGGCACCAATGAAGTACTATACTAGCTGTGTAGCATAAATCAATAACATTTATGGTAATAACCTTAAATCTATAATAAATTCTTTCTCCTGCCTATTGCATGAAATCATCAAAATCCTTTAAATTGACAACACCATTAAACGCACAACAATAAACAAAATGACTAATTAAAACTGTGAAGAAGAAAAAAATTAACTTCAAGCCAAGAAAACAAACAACATAGGGTTCCTAAATTGAGTGAAATCAGTGGAAAATTAAAACTAACATCGGATAAAAAACCAGAACATCAAAGAAACTCATCACTATATGCCATGTATATTTATTTACCTTTGGAAAGTTTGTCTTTTCACGTAATTATCCCGGACAAATTCGATAATTTCTTTTTGAGTTTTACCGCTATACCTGTAAATGTCGAGAAAAAAAACATAAAAGAATTGAAGCAAACATTAGTACCATTGAACTTTATAATCCAATTAAAAAGTATGTACACGGAAACTACTTCTAATTAACACTGTGTTTTAAGAAGATGTTCTTCAAATATGTAGTTGTACGACTACAAACATGCATATTTATGATGATGAATTTTATGGATGTTACCTAAAAGAACTACCGCGCGATAGAACGCGTGTTTTTCGTCTTGGCACACTTTGAACCGACGTACAACGGAAGAAACCGTGATTTTCGACGCTTTTCTTCCAGAAATTTTTACATTCGTTGCGACCTTCAAAGAAAAACTCGACCGTATCTTTGTAGTAGCCCTGTGAATGGGAAAAGGGTGATAATTTATGATTAGGACAAATTAGAAAATATTTGAAATTGGAAAGTGCAAAGTTTATCCACTTCAATATAATTTCATTTATAGGAAATCGTGGAAAATTGCATACAAAATCTGAGTTGGCAATTTATAAGGCGTGATTTATGACAGGTGATATTTAGTTTCATTTTATCAGTACTTTCTCATATTCCAGCATCATAATGAACGTGAAACTGGTACGTTTGATCTTAATCGAAACGTAGCAAATAAAATCAAGTGACTGTCGCCTGTCGCCTATCGCATTACCGAATGCCACCTCTGAATAATCCAATTGAAACGCGCACATACTAATTTATATCAAAATAAAAGAAATAAATATGTACTTTCTGCACTACTGTACACATTGTTCTTTTTCCGATGGATTATCTTTTTTTTAATATCATTTTTCCGCGATTTAATATTATATTCAACATAAACAAAAAGATACTTACATAGCCTTCCGGATGCAATTTGATTAAAAAGCGTTTACGTTTAAATGAAATTTTCCGGATTTTCGCCCACGAAAATGTATTTATACGTGTAATGCCCTGAAAGACCGCTATACCCATATGTGCAGCCGATAAATTTAACGGTACGCCTTCAACATCTTTGGCAGCATGCATTTTCATACCGTACAATTCGCAACGACGCGCCGTTTCCAATAAATTTAAATCAGCCTCGGCCGGCGATTGACCCCTGTAAATGAACGGCAAATATAAGTGAGTTGAAGTGAAAGTGTGTATGTACATGTACATATACGTTCAGACGTAGTGGTTGTACAGATAAATGTGCATATGAATGTAATTAAAAATAAATAAAGAAAAATAAAATGACACGATTAATATAAAAAAGCGATTCATTTTTAATACAGATACATACTATAAATAGAGATTATAATAAACAGAGAATGATGCAATGCGGTGTATGTAAAGAAATTTGTTCGGCATATGCTTATCTTCAAACCGGATGTCTATGTTTATACGTTGAAAGGATGGAGGAATCGTTAAATCCATTCGATACCTTAGAGCACAATAGTTCTAAGTCCATTTCTCAACATTTAGAGAAAACACGAAAACAAAGTTTCAAACCTTGTTCCCATCTCAGAAAACTAGTTTTTTGTCAATATTGTTATCTTGGCAAGCAGGTTACACTGTCAAAAGGATAATATTGTATTAAAATCTGGCAAGTAATCGTTATAATTTTGAAGAAAAATCGAAAAAAGAGGGGATTATACGGACTTAGCACTATTGAGCGATTCGTTTTATACCAACGATGGACTTGACGGAAGAATGTTTGTTCGTATTATCGTTACAATTGGACATAGTGAGTATTTTTAATACATTAATTCGCCATTAGACGGAAGCATCTTACTGTGTTTTCACCAGTTCGTATTCATGAAGCAAATATGTCTCATCAGTTTATGAAAAGGGTAATGACCGCGAGATGATCTGTCGTTGTTGTCGTTTCTATTTGTCTACCGTTATTGAACAGTAAACACATTTGTAGTATGATGGGGGTTACAACAGGTTATGATCCTACTCTGGAGCTCGCCAGGAGACTCAGACTCAATTTTATCAAAATTAATACTGTAGAAGTTGTGAGGATAAAGAAGGGGTGATGGACCTACTCTGTCATTGTTTGAACTTTTATGACATGGATGATCTTAAGTCGTCATTCCATTAGTGGAAGCCAATGCCACAAGCCACGCCAAGCGAAACTTTGCGTCTTTGTCATCAGCGACTAAATTTGAAACTCGTTTTTCAATCAATAAGATCATTTTTCTTTTTGTTAAACGCAAGTCGCCAGTTGGATAAGGGCAACATGTTGAATGTTTTTCATGTTGAAGCGGATAGTAGGAAGAGGCATAGGACGACCTGCTAATTGTCAGTTGTCAGGATGAAATCGTTTCAAACAACCTATCTCTGGTCTATTTGGGCTGGGAGTAACCTCGGTGGCCCTTTAGCTACTCTGGCAATCGTATTGTGATATGAAAAGTAGATGACGGATCCTTTAAGTTCACCAGGAGGTACATACATCCCATAAATCAGTCCCAAACGACTTCCCCTTTTTGTTCAATGCAGTTTTGGATGTAGATGCGATTCGAATATTATCTACTGTCTGCTGGTGAAATAGAAACTCAAGACACTGATTAGGATTAAGCACGTACATCAATAGTTATACATTTGTTTTTATTTTATTTGGAAGATATTTTCCAAATTTGTCCTTTTTCTTGGCCATTTTATACTCCTCAATGGCGTCGCGTTTTTTGTTTTTGTTGTTTGCACGTCCAGTATGTATGTTCAGTAGATAATATTCAGCTGTTTTGGTTACATCAACTCATATCGGTAACATTTAGGTCAGCTTCAATTTATTCTCGAAATATGTCGATTCCTTCAAATCATAAATGAATAAAGAACTGTCATTCGCATCCAATCCCCAATATCTAAAGAGGTTAGATCCCCAGCCGAGGATTTTATCCCTATAATTGGGCATTTGTTTAACATATTAAAGAGAGCATTTTCCGCCACATGGATCGTGAAGAAGACTGTCATAAACAGGGTCACAGGGTCGTGTGCTTCGAAGGCTAGCAACCATTCGCTGCACCAACAACTGTTAAACTCTGTTAAAATCCAATTTGCGTATACAGTCGAACTTCCCATAAGCGGACACCATTAGGGAATGAGATTTTGTCCGCCTATTGGAAGTGTCCGCTTATGAGAATATTTCACGAAAGTATAAAATTTTATAAAATAGATTTTAACTATAGTCTATGCCAATCCATTCAAAAACCGCGATAAAAATTTGTAGTGTCGACGCGTTCACGAATAATTTTTAGTCATTTCATTCCCATGCTCTTTCCACTTTTTCAAAATAACTTTTATGTTTATGTCATTTCCGCATGTTTTTCCAACGAAAAACTTGTCATTTTTCTTCAATTCGCAAAATTGTATGACACTTATTTAAAAGGAATAGAAAATTGCACGATTAAACTACGCAACATAAATTAAATTTACGAGATAATTTCTAAGAAAAGCACGAACCGAGAGATACAAAAGAACTGCAGTCGTTGAAGCATATATCATTTTACATTTCCCGTACGTTGGGTCTTGCTTCCCAATACGCGAAAGACCCATTTTCTGGTAATCGTAAAACTCTTTGCCCGAAATACAATTCAGTAATGAAAGAATTTTTATGGAACTGTCCGTTTATTAGAGACTCGCTTGTTCAGAACGGGTATGAAAGTACTGTCCGTGTCGGGTTATGAGAGTGTCCGGCTATCAGAAGTTACTTTCCTGGTAAAATATGTGGAAAAACGTTGGGGAAAGTAAAAATGTCCGTTTATGAGAAATGTCCGGTTATTAGAAGTGTCCGTTTAGGGAAGTTCGCCTGTATTTAGCACGATCGGGGTTATAAATACAAGTTTATTGCTTAGTTTTGCTAATACCCGAATGACCTGCATTTCAGCCAACATGACAAAGAGCTTTTCAACATTTTATATGGACATAGTAAAAAATTCTTGGGCCTAAAACAATTTTTACTTTTTTGGAGTTTGGTTTAATTCAGACTGAAGGCCTTTTAAAAAGTATGTCTTTTGGAGCTGATCGCAATATGGATCTTTGTTGCAAATCATGATCGGAATTGTAGATTATAGAAAGGGATAGTCATATACAAAATGCAATGTGACCTGGCACTTGGTACAAACCCCAATACATGTTAAGGAGGTTTCCTTTTGTGGAGAAAATAGAAAGTCCCAATTTAACAATTTGATTTAATGGCTTTGACCACGAGTCGTCATTTTACCCCTTGTATCGGAGGTAGATGATACTTGAGACGGCTTTTACCCATTTCAAAACCATTCAAGGAATTTTTTTCGGATCAACCTAGGACCTAGCACTTCTTGTAAATGTTAATTATCTTGGATTTAGATGTGCAAATTTTGTTTCAAGATTAACTAGTCGATGGGAAACAAGGAACAATACGATGCAAAAATCTCAAAATCGAAAAAAAATGGACTTAGCACTTTCGTGCTTTAAGGTATCGAATGTATGTTTCAATCTTATAGCCAGAGTAATACTGTAGGTACAGGAGGGTAGAACTATATACATAGGTCAATCAAATTAACACAAGGATTCCCGATACTGGGTATCTAATCGAAGTGTTATTATTGCAAAAATGGGATTATCTCGAAAACAATAGAACAGCAAGGGTGATCAAACTTTCAATTTTTTTAACTAATTCTGCACTCATCTAAACTCCGATAGCTAGAGCATAGAGTTGTGTAGGAAATATTAAGTAACGCATAGGATCGACTCAAAGTTTCCTGAGAAATCAAGGTGTCAGTATGAATTTGATGCAGGTAAAAGTGCGATTATCTCGGAAACTAGTACAGGAAGATTCACCCCAAATAAAATTAACACAAGGATTCCTGAAGCCACAGATCCTAATCGAAGTGTCATTATTGCAAAAAAAATGCGATTATCTCGAAAACTGTAAAACAAGAAGAGAGGTCATACTTTTCAATTTTTCAACTGGCTCTGAATATTTCACACTCCGATAGTAATAGAATATAGGAATTTGTATGAAATATGTGAGGGACCAAAAAACGAAGGTTAAGTGCGATTATCTCGAAAATTAAAACAGGAAGATTAGCACTCTCACACTTTTCCATAAGCTTTTGCTTATTATAGAGCGAGAAACTCTTAAAGTATGTAAAAATTAAATAATACTCGAATTTCGAGCAATCGAAACGCCTATAAACGGAGATAAACATTCGATTATCTCGCAAATCAATAGATCAATTTGTATGTGTGTGTGAAATTCAAATAAATCTCGAAATTCGAGAAATCGAATGCCGCAGAATGTGTTAGTGACATCCTATGCCCAAGATCTTATCTGCTTGTTGTTGAGGTAATGAGATCAGCATCAGGTTCAGCAGTGTTATTTATCCCCATAAATGGGTACTCGTTTAACATCTGAGTGAGATCATAGTCCGCCACAAGCTCGTGATTTCGAAAAACACCATGGTTCACGGTGAGATTCGAACTCATGACCCTGTGCACCGAAGGTGCGCGTACTAACCGCTAGACCAGCCAGACTACTACTACTACTAATTACTTATATAACCGGAAATAAACATTCGATTATCTCGAAAATCAATAGATCAATTTACAAATGTGTGAAATTTAAATAGTTCTCGAGTCTCGAGCAAATCGAAGTAAATAAACGACAATAAAAACGTAATTATCTCTGGAATTAGAGCAATTCGATTGGTCAAACTATGAATTTTTAAATGTCAATTATAATTTATTATATTTAAACAGGAAACACGTAATAACAAAATATTTTGCTAATACAAAATTCAAGTCTGGATTGCACCTCAATGCATCCACATCAAACAGCAACCAACAAAAGTTCAACTGATGGAATTGGCATACGACCAACATCTGTTGCATTTTGAAATGCTAAACATTTTCTCCATGTTCCCCATCACATATGGACGTGCTTGTCTCGTCTCGAATAACTTCTGGCTTCTTGGTTAGCGAACTTCTTCTACTTCTTTTACTGTGTACATATAGTTTTCTTCGATTTTGCATGCCATTCCTGACACCCAATCGGCTTGAGCTGCACGATGCATAATGTGCGTCTTGTGTCTTGTCTTTATACTTACGTGTGCCTCTTATGATTCTCCATTATTTTTCGTTGCATTATTGCATCCTGATGCGGTACAAAACGATATGATGACAAATATGTATGATCTGGATAGTCTTCGGGTACATAGTCGCCGCATGATGCCTGCACGATATAGCTGGCCATAAGTGCTGCTGTATTGTCGTTACATTGAAGATTTCCAGTAGCTAGATCACGTTTAATTTGCAAGCAAAATAGATATCTGAAAAGTGAAAAAAAGCCAAGAAAAAATAAATACTAGATTACAGATAGTCTAATTATAGTAATATTAAGTGGTTTAAAATTTTAATTTAAAATGCAGTCATGGCGTTGCTGTGATAAGAAAAACTAAGGGGATTCGCCCCCTGCTCGCTACGCTCGCCAACCCCCGAGGGCGAGGCTAATTTCGGGCGCAGCCGAAATTTGGATACCCTCGCGCTCTCCTTGGGCTAATAGTTTTTTCGGGCGTATCTATGACTTGTATTTAATCGCCCTCTTATTCTTTTTCTTCCGTCTTGACAAAAGTTTTGGGCTTAGTTGAAATAAGTTGGCAAATAAAAATATATACTCAGAAAATTTTATTGGGGAGGGGAGCATGACCCCAAGTACGATTCCATTCGTTTTGAACTTTTTTGTTGCTTTGTTAAAGACCAGTGTTGCCAATTTAGCCGTTTTCCGGCCAAATTTAGCCAGAAACCGTGCTGTTTAGCCGGAAGAAATTTCTAATTCCGGCCGGCCGGATTTTTAGCCGGAATTGATTTTCTTCGGCCGTTTTTCCGGCTAACAATATTTTATGATTTTTTTTACTTTGAAACTTGAATCAATTTTTCAATATTCAAAAACAAAATAATTAATCGCCGTGAAATTATTTCTACATACACTTATTATCGTGTATTAGGGTAAGCACGTAATATGTCCACCTAGAGGAAAACTGGCATTTATGTCTCCTGGGAAAAATTTGCCGCAGAGACTTCCCTTTTTTTTCAATAAATTTAGGGTAATAGGTCTCAAGTAAACTGGCGATATTAGTACCTAGTCTTAGCATGTAACCACCACCAATATGCTGAATAATTTGCAAAATGGAAGACAGTTTCTTAGATAAAATTCTTTGCTGAGCAACTCTTGGAGCATTGGGGGTACCTGAACATTTTTCCATTTTTCAAAGTGTCAATTCTTTACCACAGATAACGTAATCATGCCAGATGATGTACAAGTGAAAACCTTTAAGCGTGATTCATAGATATTGATAATATCGCCGGAACTTTGTAGTGTTCAACACTAACGTTGTGTAAGTAGCTCGCCCAGTAAACTACAAAAATTAAATTTAAGTGTGTATATATTTCGGGGGAAACTAAGCCCCTTCTTCAGCACAAAAGCTAAGTGCTGAAGAAGGGGGTAAGTTGCCCCCGAAATATATACTCACTTAAATCTAATTTTTGTAGTTTACTTGGCAAGCTACTTGCACAACGTCTGACAATTCATAGAAACTACAAATTTTCGTAGAGGCATTACAATTAGTTGCTGGGTTTGTTGCAACAAATTTATAAAAAATCTATACCATTTCCCGGCCAAGCTCATAATTTTGAAACAACAATTTCGTATCTTTGGAGCATCAAATTCGTAATTGGGGAACATCAACAATGGAACATCAATTTCGTAACTATGGAAAATAAAATTTGGAGGGCTCAAATACGAAAAGGAATAACAAGCTTGACACACATATTTTCGAATGACGCAAATTTATCATCATTAGCACGAGTTCCAAATTATCATTTGCTCAATAATGACTGTTGTAAAATTTAAGAACAATATTAAATTTGATATCAATCTTTCCATATTTCTATTCAAATTCTTTAAGAAAAAAGTGTGTCTTCAAATTATTGAATTGAATATTCATCAAAATATCGCAATTGTGAGGTACATTTTCACCATTTACACAAACGTCAAAAGTAAATGACCAATTCTAATGACGAAAGCATATGTGTCACTCCAATTTCGAACTTTCATCATCATGATGATTTGGATATGTGTCTTGGGCCTAAAATGGTTAAATTTTAATCAAAATATAAGATTGGTCAGGTGCGATGATGGTAAGATATCCATACATAAATGCGGTTGCCCTTTCCCATAGTTACGCATTGGACGTTCCTTTTACGAATGTCGAACCTAATGTGGTTATGGACTTGACCGAGAAATTGTACCTGTTTACAACAATTTTGACTAGTTGAGCTATCTAACTCCGAACAAAGTAAATTTTGACTGTAATGCCAGCGAGTGGAGCATATATGTAATAAATCTAAGAAATCTACCTAAAGCCTAGTTTACGGGTAGTACTCCAGAAAAGAAATAAAATTTTTAATGACTGTTTTGTAAAATTTATCCGGTTTTTTGGCCGTTTTTCCCGCTGAAATTTATTTAGCCGGATTTTTAGCCGTTTTTGAAAAAAATGTAGCCGGTTTTCCGGCTAAATTTAGCCGTTTTCTAAATTTCCAGTTGGCAACACTGTTAAAGACACATTAATTCAAGGTTTTGTGAAATTGGTGCAAAAAATGTTTCTTAGAAGAACCAAAATGGGGGTTGGGTTTGTATGGCCACCCTATGACCCCATGGTCAGATTTGATCAATTCTTAGATATGTTTTGTGTCATCAAGAGAAACACATTTGTGTGAAATTTGGTTGAAATTGGTGCATAAATAAAAAAGTTTTTCTTAGAAGAAGCTAGTTTGGGGGTTATGTCTGTATGGCAGCCCCATGACGGCATTATCCGATTTGATCCATTCTTAGATATGTTTTGTATCATCAAGAGAAACACATTTGTCTGAAATTTGATTGAAATTGGTGCACAAATAAAAAAGTTTTTCTTAGAAGAACTTAAATTGGGGGGCTAGGTTTGTATGGCAGCCCCATGATCCAGTAATCCAATTTCGGTGATTCAAACATACAAACAGCCTGTAACAATAATAAGCACGTGTGCAAAATTTCAGCTCCGTAGCTTTTATAGTGGCCGAGAAAAACGCGCTGCAACAGACGCACAGACAGACAGACAGACGGACATCGTCCAATCGACTCATCTCGTCATGCTGATCACATATGTATACTTTTTATATGGTCGGAGATGCTTCCTTCAATGCGTTACAAACTTCATGACAAAGTTAATATACCCTTTCACTCTATGAGCGAAGGGTATAAAAATCTTGGTAGCATTCTGATTGCCACTCTACGACAAAGATTGGTCATTAGTTGACAACTGTAGTCACGATTCAAATTCAGCGCACTGATATGGACGGTGCTTTATAAATGTCCAGTCAACATGACGGATCAAACAGTTTCTTGGTCTGTCAAAAACTTATGCAGACATCGCTTTAGTAGTTGAATTAATGAAACGACTGTTGATCAGCATAGTTCCGGTCATTCAATCGCGTCAAGAAGCCCAGTTTTCTGCATTTATTGCGTTGTAACTGCCAGAAATAATGAAACGATGAACCGCATTATTTTCAGATATGTATTTTTACAGTTAAATGTGACCAAAAAAAAGCAAAAAAAAAATTACATCCCTCAGTGATTTTGAATCATCTGTAAGAGGTGAATCTTTAAATTTCTTCGATTTTCCTTTTAGAGCTACAGTTTAAAAATAAATTTACAGTTGTAGGACCGATTCACACCATGCCCTCTTTTTTCATTGCATTCATATACATAATATATAACTGAAGAAAATCACAAATATTTTTTAATAACCGTCATCATATCACATCGGCCTCAACCTGTGTTAAACAATTTTCAGTATCGATATACGATATATCGAAACGATATCAAAAAAAACCGGGCCGAGGTTGAAAAAACAGTGTTGTTAAAAAACATATGAATACACGGTACTAACATGTTGGTACCGTAGAGGTCTAACTACCCAGCCAGAAAAAAAAACGCATATAGGTAAGATATATCATCCATGCACGACACGCCAGTTGGTATACTTTTGTCATTTATCATGTTGTATGAACAATATATGACAAAGCCCCCTATCATCTATACACGACTTTGCTCCTTATTAAACAAAAAGATTATATATAATCGATACTCATAACGATTGAGTAATAAATAAATTTATGTCAAATATATTTTTAATGCATCGGTCGTAAAAAATATTGACGTCTTACGGGAAAGGAATGAGTAATGTATCACTCGTGATAAATGATAAATGCATACCACAAAATATATCCATACTGATCCCAAGACAAAACGTTGATTAAATGGAGGAGGAGGAGGAATGGCTTCAAAGCGAGATAACTTCTGATTTACCGGGCATCATCGATACACATTGCGAGGCCAACAAGTTGATAGATAAACTTTTGCAAAAAAAAGTAGAATTGCAAGTTTGTTACGCTTGTGAAATTCTGATTGTTTCCAAAAGTGTGATTGCCAACTTACCACAGCGTAAACTATAAGAATGTCAAAAACCGAAGGGACGGACGGAAAATCGGTACTTTCAGAACGAACAACCAGGTTATTCGCGGTTTTCTTCGTCTTTCGATTTTTAACCTGGACGGTTGTTTAATTTTTCGGTTCTAACTGGAATAGGAATTTCCTTTCATATTTAAATGACCATTTTTCAAATCTCGTTCTTGTCTCCCAGAAAAAAATCATGTGTCAGATCAGATAGTGGGCCACGATTAAAAATATTTGCAGAATCCCAGAATCCCCTGCAGGATGTTTTAATGGCTGGAATCGTATATGTATAGTAATTAAAATATTGGGACCATTCGTTCGAATTCAATTAAACTTTACAAAGAGAGCAATGGTTGCTTCCGACACGTACGCTCGGCCTTCAATAGAAGAGCAGTTTGCAGTTGGCACTAGTGCTACGAAGTAATGAGCTCTTTCGCCCGATCTATCACATCGCTTTACCTTAAGCCATTAGGACAGCTAAAATGATTCATCGAAAGAAGTTAAATAGACAAATTCATTTAATCAGTCAGTACTATTGGCAATAGTACAAAGGAGTGCTCATAAGCTAAAGCAGACCTAGTCAAAAATGGTCCAATTCAGCGATTAATTCCGTTAATGGTCGGAGTAGAATTAAATCAATAAATATTTAAGAAATCTATGTTATTAACATTATTTGTCAATATTTTAGGGTCCATTAGCGACGCATTGTCGAATAATAAACAGCTAGGATAATATTTAACGTAATTTAATAGAGTACTACCATTAGATAAAATGACTTGGTTAACCGTAAAGCCGGTAGTTTCTATCCTGTTTAAAACCGAACGGTCTAACCGCTTTCAAAAATACCCGAAAAAACGAGTTCTGGGCTGCTTTTTGACATCCCTAGCGTAAACCCGAATCTTTTTGACACGTACACTCATGGACACGCGTCACGCCAACAACGTTAATACTTAGAGAGCCAAAATTCCATTTTACTTATATAGTATAAGAAAATTGGCTCGAGTGTAGGAATAATTTCCGAGCTAAAAATAACCCAATCCAGCAATACCTTTAAAATTTAAAATAAGAAAATTGTAGTCAATATTGATTAGTAGCATAACCCTCAAGACTGAATAATAGAATTAACCTCAGCTGGGCCATTAGGTGTTTTATTTCCACGTCGACTCGTGATGAATGAAGTAAAAGTGCCTTTCGACTTACTGGATCATTTCCATATTTACTGGAAATCCTATACAAAATGACAATCTTGGAAATTGATCCAGGCTATGAAAAGGATCTCCTGCCAATACCGCCTCCCAGGTGGCTCCGCGAACAATTTCCCTGAAATTTCCCGTATGAATTTTTTTATTTTTTTTTTTCGTTTCTAATATTTATTGGGTTAATCGTTTTAATATTTCCTGAAACTTTTCCTTTGAATTGCATCTCGCACGGCGGATAATATCAAATGCAATTTCCAATTCAGAATATCGCGTTGGGGACTGATGACACAATAGTCACCTGTTACCGAAGGGGGAAATTTTGATCCGTTAGCGTTTTTCTTGCACAATGATCCCGTCCGTGTAAGTCGAAAGGCACTATGTCGACGATCTATGACGTCAATGCTGGTTCGGTATATGCGCTAACTGCAACTTACGTACCGACAAAAAACATCATCATTCCATCTAAAGACTAAATAACGCATCTCATCCCATCCAATTCAAGATTTATTGAATCAAAATAATAAACCTACATACTCGCGTACACTTACCTAGTATACTCCTCTTCTAATTGAGTTGGATCCGGTGTATAGAATTTCACACAAAACTTAAGAACTGGATCGATAAGCGATAGACCCACTTGACGATTGAGTGGTTTCTCCAAGTCCAGCCAATATTTCGTATGTGTTGATGGCTCTTGATATTCAAGACCAAAATAGTCAGCTTCGAGTAAATTTAATTGTCGACAGACTTGTTCGAAGAGCACTTTGCCCAGAGCTTTGGCCTGTAATTGAATTAAGAAAAATAAGAAATTGTTAAAAAAATGTTTATCAAATTAGAGCAAATTATATATGTACATACATATTACTTTTTCACTAATTAATATACAGCTATGAATGGAGATATCTTCTTAGTAATTAAAATATAGACTTAATGGGGAAAAAGGTGCATCAGTAGTTTTCACGAAATATATTTACATGTAATAAATAAATCTACCCTTCTACAGGTTACTAGTCTGCATAGAGGAAAATTTGAAAAGATTTGGAACGATAACTCATCAGTAGAGCCCAGATTCTCGTGCAATTGCACGTTAATGCACGAAATTGCGTTTTCAGGGTATATTGCACGAAATTGCACGTTTCAGGGGTTTTGAATGAAACCGCACATTTCAATTTGTTAACCTCTTTCATGACATTTTTTCCAGAAATATGGAAATGTGCAGAATTTTTTGATAGGCGGAGAAGAGAATAAAAGTAATAAAACTAAACAAAATCCATCGCCATGTGGAAATTTCGTCAAACGCCAGCTGATTTTCATACAATTTTTCAGCTGTTGTTTGTGGAGTGCATGTTAATTAATTGGTGGTTAACTAAACTTAAACACAAACAGGAACATCTGCCCCTTAGCCCTTTGAGGACCATACATTTTTGGCCAAAGCGATTTTGTTTTTTGTTTTATTTTCGTGATCACTAGGTCACTAGTAGTTATGTCACCAAAAATTGTGCCCCTAGCCCCCCATTTTACCCCTCATTTCGCTTGGCAAATATATTTGTCTGTGGGTTGAAAGGGAATTTATCACCTAAAAACGACTGAACATAATAACGGCATTGTGACGTGTAATTCATGTATTTTAAAAGTAAAGATCCTAATTGAAAACAATTAATGTTAGGTGTGGTAAATATTGAATCAATCGCGAGATGTTGTGGAGCAAAAGGACACATTACGTTGGGCACAAAATACATCTGTGCAGTCATATTCACCCATAAAAGTACCACAAGGACAAACTTTCAAAATCTCTCGGTTTCCATTTTATGAAAAGTTATTTCCTGAAGAGGCCAGTCCTGATCATCTCTGGAAAAGGGTGGACTCGCCGGCAAACCGGCTCGATATTCGGTGCGGATTTCTGTAGAATAGCTATAGGTTATGGTAGAGCATTGTATATGCTTACGTAATTCGAAAAATATCCAAGAGCAAACTTGCCTTTTTGTATGTGATAGCTGACAGCACACAGGCACATTACGTATATTTTGCTAAATTATGTTTAAGTTGAATAGTATCAGTCGGTCAGATGAAGATGTTATGTCCTGTGCATTTTTCTTTATGTCGGTGTCAAGGCTTTACGGGATAACCTTTAATTCAAGCATAGTCTTGGTGGAAGGGAGATTAGGGTAATTAGGGCAAAGGATCGAAAGGGGGACAACACAAACATCAATGATCACAGTGCGACTCGAACCCACGCTTCGGAAACTAAGAGATAGAGTGACTTCTCTTCCACTGAGCCGCCGAATGCCCACATATGCAGGTATGCTCCCCACTGCATAGAAACGGATGTACCCTGGCTTCATTATCTGCCGGAAATTGTCCACCTGCCATATTAGAATATTGCTAGAGCAGACGTGTCAAACTCGCGGCCCGCGGGCCACATGCGGCCCGCCTTGCAGTTCTGTGCGGCCCGCGGCCATGTCGAAGCAGCACAATGTGTATCAATACAAAAATGTTGAAATTGGTAAGGTGAACAAGTTAAGCCGTTGAAATCAAGTCTACAAAAATTACTAAAACTCGTCAGTGGCTTATGCAAGATTATTTTAGGATATTTTCTCCAAGTACTACCAACAATTTGAGGTCGGTTATTTGATTTTATAAGACAGCTTTTTTCGTACAGGACAATACTAAGCATCTTCATGAAACGGTTCTGTCCCGAAATGCAGTTAATATAAAAATGGTTGGCTTTACTAAACATGAATTGAGATTTATTTGAAAAAATGGCAAAGCTTTAAAAACTACAGAAATCTTGGAATTGTTAACTAAATCACCTGGATGTGAAATTACAACATAATAATTACATGTGCCTGATTTTTAGACCTATACTTATCATGTATTGGTGCATGAGTTTGTACCATATCACAAACAAATTATTGTCTCTTTTAGCCACCATTCTGCTTAAATTAATTTAATCTGACTATTTTGTTATTTTGGGTGATGACTAGTGCTAAATTTTTTTATCATCTGTCCCAAATTTGACGCAAATCATGTTATTCACTAAAAGTGATTACTTGAAGCTCAATCATATTTTCACGTTTTCGCTTCTTGTCTTAATTGTTTAATGTTCTTGAAGTACATTTTCCAAAGGAGGAAGTTCTCACGGATAATCCCGAAGCCGCTCACAGTGATTCCCAAACGGGAGGCGTGGCGGTGCGGGCACAACTCTAATATTGATACCATTAATAAATTAGGGCTTGCTTTGCTTGCCATAATTAATTATGGTTTTCTTGCGAACTTCTTTCGAAATATGTACACCAGGAGGTAATCGGTTGTTGCAAAGCTTTGCAAAATGGCAGAAATTGTATTTTCGTCGATTAATTCGCTGCTACAAAATCCATTTGATGAACACCGCTGAAAATATTTTAGGTCGAGAAAAAAATAAAAAATCTCTTGATACGGCTGATATAGTCTTTAAATGTTTTTTTTTTTAATAACAGTTACGGATTTTGGTCACTCCAGTAATATCAATTTTGCTCATGAGGAAATTCCTTTCATGAAATTTAAATAATACTTCCTAAAAATCAGCAGTTCCAAAAGATGGGCTGCACTAACAAACAATTTAAATTGCGGCAATGGATTCCTGGATGAAACTTATGTCCAAAATTAAAGCATTCCTTGCCCATAGCAAAATAATATTCTGTAATCAACTTGCGCAATACGATTATACCATTTCTCAGTCAAGTTCGTAACTATGGAACATCAAACTCGTATTTGTGGAACTTCAAATTCGTAACTTCGGAATAACAATTTTCATAATGCGGACCCTTAAATTCACAACTGAATAAAACTAAATACATCTTTCACAACCTGTCTGGTTGAATTTCATTAAAAACCTAAAAATACCCATGCATGACAACAGCAACACATAGATTTAATCTTACACAATTACGAATTTGATGTTCCACAAATACGAATTTGATGTTCCATAGTTACGAATTTGATGTTTCCGAACTTACGAATTTGATGTTCCAAACCTACGAATTAGATGTTCGAAAGTTACGAATTTGATGTTCCAAAGTTACGAATTTGATGTTCCATAGTTACGAACTTGACTGAGAAATGGTATATACAGGGTGCCCCGCAGTGGGTGGTCAATACTGTGAGCGTTGATAGCGCAACTTGTTTCAGCAAGAAAATTCCCAATACAATCGGAATTTTTTTCACTGTTACCTTGTTATCGCTCTTTTTGTGAAAGTCATCGAAAATCGTGACTTGTCACGCAAAATCGTAATTTGCAGCACTCCTAATGACTTAATCCAAGATTTAATTTCAGTTTCAGAAACTACATAAAATTTCACAAAAACTGAAGTTTTTTCCTGTTGCCAACATTATCGGCACTTTCAAGATACAGTTACTCAAACTTAACAGAAATTTTAAAATAGATTTTTAATCGAAAATTCAAACAGTAATTGCATAACGGTGCTTTATACGTAAAACTCTGCAAAGTTGATAAAAGTTGCTTCAACATGTTGGCTTTCCAACGGTATATCACTTTTCTTATTTACATTGCAGAATTTTAGGTAAACACGCATTGAATGGTAAAAATCATGGCTTCAGTGGAATCGTTAACAATTTTCTCTTGACTCGAAAAAAGACATGCAAAGGCAATTATAATTCGGGATAGAATCTCGCTACATTATTTTGACCAGAACTGTAAGATATTTGAAATTTGGTACATCGTTTGGCAAATGCAACGGTACTTATAACGGTTAAAATTTAATATTTGCTATTTATGGCGGGTGCCCAATCATAATGCGAGACCTATCAAAGAATATTTGGAATACGAATTTCCCGGAAAGTGGATTGGCAGATTTGGAACAGTCGCGTGGCCTGCGAGAAGTCCCGACCTTAAGGTTTGTGTTCGTAGAGACGACTCATGGGATCATCGCTCAGCGATCGAAGTGAAACCACCGGTTTTGAGTACTATATGGGTATATTTTCTATACAGACATGTTCCTTTAGTCCATAGTCTATACTAGAAAAGTAGAACCATTAAAAAAATATTTAAATGCGGCTTGAAATTGGATGCAAAACTACGATCGCTGAGCGATGATCCCATGAGTCGTCTCTACGAACACAAACCTTTACTCCCCTAGATTTTTATTTATGGGGTAACTTAAAAAGCAATGTCTATTCCGAGCCGATTACCTACCGGGAACAGCTGCTGCAGCGAATTAAAGATGCTTGTGACAACATTAAAGAAACCCCTCCTGAAATCCTTCGGGACGTTTCTTCCATGCGCCGAAGGTGTCGAGTCTGCATACAAAATGGAGGAGGCCAATTCGAGCAGCATTATTCCAATTCATCAAACAGACCCATTTAATCATTAGTTAATATTTTTAGTTTATTAGTTCTTTCTCATATTCAAAACTTTATTTTCATTTTTATTTAACAAATTTTCAAAATTGCGATAGTAAGATATAAAAAATAAATGAATAAAATTTCAGTTTAAATAATCCGAAAATAATTACCGTGTTTTTTATATCCAATATGTGTAATTCTAAAATCCCGCTATGTGAATATGAAAAGTGATATACCGTTGGAAAGTCAACATGTTGAAGCAACTTTTATCAACTTTGCAGAGTTGTACGTATAAAGCACCGTTATGAAATTACTGTTTGAATTTTCGATGAATAATCTATTTAAAATTTTTATTAAGTTTGAGTAACTGTAGCTTGAAAGTGCGGATAATGTTGGCAACAGGAAAAACTTCAGTTTTTGTGAAATTTTGTGTAGTTTCTGAAACTGAAATCAAATCTTGGATTAAGTCATCAGGAGTGCTGCAAATTACGATTTTGCGTGACAAGTCACGATTTTTGATGACTTTCACAAAAAGAGCGATAACAAGGTAACGGTAAAAAAAAATCCGATTGTATTGGTAATTTTCTTGCTGAAACAAGTTGCGCTATCAACCCTTACAGTATTGACCACCCAATGCGGGACACCCTGTATATAAGTTTCTTAAATTTTCCTCCTGCGGCCCACCTAAGCCTGAGGAGAGTCTTATTTGGCCCGGGACACGTTTTGAGTTTGACACCCCTGTGCTAGAGAATGGAAAATTGATTGTCAACATAAATTTCAACCCTTTTCTTTGCTGTCGATGGGCATTAATGTAATGCAACAAACTCATCGAGGTTATAAATGTGTTTTTTTTTTATCAGTGTAGACGTGAAAGTTGTGTAGCCAGTATCAGACACATATAGAGGCGCCGAATTGCTTTGAGGGAGTAAATCAAGCTGGGCTTCTTTTTGAAACTGTCTATATTAGGAGTAGATTAGGCACCATATATTACGTGCGGAATTAACTCCATTTTAAGTAAATTTTAACACCATATAAACAAAAACTGATATAATTTTGAATAAAAGTTATTATTTATCCAAATGAATTTTATTTTGAGTGTTTTATCCTAATGGATAAAAGGAAAATGTTATACTCGGGACGGAGTGAAATAAATGTATTTAACTCCATAGGTATAAAAAAAATTAAACCTTTTTGGATAAATTTTGGTTCACACCGCCTGATTTTTTGCTGTGTGTACGAGTTGACTGAACTTCGAAAAACCTGGAACGTTGCAATTTTACAAAGAGAAGGGATAGACCAAATGCACTATTTGAGGCTCATCCATTTTTTCGATTTTACCGTTACATTACAGCCCCTTGAACTGTGACTACTTTTTACTTAACTTTGGGGGCCCCTGGGGGGCAAAGCGGGTCAGATAGGAAATTATACCCATAATAATGTTGTTGCCCCAACTCTCATTCTTATGAATTCCGATTACAGTAAAAACTCGATAACTCGAAGCTGAAGGGAACTGGATTTTATTTCGACTCATAGAGATTTTGAGGTATCGAGTTTTCGAGTAGTCGAGTCCAAATCAAAGAAAATTCGAGACATCATAGAGTCCAGTATTTTATTATATTCTGAGCATTTTAATTTTCACAACAAAAATCCGACCGAATTTTCATCACATTTTTAGATGGATATTAATTCCAGGAATCACACCAGTCAGTGGCGATCCTACGTAGGGGTTTTGGGGATTCAAACCCCCTCCGAAATTTTCAGATGTAATGTTCTTTTTTTTAGACAGTAGGTTGATTGGAATAGTGGCTAGCTAGTGTAATCGCCTTCGAAGCACAGGGCAGTGGTTTCAAAATCCACTGTAGACAGATTCTGTTTATGATTATTTTAGAATTCGGTGTCGGACACTAAGGTGCTAAATGAGTACTTCTTTATATGAAGACGGAAAGTGAAGATATTCCAAACTCGTCATCGTACTTCGATAATTTATGAAGAAATTTGATCGATAATGAGCGAGGGATTCAGTACTCGGTAGGATGCGGGCAATATGTTCCTGTTCTTCTGAAGCTTTAGAGGAGCTAGTGCTAGAAAGGCACTACGAACAAATCTACAGTAAAAAACTATGGCCCAGCTCTGACTAGCGAAGAAAGATTTCGTGTATATTTATAATTGTTTTTAAGTTTTATAATTTTGCTACTAACTTCGGATTAAGACAAACAGCCTCCGTTAATTTATCACGCTGGACTACCTGCAAACACGAACCTCGTTCCTAAAACCCCTCCGGAAATATTTTTCTGCGTACGCCCCTGATCACCAGAATCTACCGCTTTGATACCGGTTATGTGTGTTTTTCGGCGAATTTAATTGTTTAGAATTTATAATCAGAAACTTCGACTTATAGAGTCTCTCGTAAGAACGCTTCGACTAATATAGTCTCACCGGCTGCCAAACCAAGAGTTTAACTTCGAGTTATGGAGTTGTTATTTGAGATAACGAGTTAAATTTTCATTGTTTTTTGTTCAAATGAGTTGGGGAATTTAATTTTCCTCGACTTAAGGTATTTTTCGAGTTAAGTAGTTTCGAGTTATCGAGTTTCCACTGTATTTTGTTATATTTTTAACGTGAACAATTTTAAATGTCAAAAACCTCCGGGCAAACATATTTGCCTATAGTCGTTAAAGGGTTGGAAAACGATTCATTCACGAATTAGATAAATAGTATGTATATCGTTCTTTTTCTTGTTTTTAATTCACTAGTTATTATTGGTTATGATTTTCCTTTTTACTTTTATTGTGTGAATAAAAGTAAAAAGGAAAATAGTATGTATAGTGATTTTAGCTCTTTTTTAATGCGGTCAGACCATAGAACAATTTGGCATCAAAAGTCATCATTTTTTCAACTAAAATCACTATACTAAAAGCCAAAGGCTGTGCGATTAATCCTTAACTAATAAACCTATTTGAAATAAGCTAATCTAGAGAGCGTTTTATGGGGAGAAGCTTACGTTAGGTCAAAATATTGAAAGTGTTCCGTATTTAAGTAAAAATTATTTAATTTTTTAGAGCTAGTCCTCTTAAAGTATACTTTTCCTTCGCCGACTGCTCCAAAGTCTGAGCTTCTAAAAGCCTATAAAACAGATTTCTTGG
This sequence comes from Microchrysa polita, assembly GCA_949715475.1. Classification (NCBI taxonomy): domain Eukaryota; kingdom Metazoa; phylum Arthropoda; class Insecta; order Diptera; family Stratiomyidae; genus Microchrysa; species Microchrysa polita. Next base: position 86,804,663 of record OX454420.1, on the reverse strand, counting down.
ATATACACGTAAAATGCACATTTGGGAATTTATATTGCACGATCTTGCACGTTTCGGGATTTTTACTGCAGGTTTTTCATTTTTTTACTGCACGAAAATCCGGGCTCTACTCATCAGAATACATAATAAATGGTTTGTGGAACAGACTTTTAATTTGATCTGCGCCTCAAGAACATTTCATTTCTAGACCTGAAATTCTCGTTACAAGAAAAAAACACGTTAGAAATTTTCCATTGAAACGACTTCAAAAGACTCATTCGCCTACATATTTGTTAAATAAAAAAAAACTTCTGGGAAATGACCTTTTTGTATGATTTTAATAAAATTATTTCCCGCCATGAGATGGGCGGTGAAAGTGAATAATACATATTTCAATTTATCGTTATTTATTTTTGGAGAATCATATCGTGAAAATATAACTGACATCACCCTTACAAAAAAATATGCTCCCTCAAACATCTTTGCCATTACATATGATCTGATTTCAGTTGAAAAAGTTTTTTGACAGGACGTGTCTGATTAAATCTAAAATCCATTAAAAAAAGTAAAAAATCTTTCTGAAAAAGATAAGAAAATTCGCATTTCATGGCTCCATATTCCATAGCACAGCAATAGCCACCAAAATTCTCACTTTGCAATGAACTATGACATTCACCTATCAAGGTATGCTCTTGGTAGGAAATTAAAGATGGATTGACTGACGTCTGACTATACACGCAAGCTACATCAACGGTCCGACATTGGACATCGTCATGGTCAGCAGATGTTCGGTTCCCAAAGTTTTCCAATTAAATTGAAAGCACCCGATGAAATTGTATAGAAAGTTTTTGGTTAGGAATATTATGCGTATGCTGCATCATCATCTATGGATGCGCAGCGACTGCGCAGAGTATGAGGTAATTCTGTTGTAGTTCATGAGTTCAGAGGATGGCATTGAGCCTAATAAAGTGATTTGTTCATAGGAGGTAAATTAATGGATAATATTTGTTTTGTGTGTTATGATGAGAATATGAACCTTTATCCTATGAATAGTTTCGAGGAAAAATTAATTTTATTTTTTTTTAATTGTAGAATATTACTTTATCAAGAAGGATGTTACATGCCTAAAGGTACGTTGTGCTAGACGCGGCCGCACGACTGCGACTCGCTCATTCCATATAAAAACTCGTTTCTCTCTCATTTTAAAAACGAGTTTTTATATGGAATGAGCGAGTCGCAGTCGTGCGGCCGCGTCTAGCACAACGTACCTTAAATGTGAATCTCTCTTTCTATAGACTCTTTGTGGAACACCAAAAGCAAGATGCAGTGTCGTCTGCATTTCAGGGTGTACTAAATTTGAATAAAAATAATTTCAAACAAAAATAAAATGTGCTTCATTTTGATTACATTTTAAATTAAGTGATTAAATGCTTTTCTTCCATAAATTGTAAAGTGACGATATTGTACACGAACAGCTCTGAAAGTGCGACCTTTATATTAGTCCTTTCAAAATGAAGACAACAATAATGATGATTTAAAACATTATAGAAGAACACCCGAGAGTCGAAGCGACAAAAGGCTTTATATATTTTTTTCTGTCGAGGATATTATGGTAATCCGGGCACGAAGCCAAGCACTTCTCCTTGAACATAATTACATTGTTGGAATTTTTTCTTTCAGGACTCTATACAATCTCTTGGGGGAAAAGAAAAATTAAGTTACTAGTGTTAGCTCATTATTTTATTAAATGCATGTTGAATTTTATAATGAAGGGCTCTAATTAATATCATCATATAAATTGTTTTTTTTTTCTTCAACCTTAAAGGAATTTTTTCAGTGTTTCGTGACTTTGATATGGAAGAGAGGATTGATTACGATTGGTCCATAAAGTTTTTCTTAGAAGACCCTTCTTATGAAGGCAGAATTTCTATCACAGACCCTTGACCACATAGGAATTTAGAATTTTGTAATTCATATAATATTCACACGATTTCTATGGTTCTTTAGGGGGGATCCGATATTGAATCCGAAAAATGGCAGTATAGAAAAATCAGCAGATTTACAAAAATGCTAACATCTCCAGTATTTAAAAAAAAAATGCCTCTGCATCTTAAATTTCCAATTTTCACAGCTTTCAAACAATAGGCTACGATGTATCTACCATTTATATACAGTTTTTCTCTGTCAAGTCAATTCACACTTCTTGCTTATGTTAAGTGATAAATTAGTCTGGCACAAGAACTAAATGAAAAACCCTAATAATGACAAAACACCATCGAATTAATTACCTAGCCATCGAATAAGTTCTACTCTAATATACTTCGCATAACATAAACCGAATAGAAACACATGTGTACAACAAATTAATGTACATATGTACATGTACATATTTCATTACGATTCAGACACAAATTAGAGGATAATTGAGAAAAAGTGTCCCATAAAAACGACAATAATTCCTTCGAGCGTAGTGGATAGATTGGCGAATCCAATTTATTGGGCCCCCAAAATAAACCATAAGCCTATTGTTAATTAAAATAATATTTCAATTAAACATCTTCAGTAATATAAACTGCAGCTTAGAGCGGTCAATTTATAACAATCACCGGAAAACTTTAATAATACATAATAATCAGATATTGCATTCAGAAGCTATTGATAAATACATCAGCAAATCATGAGTTAATTAATTCATTAATAAATTCCCGGCACGTCTCGTTTACATAAGAGGCAACCAGAAAATCAACAATCTTTTTCCTGCGGTTTTCACGTTGCCATAGCTCAACACTTTGTTAGCGCTTAACAAGACGAAGACGAACACGTTGTCGAAAAACAATGTATTGTATCTTCTGGGGCATATTTAAGGAATGAAAATATATTTGCTTTTCCTAAACATTTTGGTTGAATGAGTTTTCTGGTGTTGTGATTTCTGCTACACGTATACACTGAGAGAAATATCACATTCTGAAATTAAATTAGTTTTTTCTTCATATTAAATAAATAACAGGCGACAATCCAACATTGGACTAAGGCCGCAGAATGTGTTAGTGACATCCTATTTCCAAGATCTTATCTGCTTTTTGATGAGGTAATGAGATCAGCATAACGCTCAGCAGTGTTATTTATCCCCATAAATGGGTACTCGTTTAACATCTGAGTGAGATCATAGTCTGTCACAAGCTCGTGAGTTCGAAAAACACAATGGAACACGGTGAGATTCGAACTCATGAGCCTGTGCACCGAAGGTGCGCGCACTAACCGCTCGACCAGCCAGACTTTTAATATTAGAAAGTTCATATTTGCAACACTAAATGCGATTAAACCTACTCTCCTACGCTGTTAATTCGACCACAAAACTATTGCATTGTTTAATGTATAGCGAATGCTCTTATTTTAAGAACGTGGCAAGTTAAAAATAGTATTCTTTTAAATTCCCTAGAGAGTTGTAACAATAACGCCATTCCCGATATAAGAATGGCGGGGTAAAATAACTCTATTTTATTTTAACTCTGACGTTCTTAAATTTAGTAGAAACTCTGTAACGTCAAATTTTTAAAAGTTAGTTAAATACGAGTTATTTTAAACGTGTTTTCGATTCATCGCACATTTTTTCTCTCAGTGTAGATGAAAGGAAAACAGAGAAGAAGTACAACAACAATATAGAAGCGGATCAATAAATTGATGTATCGGTTGATATCGTATTTTAATTAAAGATTCATCCCATAGTGAATGATGGAAATACTAATCGAATTACAAGGATATGTGAAGTGAAAACGGAGACAATTTTGAACAAATTTTCCGTATTTTAGGTCATTCTGAACAGTTTTGCAATACATTGTATGCTTGGTAGTATATGTACTTAAATTGGGTGTGGTACAAAATCGCTAATATTAAAATCAACAAACATAAATGGAATGGGGGAGAATGATTTGTGGGAGTATGCTTCCGAATCCACTCAAAGAAAAAATTCACCCGCTCAAAATCTACCCAAAGAAAAAATCCAGTCATTTAGAACCAACGTTTTTTTTTCGTTGTATCTAAAGCGAACACACCAATAAGCTGATTATAAATCGCAACTAAAAATCCACGCGATCAATATCTAGCTACATATTTTAAATCACTTTTTAGTAATGCAGTGCGTACCTGATAATCCGGACTATTGAAAACCAGGGTCGATCCGGACCACAGAGGAATTCGGAGTAGTGGAAGCCTTTAATTTGCTCTAAATTTCGAGGAAATGGACAAATTTAATCAAATTGTTCGAAGAATCTGTTTTCTATTTTCGAAGAATTTCACTCTGTTATTCTAGATTTTGTTTTTTCCAAGAAAAAAGAAAACTGTTGTTTTTATTTCGGACGATAATATCACTGTAATTATGAGAAAAAAGTCAGATTCGGATTAGAGAAGCTCTTGAAATTCGGACTACAGAGTGTACAATGTAATCTTTGAGGTGATCCGGATTACTGGAAATTCGAGGTTTCGAAGCTTCGGATTATCGAGTACGAACTATAATAATAATTATATTTGGAGAGGGTTGGTACATATTATGAAATTTACTTAACTTAAATTTCAGATCCATATGATCAAAATATACCGAAAGAAAGCAATTCCACTCAGTCAAAAAGTCTACCCAGTTAAAAACCGCCCAAACAAAAAAAAAACCATCTGATCGAAATCCAACAAATCAAACTGCCTACCATTTAAAATTAAAACTTTGGTCGTAATAACTAAAGCGGATTAGCCGTTTCAGTAATTATTAAAATTAAAAAAAAACCTTTAAATGAAACACAAATTCACAAAATGACTTTTTCACGCCTCATCTATTCAAAAATACCACACCACGAAATTTGCAACATATTGTAAGACAACAAAAATATTCGCCCGTCATCGCGTGTAATCAAATCTGCAATATATTACGGAGACTTTGTTGGTCTTTCACCATAGTCGAATCTAATCCGAATTAATGCCCGTTGTCTTGTAAGTTCTAAATGAATTTCTGCGATTTGTTGCCCTTAACTCGTTGTAATATGCTCTCTTCGCCTCCACTATAGAACATCTTAGAATATGGGCGAACAACAAAAACACAGGATGTAATGGTGGGAAGAAAGTGGAAAGTGAGCTACGTCAGAAATAGTGAACGTTGCTGCCAACGTCAAACCATTGTAGCCGCCGCAATCCAATTGAAATTAATTCAATTCGCCGCGAGAGAAGTCATCCGTTCCGAGTTTGAGAACTAATTACCGTCTGTGGCTTTTGGAGTTGGAATTAAGAAAGACAGTTAGTCAGTACAAGAGTACTAGTCATATAGTTTGAATTGGCAATTTGTGTATATTGACTGGAAGGAAATTTCCTTGAACAGATTTTTGATTGTGGTATTTTTGTACAGTGTCTTAAGGATTTAGATTAGATTTTATACGTATATTTGAGAATTTGATGAGAACTGAAAGCAATAAATTGGATATCTTTATTGTCTGAGTAAATCTTATAAAATTTATGCATATATCTACGAACAAAAATAAATTCATTTGTTTCCATAGTAAAGTAGAGAATGTTGAGAAAAGGGTCAATAATAAAATCGAGAATACCGCCAAGCAAGAACTCCATTTCTGCATCCTTTTTTTGCTATTTATTTAATGGCATTCCCAAATGCATAGCGAAATTCACTGAATTCAGTCTACCTTTCGCTTGCAATTCGGTGGATATTACAGATTACTGTTTCGCCCCAATATCCAAAATATATGATTCACATGGGTAACATCATAATTTTACAGTTCAGCTGAGAATTTTCATCTTGTTCAGCGCATATTGCGGTTACATGTAAAAAAAAAGTTGGGTAACGTCCATTTGTGTGCAAAATGGAGTCATATATGTATGATGAATATGGTTTTCCATATAAAGTTTTTTTTTTTTGAGTTTAATGTACACATTGCGAGTTTATGCCCCCGATAGGATAATATCGTCATTTAGTAATCTAGGCAAATGTGTTGATTGTAGGTGAAGCCTCGTCTCCATTGTAAACATTTGTTGATGAACTGTTCTAAAAAAGTTCAAAATATTGTCTGCGAACAGTTGCGCAACATTTTACTGAACTTTTTTTTAACAGTTGCGGTGCAAGAATCTATAATGTTCGCGAACAGTTGCGCAACATGTTCGAATACTGTTTATAAACTGCCGCACAACAAAGTCAATTATTTAATTATTATTTGACAGTTCTATTTATCCGTGATATTTGTGAATTCATTGTAATGTGTAACTAGCGCGATTTATTTGTCGATTATATCTAATATTTTTATGTTATTGACCTTACGCGTTTATTGTCGTCTCTTATTTAACTTTAAAAAAAACTGCTGTGTCCAATACAAACGCATCAGAAGAAGTTTGCAAGTTTTAATGTTGGCGCTAAAGAAGGCACCAATTAAGTGTATTTCGACACTGACGGTCGCAGATCGGACGTATTTAAAGTGGTTAGTTCGGCGTAACTGTGTCAAAAACAGTGAAGAACTTCTTAATTGGTCGAAAGACTACTGGAAAAGGTTGCAAGCGAATTCCATCGATGTTGACATGACGTCAAGGTTTTAAGTGAAATGAAAGTGGTTAAGTAAATCGAAACGAAGAGAGACCAATCCGTTAAGGAACCTTTGATCGTTGATTCCTTGTTAGTGGCCGATTTATTTTTTGTTGCCAAAGTCGATACTGCCGATCTATTAAGAGGGGAAAGTTAAAAGGACACCGTAGCCGGGATATTCTAGTGTATTTGTTTGTCATAGCCATAATAAATATGTAAATCATATCAAAAAGGAATTTTAATGCATTTATATTACAAGTATTGAGGATAGTGTTTATAGGACCCGCATATACATACATACACATCCCTTAGTCGCCTTATACGAAAAGTCCGGGTAGACACCAGTCTCTCCTCTTATGCTGATAATGTTGGATAGTAACGTTCCGGAGAAAAACACAGAAAATGGTCGGAACTTAATGCTGAATACCTAAGGGTCAACTGAGTTTTACCACAACTGGCATATATAAATAGAGCTTTGAACCAAAATATTGTTTAACTGTTTTGGTTAATCAAAAACCATCACTGAACCTCCTCCTTTTGAACTAAAATTGACCCAGTTCTTATTGAATAATTGTCCTAATTCTTCCAATGTTCCCCGTGTTTTCCATTTGAATGGAAAACATCGAACATCAATAAATTACTTACGAAAATTAGTGCAACAGCTCAGCAACAAGCTCGAAACGAACTTGAGCTGTTCGCGAGCATCGTTCAGGAGCAGTGTTGCGATACAACTGTTTACAATGTGGACGTAAAACAATTGCTCCAAAATATGTGCAACAGCTCAGGAACATTTGTTTACAGTGTGGACGTGGCACTATTGTTCAGCAACTGTTCGCGAACAATTGGGGAGCACTGAAACATCATGTTCGTATACAGTTGCGCCACAATTGCTTACAATGGAGACGAGGCTGAAGACAAGTTGAGAGTTCACATAAATATTTTGGCGTACTCTATTTTTTTAATTAGACAATAACGCCACCTGGGCTTTGCTATGACATGCAAAACAACAATATCAAAGCCTGCGAAAAAGTGCTGAATATATTTGATCAAAATGTCGCATTCGTTTTGTGTCCGAAAAAGGACACAAAACGAATGAACAGCGCATTTTATTTTCAGATTCGACTAAAAATAATAATCTTGGCAGAAAAGTAATTTTTAGAATCATTAACCCATTGTGGAAATTAATTATACAAAGAAGAATTTTTCTGGGAAAACTATGTAAATTTGCAAAACCTTAAACAGAAAATGTTTATATTTGACTGATTATTGTCAATCTCGTTTAACATTTATATAAATATCATCTTTTAAGCTCAACTCAAATTTACAATGTACTCGCATATATCCTTTGCTATCCATACGTCTATTAAGTTTTCTTTCCGTTCAGTCAAACTGACAGTCGCCCTCGCGACCGCACGACAAGTCGTACATACATATTTCGTATATTCAGTGAACCGTCTTCCTTCTTCGAGTCGTTCGCCATAAAGTCGATAGAAAGAAAGAAAAATAAAAAAAAATTATCTGAGAACAATGGGTTTATATTCCGTTTTGAATGTATATTTAAAACTTTTCTCTATACTTTCTGTTGTAACTATGCTTACGTCCAAGTGGAGCGGTCTTATGAATGAAAAGTAAAGGATAATGCCCCAATACTTTGCGACTGTATTCATGCAATACAGACAAACAAAAAACAACTCCACTGTTCCGCTTTTATGCTCGACGACTTTCCTTTCTGAATAATATAAATGCGACGTCGACGACGACTACGACGGTTTAGTCGACAAGGAGGTCATCGTCAAAGAATTGAAAAATCCAACTCTCGTATAGAATGTTTTAAATATTGTGAAATAAATGAGATGTTTGTATATCTTTGGCTATTCTTTCAATGGTAAAGGAATTGAATGGGAAGTAAAATAGGACATAAGGTTGACAGTTTTGTATAGAAGAAATTGAGTACACGCGATGCTATTTCGAGTTAATGTTCTGGTATGTAACTATTCAAAATGGAAGAGGTTATCCTGTTTTTCTACGCAAATTTGTGTCTTTTTCCAAGTGAGTGGATGAATAAATTATATAAATAATAGAGAATTTTAGCAAGCCGTAAAAATGCTAAAAATGTCAAATATAAATTGAAATACATATGTATTTCTTTGTCGGCGTATCCTAGGGTACCGTGACAGATGTGTTTTGCTTAATTTAAGAACTCGATGGAATGACAATTCATAGCTTTATCATCATATGTTTCAATACGTATAATGCTGACGCGTACACCACAACCGTTTTACGACTTGCTATTTCTACCAACCGTAATAAATTGTAAATTAACTAAACCCTTTTCATGCTTAAGATTTATGTTGCTCGAAGCGACTCACGCGATGATCACTAAGTGATTATCTCTGCTGATGTGTCATAGAGCATTATGTGCATCCACTTAATAAAACTGTGTTCTCGAAATCGAATGTAGGATGAAGCAACACATAATCTATAGAATTATATGGAAGTACTCAGTATTAGTACAAAACAGTTTTACCCCGGGCGACTCACGCGATTATTGCTGAGCGATTATTGGTATTATCTGAGCCCTGTGGCATTATTCAACAATATTATCGACGGAGTTGTGTTCCTAATATTGAAGAGAACTTGATGGATTACATCTCCATAAATAAAGTATTAAAAAAGTGCGGCAGGACTTATAAAATAGAAATAATCGCTCAGCGATCATCGCATTAGTCGTCCCGGCGACTGTGAATGTAAAGTCACTTGCCTCGCGTAAATTGTATGCGTGCATCCATGACCGCCGTCCAAACCCTAACATTTCTTAGTTTTGACACTTAAAATTCATTAGTTCTGTTCTAAAACTACGTTTAATTTTCAAATCCATATGAAAAACAAATTTATTTGCAGCGATTATGCATTTCAAAAGTCGCGTGTTATCAAATTTAAAATAAATTACGTATGTAGTTCATTAGACATTTTGACCTTTTATGTCGGCATTAAGTGCGTGTTTGAGAGTTTATTTCACAATTTAAAATATCAGTTTCACCACACACTGGTATACGTTTTCTTTTTCGTATACGTATCTATCTATTTAGAATCCCATCCAATGGAAATTCTTTACGTTGCATATGTGTTATCAGTTGTTTGATTTCTGTTTACTTTTCATATGGAGTTGTAAGATAACGATATAATAGTCAACGAACAACAAAAAATGGTGCATCACATCACAAATATCTTGCAAGACATTTTTTATCTACAAAAAAAGTATATGTAATTATCTGGGTACGGTGAGTGAGTGCGTTCCATTTTTAATTTTTGGCTTTATAAAAATATAACGAAAAAATATTGATTTTTTAAAATGATTTTTTGAGAGTTCAAATCGTTAAATTTGAGTCAAATTATTCACTTTTGTTTTGGATTTTGCCTATCAATCGCAAGACGTTTATCCTTGCAAGAGTCTTCTTTTTCTTCTTCTTCCTTGCCTCGTTCTTTATACCGCTCCATGGTTTCGCGTTGCTTGACCTGCGGTGTAGGCCCATCGCCCGTTTTGGCGGTAATATCTCAGCATATTTCTACAGGAAGCTGTATCTTGGATCGTGTCATCGCCGAGATCATTGCGTTGTTGTTGCTTTTTCATTTGACACATCCAGATGTTCTTCCGTCTGCCTGTGGCCTTGGGTCCACCAAGTGGAACTTCCATTGATATCGCAAAGAGTCTTCTTTTTTGTCAAAATACGAATCTCCAACTTTTCCGATCTTACATAACAAGCTGTTGCTAATTAAATTATTACTGTTAATATTTTGTGTCAAGAATCAAACCCATTTGAAGCGAAAATTTCTTATTCACTGGCAATTGTACATAATTGAATTTTCAGTTGTGGTAGCTTTGCATTTTCCGCTGCACGGGTCCTGAGCGTTACTAAAATATTATTGTGGAACGCGATGAATAATAATTTTCGGTCGGATTGAGGGGAATTTTCTATCGAAGCGTTCGTATAAAAGTACACACGTACACATACAAATTCGTAAATGGCTTAATTTACTGTTATTTATTTATTAATAAAAAAATCAATTTCTTAGGAGTGAAATACTCATCTCTACTCCATACGAAATTTTACTCTTTTGATTTAACGCATTAAAAAACACCTTCAGTATTTTACAAAAAAAAATCAACACCAAATATTTACAGTTCTTATTAGTTTTTCTTATCTACATATGTATTCAAAAATATTTATTTGAATAAAACTTTGTTGTAAGATAACAGGAGCAACTTATTATCAGTGAAGAATAGGTACACGTAACAGATTTTGAACCATTACCAATTATGAATTGTTGTCTGGGGAATTGTTATGATATTGTGTCATGGAACTTTGTAATTCTATTAAATTTGTGTTGGCTGCTAAAGCCACTTTATTTGTTGTTTATTTGTCTCCGAAAATTTGTAACTAACACTATCGTTAACGAGAATCAAAATAATATAGGAAAGCGCGGATAGCATCTCATCCAATTTTAAAAGACTGTAACGAATCCTTTACTTTCCTTTTACTTTCAGAGCCGAACACCGATGAGGTCGGGGGGCGAATGATCCGATTAGAAGCGTGTGCAAACCTCATCAGAATGAGCCGATGCGACGCGCGCTGTGTATTCAGTTTAGCTACATGAGTCCGTTACAAAAATTTAACACGAACACGCGTCTGCCCTACCTGAACATCATTCGGTAAGACATAAATAAAAAAATACAAATTGTGTAGATTTTCTCGTGTCATACTAATTTTCTTTAACTTATTATTATATGATCAAAGAACGAAAAACAACATACCAATGGCTACTATCCAACGGCTGTAGTCCATAATCGCAAGATGTTGGTCCTAAACAAGACTCTTTTTTTCTGAGTACTAATCTACAACTTTCCGAACTTACAAGCCAAGATGTGACTGTTATGTTAATGGTCTCCAGAAAAAAAGACTGTTACTGCCTGGAAGTGTGACTGCACGGTCTATCCTCAAAAATGTCCGTTACAGCCTGCAGGCCGAAATGATTTCAACGCAATATGTTGGTTCTAACCAAGACTCTTTTTTTAAGACACAAAGACACGACTGTTGTGTTAAGGATCGAAAAAAGAAAAGGACTGGCCCGGGATGACTTTAAATCGGTCGATAATCGCAAAATGTTGGACCTAAGCAAGACTCTTTTTTTCTGATTACTAATCTTCTAGCCAAGATGTAACTGTTATGTTAAAAGTCTTCAGAAAAAAAAAACGGTTACTGCCTGGAAGTGTGACAGCCCCGGCCTAACCTCAAAAATGTTGCCCGTTACAACCTGCAGCCGAAATGTCTTCAACGCAAGATGTTGGTTCTAAGCAAGTTTCTTTTTTTCTTAAGACACAAAGACACGACTGTTGTGTTAAGGGCTGAAAAAAGAAAAGGACTGACCCGGGATGATTTTAGAAATGTTTTCAGCTATTGCCTACACGCCCAAATGTCTCTAACGATATATGTATTATGCTGCGTCTTGTGAGAGCTTGAGAACCAAAACCAACATTTATTTTTTTCCAGAGCAACACGCAAACATAGTTCTCTCAATACAACTTGGAGGTGAAAGTCCTATCTCGAATTATTTATGAAAAAAAAAAATCAAACCAACATATGTTGATTCGAAACAATCGAGAAACAATTCTGAAACAAGTGAGAAGCATCAGTTGCTGGAATATTTTCTTTCCAATATGTACAACGCTTGAAGAGAAAAAATGTGCGTTTCGCGTGAATACTATGAATAAACGCAGACTAGATAATTTAAATTGTCCAGAAGCTCATTAGTCATACACCGCTCCTGAATCAATATTATTTATTAAAAACGAAAAACTTTCATCTTCCCAAGGACATGGATAAGCGCTAATACCACTTGAATTCCTAATGAATGTAGGACAATTTTATTGCATGTCGGCAAGAAGAAACAGTCTCTGCACTGAATATCAAATGAAATGATTATTCCGAAATCTCGAAGCATATACAAGGTGAGCCAAAAGTAGTCATCCGATGTTGTTTTGTTGTATTTTTCTTAATAAAAAAAACGTCGGTTTTGCTTATTTAATCCCTTATAATTTATTGTATCAAGTCGCAAAAATGATATCGGCCAAGTGGCCGCCGCCACAGTTGACTACCATACGGGCCCGTTTTATGGCATTTTCCATCACTCTTCCCAGAATATCGGGCGACAGGTTTTCGCATTCCTGGCGAATATTCTCCTTAAGGGCCTCAAGAGTCTGAGGCTTGTTGACGTAAGCCCGCGACTTCAAAAAACCCCATAAAAAGAAGTCTGGAACAGTTAAATCGGGTGATCTGGCCAGCCAGTAAAAATCACCAAAACGAGAGATTAACCGACCCGGAAATGTTTCCTTCAGAGTATTGATTGTGTCTCGAGCAGTGTGCGCGGTTACACCGTCCTGTTGGAGCCACATGTTCTCCAGTCCAAGTTCATCCAATTTAGGAAGAAAAAATTCGTTAAGCATGGCTCTGTAGCGCACGCGATCCACAGTCGTCGTTTGACCCGCGGCGTTTTCAAAGAAAAACGGCCCGATGACTTCTTTAGCGTGAACAGCACACCACGCAGTAACTTTGAGAGGGTGTAATGGCTCTTCGTAGGTGATACCTGATACGTGGATTTTGGGTTCCCCAGAAACGAGTATTCTGTTTCTTCACGAAGCCGCTCAGATGGAAATGAGCCTCATCGCTCATGATGATTTTTGAAGAAAACAAATTTGCCAGCGTTCCTTAGGAGTATAATTATAAACGGATTCATGGCTTGACAGTTCGTATTCTACGTTTGTTTACTTCAGAAATTAGGAAAAATGGAAAAAAAAACAAGGAAAAAAGTTACAGCGATTTTCAATAGAGTGATTACTTTTGACCCACCCTGTACATACATACCAATCAAATATTCAGTGACATAAATTTCCGAAATTATGTATTTTCCTTTCCATCAGACAATATTATACACTCTGCATGTTACTGTTATTGTGAGGATAATACACATAATCTAGAGCAAATATCCTGAATGAATTGAATCTACATCTCTATAGAATTGTAGCGTATATAGTTTCTATACTCATCGCGTAACGTATTACATCAGAATGGAGTAGAAAATCGACTCTGCTATAAAATTAGTATGACGACAGAAAAAAAAATAAACACAAGAAGAAAGAATCCCTATTGAGATAAAAGCTCGGATAATACGAGTACATCTTGTCTTGATCCTGTTTTTTTATTGCCGTGACGACGAACGCCCACGTCATCATGCCGCCTCCCGCTCCCACCATCATTCGCTATGCAGAAAATGAATGAAGTACACAGCACTCTAGTCACCACACACAGGATTTGGGAGAAGCAGCATCGGAGATGGACGCGGCGAACGAGAGTGTATGTCCTTGATGAAAAATTCAATCCCAACAGAAATTTAGGTTAAACTATATTTTTTTCTTATTATCGTCCTGATTTCGTCTTATGGGAATACTGCGCGCGTCCGCGTTGTCTTTTGTCTGCAAAGAGTGCCGCGTTGCGAGCTGTAATGAGGCTTGTTCTGCATAGCTGTAATTTGCTCCTGCCAGTTATATGGACAATTCTTCGGCTCGGGACACTGGATATGCCATAGTAAAATCACATTGCTTTCATTTTGTGTCAATCGACTTGCTGCTGTTTTTTCTTCTTACTTTGTGTTACGAGTATCAAGGGAAACGGCGAAAGATACAGCTGGATAAAACACGAAGAAACAATGTCGACACGACCAGGCTTTCTTCTTCTTCAAGTGGAGGACTTTATAGTAAATGCACTAAAATGTATATCATTCAGTACAGACTTATATACCCGACGGTAATCCTGTTTTGAAATCAGGACAAAATACTTATCATTTTAGATATAAATTTGTGTTGTCGAGTAAACTATGGGCTTGACCTTTTGTGCATTTAGAGAATGTCAGTCAAGTATTTTTATGGTTTATGGTTTAGAAGATCGTCATGATAGAATTAGACGTATTTCAAAATTTTGTGGAGTGATTTTCTTTGTTGAAGCATCTTGACCACTTTGTATCCTATGGAGCTTCTGGTCGTGTGCGGATCCGTTACGGAGAACCAGCTGTCACAAGATTTTCGTATCAATTTATAAAACTTTCGATGAGCAACGAAATTAGGAAATTAGTCGCTTGCTTTTAGCCTATATCAGAAATGCATGTAAGGGTTGTTGCAATAAAAAGAGCCGGCTACCAAAGAAATGAATCAGCGATACCACAACCCTCAATAGTACCGTTAAGTCATCCTCCCTCGAAAGGTGACTTTCAAAGCAATAAGAACACAATTTAAAAAAAAAAATGCAGTCCCAACACATATACCCCCAGTCTATTTACTAAGTCCCATTCAATCTAGACCGCAGAATAAAAAGGATGTTTCCATATACATATGTACTTCCATTAAAGAGACCTTTACGTAAAAATTTCTATGTCGCAATTCCCAAACATCCTCTCGGCGTGGCGTAGCATAGCGATGGGGTTGTATCCTTTTTATATTTATCGCCTACAAACATTTTAGATATGGTTATACAAGAGTTTAAGCAAAGTGCATGATGACTTTTTAATGGTCGCATATACGAGGATGTTGTTGTGTGAATGGGTATTCTGTATATGTAAGCTCTAAAGTACAGTTTGTACCGACAATATTTTTTTCCAATAGGTACCCATTTCATCCATTCATACATTACAGGCTGGCGACAAACTAGAATGTTGCCTGAAGAGAGAAAAATAAAGGTACATACAGGATTTCTTTCATTTGAGCAATTGCATTTTTAGTATGTATAAATAGCAAATAGTCAATGGGGGAAATGATTTGATGCTTTTCCTAAGGCAATGAAGTACAGTCGCGAATAATTTCAAAGTGTTGCGCTAGAAAACCACATGCAAACTTGAAAATACCGAGTGCAGGCAAAATGGAAGCAATCAAAGTTTTCCAACTTGTTTTCCTATAGTTTTGTGTCTGAAGCACAACTCCAATTTTCTCTACTCTTCTTCTCTCCCTCTCTGAGTGCTATAAGTTCTTGTGGGGCATAGCGTGTTGACTCTGTCATTTATTTGGCTATTTCGTATTAAGCAAGTTTATTCAGACAGAGACTTGTTTTCAGTTCTTGAGTTGTCCAGATTACTAGCATTGTGAAATGGGTATCGAACAACACACTCCAGTCTAATAAAATTATTAAATAAAATTCACACTGAATTTAAGCGATCAAATAAATGCAAGGAATTACGCCCATGAATATTCCCAATTGCATAGCTTCGCAGTCATTAAAATTAAATTCCATTAAATTAAATTGAATTAACTTAATTTTAAAATATTTCTGGTATTCACATTCGTCAATTAAAAGTATGTATGTATGTATTTCCTTAAAACGTTAGACATAGGTTTAAAAAAACTAGTAATCTCTCTGGGACGTCTGACTTCTCAAGCTGCGCAAGTGTATCCAGTAAGCATGGCAAATTCTTAAGACTTGATTTGACCATATAAACGCTTCCATAAATATCCACAAGTCCTAAATACAGTTTTAACTATTTTAGTACATATTTCTGTTCATCAAAAGCCTATACAGTTACGGCAATGACAGTATAAAACCATACTTCGAAAACTTTAATGCATTTCAGTTTACTATCTAAAAACCTATTTCCAGCAAAAGAAGAGGATATGCTTACTATACATATGATACTGCGATGCTACATATCGTTTTATACGCACACTATCGACAAGTAAATTGCCTTGAGAGTTCAGCGTTTATTTGGATTGGATATTTCCAATATCTTTAGCCAACATCATATCCATTTGCACACTTCGACTTCAACTTCTTTGACGAAAGTCCATAAATGTAATATGTATGTACATATTAAAAGATTTTGCCCTATAAGATGCAATCCCGTATTTGGCGAAAGCGGACTTGATAGTACAAGTTGCATGTTGATTTGGTTGTTAATAAAGTTCATGGTTTTAAATGAAGTTTATTTTATGATCATATTAATTGACCAGTTCCTATATCGTCCTCAAAATTCCTGAGCTACGATTTAGAGATAATTGCGGATTTAACATCAACAACAAATTAAACTGTTCACTTCATAGCAAAATGAAACAGCCTTTTCACAAATATCCAAATAAGAAAACTTAGAACTAATGCCAGAACCGCGAATCTACAAAAACAATGTCATCGAAGAAGAGATGTGAATCTGCACATTTCAATATTAAACGAGACGGAGGCTAATTTCGGGCGCGGCCGAAATTTGAATACCCTTCACTCTCCTCGGGCTAAAAGTTTTTTTTGGGCGAACATTGATTGATTGATTGACTTGTGTTCAATCCTTCCCCATTCTTTTCCTTTTGTGGCGTCGATAAAACAATATTTGTGTGTTTTTGGTTAAGTGGGAAAATAAAAATATTTACTCAGAAAACTTTATTGGGGGATGCGGGAGCATGGTCCCATAGTATGATTCCATTCGTTTTACTTTTTTTTTGTTTTGACAAGGACGCATTATAATATTATATAATTAATAATTGGTGTGGAAAAAATGTTTCTGAGAAGATCTAAAATGGGAGGGTTGGGTTTGTATGGTAGCCCCATGACCCCATAGACCGATTCCATTAATTTTTACACATGTCTTATGGCATCAATAGAAACATATGTGTATGAAATTTGGTTGAAATTGGTGCACAAATGAAAAAGTTTTTCTTAGAAGAACCTAATTTGGGGGGTTAAGTTTGTATCGCAGCCCCATGACCCCATAGTCCGATTTGATCCATTCTTACATATGGTTTGTCTTATCAATAAGAACACATTTCTGTGAAATTTGGTTGAAATTGGTGCACGCATGAAAAAGTTTTTCTTAGAAAAACCAAATTGGGGGGGTTAGGTTTGTATGGCAGCCCCATGACCCCATGGTCCGATTTTAGCGATTCGAACATACAAACTGCCTGCAATAAAAAGAAGCATGTGTGCAAAATTTCAGCTCGATAGCTTTTAAACTGGCCGAGTAAAACGCGTAGCAACAGACGGACAGACAGACAGACGGACATCGCCCAATCGACTCAGCTCGTCATACTGATCATATATATACATATTTTATATGGTCGGAGATGCTTCCTTCAATGCGTTACAAACTTCATGACAAAGTTAATATACCCTTTACTCTACGAGTGAAGGGTATAACAACCGTTTTCAAGGCATGCAGTGGGGAAACTGACAATTTTTGATGTTTTGAAATTAGTTTGGGACTTGCAGGAGCTTATTACCTATTTGGTTAGGGAAGAAAATTCGCGTGAAAATCCCAAACGACTAAAGAGCGCCTCATACCTAGCGATTTATTGGTCAATCGATTGTCCACAATCGATCTGCCACCCGTACAGCACACACACACTAGGCAATTTATCGGGCAATCTGAAATTGACAGTCTCACGGTCCACAAGACACAACACGAAATAGCGAAAATTTTATAATTTTTGGCGATGGAAGATGGACATCCATTGCTACTTTTGATGGAAAATGACCGCCACAACCACAGCATGAAGAACGACCACAGGTTTACGTAAAAAAATCACCAACTGAGAACACATAATTGTCATGACAGCTTGTACGGATAATTGCATGGTAATACGTTTCATACACGTCAAATCAAAAAAAAAAAATTTAATCCGATGGTCACATACAACTTCCGATTTATCTCGCAATCAAAAAATCTCGCCAATCGATCGGAGGGTCTGTGGAAAAGAAAATAAAGCTTATTCTTCGTAGATAGGCAAGTGCAGTGGGACATATTAAAGGGCGTGCCGAATACATTTCACTTTCGTATTTTTATTAAACACCAAATCAGGACGGAAAATTAATGAATCATTCACGCCGTTCTATTTTTCTTAAATTATAAATACATAAATAGAAAGGCATTTAATTCTGCGATCAATAAATGAATTGGACGATTAAAATTAAAATTTCAGAAAAATTAATCTGCAAATTTTAATTTTTGAGAACGAATCAAAACAATTTTTTCTCAAATCTACATCTGTTCTGGCATATTGGTGTATCGATAATGTATAATTTATGGCTCAGAAAATACATGGATTACGCTGTCCAGAAAACACGATGACCATCTGCCAATTGTTCTAGATTTTTGAACTGGAAAAACCTGACTATTCAACTGTTAATGTGTTGCAACGCTGGTATGCGTTAAAAAAAAAAGAAGTCAATAGGGAGTAAGGCGTACAGCGTAATTAATTGGACAACGTTGTCTACAACAATGTTTATATAAAGCCACCAAAAATGTTAACAACCCATTTTTATTGCATTCCAATGAGGCATGTGAGTTCATAGTAATCATCTAATCTCCAATTAGAACAAACTTAAGCTCGTACCAGATTTCAAGATAAGATTGTTACTCAAAATTTAAATAATGTTCGTAGATGCATATCTCCGAGTAGGCACTTTACGAGAGATACATAAATTCATTGACTCAATTTTAAAACCTTTTCGTGCAATGGGTAATAATATTAGGATTTTAACAGCTTAACTAGTTTTAATTATACAAATCAGGCCCAAGACTCATATTTATGGGGTTATTAGCTCATTTAAAAAATACATACATGCTACTTTATCGCTTTTAGAAGTCAGTTTAACGAAGATGGACGACTAATCTTTGCAGTCACACCTCTTTATTTTTGTACTGAAAACAAATTCTGTACAGCAACTGGCTGACATTTGTTTCAACAATTACAACGAATGAAAAAAAAAAAAACAAAATTAACCACAGAAAATTTAGCATTTCTTTTCAGAAAATTAAATAAAATATATCGCAAACAAACCCCGAAAATATTCATGGAATTCAATTAATTTTACTCAATTTTACCGTTTGACCGCATGCGTCCCTCTCAAAGGTAGAACCAACGCACAGTGGAGCGAAAAACCCGAATTTTGGAAACAATTATAAAAACATGTCAATTTTAATGTATTTCGCCATTCTAAATCGAATGGAATATATTTCACGCAGATATGATCAGCCGTTTTCAAGTTATTTTGATTTTATGGGGCGAGGGGATCATTTTTCAGTTTTTCTTAATTATTTCAAAAACTGTAAAAGTTACAGCAAAATGGTTCGAGGACACATAAAAATTATACCCTAGACCAAAAAATGAAATGGGATATTATCATTTTTTTGACTTTTACATTTGTTACTTTAACTCTGAAAGAAATGCTAGTTGAGCCAGGATAATTTAGGCAAATATTTTCAATAAAATAAAGTTGACTTTTGCAAAAAATTGAGTTGCTCCGACCAAGGACACGCCTGATTCGCCTATTAGAGCTTTTCAAACCGACACATCCATAGCTCTTTCCCGGGGGGAAGGGAGGGGGTAAATTTTGGCTGAACGCCAAGACAGAGTCTCTTTATACTCTATACTAAAAACTAGTTCAATAGGATGAAAACTACGGCTATCTCCGGTTCAAAGGGACTCAACATATTTTACAGTAGAATTAAAAAATCGTGCCTAAAACAGCCAACATGACATAACAAAATCGGCTATAAAAGTAGCATGGGGTTCTATGGGGTTATGATTTTTACATATTAGTAATCTTGAGACTTTCGGGAATAATGTAGCATAAACAGACTCTTGGAGGCACGGTGAGGTAGTTGTTAAAACTCATTGTGAAAAATCCAGTTTGGGTCAATTTGACCTTCAATAATTAAAATTAAATTTTATTGTTTTCCAAATTTTTTTTTTTACTTTTTTTTATGCTAACATATTTATTATAACCTACAAATTGAAAATAAAATCATAAAGCAAAGTTGTATGAGAATTTATCGTCAGCGTTTTCATTGAAACTTGATTATGGAAAAATGTGCTTAACCCTCATCCAGCGGGATAGGTACAGGTGTACCTTTTTCGTTTTTAAAACACCGTAACTTTTTTGCTATGGGTCCGATCGGGCTGAAATTTTCTGACATCTCTACGATTTTAGTTTAAAATATGTATTCCAAATTTCAGAAATGTGTGACCACCCATCCCCAAGTTAGGGAGCAAAATTAATCTTACACCCTTTAACGGCGGCAAAGGTACATTTGTACCTTCATATATTTTGTATGAAAGAAAATTTACAAAAAACGAAAATAAAATATTTTTGGTGAATGCTCATGCTTAGAGAGATTTATTATAGCATCAATAAGTTGAGAATCTAGTGATGTACCGAAGTATTTGATTTACGAATTTTATTTGTAATGATCAAGGTCCTTGGAGATATCGATCTATAAGGACTAATCTAACTCATACAGCGGTTTTTGGTTATTTGACATTAATCTGAAGACTTTTACTGGCATAGCAAACATTTTGAAGTAATGGCTTGGGCCAACCAATACAATGTATTACGCCTTCTTTCCCCCATAACATCTAGTGAAAATTAGGTTTGTAATAAAAGCTAAAATTTTGGATTTTACCGGTTAATTTTCTTTACCACAGATTCCCATAATTTGTATTCCATCACCTAATATTTATTATTTGTGTAATTCGGGACCTCCACCCGAGTTCCTTTTGAAGTTTCAGCTGAAAACCAGCAGATGCATCCAACCAAATTTCTAAATGGATGTTTGGGTGGTACATAAACTTGGTTGAATTGTACGTCGGTACCATATATAGATGACGATAACTGCTATAGAATATGCCACATGTCTTCGGTTTCTTGTTTTAATTTTTCAATCGATCCTTGGATTTAATTACATATACGAGCAAATATATTAGATACAATTAACCAACAACAATCACAATTAAAATTTTAGATATTTTTCTACTATAGGAATTGGCCTGAGTTTAGATTTAAAAAGATTAGAGACTGAAAATTATACTAGCCGATTCTACTTGCTTGTTGCTTGACAGGACCTTTCTTTCGTATAATAACACATTTACTCATTTCTCCAATATATTTATTGCTTCAAATATTGTTGTTTTATGGAAAATAACGAGAATGTGATAATTATTGACGTTTTTTTCGATAGCGATAACGGGTTCTAGTAACAAAGTAATATAGTGGGGGCAGGGGGGTAAATTTTAACCTAAGACTCCACAATTCGCAAATCAAACATACCAAATTCTTCTAAAATCATTAATGACTTAATTTGAACTGTTTTCTACTTTTCATTTGTAAATCAATTTTAGATTTCGTCAAATTAAAATTCCAAGCAACCCATTTTTTCAATTTTCTTTTTAAAATTTTGCCTATTTCCTAAATTTACCCACTCCAAAAATTAAATCCACATAAACCCAACTTCTTAAAACATTCACTTCGGCAAAAACAGTTACTAATTTGTGACTAGTCAACATAATATAACGGTTTTACGGTCAAAATTCATACAAATAGTGAAGATTTTCATACAAAATGTACTAAGGTACAGGTGTACCTTTGCCGCCGGCAAGCGTTGTAAAAATCTGCCGCTGGATGAGGGTTAAACTGCAAAATCAATTGTCTACACTTCGAGAGCCGCTGATTTCTTACTGTGACAGATATCGATCCGAAATTTTTTGTAGAAAGAAACTTCAAAATGTTTACTATGCGATAAGTAATTCACAAAAGCTCTAAAATAGTATCAATTTTTTTAATTTTTGCCTCTACCGCCCCACTGTGCGACGGGGACTTTGGTCGTTTATCAAGAGCCAGATATTGTCACAAACATCAGATATTATAAAATTTACCGTTATGGGAGAAAATCGAAAAATTCCTCTTCATTTGTTCCACCGAACGTCTCTTTGAAGAATTCGCTTGATGGGGACGGGACTTTTGTCATATTATTTGGAGCCACTGAATTTGTCATACAATTTTATCACAGATAAAATATTAATTTTCACTAAATTATACCGTTATATAGATATACATACTCATGAAGTACTTGGTAGCTGAGCAATGCACGTATCGATAGGACGGAATCGCTAAGTTTTTGGGGTCAGAGTAACTACACATTTATTACGGACAACTTTTTCGTAAAGTGTACCGTTATTAGATATAATAATAAATATATTCGTTTACATGCGTTTGCTAATTGCTCAAACGTAGGCGTCTTTGGAACGCATTTGGAATTTGATTCGGCACGATAAAATCTTCAAAATCTTCATATAGACGACTTTCTCGTTAAATGTACCGTTATAGAGATATATTACCAAAAAGCGTTGCCTGAAAAAAACTGATAATTAAAAAGTGAACTGGTAGCTCTCTTCCGGGAATTTTAGCATTTTTCGGGAGCCATAGAATATTCAAATTTGGTATGGACTGTTATAAATACTCGCTTCTTTGAAAGTTACCGTTATGAAGATATTCGCGAGAGTTCCCAAAAATAAATTTTATTTTTACGGTTGTGGTCCTTGTGGCTCGTTACTGTAATGAGGATACTCACCAAAATCTGTTGTACAGTAGTTTGAACTCTCGTGGCTTTCTGAAGGGGTGCGGTTGCAGGGATCGTTATGAAATTTTGATATTTTGGTTGAACTCTCGTGGCTTTCTGAGTGTTGGAGGGATCGTTATGGAATTTTGATATTTTTATACGAGCTACAAATTTGTCATACATTACATTTACTATTTATATACATACTAATTTTTTAGTAAGCTTTTCCGATCAGGAGAGCCTTTAACATAAGTTTGTCATACACCATTTTCCGTACATGTTACCGTTATCGACATTTTAACAAAAAAAAAACTATTTTTGCAGATGCTTGATTCTCAGTAGTGTTGATAGCGACATGCATCCAGACGGGGATATTTGAAGTCTTGTTAAGAACCTCGAAATAAAATAAATTCTAGCTTGCCCATATTTTTTCCGAAGTTTGATCAAATTTATGTTCAAAATTCCAGTTGTAAGGAAGGCTCATGATAAATTCTAGCTTGCCCATATTTTTTCCGAAGTTTGATCAAATTTATGTTCAAAATTCCAGTTGTAAGGAGAAATCGGAAACCTGCTACGAAAGTAGACTAACACCAAAATTATGTATTTATATTCTTCATTCTCACTTCTACAGAAACTTGCACGAAACTTTATATGTATCATCAGAACACAAAATTACTACATTTATATGTCCATCATATTTCTGTCATCCTATTCCGCATCATCTGCAAATTCTTACTTGCTGCAAACAGATATGGACATTGTGCATGCATATACGATGTCATTAGAAGACAAAACAGAAATCTAAATTGACATCAGCACATATGGTGCGAGCCTTTCTCGGCATGCTTGTCTCAACAATTCATTATGCAAGAGGATGATGATTTCTTCGGGAAAAGGTTGAATGAACCCGCGTCGCTTTGTGTCGTCACTGTCTCGGCCAGTATAAAATTGTGAACTACACACATTACAAAATGATAGAGAGGTTTTGATATGATATAGGTATAGATATGCAGTTTACACAAAACGCACCACTATCCATGATATGAGTACGCCTGGCGGCCGCTATTATGTTATGTAGTTTAGTCTACTCCTGGATATATGAACTGCTAGCTGTACTATCTAGCTATAGAATCTATCTAATGTCGATGGCAAAGTTACTCGGCTAGAGTTATATCAAGATTGCCTGTCAACAGTTTGATGTTGAGCTTCCCATTTCACAAAATGGGGATAACTCTACTCTACGGACTACCAAGGGATTTTCTTTGAATGTCACCACACTTTACATGACATTATTTAAGAAAAAAAAATACAAAGTATACCAACTACCAACAATATTAACTGAAGAAGCTATAAAAGTGTATGCTGTATCTTTTTTCTTTTCATTATAATGTTTTCACAGCACATTGATGTTGAACACGGGCAGACTACTGCGGTAAAGTTGAAACAACTGGCTCGACGACCAATATAGACGGTATGTATGGAATCGAAGTCATTGATGCTATATATTTCCATTTAAGTACGTTAGTTTGTTTGAAAAGAGTCGTTCAACATTATATGGAAGTTAACTGAAATTTCTAGTTATTGGTGTGTTCTTTATTGATGGATTTACACTATGGTGGATGCATGGTGACTTATGCGACAATATAGAAAAAAGTATTTAAGTTTCTCTGTGGCAGCAAATGAGCCATGTATAATCCAAGAAATGGGTTTCCATGAATGGGAGCATAAGAGGTTTGAGCTCATTGGATGCATTCGAATTTGTGCGTTAGGGATGGGTTTATATTCCAGTAGCAGTAACTGCAAATTTCCTACAAGTCTTGAGTAACTTGCTTGCAATGTGACGTTATTTACACAATTACAAATTTTTTGGCACGGCGCGGCCCACAGTGGTGCCGTAGAGGCAAAAATTCAAAAAATTTATACTATTGTAGAGCTTTTGTGAATAGTATATCTTATAGTAAACATTATGAAGATTCTTTCTGCAAAAAAAATGGACCGATATCTTTCATAGATAAAAGTCAGCGGCTCTCAAAGTGTAGAGAATTGATTTTGCAGTTTTTGCACATTTTTCCATAATCAAGTTTCAATATAAACCCTGACTATAAATTAGGATAAAACTTTGTTTTATGATTTTATTTTCAACATTTAGATTATAATTAATATGTTAGCATAAAAAAAGTAAAAAAAAAATTTGAAAAAAAAAAATATTTAATTTTAATCATTGAAGGTCAAATTGACCCTAACTGGATTTTTCACATTGAGTTTTAACAACTACCTCCACGTGCCTCCAAGCGTCTGTTTATGCTACATTATTCCAGATAGTCTCAATTACTAATATGTAAGAATCATAACCCCACAGGACCCCAGGCTACTTTTATAACCCATTGTGTTATGTCATGTTGGCTGTTTTAGACACGATTTTTGAATATCTACTGTAAAATATGTTCGGTCCTTTGAACCGGAGATAACCGTAGTTTTCATCCTATTGAACTAGTTTTTGGTGGAGAGTATAAAGGGACTCTGTCTTGACGTTCAGCCAAAATTTACCAGCTCCCTTCCCCTGGAGAGGAGCTATGGACGTTTTGACTTGAACAAGTTTTAATAGGCGAATCAGGCGTGTCCTTGGTCGGAGCAACTCAATTTTTGGCAAACATTAACTTCATTTTATTAAGAATTTTT
This sequence comes from Microchrysa polita, assembly GCA_949715475.1. Lineage (NCBI taxonomy): Eukaryota > Metazoa > Arthropoda > Insecta > Diptera > Stratiomyidae > Microchrysa > Microchrysa polita. The sequence continues at coordinate 86,779,024 of OX454420.1, read as the reverse complement.
CCCTAAATTATGCTGGCTCAACTAGCATGTCTTGCAGAGTTACAGTAAAAAATGTAAATGTCAAAAAATGATAATATCCAATTTTATTTTTTGGTCTAGGGTATAATTTATAAAAATAAGTCAATTGTATTATATGTCATTGCAAAGGTAATTTTGAGTAGTTTAATGTGTCCTCGAACCATTTTGCTGTAACTTTTATAGTTTTTCAAATAATTAGAAAAAACTGAAAAATTATCCCCTCCCCCCCCCTTAAAATCAAAATAACTTCAAAACGGCTGATCATATCTGCGTGAAACCAATTCCATTCGATTTAGAATGGCCAAATACATTAAGATTGACCTGTTTTTATAATTGTTTCCAAAATTCGTGTTTTTCGCCCCACTGTGCGGCCCATCTATGGTGCATAGACATAAGGCCAGTATTTATGAACATTCCTTAACTCAAGGAGACCTTGAGTCAAGGATGCCGAAATTCAATAAATTAAATGTCATTTCCCATACTTTCTCATAGAAATCATTATTATATTCAGGAGTCAATGCATCCTTGATTTAAGGCGAAACTCAAGGAGACCTTAAGTTTTCAATAGACTTAAAATATTATATTTCAAGGTAGGTGGGTAGCTACCTTGACTTCAAGTGAGATTGACTATAGAAAATTTCAAAGTCTCCTTGAGTTTCTCCTTAAATCAAGGATGCATTGACTCGTGAATAAGTGATTTCTATGAAAAAGTATGGAAAATGACATTTAATTTATTGAATTTCGGCATCCTTGACTCAAGGTCTCCTTGAGTTAAGGAATGTTCATAAATACGGGCCTAGACACTGGCGAAATTAATAATATGGGACCTAGGAAAATTGTTCAGATGTTTTTTTTTCTATCGATAATATCATTACATTATTACTGGTACGGTGTTTCACCTCACTCACACTTATCATTGGGCGTTGGAAACTTTGGTAGTACATATGTACATATGACCGTTATGTAAATTTTGCAAGAAATTCTATTTTAAGAATTTTTCGAACGGTATATTCAGCAGCTTTTCTAAAAGTTTTGCTATACACGAATTTTCTGTAAAAGTTATCGCTATTGTAATATTCGAGGTCACTTGCTAACTACGTACCTTACAATAAATTTGACCGTTATGATAATTTTCACAAGAACCATAGTGAATTTTGGAACAGAAAATCCCCAAACGGTAAATTCTTAAAATTAAAATTCATAAAAAAAACAAAATCCGCAATAATCAAACTATTAAATAAAAACCATTAAATCGAGATCCCCCAAAAGTCAAATCACTAACTTGGTTCCTCGAAAAGCAATATTAATTTTAATTTTACCACGTGAGTTGAACAGTTGCAGAGAATGATGTGTTTAGGAGTTTTAATTTAGGTGATTTCATTTGTGGTTATTTTTCAAAAAAAAATTATCATAAACGCAAACGAAATTCCCTTGGATGTACAATAAAACAGTCCTTATACATCTCTGATTCCAAACCGATGACCCGCATACCAAGGTGGTCCGCAGAAAAGCAAGGGAGCAAGCAAGGTATTTCTCTATTTCTATTTTCTAAATAGAGGTACGGAAATTTCGCAAATAAAAAACAGGAATTTCGCATAAACTAATTTCGAAAATTAGAAATTTCGCTGAAATTCGCATAAAAACATAATTTTGTTCATTTTGTTGCTGTTAAAATTTATTAAACTAGAAATTCTAGAGAATCCCAATGAAACGGGATTCAAAATAAATATTCAAAAATCACGACCACATTTCATTTAAAAATGTTTAATAATTATTATTAGCAAAAAATAGACCAGGAAGTAGTGTGGCTGAAAACTGAATCATACTACGAGCTCAGTTATCGAGAAATATTTTTGACAATACATACGACAAAGTCGACAACGCCCCTCAAGAGTTACGATAAAAAGAGAAACTTCTGGTGCAGAACCCGCTAGTACTGTTTCGCTTTTTTATGTACAGTTAATTTAAATTTTGGTGCTCGTCGAACCACGAGAAAAGCTCTACCTTCAAAAATCCCGATGCAGGAAACAAAGTTCGTTCATACAGCCTCCGACTAAACACCTTGCTCGGGGTTTGGCAAGCCAACCGTGCTCGTTTGCGAACTCTTACATTTTTGGAAATTTCTATATTTTTATTTTGACAAAAATCAATCTGAGATGAAAAACTATTTTCCATAATTGATTCTGTTTTGGAGAAAAATCAACTTTTCGTGGAAAAAGTACAAATTCAAACATTTCGCATAAATTCGCAAACATGAGCAAATTTCGCGGAAATTCGCATCTATTTCGTAAAAACGAAATTTACGTACCTCTATTTCTAAATAAATCAAAATTACCGATTTTCGCTGGTATCAATGGTTTTCTACAATTATCCTTTCTAGATACATAGTGCGCACACGACCACTTCGAGAAAGCAGCAGTTGCAAGCCTCTGAACCTGGTCCCGATTCTAACGACTTTTGACTTTTTGGTTATTAAAATTTCTTAGGATTTTTTAATAATTAATGAAATCGTTTGGGAAACGAATTGCCGAGTTTCTCATTGATGTTGTATAGCTCTTGCTTGAATTTTTTTTTGTTAAGCAAGGCCGTTAGATTTGCAAGAATGATCATTGATTTTATAAAATGGCTGACAACAAATTTGGTATTTTTTCCCAACGAATGTTTGGCCATCTTACATTAGAGTTCATTGGCCCGATTCATAATCATCAAGGAACAAGGAACCAACCAAGTAGTAGTCGAAACGTGGTCTGCACCCGCGGGTTGGCAACCACTGGTGTCCTTATTTCGGACAATTATCTACAACGGACATCTGAGCGATTACAAAAATGAATGAACAAAAAGCACTATGAGAAAACGGCCTAATTTGCATCTCTATGAGACAATTTAGCGATTACCCTATTTTTTTTCAAGAGACTTCTTTGATAAATTGCTGGATCAATCGGCACAAAGTGGTTTTCAATTTAACCAAGGATTATATTTTATCGTTGTTTGCAACGAATCGACCGACGTGACGCCACTATAGACAGCTTCACAAGACAAAAAAAAAATGTGCTAGAAGGACACAAAATTGTTGACATACAATTCGGCTGAGTATGCTATTGACATCATCACATTTTGCGCAAATTCTCATAATTCTTTTTTTGTTTCTTAATTTTCTTTTTGCAGTTCGCCATCGCAACTTGGATGTCATGTAGGTCATCATGAATCCCTGTCAGAAGCATTTAGAGTTGTATAGAATCATTATTGCGACCGTATAAATGCACGAACCACGGCGATCATATCATTTATGTCTATACTTAAAATCGTTGCCGAGGTGATGAGATGATGCTGTCGAGGTCAAATCCATTGAAGGAAGAAGCATGGAGATGATATAGACAAGATACGTTGTTGGTTTTTGCGCTCCATCTCCTTTCTACCCCACCGTGATACAAATTTGATGATTGACAGCCTTAACGGAGTTCGTCTTGTCTTCATCATCAGCAGCATCAGATCAGCTTAGCCCAGCAGCATTAACATTAATGTCAACGTCGGTCGTTTGCTGACCGACAAATTAGTCAAGTGTCATACAACTTTTGTGTGATGATTATTATTTTATGAGAGTTGCATGTATCGTGTGTCATATTTCCCATTTTTCTTCTTCAGTTGTTCAAGACTTAGTACACAGTTGCTGGCATTGTTCGGCATGAGTTCTAAGTAATCCTATCACGTATAGTTTGTCAACAGCTAAAGTTTACAAAATAACAAGCTTCAAGTTGGAAGCCAAGTAGTCACTGTGGTGAACGATGATGATGATGATGATGATAATGACAACAATTTTCTCAAGTGATGCGTTTATTGAGAATTACTCGTATAGATAAAATATATTGTTGGGTTGGAAGAGATTAATGAATCAAATTGGCGTGGAGAGTTTCTATCGGACCAAGGAGATGTTTGTGGTCAGCAACTAATTCTTCTCATTTGCTACGGGTTTGACTGCTAATTTCTTGAGTTCAATTAAATTTGAGATAGGAGAATTCGTACAATTTTATTCAAGGTCTCAATATAAATTCAGTAGGTTTTGCATGGTGAATTTGTAATACACAAGAGACCAGGATCATAACTTCATACATTATTTGCTATCGTAGTTTCCGGGAGGCAACGAGCCGGTCTCAATATATTATTGGAGCATTCATACTCGCAATGTGCAAGTTTAACCTAAATTGTCGGCCATAATGGCAGTGTCATGCGATAGAAGCGAAAATATATATGTATGTATTTAGAGCAATATGAAACATTGTTTTCCAACTTACCTGCACTTGAAACATTGTCACGGAATCGTCCAACATTTGAATTCGCACTGCTAGCTTTTTGCCGCCTCGATGATGAGGCGTGGATGGCGTACCATCCACTCCGGACGGTGTACTCAACGAATGTGTCATTCGTCCGCCCGGTATTGTTGTATTGCCGCCACCTGTTGATGGACCCATGTTGTCTAAGGACATATTATCACGAATAACTTATGAAATAATCGAATCACACACTTTTAACGATCCTTATCCTACACACCGACACGCGACACAATTTTCTTTTCGGCTTTTACCGATATTTTTTCGTCAGTGTTCTCTCTTTCAATTACATCAAATAACACATATAACTCAACATTTATATACGATGATAGCATGGATATAAAAACACACTTTATCGCATCTTTTCAACGAAATTATGTTAAAATCGATTTTCTCGTTCCACCAAAGCGAAATTTGACGTTGTTTCTTTTGCTATCATATCATCGTTGTCTTCCTCATCGTTTCGCATTGAAGAAAAATGTGCAGTGAAAATTTGTTGTATTAGCTACACATCAGCAAGGACGACGGTGAAAAGGTGACATGGAGCGCACACGACGAACACAATTACAGGATAAAATCATAAGAAAAGATGCTCCAAAATGTCGTGTTGTCCTTTACATGCATTCTAGGTCGAGTGAACGTGTGTGTTCAGTTCAATATCATTCAGTCTTTGGAGAGGTGTCGTTCGTGTTGTTTGAAGCAAACGAAAAATTGATGGCGCTTTCATGTTGACTTCATTTTGGCACAATGTTTGATTGATGTACTCGCGGGACGATATGATGAGATGCTTACTTTGTATGTGACACTCGAATTTAAAGGACTATTTTTTTTTTCGAAGAATCTGAAATGAAATTAGAAAATTGGATTTGAAAAGAATGAAAAAAGGCTTACATGGGAAAGAAGATGAAATTTATACGGGGTGGTTTTGCTATTGATATACATATGTACTAGCAGTGGCGTGCACTCCATATATGCAAATAAACAGTGCATACCCTCTCATTTAAAAACATTTTCTTCATTAAACTTCATGAAAATAATTACTGATTTAACTGTTAATTTTTTCCTCAATAAATGTACCAGCGCCATCTTTATATAGGTACTGTAGCTTCCATTGACATCGTTTTTTCGCCGACACTAGAGTATGCTCGATAAGCACCATTTCGCCGTGCTTGTAATCTCCACACAAATTGATTCAGTCTCTTTACTTTGAAATTAAGGCTGAAATTTTAGAAACCGTTTATGAATTCAAAAACGTATTGATGTACAATCAAAAACTTGGATAGAAGGGTAACAAAAACGCCGTATATACGGAGGTCAACTCTGCAGTCGAGGGTATACAGTTTACACATTTGAGAAAATCAATAAATGTTACAATGCGAATGTTCGTATTTGTTTGATTGATTTAAATAGTTTTCAAGCACTGTTTTGTTAACGCTACAAAGTTTTTTTATTATACTTTTTTTAGTGTTTTCTAAAATAAATTAGGCGGTTTTTCCTCATTTTTAGTTTTCCTGAGATTACTCAATTACTTAGGAAACACTAACCTTCCTTTTTATTTCGACATATCAAAAAGCGTTTATCTTTTCTTCGGTTTTAATTTTGCATACCCTCCACAAAATGGCTGTGCACGCCACTGTGTACTAGCGATATAAGGCTATGAATAAGAGAGGTACAAAACGTTTTATGATAAATTTTTGGGGGATTTTGAATTGAGTAAAATTGAATTTGTAAAATTTTCAATTGTCACGTAGCCGGTCAACGATTCAGGCGGCCAAAGCCCGACGTCGGACTATCGTGCCACATTGATGATGATAATGAAAATTTGTTATAACTTTTGTTCCTAATTGTACCGTTGTCTCATAATACATAAAAACAATAATTGAATCAAAAATTAAAGAAAAATATTTTTTAGTGATTTAACTATAAAAACTATCCGCCAGTCGAAAAATAAGTGTAAATTGAAAACTCGGACAATTTGATAATCCCGATAGAGTCCGATTCAAATGATTTGGAACATTGGAACTCTATACGGCACTTTCACAATCACTATTCCAGATAAATTATTTTTAAAATCCATGGATGGATGGATGGATACGGCGATATGATAGGTTGGGCTGGTTGCGCCCAATACTGCAGCATATTGGCTTATTGTATTTCCCATCTAAGCGAGAAAGTTTCAGGTTATGAGTTCTGTCCTACGCAAAAAGGCTAAGAAGAAAGTTAACCAGGTTTGCTTTGGGTGCACCCATTCTGGTAGCTTGAGCCCCAAAGAAATTTTTTCTCCAGCTCATAAGAGCGGGACATTCGAAAATAACGTGCGAGGCTGATTCCTCATCTTCGTTGCAGAGGCGGCATAGTGGGTCTTGTGTGTAGATCCGTATTGTATGCAGAGGTTTCCGTAGGGTGCAATGACCGGTTATAAGGCCTGTCACTGCCCTGAGGCTCGTTTTACTAAGACTGAGGGCTTCGGTGCAGCTGGTATGCCAGTTAGATTCCAGCATACGCTTGCTATGCCTGAGCCATTCAGCGAGTCTCCATCGATCTTGGAATTTATCCTCGGTCCATCGTCTAGCAACAGTTCTGGCAGTAGATTTACTGATTCCGATTGCAGATTTAGGACCAATTAAGGGTAGCTCGGAACCCTCTCTTGCATGGGCATCCGCTTTCTCATTTCCTTCGATTTCCTTATGTCCTTTCACCCATTTCAGAGTGACTTTGTTTCGGGTAGCTAGGTTTTTGAGATTTTGTTGGCATTCCCAAACCAATTTAGAGGTTGTTTTAGGACTTGCAATTGCTTTTATAGCAGCTTGACTGTCGGAGAGAATATATATGGTCTTATTGTTATATCCCTTTCGAGTACTCTCCCCTACTGCAAGGTTTATGGCTATAAGTTCTGCCTGGAAGACAGTTGTATATTGACCTAGGGGTTTGGAGATACTATAGTTGTTGGTCTTAGTATAGATTCCTGCCCCTGTTCCTTCGTCTGTTTTCGACCCATCCGTGTATCACACGATGTGATTTGATAGATGGTTGTCGTTCCATTTACTCCAGTCTTCCCTAACCGTTGAGGTTTGGATGTTGGAGTCGTAAGGTGTACATGGCCGGGGTTGATTTCTAATGTGGTCTCAAACTGGTTTAGGGTGCAGCGGTATGTGTCCCAATCCCCAGTTCTTTTCGCTACGTTGAAAAGCTTACGTGTCTTCCTACGCAGGATGTTCAGGTTTGAGTTCCACCATTTGCATTAAAATCCATACTAATGCATTTATATAGCTCCTCCTTTTTTATCAATGTTCCTAGATGCGGTTGTTCTCACCATATAGGGCTAGGTAAGAGCACTGCTCTTGTGCTCTTAATCTAAGTCCAATTTTGTTATCATCCCATCTTCGTCCGTATCGTCTAACGGAAATTTTGGCAAAAATAAACGTGAAAATGGTGAAATGCCAAACTTAGCACTAGGCATTAGCATTACCAAAAAAATGAGGTGTCTCTTACGGTCGCAATTGTTGTTGTTGTTGTTGTACGACGTTTAAGCGTGACCAAAAGATAAAATTCGGGTTTTTGGCAAGACGACAGGTTAAGGTCGAAAAGAATGGATACGACCGATGGGCATGGCTAACACTCGTATAACTTTCGTTTCGGAAAAAAGCAAGAAAAATGCACCAAAAATCGTCTTTCGGCAGGACACTGCTAGTTAAAATGCAGAACAGAGAAAAGGAGAACCAGAAACACAAATACCTCTGTAACTTTGCGTTTACGTTTCCAATTTATCAGCAATTAGTGTGGATTTTTTTTCAAAATCAAAAGAAGAGAATTTTCAATTTCAATTTCAATTTATTGTTCAATAGTGCACATTTTTCTTAACAATTCGTGGGGGGGAGGTAATTCAGAGAACAGACTATAATATCTTCACAACTGTATTATATATTAATTTGGATTAACAATTCTAGTACCATGTACATGTAATTAGGAAAAACAAGGATGTGTTAACTAGCTCAAGGAAAATTGTATAAAAAACCTTGCGTATTCTTTTTATATTATATGCTTTTAACTTATGCCTAATCTTAACTTATTAACTAATTCAAAAAATACATTTAAGTTACTGACTAAAATTAGTTAAAGTAAACTAGGTATTGGAAATAAGATTATGTGAACAGTGATGTAATTAGTGGATTAGCACTAGAGATACTTCTAGCTTCAAAACTAAAGGATCTTCTGCTAGCTAGTTCCGCGATTGTGATTGTATCCGTCAAGCGATGTAGCTCACGCGTAGAGAACGAACGGGGTTTCTTAGTGATCATTTTTAAAATTCGATTTTGTTCTGTTTGAATTTTATTTTTGTGGTGCATTGCACACTGACCCCAAACCGGTATACAGTAAGAAATAATTGGTTGGATAGCCATTTTAAAAACTAGTAACTTGTTCGATAAAGAGAGCTTAGAGCGTACATTTAGAAGTTGGTTTTGCGCAAAACTTGCTTTGGAAACTTTTGAGAGGACATAGTCAACATGATTCGAAAATATCATCTTCTTATCTAAGCAGACACCCAAATAAGTGACATCGTCGTCCCATTGGATTTCTTTTCCTAGGAAATTAATTTTTCTGGACGGTAAGCTATTTCGACTCCACTTTTTTGTAAAAAACACAGCTTTTGTTTTATCTTGATTTATTTTTATCTTCCACCGATGATAAAATTGGTAAAGAAGTTCAAGCTGTCTTTCTAAAATATAAGTGATTCTTTCTGGACATTCGGATGGCGTATATATGCACATATCGTCTGCAAATAGCGCTAGTTCGCAGCCATTTGTTTTGGGAACATCTGCTGTGTATATGTTGAATAGAACGGGACTTAAACACGAGCCTTGAGGTACTCCCGCATGTATTAAGTTCCTTTCGGAACATTTTTCTGCAACTTTAACAGCAAAGGAGCGGTTTGTGAGGAAACTGCTTATTAGTTTGACTAGGACTACTGGCAATCTGTGGGACAAGAGTTTGTGTACTAGACCATCATGCCATACTGTGTCGAATGCTTTTTCGATATCTAGTACAACGAGGCCCATCGATTGTTTCTTCTTAAAAGCTTTCTTAATTGATTTGGTCACCCTGTAGACTTGATGCGTTGTTGAAAATCCTGGACGAAACCCAAATTGAACTGGTGGAATGATGTCGAGCGAATGTATTGCTTCGTTCAATCGGTTGAGGATAACTTTTTCGAAAACCTTGCCCACAGATGGTAGAAGGCTAATGGGTCGATAGCTTTGGGGGGATCTAGGATTCTTCCCTGTTTTTGGTATGGGTATTATAATTGCGTGCTTCCACTGGTCTGGGAAGTAATGAATTTTTAGACAGGAATTTACTAAAAAATTGAGGAGGACAATGGCCTTCTTCGGTAGCTTCTTAAGCAATAAGTTGGTTATGTTATCGTATCCAGGAGACTTTTGGTTTTTCAGATTATTGAGTATTTTTTTAAGTTCACTTGGAGAAGATAGAAATGGCTCGATTGGTTCCGTGGGAAGACTTCGTAATTTACTTATCGAAGTATCTACGATATATTTTGTTAATGGTGCACCCAAATTACAGCTTGTATTATGTGCATCTAAGAAGCTTTCAGCTATTAATTGTGCCTTGTCCCCATTATCGTAAACCACGGAAGTGGAGCCATTTAGAGGGGGGATTTGAAAGTTATGGTTAGTGATTTTTTTGATTTTCCATAACCTATTATCGTTTTTGCTAATATTGGCTAATTTTTGGCGCCATATTACATTTTTAGCGCGTAGAATTTTTTGTTGAATTTTTTTGTTGATATTATTTATTATGTTTTTCAAGGAGTGGTTTCTCGAGCGCTGCCACTGTCTTCTAAACAAATTTCTAAGTTTTATTAACTCCTTAGTTTCCTCGTCTATAATCTTATTTGTTGGTTTCTGACGTTCTAAAACACGAGTAGCATTCTCATGGGCACCAAGCAGCATGTGATTGAAGGAAACCAGCAAATCATCGACTTGGATCGACTGCGTAACAGCGGAGAGGTCCAGCGACCTTAGGTCAATGTTTTGTTCCAGTAATAACTTGAACTTTTTCCAGTCAGTGTGTTTATAGAAGTAACTGTTACCATTCGTGTGGGCGGAAGATTGACCGTTACTTATATTGAAAACGACTGGAAGGTGAGGTGATGATAGCTCATTAATCGTAACAGGTTGATCAATGCACATCAAGCCATTACTTATGACCAGATCTAAAAAGGAAGGGTTACCTTTGGGAGGATAAAAAGTGGGACCAGTAGGTGTGTGTATAAAAAGATTTCGATTGAAAAGCAATTTGAAAAGTATTTTTCCCGCACCGTTACTTCGAAAACAATTCCAATGGGGATGTCTGGCATTAAAATCTCCACATAACAGAAATTTATCAGCCTGGGTGCTAAGTTTTGTCAGATCGCTCTCAAAGGATTTCAATTTAGCATTATTTAATTTTGTGCCTGGAAAGTAGATACCGAAAATAGTTATATTATGATCCTTTAGATTTATAGCGATGCATTCTACCGCTCCTAATTTGTAATCAGGTAATACATAATGTGAAATATCTTTTCTAATCACAATGGCTACTCCTCCCCCTTTGTCAACTTTTCTGTCGTTTCTATATATATTAAAATTAGCATGCGATAATTTATCTTTGTCTTTCAGCCAAGTTTCCGTGAGAATAGCAACATCTATGTTGTTGTTGCAGATATAATCAAAAAATTCGTCTGTTTTATTGTTAAGACTTTGGGCATTCCACAGTATCGCTTTAATATTGTGGCACATCTAGAAACTTGACTGCAAGATTTACGATACAGTAGTACTGGTCTTTTTTAGTTCGACACTCGGAGAGTTTTTCAAATAACTCCAACGATAGTTCCAACAATTGCTCGGCAGTGAACATGCGGCTACCCGTAGATTCCTTTGCAGTGTGTGCTGGCATTACTACATTGTTTTGAGCTGCTTGACTGTAAGTCATTGGACGGTTCAACGAGGTTGTAGTGATATTTCCAGTGTTCCCAAGAATTTGCGAAGGAAGAGGTGGAAAGTGCGTTGGATTAGTGTTGAGAGCTATCGAAGATAGCCGACGACTATTGACAGTTGCCGGTTGTTTGTTGATATGTGAGGGTCGTATCTTCTTATTATTCAGATGAGCTCTGAGCTCAATATATTGTTTTCGTTTAGGACAGTCTACGTTGTTGGAAGAATGATTGCCTCCGCAGTTGGCGCATTTTGCTTGTGCTTTATTATTCGTGGGGCAAGTGGAATGATGATGTGACTGGCTACATATCATGCATCTCGGTGGTAAGTGGCAGTTCGATGAGCCGTGACCAAACATCTGACAATTTCTACATTGTGCGGGTCCGCTTTTGCTGCCTGAATAATAGTTCCAGTGCACAATAGTTCGTCTTATAGTTTTAATTTTCCGCAGTTCACTGAGTTTTATCGTACCGCGTTCAATGTAAACGATAAAGTAAATCTCAGAGTCATATTTTCGCGTACGTGGTGAGAATTTCTTGACATCTAGGGTGTTAATTTTGTGGTCTGTTTTTAAGATTTCGGCGAACTCATTCGGATCGACATTGTGGTAACCAGATACTACTATTTTGAAAGGCCGTTTATCGGCTCGCCGATAAGAGAAGAAGTGAATGTTTCGCTTTTGAAGCTGTGATAACGTGCGCTCGTGATCATCAATATTGGATAATATTAGTTTCAGACCAGTTGACGTGTACTGCACTGAGTATTTGTGAATGTTGTGCTCGGCCAAAAAGGAGTCCAGTTTGGAGCGCTCCAGCGATGGTAAGACAATTGGGGGACATTTTACCTTTTTGACAGCCGTCGCCGGTGCGGGTGTTTCGGATGAATCAGCGCCTTCAGATACGTCCGCCAAAATTCCAAAACGATTTGTCGACATTTTATCGTCTTTGAGCTGTTTAATTCTGTTCCTCAACAAATTATCCGGGGAAGCATCGTCCCGTGTTCGCTTCGTTGTTTCAGAAATTTTAAAAAAATGTATATACTTGGAAATATTGCGTATTTAAAAATGCGGTGTCATAAACACGACCAATGTCTTGTCTATGCCATCACTTCATTCATTGACAGTCAATTGGGCACCAACCTTAGGCATCTGCATGTCCTAAATATGCCATGCCTTCAAGGAGAACTCTGCCTATTATGTTTCCAGTTCCATATAGAATTAGAACTTTATCAAGAATGCTCTAGGACTATAAGAAAAGAGCAATCGCTAGTTCTTCGTATGGATCGCCTCCAGTAATATGAACCTGCATATGGAACCTTGCTAATCCGACCCTACCGGGACCACACGGTAGGTCGGATCGGTCGAAAATTCGCTTTATCCAGAGACCATATAAAATGCGTTTCTTAAACTTCTCTTCTATCGTGTTAGGGAGTTAGGGCAATGAAACATATTTTTTGGAGGTTTTATATCTAAATCTATAGCTCTTGATAGAAATACTTTTTAATAATTTCTGTTCATTCCACCAATTTATAACCTCTGCAAGTGCAATGCGTTAAACTTAATTTCTCTAACAAACGAGCTGTTGATCACATTGCTCTTTCAAAATTGTCCAATTAATCAGAATCCAACTCTTGTGCTGTTTTCTGTTTCACTATAATAATATAATACGAATCATCGCTACATGCCAGTAAAATCCAACAATTTATATATTTAACCCAATTTAGTGGTTCTATCCATAGTGTGACGGGATGATTCTGTATTACGTGCTGCTCGGTAATTTCGTACAATATAGTCTAGTCATGCATTCGGTATTTACAATACTCGCAACTTGCACGAAACACTATCGTTACAATTCCATGACCAATTTATAGATTTCGATTACGTCTGTCAACAGTAACAGCCAAGAGCAGAAGCAGCAGTTACGCTTGATTTATGGCGCGGAAATTGATTGTCTGAAATGAATTTCAGATAAGTTGAAATGTACATATCACACGCACGTCTTTCTGACGGACGTGGAGGAGATAATTTTGTATTGCGCCTCTCTTCACTATATGGTATTGCATGAAAAAACGTTCTAAAGTTCCAATGTTTATTCAATTTTTAGCGATTTCAGAAAAACGATCTTTGGAGTCAGAGTGAGGTAATTAATGCTCGCGATAATTTTCGAGTCTCAGCCAAATTTCAGAACGAATAAAAATGTTTTTTTTTTTGAGATAGTAATTGCCTTGCAGTCAGTAATTATCACCGTTTTTACTCGTGCATTTCTAGTGTATACTGGATCAGACATAATCTTATCTATGATATAAGTAAGATATAATTTTTAACAAATAACAGTTGGAATTGGGAGTCATTTTATGAAATTAATGTGAAAATTACAGGCGTACCAAATAAATTGATATAGTCGCTTGAGTTCAGGGTTAGGTTATAAAAACAGTCGGCCCCACATGGATGGAAGTTTGCCAAATTCTTCAAATGGAAATTACATTGCCGCAAAGTCATCAAAGTTGGTTTCGGGTCGAGATTCGTATCGTAAAAAGCTCAATCACTAAATTACTAATTACTTCACTGGATTCCAGTAAATTTTCTCGACAGGATTGGTGTTTAGCCCAATTGAAGGAAAAACTATCGATGCATATGAGAAATTCACAATGAGCGGAAGTATCCATCTATCTATCGTACCTTTTCCTGTATTTCTTGGGCGAATTACTGATTTTTATTAAGTGTACCCCAACCGGTTGGTCTATACAAGCAGTATATGTATGTACAGGAAATTCACAATAGGCAACAATTCACAATAACTGTTTTTCATAATTTTGTCTTTATTGATCGTTTAGCGAACAGAACTGCAATCGATTAGGTCTCCTTCACGAATAGCAGAGTAATTATTGAAACATGCAAAATATGTATTCACAATGATCAAATTATAAGAACAGTTCCTTTTCGTACAGTTCATAAATGAGTTGCTGGATTTCAGTAAATTGATTCCCCTGGATTTGCCCTACCCATTGAAATAAGCCGAACATTCACAATGAGCAACAATTCACAATGAGTTTTTTTTTATATTTTGGGTTATATTACTTGAATGTCTTGACGTAATTTTGGAATATTGCCCTGCTGATTTAATCCTCATCCGGAATATCTGAATGAAATCGAAACTCAATAACAAATTCACAATGAGAAAGAAAGAAAGAAGAAACAAGAAGTGAAACAAGAAGAAATACTCGAAAAATGTGAGCATTCGGTTATTTTGGTAGCACGGATTTTTTCCTTTTATCCGCAACTTTCATGGGAATAGGCTGATTCGTTTCGTTCGCCTTTTTTGATTCCAGGCTTGTAGTAGAAAATGTTTTACATTGTTCATCTTGCGCGTTTCCCATAGCAATGGAACAAAAGTTCATCCCGAACAATTGGAGTGCATTTGCGCGTAGTTCGGCGAACTTCAATCAAAATGTAGTACGGCTCAATGTATTGTAGAAGTATGAAGATGTGTCCTTCCTTATAAAAAAACGTCAACCGTTGAATCGATCGCCAAAGCTAATATTTTTTTTGTTAGGTATTACATACTTGCGTCCTACAACATTGTACCCATTTCTTACCATTTTTCTACTGTAAACACACACGCAGACCAATTGAATCCAAACAAACTCTGAATCCATCTTATAAATTTATATTAATTCAATCGAATGGGAACCAAGGAATAAATCTCTACAAATAAACCATACGTTGTCGTAATGCTCTGCGTGTGACTTATTGGGACTTCTTCAGACATTCTTGGGTTATGAACTCGACAAACATTAACCCAAGTCATCCATATATGTACTTCACTTTCTGATTAACCATAGCAAGAAAACCAATGGGGAACCGACTCGGAGGTAATCAGAATCAACTCTATAAAATCTGTGGGCTTTATGTTGACTTTTATATTGTGCTGCCCCATAAGGAAGAAAGAAAGGATATGTGTATCGTACTATAGTGAATGATATGTAATAAAGTGTTTGCTTGTGTTGTCTATCTTTATAATCTTGCAAAGCTATACGTGTAAGTATGATGATGTGTAGAGGAGAAACGCTTGCGGTCGGGTCAATGTCAAAAGACATTGATTTTTTGTTGTTGTTGCTGATCTTGTTTCTTGTGTGCAATGTACACGACCAAGGGGAAGAAGATTCAAGAATTATGGTGTTTCATGACGGAACACTCTATATCGGCTCCGTTGAGAATGCATGACTTGGCAAAAATTCAAGACGTTTATATTGAGTGTCGCTTAATTGCAGCACTTCCGGAGTTGAGTGGGTAATTAACCCTTTCAATACAGTTTTCGTGTACATACATATTTTGCTGATGGTGAAAATGAGAGAATTTACTCGCTACAAAAATGCTGGTGGTTACATTGTTTAATCCCTAATGACAAATTTTAGAGGCCTTGTGCGCACAACGCACATGCATTTCTGCTTTGCTAGAATGCACTTCGCATTATCAGGTGACGACATACGACGATTATGACCAAGAAAGTGATCTAATTTGTCTGGCATGGAATTTTGTCAAACTTATTATTGGATCCTTTTCGAAATTCATAAAATGTTTATTATGTTTGCAAGTTTTATTCAATGTCTTTCAATTAAACATGTTTCGTTAATAAGTTGTTCAAATTCCATGTTCTTTGCCAATTATGTATTAATATTTCGCTTCGGTAATAGAACCTTTCATCATCAGAAAATCATTTCCTTGTATGTACACCATATATTTTGCCCGTACAACTTTTCAGAGATCTTTTTGCGGGTCTTTTATAAAATCTCCCTCAAGAACAAAAGCATAATAAATTATTGTAAATAGCTCAAAGGCAACATAGTCTGATATTTTCAAACAATATTAAAAAACAGAATTTTCGGGCAAATAAGATTAAAAAGTCTTTATAACGAGTCCTTGATATTATTTGTATGTCCATGTCATAAACATCTCGTCACTCGCGCATTTATCTTGTCTTTCTCGTCGTTGCCACTAAAAATTTCCTTTAAATTTAGGTATGCTAAGGACGCGACTCTTCTCCGTTTCGTGTACTTGATAAAAACAAGGACTTAAAACGTATTTAATTTGTGTGTGCGTTAAGTTTTCAATGGGCCATTTAGATTTTTTTTTTTCGTTTTTGGTTTATGTCACAGCACAATTCGCATAAATGTAAATTTCTCTGTATACTTGCCACACTTGTAAGGATTACTCGACTTGTCACAATGTGTCCGTGAAAACAAATTGACGTCTTTTAAGTATTTAGAGGGCAGACATGTGACGGAAAGAAAATTTGAATATTTAAAAGAAGAGAATAAGAAAATAAGAAGAAATTTTTGACTTTTGTAACAATTATGTTCTACATAAATTATTAAAGAGTTTTAGCAAATGGCACAAACTATTTTCTACGTCCTACTATACGTATGTACACGAAAAAGTATACGACAAATTTTAATTTCCCAAGTAGGCGTAATTTGTCGTACGTTAAACAGTCGAGATTGTCAGGTCGTGTCGTTATTGACAGCTCAGAATTGTCATATACTATTTTGTGTACGATACACAATCCATGATACTACGATTTATAGGAGATAACGACGCACGCATGTGTCTTCTTCCTTGTTTACGTCACTCAGAGACTTGCAGTTTAGAGAAAATTTTGAATTCGAATGGTAAAATACGTTCAACGTTTTTTTTCTCTGTGCGTTTAGTTAAAATTGTATAATTGTTTTTGTATTTTAAATTCAGTGAAATTTTTCGCGACTTTATTGTGTCTTAATTTCATCATCAATGTGGCACGATAGCCCGACGTCGGGCCTTGGCCGCCTGAATCGTTGACCTCCAATTGTCGCGGTTACGTGTCTTAATTTACTTGTGCATTTAAAAATGCGTTGTGCTGTGTTCGGTTGTGATTCGTGCAATCAAAAAAAGTGCCCATCTGAGGAGGATAAAATGATTCGGTTTTACACCTTTCCGAGAGATGGAAAATATCGGGAAATATGGAAGCATAAGTGCCGAAGAAGCGACAAACTTAATGCAGCTACCGCAAGGATATGCTCAAAACATTTTGCGTCAGATTGTTACATTCGCAATCTACAGAATGAGCTTTTGGGTATGTTGAATGTTGATATTCGTGGCTAATTGGCTTGGGAATATATTATTATCCAGGCATCAGTAATAGGAATAGTTTTCTACTAAAAGAAGATGCGGTTCCTACTTTAAATCTACCATTAGCTTCGTGTGTAGACGCCGTCAAAACCAGCAATGAAAGAAAGGAACGAGCTGCTGCGAGAATACGACGGGCGGAAGTAGATGCTATTTTGAAAGCCACTGGAGGAAAGTGAGTAATAAATATATTTTTATTGTAATTTATTTTACGAAATATTTTTTATTTTCTTTGGAAGAATAATATATGGAAATGATTCGAATAATGGCATGCCGGTTCAAGCTGAACCATGCGAGGATGCTTGCAATAACTGCTTGAAAAAAGATAATCGGATTGCTGATCTAGAATTTCGTTTATCGAATGCATTGAAAGAACTGTAAGTCATGGAAGTGTAAAACTATTAAAATATTTGTAAAACTATTAAAATATTTTGTCATACTTACACATATTGCACCTTCTACACTCAGGGATGAAACAAAGCGAATGCTGGTGGAAGAAAAATCTGCGATGCAAGATGCCAATAAATGTTTGATGAAAAAAACAAACGATAACGAAAACATTCAGAAGCAGTTAGCTTCATTGTTCACGAACGGCCAGATTCGTAAATTAGAAACACCGAAAAAGATAATAAAATGGTCAGAAGAAGACATTGCAGAAGCCATCGTTTTATACGCGACCGGAGCAAGAAGTTATAAAATGCTACTGAAAAAAGGTTTTCCGTATCCGTCAGTGAGAAGTCTGCAAAGATGGTGTCAGAAGGTAAATATAACTCGTGGAATCTTACAGCCTGTGATCCAGATAATGCGCAAATCCGCATTAAATGAGACGTCTAGAGCTTGTGTCTTATCTTTCGACGAAATGAAGATTAAGGCCACTTATTGCTACGACAAGTCAAAGGATATAACAATGGCTCCCGCAAATTATGTACAGGTAGCAATGATTAGAGGCCTTTATGGAAATTGGAAACAACCAATTTTCTATGACTTTGACTGCAGAATGACCAAAGAAATACTGGAGAACTTAATTAGAACGATTGAGGAATCTGGATTTAAAGTTCACGCAATCGTCAGTGACCTTGGAGGCGTTAATCGCGCCTTATATAATGACTTAGGAATATCCCACGAAAAACCATGGTACATATTGCGTAATATTTCAGGAGTTTTACTATGTGTGCTAATGAAAATGTGATTGCAGGATGATCAACCCAGTGCAAGAGGACAGAAAAATATATGTTTTCGCAGATGTTCCCCATCTTATAAAATTGTTGCGAAACCACTTTCTGGATCACGGGTTCTTACTAACCAATAACATCGAAGTAAAAAAGGAGATAATAGCAAAAATGCTGGAATTAACCAGTGGTGAACTTTCTATTACGCATAAGTTAACATCGAACTTGCTTTCAGTGAAAGGCATAGAACGCCAAAAAGTTAAATTCGCCACAAAACTTTTTTCACACACAACAGCGATGGCTTTGCTTAGAGTGTCGGACACTTAGAGACCCAAAATTTGGTGGAATGTGCGGATCTGATTAAAAAGGTTAGAAGGAACCATTTATTTATATTATTTTTTCCAACATTTAAATTTAATTGCAGACTAACGACTGGTTCGATGTTCTTAATGT
Organism: Microchrysa polita; assembly: GCA_949715475.1. Classification (NCBI taxonomy): domain Eukaryota; kingdom Metazoa; phylum Arthropoda; class Insecta; order Diptera; family Stratiomyidae; genus Microchrysa; species Microchrysa polita. The sequence goes on along the minus strand of OX454420.1, from coordinate 86,759,910 downwards.
AAGAGTTCCGGAAACAGACTCAAGAGAGAGAATGAAGGCATATGGAATGAACAAAGATGTTCAAAACAAAATATTGATTGAAATGACTGAACTCATAAAAAGTCTTCGAGTCATAGGACATAAGGGACTTCTTCCTTTCCAGAAAGGTAATATCAGATATTTCAAACTTTTAAAATATATTATTATATTATTCTTGATTTGTTTCAGGAATAATACAAACCAACACGGCCCTGCCTCTACTGTTCAATGAATTAGAACAACAATATGGAATGAAATATCTTCTGACCTATAGATTAAATCAAGACGTATTAGAAAACTTCTTCTCTGTTATCCGGAGTAAAGGTGGACTTCACGATCATCCAGATCAACTGGAATTCCAGTAAAAGCTCCGAAGCTATATTGTGGGTCGGAACGAAGAGGCTTTTGTTTCAAGTATAAGTGTCGATACTGATGATACACCGGATATTGAACCTACATTTTCAGGTTAAAAATTTAAACAAAATCGATATATCGATAATAATTTTGAATTGAATTTATTCAGGTGTTAGGGAATCTCAATCAGGAGCCCCAGCCGATGGAGGAAGAGGAGAACCTTCTCAACGAGTTGAAGGAATTCGAATACGATGGATTGGAGAATCTTGCAGGTTTCATTAGTCACAAACTTAAGTTCATGGAAATCGTTGAACAATTAGAGATCATTTTTCAAAAATTTAACAAAAATGATTCTCTTTTCATATGCAGCAACTACCTCAGGGACCTATTGGAGTCAGCAAAAGATGTGCTCTGCCAGGATAGCATCAAGAAATTATTTTTAAGATCAAGATTGTATTTTAAGATAAGAGAATTAAATAGAAATTTGAGAGAAAATGTAAAGAGGAAATTAGAGAATAAGGCAGATGCGAAAAGGAAGAATAAAATGAGGATAATTGTTACATAGAAAAATATCTTTTTACTTTTTTTCTGAGTACAAAACAAGCTGCGAAAACTCGCTTTCACAGCCTGTTCTCGCTCCGCTTGCATTAAATTCCCCTTACTCTTTACATCGTCCAAAATGATCAAAACATTGCGATAAATACTGTCGAAAAATTTCTTCAAATTTTTGTGACTTTTCCGGATGGTTTACCCAATAATTTCTTTCGTAAAAACCTTCTCCAGGCAATTGCAAACAACTGAAAAAAATTTGAGCCAAATCGGCCCAGCCGTTCTCATTTGATGATTATACTTACACTTTTTTGGACAATTTTTAAATAATCGTTATTAGAGGACACATCCAAAGAACATCTTTCCATATTGTAGAAATGGAAAATATATATAAACGCGAAGTAACAAAGATTTAAGCAGTGTCCATTCAGTACGCAACACTATATTAACTGCACACTGAAAGCACATAGTCTCTGAGTGACGTCATGCGCAGAACGTGTACAAATTTCACATGCTATTGTCATTATCTTCTGTATTTGTAGTATCAAGTACGCAATCGAATTTATTTGCCAAATTTCTAAAACGTAGACGATAGTCTGTACGTCTTGATGGAATCATCTATTATTTGCGGCACGCAAACAGAACTTAATAAACATGACATGATGGATGCAATGATTGTCAAACAAGTTCGATAGAATCCCTATCCGCACTGGTACTTAGCATATGTATACGGACATTTTACCACGCCTAGATTGGATCCTATGCTTTTCTTTCTTCTTCTTCCTTGCCTCGTTCTTTATACCGCTCCATGGTTTCGCGTTGCTCGACCTGCGGTGTATGCATTTCTATTGCACGGAATGTAGGTTTATTTTTCTGAGTGTATTTAGTCGTCATCGAACTGAATTCTTCGTCAGTGTTTTTTAGTGTCTAGGACAGCCCTGTCCCGCGGGACACAATCTGGTCCGCGAAGGTTATTTGTCTGACTCCCCAGCGACTTCGAAAAAATGCTCAGACGTCTTAATTTTGGCAAAATTTTGCGCATTTTTTTTTTGCAGGTACGTATATCTTCTTCTTCCTTGCCTCGTTTTTATACCGCTCCATGGTTTCGCGTTGCTCGACCTGCGGTGTAGGCACATCGCCCGTTTTGGCGGTAATATCTCAGCATAATTCTACAGGCAGCTCTATCTTGGATCGTGTCATCGCCGAGACTAATGCGTTATTGTTGCTTTTTCATTTGACACATCCAGGTGTTCTTCGGTCTGCCTCTGGCCTTGGGTCCATCAAGTGGAACTTCCATTGATATCGCTCTCTTTCCGGGGTTCTCAGGCGGACCAGCCTTTGAACATGGCAATACCATCATCATCATCATCCATTCGTCGATCTTCGAGCTTTGCGGTGATTGCAGGTACGTATATCAGTTTGCAAATCAAATTATTAACTTTTAGGTAGTTTTAAGGTTGACTTGAACACGCCCTATCTTTTGTAACTAAATGGGCCAACCTCAGTGGCGTGAGACTTAATCCTGCTAAAACAGAGCTTGTGCTCTTCACTAGGAGACATACTCTTCCTTCTTTCGACCCATACCTACACTACGGAATAGTCCATTAATTTTTGCTGAAAAGGCTAAATTTCTTGGCATCTTGTTAGACCGGAAGCTTTGCTGGAGGCCTAACATTCAGGAACGAGTGAATAAAGCAACTATAGCACTCTATACATGTAGCCGTAGGGAAAACCTGGGGCTTGCAGCCAAAAGCTTTACATTGGATCTACACTGCTGTTGTCCGTCCTATTCTATTATACGGTGTATGTGTATGGTGGACGGCACTCAGCAAAGACAGCCTATAATAACTTGCTGGCGAAGGTACAAAGAATGGCTTCTCTTGTCATAACTGGAGCCTTTCGTACCACCCCCTCAGCCGGACTGAATACGCTACTTGACCTGCTGCCACTGGATTTGTTCGGTCAAAAGCTGGCTGCTTTACGTCTGCGGGAAACTAATCAGTGGCGACCGCTTGATTATGGGCATTCGCTTATACTAAGTAATTTCAACCTACCTTTGGAAACTGACTATACTACTCCTAAATACGCTTTTGGTAAGAGCCATTACAGTTTGGTTCCATCGAGGGATTACTGGGACAACAACATGCCCCGGGACGTTGAGTCATTTGCTATCTACACTGATGGCTCCAAGTCACACGAAGGAGTGGGTATTGGCGTCCACTCGGATGTTCTTGATGTTAACCTGTCATTTCGTCTGCCTAATTACTGTAGCGTCCTGCAGGCGGAGATTTCGGCGATTATGGAATCCTTAACATGGCTAGGTAATCATGTCGTCACTGACAGCCAGGCTGTCATCTGGTTCGTTAGCGTCCTTTGACAAATTGCAACCCAGGTAAGTGAAGTTGTCTACATACTCTATATTGAGGTCCGCGAAATAGGATGCAAATAATTTAGAATTTAAGTTGTTATATCCTATATATCGTTCGATTCCTAAAATTTTACCATGGAAATTATTCCGATAGTTATACTCGTATAATGTTTATCTCATAATTCACTTCATCTTACAGTTGCTAAGTTTCGTTCCGTCGCCAGCCAGCGCTACAGGCTACACCTTTATCGAATGTCCAACGAGAAGGACCATAAATCGACAAAGTATCTAATGAATTTTCTTATCTCATACACATACTTTACATTGGAATTACGACTATGCATACTCAAGAGAGTAATTTATCCTTTTTCCTATACTGTGAAGTGTGAAACAACAATTTCGTTTAACCTTCAAGTTCCTCCACATGACAACATCTTCAGTTGACACTGAATATTTCATTAAATATGTACCATCTTATATTATGTTGGATCCATACAACATTTTGGGACAGTCCAAGGGATGTTTGCAGACTCTGTTTTTATTTCTTTGCGCCGAAAGCATCTTTAGAAAATGAGAAGATTATTGTCGGCGCAGAGCAAATGTATCATTTAGGGATAAAAACGAGTATACGACATGAGCGTATTTCCAGTTAAGGCCTGAATAGACCTCGGGCGGAATGAAAATGAAATTTTTGTCCGCTGCGATTTTCTCAATGAAAATGCATGCTTACTGTCGTGGAACATGTCGATAATGATGGGGAATTCCATAAGCTACAATCCGAATATGGTTCCAAAATTTTTCTCGGCCATTTTATGTATTATTTTTCGATTCCCCCGTCATTAGATATTTTCCACGGTGAAATGACCGGGGAATCGAAAAATAATACATAAAATGGCCGAGAAAAATTTTGGAACCATATTCGGATTGTAGCTTATGGAATTCCCCATCATTTCCGACATGTTCCACGACAGTAAGCATGCATTTTCATTGAAAAAATCGCAGCGGACAAAAATTTCATTTTCATTCCGCCCGAGGTCTATACTGCGCTTTAGCAATAATCCCGGAGAGTTTGACTATTCTTGTAAGAGTTCTCGTTGCCGATTTTACGAAGCAGACAGTCACGTCCAATATGCGGTCACGTATGTCTTGGCCTGTTTCCACAATGAGGCTCTCATCGGATGCTGATATGGATATCGATCCTATATCTATAGTCAATTTTTTTATTGCCGAACAAACGAGACGCGGGGTATCATAATAATTTTTTTTCAAGATGGGCGTTTTATAATCAATTGGCACGTTTTACATTTTCAATTTTTGATATTGCTGTCCTCTATCGGGATTATTACGAATTTAGCGAGTGTCTTATAAAACACCGTAGGGAGAGAAATCATCACATGAAAATGTTAAATATGCGTCAGATATGAAATCCACCCGTTTAAATTCTAGTCAAGAAAAATATCACGCTGTTCGAAGTTCACCCATATTCAAACTGATTTGATAAAAACTACAGCAGAAATGAACTTCTAACAAGGACTTGATTTGTAATTGAAAGGGTGGATTTTCACCGAGTTGATTCAGGTCAAGCGGATTTTAAACTGATGAGTTTGAAACAGATCGATTTCGCCTAAGACTTTTTAAATTCATAAAAGCAAACGAACAGAGCAAACGAAAAAATATTTTCCTCGTAAAGGGCTAAATTAAGCTGGAGAGTGAAATTTATTCCGCTGCAATTTTATCAATAAAAATGAATATTTACTATCGTGGAAAATGTCACAAACGATGGGGAATACCATAAGCTACAATCCGAAAACGGTTTCATAATTTCTCTCGGCAATTTTATGTAGTTTTTTTTTCGATTCCGCGGTCATTTTCACGATGAAATGACTTTTCACGATGAAATGACTGAGGAATCGAAAAAAAACATTAAATGACCTGGAGAAATTATGGAACTGTTTTCGGCAGCATATGGAATTCCCCAGCATTCCCCACATATTCCACGACAGTAACAATACATTTTCATTGAAAAAATCGCAGCGGACAAAAATGTCACTCCCGAGGTCAAGACTAGGCTTAAAATAAAAACGGCGGACAGATGCCGTTTATGCCATCATATTTTACGAGGAAACCACAAATCGAATATATACGTATTTTCGTTTTCGTGTGTCGCGGTGTAACCATATGCTTCACTATATGCATAAGGCGGTTCTTTCATTTACAAAATTATATAATCGCCAAAGGACCTTTTAATTTTATAAAGCCCATCTATGTGTTCATTCAGAGCATCTATCCCTATAGTGAATGCTGATGTCTACCTATTCTGAATATTCAAGTGCAATTTTTCCCTTGATAATTGCCAGTTACATTCCGTGTTTTTGAGGTCATATGCGTGTAACCTTTTCCACATTTCGATGCATTTTTCAGAATGCAACGAGTACTGCACTACACAAAAGCAGCTCCATTACGAGATTACATTTACTACTCAGTTTTGAAAATCAAAATTATTTTTGCAGTCATATTTTCACCACTCCTTTTTACGTATTTGAATATGTAGCACTACTATCAATAGTATTTCCCAGACAACAAAATCCCTATTACATCTTATCCTCCGGGAATATTTTCCCACCGAACCATACTTTATATAGTCAAATTCATCTTCCTCTCTAAATCACGTTTCGAAAATTTCAATATGCATGTTGAAGAAGCGAATATCCGTATTTGCAATGATAAATGATGTAAAGTTTTACACATACCGTACGTATATATTTCTTGTCAGCTTTGCTCCTTAAATCGTTTCCCTCTATATTTATATTACACATCCTATAGCTGTAACTATATGTCGAAAAATATGGATTTCGCCTCGAGCGCATAGTCGTCTAAATAGAATTCTTCAAGTCGATAGCAATGCATACAGACAGATTCTGAGATTTAAATCCGATTTGGATGCTGAAAAACTTTATTTGACATTTAAAAGACTTGCAGACATCAATCATTTGGAGTAGTGTCTGTGTCTGCGAGTTTGATCCTGAGAGTGAATTTGGTCTGAAAGCCTTTTTATGGAGAGTATTGATTTTGGAAACATTTAAGGAAATTTGCAAAGTGCTTTTCTTTACATTTATCATTGCAGAGTTAGAATTGAAATTCTCAGATGTTCTATGTCGTTCCTATCAAAATCCTTAAATTTTTCTAAATTCTATACCAGAAAAACATAAAAAAAATTAAAAAACTGTGTAAAAAGGTAAAAATACTCATTTTCAAATAAATTTAAAAAACTAGGATGCTAACATCATGGGCGTAGCCAGGGGTCGATGAAGATTTTAAAAAAATCCTTATCTATGTAGTAAAAAAAACCCTGCACTATACAGCATTTTGAAAAAATTTCTGCTGCTGCAAATACTTTTTCCACCACTACAGGTGCTGCCGGAGAAGCCATGATCGGGACAGTTTGCAATCAGGAGGCGCATACAAATAGATGACAGCGAGTGGCCTCTCGTAACTGACGGAGGCTGCGTACCAGCACACACATTTCACTTGTGAGTGTGCTACTGTGGCTGCGTGGATCCCATATTTCCTGTTTCATTTCATGGCTTCTGAGCTGGAGTACACAATTTAAACCGGTAGGTCCCTTCGGGAAGTTAGTGGAATTCAACTTATTTTCATCTGAAAGGGTGACAAATGGTATACAGCTTTGCTTTGTTAGGGACCTTGTGAAGTACCGGTTTCATATTTCAGTGTCTTTCTAGTTATTTAATCAAAATTTATTTCCTAGCTGAATTATACCAGCAATAAAATTTAGCCACTGTTAATACTTTGATAAATTTAGAGGAAATCTTATTAAAACCGTTAACCATATTTCAATCAATAAAGGATTTATAAATATTCTGACGATGCTACTTTGCTAAGATGAAAGTGACAGACGAAACAAACTGATTTCGCAAGTAGAATATGCACTCCGAGATACAAAACTTGCACTGAAAATAGACAAACTACGCTCTAAAAGGCAGATATTAGAGGTCAGTTGATTGTAATCAGAATGCAAATTTGGCTCTAAAATTAGCCAAAAAACGAAAACGAGGCTTATTTCGGGCGCGACCGAAATGTTAATACCCTTTGCTCTCCTCGGGCTAAAAGTTTTTTTTTTTACCCACTACTTGTATTTAACCCCCCCCCCCCCTCCCGCCCCCTATTCTATTCCTTCTGTCTTCACAAAAAGTCGGTTGCGTCGACAAAACAATATATTATTTGTGTGAGGTTTGGTTGGAATAAGTGGGCAAATAAAAATATGGCCCCATAGTACGATTCCATTTGTTTTGTTCTTTTTTGTTGCTTTGATAAAGACGCATTAATTCAAGGTTTTGTGAAATTGGTGTAAAATTTTTTTTAAAGAACAAAAATGGGGGTGTTGAGTTTGTGTAGCAGCCCGATGACCCCATGATCCGATTTGATCCATTCTCGCATATGTTTTCTGTCATTAATAGAAATACATTCGTGTGAGATTTGGTTGCAATTGGTGCACCAATAAAAAAATTCTTAGAAGTACCTAATTTGAGAGGTTGGGTTTGTAAGGCAGCTTCATGACCCCATGGTCCGATTTGAACCATTCTTAGATATGTTTTGTGTCATAGAGAGAAACACATTCAAACATACAAACTGCCTGCAGCAAAAAGAAGCATTTGTGCAAAATTTCAGCTTCATAGCTTTTAAATTGGCCGAGCAAAACGCGTCGCAACAGACAGATGGACATAGCCCAATCGATTCCCCAAGTCATGCTGATCATATATGTATACTTTTTATATGGTCGGAGATGCTTCCTTCAATGCGTTACAAACTTCATGACAAAGTTAATACACCCTTTCACTCTATGAGCGAAGGGTATAAAAAAGAAATAAAATGCGTGGCAGTAAACTAGAGCCGCAGATGTGTGAGTGGCATCCAATCTCCAAGATCTAAACTGCTATTTTGATGAGATGTTGAGATCAACAGCACGCCCAGCAATGTTATTCATCTCCTTAAATGAATACTTGCTTACAATCTGAGCGACGTCATATAGTCCGTCATGTAGGTCGCGAGTTCGAAAAACACCATAAAATGAATTCGTTCACAGTGAGTCTGGAATCCATGACCCTGTGCACCAATCCAACCACAAGCCAGGCTACTAAAATTTGCTAACAATATTTCTGCGACCGGAAATTTTAATTCCTAAGAAAATCATGATTTTGAAAAAATTTTGGGCTAGCCCCCCCCCCCCCTCCTGACCGAAATCCTAGCTACGCTCATGGCTAACATTCCGCTGAAGTCAAGGTTCAGAGGTTATTCGTTTCACAAAACATTGATATTTCAAAATGTTGAAATCTAAATGTTAAAAGTATTTTTTTTAGGTACACAGACAGATAACAGATAACGCGTTCGACAAGGGAAATGCATAATTGAAATAATGCTCCATTTTCACTTTAACTGTTTTGAAATACAAGTTTGAAAAAATTGGGAATTTTAGAATCTTTGCGCTTATACTGTTGTAAAGAAACCTTTTCAGCCTTATAGATTTTCCAATTCAGAGAACCGTTATAAAATCATTGGTTTTTATTTTAAATAAAAAATAAATCAATTTTGAATTTTCTCTAAGATTTGAATACATTAGTGTAATCGACGCACGTCGATTAACCGAAACGGGGACTCAGCTTGAATTTTAAATTTTGAAGGTTACGGTCAATTAATTGGTTTTGTTTGTACCACTGACCAACACTCAATGAATAAGAAAATCTAATAAGGAAATGCAAATAACCGCAAAATACACTAGATATGCGACTTTTTATCGGGACCAAAATATTTCCTATGAGATTTTGTAACTTCGATGACATTTCTCATACGAATTTTATATGGAAAATTAGTGTAAACAAAATCATGCACATGCGCAGCTTAATGCTGTAACTTCGCAGTAGTGGCGTCGGAAAAATGGGGGCAATAAATACGAAATTTTTAAATTAATAGATGCTTAAAATTAATTAATCAGCAACGTTCCTGTTGCATAACTGTATACCAACAGCATCAGAATTTCATCACTATTGCGAAAAGTACATTTAAATGGGATTGCAAAACGTTACGTGGTATAAATTTGTTTAAATAAAAATTTTAAATAGTGTGTATTCCAGTGCATTGCGGTTGAATACTCCAACCAATGAAAAAGCCAAAAAGTATTAAACCATACCAGCCCCAAACACTAAATTTCCTACGCCGCTGCTAGCTATAAAAAAATCAAATTGTCCCCGTTATTTTCAGATACTGTGAGAATCAAAAGTGATGCCACACTTCGAAACCCTATCTTTTATTGAACATAATTTTATAATTGTAGATTTTAGAGAATGAAGAATCGTTTTATCTTAAAGCGATATTCATTACAAATAAAATTTATAAAATTCATTCAAATCCAGACAATAGTTTCAATTTAGCAAGGAAAAAATCAAAAATAGTCATATTTTTATGAATCAAAAGTAATGGCACACTTGAAACTTTCATTAATAATAATATCTTTTTGAACCGTTTTTGTTATTCACATAGCATGGTAGTGCATTGTTATGGAAACCGGTTATGCTATTTTGTTTTTTAATAATCCATAACGTCAATTTTTCAATTGTTCAGTATAAAAGGCTTTTTAGAAAAATGAGGACCGAAACGCAAGTGGAAACCCCAAAAATTATAATAAATTTATGGAAAGAGAGAAAATCGTTTCGTGAAATCGGAAAAATAGTTAAAAGGCATTATTCCACAGTAAGAAACATCATTTCGAAATATAAAAGTTGCCAAAAACTAAAAAATTTGCCGCGTTCTGGACGTTCTAAAAAACTTAATCCGGTTCAAGTTAAAAACATTGTTAAGGAAGTGAAAGTTAATCCAAGGGCAAGTGCTGTAAAAATTGCTGAAAATATTACCCGTGATTCCGGCCAGCCAATAAGTGCGTGAACGATCCGTCGGGCATTAAATGCTAATGGCTTGCAGGACGAGCCCCAAGAAAGAAGCCTTTTATTTCGGATAAAAACAAAAAGAAGAGGAGACAGTATGCAAAAGAGTATGGAAATTGTGGAAATGACTTCTGGCAGACTGTATTTAGCGATGAAAGCAAATTTCAGATTTTTGGCGCTAAAAAAGGCTCAAAAATTTGGCGAAAGAAAAATTCCGAGTTTGAAGAAAAAAATATTACATCGACAGTAAAGCATGGGGGAGGTTCAGTTATGGTGTGGGGGTGTATGTTGGCGGCAGGGGCAGGAAATCTCATGTTCATAGATAGCACTATGAAAAAGGAGCAATATTTATCAATATTGCAGGAAAATTTAGCTCCTAGTGCCCAAAAACTCGAGTTACCTAGGACTTGGATCTTCAAACAGGACAATGATCCGAAACATACCTCCCGTCTGGTAAGAGAATGGCTATTGTACAGGACACCAAAGCAACTTGATCATCCTCCTCAGTCTCCAGACCTGAATCCTATCGAACATTTATAAGAAATTTTGGATCAGCGTGTTTGGAAGAGACCAATTTTCAACAAAGAAGATTTGAAGCGCGCTCTACTTGAAGAATGGGCTAGTATACCGCAAGGAGTAACCGTGAATCTTATAGAGTCTATGCCAAGACGATTGCAGGCTCTAATAAAAGCAAAAGGTGGACCGACAAAATATTAGTTTTAAGCATAGCCCTTTTTTTCCTATAATAAAAACAACGTGTGCCATTAGTTTTGATTCTTAAAAATAGCACCATTTTCATATTTTTATTTGCGATTTGTTAATTACTGTTCGAATTCTTATGAACATTTTACAATTTATTTACAATGAATAAAGCTTTGATTTGAGACATTAAGCTTTTTTCAATTCTTGAAACTTACAGATATATTTTGAGTCAAAACTTATATTTCAAGGTGTGCCTTTACTTTTGATTCTCACCGTATGTCGTTTCCTTCTTTTTCTTCTTCATTGCCAACACACCAGCTATAAGGAGTGGCATGTTACAATGAGAAGTTACCTCCTAACCAGTGTTGCCAATTTAGCCGTTTTCCGGCTAAATTTAGCCGGAAACCGTGCTGTTTAGCCGGAAGAAATTTATAATTCCGGCCGACCGGATCTTTAGCCGGAATCCATTTTCTTCGGCCGTTTTTCCGGCTAAAATTAGTTTATGATTTTTTTACTTTGAACCTAGAATCAATTTTTCAATATTGACAAACGAAATAATTAATCGCCGTGAAATTATTTCTACATACACTTATTATCGTTTATTAGGGTTCCTAGTCTAATCATGTAATTTACTAACCACCAATATGCTGAATAATTCGCAAAATGGAAGACAGTTTCTTCGATAAAATTCTTTATTGAGCAATTCTCGGAGCATCGGAGTACCTGAACATTTTTCCATTTTTCAAAGTGTCAATTCTTTACCACAGATAACAGATAAAGATAATCATGCCAGATTAAGTACAAGGATGAACACCTTTTAGTGCGATTATAGATATTGTTAATATCGCCGGAACTTTGTAGTTGTCAACACTAACGTTGTGCAAGTAACTTGCCCAGTAAATTACAACAATTAAATTTAACTGTATATATTTCGGGGACAACTTACCCCCTTCTTAAGCATTTAGCTTTTGTGCTGAAAATTCACATTTTCGTAGATGCATTACATTTAGTTGTTGGGTTTGTAGCAACAAATTTATCAAAAATATATACCATTTCCCGGCCAAGCTCATAATTTTGGAACATCAATTTCGTATCTTTGAAGGGTCAAATTCGTAATTGCGGAACATTAACAATGGAACATCAATTTCGTAACTATGGGAAATAAAATAAAATTTGGAGGGCTCAAATTCGAAAATGAATAACAAGCTTGACACACATATTTTCGAATGACGCAAATCTATCATCATTAGAACGAGTTCCAAATTACGCATTTGGACCATCATTTGCTCAAAAATGACTGGGGACGGCATCTGTTGTAAAATTTAAGAACAAAAATATTAAATTTGTTATCAATCTTTACACATTTCTATTCAAATTTAAAAAAAAAGTGTGTCCTCAAATTATTATTGAATTCAATATTCATCAACATTTTTACCATTTACATAAACGTCAAAAGTAAATGACGAATTCTAATGACTAAAGCATATGTGTCACTCCAATTTCAAACTTTCATCATGATGGATTATCGTCATGATGATTTGGATATATGTCTTGGGCCTAAACTGGTTAACGTTATCAAAAAATAAGATTGTTCAGGTGCAATGATGGTAAGATGTCCATATATAAACGCGATTGCCCTTGCCCATAGCTCCGCATTGGACGTTCCTGTTACGAATTTTATGTTCCACAATTTCGAACCTAATGTGGTTATGGACTTGACCGAGAAATTGTACCTGTATACAACAATTTTGATTAGTTGAGCTATCTAACTTCGAACAAAGTAAATTTTGACTGTAATTCCAGTGATTGGAACATATATGAAATCTGCCTAAAGCATAGTTTACGGGTAGTACTCCAGAAGAGAAATACAATTATTAAAATCAGTTTTCTACTATATATTTTCTCGTAATGTGACTGTTTTGTATGATTTAGCCGTTTTTTGGCCGTTTTTCTCGCTGAAATTTATTTAACCGGATTTTTAGCCTTTTTTGAAAAAAATTTAGCCGGATTTCCGGCTAAATTTAGCCGTTTTGTAAATTTCCAGTTGGCAACACTGCTCCTAACTATACCCTACTCATTGATCTAGCTGGAGCTTGTGAGGATTGATTTTTCTATCGCTTACTGTAGTTACCGTATGCGGTTGTGAGGAGGCATACCCAAATTGATCGGGCAAAAAACACACGTTCATCAATGTCTCTAAATTCGGACCGTAACTATTTACATACGAAAAAATTGGCTGCGGCGAGAATCGAACCCGCATCTCTAGTTATGAAATTTCAGAAAAAGAAATCACAACTCACCTAGCTATAATTTTTCATGAGACTTCTTTACCCACTACACATGATGCACAAAAAACAAGCTCATCCGATTTCGACTGTTTTCGTGTACATATATTTCCAAAAACTAAACCCTCAAGTTTATTCCATTTTCGGACATTATGGACTTAAGTTCAGTAGTTTTCACATCAATCTTCCCTGACACTTTTCGTATCTATTGAAAATAGCTTCACGATTCATAATGTTGTTAAAAATAAACATTCAAAACGCCTACAAGAACTATATAAAAGAGATTAGAAAAATGACCATTCCAATATATGGTAACCATATAAAAGCAAAAGTGGCTTTTTCTTTGGACGTACACTAAATCGTCTAGTAATGAATGTCATTCAAACAAACGATGTGCGATAAAGCGATTCGACATAATGAAAAACAGAAAAAAAAGCGTTGGCCGACCCGACACAGGGCAATCATCAATTCAGATTTTATTTTAAAAGAGACAATAATTACATGGACGTCCGACGGCGACGTGACATGTGTGCATTTGCAATTTAATATAATGTATAATATTATTGTGATATAATGTCGTCAACTGGTAGGGGGGTTAATATGCAAAAGCGCATACAACATTTATGTGCGATAACAGAGCGGTCAAGGGAATATTGTAGTAGGTATATTTGACGGCGATAAGATTATGGGCGGGATCGTTTAAATAAAATCAATATTGGTAATAGATTGAATAAAGAAAGGTGTGCCAAGGTTAACATTTTTTTTAACATTTAACTTTTCTTTGGGCCTATGCAAGAATCGAGTGGGATAATTATACCCTATACCCATGATATAGGGTATATTGTTTTTGTTACGTCGATATTATGTAACACCTCAAAGGAGCCACCGGAGTAACGGCAAAGTATATATGTATGTATATAAATGATCAGGGTCGGCCCCTGAATCGAATAAGCCATGTCTGTCTGTCGGTCCGTGTGTCTGTTAGCACGATAACTGCCGAAATAATGAAGCTAGTGGTTTGAAATTTTGGTCAAATGTTTGTTTTGCTAAAATCTTGGACGGTATTGAAAATGAGACAAATCGGACCACGGGTTCCCCTACCTCCCATACAAACTACCCCGCCTTGATATTTTAATTCGGCCATAACTTTCGGTAGAATATCGCTATCGCCTTGAAATTTTGATGAATGTCTTATTCGGACATATACTTTGAGTTGATGGAAAGTGGAGTAGGTCCGACTACCCCTACCCCTACCTCCACTACAAAGTTATATTCAGCCATATCTTTTGATAGAATGTCGCGAAAAATTTCAAATTACATAGTATCAAATGATAGCCGTTGGATGCCTTGATAAGATAATAAAGATCTGCCAGGACCGACCCATCTACCCCTCCCCCCCTATAAAAAATATGAAATTGAATATTTGGGGTTTTGCGTGCCTTTTATAGGTCTGTACATAGGTATAGGGTATACATTCATCGTGCTATTCGCACGATTAGAACTCGGTCTCGTTTTGATATGTGTTTGCGAAAAGATTTTGACTTGTCACAGGAATGCGGGATATTCAGTTAGATAGAAGTGGGACCTATACACTGCTACACTATGGTTTCAGAAATAAAGTTTTGACAGCTACCTGCTTTAAAATCAAACCCCTTTGAGTGGAACTTAACATTGATCAAAACCCTCATTGAAAGGTTCCGGTTAAAAATCCACCCAAACCCAGTGACACCTACAAAGATTCCACACTATTTAGCATTACCCAATATTGACTTGTCCTGTCAACGGATGTTTATCAGACACTTCTCAATTTTCCAATCTTCTGTAGTGTACTGTATAGGTATACGATTCCAGACTCGTATTATACAACAAGACGTATGGTACGTGCCGTCGTCATGCAGCAATTTTGATGATAAAAATCAATCCGCTTCGTTGTAGGTATAGGACGGTAGGGTATATTGTGCACCTACGTTTTGCGATAAAAATGTGTACATACGTTGACATATACACTTATACTCACAGGCTCTCATCTCTTCCTCGAAGTTCCGAAAAGATCCATGTCTTCTATATACATATAATATATTTGTCCAGATGCGGGGATAATTAATTCTTGTTTACCTTTGTATTCGTGTTGTATTTACATTTTTGTTTGTCGTTCTCACATATTCCACGCACGTGTCGATACAAAAAAAAATTGTTTCTCTCATGCCACAACAACGTTGACGATCCGATCAACGATATCGAAAAATGTTCATTCATTTGGGTATATCTCAAGAGGGTTTCCCGGGAACCATATATGGAATATAAGATTATAAAGACGCGGATACCCATACCCATATGTATGAAGTTCCGGGTACATCAACAAACATACATACAACATAAACGCTAGTACATTGGTTTTCGGATGTAGTAAGTTATGTATTATGCATGTACTTGACGCCATCTCATTTTGGTGGAAAATGAAAAATGCCAGCCATCGATTTGAAATTCAATTCGATTTTCATTTTCCATCTAATCGGTCGTGAGTCGATAGCGACGAGACGCGGTACTGTATTGTTGATGAATGTCGATGAAGATGATGACGATAAGATACGAAATGTTTCCATTTAGAGCAGTGATTCTTAACATTTTGCTCTTGAAGGATCACTTGGCATACTATTTGATTGTCGCAGACAATCTAGATATCCTGGCGATCATTTGAGGTACATATATTTATTAAAGACGGTCTATTTTGTGGAGGAAAATCTTTCGTCTCTTCGTGAAATTGTTTGCCCTCAAATGCAATCCAGAAAAAAAGTTTATGGCTTCGTCGAACCTGATAGTTATATGCCACGGTTGCAATTTGCAATACAATTTGCGTTCGTATCTTTCAGGTTACGGGACAAGAACATCTTGGATTGAGTTTTATTTGAAAAGAAGGCCAAATTTTAAAGAACCCAAAATCGTATAATTTTGCGAGGAAATAATCTGGATGTGAAATCTCGGAAACATGATCATGTCAGGCCAAGTGCACGATGATATATTTCGCCTTTTAGCATATTAAGCTTTATTGGTTCATACGTTTCTTCCAGACATCACAAAACAACTTTTTATCAATTTTCAAAATTTTCCATTTAACCCTAGAGTGGGCGCGTCTTTCCGAGAAACGTCAGTGGGCGCGTGGGGAGCATTTTGCCGCTCCTTTTCAGTGACCATTTTAAGTAGGAATAAGGCAACTGAATTAATTTATTTTCTTCAGATTTAAGTAAAACACAAATAAGCAATGACAAATTTACATATTTATTGAAATCTATTTTGAGAACTTCGGTTTATAAAAGGTTTTCGAAAACGCAACGCATTTTAATAGACTTTTAATATATTCTACATTGTCGTATGTAATACTCGTAAAAAAGAAAATTAACAGCGTTATAATAGTTAGTACCATAAATGCACCATAAAACATACCCAAAATTCAAACTTTGCCAAAAATATGTTTATTTTTACCTACGTGAGAAGGCGCGCGATGAGCCTGATGGTAACAACCTCTTTCTCCAGCCCCACTCCGCCCATACTGACGACGTACAGCCTTTCGGCACGAGTTCGGGATGAAAATAGGGGCAGCTACTGAAAAGCGCAAACTTAACGAAGAATTATTTTACGAATTATTAAGGTTTTTTTGGTGCAGGGTCCTTGAAACAGGAAAAAAACACCGGATATGTAATGTACTCGACGTCCCCTTTGCTATGATACCCCGCATGCCGACCTCCGGTCAAGGATTAAAGAGTATCCATTTTTGTCCTTTTTGGGACCTTTGCAATCAAAATTTTTTTTAGCAAAATCAGTTTTAGATTCCTGGGAGACCACTGATTCAAAAACAACAAAAATAGCCTTACTCTATATTTTATATTTGGATGCCTGATTTAGGATATTTTGACTGGACTAAAATTTGGTCTGGGTACATAAAATTTGGACTCTGTGTAGTGGTGTCACATATGGATCAAATCTGGTGATGCAAAATCAGAATAACAACTTTGTGTTTACACGTTCCGTCATAAATTGAGATTTTCTGATTGGTCAGAGCCAGAGGTGACTATAAAAATACGACAAAGCACCTGAAATAAATTTCAAAAAACAGTCTATCAAAAAAATATTTGTACGTATGTACTTCAAAATAATTTAACAATTTTTGAAATGATTGAAATTTTGAAATGAATAATTTCTAGTCCAAGGACGTTGGTGCGCCTGTACCCTCCGATATTAATGCGAAAAATGCAAAATACTGATTTTCAAAAATATCTTTAACAACATTTCTGAAATCCAATTTTGGAACCCTTCCGAAACCAGAATACAGTCACAGTAGCAGAAAATGTTGTGTTATGTCTGGGGTCAAACTTGCTTTTTTACGTCTTCAAGCTTTGTAAAGTGCATCGATTTTTTTACTATGATCATCGGCCTGGGGTTGGCAAGCGCCTGCGAAAAATATGGCATGAGGTCGCTCGATGCGTCGAAAACCGGTATGAAGACTTTTGGGCGAACTGAGTTTCACCATTCGAACTCGATTTCAGAATCATCAAAATTTTGAGTATTTGTATAGATTTCACGTGAAATGCCAAAATGTATACCTTAACATTCAAGGAACTATACAAATTCTAATAATTCAAACCCAGAAATTGTGATTGTTTTCAACTGTCTTATTCTTTCTAGTGAATCCGCCTTCTCATGACGCATTCTAATGATTTATTCATAGTGCAATCATCTCCTCCAACTGGAATTACGATGAAAATTTGCATTGCTCTAAATTTCGAATGAAACCTTTGCAGTGTATATTGTGCCGCGCAGAGCTTGCATCATAAGGATCAACAGTGCATAATAAATGCAATCGAAACAGAATCATAGCTAATTATCACCGTGAGCCAACAGCATCCCTGTAGTGTGTCGAGCTCGAGGTCGACCTGAATTAAATTGGATTCTCACACACTGTAATGAATTCGAGTGAGTCAAATGGTCAATTTAAATATCATAATTTATTAAAAGTAATTGCGCTTCTATTGTTCATTGTCGTGTCTAGTATAGTATGTGATGGTGATGATTCGATGAAGACAAAGGGTATATTTGCAGTTGAAATTATGATGAGCTGAGCTGTTTTATATCATATAAAACTTAATCATTGGTTATTGCTTGCAATGTACGAATGAATGGGGAGAATTTACATTAAAAGTCATGTCACTCACTAAATGTTAATACATATGTACGCAGTCACGTTTCTTTCGTCCAAAGCAAAACACAACATACCATGTGAATGTTACCTCGAAGAACTTTGAACTTTAAACATTGACATGAAAATGAGAAAAAAAATACAATTTCTAATACAATTTTTGAATAGTGAAATTTTTACGTTAATCTGTGCTAGCAATTAATTTTTATAAAAGCTTTCAAAATCACCGATTATTTTTTATCGTTTCATGATTAATCTTTAATTTAAACGTCCTTCAGTGCAAACTTCACCACAAAAAAACACCTAACAACTAAAAAATTATCTGGCATTCTTGTAACCCACCAGGAAAAAAACGAGGGCATCGCAATTTCATCTCATTAAAAACGGCGCCATTAAAAACAGGGAAGGAAAAAATCAATTTCTTGCTTAATTCCCAATGGCAGTATTGGAAGAACTTTAGCGCGGGCAGATCGACAAGTTGCGATAAAACAGCGTAGAAACCCACGAAAACCAGATGCAAGAAGTACACCAGCCCACGGCAATTGTTGTCGTGTGGTTGTCGGCTTACTGCGCTGTTGTTACTGTTGATGGTGGTTCGAGTGCAAATTGCATATAGAACAGCTGCTTCGATCCGCCCACACTTATCATCTTATGTTTTATGATTTCATCGCAAATTTTCCAACTTACAAAGATTTCCAATACAACTCTAGTATGTATAGTTGTGAAATACAGTGGCGTAGGTGAAACGAAGAATTGTTTTGGTCTTGGTCACATCTTTCAACGCTGTAACTTCTAAACTGGAATCAAATTAAAAAACAAAACCTTCGCCGCAACGGGCGCTACATCCGCCAAATCATTTCAGCCCAATCCAAGGTTTCTAAAAAATGACCCCGTTTGCGCTTACTGCCTCCTGTAGGATTTATTTGGTCTTGGGTCGCATCTTTGAACGGCTGTAACTTCTGAACGGAGACAGTTAGGACTCTTAAATGTTTGGTCTTGGGTTACATCTTTCAAAAGCTGTAAGTTCCGGACTAAAACAGAAGACTCTCAAAATTAAAAAAAAAAAAATATTTTGGACACCGTTAATCAAGATCATAAAACGAAGGTACGATTTTCAAAATCGGCCATGTAAATTGCTCTTGGTAGACCTCTAGCCACCCCATTAACCGAGCTTTAGGTTTATTTGAAAAAGTATTAATTCAAATAGCGCAGATGTTCATTTCATCTGGAAAGTCATCGATTGCAAGTGGGAATGCTATGAAGATCCGGTGAATCGAATGGAACTCCTTATTGACCGTACTCCACTGTATACGGCCACCAGAAATTCAATCAAGATTTTTCTACATTACATTGCGGGGGCAAGACAACGACACGATACCATACCACCATCACACGCGACATTCAACTCACAGCATTTAGCATCCGTGCCGCAACATTCAAATATGGAACAGCATGGCGCCTGAACCATTCATCTTCCTCAACATTGATGCTGGTATGGTAGTGTGCTCAAAGCACGAGTATGGGGTACAAAACAGTGTCTCCGATACCGACTCGCCTGTACTCGTACTGTGTAGTACTAGACTAGACGTTGTCGGTTGCCTTAGTGCTGAATCATCAAATGGAAAAGAGAATTGTGACAATGGGACATGTAGGCGTCCCGTAATGCCCAACGAATTTCTTCTTCATCTTTTTCTTTTCACAATGCACAACATCAACGACATCCTATCCAAAAGGGCCTGAAAATTATGTCGTTGTTTCTTATGTGAGGGATTTTTGCTTTGTGTATTTCCCTCTGTTGGGTATACGGTATGATTGCGTGATTTGTTGTTTATATGCCGTTTTATGTTTGGTTTCTTTTTTGGTGTTATGTGGTAATGTTTAGGGAAATGCAAAATGAAAATGAGCTGTAGAATAACATGAAAATTGATATAATTTAATGGCGCTACTGGTGTGATACACAATAACTGGAAGATACAAAACAGTTGTGATGAAATCTATAGATTAGTTCGTGATCCTGATCAGTAATTAGAAAACAAGCCTGAAATTAAATTAGTATCCTGTGGCGATATCTCTACCATCACTATCTCTCATCTAGATAAAACCCCCAAAAAGACATCCAAATCCCAGATAGAGACATCCGGTAACATTCGAAGGCCATTTCCACCACTAGGTTCCAATGAAATACATAAAATTAAGAGGATGATTGACGCAAATTCTGAACATCTACGGAAAAGAGGCATTGGTTTCCGTAAAATAAACCCTTTTAAGCCAGCTAAAAGAAATAGGCTAGCGCAAAATCAGGAAATGTCAAATGTATCTTTGAAATTCAGATATTCTGGAACCTAGTTCAAAGACAGTGCAAACTGATCAACTGGAATTGCTCGTTCTGTTTAGTCGTTATTGTTGGTCATATATGTATTTCCTGCGTTCCGGAGACAAGAGTAGGCTTCAAAGCGTTTCAAAACGGTGGATGCCACATTCAAAAGGGATGAATCATAAAAGTCTTAAAACCCATGAACTTATCCGTTGCCACACAGTAATGTACTAGCCAAAACAATTTAAAACACACTTTTAACAATAGCACAGCACATGGCCCAAACAAGGAAACATGAGTTTCACTCATAAATTTGATAATCAACTGATATAATTTATTAGCTCAATAAAATGCGGGTCTTTACCGCTATACCCTTCCAAATGCGTGCTGCTCTATGAAAAGAAAATTCGTCATATCAACATCATTACTCATTTCATTCATTATAAACAAATCGTTCCACAATAATAAACTTTACACAGGAATATCAACTCCAAACAAAGTACAGTCCGCATTTCTGAACAGAAAATGCACCTCATCTGCGTTCTTTGACTAGCGCGTTCTTCATAGAGACGCGTCAAAGTGAATTAACCCATTCATGAAAATCTTTTTTTAAAAATAGAACAAATCACCAACCATACAGGTTCAAAGTCATCTGTTCTCGTTCGCGGTGTACGAGTATTTAGCTGTCAGTTCTGATTTCCCGACGACAGAACACACAAAGCCCAGAGCACAGCATGCAGACAAATCTCGTTTTGTTGATTTGAAGAAAATGTACAAATGATGAATCAAAGTCTTGGGGTGCATTCAAGTGGAAGTGTATTATCCCCTATAATATGCGACTTATGTTACAAACATACGCAGATATTTGATGACAGACAATCGGCCCATAGTCTGTATATGCTCTGTGTTCATTATATACTTTGTCGCATCGACCGGAAAATCTTTTTGATGTTTTAATCCAGGAAATTTGGTTAAATGCAAAGATAAAATTGCCACAAGAATACAGACAGAATCTCATTGAATATGACGCAAATATGATGGGACTGTCAGGATTTATGAAAAGGAGCAGCATATGGTTGTGGGTTTTGTATGCGGTTGAATGAAAAATCATTTATAAATTATAATGGTTTTCTAGAAGCTTCGACACTTATCGTAAAATGCTGGTAAATCCGTTAGGACTGACTGCTTTAGATTTAGCGGAGTCGATACGTCAGACTGTATTACAACAACTACGGACATGTTGCGTATACAAACGGCTGAGGCTCAATAAGGCCGCGTACATAAACAATGCGATGCCGAGCTTTACCAAGCCGGGCGATGCGATGCAGTGTAATCGCATTTTCGGCGAATAGGGGTCGATTCACACTAATAGGCGCTGATGTTGGCATGATTTGTTCAGGAGCTTTGCGACGAAGGGTACTGAAGGGGTGAAGTGGTGGAGGTGGCGATAATTTAATTAAGTACGATAATTTTTATCAACACACATACTAAGATAGAGAAAATCAACTGCTTTCACAATATTGTTCTCCAGGCCAATTTTGCAGAAGATTCAATGCGTATTTTGCTTTTGAGCGTTACATTTTTCAATAATCATTCTGATGTTTTCGGGTAGAACCCCATCCGGTAGGCAAATTTTTGGAGTAGAGCCCCATTTGGCGTAACATTTTTAACAGCTTCTGCTTATCCGTTCAGGAGATAAATGCGAAAGTGTGTAAAAAAGAACGGTCTCCATAATTTTTGTTCATTGTGAATTTTGTGCTTGTTTTAATTCCGCTATTCGGGACGAAGTCTATATTTCTACAGACACCTCCATCTTAGATCGTGTCATCACTGAGACCAATGCGTTGCTGTTGCTTTCCCATTTGACAGATGGAGTCCAAACCCGTGGTGCAAATTTACTCAATATCGAATTAGTTATTAGGAGATATAGACAAAAGTATTTGAAAAAAAACGGTTTTTATAATTTTGCTTATTGTGAATGTTTTGCATATTTCAATAGAGACAGTCTGGTTGTAGACAAATCCGGTGGAATTAATTTACTGAAATACTGCAATTCGTTCAAGAAATACAGAACAAAACTATGTGAAAAAAGAGAGTCTTCATAATTTTGCTCATTTTAAATTTTCTCCAAAGTTTTCAATACTCATTCTGCTATTCGGGAAAATCTTCGAAAATCCGCGAGCATGTTCAAGCAATTCATAAAAAAAAAAATTTGAGAAAAAAAACTCATTGTGAATTGTTGCTCGTTGTGAATTTTCTGTTTACTTCAATAGCAGTATAGCTATTCTGGTCAGAGCCTTGTGCAGACCCAAAAGGTGGGGTGAACTTACTGAAATCCTGTAATTCATTCAAGAAAGACAGAAAGAAGTATAAGAGAAGGAATTGTCTTCATAATTGTGCTCCATTGTGAATTTTTCATATGTCTTGATGGTTTTCCTGTTACTTTGGGTAGAGACCAATCCTGTGGAAGAAATTTACTGAAATCCGCTCATATGTTAAAGAAATACATACAGAAATAGGTGAAAAAGAACACATTGTAAATTTCAGCTCATTGTGAATTGTTTGCATGTTTCAATAGTTATTATGCTATTCTGGTCAGAGCCTAATCCAACAAACCCAAAATCATGAAAATCTGTCCAGCCGTTCTCGAGTTATAAATGGTGTAACTAACACGACTTTCTTTTATATATAAGCTTTGAAGCCGAAGAAAGAAGGGATTAACTTAGTTCGATTAAGTTGGTGGAATTTTTTTAATGTTTACGCGAAAATTTTCACAAATAAAATATTAATATGAGAAGGGTAAATTATTTGGCTACCATATAATGGAAATCTTTTTTGAACAACTTGGTCTGAGTAACCTACGAAAAGCTTAACGCCATAAGCTCTGCTTAAGAGGAGTCATGCAATTATCTCATAACTATGTACCCTATTTATAATTATTATATTGCAATAAATTGAATTGAATTGAAGCCTATCCGCCTCCGGAGAAGTACTCTACTATCTTTTCAACACTTAAAGCAATCAACATAACATGAGCTAAAAATTAACATAACATTAGCAGGTCATTAACATTTCGTTAACACAGCATTAACATAAAATTGCATAAATCGCATGAGTAATATTATTGGCGTTACATAATATTAATATGTATAGCATAACGGTAGCCTAACATTAGCTAAAGATTAACATGGCGTTAACATAGTATTCTCTCTCTCTAGTTCCTGTCAACCCCTTGTGGGGCATAGGGCATTAACTACGCCTTCTCTCCACCTCGTTCTGTTTTGCGCCAACGGCGCTAGCTGCGACCATGTAAGATTTAGCGTTTTCGCCTCGCTTGTTACCGATCTTCTCCATGTGTTCCTTGGCCGTCCAACACGGCGTCTTGCTCCGGAATCCTGTGGATTCCAGTTCAGGGCCTTTTTTGCGATGTTATTGGGCCCTCTTCGGAAGGTGTGACCTATCCATTGCCACTTAAGTCTTTTGATCGAAGTGCCTATCCTTTCTTGGCCAGTTATAGTGAGGAGATACTCGTTCGAAATGATATCCGGCCAACGAATATGTAGGATGCGCCGTAGACACTGATTTACAAAAGTTTGCAACTTATCAGTAATCTCTTTAGTCACCTTCCAGGTTGAACAGCAACAGGAATTGAAGACTCGAAGTTTGGTGCGTCTGGAAATATTGTTGTTTAGCCAGAAAGGAGTCAAATTGAAGAAAGCCGCCCTAGCCTTGTTTATCCGTGATTTTACATCAGCATCCGCTCCACCATCTGCTGTAACTACGCTCCCGAGATAGCAAAATTTATCAACTTTTTCGACTGCCTGTCCCGAAATACAAATAGGTGACAAAATGCAGCCTTGTCTCACTCCACTGTGCACCTCAAAAGGATCTGAAAGCTTGCCCTTATGCAAGACGTGACATTGGGCTCCATTGTAGGATTCCTTAATGATGGAGATTATCTTATCTGGAATATTTCGGCTTCGTAAGGCATCCCAGATGTACTGACGATCAACACTATCGAAGGCTTTTTCAAAGTCGATGAGCATGAGATGTAATGGGGATCTCCACTCCGCGGATTGCTCGATGATAATACGGAGGGTGTTAATGTGGTTGCTACAGGAAAACCCTTCGCGAAAGCCAGCCTGTTCATCGTTCAATGTGCTATCGACTTTTTCCTTGATTCGTCCTCAAACAATCTTAGCCATCAACTTGGAAATAGCAGGAAGTAGACAGATCCCACGCCAATTATTACAATTCTTCAGGTCACCTTTCTTCGGAATTTTAATAATTAGGCCCTTCTCCACTCACTGGGAAGAGTTTCAGTTTCCCAACACTCTCGGATTAAGGGAAGAAGAATATCCGCTGTAGCGTTAATATCCGCTTTTAAAAATTCTGTCGGAATTCCATCAATCCCCGGGGCTTTACCGGCGTCCATTGATTTGATAGCGTCTGTTAGTTCCTTTTTGGATGGTGGACTGGAACTAATGCCGTCTATTTGAGGGACGTCTTCTGCTGGCAACGAATATACACTTGCAGGCCCGAAAGTGTTATTCAGGACCTCTAAAAAGTGTTCTCTCCATCTTTGTAGCTGTTGTTCTTCGGTAACGAGCAGAACACCTTCCTTATCTTTCACAGGATGTTCCGTTAATAAAGATCTGCCAGTTAATGGCTTTATAAGTTTTAAGAGTGTTCCACTGTCACCGCGGAGAGCCGCATCCTCTGCCTCCTTCGCAAGTGCGTTGATATTGTTACGCTTATGACGTCTTATACTCCTCTGAACGCCTTTTTGGAGCGAACGGTATTCAACTCGGTATCGTTCTTTAGCTGAATCGTCAGCAGCTGAGTTAATCTGCTCCTTAACTCTCTTGCGTGCTGAGATAAGAGACCAAGTGGAGTCGCTAATAAAAGGTCTCCTACCGCGATCCAATCGTCCTAAAATTTCTTCGCCACATGAAATAAATGAATCCTTCGCGACTTTCCATCTATCTTCAATTATCGGATTGTCATTTGGTGATGGTGCATTAGCTTTTTCGTGCAAAGCGGTGGAGAACGCACGCTTGGTTAATGGAATTTTGAGCTTCTGCACATTATACCTAGGGCAAATATTTGCACGGTTAGGACGCTGGATTGCTGCCGTTCGTAAGCGCACTTTTGCGATGAAAAGATGGTGGTCACTGCCAATATCAGCACCACGTTTCGCCCTAACGTCCAGGACACAGTTTCTCCACGTTTTGGAAACAGCAATATGGTCTATCTGGTTCTCAGTTCTGCCATTTGGAGAAGCCCAGGTTGATAAGTGGCAATCTTTGTGTTTAAACAGAGTCCCACCAATGACGAGCTGACGAGAGTTACAAAACTCTATAAACATCTCGCCATTCTGGTTTCTGTCGCCTAACCCATGATTTCCCATAAGATGTTCCAATCCGTGGTTATCTGACCCGACTTTGGCGTTGAGATCCCCCATTATGATTTTAATGTCACCTCTGGGAGCCCTATCAAAGGTGTCGCCAAGTCGTTGGTAGAAGACGTCTTTATCAGCTTGATCAGCTGGTTCGGTTGGTGCGTAACACTGAATTATCGTGATATTTCGTACACTGGATTTGAATCGGGCGGTGATAATACGGTCGAAAACTGGTTTCCAAGCGATAAGGGATCGACGTGCATCCCTTGTCAAGAGGATTCCGTCGCCTGCCTGCCGAGGAGCATTTTGGTCATCATTTCCAGAGTACAATAAAACAGTATGAGAGCTTGGTGATAAAGTCGCTCCTGATCCGAGCCATCTTGTTTCGCTCAGTCCTAATATAGCGATGTTATACGCGGTCATTTCCCGTTCGACTTCAGTGAGTCTCATGTTGTTGCACTCGCCCCACATCGTTCGAACGTTCCAAAACCCAATCGTGGTCCGTTGTTTATAGCCAAAAGTCGTTGCCGATGAATCAGTCCGAGGTATCCGAGGCTCGTTGACCCCTGTGGTTTTTGGGGTTAGAATTATGCCACAGCGTTCCCGGCTTGTCGTAAAAGGGGACTTGAGGGATAGGGTAAGTAGGCTTGTAACCCGCGTACTTGAAATTTTCTTTACACTCGAAACATTTAACATAGTATGTATTAACATAACATTATTAGCTAGCATAATGTTAGTATAGCATAACGTTAGCATAACATTAATATAACATTAGCATTACATTAACATAAGGCTAACATTGTGTTAATCGTGTATGAATAGAATTTCATAAGAAAATTTCATTCACATTAACAGCTAACAGAGTGTTAACAGATGAATCACATTAACAGCAGCGGCAGAAGCATTTTTTCTGCTGTCAATGTGGGTCATCAAAGGCAAATGCGTGTGTTCTAAATTGAAATTTTTCTGCTGATGCCGATGCCTCTGCCGTTGCTGATGCTGACGCGGGAAATGTATTTCAACCATTAAAGTGGAAATGAGATGAGAGGAGTAGACAGGAGAAGAGGATTTAAAAAATCAGAATGCCAATTGAAGGGCTTCTATGAAGCGTTTTTTTTTCATTTGAGTGCTTATAAGAACAAGCCTCACAGCTACATTCTATAAACGCAGGAAAAAAATTCTAACGGTAACTTTTTTAAATTTTTCCAATTAACCAAAAAAATTGCAAAACAAAATTATAAATAGAATTTAATATGAACGTCTATGTATGTCCGTTTCTTTTGGCTAGAGAAACCCACTAATAAAATGTTCAACCCACTTCAAACAGGACGAAACGGAAAGCCATAAAACTGCTCCAACTTTGTCGTCGTCTGTTCTAATTTTATGGGTGAAAAAGCGGGATATTCACACAATGACGACGACACCATCATTCAAACGTACAAGCGACAAATTTAAACAGCTTCCAAGTGAGTCGACCGCAAAGGGAACATCCAGATGCAGCAGCAGCACATGTGCATGCATCGGAGTCAACAAACTGCAACTGCTACGATACGACCCGAGGACGTAATTCAATTGTCCTGTTTGAGTTCAATCCATTGAAAAGCGCCCACCGGCCACCACCTCCCCGGGAAATTGAGTTTCAGTACGAAAATGTACGTACGTACGACATTCCACCAGAAAAAGAGTAAAATCCACCCTGCACCCACCCCAAGCCATGAAACAGTGTGGAATGTTCGCATCATCGTGCCGTACTCTGGCAGCTAGCTGGCTGGCATGCGACTGAGAAAGTGGGTCACAGGGGGTGGACGACGTCATAAATGATGGTGGTGTGTGTGCCACCCGCAATCCACCAGGGGTGCGCGAGGTCATCATCATCAGCAGCCGTGTAGCAGCACAAGAGAAGAGAATTGGGTTACAACTTTACGAGTAGAACAACGGCAACATTGTCGTCGTGTTTTTCACACCTGAATGGTTGAAGGAGCTTCCAAGCAGCTCCAATGACGAAAGCGGTAATTTGGTAATTGGAAATTAATGTATTCAATAGGTGCAAATTGAGAGGAAGGACCCTAAGGGTGCATTTTTTACCAAGTCATGTCCTTGATGAAATTAACAAGGACAGTGCAAGAAAACATATTTTTTAACGTTTCGACTGTTCTATTGCTCTTACCTTTTTTCAAAACTATCATCCCAATATGTAGTGAAATCCTTATCCTAATTGAACAAAAATTCACGGCGAATTCCAAAGAGGGTTGCTTCCAGCATCAAGTGACAGTACAGTTTCCGTGAGCAGCAAAAATCACATGGCACTTGGGGAGCAGAAAAACGTGCAAACAGGACAACGTCATCGACCCGCGACACGAAACAAACAGAGAAACAACTAAAACATTGGACGTCGTTGTCGGCTGTCAAATCCTTTCTCTCGCTAGCATCCTGCACTGGCACTCACCACAGCTTTTCTTTTTGGCACACTCTCACACAAAATCGGCCCCAACGAGACGATGTTAGCACTTCTCCACGCCAAGTTAATGCTCTGCTCCTACCCTCCTACCCCAACACGAGAAATCACGGCGAAAAGATGTTTTTCCCTTTTGCGAACGACCTCACGCAGTTCCACCCTTTTTCACAAGATTCACACAAATTTTCGTGACTTTTCACTCTACACTCACGGCTCGAAATCGAAATAATCCTACGAAATTGCACAGAGTTTGAACGAACATTGAACAGATTGCAAATGGATTAATGGGGAAAAAATGCAATTCAAGTGCGACCTACCGCGAACGTCCCAATTTCGATGACCACGATCGACCACACACACTCGACGGAGAAAAAATGTTTTCGCGAAAAACACACAGAAAAATACACTGAACTGGGATAATTTTATGTTGCAACGATGCGGCGTTATTTAGTGCTAATTTTCGTATAAGTGGCGACTTTTAATTTGAACGATTCACTAGAGTTCTGATTAATAGAACGACAGCGCGACACGGATCACACACCCATCGTTCACTTCGCCATCTTCGTTTTTGACAGCTCGTTGCGAGAATTCTCGAGCAAGAGTCTGGCTGGAAGTGGATTTGTGGATTGTTTCGCGTAGACTTTCCATGGAATCGAGGAGTGGAAATGTGTGGATGGAGAAGTAAGAACTGCAGGGTTGGCCATGATTGTGCGGGAAATATTTTTGAATTTTATGTACTGGAACAATAAAATAAAAATAACTAAATGAAATAGAAAGTGTTTTAATGCTCAAAACTTGATTTTATTTCTTTTTGTCAATTAAAAATCAACTGTCTTTTTGGTGTTTATAAACATGGGTTTACGCGTGAAAGTTAAAACAGGAAGGCTCATTCATCCATGTCCTTTAAAATATTACTATAGTTGCTATAGTAGGATATGCTCGACGAAATATTATCTCAATCGTTGAGATTGATAAAATTATGGAGTCGCACGCAGTGGGCAAACATGGGAGGGACTAAGGAGGGCTAAAACCCTACCAAACCCACAAATTAGGAGAAGAAGAATTGCAAATGTGAAATATGAAGCAATGTGTATTTCGTTTCAAATTTCATAAAATTTGTGAATGAAATGGGAACATTACTTTATTATCAGCTCTCGAAAGAACAATTTCTTCTTCTTTTTATCGACACTAGCGGCACTTACCTTGCCAACCACCATATATAACGGACAATATCGGAAACACTAAAGTTCTCCTTATGAGAATGGATAGCAGAACACGTCTATTTCGATTCCTGATCACAAAAAATCACCGGCAGTCACTCTTTCTTTATTAGCAACATAGAAGTAGATAAAAATGCCCAACGAGCCGATCTAACCGCAAATTGTATAAACCAATCCGATCTAAGGGTATTCAAAGTCAAATGTCCAGTAATATGGATGACTTTATAGCCTCCTCCAGGACAAAATTCTGGTTGCGCCACTGATCGCATGGGACCAAACCTGGGATAGTATGGAGATTCGTTGGTTATTATGCCAGCCGCAGTACCGCAAACATGGGAATTTCGGCTTTATTTAGGGCATCCATACAATCAACTTTCCGTACGATAGGCAGGCTTTTCCGGGAACTCCTCAAGGTGTTTGGCTTTGCTCCGGCTTATACGTATGCCTTCCGATGGGGCTGTACATTCGCCTAATTTAAAGGAAGTCATTTACGGCACTAACTTAACTAGTATAATTCTCGGATGTGTTAACTCAGACATAATTGCTTCTAGAGTACCCTCTGGGAATGAAACACGTTCACTTGTCTTTTCGTCTTCCGAAATTTAGGAGGCGGGCCAAGGACCAAACCTGGTCAATTTTCCAACTAAAGGGTATTAGGAGGAAGATGTAGAGCATATTGTGGCGCTTATTTTGCTGCAAATTTCAGATAGTTCAGTCAAAATATTCCAATTCAGGCCTCCAAATAGAAAAAATAGAGTAAGGGGCGATTCAGACTATCGACACGATTTACTAAATTCTAGATTTAGTTGACAGTTGTACCATATTGTACTGCAATTCATATAATGAAAGTACATTCTACGCTGCATTTTGAGTTTAATGACAGGCAGGTTTCGACTCGATTAATTTAGTGGTTTTAGTAAATCCTGTCCATTGTGTGAATCCCCTCTAAGGCCAATTTTGATTGTTACTTCAGTAGGGTACCAGGTGTCTGAAACTCATTTTGCTAAGAAAAACTTTGATGGGAAAGGTCCCAAAAAGGACAAACAAAAAGGACACTAATTAATCCTTGATCAGAGGTGGGCATGCGAGGTGTCATATAAAAGGGAACGCCGAGTACATTACATTACATTAAGTGTCCTTTTTGGGACCTTTTCGATCAAACATTTTTTTTTGCAAAATGAGTTTCCTTCTGGGACCCTCTGATTCAAAAACAACAAAAATTAGCCTTACTCTATTTTTTTTCTATTTGAAATGCTAATATGACTGGACTAAGAGTCCTAGCTGTCTGCATTCAAAAGCTACAGTCGTTCATTTATGCGAGCCAAGGACAAAAACATTGATTGCAAAGAGGCCACCAAGCACAAACAGGTCGATTTTCAAAAAAAAACAAATAGGATCAGGAGGTTGATATTGAGCATATTATGTCTCACGTTTTCTTGAAAATTCAAACTCCCAGCTGTCTGCGACTGCATTCAATAGTTACAGCCGTTCAAAGGTGCTAGGAAACGGGGTGACTTTGCCTAAAATGCGGTACACTTTGAATGTTTTGTCGGACCATTTCACAATCTCCGGGACGGTTGGTTGCCTTAGCGTTGACCACATCAAGGACTGCAGAGAAGTGTCGCTCGGCTGTAGCGTAGCGCTTTCGAGAAGCTTTCAAAAAAAAACCTCAAAAATTTGTGGAAAGGTCTTTTTAAGTACATATTTCATACGAAGTGTTTTGTGATTATTCTAAGGATATTCTCTGATATATAGAAGCTCTTGTATAGAAAGCGCTTTGTATTGGCTCATAGGAAATCTTAGAAAAATTTAAGTCGCATTGTATGGGTTTCCCACTCGCACCCCCTTTAAAAGAGACACATAGAAGAAAAATGACCGATTGGGGGTCCGTAACCTTGACGATATTTCTGTGTCTTTTGCAGTTTTGGATATAACTACAAGAATATTTGGAAGGAGCGAGTAGCGAGCCAATATAAAGCGTTTTCGAATATTCAGAGTGACGTCTCTGATGTATTAAAAGCGCTTGAAAACGCCCCTTTGTAACGACTCACGGCTCGCATCTCGCCTTTTTTTTTAAATATTCCAAAGAAACTTACTGAGCGTAGCAAAGCGTGAGGCAATAGAAAGTGTTTTCAAATATTCTGCGGGACGTCTCTGATTTATTAGAAGCGCTTGAAATTAGATCCCCTGTATCGGCCCACAGCTTGTTACGCTCGCACCTCACCTTTTTCAAAAACATATTTCAGGGAAACACAATAAATGCGAGGTGCGAGCGTTGAGGTAGTAACGGGTGGTCCAACTAAAATTCACGTTGCACGATGGTTATTGAGTCTCACACCTTAACGATAAGTTTCTCGCCCAACTTTATTAGACATTTCTTTGCTTCAGTGTTTGGCAAATTCAACCGTGGAGAAGTACACAATTGAGCAGCGCGTTAAGGTCGTTGAAGCCTTTTACGAAAATGGACGTTCAAATCAAAATGCTTTTCGTGCACTTCGTGATGTTTTTGGTCAACATAATCGACCAAATGCGTCCACAATCGGGAGAATTGTGCGCGAATTCGTTCTGCGCAAAACATTGCTGTTGTTCGCGATAGTGTGGCAGAAGAACCGTCCACCTCGACTCGTCGTCGTTCCCAACAATTGAACATCTCGCGAACATTACTAATGCGAGTTTTGCATAAAGATTTGAATTTGCACTGACCATTTCAAACGTCGGCAATACGCCGAACGGTTCCTTGAACAGACAGAACACTATTCACTTCTGTCTGTTCAAGGAACTTTCAAAGAAAATCATCTTCTTGTGGCCAGAAATCGAGGATATGGACCGGGACGATATGTGGTTCCAACAGGATAGGGCCACCTGCAACACAGCCAACACGAAACAATGGCTCTTTTGCACGAGAAATTCAATGGAAGTGTTATCTCTCGTCTTGGCGATGTTAAATGGCCGCCACGATCATGTGATTTGACCAACGGTGTCCCCTTCTCTGGGGATATTTAAAAGAAAAAGTGTACGTCAATAAGCCAAAAGCAATTCAAGAGCTAAAGGATGAGATAATTCAGCACATTAACGATATTCAACCTCAATTATGTCTCAGAGTCATTGAAAATATGGACCATCGGATAGAAGTATGCCACCGTAGCCAAGGCGAGCATTTGGCCCATATTTTGTTTCACACATAATTGCCATAAATCCTTCTATCATAACGAAATTTTTTTTTAGATAATTCTCTAAAAACTTTTTGTTTTATTAACAATTAACTTTGTGCATTCACGTTGGACCACCCTTTACAAAAAGTTTTCGAATACTCCGAGGGTCGCCGCTGATGTCGTAGAAGCTTTTAAAGAAACCAAAAAACAAGTTGAGCCACTTTGTTTCCGCTGAATGATCGCTCGGTACAAACCTCGCCCTTTTTACAAAATTTTAAAGTCGTTACAGGCGGAGTGCGAGCGAATACAGAACGGACACTCGAACAATTTTTAGCTCCTTTGTATCAGCTCACCAGTCGCTCAGCTCGCACGTCGTCTTTTTAATAAATTCCAATGAAACAAAACGTTTTCGAATAATCTTGATTGTTGCCTCTGATGTATTTTAGAACTGGAAAAAAAATAGCTTTCAAAGGACCCTCAACAAAATTTAAGCCGCTTTGTGTCGGTTACCGCTTGCACCTCGCCTTTATAAAATATACCAAAGAAACACACTAAAGGTGTGAGGGAAGCGAGCGGTGAAGAAAAACAAAGCAATTTCGAAAATTCTGCAGGGTGGCCCAATTGAACTGCAACTTTTGGCTAACTGATTACTTTTTTTGGGCTTCGGCTAGATGTTGTCCTTTTTGTATTTTGTAAGGCTGAACTTTGAGCTCTTTTTTCAATATTCGCTGAATTGTTGATTTCGAAATGTGCAGCTCAGCAGCCATTTTTCTGCCAGTCCGTCGAGAATTTCGGCGAATTCGAGCCTTGATGTTCCGTACCATTTCCGGGGTTGATACAGTTTTTTTTTCCGGCCACCACCATATCGTTTAGCAGCACTACCAGTTTCATTGTAACGAGCTATGGTTCGAGACACGAAAGATTTGTTGATATTTAGGTGTTGAAGAGCACGTTCAATTTCCACTTGCGGCTTTCCAGCCAAATATAGCCCAATCACACTGTTACGTTTTACTTCCATCACGGATAAAGTGTTTTTCACAACACTCAGGCGCAAACGCTTGCGGATGCTTAAACACAACAAGGTGAACTGTCGTGGAACAAAATATGAGGGCGCTATCATTAGCGGTCACAGATTTACAGTTACCTACATTTGGTTGCAGTTCAATTGGGCCACCCTTTAAAGCACCTGCTAAAAAAATTAGCCCGTTTGCATGGGTTCACCGCTCAGACCTCGTCGTTTTAAAATATTCTAAAGGTACGAGCGTAGAGAGCGGTGTGCCAGAACAACGCGTTTTCGAATAATCCTGAGCATCGGCTTCAAGAGCAGCGTACAAAACGTTTTCGAATCATCCTGAGCGTCGTCCCTGAGATATTAAAACATTGTCCGCTTACTCTGTATTTTGATGAACTGGGGCCGTATAGCTGTTTTGGCCCACAAACATTAAGCCATGGATCATGGAAAGCGGTTCACGTTCAACATTCCGGTCAACGTGCCTTGTTTTGCAGAGCTTCTAATTTCGAATGCATGGAAAACTAATCAGTTGGCGTTGTCAGCCATTCAAAACAATTTTGTGACGGGCCTTGGTCGAAACGAAGACATTTCGGACCACTCTGATAATTACAGGAACGCATCAAATACTCTCCCAAAAAAAAAACTAATCCATTCTATTTTAAATATTTGTTTTATTTAATAATTTTTTTTTGCTCTTAATATTTTAATTTGTTTTATTTTATAATAATTAATATTTATAATATTTTCTTATATATTTCATTTTTACTTGGGCTTTTCTTTTTCTGTTTTGTTTCCGCCAAGACTCTTTTTTTTTTGTTGTGTTGTATTTTATTTCCTATTGCATTTAATATTTTTTTTGTTTCTTTTCTAAGTTGTTTCTTTTTTGTCGATATTTTATTTATCATTTCTAACCTGCATATTTTTTTTATTATTATTTGTAAATTGTTTCGTGTACGTATGTAGAGAAGTAGAGGGGCTGAATGAAAATCAATTTTTTTTTAAAGTGGAGAACAAAATTGTGTTTTGCTGGCTTGGTTGACAATGACCGTATTTTGAATTTATATTTGTACGTGTCACTCAATTTGTTTATAGTTAAAACTATAATTTATACAAAAATAATTGTCACGCTTCGTCAAGGCCAAAGGGGAGTTTCCGATTGATGGTTTTAGTGTGAATAAATACCAATTGTGAGAAAACTTATTAGAAGAAAAAAAAACAAAAATGATGAATGACACCACTAAAATAATTGACACGATAAAAACGACAAGGCGCAAATTCAAAAAGAGAAGGAGAGAGAATTAAAACACAACCAAATGTTGATAGTTGTTAATGTAAAACAGCAGGACACACGCTCATATTTTTTCACACTAACATACATTAAATGAGTACAGAAAATATATCGGTTGACTTTCGTCTATGAAATCACTGGATCGCCACACGCATAATTAAATTTAATGATAATAAAATCCGATAAATAATAAATTAAGAACCAAACGGAATCAAATGTGTAGGATAATTCTTCGAATTATTACAAGCTGATAAAATCAGACAGGATATACCTTTTTTAATGTAGTAAAGTTTTTTATTTTATACTTTGTATCAAACAGACTAGCTACATGAAAACTGGGTATTTTATACAACAGAAAAGATTTTCGTCATCCAACTGTTCTTTCCATGTATATATAAGAGTGGGGGTGAGTATCAAACGCTCATCCGCGTTATGCAGAGCACTAATAAATCAACCTGCATTTGCATTAACATAGTTCAGTTAGGGATCTTTTACAAAGATCTTTTCGCAGCTTGCAACATATGTATGTATGTATATAAATGATGAAATTTCGCACTAGAATAATTCAATAGGGACCTAAAAACTAAGGGAGAGCGTAAAAAGTTGATTTAGAAAATAAAAACATTTTCGATTATTTTTATTGTAGATAAGTCAGTTCTAAATTGTTTTTCTCTATTTACTTAAAAAAGAAGAACATCTAAAATTATACATTATATACGGCGGTAGATATTTGCTTTATTGTATTTAGAGTTTCATTATTTCATGTATATATAGATATATTCTTGTTAAATATATTTACTTTTCATTTGTTTTTGTGTATAATTTATTTTAAGAGCTGTGTTGGGGATTGTTCTTTACTCCTTTTTTCAGCTGAATGGTTTACACGACTGACGAAGAGAGGAGAATAGATTGACAGAAGTTATAATCAGTTGAAAATAGTAGTGTAGCAATATTTGATAAAGATGTGTGATAATATTTTTCTTAATTTCATTTTGGCTGTGTGTGTACAGTGTACAATAAAATTTGTAGTATGTAATATATAGTTGATTTCTTTTTTTACTACATATAGATATATCTAATTTGTTTAATTTCATTTATTCTCCAACTTAATTATTTTGTAGATTTTTTTCTCGCTAACATTTTATTTGTATCTGCTCATGTGTGTGTAATTTACTTGAAATATTTCTTAGATTTATTTATGTGTGTGTATGTGTAAGTTACTTCATGCGTAACTTTCGCGCTTCTTCGTTTCACACCGTATGCAGCGAATTGTTTCCTCCCTTCGGTTTTGTTGTTTGTATGCTGTTGAATAATATTGTTTGTTTGTTGATTTTCTGTTTTTTGTTTATGTTTTGTTTTATTATTATTATATTGTAATGGCGACAAAAATATGATGACGACATGACATATGACGACAACAAGACGCGCGGCTAATCAATAAAACTTTGCTCTACACAAGCTTTCACTCGTTTCTCATACTCTCGACGATTCTCCTTGTATAGTTGGGCGGCTGTCGAATTCGCCGGTGAATTTGGATTGGGATCACTTAATAACGACTGAAAACAGAAATTTTTTTTTTTTAATTTTTTTACTACATACATAATTTCAATTGTTTGACATACCTGTATAGATGTAAGAATTGCTGATACATCATATGTGGGACTCCATCGATTTTGTAAAATATCCAAACAAATGCCACCGTCGGCATACACGTTTGGATGAAATACTTTCGAAACGAAACGTACTGTAGGCGGTTTATTGGGATATTCTTCGGTAAATTCTATTGTTAATTTGAATGTACCATCCTCAAATGGTGTATCGTGTGGACCGAAAATCACAGCATTCCATATCATGATATTGTTATCTGTTGGTGCACCAGAAACTCCAGTTGGTGGATCTTCTTGGAGTCTGAAAATAGTGAAAGGAAAATGCAAATTGAAAATTTTTCAAAAACAGACTAAATACGAGTGGGATAAAAAAAAAAAATATTGATGAACCAAAAGACAGGAGTGTGGTCCTGAAGAAGACCGTTTTTTTATGAGTGGACTATCGGCCCTAAGTAGGATTGATTTGATGGCGCAGTCGTCCGCAACTACAAAACAACAATGAAAACGAAAGGGAATCGACGAAAACAGGACTCCAAATTGCATTACCTATTTTAAGATTGTCACAAACGAAACAAATAGTCCCCTCAGCGCACCCAGTACCTATCTGGCTTGAGGGGATTAGGCTCACAAGACTAGCATAACAACGATCGAGTTTTTGCTCGTGCCTAAATGCCAATCTTTCTCGAGTAGATCCAGAACTATATGTTTCACCACCCTGTTGGGCCCACTGTCCTTACTCCTACATAACTGTGTGATAAAGCCGATAATCAACAGCTACGTATGTTCTCGTCCCTCGATACTACGGACGTTAACGATGATGAAACATCGTTTATAAATTGATCCGAGTAGCTACAGTACAGATCCCCTCTGGATAGATGTCTCTATAAGAATACCAACAACCTGGCAAAACATCTATACTATACTATATACTCCAACGATTCTTAACCGTTGGTCTGCGTACCACTAGTGGTGCCTAAAGCTAATTGAAGTGGTCCGCGGAGCCTGTTTTCATAATTCATCGAAGAAATGATCAAATTTGATTGAACTTTTAAAATCCACTTTCGGTCAACAATTTTTTGCTCCACGAATTTTACCACTTCGTCAGTTTATCAATAGATTATAGCTTTGTTAATTTTTGCGGTATATGTACGTTTTAACCCTAGCTAAACTAGTGCAAGACATTTTTAATAGTGCTTTTCGACTTAAACGGACAATGATCCTGTCCAAGAAAAATGCAAACGGATCAAAATTTCCCCTTTCGGTAACAGCTGACTATTGTGTCATCAGTCCCTAACGCGATATTCTGAATTCGAAATTGCATTTGATATTATGTACCGTGCGCGATACAATTTAAAGGAAAAGTTTCAAGAAATATTCATATAATTAACTCTAATAAAGATTAGAAACAAAAAAAAACTGAAAAGCAAAATAACATACGGAAAATTTCAGGGAAATTGTTCGCGGAGCCATCTGGGGGACGATAGTGGCAGATGATCCAAGTCATAACCTGGATCATTGTCATTTTGTATGGGATTTCCAGTAAATATGGAAATGATCTAGCAAGTCGAAAGGCACTAATAAGTTGTCGTTTCCAGTAGTCACAGATGGTGAGTGGATCACCATTGCATAACATTTTGTGTTAGACAAGCATTCCGCTACAAAACCATCCGAGAAACTTATAGATTCTGCTGAGAACCTTATGTACCCAATTACTCCCAACTCACACGTTGTTTCCGTTTCAAAGGCTCGAAAAATTACGCGCTGTACTCCTCTCAAGTAGAGCAAATCTACGGAAAACGATCTTGTGTACCGATTGACATTAAAATAGATGTCATCAGTTTTTTTCCAGATTAATTTTGGGGCGAATGCCAAACAAGTATCCGAGTCCATTTTTATGTTGAAAAGACGTTTTCAATTAGCCAACTCATTCGTGTCCGGCAGACCCGCACGACCAGGTTAAAAACCACTGATATAGCGGTGTGACGCCCTCAGTATCCTTATGGAAAGATACCAAATTTCACTTGCTTTGAACGTTTCATTAGCCACAAATTACCAAAACTGTAGAGCAGTGGTTCCCAAATACATTTTTTTCAGTCTTTACAGACTTTACAAAGGGAGACGTTGTAAAGTCTGAAGAATCTGACACCCAAATAATTTGTTTTCAGTTTTCTGTGTTTTCGACTGAGAACTTAGAATTGCCACATGTGACTCATAAATGTATAGATTTTCGGATGCCAGACAGTGGTGGTAATTTTGGTGAAAATCGGTCAGACAGTGAACGTGTTAAGATGGAAACTTCATCCTAAGCTGTTACTCAGGACTTTTCTTATAGTGAAAGATGCCTACAGAATAATTTAGTGGCAAGGCAGCAGTGCCGTCTTACGTCTAATTATGGCGATGCTAATAACGAGCACCACACATTGCGAAATAAAAAAACAAACACACTCTTATCTCATCAAAAATTTTAATAGCAAAACAATTTAATTTCATCTTTATACGTTGAACTCATTTCATGGACATTTTGATAACATCGAAACCATTTCTCCTTGACCTCTTTTCGCTTTCATCCACGTAGAATTGGGACTGCAAAAGATTATTTGATATTCACGACAAATGTTCGTAAAGCAATTATTTATTACTCATTCATTTCACGACATTTTCAACTCCTAAAATACAATAAATAGAAATAATGTACGAGTACATTTCATAATATTGACAAAAAGTTATTTTTATTTCGTCCAAGTAAAAAAAAAAGCTTATAGCTTCTCTCCTTCCTCTTTCTTTAGTTTCTTTTTATAGGTACATGTACATGAGTATGTACAAACACACAAATCTGTGAAATAACTGCCAAAAGTAATCACACAATAAAAATACACAAATAGACAAAATAAAAAAAAAATCACTTTATCAGTAGTTTACTGTGAAAATGGTCAATGGTTTTTGATAAAAAAAAAATCCGCCACACCATAAAATCATCGCTTATCTAAGTGGATGACGAAAAATTTCTCATCCATAGATGTTTGGCGTACCCAAGTGAATAGGTGAGTAGTAGGTGGTAGCACGTAATAATTATTGCTGTTATGATCGCATACTACCGGTGTTGACTCATTACATACATTAACGAAATTGGCCAATACTCATATGCACATCATATGAAGCAAGTCAAGTGGACTTAACGCTCAGATTGGACATAATGTGCAAAAATAAAAAAATATTTTTTTATGTAGTTGGAGAAAGTGATTTGCTTCTGACTTTAAGAGTTTTGCAGATGTAATTTTGATTTGAAGGATACGTATAGAGCGAATATGTAGAGTGTAAAATACACGATCTGACATTAATTAGACTGTTGGCATTAGTCAGAAAAAAAATTATTGATAAGGACGATCTCGTTTATGATATTTATCCTCGTAAGTTGTGTTGTGTGTAAGTGAGATAAAAAAAAAATAAAAAAAATTTGTATTTGGAAAGTGTCAAAATGTGTGTTCGTTTGTGTTGGGTTTTGAACCCCCCATTCTGTGCTTCGAAGGAGAGCTATTCACTAACTAGACTACTATATTAAAAAAAATTCTAAAAATATTTTTTTTCAGAGAAAGCCCGATTATTTCTTATGGGTATAGTACATTTTTATCCTGGCAAAACCAACGTAAAATCGTGCTTCGAACTGAACACAATACAGTAGACATTCGAAAATCTTGACTAGTTTATTTTTGGTATATTAAGATTTCCGAAATGTTAAGAATTTCGAGCGGACAAAAAATGAGCATGATTACGATGAGCATATGATCATCTAATTAGTGACGCGCATGAATGGATTAACGAGATTCTCTCTGTCCCTATCTACTTTCTAGCGAAACCACAGCCAAGGGAACGGGCTTGGAAAAATTAGCGGGGAAAGAAGACCCTGTTGAGCTTGACATTCACGATTACGTGAAATGTATAAATCATGCCAAATATAATATTTGTTCGTTTTTATGATGCTTTTATAAATATTGCTATCTAGGGCCGATTACTCGTACATCTTATCTAGTGGTTAGTCTTATTGACGCACACTATTTCCAGAAATCTTTTACATTATATTGAATTGGATTTTTGTTTGCGCAATGATTTTCTCAAGTTTAGATGATAGCGTAACCAAGCAAAAAATGACATAACTATGCAAAATGAACAAAAATGGAATAAAATTTAATTTAAATTTTCTGGAAATAGTGTGCATCTTGTAATATAAATTTTTTAGCCATTTTTTTTTACGTTTGCTTAAAACTTTCAGTCTCCTGTTAAATATGTATGTATATACACGTATTACAACCACACGTTGCTTAAGGTGCTTTTAAGAATCGTAGTGTTCTGCAATTTGGCCTGTATTTCTAGGAAGCGCTAATGTACACGATCTATGGAGGTTTGTTTGATGATAGCTTTACCTACGATTACACGTAAGGGTTAGTTACGTGTTAAGTTATGATCGAGATTTTAAAAATAAAGAAAAAATCTCGCTTAATGATAATAATTCACTTTATTGGTTTGCAGCAAAATAGTCCCGAATAGACATTTGTTTTTGTGGCTTCGTGAACTGATTCTTCACAATATCGCTGCGGAGGTCCAGGAGATTGGCCATATGCTTGTTACAAAGTTCTTTATTTTGTTGGCTCCATTTAATCAAGGTGTTTACTGATACAAGTGCTTCTTCATTTTCGCTATCATCATTATCATTAATTGGGTCACTGTTCCAATTTTCGATGTCCTCCGTTGAAACGCGACAGTCATCTGCTATCCTCGATAGTAAAATGTGCGTTTCCTCGATCGCTTCATTGTATACTTCGCATCTAGGAAAGAATTCCGCTAAGGGGATATCATCCTCCTCGTCAAATTCAGTGTCGTCCCAATGTTGGATTTTTTGCCACGACTTTTGTATGACGCTTACTGGTAATTCATCCCATGCCTTTTTAGCAGAAGAATTGTGTCACGAATAAAATGATTTAAAAGTGTGTCATTTAATGGACTGCTTTCCTGAGCCACAATATTCAACCTGTTGCGATAATGGAGCTTCAAAATCTTAATTGGATTCTGATCCATTGGTTGCAACACAGCGGTGACATTCGGCGGAAGAAAAATTAAAACAATATTTCCATCCTCCGTGCATAACTGATCGACTGATACGTGCGTAGAACACTTATCCAATAAAAGAAGTGCCTTCGGGGACAAATTGTTTTCGGCACTAAAACGACGAAAAATAGGTTGCTGAAAGTGGACCACGAACTATTTTGGTAAAAAGAACTCACTTCTTTGAAAAATGTTCCATGAAACCATTTTAAGAAAATTTCCATTGTCATCCAAGCTTTTGGGGAATTCGCGTAGTCGAAAGGGTTGTCAAAGTCCTTAAAGCATCGTGGATTGGCTGCCTTTCCAATTATGAGCGGCTTGATTTTGTTAGAGCCGTCCGCATTTGAACAAAATAAAATAGACAGTCGCTCCTTTAGAATGTTTCTTCCGGGTGCAGTATTTTCGCATGCCGATACATATGTCTTATTGGGCAACAACCGATAGTACAGGTCTGTTTCAGCGGCATTATATATTTGAGCATCACTCAATTGCATTTCCGTAATTTTTGCGCGGAATTTATTTAGAAAAGGCGATATCGCCGCGCGCCGTATCACTGGATAGTACCTCTCCGCATACTTTGAGGAATCGAATTCCATATCTTCGTTTAAACTTTTGGAACCACCCGTCACTGGCTCTAAAGTCATTTTCAGATTTATTTGGATAGATCTGTAAAAACAAATCTTTTGCTTTGGAACGCAGAATAGGACCATCAATGGAGCATTTTCGTTCGCGCTGTTTAAGGAACCAATCATACAGCTGGTTCTCTAATTCGACATATTTCTGCCTTGTGCAGCGTATTTTTTTCAAGACATGTGATGTCGCAACAGCTGCATTTATGTACACTTTTGGTTATACCCTTCGCTCGTAGAGTCAACGAAGGGTATATTAACTTTGTCATGAAGTTTGTAACGCATTGAAGGAAGCATCTCCGTACATATGATATGATAAGTATACATACATATATGATCAGCATAACATGGGGGGTCGTTTGTTCGATGTCCGTCTGTTGCTACGCGTTTTACTCAACCAATTTAAAAGCCATGAAACTGAAATTTTGCACAAATGCTTCTTTTTGCTGCAGGCAGTTTGTATGTTTGAATCGGTAAAATTGGACAATGGGGTCATGGGGCTGACATACAACACCCCAAATTAGGTTCTTCTAAGAAAAACTTTTTTATTTGTGCGCCGCCGATTTCAACCAAATTCCACACAAATGTATTTCTATCGATGACACACAACATATGTGAGAACAATTCAACAATTAAGATTTCTAAAATAAGAATTTCAATTTACTGTACTTTCGATTTCAATGTCTGAAAATATCGAGTTCTCACTCTTTGTTTTATGCCTCTATCAATTACATTGTTATGACATAATCCTTCGGCTTCATTCTTGGAACTCTATCTTCTACGAACTACCATCGTCTATCCGACTGAATCCATAATAACGCATTTGTATTGCACCTGTTCAATCGACAAATCGCGTTTTCATTACATATATACAGTGAAACCTAATTAACGTTAACGTGAGAGATTTTAAAGCAACTCTCTTCTCAAGAAATGCTTGACCTAAATTTTTATATAGAATTGAACAGAGCAACTTAACTTTGTTGACAGGAGGGGAGAATTTTTTCCAATTTTTATAGTAGAGATAGGTGGCTCTGGACCACAGAGCGCAAATTTTCTGTTCATACCTGTGCTTTGTGGAATGCAAGAGATGTCGACCGTCTAAATAGAAACATTTTAAAAGACTTTCATACTTCACCGTACCTTGACGAAATTTACAGAATTACGCCGAATTGACCAATGCTTTGTAAAACAACCACTTCTGTTAAACGGAGATCGGAGAACATTTGAATATGTGAAGATAGTGCATCTGTTGCATATTTCATTCAAGAATTCTATTCTGCTCCCGCATGAAAAAAACTCAATTCTGTTCTTTTATAAAATAATGAAATAATCTGTGGATTCTACCTATGGTAATAGGAATGCGTTTTAGCATTTTCAATTCCTAGTTTTTCTTAACAAGAAAACGCAACAACCTTTATTGAATGAATTCGAAAACGAAATCTTCTCCATATAGGACTAGACACGAAAACTGAAGATTTTTCAAAGGTTCGAAAGTTCCCGCTAGAAAGATGTTATTGCCATACCCTGGTTACTAAGCATTTAAATTTGAAAATATTCCAATAACAGCAAAATTATAATTTATCAAACACACATTGTGGTGTAGTATCCAGATTGCAAA
This sequence comes from Microchrysa polita, assembly GCA_949715475.1. Taxonomy (NCBI): domain Eukaryota; kingdom Metazoa; phylum Arthropoda; class Insecta; order Diptera; family Stratiomyidae; genus Microchrysa; species Microchrysa polita. Next base: position 86,715,697 of record OX454420.1, on the reverse strand, counting down.
ATGTTGGGGGGAAATTTTTTTTCTTGTTTTTGGAGTGCTAAGCACGAATCCAGAGCTTCCCACCCAAATTTCGTTGCCGAACAGTCTCAGAATCGCGAAAAAACACCAAAATGTTCGCTGTTTTCCCTTTTTTTGGCTCCTAACTCTGGCCGCAAAAGTTGAATTTTTCTTGTTCTTTATGTATGTAGGGTGTTGAGCCCGAATCCGTAGATTCCCTACATTTCGTTTCGAAACTGGGTCAAAATCGCAGAAAAACGACAATAAATGACTATTAATTGCAGCGATACCGCTTAACGCATTTAAAAACGCTTAATACGGGGAACAAATGTACGGAGTTGTATGGAAACGAATTCCGTTCCCGAAAAATCGGTTTTGAAAGGTGGTCGCTTAATACAGGTGGTCTTTTAGACAGGTTTCACTGTATAATAGACTATATCTCGTCTAAAAGGAACGTGCGTGTGTGTCTTCTTCGGTTGCTTCGTAATGAATTAAATCATCAATTATAAAGAGTCATGTGGAAAACGTTGCAAATATATACGAGTACAGCCTCGCAATATACTGCAAAAATACAAAGTGCTTCCTTAGTCGACAACAAACATTTAGCAACAAGCTAACAGACGTGCAAAAAATACTCGCATATATACATATATATATATATACAAAAATATCTAACGTACAATGGACATCTCTTTAATTGATTTTCTATTCGCATTACGTCCAATTTACGCTCATCCACACGATATAAAAATAAGATTCAATGTGATTGACATTTGAACGCAAAATATTGCCAAATAAATTAATGAATGGTTTTTATAAATTGGTTGAAATTTTACAGATGCACTCGAGTTAGACTATACAAAATTTAATTGCATTTTTTCGGATGTTTATTTTAAATCAATTTTGCATGAAATTTGCGCAATTTTGTTTATTAGCAAAAGGAAGGATTAATCTACAAAAGTAATGTTAATACTCATGCCAACAAGGGGTTACGTGAATCAGAAAGAAAGGAAGAGAGATACACAATGTGGCTATCTGCAAAGAGAACGGCTTACTTCTCACTACATGTTTCCCTGAATGTCTTTGACCCATCTTTTTGTTAAGCTCGAACGATTTGCAGGTTGCTATCCAAGTCATCCAGCTGGAGTTGAAGGTTTCGGGAATAGAGATACAGTAGATCGTCGATTATCCGAACGTCGATTATCCGAACATTCGATTAAACGAACCAGGGACTCTGCTTTTTTGAAAATGAAAAAATCAAGTGTCTGAAGGAAACAACCTTTTATCAGCAGCACTCAGTTGCTTCGAATTTTTTTGTTTTTGTTCAGTGCTAGTCATTTGGCATATATCCTGGTTGTCGCTTATATTAACTTTTAGGCAATCCTCCAATTTTTCTATGGAAACTCGATTAACCGAACTTTCGATTATCCGAACCACCCCTTGTCGACATTAGTTCCGATAATCGACGCTCTACTGTAGATAAAGTTCATGTACCCAGCAACATCCCCACCCTTCATGGAAATTTAACCACGCCGAGATTTGATCTCGCGTCTCTATTGCAAGCATCATTTATTTATTTCACTATGACGTAGCGTTGGACTTCAAATTGTGTTTACATGTTAGCAATGTTATAAGCTCACCCGAGCTTGAAAATGGGACAAATCAGAGTAACAGGAAAGGTAGAAAACATATTAAATCAGTGATAACTCTTGGCTGAATTAAGCTGATTCGCTAAAATTATGCTAATAAGTTTTTAATCGAATATCCTTCGACAGGACTAATAAGCTCGTCGATTCAATCAAAAGTTCCACCACCTCTCCTACAGAAGATCTTACTGCACCTTGAAAATGGTTTTAATTGCTCGTTACTCGCGAAGGGAAAAGTCGGCACCTACACTTGTAGCTGGAAAATGTGTGTGCCATGCTTGGGGCTAAACCTGCATTTCACGCTTTTAAATATTAATCGAAGTGCATCGATTTTTTGGATAGAGTATAAAGTTTAGTATAGTAAGAAAAAATTGACCGTAATCACTGGCCAGGGAGGGGGCGCTTGCCCCTCGCTAGATTCCTTACTTCACAATACACCAAGTTGAAGGGTAAATCCTAACTCAGCTTGGTCTAAAATTCAGGCCACTAGCGATATTTTGTCGAAAGTAATAGCCGAATGAAGGTACGGAGGTTGCCTTTTATATTTCGGGATTGGACAACCCTAGTGTTGCAATCTGGCAACTGACAGCTCTATCGTTTGACATGTTTGAGGTTATACGTACTCAGAACGTTTTGACATACGAATTACGAACGCTATTTGTGTTTTTTACAGTAACTTAAAAGATTCATCTCGGCCAAATAATGGAATTAAATCGTGAACATTTTTTGTTACAACTTTCGACGTGGATTAACTCAGCAACAGTGCATGGATGAACTGAATTCAATTTTTGGCGATGAAGCTCCATCAATGACCAGTGTTTATCGATGGTATGGTGAATTCAGTCGAGGTCTTAGTTCACTCCAAGACGAATTTCGTGAAGGTCGTCCAAAATCAGTTGTTGTTCTGCAAACCATTGATGCTGTGCGCGAAGTGATATCGCAAGATCGTCATGTTACCTACCTATCGTGGGATTGAGACAACCTTAGGAATTAGTGGGACCTGCATACATTCAATATTGCATGAACAATTGACTGTCCCACACAATTTGTCAATAGCTCAAAAAAAGGCTCTTGTCGATTGGTCGAAAGAAATGCTCAAAAAATATAATCGCGGTGCTTCGAAACACGTCTATGACATCGTGACAGGTGATGAATCGTGGATTTACGCGTACCAGTCGACTGTATGGGTGTTTCAAGATGAGCCAAATCCAACAAAAGTTGCGCGCACGAAGCACTTCCAAGCAAATGGTCGCCTGTTTTTCCGGAAAAACTGGACATGTTGCAACCGTACCACTAGAACAACGCAGAACAGTCATTTCTGAGTGGTACACAACCATTTGTTTGCCAGTTGTCTTCCAAGAAATCAGGAAAACCAACCGCCGAAGACGGATCACTCTTCACCACGACAATGCGAGCTCTCACACATCAGCTCAAACAACTGCATTTTTGAGCACTTAAAACATTGATTTGATAGGTCATCCGCCGTATAGTCCTGACTTGGCACCGAATGACTTCTTTTTATTCCCGTACGTAAAAAACAAACTGAGAGGTCAACGTTTTTCAACACCTGAAGAAGCGGTTGCTGCGTTCAGAATGCATGTTTTGGAGATACCTCAATCAGAGTGGTAAAAGTGCTTCGACAATTGGTTCAAACGCATGCAAAAGTATATAGATCATCATGGGGAATATTGGTCCTCAAAGGGTTAAGGACGGGACATTTCAATAGAAAGGTGAAAGAACCGTTGGTCCAATTTTACCCATTTTCAATACCGTCTAAAGGCCTGAATAGACCTCGGGCGGAATGAAAATGAAATTTTTGTCCGCTGCGATTTTCTCAATGAAAATGCATGCTTACTGTCGTGGAACATGTCGGTAATGATGGGGAATTCCATAACCTACAATCCGAATATGGTTCCAAAATTTTTCTCGGCCATTTTATGTATTATTTTTCGATTCCCCCGTCATTAGATATTTTCCACGGTGAAATGACCGGGGAATCGAAAAATAATACATAAAATGGCCGAGAAAAATTTTGGAACCATATTCGGATTGTAGCTTATGGAATTCCCCATCATTTCCGACATGTTCAACGACAGTAAAGCATGCATTTTCATTGAAAAAATCGCAGCGGACAAAAATTTCATTTTCATTCCGCCCGAGGTCTATACTGTGCTTAAGATATGCATAGCAAAAAGGATTCATGAATAAACACAGTTTGTAGACTAGTCATCCTTACTGGATTCCATGCTGTTCTAGCAGCAATTAATTGCTTACAAATTTTGGATTTTCTGAATTTAATTTATAGCGATGATTACAATGAATCAACCTGGCTGGTAATAAAAAATAATTTCACTGTCATCTACGAAATTCATTGTTGTATAGTTAAGTGTTTGCTGTGGACACAGTTGCATTCTCTTCATCAAAGCTAAGGCAACACTCCCCCTATCCTTTTGCAAAAAAAACAACAAAATGTTTCTCGTACCAAAAAATCCTAAAAAAAAACAGAACTAACCACACTAACTCAGATCATTGGTCTAGTTTCCACCAAGCTTGAAAATGAAATTTTTATAATTTTACCCTAAAATAAAATATTTTCCATTTTATTTTTTTTTTCAAATTTTTGCCAAGGTGAGGTGATTGAACGATCTGGCAAAGCAAAGAGAGTAAGAGCAAGGATCAAAGATGCATCAGTCTTGGCGATGACACGGTCCAGGATAGGATGTCTGCAAAAATAATCAGAGAAATTGCGACCAAAATGAACGACGTTCAAATATTAAAACATATCGCATCCTTCACTAAATATTTCTTTCACATTAAAAACCATCCATGCAAACACCTGATATCTATATAAAAAACATTTTGATAAACTCAAGACATGTAGGTAATTCTCTTACACGGTGCTCAAAACAACCCATCAGCTGGTCGATTTTACATTCCTATGAGTCTATTTTCAGGTGACATTGACCATGTCCAATAAATTTTTGCATCTTGGCATAAAATAGTGTACATACTCTCTAACGCTAATGTCTAACCTAACCGGTCCTATAAGTATATCCTCATCGTTTTGCCATTAGGTGCTCGCGATCAGATCAGTGTGGCCAAACAACACACTTCGCTCTTTCGCGCGCGGGACTTACAACATTATTTCGCCCTATTATGTATACATTGCAATGGTGCTTTTGCAAACTGATACACAACCACAGGCCAAAGAATTCACCCCATTCTAGGGTTTGTAACTAAATTTAAATATTACCCAGAGACAGACACGCTGATTTTGCAAAGTAAAGGAAGTGGCCCGGGAAGAGGAGTGAAAACATGTTTGTTGGTAAAGAAATACATAAGTACATACAAGATTTATAGGGACGATGATTTGCCAAGCCAATGATGAATTGGCTGATGTGACGCTGTGTTATGCTATATGGTGGCTTCGATGCAATGTGAAACTAAATTAAGCGTAATGATGATTCAGTTTTAGTGTTAAGGCCAAAAATATGGTGTTTTATTTGGTAGGAGAAAATTCATTCCTAATTGGGTAGTGACTAAAAGTGGATCATGAGAGTAAAATTATAATCATTGGGTTTGATCCGTGTCTGGAAGTAGAATCACCTAAACCAAAAATTCACTAAAGTCAAAAAAAACCACCAGGTCAAAATTCACCATTCCAAATTCAATCAATTCTGAAGCATTGATAAAAATTACCAAAACGAAAATGGTTTTTGAATATGTCGTATATTGTCCATACAATGTGTTCGCCCATCCCTTAGAGAAAGCATAGCAACCCATGTGCATGCGTTAGTCCAGAGTGGCAAAGGCACCGTTTTCACACTATTGCAGTTCATAGTATGTGTGAACATTTAATTCAATTGTCAATTGTGTGTTTACAATTGAGAATATAAAATCAGCGTAATATTTATTACTCTCTTAAAATGCCGACGAGATAACTAACCCTTCTCTAGGCACATAGACCTAGACAGACCACTATATCTTGATGAAAAATATCGTTCAACAATTTTTTCCACCCCTTTCCATATATATTTCAAAGGAGCTGACGGCAACAAATGCGATCAAACGTTCGGCGAAATATAAATTATGTCTAAAGAAACGAAAAAAACGGCGTATCATCGTAGGACATAGTATGTAACTTGTTTCTAGAACCAATATTATACCTCTTCAAAAAATAAGATTGATTTCACAGAAGATTCAGCTACACCTCAAGCATAATGGCTCGTATAGGCGGCGACAGAAGGGTTAATAAATGATATTAGAATGAATCCTTCCTTTTAGTAACTGATTGAATCACCCCGTTTCTAAATCAATTCGTGAATTCGATTAGGCATCGAGTGAACTAGATTTCCCTGGATATCTGGATCAATTTTTTGCTATTCGGATGAGATCGCCTTTTGCAACTATAAAACACCAGAAAACTGACGCCCATTTGCATAAACCCTTCTGATTAGTATCCCCCATAGATTCTCAATTGGGTTGAGGTCAGGGCTTCTGGCCGGCCAATCCAAAATCGGTACTTCCTTTCTTTGAAACCATTTCTTAGCCAACATGGCAGTGTAAAAGACCGCGTTGTCTTGCTGGAAAATGAAATTTTGTCCAATAATATTTTCTCCGGCATCAACCATCACATTTTCCAGCAGATCGATGTATCGTTCAGAACTTATTCGATCATTTACAAACGCGATCGAGGTCCTATCAGTCGCGGAGAAGCCAGCCCAAACCATCACACTTCCGCCACCGAATTGACGGCTTATTGCAATCTGCTTCTCTTTGCGTAAATTGCGCCAATAATACTAACATCCATCAGGACCATCCAAATTAAACTTTTTTTCGTCACTGAACAAAATTTTAGTCGACTTTTTTGTCCAATGCATGTGATTTCTGGCAAATTCCATTTGTTTGGTTTTATGGTGCCCCATTAGTGGAGGCTTACATAACCGTTTGGAGTATCGCAAGTGTTTCGAGCTGAGTTCGTTGAATACGCCGAGTTGTCACTGGGACATTTAGATTAGCCTTTATCTGGCTTGAATTCATACCGTTGCAGCTCGTTTTTCGTAAAATGGCTCGAACAGTCCGATCATCCACTTTGCGATTCAGTCCATATTTACCTATGTTTCCATAATTATTTCCTAAATTGACAAAATTATTAATTACATTTACGAAACGACAGATTCTCCTCGCAATTTCGCAGTTACTCAGCTGCATTTCTTTGAATATATTAATTTTCGCAATTTCTTCTGCAAATAAACGCTTTCCTCTTTTCATCTCCTTAAAAAGTCATTAATTGTAATGCAAGCGCCGCTTAATTTTTCAAATAAGAATCCAAACATTTTCTTCTTTCGTTTTTGTCCCAAATTTATAAAAACTTCTATTTTTATTTAGATTCGAAAACTTGAACACTTCACATGAACCTCTTCTAATTTCCGGCTGTTGGTTGGCTTCAAACGCTATAGTTCAAATAAATTGATCGAACTGACGAGTAAATTCAATAGAACTGGCATATGCCAAATACCGTTATGGCAGTGTTGTGGAATGTTTATTTTAAGGTGATTTCAATTATGTTTGTTTGTTAAGTAACGGAAATACATAAATGCGTTTATTGGGAGCCCTCCAAGGTGAACCTTTTCCAATTTCCACCACTGTATTTTGACGTTTGAATTATTTCGTGGAGTGTAGTGTAATAAATTTGGAGTCAAACACACATATGGGTTGTGTGATCACATAGCCACTCTGAACTAACGCATGGCATGAGTTGCTATGCTTTCTCTAAGGCCCATCCAAATCAACCCATATTTAATCCAAAATGTAAATTTACAAAAAAAAATTTTTTTTTGCATACGATACCGACTAAGTTTTAAGTCACATAAGACAGAGGAGAAAAAAACCGAAGTTCATCGTCCTCTTAATCTTTTTTATCTGCATTAAATTTATTACGTTTTGTAAAACTGCCATTGATACATGAATTTTGTTCGTCTTGGAGTTTTCTGCGCCCCGGCCGCTCTGAGAAGCCAGTTGCCCTGGTGATTATTAAAAAGCAAATTCTAAAAATAAAATGTACTTTCTCGTAATAATGGATCCTTGGAAAAAATCACGAACAAACAAAAACAAAAATCTTCTCTTCTCGCTTTTATGTGGTCGATACAGAATATTCAGTAAATATTCGACTCGGCAACAATATTTGTTTTATTCTTGAAAGATATTGTATTGTTTTAGTAAAAAGACAAGAGTCTAACGCCATATGCTTCACACAGTTAGGGGATAGATTTTGAGAATTAGACAAATTGGCAAGTGTCCAATGTCAACACAATTTTGCGGAAGAATAACAAAGCAAAAATGTTATTTTCTTGAAAATTTCTTATTTATTATTTTTTCATTTTTAACACTGAATTGACTCAAGGATTCATATTATGAAGATTGACTGGACTTACATACATATATGTACAGTGAAACCTGTCTAAAGAGACCACTGTTGGTTCCAAAAAAAAAAGTGGTCGCTTTTATAGGTGGTCGCTTAATAAGGGGAATGAGCTAAGAGACTAAATTCATTAATTTGCAGGCAAAGTGCAACACCTTTCCTCAAGTGAAGCCACATTCAAGATTTCAAGGCTACTATATTCTCAAGAAATCTACACCCATCATCCAGAATTGAAGAGAATAACTTAATTGTCTTGACAGGAGGTGTCCTGGATAAATTTATTACTGGTAGATTAAGTAAAGATGGATGGCTCCGAACCACATAGAGTAAGTAGCGCAAGTAGGTGGTCGCTCAACACGGATGGTCTTTTAGACAGGGTTCACTGTATACCATTAGGTAGAGAATCAAGGGAAGGCGGATCTTGTCTAGAGACAGTAAAGAGTAAGTTTAATGAAAAAACCTGCTAGTAGAAAGACTTCTGGCAGGCCCACACAACTAACGGTACAACTCGTGATTGGTTACTGGGGAACGTGGGTGTAGGGAGTGTGTAGAGCATAGTTGTCCAATTGCCGGCACCTAAAAATGTTATAATGCAGTCCGGCAAGAGATTGGCATTACATTACGACGGAGCCCCAATGAACCATATAGCAACAGACAATGAATTTTATTCGTCTTTTGTAGAGGAAGCTTATAATCTCGAAGGGATCAAAAATATGTTTCAGCATTAAAAAGTCATTTCTATAATTGGTACACATGTCTCAGATTGAGTTGAAACTAATTTTCGAATTCATATGTATGAGCATAAAAAAACATAAATCGACAAGATTACTATCCTGCATGATTCAAATATGTTTTGGAGAGATGAGGACTCTGGGAATGTTTTCGTGGAAGAGTTAAAAATAATACCTAGTGCCCCATTTGGAGGATATCACCTACAAGTAACCTAAACACATTACTTTCGGCGCCCACGTTAGAACCTTTCAATCGGAAAAGTAATTTGCTATCCTATGTCCATTCAGGGGGAAAACCAAAATTTTAGGGGGAAATCAAGTTTCATTTCAGGCAGCCATTGTGGTTCATAGCGGAATCGAAAATGAATACAAAAAATGGCAGGGAAAAATTGTGAAACCATTTTCGGATATTATTTTATGGAACAAACAATATTTCGTTAGTTATTCATTGAATGGTAGCTCTCCTAGACTAATTTCCTAAGTTAAGTTTTGTGATTTGTCTTCTAATGTAATTGAGGACAGTCACACGGTTCGCGCAATACGGCACGCTCCGCTGCATAATAGAGCACTCACAAGGGATGTACGTAGATGTCTCGTTGTTCTCCCTTATAAAAATTGGACGCTGCAGCTGTACGCGTCAGTGTTGCCTGTGACATGAATATAGCCAGAAACCCAAAGCAGTGTTATTCCGTTTTCAGAGCTTTGATCAGCGCAAAGATGTTTGGCTTGGATAGTCCTCGAAACAAAGAATTTATTGGTTGATTTGTCAAATGCAGTTATTTTTATTATTGTTTATTGCAGCAGTTATTATTCAATCATTCACAAAAAAATATTAGTAGTGTTTCGAGTTTCCGCTGACTACAGGGCTCTCACAGACCACTTCTTGAGAAGCTGTGCGTTTTCCCATCCATATACATTATAAACAGAGTAGGAAAGCGTGTGCTGCCCTGTGGAACTCCCTCTTTGATTTTCCTATACATTAAGTACTAGTTTCGGAATTATATTCAGGATTACCTCCCAGCTAGTTATTGTTGTTGGTGTGAAGCGATGTGCATTTCTGTGGATGTGTTCTTCTTCTTCTTTTAGCGGTGCAGAAAGGTGTGAAACCGCTGTGCATCTATGTGGATTCGAGTTATGCTTTCGTCTGTGATGTCGATGCTTTCGTCTGTGATGTCAAGGGACAAAAACATAGCTGCTGCGATAGGGTTTTCCCACAGTGAGATAGGGGTTAAGTCAGTGGACGCAGCTGGTCATTGAAACAAGTGACCCACATCGTGTGGAGCGCCAGCGCAGTTTGGACATATGTTTTAAATGTCCGGGTTAATGCGAGAAAGGTACGTATTTAGGCGTGAACAAAAGCCCGACCGAAGTTGAGCTAATGTCACTCTGGTGGCTCTCGGGAGAGGACTCTATTCGCACCTAATCTCGCAATAGACCGACTCACTTCTGCAGTGTGAATCTCAGCGATGGCAGCTCGGTATGCATCATCGTCGTAAGGGTCCCTATTGTAACCCTGGACCTCTCTCTCTAGGTCTCGTTAACCACGCCTGACATGTCGTGGTGGAGGAATTCGGTCCATGAGACTGTTGTTGGGATGATCCTCGCGGTAGCAACCAAAAAGATATTGTTTAGACAGTAGGAGATTGTGGTCACGTATTGGCATCAATTTTGTCTCTTGATGTAAGTGATCCTGGGCAGACATCAAGAGGCAACCTGTGGCTGTGCGTAGAGTAGCATTTTGGCAGACCTGAATTTTGGTCCAGTTTGTATCCTTGCCCCAGGTGCTACCAGCTAGTGCTTTTATGATTTTATTCCTACTGCGTATCTTTTCGCAAACGGATGCTGCGTGCTGACGTCATCATAATCTCTAAATGGAGCCCGAGAATTTTAGGATTAGCAACAGTAGGAATTGGATTGTTGCCAATACGTACATCAACCACATGCATATTCAGCAAGTTCGCGAGAAGCATCGAGTGATTGACATTGTCAAATGCACTCGCTAGGTCAATTGCCACAAGAATCGATCTGTGGCAAGGACGTTGGTGGTTTAGCCCATCACGGATGCGTGTAGTGATCGCATCGAGGGCAGTGGTGGTACTATGCATTTTCCTGAAGCCATGCTGGTGTGGTGAGGTTCTAGCTTAGCATGCTTAACAAGAGTGGGGTGAATAAGGGCAAGGGCCTCTAGCGTGTTTGCGACAGGTGAAAGTATTGTTATGGGTCGGTAGGATTCACCGACACCAGCGCTCTTTCCCGGCTTGAGACAGGGGACAATCCGTCCTGTTTTCCAGATTTCAGGGATGGCAAGCTTAGAGATCGAAAAGTTAAAGGCTGCCGTGAGATACTCAATGGCTGGAAGGTCGAGATGTTTCAACATGGCCATCGAAATGCCATCGGGTCCGAGGGCCTTTGAGTTTTTATAGCATTCTCAATGACTTTTTTAACCTGGTCCGCAGTATACGATGGTATAGTGTCAACATTTATACTGCGAATCCGTCTTCTAATTTTACGCTTTAAGCCATCGGACTTGGGATGTTCAATAAATTGCTTATTGAACAGGCTTGGCCAAATTTGATGGCATTATTGCCCTTTCCTTTCCTAGGATTGGATAGGGCGCATACAGTAGATCATAGTTTACTGACACCTTCATTGAGATTGCAGTCATTGAGGTGCTCGTTCCATTTCGCCTTTCGATAGTCTTTTACTCGTCGATTGATTTCGGAGTTAAGCTCCTGAACTCTGGGATCACCTGGGTGAGCGCGTCTGATGTTATCTCGTTCATCGGCTAATCTGGCGGCACTGGTAGGGAAATTAGGTCGAACTTTCGGGATACGTTCAGCAGGAATATAACGTGCCGCTGCTTTGGCAATGACGTTCCTAATATTTCGTTCGACCTTATGAACGCTAGTTGGTGTAGGTAGCTCGATGAACTTCGCCGACGAGTCTGCTTTGAAACCTCCCAATCGGCTTTCTTGTGATTGACAAACGTTCGCTTCTCAGACTTAGTCTGATTTGCTGGTTTGTCAATTCTTATTATGATTGACTCGGACGAGAGAGCAGTATGCGTCTCCCATCGAGTAGCACTGATTAGGCTGGCACTTACAATAGTTAAGTCAGGAGAGCTACTGCAAGTGCCTGTGACTCGAGTCGGCGAGTCTTCATTGAGTGGACAGAAATCTGAGGCGTCTAGAGATTCGGCGATAGTTATACCCCTGGCATCGTTGTTGAGGTCAGAATGCCAGAGCTCATGGTGCGCGTTAAAGTCACCAAGAATGATCCTATGCTCTCCAGATAGGAGAGGACCAATATCGAAACGATAGCCAGAAGGGCAACTAGAGTGTGGTGGAACATACACATTAAAAATGTCGATATTAGTACTCCCTGATGAAACTGAGATGGCTTGCATTTCCGCCGTACCGTCGACATCAATGATTAAGAAAATACAAAAGGATAGATCATAATTGTGTATGCGACTGTACGTGCAGGTAACCAACTGTCTTTTTCTTTTCTTTACAAAAAAATCAGCTGTTTCTACCTCAATGACAGTTCGAGTTGTTGTCGCCGCGTTGTGATTACGCTCCAATTAGTTTCCGACCGTAATTCAGCGGAAATAATGAGTGAAACAATCGGTAATTCTAAACAAATCGCTGTTTGTGTGCTTATAATAGTGTTAAGTTCTTACTCGCGGCAAAATATTATAAAATAGTTACATTTTGTGCGTGATTTATTCTAGAAATGGAGTACGCGATGCAAGGCTGCCAAAACAGGAAGGTTTCCGGGCGTACAGGAATGTCTTTTTACAGGTAAGCATATGTATCTCGATCATTTAGAACCGTCCTTAGTATACGCGAGAAATTTGAATGAAATGCTTATTCTGTAAGTGAAATTTTAGTGATTTAGTGCATTGTGTCCATCGCCATTGTGACTATACGCGTTGACCTTGAATAAAAACATATGTTCAATTTACATTCTACCCATCAGCCAGTGGCGTATCACCAAACATGAAATACGGGGATAATCATTTGAAATTAGTGTATTCTTTTGGTGCGTTGTTGTGTTTTAAGTGTAATCTGAGTGTTGTTTCGAAAAAAAAAAACAGAAAAAAGTGTATTGTTTTGTAATAAATGGTTTGTTGTGGATTATATTATTTACAAAGACCATATTTGCTATCCGCAATTTTGGACCACGCTACATATACAACATATGATAAAATTATTATTTTATGCGCTCAATGGTTTGCCTATGCGGCATCTTCAGGGTATTGCTTTTTCTGTTTGAGTTATATCTTGCTCACAGTAAGTAAGGCACACAGAGCATTTATGTCATATTAAAAATGGATAAATTATTGAAATAACATTATTGTAAACATCACAGTACAGAATATTGCTTGTTTGCTTGTGATATTTACAATTATTTTATTTCATTATTTTTGTCCATTTTTACTGTCACATAAATGTTCTGTGTGCCTTATTTACTGAGCAAACTTATACCCTGAAGATGCCGCATAGGCGACACGTTGGGCGAATAAAATAAAAATTATATCACGGAAAGCTGGTCTCTATGAATGGAACAAACAACAGAAAATTTAGCTATAAATAGATCCCTAAGAGCTACCGTAACTTCGCCAAAGCCGGTCCCAAGCCCGGTTGAGAAAGGAGGAGGGGGTCGGGTAGGCATTTAATTTAGCGCGAAAAATGTAATGAAATAGGATATTTTTAATAGTTTGCTAATTTCACATTGAATATACATACATTTACGCACTTCTTTATTTCTTTTTCTATATTTTACCCACAAGTATTCTTTTGGAAATAAATATATTTGTAAGACGCATTTAACTTACAGATGTCAATAAATGAGCATATAAGCTCCGTGAGAAAATAAAAATATAGAGTACTAGTACTATATATAGTATTGCCCCTACCGCCAAAATTGTGCCATGCCACTGGTGGGTTATATTAGTATTGGTAAAATGCACACTAGTAACGGATTGGTTACCATTTCTTTCGGTAATGCTACTTCCTTGTCTTCTTATTCATTGGTCGACATCTACATCTAATACACAGTAATGTACGGACTTGTGTATTAGTCGACCTCCAGGGTGAGAGTCATTCCTGGCGGCTGGTCTATCTTTGCGCAGTATAACGTAATTGCCATGGACGCTAAGAGACGAGTTCGAATGGAGCAAAGTTCCTGAATGGCGGAAATCAGAATTCTGTTTACACTCATGAAATGAGTGATCTCGGTAATTTTTTGGTGAATGCCGTTGCAGTTAAACTGCAATAAGGACAGTGTAGTGAAAAACGCTGGAGGAGGAGCAGGGGTTAAACTAGGTCTAGCATTCCTGATCATATTGTTTGGGGGTGCTGTGGGCTGAGGAGGAGGTGGAGGGCTAGGAGCAGCTCGTGGTCGCCCTGAGTTTATGCATCCCGGTGCAACATATGATAAATGGAGTGCTCACCAACCCTTCTCAAGCCAGAACACCTGAGATGTACCCACTCCAAGCAGCAATTACACTGCACTGACCTGGCATTCGAACCGATACGTTGGTTGCAGAATCCATACCCTTGGGCCTGGATTTGTTTCAACACCGCACCGGCGCGAATTAGTAAAATTGAGAGCAGCCGCGCCGAGATGTAATGCTCCCAATATGACAAAAAACACATATATCATACCCACCCATATACACAGACAAACACAACCTTCCTGCATCGAACCTTCAGGGCTCCTGCCGGGGCTCTTGCCAGGAAGGCATATTGGCAACTTTTGGCCGTTTCCACGTAGAAAACGGGTGCGATCCGCCCCGTAGAGGCAGTTTCCGTAGGACCGTGGATGTGTTCTAAGTTTCGTCGTCGTTCTTGCATCTCGCCTATTGTCTGAGGCGACAAGAACGTAGCACTTTCAATAGGGTTGTCCCATAACGCCGTTAGTGGGTGCAGCGGGTCATTGAAACACGCGATTCACATCATGAGGCGCATCACCGCAACTCGGACAAATGTTCTGAAGATAGGTAGGAATTGAGGCTCGAACATCAGCCTGGCCTAAGCTGAACTAATGTCGGTCGTGTGAGTGTCGGGAAACTAGTATCCTCAGGCGATATTGACCGATTCACAACGGTTGTGTGAACTCCTTGCCTAATTCTCCTATGCTAAGGCAGTTGTTCGCCTTGAAACTCGGGTGTAGATAATTGGCAATCCATCCAACCTATTGTCCAGGACAAACAGCGCAGAGTGAATGACCGTGTCAAAGGCTTTCGATAGGTCAAGAGTTACTAGGACGGTTCGGTCGCAATTCTTCTGTTGGTTGATGAGGCCTTTGTGGATGCGATGTTGAAGCGGCGCTGGTGAGAAGCTAGGTCAGCATGCGTTACAATTGTGGGGTGATGAGTGCTTCAAGCGTTTTTGCAACGGGTGATTAGATTGTGATTGTACGGTAGGATTATTAGGATTAGGGTATTCCGCCCCTTTATCCAGAATTCAGCTATGACAAGCGTGGAAATCGACAAACTGGAAGCCATCGTAAGATATTCGACAGCGTGGAAATCTATTTGTTTCAGCATGGCTATGGAATGACTATGGATCAGCTAGTTATCGCATATTAACGAGATTTCCTGGACCGGGAGACCGCATTAATGGCTTTGGAAAGGTTTATCACAACCAGGATAATTTTATTACATGATACTGGATTTAACCAGCCAGCTTATCACCAATAAACGAAGTTATCGTATTTAAGGAAGTTGTATCACGATGCATCTTCCTGAATTAATATGTACTAGTAATAAGTCGTGGAAGACTGAAGAATGATGTTTTTAGAACGGATAATGAAATGTTGTGAGCGCGGTGCGATGCCAAAATATTAATGCCTTTTCCCTGGTTTGAGGAAGGGAAGTAATACGTCAGAAATCAGCATCAATAGGGCAAATATGGACAACACTGCATACCACATTTCTTCTTTGCGGAAAAATCGTTCTTAGCTCCACTCGATTCGCACTAATAGTTGTGTAGATCTATTTCATCAGCCCTAACCGATCTTCTTCCTTGCCTTACTATACCACTCCATTGCGGTCGCGTTGCTTGGCCCGCGGTGTAGGCATTTCCACCATTCTTGGCGCCTAAGTATTTCTACAGGCAGATCTACTCTGGATCGTATCATCACCGAACCCAATGCATTGTAGTTGCTTTTTCATTTGACTCATCGGTCTGCCTGTGGCCTTGAGTCTATCAAATGGAATCGTCCGCACTGAGCTAGCCTTGGGACACCTCCGCTATTATTTGGTAGATGTACCGTTCTAGTCAAACTCCCAACCTAACAAAGGTCCATTTGATTGATTGGTTAGATGCAACCTTTGGTGTGATCCTTTTGTAGTTGCACCAGCTGTAGCTAATAAATCGATAACTCCAGGAATTTCCTGGGAGAGTACAAGTGCCTTGTTAGTGACCTCGTAAATGAATGGGAAATAACTCCATTCCCGGGACCAAAATGAAGAGTCATGCTCGTGGACTTCCGTCATCGGGAATTGCAAAAACATCCACAAATACCACATACAGTTTACATAAACAGAAAATCGTTTTCTAGGTCGTCGTCGAACGTCGACAGTTGTAAATTTCGCTCGTCGTTTTCATTTGTGCAAAGTTCGCGTATCATTCTTCCTTGGCGAAAACAGATAATGCGATAATTGTATGCACATTTTCCGTCGTCCAAGTCGAATGGGATTTCTTTCTTGCATTTTTACAGAACCCAACGTAAAGACGATGTAGTCTTCGTCTCAGTTTCCACTTGAAACGGTCACCAACATCTGATTCAGCTTGACTGAGGAAAGCTCGCGCACGAGTGACCGAGACAACTATTGCACGGGGGAGGAGGCTTCTGTGGCCGCACTCGTCGTGGTCGTCGTCGTTGACGACTACCACGAATCAATCGAACAACCGAGAGAATATGAATCAGAAAATTTATTTTTGCCAATTGTATGATGCACAAACTTGTTCTACGAAATTCAAATGGCTGCAAAAATGGGATATTCGACGAAGAAAGGACAGAACGACTCACCTTTTGAAATCACGCATCAATCTTCGTCGTGCTGGTGTAGACATTTTTTTTGTCGACTTTTGTTCGTCTAATTTACTCCTACTTGGATTTGTGTTTTGTCTGAAATTTAACTTTCAGCTTTACAGCAATCGCCTGTATGAATCCTGTTTGCTGTTGCCTGCTTTGTTGCACGACCAAGAACCAGCGAAAATTTACCGTTTTTCGGAGCCCTCTTTTGTCTGCCTGCCCGTGATGGATGATGATCTTCGTCACACACACGCCACACAATTATCTCAAAGCATACAACAAAGTCATGAAAATTGCGCACACACTTTTTCACACTAAACGAATTTTCTATTGTTTTTAATTTTAGAGTAATTTTCACCGTACCGCCGCAATCATTGGACGTTTTTTCATTCGCGACAATTTTCCTATTTTCTCACGCACAGCACATCACCACCAGATCACATTTGTCGTTCGCGAGACGAGTGCGCGGCGAATAATTTCTACTGTCACCTGTAAGGCGAATTTACACACGAATGTCGGAAAGATAGAGTTGGGCATAGTGCGTTCTGAGATGGGAATAGATGGTGGTGCTTCTCTAGTGTACACGTTGATCGCGAGCTAGACACGTATGAAAAAGTGTCTTATTGGGAATTAGAAAGAGACAACCATTTTATGGCGAATTCTTGTTCTTGTTGGAGAAGATTGTCGAAGTGGTTTCGAATTGGAAAAGATGCCGATGTAATTCAGATTGGGCGAAAAAGTATTTAAATATTTTGCCTAAAGTTAACTGTAATTCAGACCTCAGTTGGAGATGACGAATTTTTTCGATACATCAGTTGAGAATCGACGCGCCAAGAACATAAATAAAGCCATGAATCGAGGATAAGAAAGGTTGTAAGCTACAAAGTCTAGTTTGTGTTTAAATTGTCTGTAAAAAATCATTAGATGCAAAAAAATCGGGGTTATCGACAATCGATCTAAAGGCCTGAATAGACCTCGGGCGGAATGAAAATGAAAATTTTGTCTGGCGGATTATCCCCCTTCTCAAACCCGGTAAAAGCGCGAAACTCGCCGAATCCTACCGTCCAATCACAATTTTATCACCCGTTGCGAAGACGCTGGAAGCACTCATCCACCCCTCCCTTGTATCACAGGCTGAGCTAGCTTCTCACCAGCATGGCTTCAGGAAGGTGCATAGTACTACAACAGCTCTGGAACTGATCACCCATCACATCCATAATGGCTTCAACCAGAAACCGCCCTGTCCTAGTGGCACTTGACCTGTCGAAAGCCTTCGACACGGTTATCCATTCTGCGTTGTGGGCCGATCTCCTCAATATGCATATTCCTGCACAAGTGGTTAGATGGATTGCCAACTATCTAGCTGGAAGGCAATCCTTCACAGAGTTTCGGAGCAGTCGTTCAAAGCATAGAAAAATTAAGCAGGGAGTTCCACAGGGTAGTGTACTCTCTCCTACACTGTTTAGCATCTATCTGTCGAGCCTTCCAGCTCCCCCGGAAGGTATCGAACTAATTTCTTATGCGGACGACTGCACCGTACTCACCTGGGGGAATGATTTAAATGGCATGTGTGCTCGATTAAATGACTATATTGAGAAACTAGTGGAGTTTTTCAATATCCGCAATCTTGTCATTTCACCGTCTAAATGTACCGCAACACTTCTTACCACATGGACGCAGGAATTTTCGGAGGTGCTTGGGATCCGTACTGGTAAACATGCTGATGACGTTGTTCCTACTGTAACCAACCCCAAGATCCTTGGTGTCTATTTAGACACCATGATGAAGTCGAAAAATCACGTCACAAACGTAGTCGATAGAATGCACAGTAGAAACAACGTCCTAAAGGCATTAGCCGGGAGTTCCTGGGGAAAGGACAAAGAAACTATGTTGGTCACCTACAAAGCGATAGGTAGAGCAATCCCTAGCTATGCAGCACCGGTGTGGTCACAAACCGTTTGTGACACAAACTGGAATAAGATCCAGGCATGCCAGAACGCTGCTCTACGTATCGCCACAGGTTGCCATCTCATGTCGTCCCAGGAGCATCTTCATCAAGAAACCAGCATGTTATCAGTAATCACCTCTTGTCTCTTCAATATCTGGTCGGTTGCTATCGTGAGGATCACCCAAATCATCATCTCCTCCGAATAGAGTCCTCTCAGTGCCCCCACCCCCCATATCGCCTGAGGAGACTAGGCTCCCGAGAGCCACAAGAGTGACACTAGCCCAACTTAGGTCGGGTTTTTGTTCACGTCTCAATTCCTACCTATCTCGAATAGACCCGGACATCCAGAACATTTGTCCGAGCTGCGGCGGTACGCCACACGATGTGGGCCACCTGTTTCGATGCCCCGCTGCACCCACTAACCTCACTCCGAGGGCGTTATGGGACAACCCTATTGCAGCTGCTACGTTCTTGTCGCTTGAGACAATAGGCGAGAACGACGACGAAACTTAGAACATGTCCACAGACATGCATAGCGACTCACACCCTTCTGCACCGCTACAACAACAACAACATTGAGAAAATCTAAGCGGACAAAAATTTAATTTTCATTCCGCCCGAGGTCAATCCAGACCTTAACGCGTGGCACGGTTTCATAGTAGGGGAGATTTCATAGTATCTGCGGCGCCAAATTTCGATGATGGCACTTCGTCTGTAATCCTTCTTCGCGAAAACGTTCGCTAGCCGTTTTGAAGAGGAGGCATTTAGTGCGCAGTCGTGCTGTGTGGCTCAACAAAGAACTGCGCAAATTACAGAGCAATTAGGAAGTTGCTTACGCGATGCATCTATGCCTAGGAAAGGCTCCGCTAAGGGACGGTGAGAGAACTACTGGTGAACCGAAGAAATTGAGAGTCTGCGGCAAAAAACGCGGCAGGCAAATCAGTGATCCGGATACTTTACGGCCGCACATACACGGTCTATCCATGGATTACACATGGATTTTATTGGATTATAAATCAAAATCCGCCCGTGCATGGGCTCATTTAATAGAACGAAAATCTATTTTATGTATTCAAATCCATGGTTTGGATTGACCATGTGTGTGCGGTGTAAATAGCACTTCAAACAATTCCGGGGCAGTTTATCGAAGCCTTTGAAACCATTTAGCGGGTCAGACCTTTCCGAAACGGTGGAAGAAAAACAAAACCAGGCGCTTATTCCAAAACCAAATAAGCCGCGGGTTATTTTAACCGGTGACGGAATCACATGGTAACAATCAAAGTAACCGAATCTCTCCGCAAAAGCACAAGTTGTGGTAAAGTGATGTTAGATATAAGAAAGACATTAAACTCCGGGGGGGGGGGGGGGGGGGGGGGGAGGTTTTTTGTATCCTGCCGCGTTGCAGAATATGCGGTATAGTTAACTAACTCTCATGACTCATCCTAGAATATAATACTAGGGGAGGAACCAAGGAGTACACGTTAACCGCGAGCGTTCCAGAAGGGATCCGCGCTTTGTACCTTTCTGTGGAATATATTGTAAAATTCATCCTTGAGATCTTTAATGTCTAAGGGAGTGAAGATGATTGGATTTACGGACGTTATTGCAGTGGTCCCTATCGCCAAAGTCCCGGAGTACATGGAACTGTTCGCCAACGAGGCGATAACAATCATCAAACTATGGCTGAAATCAGTAAAACCAGAACTCATGGAGTAGACATAGCGAAGTAGCTTCGTAAGGAGGAAGCCAGGCGTCTGCCGTTCGTGTGAAGTCGTATCGAAGTGCCATTCCACAGGGACTTACGGCATGGAAGAGGTATTTTCGGGTTTAGTAAGAGTCTGACATAATTCTGCGCCTAAGACATGCGTAGAGTATCTCACAACTCTCTAAACTAAAACAAGCGTGAAAGCTACTAAATTCCATAAATATGGGAACCCAGGGTCAGCCTCTGTAAGATTTGGGATTGCAACAGCATCAACGCCATCGACAGCGTAAGCAAACCCTCGGCATCACATTTCGAAGAGCTTGTGTTAAAGTATAGAATAGCGACTCATTAATCTATTCGAAACTCGTACTGGACTCAAGTTGGACGATGAACTGGTGGCAGTGCATTTCAACTTTGCTCTAGAGTACGTATGTAATTCGAGTTATGGTTATGGACAGCAGCGGAACGCTACTCATCAAATCGACACAACTAGTAGCGGAGATTTTTCAGGACGGTTCACGGCCGAGATGCATGGTGCGAATGTTGATGATGCCTAACAGTTGCTAGGCTTACCCTTCATCTTTCTTCCTCCACGTTCCATACTTTTCGGCGTTTAGTGGTGCATGTCTTATCTGTGGTAAATATTCGGCGCAATAATTTCTCTCCTTCTTTTCCTCCAAACCCCTGCTGAAGACGCGTGCAATTTTCCCAGTGCGTGAATTTTTGCGCAAAATTCCGAAGTTTTGGCATTTTGGCACCCATCTGGCTGAAATTTCGCGGTAACCTGGCCGTTCATAAATAGTTGACTTGACTCTACCTACGCTGACGACCAATTCCTCAGCCATATCGCGTACACTATTGCGTGGGTCACCCAAAATGTGGTTTTCAGCTGTTCTCGTTTTCATAGGTGACGCTGGCCCTAAGGCAACGCGTTTTCGGAAAGCAGAATATCATTCATACACTTGGGTCGTAAGGGCGCCCCAAACCTGACGATTTTTCGGCCGTTCGATTGGCCACGTACAGCAAATACATTAGGCAGTTTATCGGGCTATCTGAAGTTGACAGTCTCACGGTACACAAGACACAACACAAAATAGCGAAAATTATACCATTTTTGGCGATGGAAGATGGACATCCATTGCTACTTTTGATGGAGAAGGACCGCCACAACCACAGCATGAAGAACGACGACAGGTTTATGTCAAAAAATCAGCCACTGAGAACACATTATGATTGTCATGACAGCTTGTACGGAAAATTGCATTGGCAATACGTTCCACACGTCAAATCAAAAAATTGAATCCGATGCTCCATGATGGTCCCATACACCTTCCGATTTATCTCGCAATAAAAAAATCTTGCCGATCGATCGGAGGGTCTGTGGCGCTTCTTAGAAAGGCACTAATCCTCGAACTGCTCGAGTAATTTTTGAGCAAAAAACGAATAATGATGCGTACTGGCTATAATTATACTAAAACCATAGGCTACGCGCGTCTGTTAAAAAATCCGAGTAATATTCGGACCGCGTTCGTACCAATGAAATCAACTGATACCAATTTTACAAAAAAAAGCCATGAAATTAATTTGAGCCAAAACAAGAGATCAACTTCTAAGTACGGACCCTAATGATCCCCGCCTTGGCGATCAAATTCACTCACACAGGCATGTGAAAACTAAAGCAGGTAGAGGACATTATTCGTCGAACATCTATCTAAAGATAAGCATAAAAGCAAAATAACAAACGAAAACATAGCGGTAAATTCACCCCCATGGGGCCACACTTGAAGTGAATTCTAGGGGTCATTCGGTGTCTCAGGCACTCTACCTCTGAATTACCGGAGGGGGTTCGAATCCCACTATCACCATGGATGTTCTCTTTATGCTCTTACAGCATCCGGTTCTTTGATGTCGTCCCGGAGCTACCCGTTGTTACAACGGCCACGAAATACCCAAACCCCCCTTCAAATAAGGATAAACAAAATCCTGAATCCATGCTAGAACACGTGAATTCTAGACGTCACAATTGGCAGCGTTGCAATAGAGCCAATATTTCTGATGGTGGCGGCTCAATTTCTATCTATGTATTTAGATTTCACTGACCAGCTGCAACCACGCATTTTACATGACTATCGTTTCGGAAATCACATATCAAAGCTGCTTTCTGTTCGAACTTGGAAGACAAGATGCAATTTGAATAACTGCATATATGCATCGCTACAAAAACAATCATTTACCAAGCAAACAACACAAATCAAACATTTGGATGTGCTTTATTTGATACAATCGTTTTCTAATAAGCTTCACTAACAATAATTAGTAAATTGTACTTTTGATTACAAAATCTTATTATAAAAAAATCTCTTTCTAATACAATCATTAAAATATCTAGCGATATGTTTTAAACGGCAACAAGTGCACTTTTGTTTTCATGAAAAAATGGACGGCATTTTCAAGTCTTAAATATTACATATATATAAGCAAAAACCTTTGTACGGAGACAGAATTAACTTTCTTTTTTTGTTGGAATGTTTGTAATTAGAACAACTACAATCGTGCAAACATTATAATTTTTCTTATGCACTTTCTACAAAGGTGTGAGATTCTTAAAAATTACAAAATTAATCTAAAACCAATTCTAGAACGTCTTTGAAATTATTATTGCCTTAGAGATGGATTTTAATTAACTGTGTGATATTTTTTGCACATGTGTATTGTTTCGGCAATCTTCTTAGCATTCTATGGCATTAATAGTTCAATATTTGGATTCTGGATCTCAACAAAGATTTGATACTGGGAATAAACGCAGAGCCAGCAGTAGATCTGAAAAGAATATGTAGAATTAGTGTTAGAGCTTGCTTTTATTATTGATCTGAACGTTCTATGCTTACATTATAGCTCATCCACACCCATAGAACCAGAGCGGCGAATGTTGCATCCAGCTGTTAAAATAAAAATTGTTATCCGGATATTTGAGTACATAAAAGCTTGCTATGGGCTTACATAAATATAATATCCTCCAATCAACCACAGGCCGAAAACAAACTGAAACAATATGCCCAGACCGAACAATCCCATCCACGGTAGCATCCAACCCCGTGTGCACGTTTTAATGCCATAGTACAACAAGTACGAGGCACCGATCAAGCACAAAAAGTAAAAAATGAAAATACCCCCAAACAGAGGCATAGAAAATCGAATGTCGGCCTCAAAGAGCGGCGAATAGAGTTGTGTGGACTCGCCGCCGGCAAGCATGTAGCTAACCTGAAATAAAATTCATATGCAAACATAAATAGAACAGGACCAACAAATTCTGATTAGAATCCTTTACCATTGTGATAAGAACCACACAGATAGCCACCGTATAGTAAGCGATTGCATAGCTTCCCGTTTTCACGGAATTCGACCAAATGAATGGTGACCAACACGATGCCAGTGCGACCATATTTCTGCAACTTTTCTACACAGCTTCTCGATTTCACGGTTCAAGTGAAAATGCCTGCAAATTGGAAAGGATTCGGATTAGTAAAATTCCAACTCGTCTGTACTAGACTCTGCAATAAACATAATAAATTAACGCACTCTGACCCGCAACTATTCTAATTAGCACACAAATGTGAGTTCGCATTTCAATTACGTTCACTTGTTGTGGTCCACTCATCACATCATAGGCACGCCCTAATCGACATTCCAACAAGCAAGCACGGAAGGCTCGGTCGTTTTTCTGATTTTGCTATGTGCGATTTAATCGAAATTGCATCATTGTTGGAATACAACTTACCTTAATTGTTGTTTGATCGATGTTTAGTGTTCGGTCGGGTTCTAGTGCATTAATTACAGGCGAAATTGTTGATTTCGTGCAAATGGGAGACATGCGCAAGTCGAACGTAAACAATTTTGTACAATACAATGAAGTTGACAGCGACAGGTGGCTCGATGACGGCACGTTGACAGTTAATGTGGCATGTGTGCCAACCTGGCGGAATAAAATGAAAAGGATGAATCGGTTCAATAACGGTCAAAATGACGGTTATTTGTAAAATAATAAAAAAAAATGCCTATGTTCGAGATACGTAAATTATAGATTTATTCTGATTGCAGAAAAGTGTCAATAAATAACTTTAGATTAGATAATCTATTCTGACTGACTAAAACTGATATTATGTTGATGCGGCTCTTGAATACTAGGAATACTATAGCACAATAGGCCCATATTGGCTTCAGTGCTGCGAAACCCTTCGGGTTCACGCCCCTCTACAATCAGGATGGAAACCAAGAGTGCGATCCATAATTAGTCGTAGCTGTAGTCATCGCTATGACTACCGTCGGAGTTGTGAGCAGTGTGAGAGAGTGAGACGGAAAGTAAATGTGTGTAACTATAGGTATTTCTACTCTCTCTCGATTACCGTAGTAACTCCTAGTGGAACATGGTGCGTTGATGACGTTACAAAGACAATTGAATTCGGAGTGTGATACGGTTGTCAGCCATACCACTTCCTAGTCACATTCCCAAGTAACAATTTCATCCCTATAATACTTCGTAAAATATTCTCTTCTAACGACAATAGGGGCACTTTACAGGGTATAAACACTGAATAATAGTCCAATAATGGCATCTGGCGCCGTTTTTTGATCCACTAGAACCTCATTGTAGCACTGAATTACGCTTCGAGAAAGACATACATCATGTGTTATGTCATCATTTTCTGTCATTTTCTCGCGATTGCAAAAAAAAACGAGACCGAGGCTAATTTCGGGCGCGGCCGAAATTTGAATACCCTTCACTCTCCTCGGGCTAAAAGTTTTTTGGGCGAACATATGACTTGTGTCACCGCCGTCTATATATTAAGGCCGCAATGTAGACTCGTAAACGTCAAATCCGCAGTTGAAATTGCATTGCATTGTTGTTGCCTCTTATGACATTGTTGTTGTTTGCCCGTGTTCGACGAACAATTCAATACGGATCCATGACGTCATTGTACAGCTGAGTTGCGGCTATGATATATCTAGATGGCGTTGCTTGTGTTCAATCCTTCCCCATTCTTTTCCTTCTGTGGCGTCGATAAAACAATATTTGTGTGTTTTTGGTTAAGTGGGAAAATAAAAATATTTACTCAGAAAACTTTATTGGGGGGATGCGGGAGCATGGTCCCATAGTATGATTCCATTCGTTTTATTTTTTTTTGTTTTGACAAGGACGCATTAATTTTTTTTTAAATCGGTGTGGAAAAATTGTTTCTTAGAAGATCTAAAATGGGAGGTTGGGTTTGTATGGTAGCCCCATGACCCCATAGACCGATTCCATTCATTTTTACACATGTCTTATGGCATCAATAAAGATGCACTTTCACGAGTTTTGGTTGAAAGTGATGCACAAATAAAAAAGTTTTTCGTAGAAGAACTCAATTTGGGGGGTTGGGTTTGTATGACAGCCCCATGACCCCATTTCCCGATTCCATTCCATTTTACATATGTTTTGTGGCATCAATTGAAATGCACTTTTATGAGGTTTGATTGAAATTGGTGCACAAATCAAAAAGTTTTTCTTAGAAAAACTCAATTTGGGGGGTTGGGTTTGTATGACAGCCCCATGACCCCACAGTCCGATTCCAACCATTCTTACATATGTTTTGTGGCATCAATAGAAACACATTTGTATGAAATTTGGTTGAAATTGGTGCACAAATAAAAAAGTTTTTCTTAGAAGAACCTAATTTGGGGAGTTAAGTTTGTATGGCAGCCCCATGACCCCATAGTCCGATTTGATCCATTCTTAGATATGTTTTGTCTTATCAATAGAACCATATTTGTGTGAAATTTGGTTGAAATTGGTGCACGCATGAAAAAGTTTTTCTTAGAAAAACCAAATTGGGGGGGGGGGGGGGGGTTAGGTTTGTATGGCAGCCCCATGACCCCACGGTCCGATTTTAGCGATTCGAATATACAAACTGCCTGCAATAAAAAGAAGCATGTGTGCAAAATTTCAGCTCGGTAGCTTTGAAACTGGCCGAGTAAAACGCGTAGCAACAGACGGACAGACAGACAGACGGACATCGCCCAATCGACTCAGCTCGTCTTGCTGATCATATATATACATATTTTATATGGTCGAAGATGCTTCCTTCAATGCGTTACAAACTTCATGACAAAGTTCATATACCCTTTACTCTACGAGTGAAGGGTATAAAAATAGAAAAACAAAATTTCCGCAGCTGGCATCGAACCAATGTCTGTTGATTGCCCGTCCTACACGCTACCACTCAGCTAACCTCACATATGGTCGGCATTGCTCGGAAACACTACATGGTTGTTGACTATAGAAATGCTTGACTCTTTATCGACTCTTCTGCAAATGTACCCTATCATACATTTATCAATAAAATAGAGTGAATTTCTGCGCAGAGATCACCTTAATTAATTTCATGAGTGCATACGTGTGGGTTTCATGCAAGATTTCAAGGATTTCTAATGCTGAAATTGTGTATTTCAGAAAACTGTGTCAAGTGTCAATTCATTAAGAAATCACAAAGTCCATCCTTGTATAAAACTACGGTGAACAATTTATTGGATGACCATACGAAGGTCACACTATAAAAATGACACCGACTGTGCTATAGAAGAATATATGCATGGGTGTGAGTTAGCTTAGAGAGACTATTGCATGTGTGTGGTGTATCATCCAATAAACACAAGAGTGGAGTATTTAAAGGAGTGTCTTTTTAGGTTAACGTTTAGAGACAGTTTTATCGAAGTTTTATACCACCATATTTAAATTTATTCCATAATGATGATAGAAGCTTTCCGGAAAATACTTTAAGGATGTTTTATCGGATCAAAGCATTACTTTAAGCGCTGTCACACGATAAAGGAATTTCGTGGTACTATATGATTGCTACAGTGTGAAGTGCTTGTTTAAAGCATACGAATTGTTACTTGGGTATTGGCTTCAGTGCTGCGAAACCCTTCGGGTTCACGCCCCTCTACAATCAGGATGGAAACCAAGAGTGCGTAGCTGTAGTCATCGCTATGACTACCGTCGGAGTTGTGAGCAGTGTGAGAGAGTGAAACGGAAAGTAAATAGGAGTAACTATAGGTATTTCTACTCAGATCGTATAAATGGAACGTGCTCCTGGTTTCTTCAATAGAATTGCTTGAAGTTTTGCATGAAACCAACATTTCCTCAGTCATTGTTAATTTCCTGAGCAAATTAAAATGATCTCTTCACAGAAACTGGCTGCTGAGTTATTTTTAGCAGTTTCCGTGTTTTAAATTTTGTTTGAATCAATAATTTCTTGGAAGATCGTGGATCTTTTTTCCTAAGTATCAATTTCTAAATAAAACGAGACCGAGTTCTAATCGTGCGAATAGCACGATGAGTGTATACCCTATACCCATGTACAGACCTAGAAGGCACGCAAAACCCAAAATATTCAAATTCATATTTTTTTGTGGGGGAGGGAGGGGTAGATGGTTCGGACCTGACACATCTTTATTACCTTGTCAAGGCATCCAACGGCTACCATTTGATACTAATTTGAAGTTTTTCGTGGCATTCTATCAAAAGATATGGCTGAATATAACTTTGTAAGGGAAGTAGGGGTAGGGGTTGTCGGACCTACTCCACTTTCCGTCAACTCAAAGTATATATCAGAATGAGACATAGGGGAACCTGTGGTCCGATTTGGCCCATTTTCAATACCGTCCAAGATTTTAGCAAAACAAACATTTGACCAAAATTTCAAACCGCTAGCTTCATTATTTCGGGAGTTATCTTGCTAAAAGACAGACACACGGACAGACAGACAGACATGTCTTATTTGATTCAGGGACCGACCCTGATCATTTATATATATACTTTGCCATACCTCCGGTGGCTCCTTTGAGGTGTTACATAATATCGGCGTAACAAAAACAATATACCCTATACCATCTTATGGGTATAGGGTATAAAAATGTTCTTTTTCTTCTCAGTACCGTATAGCCCCATGAGGGGCCATGGTGCGTTAACTCAGACGTTTATAGGCAATTTCGAGTCAACGTTACATTGCATATCATTTCGGAGTGTATACAGGGTGTCCCGCATTGGGTGGTCAATACTGTAAGGGTAAATAGCGCAACTTGTTTCAGCAAGAAAATTACCAATACAATCGGAATTTTTTTTACCGTTACCTTGTTATCGCTCTTTTTGTGAAAGTCATCGAAAATCGTGACTTGTCATTCAAAATCATGTTTTGCAGCCCTCCTGATGGCTTAATCCAAGATTTGATTTCAGTTTCAGAAACTACATAAAATTTTACAAAAACTGAAGTTTTTCCTGTTGCCAACGTTATCGCCACTTTCAAGATACTTTTACTCAAACTTAATAGAAATTTTAAAATAGATTTTTCATCGAAAATTCAAACAGTAATTTCATAACGGTGCTTTATACGTACCACTCTGCAAAGCTGATAAAAGTTGCTTCAACATGTTGGCTTTCCAACGGTATATCAATTTTCATATTTACATTGCAGAATTTTAGAGAAACACAATTCAAGGCTTCAGTGGAATAGCTAAAAATTTTCCCTTTACTCGAAAAAAGACAAACAAAGGCTATTATAATTCGGGATAGGATCTCGCTACATTATTTTGACCAGAACTGTAAGATATTTGAAAATTGTACATTGTTTGGCAAATGCAACGAGTAAAGCAGGACTTCAGCTGGATATTCATCGGATGACGATCCAAAGGACTCTTCAGTCGGACAACCGGTATCCGGTATCCACCTTACGCAAGTTCAGGAATTACTACCGGGCGACTGTCAGAGGAGGATAACATTTTGCAATTAGTTTCTTCAAAAAATCCGGGAAGACCGTGATTTTCAAACAAAAATAGTGTGGACGGATGAAGCCACGTTTACACGTAGTGGCGTTTTCAACACCCGGAATAATCACATCTGGGCTCAAAGCAATCCCCATGAAACTCGGCAATCTCGATTTCAATATGAGTTTCGTGTTAATGTTTGGGTAGGTCTTGTGGGTGATAAACTTATTGGCCCTTTGATCCTTGCCCCTCGACTAAATTCCAGAAGCTTTCTCGAATTGTTACAAAACGAAATATTGCCCATAATCAATCAGATGCCTCAGCGTGATGAAATCTGGTGGCAGATGGACGGGTGCCCCGCTCAAAATGCGAGACCTATCAAAGAATGTTTAGAAAACGAATTTCGCGGAAAGTGGATTGGCAGATTTGGGGCAGTTGCGTGGCCTGCGAGAAGCCCCGACCTTACTCCACTAGATTTTTATTTATGGGGTAACTTAAAAAACATTGTCTATTCCAAGCCGATTCCCTCTCGGGAACACTTGCTGCAGCGAATTAACGATGCATATAAAGGAAAACTCTCCTGAAATCCTTCGGACCGTTTCTTCCATGAGCCGAAGGTGTCAAGTCTGCATACAAAATGGAGGAGCCGAATTCCAGCAGCATTATTCCAATTCATCAAACAGACCCATTTAATCATTAGTTTTTATATTTTTAGTTTATTGTTTTTTTCTCGCTTTTAAAACTTTATTTCCATTTTTATTTAACAAATTTTCAAAATTGCGATACTATAATATAAAAAATAAATGAATAAAATTTCAGTTTGAATAATCCGATAAGAAAATAATTACCTTGATTTTTACCATTCAATGTGTGTTTCTCTAAAATTCTGCAATTTAAATATGAAAAGTTATATACCCTTGGAAAGCCAACATGTTGAAGCAACCTTTATCAACTTTGCAGAGTTGTACGTATAAAGCACCGTTATGCAATTACTGTTTGAATTTTCGATGAAAAATCTATTTTAAAATTTCTGTTAAGTTTGAGTAACTGTATCTTGAAAGTGCCGATAATTTTGGCAACAGGAAAAACTTCAGTTATTGTGAAATTTTATGTAGTTTTTGAAACTAAAAATCAAATTTTGGATTAAGTCATCAGGAGTGCTGCAAATTACGATTTTGCGTGACAAGTCGCGATTTTCGATGACTTTCACAAAAAGAGCGAAAACAAGGTAACGGTAAAAAAAATTCCGATTGTATTGGGAATTTTCTTGCTGTAACAAGTTGCGCTATCAGCCCTTACAGTATTAACCACCCAATACGGGACACCCTGTATAATGTTGCAAGCACTATATACATATTTCCTATCCGCACATGTACGAAAATTTTTGGACCACGCCGAGATTCGATCTCCGGACCTCTAGATTACTAGCATTGTAGAGTGCGACTCAACCAAGTGAGCCACAGAGCATGGATGATGATGAAAAATGTTCTTAATAATTTTAAATAGTATTCATCGGTATTTTGAATTGGCGGGCGGGATATTAAGTTGGCGGATTTTAGATTAGACGAGATTTAAATTGAGCGGGATTTTTAACTGGTAGGGTATTGAAATGGTGGGATATTGAACGTCGGGATTTTGAAAAACGGGAATATGATGGCGGGAATCCGAATTACTTCGATAATATGCGGTTCTTCGGCAACTTATGCCAATAATATATTCTAGAACTCGAAGTGGTGGCGATAATCAATTTTGCAACGGCATTGTGACGGTGGATACGCTGCCAATGTGTCGTCCGGCAGTTTTTCAACCAGGAAGACATCTCCTTAAATTGGCTGGCGTTGAAAGCCGTCAAGGCAACGTGTATTCGCCGTATATGTGCGGCCTGAGGCTTCCAGTTCAGTGACATGGACTGTATAATTGAGTTCAACCGCTCAACGTAAATTTTTACAGCTAATCCGATTTTTTTGCCAGTCTGTATGGTGTTTTGACCAATTTACTTGAACTACCAAGAGTGTCTTTTTGATCTTGAGTTTGGTGCAACCTATATATTTCTTCTAGATAATGTACAACTGATAGGTACATTACTGTACACTGAAAATCATAAAACTGGTCTAAAAAATGTCCTCCCAGAACACGGGGTTTCTGGCGGCTGTGAGTGTGAGTCCCTTCTTTGCTTATGAATAAAATTCTGGAAACACTCTTTGATAGCTACTCTGCAAAACCCTAAATGTGGAAAACTTAACTCTCCAGATAAAATCTTGGAAGGATCATGATTTTACATGGATTTTATGGGATTAAAATCCAAATCGAACGAAAAATTCCAATTAAATCTATGGATTCGCCGTGTATGTGTGCCTTTACAAAAACGAACATGTTTGTTGGGTTATATTATAGCCATATACCGCACACACACGAAGAATCTGAATCCACTTTTAGGTACGTCCGAAAACACTTGCAAAGCATAAGAAGAGCGAAGGGTATCCAAATTTCGGCCGCGCCCGAAATGAGCCTCGGTCTCGTTGGATACTTCGTTTTGTCAAACTCCATATAAAAAAAATACAGCTGGACAAGTTGTCATTTTTGTTTATATGGATTTCGACAGAACAAAGAATCCAAAAATGGATTCGGATTCTCGTGTGTGTGCGGAAGATTACATAGTGCTAGATCGTCAAAATATAACGCTGCAAATTGCTAGTCAGTTAAATTTGAAGATATTCGGATAAAACTCGCCATAACCCTAATAATCGATTGAACAATCTTTTCGGATAAATTTGAAGGTATATGTGACCCAGGGCCGTAGTCGAGTTGCCGCCCGCCGTCACTAGTTTAATCTGAAAGAAGTTCAGTCGCATTTATGTGAGGTGTACAACAACAAACGTTGGTTTCCGGCGTTTTCGGAAGTAGCAGAACTTCAGTGAAAATTGCAGTTAATTTACATCTTAGAAAGGTGTTTGGACTGAATTTCTAATCAAAGTTAATGTTCAGAAGTGTATAGGTATAGTACTCCATCGAAGCTGAAATTAGATGCTCATGGAGGAGCGGATACTCCTTCGAGCTCAAAAGAAAATTTGATAAAAAAAATACGATGAATTTACGCAGTGGATGCATAAACAGCCCCTAAGACTGTCACATGAAGGAAATAACTCGAAGGCAATATAAAACTAAAGCGGATGTGAACTCTTTTTGCCCGAGGTGACCCCGTTTCTCCCGCTACAGCCCACTAAATTGATTGTTTTCAGTATGGGATGAGTTTCCGTAACGTTTAGTGAAATTGAAGTCAATCGAAAGGTCTCGCCTCCCAAACAATGGATATCAAGTCCTTTTTGTCTTAGTCACAACCAGGAGAAAGAAAGTGAATCCAGGTAACAGATCCCTTCATTGGTGGTCAAGCAAGACCTTTCGTTATAAAGTGTGCGAAATAATTCACCTGACCAACTATATTTTCTTTCGTAAAAACACAAATTTGCGGATATTTTTACGTTTTTATTTTTTCTGTTATATACATAAATTAAACATAAAAAGATTTCAGCGATTAACACAAACATTTTTAAAAATTAAAACAATATTTTTCGGAACGAAATAAGTGAACTGATCATTTTCACTTTCCGAACAAAATAAGTGAACTGATCAATTCACTTTCCGGACGAAATAAATGAACTAATCATTAAAAAATTAAAATTTAATTCTCCTGAACTGTAGCTTTAATTAAATTGTGGTTAGAGGGGAGCTCCTTTGGAGTTAAGAACCATAACCATTCTTCGTGGCATCGAATTGATTAGATTTTGAAGAATGGACAGATCTAAATTTGCCCACTCTGTCACAATAGACTCTTTCAATTTCTTAAGAGTATCAAACTGTCTTCCATTTTTATAAACCTTGCTGGAAAGGATGCCCCAACTATTTTCAATTGGATTAAGGTCCGGACTCTTAGCAGGCCACATCAAAACCGGTATATTTCGCTCTTCGAAAAACTGTTTTGTGCGTTTGGATACGTGTATTGGAGCGTTATCCTGCTGAAATGTCCAGGATTCCTCAAAATGAGTTTCTGCGAAGTCGATGAGAACTCCGTCTAAAAGTTCTACATATTTTTCGGAGTTCATACGATGATTTATGAAACCAATTGGACTCTTTCCTTTGAAGCCAAATGAAGCCCAAACCATCAGCGAACCTCCTCCGAAGTTACGTGATACTTTTACTTGTTTTGGACTCCTGATATCTCTATAATAATATCGATACCCATCTGGCCCGTCCAAATTGAACTTTTTCTCGTCACTGAAGATTATATTTCGCCACTCCAAGTCCCAGAATTTGTGTGTCTCTGCAAAATGTACCCTGTCAGCTTTATGCCTAGGCAGTAACTACGGCTCTTGTGTCATATAAAAACAAATGGATCCGCACTTAAAATTTGTTGCACGCGACGTTTTGAAACTGAGAGAGCCAGTTCTTGGCTAATTTGAGCAGCGCTTTTGTTTTCTTTGACTGCTAGCGTTTTTATTCGTCGTTTATAGCGATTTTTCACTAGTGGCGGGCGACCAATACGAGGTTTTTTCCCATGGTTCGCTGGATCCTTTAAAAACTTTTGCACTGTAAAGTAGCTTCTCCCTATTTTCGCATCAATTTTTCGCAGAGGCATCCCTGTTTCGCGAAATGTTGAGATTTTAACTCGATCTTCATCCGAGAGGTAACGGCTTTGAGGCATTTCTACAGAATTATGAATAATTTAAAACCTTATACTGCAAATTTCAAATGAAAACTCACTTCTTTGTAATTCGTTTCTCGATAAATAAAAATCCCGCTATAATTTACCTCCTATCGCAACTGCGTCACACGAAACAATAAATTGATAAGTTCAATTATTTCGTTCTGGAAACTGAATTGCGAGAGCTTCTAGGTAAACGGGACCTGATTGTGTATCGCCTTTAATGTTTTCATCATAAGCAAAATAAGTATTTTAGAAGGTCATAGTAGTTAGAAGGAGTTATAGAAACGAATAACTGAGCTGTAGTAGCAGATGACATACTTGATCAGGTCATTTATTTCGTGCGCTTTACCTAATAGGGTAGAAGAAAAAAAGTAAAAGTGTCCGGATTTCTTAATAATAGTTCAGTGATGAGACTTTATTCCAATTTTAGAAGTGTTCGTTAATTCGTTAGCCAACCATATTGAAACAATTTGGGAGTCAACGATCAATTGACTAATCGTTGGATTGAAAAATAAGGAGCAAGGTCGGTAAGGCGGCAAAAGTCGAAACGCCTACTGACGTCGGATATGTAAATCCGCCACTGAACAGGGGAACGACTTTTGCCGAGTTTCCACTATTTTTTTGTTTCTAATTTATTTAAACTGCCTCCTGAAATATCGAAATGTGTATATTTCATTCAATGGAAGGATGAAAGTTTCAGAAATATGCCGCCCTTCATAATTTGCCGTCCCGGGCAGTTGCCCATATGGGAAATCCGACCCTGATCTACCATCCAATCCTTCCACCAGGTCAGGGCTAGTGAGCACCATGTATTGAAGCAACAAGGATCGAAACGATTTTTGTCGGAAACTTTAAATAGAACAGCTCAAAAGATTTTTCAATAAATGTCCCCGAAATGTAGGTAAACTAATCCTTACCTAAACATGTTCATCCGACGATAAACGATCGCAATGATTCAAATCCAATTCCGGCTACTGACGTCTTAATACGAAAATACAGAACACATAAAATGTTTTTAACTAATTTCCTAAAAAGTCAACTTGTCAATTAAATATTCCAAACTGTGACAAAACACTTCAACATTTATTAGAAAACATTAATCGATCTTTAAGCAAACAACGATCACCGGCCACCATATATGATCGCAATTGGCGAAGCAAAGACATGAATCGAACCGTCACTACTTCTTCATTCTTCATTTATAAAATTTTGCGGTACTGCTGCTGCTTGCTGCTGTGCATATCATACAGATCTTTCAATACGAACCTTACCTAGGTATGCATATTCCAAAAAACCTATCTCTATACGAAAGTGCTCGTTTTAATTGTTATCATACGGTTACCATCACAATAAATGTACAATCGCGTACACATATTTCGCGATCACGTAGGTCGTGGTCAATTAATTGAAAAATATTTTTTTAATACTGCCGAAAACATTTTACATGATAAAAATGTACACGAGGAGAATACACCATATAACTGCTGAGGTGCCTTCCAATTGATTGACGAACGATCGATCGATTGGTATAGAGATGGACAGTATTCGATAGATACACTCCAGTCCAGACGTCATCATCATCATCATCGTTAGCATCATTGATCGTGTCTCGGTTGGACAACAAGAAGAAGTATGTAGTGAGTAGTACGTGTACAGTGTTGCCAACTGGAAATTCAAAAAACGGCTAAATTTAGCCGGAAAACCGGCTATATTTTTTTCAAAAACGGCTAAAAATCCGGCTAAATAAATTTCAGTCAGAAAAACGGCCAAAAAATCGGCTAATCATACAAAACAGTCACATTACGAAAAAAATATAGTATAAAACACGGATTTTAATAATTATTCATTTTTCTTTTCTGGAGTACTACCCGTAAACTATGCTATTTGCAGAGTTTTTAATTTTTTACATGCTCCAATCGCTGGCATTACAGTCAAAATCTACTTTTGTTCGGAGTAAGATAGCTCAACTAGTCAAAATTGTTGTATGTATACAGTTACAATCGGTAAATTCCATAACCACATTAGGTTCGAAATTGTGGAACATACAATTCGTAAAAGGAACGTCCAATGCGTAACTATGGGCAAGGGCAACCGCATTTATGTATGGATATCTTACTATCATCGCACCTGAATAATTTAATATTTTGTTTAAAATTTAATTATTTTAAGGCCCAAGACACATATCTAAATCGATGAAAGCTAGAAAGTGGGGTGATAGTTATGCTTTCGTCATTAGAATTCGTCATTTATTTTTGACGTTTGTGTAAATGGTGAAAATGTCCTTCACAATTGCGATATTTTGATGAATATTCAGATCAATAATAATTTGAGGACACACTTTTCTTAAAGAATTTGAATAGAAATGTGTAAAGTCATTATTGACCAAATGCTAATGATGATAAATTTGCGTCATTCGAAAATATGTGTGTCAAGCTTGTTATTCATTTTCGAATTTGAGCCCTCCAAATTTTATTTTCCATAGTTACGAAATTGATGTTCCATTGTTCCATTGTTGATATTCCGCAATTACGAATTTGATGCTCCAAAGATACGAAATTGATGTTCCAAAATTATGAGCTTGGCCGGAAAATGGTATAGATTTTTGATAAATTTGTTGCTACAAACCCCACAACAAAATATAATGCATCTACGAAAATGTGTAGTTTCTATGAATCGTCAGACGTTGTGCAAGTAGCTTGACCAGTAAACTACAAAAATTAGATTTAAGTGAGTATATATTTCGCGGCCAACTTACCTCCTTCTTCAGCACTTAGCTTTTGTGCTGAAGAAGGGGGTTAGTTGCCCCCGAAATATATACACAGTTAAGTTTACTTTTTGTAGTTTACTGATACTGAGCAAGCTACTTGCACAACGTTAGTGTTGAACACTACAAAGTTTTGACGATATTATCAATATCTTAAAAAAACAGTCTTTTAATTTTTCCATAATAGTAACCACAATCAATCTATGAATCGCGCTAAAAGGTTTTCACCCTTGTACTTAATCTGGCATGATTACATTATCAGTGGTAAAGAATTGACACTGTGAAAAATGGAAAAATTTTCAGGTGCCTCCATGTTCCAAGAATTGCTCAGTAAATAATTTTATCCAAGAAACTGTCTTCCATTTTGCAAATTATTCAGCATATTGGTGGTTAGTAAATTACATGCTTAGACTAGGTACTAATATCGTCAGTTTACGTGAAACCCATTACCCTAAATTTATTGAAAAAAGGCAAGTATCCGCAGAAAATGTATCCCAGGAGACAATAAATGCAAGTCCACCTCTAGGTGGACATAGTAGGTCCCTAATACACGATAATAAGAAGTGTATGTAGAAATAATTTCACGGCGATTAATTATTTTGTTTGTGAATATTGAAAAATTGATTCTAGTTTCAAAGTAAAAAAAATCATAAAATAATTTTAGCCGGAAAAACGGCCGAAGAAAATCAATTCCGGCTAAAAATCCGGCTGGCCGGAATTATAAATTTCTTCCGGCTAAACAGCACGGTTTCCGGCTAAATTTGGCCGGAAAACGGCTAAATTGGCAACACTGTACGTGTAGTACCCACCATTTCTCTATATATTATTGCTTTGCAATTTTCAATATTTTTATTTGTAATTTCTTTTGATTTATTGTGGTTGTTGTTGTAGTTGATGTATAGTGTGCTCAGTGTACCGGCTGTTGTTTTCTTTTGATGTCTTTGGATTTTTATTATGCATGTTTGATTTTGGTGTACACTTTTCTAGATAGATATTTTGCACAGTAATGATGACAAATTCAGGTCACGTTTTTAAATATGCGCAGAAGTATTATGTACCAGAGTACAACGGCTGACGCAATATTATGCTGTCGTAAGGAGATAGAGGAATTTCATTGCGATAAATGTGTGGGAGAGGTTCAGGCTTCGCAGAGATGTTTTTTTTGCACAATCAGAGTGTGTGATTGTACAATAATAGATCCGTTTCTTTCACGTCCTCCTTTTCCTTTTGGTTATCAGAACCTGTGGGGTATGGCGCAACAACGAGTATGCGATGTGATTAAGTCAGCGTTTCATTTCATGCTGCACCATAACAAGTCAGCTTATCATTTTGAAAAAAAAAATGAGTTAAAGGTTTGAGCCTTTCCGTATATTCTTTTTGAAGCAGATTCCAGATTATCCGATTCCGCTATGTCAAACAGCTCGTGCTCCGCTCCTGCTTAATATTCTCAACGTCTTCATACGAGTACATTATTTCTTGTATTTTTCTTTTATTTTTTTTTCATGTGCGCCGTTTATCTTGCAATAATTTTGTGATGAACCCATATCTTTTATAAGTACATACTCGTACGCTA
The DNA here is from genome assembly GCA_949715475.1 of Microchrysa polita. Classification (NCBI taxonomy): domain Eukaryota; kingdom Metazoa; phylum Arthropoda; class Insecta; order Diptera; family Stratiomyidae; genus Microchrysa; species Microchrysa polita. Next base: position 86,677,365 of record OX454420.1, on the reverse strand, counting down.
TCTGGCGTACAAATCACGAAAGGGAGGTAATAAATGTGGGAAAAAAATGCGATTTTTGGTCATATGCATCCATACATACATACAGTGCGTACTCGATAATCCGGAGTAATGAAAACCGGGGTCGATCCGGATTACAGAGGAATTCGGACTAGTGGAAGCCTTAAATTTGCTCTAAATTTCGAGGTTTAATCAAATTGTTCGAAGAATCTGTTCTCTATTTTCGAAGAATTTCACTCTGTTAGTCTTGATTTTGTTGTTTCCAAGAACAAAGAAAAATGTTGTTTTTATTTCGGACGCCCATATCACTGTTATTATGAAAAAAAAGTCAGATTCGGATTAGAGAAGCTCTTGAAATTCGGACTACAGAGTGTACAATGCAATCTTTGAGGTGATCCGGATTACTGGAAATTCGAGGTTTCGAGGCTTCGGATTATCGAGTACGCACTGTATATGACATTTTTTCCTGGTTTATTGAACTTTGTCTGGATTGGGATGGACCGCACGAGGAGAAGAGCACTCTACAGCAAGTTATTTAAGAACAACATACATACAATAATCGAATGTTGATCGTATGCATAGAATAATTTAGCGAGTAGCTTAAAATATATAAAAAGCAAGAAATGATAATGAATAGCTTTGAATAGCAAGACGCATTTTAGAAAGCGATAAATGTGACTTTGAATTTTTCACGAGATGTCAATTCAATAGCTGTGAATAGGTTTGAATAGCTTTTGCGCTAGAAAATGAAAACGAGTGTAACTTGTAGTTTTTAAAAGATAACGGTTACTATACCTCCTACTGACGTATTTAAAAGTTTCGTTTCGTTATCAGCTACTATTGAAAGGTGTCAAATATTATCTTCACAGCGAAAAATAAAATATTACTTACCTTTAATACAGATAATTAATATTTTACTTTTTGCATAGAAGAAAACACACAATTTTGGTTTTCATACTAAACACAATTCATTTTATTTTATTTAATATACAGTAATGAATAGCGAATGTGTTTAATCAAATGTTTTTATTTTTCACGGCATAACCGTTTAGATATGTATCTTTCTAATTAAAAACAGCTGCAGGCAAAGAATACTGTTTTTCATGCATTCTGAAACATCGTTGACATTTGGAATTTAGTGCAATTGACTAATTCCAAAGTGGTAAACTGGATATGTATATTAATTGATCGTTGCACTATATCTGAATCTGCCAATTAAATTCTATAGCTTTGATTAAATCGGTGCCACCGCAGTAGCTGGTTGTTAAGCTTCTATTCTAATCGTCTGGGAATTGTTTTAGATGTGACATGAAAAAAAAATCAACGATCTTACTAAAGGTAGTATAGAGACGAGATACATACATATATACGTATTTGCTGGCGCCATTTATTTAGCGAAGTGTAATTCAATTAAAGATATGTATTTGCATCTCATCTGTTGGGATTTAACCGATATTGTCCGGAGGTGTGCGTATTGGATTACAAAAATTGAGACAGAAGTTTGGTATAGGAAGAATATGCAATATTTCGAATATTTTCCCCACTAAATTGAAACGTGCGATAGTTATACCACTGCATAAAAATGGTGATGCCACAATATCTAATAACTATCGTCCGATTTCTTTGATCTCGATTGTGGCTAAGCTACTTGAAAAATGTATCAAAACCAGGTTAGATCAATTTCTCCGGGAACACAATATTCTCGAATCATGCCAATATGGTTTTAGAAACGGCGTAAGTACACAAGATGCACTTTACGATGTCACTGACTTCATTTCGACCGCTTTGGACAAAAATTAGAAGCCGTTAGCGATTTTTCTGGACCTGCGAAAAGCCTTCGACACTGTTAATCATTGTCTGCTCCTAAAAAAGCTGGAGAAACTGGGAATTAATAACACAGCTCTATCGCTTTTCAGATCATATTTATCAAATAGATCTCAAGTGGTAAGAATCGGGGATGAAATAAGTACTCCTTGCAAAGTTGAGTGTGGAGTGCCTCAGGGAACGGTTCTGGGTCCAATCCTTTTTCTTATTTATATCAATGACCTTTGCAAATTGAGGACGGATATTAGTGGGCATATAGTTTCTTTCGCAGATGACACTGTGTTATTATTTAAAAGTTCAAACTGGGACAATACAATGAAATTAGCTAATGAAGGACTTTCTACGGTACACGACTGGTTAGCAAGACATAAATTATCGCTTAATTTACAGAAAACCAATTATATCAAATTTGCCAAGGCAGGTGTTTTCACTTCTACCCATCCGATATCAGTTAATAACACAATAGTACAACATACAACAAATGTTAAATACTTAGGAGTTGTAATTGACAATCTGCTAAAATGGGAAAATCATATAAATTTAATGTGCAAAAAATTAAGAATAACTATATATATTTTTTATCTTTTGCGAAAGATAGTCAGCCAAAAAATTCTAAGACAGGTATATTATGCTGTTTTCCAAAGCATTGCGCAGTATGGCATCATTGCTTGGGGATCTACATACATAGCTATACTCTCTCCTTTAAACAATCTTCAACATTTGGTGATTAAGATATGATTACATGTGTCAAAATATTCATCCACAACCCTTGCATTTGATACTTTCAATGTCATGAAAGCTGTATACATTTACACTTTACAAATATATGTTTCTTAACTATGGAAATTTCAAAAAAATTTACATAAAATATTCTACGCGAAGTCAAGCCCATGAAAGGCTTAACATAAACAAATGTAATAAATTCGTCAGACAATCTCATGCATCTACTTTAGGACCAAAAGCATTTAACTTACTTCCCATCAGTGGCGGCTCGCCCATATGTGCACATGTGCACGTGCACCCCCTGATAAAACAACCATATCAATGTGCTAAATATCTTCGCTAAATAAAACATTTCACAAAACAGAAGATACCGCCCGACGCAACATACTCTAAGGTGTAACATAATGCATATACGATATACATACCTAGCCACGCATTGAATCTGTCTCGACGAACATCTACTAGCACCTACGGTGATGGTGCACAGTCATATGAACTGGTGCACTCGCTCCAAAATCAGATATGTGACGGGTTCCCGGGGCGAGGAGATAGTGCAAAATTTACACTAGAATTTGTGCACAAATAAGTCGTGCACATCACACCACTTGGTGATGAACCGAATTGATATGAATTTTTGGTGAGTATCTTCAATGAAAGAATATAAAAATGAGTAGAGATTTTACGTTTAACTTTAAAAAAAAATTTTGACAAGAACTTTTCTAACGACAAAAAATAAAGCTAAATATTCTAGGGGTTGCCTTGTCTGAACTTTACATTTTGTGTAAAAATTCAATGCCAAGGAGATGATAAAAAATAAATTTTGGTGTGCTGCTGATTCGTAATGGTTTTTCTTGACTGTTATGTGAAAATCGCAGTGATTCTTTAGTTATAAAATCTAGATTCTTGTTAGCACTTACAATGAGATGCAAGGAAATAAGATGGAAACAGGCTTGAGGGAGTGGTCATTTCCGCAATAACTTAGTATGTATGGGCTATACTTTGACATTAAAATAAAATAATTTTTATTCAAAGTAGGTAGTCTTAGGTATACGTTAAAATATATTTTGAGGGGTTGATGTTGTATGTATTAAGTTTTCTTTTTTGTGAACCCCCACTAGTATTGTATACGAGCCGCCACTGCTTCCCATAGAAATCAAGCTTCAGCTAACACAACAGAATTTCAGAAATGTTTTAAAAAAATTCGTCAACAATCGGAAAAAAATATATAATGAAATATCACATATAATAACCTAACTAAGCTGCACAACATAATAAATAGAAAATAAACTTAAAGTCATTGTAAAATTTTATTTATTTTTTATCTTCTCTATTATATTATAATATAGTGAATTGTTTTATGACTATTTATCATAATTATTATTTTTATTTTTATTATTATATAGTGAATTTTACAAAGTAGTCGTTTAGTTCCAGCGCTCACACTCAAGCCCTTCTGGCTTACGTGAGTTGCAAGTAATCGAATTTATATATGTACTGATATTGTTACTTGAATTAATTCTGAATTACTGCAATAAAGATTATTATTATTAATAAAATGTATTTTTTATTTTTTGTATTTTAGGCTGTGGAATACGTTGTGAAAACGCAACGTTAGGGCTTAACGTAAGATGACCAGATCGTGGATTGGCCAATGCTGTACACACCAACTTACGTAGAACCCCAGCCCTAAAAAAGGGAAGAGGTTTTATTACATTGTAATTGTGTTGCCAAATTTGTGCGCTCTAAGTCAAACAATAACGCAACTGCGTCTCAATCAAGCACTCAACTTGAAAAGAGTTTCAAGCATGATTGTAAAATGAACGATTTTCACCAGGCAGGATAGTGTAATGTTGGTAAAACAAAACTGCAATGAGTTGCAGACACTATGGTACATCAATAGGAAAACGTACAATGGTCGTCTCTTTTTTGGAATTGCTGAGCCGCGGTTTTGAGTCCAACTCACGCCAGTGACCATGTCAGCCGGTTGTACGGTGTACATTGTACCTGACCAGACAGGGTTTCTACAACGGTCAGCAACTGCCGAATTTCCTTATATTAAGGAGAATAATTGATGAATCATTTCTGGAACAAAAACCGAATGAGCTTGGTATGGATTTATGGTTTGTTCGTTAATCCTTTTTGTCATACTTGATCCAATCCAACAACCAGTTTTATAAGAATCGCCCGAAATTAGCTTCGGTCTCGTTTACTAGCAGTGTAGTAACCAGGTGATAAACCTAGTACCTACTTGAGATTGCAAAATGTGGTCGAGAATTTTTTTTTTGTTTCTTATGCTTTTTGAGGTGCTGAGCACGAATCCGGAGCTTCCCACCAAAATTTCGTTGCGTAAAAGGGTCAAAATCGCGAAAAACCCAAAATGTTCGCTGTTTTTTTTGACTCCTTACTCTAAAACTATGCATGTCTGCGAAATGTTAGAGAGAACATGATTACGCGTCTAAAGAGACATAAATATTATAAGTCCGTTGAGCGGTATTACTACAATTAATAATTTAAGTTTGCTATTTTTAACATAGTTCCGTATTAGGAAGTAAATTTTGAGACTGAAGGGTTTTTAATAAATTTTTGGTCGCAAAAGTTGCATTTCGTTCCAAAACAGGGTCAAAATCACAAAAAACCAAAAAAAATACTATCAATTTTAGTGATAACGCATTTTAAAGATTAATATTACGTTGGACCCGCAATCATGTTTTCTCGAACATGTTTATGGACAGGTTTTCGGAGAAATGTACTGTTTCGAAGTTTTAAGCCAAAAAACAGAAAACTCCGAAAATTTTCGTTTTTTTTTTGCGGTTTTCGCCCTGTTTTGCAACAAAATTTTGGTGGGAAGCTCCGGATTCAAGCTCAGCTACCTAAAAAACAGACAAATCAAAAAAAAAATCCCCACCACATTTTGCTATCTGAAATAACCTAATGAATACACTATAGATCCTGAGTTTGAAAATCATTCCTTTTTTGTTATGTCAATACAGTTATGGTGTGAAAATTTTGTTTAAACTAATACTTTTGAAAAATCGGTTTCATAATTTCGGGGGTGTTCCATCCCCCTAGTCCACCCCTTGGGTTCGCCCCTGGGGCCTCCACTCTAAATATTTACACAACAATTTTTATTGTGCTTCGTAAACATGGGGGGCAAAAGACTTCTCCATGTGTCCTCCGCGCGGGCGCCCCCTGGTAACGTGAACGGCTAAGTCAAATCATCTGATGCGACATTTGGAAGAAGCACCGCTGCGCCTGAGTGCTGTATTTACATCTGCAGCGTCTCAGGTTACTTAACGTGATAGGTGACAGAAAACGTCTAACTCAACCACTAAAGCAGCATCTTCGAGGCATGCCCATGATGGCCTTTACTCAACGATTAAACCCTATCATGGTTTAGCGATGTGCCGACAACTCATCCTAAGAAAAACTTCAAGTCAAGAAACCTGAAACAAAAGCCTCGGATTGGACGGATACAAAACAACGACGACCCCGCAAACGAACAACTGATTACTCTTTCGGATCCTGGAATGTACGCTCCCTGAATAGACCGGGGGCCTTAAGGGCCCTCCTGGATCAGGTAGAACAATACAAGCTGAGCATAGTTGCAATCCAGGAAACTAAATGGCTCAAAAGCGAGATTAACGACCTCAATTCGCACACTATTTTTACGAGTGGTAAAGAGGAGGGCAACAAGGAGTTTGGAGTAGCTTTCATCGTGAATAAGCAGCTCAAGGACCACGTTATCGGCTTCAAACCCATCAACGAGCGGCTATGTGCGATCCGCATTAAGACCCGTTTCGCTAATCTCTGGCTCATTAATGCGCATGCCCCTACAGAAGTAAAAGAAGACGCGATTAAGGACCAGTTCTACAACGACCTAGAAACACTCTTCGACTCACTTCCATCAAACGACGTCAAGCTGCTGCTAGGAGACTTTAACGCCAAAGTCGGAAACGAAAGCTGGCATAGGGGAACTACTGGTGGCCATAGCCTCCACGACGAAAACAACAACAACGGTCAGCGACTTATCGACTTCGCGAGCGGCAGAAACTTGGTCATAAGCTCTACATGCTTCCCTCATCGACGAATCCATAAGCAGACCTGGAAGTCTCCAGATGAATACACCGTGAACCAGATCGACCACGTACTGATCAGCAAGAGATGGGCTTCTAATGTCCTAGATGTTCGATCCTATCGAGGAGCCAACTGCGACACCGATCACTATTTGGTGAAGACGACCTACAGGTGCAGAATCTCTTCGGTGCACCTAACGAGAATCAACCCTGCCAAGATCTTCGAGGTAGACAATTTGATTGATGATGCCACGGCGGCTGCGTATACTACAGCCCTTGAGGAAAAACTGTCGCCCATGCTTGATAACATCAATAATCTAGGCATCCATGAGTTCTGGGAGGAGCTCAAAGACAGCATCAAGGAGGTCGCAGAAGAGGTCGTAGGCTATAAAGGCCGGCGCAGACGAGCAGACTGGTTCGACGACGAATGCAGGGCCTCGATTGAGGCGAAAAATGAAGCCTATCGCCAATACACACAACGCGCATCCCGAGCCAAGAAAGAAAGATATAACGAGCTTCGGCGAGTATCTAATAAGTTAATTAGACGTAAGAAACGCAAACATTTTGACGAGCAGTTACAGCAAATAAACCAAAGATTAGCCAGTAAGAACACTAGACAGGCGTACAAACTTATAAATAATATCAAGAACGGATATCAACCCAGGACAAGCCTATGTAAGGACAAGGATGGTAACATCATCAGCGACATCGAAAGCGTCAACAAACGATGGGCCTCTCATTTTGAAGAGCTCCTCAATGCATCATCAACATCCCCCGCGGAGCTAGCTCTTGAGCAGTTAGCCGAACCAGGCCCTCCCGTTCTACCCCCAACAGTAGAGGAGGTGAGTCTTGCCATACAGTCGCTCCAAAATAATAAAGCGCCCGGCGCTGACGAGATCCCAGCAGAACTGCTGAAGCATGGTGGAACGTGCCTGACCAACGCTGTACATGTGCTATTGCTGAAAATATGGAACGACGAGGTAATCCCCGAAGATTGGCGCAAAAGCATAATCTGCCCAATCCACAAAAAGGGTGACAAGCTGAAGTGTGAGAATTACAGGGGCATATCATTAGTTTGTACGGCCTATAAGATTTTATCAAAAATTCTTGAAAAGAGAATCAATCCGTACGCAGAACAAATCATTGGCGAGTATCAAGGCGGCTTCAGACCTGGTCGTTCAACGACCGATCAGCTTTACACAGTGAAGCTACTACTCCAAAAGTGCTGGGAATACAACATCGACGTATACCAAATCTTTGTCGACTTCAAGCAGGCATACGACAGTATCGACCGAAGTGTACTGTACAACATTATGCTGAACTTTGGTATACCGGCAAAGTTAGTGCGACTCACAAGGATGACGATGACTAATACCGTCTCGCAGGTCAAAGTGCAGAACCGACTCACTGACCTATTTGAAACTCGTACTGGACTCAAGCAGGGCGACGGGCTGGCGCCGACGCTCTTCAACCTGGCTTTGGAGTATGTAATTCGAGCCATGAATATGGACAGCAGCGGAACGCTACTCATCAAGTCGACTCAATTAGTAGCCTACGCCGACGATATCAACATCATGTCTCGAAGGTTGGGTGATGCAGAAAGCCTCCTGCATAACCTCAATAATGCCGCAAAAGAAGTTGGACTACATATCAACGAGAGCAAAACAAAGGCCATGATGCAATCGAAAACAAGGACGCCAGCAAATTCAAGCATCACAGTGGGGGACCTTAATATCGAGTATGTAGACAACTTCAACTATCTGGGTTGTAACTTATCAAAGGACGCCAACGAAACCGACGAAATTAAGCGACGGATACAACTAGCCAATAAGACATATTTCTCGGTCCTCCCTATAATTAATTCGAAACTTGCGCACAGGAACACGAAGCTCCGCGTGTACAAAACGATCATCCGACCCGTGCTATGTTATGGCTGCGAAACATGGACCCTTACCCAAGCCTCCGAAATTTTGCTAGACCGATTCGAACGAAAGGTCCTTCGGCGAATTTTCGGGGCCGTTCGCGAGCGAGACCAATGGCGTATCCGATACAACCATGAGTTGTATCAATTGTACGATGAGCTGGAAGTATCGAAAATCGTGAAGCTTCAACGTCTGCAATGGGCGGGGCATGTACAACGGATGGACGACAATCGCATGCCAAAGAAAGTTATGAACGCACAACGAATTGACGGAGCGAGGTTGCGTGGACGACCGAGAGCTCGCTGGGAGAACTCCGTAGGTGAAGACGCCCACCAGCTGCTGGGCTTCCGAAACTGGAGGACAAGGTCACGTAACCGCGACAATTGGAGGTCAACGATTCAGGCGGCCAAGGCCCGACGTCGGGCTATCGTGCCACATTGATGATGATGAAACATGAACAATTCGAAAACTTTATCCATGAAGTGTGGAGTTTCATCCATGGCTGGAGGCATGAGTAAAGGGGTCATCAGGACGTGACGCTTATCAACGCTCTCCGCTCATAATAGAACTTTTTGATGAACTTTGTATTTTTTCACATCTATTATAGTTTTTCTAATCTTATTTCCATAGACTTCACACTTCAGGAAAATAATTGATCCACATATTTTTATAAGCAAATTAGCATCCGTGCCTTAAAACATCAAATTTTCGCAATATTCAAATCCTAAAAAACGTAGAAAATGTCAAAATACATCTCTAAACAAAAACAGTGCGATTAGAATAATTCTTAAATCAAGCTTCCTCCCTCGGGAATCGAGTTGATATCTTTTACCAGAAAAGTGTGAAACACGAAAATATAGAGCGTTGCGAAAACGCAACCGTTGGATGATGTAAACAGGTTGAAAAACTATGTCTTGAAATTAATAGCCGAATAAGTCAAGTCTCCTCAAATTTTCTTAGTTTACCGATAAAATCAATAATTCACCTCCTTTTAAAAGTTAAACACAAATCATCGGAGAAACCTTTGCATCACATTAAACATAAAACACATAAAACAAGTTTCCTGACACTCTTAGCGGGCTACTAGAGAACGCCCTAACTATCCTAACGGATTGAGCAAATCTCAGTGGCGTCTGAATTAATCCATCTAAAACGGAATTAGTCATCTTCACTAGAAGGCGGACGATTCCTACTATTAGCCTCCCTATAGACTGGGAGCCGTCCAACTTGAGTTTTCTGACACGGTGAAATTTCTTGGTATGATTTTAGATAAGAAATTAAAATGGGAGCTCAACATTGAAAATAGTGTGAATAACACTGTACTCGTGCAGGGGAGCTATCGAGAAGACCTGAGGCTTGCAGCCAAAAGTTGTATATTGGATGTATACCGGTATTGTGCGGCCTATTTTGCTTTACGTAGTAAGTGTGTGGTGGATGGCACTCAGCCCCACTACCTATTATAATTTGCTGGCGAAAGTTCAAAGGTTGGCTACTCTTCTCATAACAGGAGCTATTCGCACTACACCTTCATTCGGGTTAGATATGGTGCTGGGACTGCTCGCATTGGACGTTTTTGGTCAACGGATAGCATGCACGGCCTTACGCATCGTGAAACTGGCCTATGGCGAGCGCTAAGTTATAGACACTCATCGATACTTCGCAGCGTTAACCTGCCCCCATCGACTGGCTACATTTTGTGGCAGAAACCATTGTAGCTTCATCCCGTCAAGGAAACCTTGAGAGATAGTAACAGGCACCTGGTCAGCGGATCCATTGCAATCTATACTGATGGTTCCAAGACGGATTCAGGAGTTGGTATAGGAATTCATTCGGAAGAATTGAATATTAATTTGTTTTTCCGCCTCCCTGATTTCTGTAGCGTTCTGCAAGCAGAGGTCACAGCGATATTGGAAGCTCTAACTTGCTTGGGTTGTCACGTCGTCACTAGTTGGGACATCATTTTATTTACTGATGAGTCAGCCTGCAATTCGATCACTTGATTCAGTGCTAACCACATCAAGATCTATTGAGAATTACCGCTCATTTCTTACAGATATTCTTCATCAACATTGCTCTATGCTGGATACCGGGCCATATTGGGTTTGTGGGAAAATCGCTACGCTACATCAGCAGGTAAAACTGAAGACGGCAGCAAAATACCTATTGTTGCCTGTGCAGTGATAATAGAAGCTGCTGCTCAGCACAGGACGAACGAAAGATGGACAAATGGCTGGACTTGCGCAACGACAAGGATGATCTGGCCAAAACTAGACAATGTCCGTTCTAACATGCTACTGTGCTTGAACAGAAAGCATATTCGCAACGTGGTAGGGGTAATAACGTGGCATTATCTTATTGGGGAGCATGCAAGAAGACTCAGAATTCCTCACAACAACTTTTGCAGAAGTTGAGATGACGAAGAAGAGGATGAGAGTGTGAACCACTTACTTTGTCATTGTCCCGCCCTCTCCGAGAAACGGAGGCGTTTTCTGGGCTCAAGGTACATATATTTACGATGCTGATCACCTCCGAGGTGTGAGCCCAATACTGCTCAATAGATATATTATTAGCTCGGGCTAGTTTCCAAGCATCGGTTAGTAGAGGCATGTTTCTCTCGGTGGTATCACAATGAATCGAATTCTGGTCTAAGTGCGCTGGGTGTAACCTGTTGGCCCCTTTACCTAACCTAACCTATCACATTAAACTTTATAGAAAGTGAAGTAACGATCTCGAACTAAATTGAAAAAGCAGATAAAGTAAAAACTCTAACCATTCTTAATGCATGTCTAAACAAATAACCTCAAATCTATCCAAATGCCACATAACAACAAATGTCCACATTCAATTTCTTCTCTAATTTTGCATATCACCGAAATTTACAACAGTAGCTTAATTTCTAAATTGTTTCAATTTATTTCTAATTTTTTTTATTGGCCACTGACCAAAAAAAAAAAAGAAAAACTAACCAAAAGTCATCATTTTCGCTATCTCTCATTTAGCTACTTCCCTGAATTACACACACTTGTCGTAGCTAGCGGGTCTATGGTCCCAACAAAACTTCACATAACTGATCCATCATTCCAGATGGCTATACGGCAGCATGGTCATAAAACTAGCCAGAAAATCACTCTTTTTTATTGTTCTTATCTTTTTTTGTGTGATATCTCGGCCAAAACATCTTGCGGTTATTGCAAAAGTCCATCGAGAACATCAAAGTCAAACTCCCATCTCCCAACAACCACCCGATGTGAATTGGTGGAAACATTTTGATTAATTGATCATCGTCCAGCGTCCAAAGACCAAAATTTCTTAAAATCACCATTACACATCAAACAGAACACATCTTGTGAGCGATTCATTGGAATCGTGTGGTGAGCGGAACAATTGAGCTGGTTGAATAATGAGTGGAGTGAAGTGTCTATGGCTGGACCACGAGCCGATTTTATTTTGCAAACGATATAGATAGTGCAACTAACAAGCTTGATAATAAAAAAAAAAACGTTTTAGTAATATTAATTGATTTTGAGATAAGACATTTTGTGCAGCGGAAAAGTTGCTATAATTTCAGGGTTTTTATAGTAGGTACATTAGAAAATACTAGTCTGTAAATTGTTTTTATTACATCCTGAGATAAGGATAATAAATACAACATCATACGGAGCTTATCGCAACTAAACTTTTCATAAATCAACCATACAATCAAATATTAATCCAATCTCCTGTCTATACAGTGGATAAGGACTTTCAGTTAGCAGCATATCGATCCATTCATAGCATGCCGCCTTTTCATTTATGATATACATATTTTTTTACAAGCCATTAAACCATAAAAATGCATTAAAAAGCGGCAAATTAGAACTTCTGTTTCCCATTATGACACCAAATTAGTATCTTTTTTATGGACACCATATCGTTTCCAAACAAAACGGAAAACAAAAACTCACAAAACTTCTTCTCCATCGTGGGATGCTTGGATGCATGCATATAAGCCAACGTTGTGCCATCTTTATCCATTTTATGCTTTTAATTTCATTTTGTATGTGTTTCTTCGGTTTTATTTGGTTAACTTTATGCACTATGCGTCCTTGTTCAATATTACATTTATGGAGAACAAAACGGATGGTTTGTATCCCAAATGAAGAATTTCATTTTAAAAATTTCAGCAATATATGTCAATAAGAAAAATCTGGCAACGAGTTATAAACGAAAAGATTTTATCCGATTAGATTAGATCCATCAAGGGAGTTTGCCCTAGTAGTCTAGTACAGATAGCTCAAAACCCAAACATCCAAAAGAAAAAGAAATTTTTGATGCCAAATTGTTGAATACACTGCCCCATATACGCAATAAAAAGTTACACCAATTTGCGCCATGGGTTAAGGGGGGAGGGGGTCCCAAAGGGGTGAAAATTCACTTTTTTACAAATAACTGGAAAACTATGAATCTTACCTTAAAATCTTCTGAGGACGAAACAAACTACACAAAATTGCCTTTGTAATGATGTATAACACTCTAGACGTTTTTTCGGAAAATTATACCCTAGACCCAAAAGTATTATAGAGAATTTACATTTTTTGAGTTTTACATTTCGGACTGTAACTCTTGATAGAAAGAACCTAGGGTGACGAAATCTTGTTCATTCTATTACAAACAAAATTTATTTCGTTTGTACCAAAAATTGAGGTGCTCCGACCATTGACGCCTCCCTCACTCCTCCTAACATTTTTCAAAAAGGCATGCTTGTAGCTTCTTTTCAAATTAAACCAGGCAGATAAAATTTGGTGAGGTGCCTAGTCTAAGCCCCATTATGCTCCTCATTAAAAATTGTTACCATCCTATCAAAACTAAGGGTACAAAGTAAACCAAAATTCTAAAAAAAAATCACATTTTTTCACTTCTAAATTCTATCTAAAATGAAAAAATAAAATTTATTTCTTAGAACGTCATTATAACAGTTAATTGTAGTCTTGTAAATGTATATTCAAAAGTTTGTACCGGAGCGTGCCTTACAAGTACGAAAAATGTGGTTTGAAGGTTGCTAGTACACGTTACTCGATTTATTCGGAACTAGCCTTTGAACTAGTACCAATGACTTTCAAACACAATTTGTTGATACTTGAAGTGTACGCTTTGATACAAAATTTTGAACATACATTCAGAGGACTACAATTAACTGTTATAATGACGTTCTAAGAGATAAATTTTATTTTTCCGTTTTAGATAGAATTTAGAAATGATAAAATGTGAAATTTGTTAGAATTTTCGTTCACTTTGTATGGGGGGTACCCTTAGTTTTGATCGGATGGTAATAATTTTAGGTGGGCAGCATAATGGAGCTTAGACTAGGCACCCCACCAAATTTGATCTGCCTGGCTCAGTCTAAAAAGAAGCTACAGGCATGCCTTTTTGAAAAATGTTAAGAGCAGTGAGGGGGGCGTCAATGGTCGGAGCACTCCGATTTTTGGTACGAATCAAACAAATTTTGTTATCAATATATGGACAAGATCTTATGACAGTAGGTCTATTCTATCAAGAGTTACAGTGCGAAATGTAAAACTCGAAAAATCCAAATTCACTATAATACTTTTGGGTCTAGGGTATAATTTTCTGAGAAAATGTCTAGAGTGTTACATATCATTACAAGGGCAATTTTATGTTGTTTGTTTTGTCCTCAGCTCATTTTAAGGTCAGACTCATAGTTTTCCAGATATTTGCAAGAAACTGAATTTTCACCCCTTTGCCACCCCCTCCCCCCTTAACCCATGGCGCAAATTAGTGTAACTTTTTACTGCGTATATTAGGCAGTGTATTCAACAATTTGGCATCAAAAATTTCTTTTCTTTTTGGATGTTTAGGTTTGGGGCTATTTTGAACCAATTGTACTGGACTATAGTTGGCTCCCACTTAATTTAGGTTGTGTGTACATAACATTCAGTAGTGACAGATTTTTGATTCTCGGTATCCCATATGAGTCGTCTGCCTATGCATCTTAATTTATTTCCCTAGATCTTGTATATGCTGCCGGCAAACTAATCTGACCCGACCCTATAAACATCCAGCAATTTTACTGAACAAATCTTTCATGTGTACATGTACACTTCACAACGTTGTCTGCATGCCAGACTCACGAATCTGACAATTTAAAGATGTCGAAATATACAGGATTGATTCGATAAATAAATACCCACCCCAAGGGCAAATGGCATGAATTTTCCCATTTTTTGGATAATTATGGGTTAGGCGCCCAATGTGGAGCCGGTTTTGACACACATTTTGCTCAAATTTTTAGTCTCCTAGCTTTATGCGCTCAGAAGTTTCCAAAATGAGACCCAAGTACCAAATAAGCAAACGGGGTAAATTTTCCGAAAATTTAGCAGCTAATATTTCCGAAAAAGAACAGTTAGGCTAACTCAAAATCTGAATTATGAAAAATACAAAAATTCAGATTATTTTTCCTTGAAACTATAAAAAAAGTAAATTAGTGAGTCTAACATGCAAGCGAGATTATATTATATTCGTTTCGTACTTACCTCCTGCTCCTTGTATATTTATGTATAGCTGATCGTGCTAAAAAGCTATTAAGGCATGTGTTGTGTATTTCTTACCCATAGAGTTCCGCGAATGCATTATACACAACGCACACTAAAGCCTAAGAACTAAATTCCTATAGGGACTTTATACGATTTACTTCCCTTCAACCGTACCGTATGTGCATAGTCCCTGCGTCTACAAAGTCGTTCTTATTCGTTTGTACCCCATAAAGTTTTATCCATTTTGTATAAACACAACATTTAGCGTGCGGTAAAACTAATGGATATCTATGGGCAAAGCAATATGTGGCCTTCGAAAATAGCATTTCTATAGCATGCTATATGCACTCTCCGCAGCTCCCCTTGAGTTATTTCCAGAACACACGTGAATAAGGAATATGTATGTATTTGAGGTGCTGAATCTATCAAAGGCGGTTAGAAAAAAAAATCCGATCGTGTCAAAAAGTGATCGTATTAAATCCTCCATCCCCCATATAATACAGTTCAGAGTCCAGCTAGAGGCTAGTATACACAGAATACGAGTATGCATACCCAGCCCAGAGCCCGGGGTGTTGTCTTTCCACAAAGACATCAGATACTCGTATCTCGAGCTCTAGCAATATGTATAAATGTATTCCTTCTGTTCCAAAAATTCTAAACAAAGAGCTGAGCTAAGTGTATATCACATCAAGGTATTAATTTTCGCCCATGAAGACGGAAAGGTGATCTTGCGCTCTCCGCGATCTGGCTATATGGCCGCGAGGTAAACTTCTGCATTGTACAAGTACTTTTGTGTATACATACTTACAAATGGATATGTTGTATGCAGGCTCCACAATGAATGGATAGCGGATATGCTCAAGGGACGCGCATGAGGAATCTTCAAAAGAAGAAGAGGAAAAAAAAAACAACGAAGAGGATACAAAAAATAGCCGCAACATGGACTTTTACTTACCTTTGCACTCTTCCCAGGTGAAGTATTCATATGAGTGCATCGTTTGCGTTTTTTTCTTTTTTACAGTTTTTTTTTACAGGGGAAACGAACGAATTGGTGTGCGATGGTGGATTTTCCACGTTTGCTGAATTTGATGGTAAATTTAGTAATGAGAATTAAAACGTTTTATAAACTATAGGATATCTAGACAAATCCTAAGATTTAATCTAGGAGAACATTTGTGGGATTTTCCAGTATTCAAGAGTCTAAATTAAGTCATGATTAAAAAAATCCTACTTTACTATTACTAAATATGTTCAATACATAACTTTGTAAATATTGATGTTTCCAAGCTGCTCATTATACTGTCGTTTTTCAAAATGCTGGCGTTCATTATCCCGCCATTTCAATATTCCGTCAGTTAAAAATCTCGTTCAATGTAAACCCCGTCTAATCAAAATGCCTGCTAATTCAAAATGCCGCTGAAGTCTGAGGAATCACCAAATTTAAGGTGACCAGACTCCCGAAGGTCCAATGCTGTACACATTGCGGAATTCGGATTTCAGACAAACTCCCAATCATACTATTTCGGCGTCGACTGTATGTCACGAGGCACATATTCTCTTTTCTTTCATAAGTGATATCATCGTAAACAGCATTGCTCTGTGGATACTAAAAAGGGGCGAGAAAAGAACCCTCAATTTCTCAATGTTCTCATTGACAAAACATCATCAGCATGTGAAGTGCAAAATGTATGTTTTAAAACGCAAAGCTATAACAAGCAAGCGTGGGAGTAGCGTAGCCAGGATCTCGTTTAGAAGGGGCGAACCCAAATTTTTTTTAACGCAATAGGTCCGGATTTTTTTAGGGCTAGGGGTAGGTATTTAAATGAAATCTACGACAAAAATTAGGGTTTCTTTCAGTTTGAATTGTCGGTTCCACTTTGATAGAAAAGATGTTAGACATTTTAAAACCATATTTTAAGAAAAGACAATTGAATCCAATTTGTTCCAATTCGGATACAATTTCCACTTTCTAGACAGTCGATGCTCAGTGATTTTTCAACTTTTGTATTTCAGTGTTCGAAACTACAGTCTCAGCAGCATTATACGGATGATGGCTCTTTCCCCTGTCTCTGACTATCCGTGATCCTGAGACAAAAATCATGAAGCTGTTTATTTGAAATACGAAAATTACCCCTCATTGTACCTACCTACATATTTAAAAGTTTCGTTTCGTTTATTACAACAGATAAACTAATACCTCATTGACTAGAGAATTCTTAAGTGGATGGCGATCCACCTCCTTAGCGCCATTTGGCCATTGGCCATTATTTGGATTTGGTGGACATATTGGGGAAATCCTTGCAGAGTCTTTTAGTTTGGTTTTTTCTTTTTCCTTCGTTTTGTGAAAAAGTAGTGTCACCAACTCTCGATGCTGGTAATTTCTACCTATTATGGGCAGTGCGGTGCATGGCTGTCAAATTTCAAAATTGTCTGCTCAAAAATTTCCAAATTATGGACATATCCGCGCTTGGAAGTTCAATGGAATCAATCGAAAGATTTGATTGAACTACCGAACGTGGATAGGAGGGACCTTGAAAATTGGAGGAAATGTGAGCGGTGAGCGCCAAGTGTGAGCTAGAGACTTTTTCACCAAATTTCAAATTTATTTTACAAATTTTATTGAGAATTTTCGATTAGACAAGACAAAAGTGTGATTTGGGCAGCTGATTTTGTCGAACGCGGATAGGGAGGACCCTAAATGATGGAGGAAGTAATGTGAATGTAAGTAAATGTAAGCGCAAGGTAGATCTACAAGTGTGTTCAATTTCAGAACGATCGATGATCCATCAAAGAGTTTCTAAATTATCGAAAATAAACGTTTGCCACTTGAAAGTGAGATTATCTTGCTAAAAACACCTTTAACAGACAAGACTGACCACAGGCCTAACCTAGGAGCTTATTATGTACCGATTTAAGTGTTTTGGTGTGGCATTAGGAATGCTGTACATTTACTAATGCTGTACGACAGGTCAAAATGCTGTACTGTACAGCAAAATGCTGTAAGTCTGGTCAGCTTAACCTAATTCCCACTCTCTATACCAGTGAAAGGAAACACGTAAAAATGTGGTCCTGTTATGTTATACCGAAGAAATTAAGGGACACTACCATGCCAACAAACCGTCGCGTCGAGTTGATAGAAATTAATCCAGTCAAAACCCCGGATACTAGATCGAATCGCATGTCACTAAATTCAAAATGCATCGTATAATGTATAAATGCATGGTGGAATGTACTTGCAATTTATTCAAATTGCAGTACAATTTGGTATACAACTGTTAACTAAATCAAGGATTTCGTAAATCTTATCGATAGTCTGAATCCACTATTACTTTATGACCTGGGTTCACTGACCTTGCAATCAATTTTAGCTCAGGGCCGTCCAACTCGCTGCCCGTGGGCCTCATGCGGCCTTATAAGGTTGTCATTGCGGCCCGTCAAGATATTAGCATTATATTGAGACAAACGACTTTAATTATTCTGTGGAACAGACAAGGCTATTTTTCATATAAGAATGAAAACTATTTTATTGAACATAAATGAACAGAATTAAGTAATCTAAATTGACAACAAAAATTAAAGTTTCTCGTCAGTTTAAATTGTCGGACCCAAATATGTGTTGAAAATTTTAAAGCCACTTTGGAAGAAAAGGCAATCGGGAATGGCATTCGTCAGTGGTCACCTTTAACGATAAATGGTAGCTGTGCGTGTTTTACCTAGCCTATACGAAACAAATCTAATATGTACCTATCTGATATCAAAGGCGCAGAAATTAAATAATGTCCAGATGATAATAATGGATACCTCGCACAATCTATGAATCCAGAGTTATTTATTATTTATTTCATTTATGCGGCCCGGAACCACTTGTCTTCAGCCAATGTGACCTCGAGAATCCAAAAAGTTGGACACTCATGCGCGTAGCTCCAACAATTAATAATTTTAAAAGCTGAATTGCGTGAAATGTGTTTTTTATCAGCCTACACGGAGAGAAAAATGTGCAATGAATTCAACAAAATCATACAATTAAATTCACAACATACAATTTCACTAAATTTGTAGTGAAATTTATTAAAATGTCGTGAAATTGATTGCAATTCAGTTGTTTTTACTGGTGCTGACTTATTGTAAAAATGATTGCAGTGTAATGATAAAAATCATTGCATGATATTTGTATGGATAATAACATTTATTGTGTTTATGATAATTTTCACCACTGTCTGTAATAATAATTATTGCATGGTGTAATAGTTTTCATCCTTTCGTACATGAAATTTACGAGATCACGTAATAATTATGAAAAAAAATAAGACGACTAATTTATTCGCATAACTTGCAATCTTAGATAGCTTAGGTGTAGGACGTAGGACTACGAAACGATAGGTCCCCGGTTCAATTCCCAGTAGAAGCAAATTGTAAAAAGGTAAAGTTAAAATAGGGAAAAAGAAGTTAAGGATAAAATAGAAGTAAAAAATAAAAAAAAAGTAAAAATAAAAAAAAAGGAAAAAATAAAAAAAATACTTTTTGTATTTTTTTTTATTATCGCCAAATTATCTTCCTGGCAAATTTTATTACCAACTAATTATTAATTTTATTACAGCGCAATGACATTTTTCATTACAGATGTAATAACTTTTACATCAGTTGCAATAGGGTCAAAAATTATTACAAATGCAATAGTTTTTATTACAGTTTTAATACCTTTCACGACATTTTTTCTCCCCGTGTAACATATAGTAAATAAGTTATTTTCTTTCAGATCAAATTTAAGTTAAGTGCTGTACTAGGACCAATCAAAAAAGAAAAGTATGCCTTTTTCTGCGTACTTTTAACTAATAAAAATGTAAAAAGTTTTAATTTTTTGGATACATTTTGCTGTTACCATTAAAGCTTGCACTAGGACAAAACATTAAATTAGGTAGGATACCACAAAATCAACAGAGGGCGTAATTTTACGAGTCTCTCTCACGTTTCTCCATATGGATTAAAGTCGCAAATTTTGGATTATTTAGTCTTAATCAGATTTATAAGTATTCCGCCAAGTCCGTTTGGCGATTGACTTAGCTTCCCTTAGGAGCCTTCCATATAAAACCCTCCTAATTCCTAAATCGAATTTGAGTTTCATTTTTTTCTGGATTGGACTAAGCTCCCGGCTCATCATAAGAATTTAGGTTATATTGCAAAAACTAGCTGACTGGCACCACTCATAAAGCAGCACTCATTTTACCTATCTCAAAGATATTGACAACAATTTAAAGTGCCAACTAAATTTCTAAACTAATTGCAATAACCAAGATGAGGAAAAAAGGCCATAACTCCGCGCTTTCATCCGCCCTCTAGTGACAACTTCTTGAAACATTTTTCGATTCCACTAATAAAAGAATCTAGTCCTTCCGTTATTTTAAAGTTGATTCGTTTCTACATGTCAAAATCCAAATAATGGTCCGTGTTTATGAATTTCCACTTGATTTTGCATAATCTCAACCTTTCCAAATTTAAAACTATTTCTACTCCAAAATTAGTAATCAGATAACCTAATTTTACTATTCAGAGTACGTGTACCCAGTGGCGCAACCACGGGAGGGGCTAAGGGGGCTAAAGCCCCTCCCAGAGACAGAAATTGGAAAGTGAAATATGAAGCAAGGCATTTCGTTGCAGATTTTATTAAAAAAACAAAGAATTCCGATTGTTCAAAAATTGGTTATTCACCAGTTTCGATGGTCTGTACAAAGTTTTTCAATTTTAAAAGCGTCTTTCTTTAAAAAGAAAATGTCTGAGGTGAGATTTGCAAAAAAATGTCTTCTAAATAAACGTAAAAAAAAGAAATACCAAAGGACATGCATAAATCAGCTTGCGTTCAAGTCCGCAACTCAGTGGGACATTTTCATGTTTTTGGGTCGTTCAACAAAAGTTGAACGAAATTTGAACGTGAGTTGAACCTAAGTTGAAAGTTACACTTTTTGGGTCGTTCAACAAAAGTTGAACGTGAGTTGAACCTAAGTTGAAAGTAACACTTTTTGGGTCGTTCATAAAAAGTTGACCGAAAGTTGAACGTGAGTTGAACCTAAGTTGAAAGTTACCCTTTTTGGGTCGTTCAACAAAAGTTGAACGAAAGTTGACCGTGAGTTGAACCTAAGTTGAAAGTTACACTTTTTGGGTCGTTCAACAAAAGTTGAACGTGACTTGAACCTAAGTTGAAAGTTACACTTTTTGGGTCGTTCGACAAAAGTTGAACGAAAGTTGAACGTGAGTTGAACCTAAGCTGAAAGTAACACTTTTTGGGTCGTTCAACAAAAGTTGAACGAAAGTTGAACGTGAGTTGAACCTAAGTTGAAAGTAACACTTTTTTTTGTCGTTCAACAAAAGTTGAACGAAAGTTGAACGTGAGTTGAACCTAAGTTTAAAGTCACACTGTTTGGGTCGTTTAACAAATGTTGAACGAAAGTTGAACGTGAGTTGAACCTATGTTGAAAGTTACACTTTTTGGGTCGTTCAACAAAAGTTGAACGTGAGTTGAACCTAAGTTGAAAGTTACACTTTTTGGGTCGTTCAACAAAAGTTGAACGAAAGTTGAACCTGAGTTGAACCTATGTTGAAAGTTACACTTTTTGGGTCGTTCAATAAAAGTTGAACGGAAGTTGAACGTGAGTTGAACCTAAGTTAAAAGTTACACTTTTTGGGTCGTTCAACAAAAGTTGAACGTGACTTGAACCTAAGTTGAAAGTTACACTTTTTGGGTCGTTCAACAAAAATTGAACGAAAGTTGAACGTGAGTTGAACCTAAGTTGAAAGTTACACTTTTTGGGTCGTTGAACGAAAGTTGAACGTGAGTTAAACCTAAGTTGAAAGTAACACTTTTTGGGTCGTTCAACAAAAGTTGAACGAAAGTTGAACGTGAGTTGAACCTAAGTTGAAAGTTACACTTTTTGGGTCGTTCGACAAAAGTTGAACGAAAGTTGAACGTGAGTTGAACCTAAGTTGAAAGTAACACTTTTTGGGTCGTTCAACAAAAGTTGAACGAAAGTTGAACGTGAGTTGAACCTAAGTTGAAAGTCACACTGTTTGGGTCGTTTAACAAAAGTTGAACGTGAGTTGAACCTAAGTTGAAAGTTGAATTCAAGTTGAATTCGAGTTGAATTCAATCATTTCACGAAACCACACTATAAATTCAGAGTCGCTCTTCCTTGTTAGGCAACATAGAAGAAGATAAAAAGGGCAAACGAACCGGTCTAAGCCGAAATTATAGAAACCAATCCGCCCTAACGGTATTCTATGAAGGTACGATTATACAATCGGTGCGGTGCATGGTGAGTAGCGTACTTCTAGTCCGCATCCTACAACCTATTTGTTTTAATGTTTTCTAGGTCCTGAAAGTCTAAAATTTGGAACTTCTTATCGTACATAAAAAAGTCCTGTTTGCTCAAATGTAATGTCCTTATGTTTCGGATCTGTTTTATAAACTCACCATAATTACAAAGTTGGAAGAGTGATTCAAAATTCATAAAAATACGAGAAAGAAGTAATTATGAGTATGACATTACATGGCTTATACTACGAAAAATAACATCGAAAACGAGACCGAGGCTAATTTCGGGCGCGGCCGAAATTTGAATACCCTTCACTCTCCTCGGGCTAAAAGTTTCTTGGGGCGAACCTCTGACTTGTGTTCAATCTTTCCCCATTCTTGTCCTTCTGTTTTCGCATAATATTTGATATCGCTAAATTCTGTCGCGTCGACAAAACAATATTTATGTGAGGTTTGGTTGGAATAAGTGATAAAATAAAAATATTTACTCAGAAAACTTTATTGGGGGGATGCGGGAGAATGGCCCTATAGTACGATTCCATTGGTTTTTTTTTTGACAAAGACGCATTAAGTTTTTTCTTGAAATTGGTGTAGAAAAAATGTTTCTTAGAGATCCAAAATAGGGGGGTTGGGTTTGTATGGTAGCCCCATGACCCCATAGTCCGATTGCATTCATTTTCATATAATGTCTTATGTCTTATGACATCAATAGAAATGCACTTTTACGAGTTTTGGTTGAAAGTGAAACAAGTTTTTCGTAGAAGAACTCAATTTGGGGGTTGGGTTTATATGACAGCCCCATAACCCATTGTCCGATTCCATTAATTTTTACATATGTTTTGTGGTATCAATTGAAATGCACTTTTAAGAGGTTTGATTGAAATTGGTGCACAAATAAAAAAGTTTTTCTTTGAAAAACTCAATTTGGGGGCTGGGTTTGTATGACAGCCCCATGACCCCATAGTCCGATTCCATCCATTCTTACATATGTTTTGTGGCATCAATAGAAACACATTTGTGTGAAATTTGGTTGAAATTGATGCACAAATGAAAAAGTTTTTCTTAGAAAAACCTAATTTGGGGGGTTAGGTTTGTATGGCAGCCCCATGACCCCTTAGTGCGATTTGATCTGTTCTTACATATGTTTTGTGTTATCAATAGAAACTCATTTGTGTGAAATTTGGTTGAAATTGGGGCACGCATGAAAAATTTTTTCTTAGAAAAACCAAATTGGGGGGGGGGTTAGCTTTGTATGGCAGCCCCATGACCCCACGGTCCGATTTTAGCGATTCAAACATACAAACTGCCTGCAATAAAAAGAAGCATGTGTGCAAAATTTCAGCTCGATAGCTTTTAAACTGGCCGAGTAAAACGCGTAGCAACAGACGGACAGACGGACAGACGGCCAGACAGACAGACGGACATCGCCCAATCGACTCAGCTCGTCATGCTGATCATATATATACATATTTTATATGGTCGGAGATGCTTCCTTCAATGCGTTACAAACTTCATGACAAAGCTAATATACCCTTTACTCTACGAGTGAAGGGTATAATAAACGTGGTTGTGGATGTTGACGTCATTACCTATTTTTTGGGGGAAAAATCAAATGACCAGTAATATGGATGGTTTAAGCCCCCTCCAGGACAAAATTCTGGTTGCGCCACTGTGTACCTAGATACCCTACGTTATTTTCTAACTTTAAAACTACTCCCCAACTTCATAACTTTAAATATTTTTAGCATAAAAGGACGACCAACAAAGTAACGAATTTATATATACATAAATTAACGGTCAAATACCAGCCTGTTTATTCACTAAGAAGCTTCACTTCAGCGTTTGACTAGCATTTCTTCCGAGAACCAAAGCTTTATTTCGCAAACCCTTGACGTATACTTTAGGGTTGAGTTTTTACCCAAATGCCATTTGGGGTTCGCCAATTGAACAGAACAGCAAGAAGCGAATAAATTTTTGCTTTTCGCTACAACATTTGCCACAAGGTTTATAGGGTTGTCTTCTCGGAATTGTTCTTTGTACGCGACTTCACTTCAACCGAAAGTAATATGTAAATGAAAAATATTTTGTGAGTTTTATAAAAAAAGAAACCATTAAATTAAAGTTAATGTGGCCATTGATTGAATTGTCATTTTAACAAATTATGTATGTCCCAGAAATATGTTTTAGTATAGTGAAATTAAGCCGAAAAAGAGCCAAACCCAAACATAAAAAAGAGGAAACTTTCGATGCTTAATTATTGCCTACCGTTCCCTCTATACGCACTAAAAAGTTACACTAACTTGAGCTTCAAATTAAGGGGGGAGGGGATGACAAGGAGGAGAAGTTTTTGTTTTTTGAAAACACCTGGAAAACTATTAAATAAAGTACATTTAATTTCCTTTGCAATGATATGTAATACTCCAGACCTTTTCTTGGAAAATTATACCCTAGACCCAAAAGTATTATGTGAATTTACATTTTTTGATATTTAAATTTCGCACTGTAACTTTTAATAGAGTAAAGGTAGAGTTAACGTGATAGGAATTGGTGCTGATGCTGTCAATTAAATGTTTTTAATTTGCTCCGGAGAAGAACACCCTCCACGCTCTTGTTAAAATTTCTCAAGAAAGACTGTAACTATTCTCTAAAATTAAATAGGAGATTCACACTCCGGACGGGATTTACTAAGACCTGGATTTGATTAGGGGATTCACATTATGGACAGGATTTATTAAATCCTCGATATGATTAACAATTGTACTATATTGTACTGCAATTTGAATAAATGCAAGTACAATATACAATGCATTTTGAATTTAGTGACATACAATTCGATCTAGTATCCAGGGTTTTGACTGGATTAATTTTAATCTACTCCAGGATTTGCTTGCAGTCTGTATCGGCTATAATATTGATTAAAATAAATCCAGTCAAAGCCCTGGATACTACACACTAAAAAATGTTGGTATAAATTTTATAAATTTTCTTATCTATATAGGTCCATAGGAAAATTTGTATTAAATTTATAAGTTTCAATCTTATAAACTATATTTATTCTATAAACGATAAAATTAATAGGAGTTATAGTGTAAATCCAACAATACCAATGGTTTATTTTTTATAGGGAATCATTTAGAAGTGTTTTATATGAATTTGGTATAAAAATTATAAAGAATCGATAGATCCTGGTTATATGAGTGATGAAGTTTGTAATGTATACCATACATTGAACGAAAGTACGCGCTAAAAACAAACGTGGTTAAGCAACAGCAAAATCAAAAACCGCTATGCGTGCACTTGAATCAACTAGAACAAAGGACAGTATGGGTTTATTATGTGTGCATGGCATCTTCAACGCAATTCGCACAAAATTTTATCCTAGAAAATAATAAAATAAATATGAACTTAGTATAGATGAGCCTTTCTAAACCATTTTGTATAAAATTTATCTGAGTTGTAGTATAAAACGCAACGAAAAGAAAAGTTCATAAGAACTTTGATAAAATTTATACCATTTTTGGTATACACTGACTTTATACTTTCAACGTTATAAAAATGTATTCTAAAATTGGCATATATAACTTTATATTAAAAATGGTATAAATAATTTTATCTTTTATCCCAAAATTTGTTACCGTGTAGATGGCATCGTATGTCACTAAATTCAAAAACATAGTAGAATATACTTCCATCATTCAGTACAATTGTTAACAAATCCAGGTTTTAGTAAATCCTGTTGGAAGTGTGAGTCCCCTATAAAATAATAATAAAAAATAACTAAATATACCGCACATGAACTGTTCTGGGTACCTCTTCTGATATAAAAAAATATATTTCCAAAAGAATAAAAGTTGTGAAGCGAGCGGTTTGTCGTAAACATTTTTATTTTCGGTAATCTAGATTCGTGCTTCTGGCATACCGAATCGTTACTCTGGCAGGTGTATTTCATAATGTATCTTTCATTGCATATGAAGCTAAAAACTCCCATCTCGAAATACTTAGTAGATTGGCATATAATTTAATGCAATTAACAATTTTACCCTAACTCACCCTCTGATTCGCTTTTCTGCAACGTTCGAAGAATAGGCAATTCCCATCTTTGGTTATGATGCCAGTGTGATCTGCTATAGTTGTTGGTGACTCTACAGGATTCACCGCTTAAATAATACCGAAATAAATAAATACATAATAGTAAAGTAGTACTGTATGGAGTCTTTTGTCCTATTGTCTTTGTTCTACATTCCATAATGTCATCCCTTAAGGATTTATCGCTATGCAGAGCTTTTTGAAGCAAGTGGATTGCTTACATAACTTCTGTGATTTGTTCGGCACCAGTGTGTTTCTCATAGATCATTATGCTATTCCTTGTACATTGTAGACTATTTTAAAATCCTCGGAAAATTTACTATAATCATTTGGTAAGCATTGCAGCATAGCCAAAGTTATAATATAGTTAAGTTAAACCAAAATAAATTGATCATTCATGCTTCTTCTAAGCAGTTTGGAGGATTAATCCAACATTATTTCGCAAACCATAATCCATGTCTTAGTCCACGAATCCGTTGACCACTGTTCAGTGCCGGATTAAGCAAGCGCGGGGCCCGTGGCAAATGTTAAGCGCGGGGCCTATGGAACTCCGATTGACCAAACTAATAAAGGGGTGCTAAAATCTTTATTTCGGTTTATGAGCAATTTCTCAAGAATTTTTCCCTCTCTTTTTAAAATACGAAATACTTTTGGCATATCGACTTTTTCGCTTACCCTGCGTTGTATTGCGTCAATTTTTATTATTATTTATTTCTTTATTATCCCCTTTAATAATAATTACACATTTCAATCTAAGAAGTTCAGTTCGCTGGAAGCGGATGACTTCATAGGAAAGCGACTGGCAGTTGGCAAATATCCATTACAGCCTTGCAATATACGACGAATGTGCAATAAAAGAACTGGTACTATGATATTTAGAGATGCGGTGTTTCGTAAGCCAGTGTGCTCGTCATTCTGTAAGCTCTCTCCATAATTTATTTTTGGGAGAAAAATTAACATTTTCATGTAAAAAGTACAAGTTAAAATAAAAGATTTCTCATCTATTCGCAAAAATGAGCAATTTCCGAAATTCGCATCTATTCCGTAAAATCTAAATTTCCATACCTGTAATCACGATGTGTTAGGAACGTCGATACCTATTGTAAAGAGGCACTGAAACAGATACACGATGTACAGGGGTTCATATTCAAATTCGTACGGAACAAAAATCTAAGGCCTCCATTACCCAGTCATATTTCTATTACAATATGTATGTCATATGCCTAAGCCTACTCGATTCATTCAGTTCAATTTTTAGACGTACAGTAAGCGAAATCAAATAGGCTTAAGCATATTATAATAGAAATATGATCAAATATGAGCCCTAAGGTTGGCCATATCTGAAGATTTTGATGGGCAATGCATTTGCACATATCAATAGAATACAGAAAAATTTATTAAATTCCGCATGCAAAGTTTTGAAAATGATTCAAAATTGTTTCACAAAAATCTTGTTCATTGACGTAAGATTGCCAAGATTTTTTTTTAATACGAAAAAAAATGAGTTTCTCTAGACAAAGTAAACTTATTCGACAAAGAACAATTTATTTTAGAAGTTCCTTTTTGGGTGACATCTAAAAATTGAATTTTCGGAAAAGTGATAAAATATGGGAAAATATTTGATTTTATAAGTGCTGCTTATTAATATAGCTTTCGATTGAATTGTCCCTTTTGGGTTTACTCAGGTTCATAAAAGGTTACAACAAAACATCTAGCTAAAAAGGCATTAAAAAGGATACTCATGTAGCGCATACCAGAAGGCTAAATTTACGTTAATAACTTCTACGTTTTGTCTTGGAAAATTGACACACTTTAACAAAAAACAACATTTTTGAGAAACAATTTTGATTCATTTTTAAGCAGGTAATTTTGCCCCCACTTTTCTTTACGTTCAAAACGGTACGCCACTGTGAATGAGAGATATAATTGTACTTTCTAAATTCCAAGGATGTGTGCAAATACATTTCCCAATATGAACTGCAAAAGTCGCATACCCCGCTAGAAAGTGAATCTGAAATACTGTTGTCGTAGGTTTACGTGAGTGCCACCATTTCTGTATTTTTATGCAATTTAATCCTTGCTATAATTTCGAAACACTTTAGCGTAATTTTTTCAACGATAACAATTTAGAAAGAGTTTGGAATTTCGTTGGCGTCTTGGTTGCTATAATTTTTGTTTGACAAAACGCGGGGCCCCTTAAAGCGCGGGGCCCGTGGCATTTGCCACCTTCTGCCACGTGGTTAATCCGGCACTGCCACTGTTAGGACTTAGAAGACTCTTCTCGTCAAGAGAATTCTGGTGATGTTGCTGGGAAGCTCATGGATCAGTTTGGGATGGTATCTTCTGTGGCAAGCGTACTATACTAAGATCAAATCAGAACTAAGTACACACGCGACTATATGTTGTATCTTTTATGATGCTAAGTATATCCATCGAGCGAGTATGTATAGTTAGATTTTTCAGTCACTCTGTACATAATTCTTTGCGCTTAAACTTTGGAAGATTGTGCCATTCGGGCCGGTATAGCCGCGCGTATAACAGCCCGTTGGGAGTTGGGACTGCATCACATTGCGAGATCGTCAAGTTAAACGTTTGCCGAATGGCTGTGTACTGTCTATAGTATCCAGAGGAGCCACAAGATCTTCACTTTGCCTGCTTGCTGACTTTTCAAGTATGTACACGACGACGACGAGATACAATATACTGAACGCTTCAGATTCAGATTCTCTATACGTACACGTACTTGTGACCGGAGTGTAAAAATGTAAAGTGTGCTATTTGCTATATATGCAAAATACAACGGTTCGGACTAAAGAAGAAGAAGAAGAATAGCAAGACGACGACGATCGTGAAGACGGTGAACTGTATGATGACGGCGACGGCGGCGGTGGTGGTGTCGGCGGTAGCACACAGTCCCGACACGATATTGTGAAGAATAAGAAAAGCGTCTTATGATCGTACTGAGATTTTTTCAGTCAAGCAAACACACTCGATCGTCGCGAATGTGTTTGAATTTTTGGAAAAAAAAAGTGTCGCGAATTTATTTAAAAAGGGTCTCACCTCGCAGGCTTTATTTTAAGTGATTTCCCCTGAATTTTATACAAAAGTAGCACGGGCTATTTTGCAATCGTATAGTGCTCGGATTGTCCTCACCGTTTCGACAGTGTCGAGTTTAGATGCAATTACATATTAGATCCTTAAATCGGATTACATGTTACAAGTCGGATAAGTGATTGCGAATGGTGGTGGTAGTAAAGAGGAATCAGTAAGCTTGTTACCGCGTGATCGTCGTCGCGTTTCAAGGGTTAATTCTTTTTTCTTCATATTTTTTTGATCGCGTTGCATTTCCGATCCTCTCAGATAAAAATGCTAATCATGTGAAATATTATGGCTTATTGTTTCAGCTCGTAGTATGATACCGATTTAGTGCTGTAGTACAAATTGTAATCCATTGTAATATGAGTCCATAATTGCATCGATTGTGCGTGTATTCGTATGTGCATTTTGTTTTGATATATTTTCTGCTCGGATACAGAGCATTATAGTGAGTGGAAGTTAAAAGATTGATCAATACTGAAAGGCCTTCCCTATTCCGCATAGATCGATCACAGTCTTTCAATTTTATTTTTTTCTTCCTAAGTCGATATCGAATATAATTTTATATACGAAATGGATGCACATTTGTGAATACAGAGGCATAGCAGCAGCAGCAGCCGATATTGTTGCGTTCAATATGAAAATTAATTTTGTAGCAAATGCAAAAATCTGTACTCTATTAATAATAATAAAATGATAGAGTTCGGCATTACATTGAAATATTATTGAAGTGGTTTTTATTGTGGTTTTGTGTTTGCTCACCGTATATATTCTCTGTGTGTTGCATTGGCAATACGAATAGAGTGTGTGGCGTTTTTGCTATATGTAATGCACTTACTTTATGCGTTCTTATAGGTTTTTGTTCAACCTTTTTTTTGTGGTACTCTACTCTAACACCCTTCGGATAAAAGTGTTAGTGGAAAATAGTGGCGGGAAAAAATGTTAATAAATACCTAGTAATCTAAATAGCCATTGATGCGAATAATTGTGTTAATAAAATAATAAATACAAGTGCAATCATTATGCATACTTAAGGAATACGCTCGCTAGCGTATTGCATAATTTGTGCTGTTTTTTTTTACAAAAGATGTGGCAGTGAATTAAGTAAAATATTGATGGAATAAAATACAAAAAAAGGTGTTTGTTTGTGTTTACTAAACGATTAAAATAAAAATGAAATTTACGATGAATACGACGACAATTTTGGATTATAACCACTTATTTTAAATTGATCTATTGGTAAGTTTATGAATATGTATGTATTTTGCTATTTATTGGTTCTCACGATAGTTTGAACAAATCGATTGAATACTGATTTGGAACATTTATTTTTCTTACTGCATGTCTTTTGCTGCCCATAACTCTCATTCTTTATCAAGATTACATACGTGGAAAATTTGTATTTTAGGAATTTAGCTATGCCTTTTTTTTCAAACCACAGGCTGTAATTTTGCTGTTCTTTGATAACGGCTCGACACAAGGCCAAATTAAGTAGAATAAAAAAACGTATATAATCTATTCTACATAATAGTACTTGAAAAAATATTTTTATTCTACAGTGTAAAGGCTTTATTTACCGTTATTTTTTATTTCGAGAATTCTAACGGGACTTCTACCATTTAAATCGTGTGGCAGTCATTTTGGTACATTACGCTTTCAGGTCCCCAAGGGAAATTTTTGATGTTTCCGATATTCTCCGCCATAAAGCGGACACATAGCTTTATGGCGGACGGTGTCGCTAGTGTCGATAAGAAGAACAAAAAAAATTTCCCTTGGGGACCTAAAAGCGTAATATACCGTCATTTTACTTATATAGGGTCTTCCAATAACGACATAACAGTTTGGTATTTGAACAAAGCACACAATATTTCATATATTGAAGTAGGAGCACGTTAATACCGGTCAATACATTGGAAACGCAAAAAAAAAAAAAACTAAAATGAATTTAACTCTATAAAAACAACTCCAACGGCGTTAAATCGGCAAATTGGCAAAATTTAACGATTTTCGAACTCGTTACACTTTTCTCGTTACTGAAATACACCATGTAAAAAATGTTAAATTTTCCTAACGATTTCCCCTTGACAGATCCAAATAAAATGTTTGTTTTTATCAAAAGACTATTAAAAAGCCATTTATATATGAGCGCAAATCCTGTGCCTTATTAGGATTTAATTACTCTCCTAATCCTAAAGTAATCTATACCATCACATTTAAATCATTCTTGAAGCACGAAATTGCGACCAAAAGCATGCTGAAAACTTTGTTGGAGTAATCTAAGGTGACCAGACTCCTGTGAAATTCGATTTTCAGGCAAATCCTCAGCCATACTACCATGACACGGCAATTTCATTATTTACGCTTGATACTGGCACTTAAGTTTCCATACGAAAGGGGCTCAATCTGAAAATCTACGAATGTCTGTGCAGCTTACTATACACCATTTTTCATTAACTCTCTACTTCCAAATAAACTAAGTTGACAATTTTAGCTCTGGCTTGTATTACCAGAAATCTCTCCCCGATTAGACTCATTGGGAGACATATTGCTCGGATTTAGCCGAATTTTGAAATCTTTTCCAAATCGACTTCCCGGCATTATTTGCATTGCAAAGTTACTTTCTTTCCGCATTATTTTTTACTTAGTACTAAAAAACATGCCAGATATATCATTTAAATTATGTATTGCTATTGGTGACGACCAAGGAAATTCACCGAAATTGTTATAATTTCTTTTCTGTTAATATAAGGAATTAGAAAAAAGTTAGCTAAGGCTATTTTTCATATTTTGGAAACGGCTGGATCGCAGGATTTGCAAAAAAAAAAAAAAAATCGCATGAAATTAAATTGTAAATTGTATTTAAAAGGACAAAAAGGCACTTATTGAACGTTAATCGAAGAGGTATTATACCTTACCAAAAACATAGCTTTTGACGAATACCTTTACTACATGTAGATTGAAAAAGGAGTGGTATTTCCTAAGACGGGATTAATATTTTATTTTGTAAATGATCATTTCGGGCACCAGTTGTGCCCTTCTTCAGTACAGATCCCCCCATCGGGATCTGTACTGAAGAAGGGC
This sequence comes from Microchrysa polita, assembly GCA_949715475.1. NCBI lineage: Eukaryota > Metazoa > Arthropoda > Insecta > Diptera > Stratiomyidae > Microchrysa > Microchrysa polita. The sequence continues at coordinate 86,644,730 of OX454420.1, read as the reverse complement.
ACAACTGGTGCCCGAAATGATCATTTACAAAATAAAATATTAATCCCGTCTTAGGAAATACCACTCCTTCTTTTTCAATCTACATATATTACAGGCGAGGAAAACATCGACACAACTGGAAGTTTTTAACCTTTACTACGTCAAAATGTAAAGTATAGAAAGGTCTCAATTTTGGCCCAAGTGATATTATTTGCATCGGGCCCCCAAAAACCTAGAACCGACCCGGCTTAGGCTGGTGGTGGCTTTCCAGTCACGGTTTCAATGGAGAAGAACCTTCAGAGCGGTGGAAGGGTATCCTATCCTATTTGCGATATATCTGGAGGAGAGTATGCAGTCACCCATGATTACATTAGTGGTGTCATGTCGGTCCCCTGAGGTTTTCACGCAATTAACGGATTCGAATTTTTCCTAAAAACTCTTGCAGAGTAGTATGCAGTAGCAAGCATTTTCCTATAGAGGTTGATAGGGAAATCGGATGAAGTACAGTGGCTTATTTTCCATCGTTTTGTCATAGGAAAAATAAATAAAAATCGCATCTTTCGACGGCTGTAACTTTAGAAACTTGGTAGCTAGAGCCTTGAAATGTATCCCAAATATGGACAGTGCCAAATTTCAAAATCTCGCTAAAGAATTATTATTGGCTATTTTCGATTAACAAACACAGAAGTGCGAATTGGGCAGCTGTAACTTCCGAACGCGGATATGTAGGAACTTCAAACTTGGAGGAAATGTGCGCCAAGTAGGTCTAAAAATTTCGTTCCGTTTCCGAGTTATTAAAAAAATAAGCGATTGGCCAATATAAAAATGTTATTATCTCTCTGAATAATATCGATCGTCCATAGGTCAAACTTTACACCTTAAATCGAATCTTTCGACTGGCTGTAACTTCTGAACCTTGATAGCTACAGCCTTGGAACTTTAAGCAAATGAAATACAGTATTTTATAAGTTTTCTAAATTTCAAAATTGTTCGTTCACAAATTTCCGAGTTATGGACAATTTTTAATTAGAAAACTTAAAATTATAATTTGAGCAGCCGTAACTTCCAAACGCGGATATGTAGGACCATGTAATTCGGAGGTAATCTGAGCGCCAAGTCCAAGTAGCTCGATGCAAGTGTGCCAAATTTCAGAAATATTGGGAAGGGATCCCGATCCATCGAAATTAACTTATTATGTAGTTAATTAGCATAAGGAATGCTCAGTGCTGTACGACAGGTCAAAATGCTGTACTGTACAGCTGTACGTCTGGTCAGCTCAGAGTAATCAGCCCTAAAAATCACTAACTAACGGTAAATTGTGATTAATTTAAAAGATAAACAGGAATTTTCGGTAAAAAACACAAACTTGATTGAGTGGTGGGAATGGGGGTATAAAGGCATAATGAAATATTTAACTCGTTCACCAAAAACAATTTAAAGTTCGTCATAATCAAAATACAGTCTTGACTCGATAATCCGGATCAATAATTGCAAAAAAAGTAAAAGTATTTTTTTGCTTAAAATTAGTCAGTATGAAATCATTTGCCAAACCGTTCCGTAACGAATCACGTTAACAAATTTGTCATTACATACTGAAAATTAAAATAATTTCGGGCACGGCAGGAATTTGGATACACTTCGCTCCCCTCGGGCGAAACTTTTTTTCGGGCGTACCTACGACTTGTATTTAATCCCCCCCCCATTCTTTATCTTCTGTCTTCACAAAAGGTCCGTTGCGTCGGCAAAACAATATTTGTGCGGGGTTTGGTTGAAATAAGTGGGTAAATAAAAATATTTACCTAGAAAATGTTAATTGGGGGATGCGGGAGCATGGCCCCATTGTATGATTCCGATTCATTTTTAGTTGCTTTGATAAAAACACATTAATTCAAGGTTTTGTGAAATTGGCGTAAAAAACTGTTTCTTAGAAGAGCCAAAATGGGGGGTTTGGTTTGTATGGCAGCCCCATGACCCCATACTTATATTACATATGTGTTTTGTCATCCATAGAAATACATTTGTGTGAAATAAGGTTGATTTTGGTGAACTAAAAAAAAGTTTTTCTTAAAAGATCCTTATTTGGGGGGTTCGGTTTGTATGGCAGCCCCATGACCCTATGGTCCGATTTGATCCAATCTTACATGTTTTGTGTCATCAATAGAAATATATTTGTGTGAAATTTGGTTGAAATTGGTACACAAATAAAAAAGTTTTTCTTAGACGAACCTAATTTGGGGAGTTGGATTTGTATGGTAGCCCCATGACCCCATTGTCCGATTTTACCGATTCAAACATACAAACTGCCACGGTTTAAGAGTTCGAAGCCAACAACAACAACAAAATTTTGGAGTTTTTTCGCGGTTTTGACCCTGGCTGTTCCGCAACGTAATTTTGGTGGGAAGCTCCAGATTAGTAATCAGCACCCCAAAAACATAAGAAACAAAAACAACATTTTCTCCACCACATTTTGCAATATGAAATCAAAGCCTAAGACTGAAAACCTTACCAAAAAACTTAAGAATTTTTCGTTTTTAATTTTTTGTAACTGTTCTTATCATAAGAGTTTGAACGTACACTCCTTCTCTTTTGGTAGATAAGTGTGAAAGTTGCGGACGCAACCATTTTGTACAAAATTCGTTAATTATATGGTGCAAAATAATTATAAGTTCAGCGATTTTTCTATGTATCTTTTATGCAAGTAAATTAAACTATTCTTTATTCACATCAACACATTTACGGAAAATATTTGAAAACAAAGCAGAAATGTTTTTACAAAAAGAAACCAAGTCGGCTTCAAAACAAAGTAACAACTCAAATAACTTAACCAGAAACCGTAAATCATAAATAAAAAAATTTACGAACCCAGACCCTAAAAAATATAATAAAAAAACTTTAGAAAACCAGACTATTCGAAGTTGCACTTGGTTTTCAGCATTAAGCTACAGCAGGCAAACCGTTATGTTTAGCGGCAAGAAAAAAATATTAAACTGGTTGATCCTGAAAAATACTTAGGTACCTAGAAAATGTTATTGGGGGATGCGGGAGCATGGCCCCATAGTACGATTCCGACAATGATTGCTGTATCTTATTTATTTATTTATTTATCCACGGACTAGAACCCCTTTTAACAAAAATATTACTATTAAAATTATATCAAAGAAATAAGTGATATTTTTTAAAAAGTGAAACAAATAAAAAAAGACTAATAATTCATTAATTAAACAAATTCAAGTAAATATTAATTACAGGAATTATTTTAGTGAAGATATATCATCCAAAGACCTATGAGTTCCTTGTTTCGTCCTTGCTACTGTCAAAATAGCTGAATATTGTTAATTAATTGACCGGATTTGATAATTCTTTTTACCAACAATCACAAAACTCTTCAGATTTGGTATATAAAAGGAACTTTTCTTATCAAATTATTTTCGATTTGCACTGTGATATGTTTCATTGCAATAGACCCGAAACAATTTCGGTTGAATTTGGTTCAATTTGGACTATGCCGTCAGACTATCTTCAGTAAGTTAATAAGAACCGAGAAATAATCAAGGAAATTAAACTCTTGCCGAATCGGAGTTGTTGTTGTGGTGATGTACTTATCATTTTGTCAAGCCTTTTTTAGTCGTCTCATACTTTCTTAAGAAAAATAAAAGCTGTTCCTTATTTTAAATGGTTATTGTGCATATTATCTAATTCCTCTCAAATTATACGTAGAGCGTCAATTATCCGAGCCAATATCGACAAGGGTGGTTCGGATAAACGAAAGTTCGGTTAATCCAGTTTCCATAGAAAAATTAGAAAATAGCCCAAATGTGAAACTAAGCGACAAACTGAAAATATTTAAAACGACTAGAACTGAACAAAAGTAGAAAATTCGAGGTAATTAAGCGATGCAGATGAGAGATTGCTTCCTTCAAACCCTTGATTTTTCATTTAATTCAATGTCTGTCATATGAAAAGAAGCTGGCTGGCTGGTTCGGTTAATCGAACGTTCGGATAATCGACGTTCGGGTAATCGACGCTCTACTGTACCAAAATGTTAATATTTACTTTATGGCTACAGGGTGTCAAAAAAAGTTTGTATGGGTTTACTCATATTTTTTTGGCCATATATGCATGTGCATGAAAAATCACAGCCACAGACGACTTTCTTTTGATTGCAACTTTTGTATCATTCGCGCCAAAGTGCTTGTAAAAGCCATCAATCTTTATTGCAAAATTTCAACGAAAATCCCGAGCTTGAGCTGCTAGCTTTTAGAAGTCTAGAATGTTATGTAAAATAGTGTGTTTTGACAAAAAGTAGAAATCCCCACACGAATTAAAACCGGGTGGTAATTAAAATATATTTTCTTTTTTTCAATTAAATTAATTTACTAAAACTTTTAAATTTATGAAAAAAACAGACGTTAAAAGCTATGTTATGTAAGAACAATTTTTGTAGACCACTCTATTTGGCCTAACACTTTAACCAATGTCGAAAATGCAGTGTCATTAGAGCGAAACTACAAGTTTACTTTAGTGGCATTTATGAAAGCAACGCTACATTTTCGCTTACTCTTCATTGTCAGATTTGATTGCACAACGTAAAATTTGTGCAAAATTCAATTTAAGTCATAGCCTAGATCAATTTTTCAAATTGTAAATGAAACGATAATGAACCGGCAAAATACCGTGGTGAATTTTTAATTTTAGCTTTAATCATTGCTTCAAAGGCGTTTTACGTCATAAATCGTCTTAAAAATAACTAAAAAGATAATTTCTTCCTTGTCCGAATGCATTTTCAAGATGAAAATGGGTCGATTCGGTAGCATATTCTCCGTCAAGCGTGGTGAGTTTCGCAAACGTCAAATCAATTCATTGTTATTGAAATACATATGTTCACTATTATCAGCTTTTATTTTGTATGTCCTTTATTCCTCTATAATTTGATCCACGTTTCGCCTTACAATTACCGGCATCTTCAGGATTCTGAAATTTTTCAAATTTCTGTATAAGTAGGTATGCAATACAACTTTATCTTCTTGCTCTGCTTACAATACTAGTTTGTATGATAAATAATTATACAAACTAGTATTGTAAGCAGAGCAAGAAGATAAAGTTGTATTGCATACCTACTTATACAGAAATTTGAAAAATTTCAGAATCCTGAAGATGCCGGTAATTGTAAGGCGAAACGTTGATCAAATTATAGAGGAATAAAGGACATACAAAATAAAAGCTGATAATAGTGAACATATTTCAATAACAATAGAAACGGAATCAGTGAAAAATAGTACATACAAAAAATCAATTCACTGTCCACGTCGAGTTCATCCTGGAAATTATCTAATGACCGGGGAATCGAAAAATAATACATACGAGACTGAGTTCTAATCGTGCGAATAGCACGATGAGTGGTATACCCTATACCCAGGTACAGACCTAGAAGGCACTCAAAACCCAAAAATTCAATTTCATCTTTTTTTGTAGGGAAGAGAGGGGTAGATGGTTCCGACCTGGCACATATTATATGAAGGCATCCAACAGCTACCGTTTGATACTTATAAGAAGTTTTTCGCGACATTCTAGCAAAAGATATGGCTGAATATAACTTTGTAGGGGAGGTAGGGGTAAGGGTAGTCGGACGTTCTCCACTTTCCACCAACTTCAAGAATATGTCACAATTAGGCATTCATGAAAATTTCAGGTATTCTGTTGAAAAATATGGGCGAATTAAACTATCACGGAGGGGTCATTTGTATGGGAGGTAGGGGAACCCTTGGTCCGATTTGGCCCATTTTCAATACCATCCAAGCTTCTATCAAAGCAATCATCTGACCCAAATTTCAAAACGCTAGCTTCATTATTTCGGGAGTTATCGTGCGAACTGACAGACACACGGACGGACAGACAGACAGACAGACAGACGGACATGGCTTATTCGAATCAGGGACCGACCCTGATCATTTATATATATACTTTGCCATACCTTCGGTGGCTCCTTTGAGGTGTTACATAAATCGTCGTAACAAAAACAATATACCCTATACCATCTTATGGGTATAGGGTATAAAAATGGCAGAGATAAATTTTGAAACCATTCTCGGATTTTAGTTTATGGAATTCCCCAGCATTTGCGATATGTTCCACGATAGTAAGTATCTAGCCCTTTAGATGATAGAGTAACCAAGCAAAATATGGCATAACTGGGCAAAATAAACCAAAATTGAATTCAATGTAAATGGAAAAGCTTTCTGAAAATTGTTTGCGTCTTCTCTATACGATAAGACTAACCATTAGATAAAAGTTATGAGAAACCGGGGCTATATCTAATAAAATGACATTTCTAACAAGAACAAATATATTCCAATCTAACTAATTACCTGTTAAAGAGTTTCTGAAAAAAATGCATTTATTGAATTATATTGTGGGTGGTTTCGAGTAAAACACCGCACATCATTTTAAAACTTTATTTTCATAGAATCCAATATCTTATTATGTACTTTACATCACAGGTTACACTGTATTTTTCCGTATTTTAAACTCACTAGGCTCGCGTAGACTGGGGGCCGGATGGTTTCTACCACGTCGCGCGGTGATGGTTACTAACTCTCTTTTTCTTGTCGTCGGTACATGTGTCGGCCTAGCCGGCCGGTGTTGCCGCCACATCAGCCCCCCCTGAGACGGCGACTGTAGAGCGTCGTCGATGAGTAATCGGAGTACCGACGATGGTGGTGGTATTGCCGCCGGCCTAGTTAGCTGTCGGCATAGCTTGCTGCTGGTGTTGGAGATGCCGTTGATGTAGTTTGCTGTCGGTATAGCTTGCTGACGGTGTGTTGGAGATGCCGCTGATTTGTTTTACTGGCGGTGTGTTTGGCTTGCCGCTGGTCTCGATGCTGAGGCCCCCTTGTGGAAGTTGCAAGGGGGCTTGCATTTTTGTGCGTCTGCACCGTGCTTAAAATGCCACCAGCAGTTTTCGAATACCCGCTTGGGGGCGCCTGGTTGCTGCTGGTTGCGCGGGTCCGTTTGCATGGTCCTTAGCTGTTGTCGGAGCTCGCGCACCTCGTCCTCTAGTTCATCTATCCGTTGTTGAGCTTCTGTGTTGAAGATCCTCATGATCTCGGCTTTCGTGGTTGCTGGTTGCCACTGATGTGGTGGTTCAAATTCCTGTAGCGGCGGGGGCTGCTTTTCTGCTTCGGCTGCTACGTGGTCGGCAATGTCCCCCAGTGTCTGTACGTCGACCCGGGTGAATTTACTAGCTGCTACCCTCACGTGTTTTGGCAGCTTGTTGAGCCATGTCTCGCGTATCCATTCATGGTCCTCGGTAAGTGGTGCGGCAATGGCTTGAATTTGCCGGAGGATTGCCGACGGCGTTTTATTTTCGCCACTCACCTCGTCCACTTTCTCCATTAATGCCTGGCGTGCTGCTTGTTGGCACGCTGAAACGGTTTGCGCCTTGAGTGCCGCGTATTGAGCGCCTGGCTTTGGCGGTTTTCCTTGCAATGTCTTAATCTTTGCTGCGACCTGGGTTGGCAGGTGTCCGATGACCGTTGCGTACTTCATTCGGTCTGAAATTACTCCGGCGGCCTCAAACGTCATTTCTGCCTGCCAAAACCAAACCTCGGCGTGGTCGTGGTTGAATGGTGGCAACTTCATAGCTCGGGTGCGTGGCTCGTTAGGGACGATAGTGGTGTTGGGGCTGCCCTCTTCGCTGTCTGAGGAGGGCACTTCATCTGCTGGCACTGCGTTTGCCATTTTTGGTTTGCGCGCGGTGCACTCGCGAATTTTTGTTTTAATGTTTTTCTCGTCTGTACTCTTCACTTTTTTTCCACGCACTCCTTCTTTTTACGAATCTACGCACTGTTTACTTGTCCTTTTTTCACGCCACTTTTATGTCTTTTTATTTCTCACGCACCCGTTTTTCTTTGTGTATATGCACTGTCTTCTCGTTTGTTTTTTCGCGCACCACTTCTTTTCTGTTTGTTTATCACGCACTCGTTTTTCTTTATGTATCTGTCCTATTATTTTTGTATGTACTTATACGCACTGTTGTCGTCGGCTGCTTTGCTACGATTGTTTCTCGCTTGGTTACGCGGCGGTGTGATATGCACCGGGCGTGCGCATGTTATTGTTGCTTGCATGCGTCTCGCGAGCGTTTTTGGCTTGTGCCGGCTTGTTCGTGTGTGCTATGCTTGCAGACGTTCCGGGCACCGCACTCTTCTCCCTGTCCTTGTTGTCGTATGGTGTTTTGGCGTTTCGGTCTGCTTGTGTTTGCGTGAAATATCTGGACTGGTGTCTGGTGGCTGGTTGGCTTGTGCGTACTCTTCTTCCATGTGGGCTGCTTTGAGTCGGTCGATAGTGATGTGCTTCTCTTTTCCGTTGATTGACACTTTGTATGTTTTCGGGTATCGTTTGATTACTTCGAATGGGCCGTCGTAAGGTTGCTGCAATGGGGCCTGTACAGTGTCGTTTCGAATGAACACATACTTGCATGTTGACAATTCCTTTTGGATGTATGGCCTTTCGGTTATGTGGTGAGATGTTGGCCTTGGTCGCATTTTCGTCATCGCATCGCGTAATTCGCGACAGAATTCGGTTTCGTTGCAGCTTGGTTTCGGCTCTGTGAAGAATTCTGCCGGCAGGCGCAAACTTTTCCCGTAGACAAGGTCGGCTGGTGTTGCTTTGACGTCTTCTTTGAATGTTGACCTTAGTCCCAACATAACTAGTGGGAGTTCCTTTGACCAATTTGGGTTTTGCTTACATTTCAGTGATGCTTTCAGGACACGGTGAAAACGTTCGATGATTCCATTTGCCTGTGGGTGGTAAGCCGTCGTTCTCAGGTGCTGTATTCCCAGTTGTTGGTTCATTTGTCTGAAGAGTTCGCTTTCGAATTGTCGACCTTGGTCGGTCGAAATTTTTGATGGTACGCCGAAACGGGATATCCAGTTGTTGATGATGGCTGTTGATACCGTTTCGGCAGATATGTCTCTCGTTGGAATGGCTTCGGGCCAGCGAGTGAACCGATCTATGATCGTTACCAGATATCGATATTCGTTAGACGGTGGCAGTGGCCCCACGATATCTATGTTTAGGTGGTCAAAACGAGAATCTGTTGGCGCGTATTGTGCCAATGGCGCTTTGTTGTGTCGGTGAACCTTGGATTTCTGGCATGCGATGCATTGTTTCGACCATTGGGTGATGTCGTGTCTCATGCCTGGCCAGATGAATTTTTCGCCGATGAGTTTATTCGTGGCCCGTGTACCGGGGTGTGACAGGTTGTGCATAACTTGAAAGATGAGTCTTCGATGTGTTTTTGTGATGAATGGCCTTGCTTTGTTGCCGATGACCTGACAATATAGCGTTTTTGTGGAGTTGGGAATCGGTAGTTTTGTGAGTGTGATGCTGTGCTTAGACTTCCCTTCGATGATCTCCTTGATTTCACCGTCCGATTCCTGTTCCCTGGCTATTTCGTTGTAGTCGATAGATTGTTGTTGGATTCCCTCGATGCGCGACAAGAAATCTGGGACGACGTTGTCCTTTCCTTCTACGTGACGAATGTCAGTCGTAAATTGGCTGATGTAGTGTAGTTGTCTAAGATGTTGGGGCGTTGCTTTTTCGGCTTTCTGTGTGAATGCATGTATCAGCGGTTTATGATCCGTGTAAACCGTGCACATTCGCCCCTCGATGTCGTGTGCGAAATGTCTTACGCTCTGGTAGATCGCTAGTAGCTCTCGCGAGTATGCGCTCCAATTTTTCTGCGCGTTGTTTAGCTTTTTCGAGTAGAACCCGAGCGGTTGTAGCGTGTCGTTTGCCGTTTGGTGTAGCACGCCGCCTACGCTTGTGTTTGATGCGTCGACTGATAGCACCAAGTGAGCGTTTTCCCGTGGATGAGCGAGTAGTGCCGCGTCTGAGAGCTGTTTTTTGAACGTTTCAAATGCTTTTTTTCCTTCTTCTGTCCATTGAATCTCTCGCTTGTCGTTTTTAATGTTTCCGGGAATCAGCTGCTGCAATACGTCTTGGGTTTCTGCTGCTCCTCGGATGAAACGTCGGTAGAAATTTATCATGGCGATGAACCGTCGTAAGTCCTTGGCGATTTTTGGCTGCTTGAAGGACATTATGGCCTCTACCTTGTCTGGCAGTGGTGAAATTCCGTCGGGTGAGACGATGTGTCCGAGGAATTTCACTGACTTTTGACCGAACTTGCACTTGTCCAAGTTGATTGTCATTCCGTGTTGTTTGAGCCGGCTGAATACGGTACGCAGGTGTTTTTCATGCTCTTCTTCGTTGCAGGATGCAATGCAGATATCATCGAGGTAAGGCACAACGAAATCGAGTCCGCGCAGCACGCTGTCGATGTGCCGTTGAAATGTTTGTCCGGCGTTGCACAGTCCGAACGTCATGTACACGAATTCGAACAACCCGAACGGTGTGATGATTGCCGTTTTCGGAATGTCGCTCGGGTTGACTGGGATTTGGTGGTAGGCTTTCTCCAAATCGATCGTCGAGAAAATCTTCTTCCCGGCGAGTACGTTATGGAACGTTTGGATGTTCGGTATCGGGTATCTATCTTTTCGTGTCACCGCATTTAGAGCACGGTAGTCGCCACAGGGGCGCCACGTTTTCCCGTCGTTTTTCGGGGCCATATGCAAAGGTGATGCCCACTGGCTTTTCGACGGGCGGCAAATTCCTTTCTTCATCAGGTATTCGAACTCTTCTTTGGCTATCTTCAGTTTCTCCGGTGACAGTCGTCTGGCTTTAGCGAAAACTGGCGGTCCGTTTGTGATGATGTGGTGAAATGTACCAGCTGCCGGGATGACTCTGTTGTCCGGCGTTGATAAAATTTCCTGGTACTCCCCTAGTAGCTGGTTGTACTGGTCGCTCTTGTCTCCGATGACTTTGATAGATGGCTTGTTAGAGATCCTTGTTTCGCTTGCTCGTCGGGTTTGAGTTGTTGTGTCGAGTAGTAGTTTGTTTGCTACATCGACAACTAACTTGTAGTGGCTCAGGAAATCGGCGCCAATGATGGGAGTTTCCACGTCTGCTATGCTGAATGTCCACTCAAAATTGCGGCTTAGCCCGAGGTTGACTTCCATGGACTTTCTGCCGTAGGTTTGAATCGGTGAGCCGTTTGCAGCGTAGAGTTTCGCTGTGGTAGGCTTTAGTTTTGCTAGTTCGATTTTGATGGGTGGTATGACAGAAATGTCTGCCCCCGTGTCTATCAGGAATGTTTTTGCTATTGCTGGGTCTCGTATGAAAAGTCGGAGAGCTTTGTACGGGACGAGCCAATTCCCTCCGATGTTGGCCCGCCGTGTTAGTTTTCCGGACGTAAGCTGGGTTGCCGTGCCGTGTGGAAATTGCACGGTTGCTTACATTTTTTCGCCTGTGCTCCGAATTTGAAATGCCACCAACACGTATCGAATTTTTGTCGTGGTGTTGCGGCCGTTTTTTCTCGCTGGAATCGTGGTGGTGTGCTGCTCCTCCGGACACTGAGTCTGTCTCTGTCACTCGGACGAGCGCGAATGATGCCATTTTGAAGTTGGTCTAGTATTTGCCGGACTTGTGTACGCATTGTTCGCACTTCCGCGTGTAATGATGCGGTGGTGGCCGGTTGTTCGAGCGTATGTGTGTGTGGTTTGATCGCGCTGACCACTTTTCCGAACAGTTGTTCCCATATGCGGTCGGCCATTTTTGCTTTCTCGCTCAGAGTTGAACTTTCTCCCGACACCAGCACTATTCGCACCTGCTCTGGTAAGTTTTGCTGCCAGAGTACTTCCAATAGATCCTCGGTAATCGGTGTGCGAGTGGCCTCTGCTCGCATCTGCGCTAAGAGCTGAGATGGCTTTTGATCGCCCAACTGTACTCCGCTCAGAAGTTTTGATATCTTGGTGTTCGTGCTATCAGCGAACTCTTCCGTGACGCGTTTTTTCAAGGTGGAGTACATTTCTCCGGCGGCCGGCGGGTTTGATTGCAAATCCACGAGCTTGCACATTACTTTTGTTGGGAGTTGGCCGATAACTGTGTTGTATTTTCTTTTGTCGGCCGTGATGCTATCTGCCTCGAACGCGGCCTCCACCTGCCAGAACCAAACTTCCGTATGCTCTGGTGTAAATTGTGGTAGTCTAATTTTTCCTAGTGCACTAACACTGTCCGTTTCACTGGCCGGTAATGTTAATCTCGACACGACGTCTTTTAGGACCGCGGATGATATCGGCTGTTTCGGGGTTTCTTCACCGTCCGCCATATTGGTGCACTGTTTTTTATTTCACTATCACCAACGTATTGTTCCGCGAAAATTTCGTTTTCGGTAAAATTGTCCCGTTGTTCGGGTGGATTGTCCGAATGATTTTTCGCGGAATGAATTTCTTTCCCGGAGAGTATTATGCCGAAATGCGCACGGTTTACAAATTATATGTCACTATATCTGGTGATAGTTTATTATGTCACTATTTATGGTGATGGTTAATTGTGTTCGCCGCTTGCTGTCCTTCGGGAAACCGCGGACACTGGGTGGCGAATGCGTAACTGTTTATTTACCGCGTGCGCGTTCGTTTTAGCAAGTCTACTTCGAGACTTTTTCGATCGGGGTCACCAGTTGTGGGTGGTTTCGAGTAAAACACCGCACATCATTTTAAAACTTTATTTTCATAGAATCCAATATCTTATTATGTACTTTACATCACAGGTTACACTGTATTTTTCCGTATTTTAAACTCACTAGGCTCGCGTAGACTGGGGGCCGGATGGTTTCTACCACGTCGCGCGGTGATGGTTACTAACTCTCTTTTTCTTGTCGTCGGTACATGTGTCGGCCTAGCCGGCCGGTGTTGCCGCCACAATATAATGTTGCTTAATCTCAACAAAAAAGAAACCTACACATATACATATGCACTTCATTCACCATAATACTTTATTGTAGAGTAAATACCCGAAACGAATTTCCTTCCTCAATTTGCTGGCACTTTTTATATGCATGTACATATATTTGCCAAAAAAAAAACGAATCGTACAAAACTGAATTGTATGTTTAATGTCGTAGATATCATTTGCGCGACTTGATTTGATTTATTCGACTTGTTTTTTCGTCGTTTTCTTCTTCTTTTTTTGGTGCTAAATTGAATGCCAGTTTTTTTCATCAAAAATGAATTAAGTGATTTAGTACCTGCTAACGAAGGCAAATTAACTCTTCATCAATCAATTTGTCATGAATACGTACAAATAAAGCGTGAATTCCATACAGTTTAAGATTCATTCTTTTTTTGTGTATAACGGATATTTTGTGTTGAGGTTTTATTGGAACAAATCAGCAAAACAGTTTTTTTTCGCATAAACTGTGTACTCAGAAATTTTGAAAGGTGGCTTAGAGTTCTAGCTAAAAATTCTTGATTTTAGTTCAGGTGTAACATACAGCCGCTCGTAACAATGGAAACGGATCCTTGATCAATGATCAACTGATCACTTATTATGATTAGTCATTGGGTGAATTCAGATTGTAAGACGAAACCGGACGGGTAAACTTGGTTCTTGTCTTGTAAGTTTACCCGTCCGGTTTCGTCTTACAATGTGAATTCATCCATTCATGTGTGTTGTCACGAAATATTACAAATTCGATAAAGCTTAAATTAAATTAATTTTTAAAGTTTTTTGTACTTGCATTTTTTTCATTTAAACTTTTGTGTGCACATTCAACTATTAGATATGACATGATCTTAAAAAATATCCTTGAAATTTATGACTAAAAATTTGCAAGATAACAATCGTCCATTTGATAAAATACAAAACAGAAGCTGTATCAGAGGAATTATCCAAATAGGCCACATGATGGATATGTAAACAATATTTTTTGGCGCTCCGAATAAAACGGTATGCTTTGTGCTAAGTGCGTGTGTTGTGTTGACACAATATGCTCAAGTGTATGTCAAGATATTATACATAAGATAAGATAAATATATATTGTGTTATGAGAATTCATTAACATAAGAATAGAGAAATATTATTTTATTTTAACTCCTGAATTTTGGGTTTCTATTCTCTTTAGATTTAAATTGATACTATGATTCGCACTTGATTCAACGAATAAAAGTTTTATTTTTTTTTGACAAATACAGTAGAGCGTCGATTATCCGAACTAATGTTGACAAAGGTGGTTCGGATAAACGAAAGTTTGGTTAATCGAGCTTCCATAGAAAAATTAGAAAATAGCCCAAATGTGAAATTACGCGACAAACTGAAAACGTGTAAAACGACTAGAACTGAACAAAAATAAAAAAATCGAGTTAATTGGGCGATGCAGATGAGAGGTAGCTTCCGTCAGACCCTTGATTTTTCATTTTATTCGATGTCTTGCACCAGAAAAGAAGCTGAGTGCCCGGTTCGGTTAATCGAGTGTTCGGATAATCGACGCTCTACTGTACCTTTTTTATTTTTGAAGTAAATTTATTTATTTTTTCTGTTAATTGTGTTAAAATCTTAGTAAGTTTGTAAGTTTTCCTCTACAATTAATTTATTATTACATTTCATTAAAGAATTTATCCGAGGTTTTTCGCTTATTAGACTAGTATCTGCACATTACACAGATTTTCTGTTATCATTCGAAAATTTTCCCCGATGTTATCTTTAATTTGATATCATTCACAATTTTTTTTTAGTAAGACACAATTATGATTTAGCTTTGAGGTAAAGAAATTTATCAGCCAAGGTTGTTTACGAGTCCTAACAAATAATGAGATGCTCTGTGTTTAGCTTTTATACTCGTTGGCATATGTAGTACATTGTATAAAAGATACTCGCGAAGATCTTCAAAAAAATTATATGAATGTAGTACACACTCATATATGAATGTAGAAGGTGGTGTGCGGATATATTTTAATATTTACATTTTTGTAGTTCGGTCGTCATCGTCTGTATTGTTTAACTGTTTTTTTGTTGTTGTTGGTTTTTTCGGTGCTTTTCTTGAGTGACGACCTCAGATTTGCACATGTTTCTTTCTGAAAATGAGTTCAACAATATTTGGAGTGGCTCTTGTTGAATGATGTACAGTGTACATACTCGTATGCGTGATTGTACTTTTATATTTTCAGTGGATTTGCTTTTGTTTGTGTTTGTATAAATGCCGTCAATTTTCAGAAGCTATATCTGAGGTCAGGCAATAATAAAAGTTGATGCTTTTTTACTCTGTATTCCGGCCGAGAAGAGAGTTATCAAAGTTCAAAATGATTTCTAATCGAATCTTATAATTTACCTACCATTTTGATAGAAATAAAAATAGAGAAAATATCGAAATTTGTCTAAACCAATTTGTATGAAATCATAAAATCCGTATGCCTACCTGCCTGTTCTAGTGATGAGCCTTCTTATTTTTTTGGTCTAAAAATTGTCTTATCAACCTTTTCAGTATTCACAACTGAATGCCGGACACCCTGTAAATGTATACGATTAGAAAATAATCTTATTATTATAATCTAAGGTGACCAGAATCTCGAAGGGACAATGCTGTACACATATTTGCGGAACTCGGATTTCAGGCAAATCCTCAGCCATACTCATACATGCATTTTGGCCGAGATTTCTTTAGCTGATAGTGGCTTTCGAGGTTGTTTCATTGCGGAGTGGAGTCCGTGGAGAACCTCCACAGCGGTGGAAGGGTGGCTTATTCTGGTTGCAATATTTCTGGAGAAGAGTATGCGTTTTGTGATAGAAAAAAAAAAAAAATGAAATCGTATCTTTCGCCGGCTTTAACTTTAGAACTTTGTTAGCTAAAGCCTTGAGATTTTCACCAAATATGGACCGAGGGATGTTGTACAAGTCTACCAAATTCCAAAATCCCGCTCAAGAATTTTCAAGCTGTGGACAATTATCGATTAAAAACAGAAAAGTGACATATGGGCAACTTCCCAGCGCGGATAGTTATGACCAGCGCCCGCTCTAAGAGGGACAAGCCGGGCGGTCGCCCTGGCGGCATTTTGATCGGCACTTCATACAAATAAAACTACAAGAAATCTGAAAATGAAACTTTATAATTTCCAGGATTAAATCAACGAAGAAAGCTGATATCAACGTGTTAGACTCAGTGCTGTAGTGTGGTGGCCCAAATTCATCCCTAAGCGTTGCACTTTTCAGATATTTACGTCAACATTCATTTACCAATAGACATCCAGGTTAAAAGCAGCTGTTATGCTGATTATTTTGTTTTTTTAAAGTTCAGAATTTTTTTTCGTAAGCCAAACAAAGCACCCGAAGGAAGCCACTATGTTATTATGTTATTGTCCTGTATAGCCTTAACTCATCCCAAAGAAACTCAGCCCAGCAAACTAGATAAATTTTCAAGAAACGGGAGTTTGAGCTGGCATGTTTAGTCATCTCTCAGTTTCATCTCATTCAGAAGAAACCCGTACAATTACCAATGATAGGATGCTACGGACTGAGTATTTCGTAGGCAGAATATATTCTTCCACTAACGAACTAGTAGTAGCAAATTCTTAAGGACACCAGAACCAACATGTCCTCTCAATTTGTTGATTGGATGTTTAATGTTGTAAACCCCTCGGAAATTTCTTGGAGAATTTCATCCTAAATTGGTGTTCTGAATCTGCAACTGAAAAATAATGATCCTTTCCTAGAAAAAGGTTTTTTTTCAAACTTGAAAAATTTCTCCTGATACATTTGTACTAATTAGCAGATGGTAAGCATCAAGAAAGCATATCAGAGCATTAGACTTCAGCTCATGGGCGTAGCCAGGATTTCGCTAAGAAGTGGAGGAGGGAGGGAGGACAATACTGATTAAGTCTTAAGTTGCCAATCACAAAAATAGCGACAGCAAAAGTGTTAAAAATTTTAAGAAAATACAATTGAGAATGACCTTTTTCACCTTTAACGATAAATGGTAACGGAACGTTTTACTCCTGATTACCTTCACCTCGGAAGGATAAAAGGATATTAAATAATGATACGTGGACGTCGGTTTTGGCCTGAAAGTACGAGCATAAATTTTGTCTTCGTGATTACAGTCGTGTTTAAAGCGTTGCAATTCTTGCTTAATGAAATGAAGTCAATGCATCCCTTGAATCCTTTCAAAACAAAAAAAAAATCTTATATGCGGCAAATTGATGTCTTGCCCGGGGTGGCATAAGTGCTAAAGCGGGCGCTGGCCTTCAGGAAATGTGCGCCAAGTAGCTCTACAAGTGTGCACAATTTCAGAAATTCCAGTCGATTCCCGAGTTATCGAAAATGAACGATCGAAGTGTTATTATCTCGCTAAATATCGTTCGTTCATGTGTAAAACTTTACACCTTGAATCGCATTTTTCGATGGCTGTAACTGCTGGACCTTGAAACTGTTACGAAATGTGTTCGGTGCTATTCAAGTTTTCTAAATTTCAAAATTTTTTCCCCCCCTACGAATTTCCAAGTGATAAACAATTTTCAATTAGAAACCTCAAAATTGCAATTTGGGCATCCGTAACTTCCGAACGCAGATACATAGGTATAATCGTTTATTTTGGAGGAAATGTGAGCGCCAAGAGGAACAGGTATGAAACCTTAAACCTTACACCTTAAAAGCAGACAAGACTGATCACAGGCCTCACCGAAGATATTTTTATCTAGTGAATTAGACTTTATTGTGTGGCATGGGAAATGCTGTACATCTCTTAATGCTGTACGGTAGGTCAAAATGCTGCACTGTACAGCAAAATGCTGTACGTCTGGTCAGCTTATAACCACTCTTTGAAATTTTTTTGATTGAAGATCATTAATTTTATTTTACTTTTACACAAATCAAATAATTGATTTTCCATGGCGTACATAGCTTTTCAGAGGAAGGGGAGGAGCCTAGATCATTTTTTCCGCACATGGAAAATATATTGAATGAAATTGTGTGCAGCCCTTCTGATCTGGGTATTTTTTCAACATTCCGAATTTCAGGAAAAACGGCTTATGCCTGGGAAATTACATTTTGTCGGACTGCATTTGTCAGTACTGACATTTCTCGTTTTCCCAGGGCCTAGATCAGTAGTTTCCAACCCGCAAATGTCTGCGGACAAGTTTGTCTGAAAGCGAATTGCTACGGACCACCGTTACGAGGATAGATTGAAAAGAACGGAATTTCAGAATGATTTTCTTGCCGATGCAGGTTTTTGCTAGTACATATTTTTTTAGTGAAATACAATTTTAGATCTATATTTTCCAACATTTTCAGACCTTCGCCATTACACGATCTCGAGTATAACGCAGTCGCATGAAATCCGAATAGCACGGGATGGTACAATTCAACCAAGTACAGTATAACCTACCTAAGTTGACCACTCTATAAATTGACCATCTTTTTTCCGCCCTTGTACCTTGAACATAATGTTAAATCAGTCTCCGTAAGTTGACCACACCTCTATCTTGACCAATAATTGTCCACCCTTGGGTATGGTCACTGTATGTCAAAGTGCGCCGAATAAATGAATAGACCCAAGGGTACGAGTATAGGCAAGATTTTGCTATATAGCGAAAAGATTTGCCCATCGAAGAACTAAATGATTGAGTAGAATCCAGGGTCCCAGCTTCAAATGACAAAACAACTGCTGATTTCTGGTTGCGCTAATAAAAAAAGGAGGCCAGTTTTGATACACAAACAGTTATTAATTCACTGAGCAGCCGGTTGAATTTTTTATGTTTACGAAACGAATTTGAAATTTTCGCAAATGGCGTTTTTATGAGACCCGATATAGAGCTTTTTCGGCGTACATTTTTCTACAAAGTTGAAAGTCCAAGCTTTGGAAGTTGGAGATGCCCGAAGATCCCACGAAAAGTGCAAATTTGGACCGCTCGCAGATGCACTTACCGCGTAAGTTCGTTGTCGATTTCAACAACTTTGGATGACTTAGTCTGATCGATTTGACGCTAAAACACTGCTCAACGAACTAACTTATATGATATTCACACATGGCTGCAAAATCTAGGTTTGATTATGAAATCTCGAATCCAGTTGACACTATGATCGTTATGTTGTTTCACGACTTGGCACTACAGTGAAGTCCGTCTAAATTGTCCCACTAAATTTTTGTTATACGACTGAAACGCTTACTCATATTGCTTTGTGTTCCAATAAAGAAGAAGGAGTAAAATCTAACTTATAAAAATATCTGTCACTGATTTATGTTCGTCCGAGAGTGAAGTGAAATTTCACTTACATACACTCAGAAAAAGGACCCCGTAAACTTAAAAGTTTTTGTACCATTATTTTAATTAGACGGAAATTTACCAGATTTCTTCACAAAAGTAAACAGATGCAATAATTAATATAACTGGAAGAATCCTATTGAGATATTTCGTATGGAATGAAATGTGTCCCGTAAATCCAATGGGACATCAGATTACTTTTTAATTAGTTTGTCCCATTAAATTAACAAGATCTAATATGATTAACTAATAATAGGATGGATCCCATTTATTTTATATACGTCCTATTTCATTAATGGGATATGCCTTTTAATTGAATTTCAAGCATATATAGACGTATTTTCCAAAAGAACCAACATCATGCTCCGTAGCCGAGATCGTTCGGTTGCCTCCACGTGACTTTGTAAGTTTTAAAGAGTACTAGCCGATCGGATGTTCAATACTCGTCCTGGCCATATATCGTGATTCTTAACAAAATCCACAATGACGTAGCGTGGATGGTATAATAATATGGGATAAATATATAAAAATATGCTTCGATCAGATTACGAGTGAAACGTTTTTTTTTATTACATAGGATTGATCCTATTAATTCAATAAGATATATCCTATTGGAAATTAACTAGACCATGTGTTTTTTTTTAAAGAAGTCAACTATTGAAACAAACGGGTATTTAGCAAGTGAAAGTAATGGTTGCTATATTTTTAAAGTAACCAGATTTTTCCTATTGACTAAAAATAATGGGACAAAATGATTGGTTTAGTGGGATTTCCCATTGAAATTTTTCTGAGTGTATGTGTACAAAACCATGGACAGGGCAGAATTTGGATTAGACGACATCTACTGTAGTCTTTACCACACACACCACACACCAAGATTTTGTAGAGATTTTGGATAAGATCTCGTTAGCAAATCTTGAAGATTTTAGTCTAGATTTTGTTTTACATTTGGAAGTCTGTAGAGAGCTTAAAAGGCAATTGGACGCAAAATCTAGGTAGATTATGAAATCTCGGATGCTGTTCACGCTATGGTCGTAATCTTGTTCCACTACTTGACAGTACAGTAGAGTCCGTCTAAATCAGTGGTTCCCAACTCAGAAACGTCTGCGGACCACTTAGCCTGAAAATGGATCTCGACGGACCACCATTCAATAATGAAACGTACTTGGTGCTTAAATCTGAAAATTAGGATCAGCCTCCCTATCTTGGAATGCGCAGTCTACAGGTCCCGACGAAACTGATTGTCATTGGGCTTGAATTTTTATACTAAAACCATCTTATAGGAAGCACAATTTTTAAAATTTCCCATGTTAGCCAGATTAAGACAAGGGAGAAAAACTGTTTTGTTTGCATACACATTTGCCCAACCACCTGACATTTTTCTCGCACAGGTCTCTTCTGGTCTCGAGGAGCTAACTTCAATTAAAAGTTATCCAGGAAACGGTATAGCTCGGTCTTTAGACTCGGATTTGTGACAATGTTTTTTGTAAGAAGTCTCCAGAGTCTACCCGCGGACCAAAGGGTCTCTCACGGACCACCCCCGGACCGCGGACCACCTGTTGGGAAACAGTGGTCTAAATTGCAACTTCGACAATTTCATGCACGACTGAAACTGCTATTTATTATTAATTTGCTACAACAAAAAGTTTAATCTACTTATAGAAACCTATGTCAATGACTTATGTTCGGAAAAAAGTGAAAATCTTGAAGATTTTAGCCTAGATTCTGTAAAATCTTCTGAAGTTTGTAGTTAATTTGGTGAAGCTACACTGGAAATCAAATGTTGCATTTCAAATGGCGGTTTAATGTCAGACGTCTAGTTTTTGTAAAAGTTTTTAGAATCTAGAGCTGTATCCAGACTGTCTGCCAAATGGCAGCTCACGTCTACACTGACTGCCATTTGGTTTACCGTCCAGATTTGGTATTCAATATAGCAACTCAATCATATATCAGCTGACGCTTTGACAACCGCCTGTCGAGCTCACAAGGGGCAATTTTGCAACTTTTGTTTGTTTTTTTTTTGTGAAATTGTATAATTCTTGAATTGCCGAATAATAACTTGAACGCGCAGATTCCGATTTTATTAATTAAATTAAAAAAAAATCATCTATAAAATGAAAGTTTGGTTTTATGATTTTCAGACTCCATTTGGTAGCTAGTGTAGATGCTAAGTAGCTGTCAAATGGCAGCTTACGATGCCAGTTTTTTTAACGAGCTGCCATTTGGGAGGCAATGTAGATACCGTTTAAGGAGGTTTTTACACCTGGAGCGTAAATTAAAATGAAACGGCAATGAACCGGCAAAATACCGTGGTGAATTTTAGGTCCTAAAATTAAAGACATTTTACGCTTTACATTAATATTATGTAATAACTAAAAAATTAATTTCTCCCTTGCCCGATTGTATTTATACCCTATACCCATAAGATGTTATAGGGCAAATTGTTTTTGTTACGCCGATATTATGTAACACCTCAAAGGAGCCACCGGGGGTATGGCACACATGGGTATAGGGTATACACTCATCGTGCTATTCGCACGATTAGAGCTCGGTCTCGTTTCAAGTTGAACATGAGTCGATACGGTAGCATATTCTCCGTCAACCGTGGTGAGTTTCGAAAATATCAGACCGATTCACTGTCCACGACGAGTTCAACGTGGAAATTATCCAATGACCGCTGAATCGAAAAAATAAGACCTACATAAAATGGCAGAGAAATATTGTGGAACCATTTTCGCATTGTAGTTTATGGAACTCCCAAGCATTTGCGACTTATTCCACGATAGTAAGTACGCATTTTCATGGAGAAAAGCAGCACAGTACAAAAAAAATAAATTTTTTATTTCGCCCTAGGTCTATCCAATTCTTAAGAAAGGATCGATACTGGAAGACTGTAATTTCTAGGAGCAAATATGTTATCCTATTGGTAAATGGCGAAATGTTAAGTTGACCTTGATTTTGTAGGCTTTTTTTGAAACTAAGTGCATTAAAACCGGATAAGTGCTTGAAAGCGATTGAATCCTAGACTTCGGTTATATGCTTCGAATTATTCCTAGCAGAATAGAGTTCTGGCAGACATATTATTATTATTTACCAGAAGTGGACAAACGAAAAGCACCAAATTTGCAAACTTAGTCAAAAAATCAAACACAAATATTTTGTCTTTGAATTTTTAAAGTCCATTTCCACTATTTGAACTACACTTACGGTCAAAAGTATCGACTCAACCTAAAAGCGCGTGGATTTGTACGTGTTTTTCGAAAAGTATAGCAGTTATCCATAAAAATCGTATGTCATCGAGAAGCTTAAGGCCTCAGCTTTACGTTGGTACCATTTTAACCAATATTTGGTGAGCACTTTTAAAATTGATGCTCTTTGAACGAAAACGTAGCGAAAATGAGCAAATATGAAAATGGATTTTGGTTAGGTTTTTTTTGCAAATAAAACAAAAACTGTTGGAAAATAAGTTAAGTATTTATTATTTTAGTATTTGGTATTTCCTCCTCTTGCTCTAATGACAGCTTCCAGTCGATTCTGCATTGATTTGATCAAGTTGCTGATGGTATCTTGAGGAATACCGTTCCACTCCTCTAATAGGGCTGCCTTCAATTCTTCAGTGGACGAAGGGACTGGATTTCTGGCTCGGACTCTCCTCTTGAGTTCGTCCCATAAGTGTTCAATGGGATTGATGTCGGGACTGCGCGCAGGCCAGTTAAGTGACGACATATTGGCTTCATTCAAGAACTGCCGAGTGAGGCGCGACGCATGACACCGGGCATTGTCGTGCATCAAAGTAAAGTTCTCGCCAATAAATGTAACGTATCGCTCAGCTGTCAGCCCTCCTCCTCGGCCTCCCGCGGGCACGAATACGAGATCCGTTTTTCCCTCCAATGAAATGCCAGCCCACATCATACAGGAACCGCCGCCGTATGCAACCGTTTCAGTGAAATAGCACTGCGCAAATCGCTCAGTTGGACGCCTGTAGACTCGACATCTTCTGTCACTGCCATGCAGACACATTCTCGACTCGTCAGTGAACAATACTGAGCTCCATTCCGTATAGCTCCAAGTAAGATGATTACGAGCAAATAAGAGGCGCGCTTGTCGGTGTCGTGCAGTCAATTTGGGGCCCCTGGCAGGCCGTCTTGGAGTGATATTCGCTTCCCTTAATCGTCTCCTTACCGTGCGGTCACTGACAGCTACTCCGCGAACACGCCTCAGGTTCCGCTGCGCAGCAACACCCGTGAGGAAACGATTTCGTAACGTACTTGTTACAATGAAACGGTAGTCTCTCTCTGAAGTGGATCGAGGGCGGCCCGTTCTTGGTCTCGAATTAAAGCTACCAGTCTCTCGAAATCTCCTGCTAACTCTCGAGACAGCAGACTGACTCATTCCAAGACGGCGAGCGACGGTTCGCTGACTATGATTTTCCGACAATAGGGCTACAACTTGTGCCGCCTGTTCTGGCGTCGTATCCATTGATGACCAAACAGTGACTGAAATTACTTCAGATGTAAGGTACCTAACTTTCCTGATGCAACTGATAATGAGAAACCGATTACGGGCGCTTTTATAGAGGTAGTTTACCTGACCTGACCTTTACCTGAAACTTCAATTTTTCTGGGTTTTTTGTTACAAGTGGCAATAATTTAAAAAGTGCAAAGCAAATGTTGATAAAAAGGGTACCACCAGGTAGCTAAGGCTTCGAACTTTTAAACGACATACGACTTTTATGAATAACTATCATACTTTCTAAAAAACACGTGCAAATACACGCGCTATTAGGTTGAGTCGATACTTTTGACCGTAAGTGTATTTTATATAGGTACGATAATTGTGACCACAGCGGGGAAGGATTGATTCCCTAGATCCCTTCTTATCCACGTCACTGTCTTGTCGCTTTCTGAATAATTTTCAGCAGTCTCCATAATTTAATTTAATTTTTTTGAAATGCTTGCTCTAGTGACATGTTTGTTAGCATGATTTTCGCCGTTTATTTGATTGAGTACCTTATGGTACAATGAAAGAAAAATGTGATAAATTAATTTTATTATTTTACGATAATTAAAAATTAATATTTGTTAGTTAGATAGTTTTTAATGCGCAGAAAAGCAGAAAAACAATTTGAGTAAAGTTTTTGTGTATTGTTATTTCAAATATAACAAATTTGAGATTTTCAAAAAACATAAAAAGTCAAATATAGGAGTATCCCTAAAAAATCTGTAGATGATTTCTATGCCTTCATTTTGTTGTACTTTTACTATAATTTATCGTGTTGCATGGAATACATCAAATGTTGAATATTCCTGTATATTCTTATTACACCAGATATTGTGACCCAAAAATTAACGAAACATTTATATTTGTAAAAACCATTGATGATGTAGTGATAGATATGAATACATTAGCATCAATGTGTTAATTAGTGTATAAAACATGAAACTTTTTTGTTAATTAAAGTCTAGACTCAAAACAAAGGAAATTTAAAAAGAAAAACACAATACTGAACTTTCTAGACTATCTACTATTCTGTTATTTTTTTCGGTAAATTATCAAATTTTTTCTTTTCTTCGCACTTGAGGCGTCATCACAAACTTCTGCTAACAAAATCTTCAAATATGCACTTCTCCTGTTAAAAAATCAGAAATTACAAAAGCACAATTTCTTCTTCCTTTTTCATATTAAACGAAAAAATCCAAAATTTGATATCAACCAACAAAAAAATCCATCAATAAACTTCGAGGGCATGTGAAAGCTACTTTTCTGTTGTACAATATTTTATTAGTCGTTTCAACTTGACTTAGGGTCTTAACGACTCTTATAATGTTATTTACAGCATTTCAAACTAAACTCGCATACTTACTAAACTCTTTAAGGTGATCTGGAGCCGATCTTTCCTATGTTTGTTTTCATAGTGATTTTGGTATGTTAAGTTGCACAGATATGCCGGATAGTTGAGCTATGTTTAAGGTCTATAGTGCCAATAGAGAGATACTCTTCCCAGATAGTCTACACTGCGCTACTCTATTGTATTGTACTGTAGAATGTATAGTTAGAGGAATCAAGATGCCCGGCATACTATAGTAGTACAAACCAACTTACTATCGGTAAGTACATAAGCATAATCGTATAGCCGTAGTTGGACTCTATCAATGGGATTTTATATTCCAAAGAGTATACTCGTATAATGGTGTGTTGTCTAGGGTCAGCACTAAAGACACACGATTTGGTTATTTTATGATTGTCTTCTTTTTCATTGAGCGTCTCTAATGATACTTGTGAATAGCATCATTACAAGCGTTATTATATCGATTCGCTATCTCGGCTATATCGATTGAAAATATGCGCCTCTATGGTATCCAATCTATGCATTCTATGAAAATGCTGTTATGCGCCGAACAACATTTTGCCAATATTTTACTATTAATAGGCCAGTCAATAAACCGAAATATAAGGCGTTCGGTCGGAAAAAATAGCTCGGCTCTGGTTTTTTGCGGTATTGCTAGGATAGATAACAGTAGTGTACCACCATGTTTGCAACTTCGAAAAACCTGTGCTAACCCCGTGACCCTAAAAAAAACCTCAAAATTTTCGGACTTTTTTCATATTTTGTTTTGTAATTTTTGAAAGGTGCTTCCTACAAGAAAGTCGTCCACTGCACTTTTAAAG
This sequence comes from Microchrysa polita, assembly GCA_949715475.1. Taxonomy (NCBI): domain Eukaryota; kingdom Metazoa; phylum Arthropoda; class Insecta; order Diptera; family Stratiomyidae; genus Microchrysa; species Microchrysa polita. Next base: position 86,618,937 of record OX454420.1, on the reverse strand, counting down.
GTAACAAAATCTTCAATAATTGAGTGCAATCCCAGCTTAGGATCCCAAGATACAGCATTAAAAAAAATGTTTTTTTTTTTTTGTAAAAAAGTCCGAAATTGTAATACGACGTACTCTATGACGTGTTCCGATTCCATCTGTTCCTGGATGCGCTGAGGCTAATCCAGGAACACAGTTGGATGAATTTTGGTTAAGATTAAAAAATTAAAAAAAGTTTTTCTGAAAAGAATCTAATATTTTTATATTTGTATGACAGCCCTATAACGTAATGTACCGATTCCATCCATTCCTAGATATGTTTTGAGGCTTTACTAGGAACACATTTGGGTGAGGTTTAGTTAAGATTGGTTCATAAAGAAAAAAGTTTTTCTTAGAAGAACCTAATTTCCAGAGGTTGGTTTGTATGACAGCCCTATGACATAGTGTTCCGATTTCATCTGTTCCTAGATATTTTTTGAGGCTTAACCAGGAACACACTTGAGTGAAGTTTGGTTAATATTGGTACATAAAGGAAAAACAATTTCTTAGAAGAACCTAATTTTCAGGGGCTGCCCTATGACCCCATGGTCCGATTCCATTCGTTCCGACATATATGCAGCTAAATAACTGGTTTATAACTTCGTGTCACATGACTTTCTCCTTAGAATGCGCATTTAAGCCGATATTTAGTTCGGAAGATGACTAAAATTACAATTTCGAACTTTTTTATAAAAAACAATGTTTAAAGTGCTGTATCTTGCACCTACAAAGCTGGAGGTGGACTCAAATTAAAGAAGGTTTTGTTAGCTTTAAAAATCCAGTAGAAGACTTTCTTGTAGGAAGCACCTTCTGGAAATTACAAACCAAAATATGAAAAAAGTCCGAAAAGTTTGAGGTTTTTTGAGGGTCACGGGGTTAGCACAGGTTTTTCGAAGTTGCAAACTAAAACTTGGTGGTACACTTCTGGTATCTACCCTTACAATATCCCAAAATCCCAGAGCCGAGCTATTTTTTGCGACCTAAAATCATAAAATGACTGGCCTATAAGTACAAAATGTATATGTAGAGTTCGGTGTGCAGATTGTGCCAATGGGTAGATAAATAGTGTATACGCTAAGCATTCGCAAAAGTCCGTTCCGTTGTTTTGTACAGCTTGACCCATTTCGCCTTCTATAGATTGATTTTTCGCTCATTTTCTCATTGTCGTTCATAGCTATACAGATTCATTTATAACGACTCAAATACAATGCAAAAAAAAATTAAACTCCCTTATAGTTTTTGAGCTCAGCTTCATGCTTCTTTTTCTCTTCTCTCCTTTGATTTTTGCACTTCAAAATTCAAATTCCGGTATTGTTTCTTAGATACTATATGTGTAGGTAGGTACGTATACATAGAATGTACTTGGATTCAGATCTTATTTTGTTGGCTCCTTTGGCATCGGCATCCAAGAGAGGTCTCATTTCGACCGTTGGTTTTCACGAAGATGTATATACATCTGTATGTATACAATACTTAGTAGTTTCACTGTACATACTATTAACAAATCTGCCTTTTGTGGTTCTTGAGGAAGCAACGAACTTTCGCGTATACCGTTTACAAGTATCCACGTTACTATAACAACAGCTATATTGCAGGAGATACTGCGCGCTCTACGCCTCTACTACATCTGTAGCTTTAAACTTGGTTGCCAACATATACACAACAATGACTGTCACTTTTACCAATGTAACATTTTTTTTCCTTTTTTCTTCTTTTGCCTAAGTTCAATTCCAACCGTTTAATGGGATCTAGTTAAAGCGAGCATTTTTGTCTATTTTGCTTCTTCAGTTAAGCAAGACATAAGCAAAGCAAGAAGAAAATGACGCCGACCGACAAGTTGCCGAAACGCGTTTGCCGCACAGAGAATGGTAATAAGGTCTTGTTCATAGTACGAGTAGAAGATTAGATAGATCCTAATGGCGTATTAGATTCGATAAAGAGGCTACTGGCTACATTGTTGTTAAAATCGTACAATGGTAGTGTGGACAGTAAGATGAAAATGATATTAGTTTATTGAAGATAGTGGTCATTGATTATTATGGTTACATGAAGCGTTAATGAGGATAAAAAGAAATAGACATAAAAAAACTGAACATTGTTCGGTAAAGCTGACAAAAAGCTATCGGATACTGGTGTTAAGGATTAAGCAAGCTGGAGTCTTGGGTGGCAGATTTTATGGGGCTAAATCTTTTTTTAAGTTAAATTTCAAATGACGTAAGAGTGAGTTCAGAATAAATAGTACATGGAGCAACTTAACCTTATTGTTAGACAAGTTTTTGAAACAAATGAATCTTGTGTCTCTAAGGGGGACTAAAAAAGCGAAGGACTGGGAATGCGTATTGGACACTTTTGCTGACAATCATAATAAACTTCTGCGGCCAATCTAGTAGTCAATACTTATTCCATTGTAAACCAAGCTTTGTCAATCTATTCTTTGAAAACAGCTGCTAAAGCTTGCACATAGTCTTGTTGCTTCTTTTTACTAAACAAATAGAGAAAACGAACGCTCGAGATAAATCTGCTAGGGACCATTAAATGGTAAACTAAACTAATTTAGTCATTGAGATCATAGACATCACTAATGCAAGCCTACCATTTGAACCATTTTGCACAAAAAAAAAACACTAAAATTTGTACGCTCAGACTTGCATTGATGAAATACAATAATAATTAGACGTTTGTCACATTGTATTTTCGTATGACCGGTACAAATTTTTGTTGCATTTTGATCTGTGATAAAGATTGACAAAACATTCAGGATCTGCGAAGACAAAAGCTCGAAGATGAAAGCTTTAAAATTATTGGAAGGAATTGACTGTATTATTTTTCGGCACCAAATTTTTATTCCTTAGTTTTTAGTAATATTTGCAAAGAAAAAAGCTAAATTTTAAGTGTCATCGAAAAGGACGCACGGACACATTGCAGATTACTGCGATACAAATCTGTCTAAGATCAGATTATCGACACGGAGTTTGTCGTTTGAATAGGGAAACTGTAGTACCTCTCCATCTAAAAATAGTACACGGATGTTAGGATTCATATTACTTTAATTGGAAAGGCCAAATTTCAAATCGATATTCGTGTTATTGTACGTCGTATAACGCACGTACGTTAGATTGTTTCCTGACCTTTATGTATAGTATAATGTGTAGCCCACAGAGTCCACATTGCAGTATGTATGGACAGCTTTCACATTAGTGGTGGATTTATAATTTATCGCCAGTAGGCTTTTCCCATTTTACGTCCCGACTAATAGCTCTACAAATATCAAAAACTATAGACTAAGATCACGCGGATAGCTGTACGAAAATTTTTCGCTCTGCGCATCTACGTCACAATAGACCTATAGTATATGGGTAGTATACGAGAATTGTTAAGTTCACGAACAAATTTGCAAAGAAAAGTGTAATTGCTGTTTAGACGGCGGCAAATTTTGTATATTCTGGAGGTGAGGAGTTGTTAAGTTGAATGCCGAAAGGAAACCCCGGGAAAATGATAGTTCAGCCGTAATACAAATGATTTTGTCGCATGGAACTTTTTCGATTTTGTAGAAAAAACAAATTCATCTACAAATTAAACAAAAAGAGCCCTCGGCGCAAGAACCATTCCTTTAGTCCTTGTTATAGAGGGTGTAGAGAAAGTATCGGATGAACACAGTAGAAATTTTTCCTCATGTTTACTGGTAACATTACGCAAATATTGCCAAAAAATCCTTAGTTTTGTTAAGATATGATCCTAAGCCTGTGCTCCAATTTTCCGGTACGGAAAATTAGGCATTCGAATTTCTGTTCCATTTTCCAGTTATCCTTTTTACGTCCTGATTTTCCAATAGTGTTGTCCAGCCAAACGATGATATTTGATGCTGCTTTTTCCTATCATAAAATTTACGAGCGTTATGCATGCCACAAAATAAATGATCTCTTCGTAAACAGAATTGAGAAAGAATAGTAGCCGATATTCTGGGAATTATGTGGTGAACCTTTGGAAAGCAATGGTTTGTTGATACTAAACAGGACCCATAAAGTACCCTAAACTTCTCAATGTTCCCACTGGCAGAATATCATCATCATGTGAAGTACCAATGCATGTTTTGATGCAAATCTATAGTAACCAAAGGCGTTTAAAAGGGGCGAACCCAAAATTTTTTCAACTCCATAAGCCCGGATTTTTCTTAGAGGTAGGGGTAGGGTAGGTATGTAATTCAAATTTATGACAAAAATTAAGACTTCCTTGCAGTTTAAATTATTCCCCTTTAAGGTTTGTGTTCGTAGAGACGACTCATGGGATCATCGCTCAGCGATCGAAGTGAAACCACCGGTTTTGAGCACTATATGGGTATATTTTCTATACAGAAATGTTCCTTTAGTCTATAGTCGATACTAGGAAATTAGAACCATTCAAAAAATATTGAAATTCGGCTCGAAATTGGATGCAAAACTACGATCGCTGAGCGATGATCCCATGAGTCGTCTCTACGAACACAAACCTTTAGACGGTCGATACCCAGGCTTTTTCAACTTTTGAATTTCAGTACTCGAGGCTGCAGTCTCACCAGCATTGTATGACTCGTTCCCTGTCTTTGACTATCCGAGACCCTGAGACATTAATCATGTAGTTGTTTATTTGGAGTACGTGACGTGACGTGCTAGGAGTCGAACCCGCATTTTCACACTCTCTAATATCGAAAAATATGCCGTGGCTTTCGTTTATTACAATAGATAATCTAATACCTCATTGAGTAGAGAATTCTTAAGCGGTTGGTGGTCCCCTGGGGATTTAGCGTTATTTCATTGGATTTGATAGACATATTGTGGGACAAAACTTTATCTGGAAACCCTTGCACATTCCTTTAGTTAGCATTTTCCTACAGAGGTTGATAGGGGAATCACTGTAGATTTTTGCATCGTTTCGTGAAAATTAAAATCGCGTCTTTCCACGGCTGTAACTTCTGAACTTTGGTAGCTAGTATAGTAGATGTTCGAAATTTTATCGATTATCTTGCTAAAAACACCTTTGAAACAGAAAAGACTGACCACATGCCTAATCGAAGAGCTTATTTTGTATTGATTTAGGTTTCTTTGAGTGGCATTGGGAATGCTGTACATTTTGCTGTACATTCACTAATGCTGTACGACAGGTCAAAATGATGTACTGTACATCAAAATGCTGTACGTCTGGTCAGCTTATCTTAATTTACTCTTTGTATATGCTTTCCACTTCGTAGTTCATGAGCGTTCTTCATGATTCATCACAGAGCGAAAAGTGTATGCACTAATTCATTATAGCATCGGTTCGAAGAAGTATGCGGTCGTAAAAAAATAAATTAAAAACAAAGCATGCATTTATACATAGTGTCCTGCATTAGCTGGTGGATTCTGGTGGTAGAAATAATTTGTGAAAGTAAAAACGCCATTAAAAAAAATAGTATTACTCAAAAATTCACTTTATTTACAGTTTTTGTTGTTTCAAATGATGTTGATATCATAAATTCTTTACGAAAATGTCTAAAAGGATTTTTTCCTGAAATGCCTAATAACAATTTTTTATGAAGGTAAATCTGCAAAGTTGATAAAATTTGCGTTAGAATTTTAAGGGCATGCTATATTATGTTGGCATTAGATTTAAACATTTCGGGACACATTCAAAGTCCCTGAACGGCACGCTCAATCTCAGTAGCGGTACACATTTTTTGTATGAAAGGAGATCAATTAGTCAGATTTGCTTTCTTTGGTGTTTCTCTTTCCGGATTTCGACCATCAATTTCATTCCAAATTGGGTCGAACTGACAAAAAGCCTTCTCAAACTGCTCTGCGAAATTGAGTAGATAATGCTGTCTATATTTAAAAAGTGGACAGAGAAAGACATGTAAAATCAATCAAATAAAAAGATGATTGGTTCGCTTTTTAAACAATTATACTCACAGTGTTTGAAGCTCTGATCTCTGAGGTTATGGCTACATAGGTTGAAGCATGTTTCGCCTGTTCCCAAAACGTATCTAATGACGAGAATAAGTGCTACATAAAACTGGTATTTAAATATGTATTCTATATTAAGTTTTTCGCGGAGATGGGACTATAGGAGTTTAACTATTTAAAAAATATTTGCTACGAGTTTGCCGTTCTAGGCTCCAGTCTACTCAGCCTACTGCTAAGTCTGCCTCTCACAGAGGTAACTCGGAACACTGTGGTGGTTGGAATGCTTATTATTCTAGTGATTTGAGTTCGATAGATTCTCTAGCGAGGTATTTGCAATTTTGTGTTTTCAAATGAAAATTTTCGGAAATGGGTTTTGAAAAAGTCGATGTAGAGCGTACTGAGAGCTACATTTTGCTGAAAAAACAGAGCCCTAGCTATCACCGTTCAAAAGATACAGCCTCTCAAAGAAGACCCAATATATGTCAACTTTGACCCATATGCGGTCGATATTTAGCGAGATATTTGCAAATTTGTGTTTTCAAATGAAAATTTTCGGAAATGGGTTTTAAAAAAGTCGATGTAGAGCGTATTGAGAGCTACATTTTGCTGAAAAAACCAGAGCCCTAGCTATCACCGTTCAAAAGATACAGCCTCTCAAAGAAGACCCAATATATGTCAACTTTGACCCATCTGCGGTCGATATTTAGCGATATATTTTCAAATTTGTGTTTTCAAATGAAAATTTTCGGAAATGGGTTTTGAAAAAGTCGATGAAGAGCGTATTGAGAGCTACATTTTGCTGAAGAAACCAGAGCCCTAGCTATCACCGTTCAAAAGATACAGCCTCTCAAAGAAGACCCAATATATGTCAACTTTGACCCATATGCGGTCGATATTTAGCGAGATATTTGCAAATTTGTGTTTTCAAATGAAAATTTTCGGAAATGGGTTTTAAAAAAGTCGATGTAGAGCGTATTGAGAGCTACATTTTGCTGAAAAAACCAGAGCCCTAGCTATCACCGTTCAAAAGATACAGCCTCTCAAAGAAGACCCAATATATGTCAACTTTGACCCATCTGCGGTCGATATTTGCAATTTTGTGTTTTCAAATGAAAATTTTCGGAAACGGGTTTTGAAAAAGTCGATGTAGAGCGTATTGAGAGCTACATTTTGCTGAAGAAACCAGCGCCCTAGCTATCACCGTTCACCAGATACAGCCTCTCAAAGAAGACCCAACCAATGCCAACTTTGACCCATCTGCGGACGATATTTAGCGAAATATTTGCAATTTTGTGTTTTCAAATGAAAATTTTAGTAAATGGGTTTTGAAAAAGTCGATGTAGAGCGTATTGAGAGCTACATTTTGCTGAAAAAACCAGAGACCTAGCTATCACCGTTCAAAAGATACAGCCTCTCAAAGAAGACCCAATATATGTCAACTTTGACCCATATGCGGTCGATATTTAGCGAGATATTTGCAAATTTGTGTTTTCAAATGAAAATTTTAGTAAATGGGTTTTAAAAAAGTCGATGTAGAGCGTATTGAGAGCTACATTTTGCTGAAAAAACCAGAGCCCTAGCTATCACCGTTCAAAAGATACAGCCTCTCAAAGAAGACCCAATATATGTCAACTTTGACCCATCTGCGGTCGATATTTAGCGATATATTTTCAAATTTGTGTTTTCAAATGAAAATTTTCGGAAATGGGTTTTGAAAAAGTCGATGAAGAGCGTATTGAGAGCTACATTTTGCTGAAGAAACCAGAGCCCTAGCTATCACCGTTCAAAAGATACAGCCTCTCAAAGAAGACCCAATATATGTCAACTTTGACCCATATGCGGTCGATATTTAGCGAGATATTTGCAAATTTGTGTTTTCAAATGAAAATTTTCGGAAATGGGTTTTAAAAAAGTCGATGTAGAGCGTATTGAGAGCTACATTTTGCTGAAGAAACCAGCGCCCTAGCTATCACCGTTCAAAAGATACAGCCTCTCAAAGAAAACCCAATATATGTCAACTTTGACCCATCGGCGGTCGATATTTAGCGAGATATTTGCAATTGTGTGTTTTGAAATGAAAATTTTCGGAAATGGGTTTTGAAAAAGTCGATGTAGAGCGTATTGAGAGCTACATTTTGCTGAAGAAACCAGCGCCCTAGCTATCACCGTTCAAAAGATACAGCCTCTCAAAGAAGACCCAATATATGTCAACTTTGACCCATATGCGGTCGATATTTAGCGAGATATTTGCAATTTTGTGTTTTCAAATGAAAATTTTCGGAAATGGGTTTTGAAAAAGTCGATGTAGAGCGTATTGAGAGCTACATTTTGCTGAAGAAAACAGAGCCCTAGCTATCACCGTTCAAAAGATACAGCCTCTCAAAGAAGACCCAATATATTTCAACTTTGACCCATCTGCGGTCGATATTTAGCGAGATATTTGCAATTTTGTGTTTTGAAATGAAAATTTTCGGAAATGGGTTTTGAAAAAGTCGATGTAGAGCGTATTGAGAGCTACATTTTGCTGAAGAAACCAGAGCCCTAGCTATCACCGTTCAAAAGATACAGCCTCTCAAAGAAGACCCAATTATGTCAACTTTGACCCATCTGCGGTCGATATTTGCAATTTTGTGTTTTCAAATGAAAATTTTCGGTAATGGGTTTTGAAAAAGTCGATGTAGAGCGTATTGAGAGCTACATTTTGCTGAAGAAACCAGCGCCCTAGCTATCACCGTTCAAAAGATACAGCCTCTCAAAGAAGACCCAATATATGTCAACTTTGACCCATCGGCGCGCGGTCGATATTTAGCGAGATATTTGCAATTGTGTGTTTTGAAATGAAAATTTTCGGAAATGGGTTTTGGAAAAGTCGATGTAGAGCGTACTGAGAGCTACATTTTGCTGAAAAAATCAGAGCCCTAGCTATCACCGTTCAAAAGATACAGCCTCTCAAAGAAGACCGAATATATGTCAACTTTGACCCATCTGCGGTCAATACTTAGCGAGATATTTGCAATTTTGTGTTTTCAAATGAAAATTTTCGGAAATGGGTTTTGAAAAAGTCGATGTAGAGCGTATTGAGAGCTACATTTTGCTGAAAAAAACCAGAGCCCTAGCTATCACCGTTCACCAGATACAGCCTCTCAAAGAAGACCCAACCAATGCCAACTTTGACCCATCTGCGGACGATATTTAGCGAAATATTTGCAATTTTGTGTTTTCAAATGAAAATTTTAGGAAATGGGTTTTGAAAAAGTCGATGTAGAGCGTATTGAGAGCTACATTTTGCTGAAGAAAACAGAGCCCTAGCTATCACCGTTCAAAAGATACAGCCTCTCAAAGAAGACCCAATATATTTCAACTTTGACCCATCTGCGGTCGATATTTAGCGAGATATTTGCAATTTTGTGTTTTGAAATGAAAATTTTCGGAAATGGGTTTTGAAAAAGTCGATGTAGAGCGTATTGAGAGCTACATTTTGCTGAAGAAACCAGAGCCCTAGCTATCACCGTTCAAAAGATACAGCCTCTCAAAGAAGACCCAATTATGTCAACTTTGACCCATCTGCGGTCGATATTTGCAATTTTGTGTTTTCAAATGAAAATTTTCGGAAATGGGTTTTGAAAAAGTCGATGTAGAGCGTATTGAGAGCTACATTTTGCTGAAAAAAACAGAGCCCTAGCTATCACCGTTCAAAAGATACAGCCTCTCAAAGAAGACCCAATATATTTCAACTTTGACCCATCTGCGGTCGATATTTAGCGAGATATTTGCAATTTTGTGTTTTCAAATGAAAATTTTCGGATCACCGTTCAAAAGATACAGCCTCTCAAAGAAGACCCAATATATGTCAACTTTGACCCATCTGCGGTCGATATTTAGCGAGATATTTGCAATTTTGTGTTTTCAAATGAAAATTTTCGGAAATGGGTTTTGAAAAAGTCGATGTAGAGCGTAATGAGAGCTACATTTTGCTGAAGAAACCAGAGCCCTAGCTATCACCGTTCAAAAGATACAGCCTCTCAAAGAAGACCCAATATATGTCAACTTTGACCCATCTGCGGTCGATATTTAGCGAGATATTTGCAATTTTGTGTTTTCAAATGAAAATTTTCGGAAATGGGTTTTGAAAAAATCGATGTAGAGCGTATTGAGAGCTACATTTTGCTGAAAAAAAAACAGAGCCCTAGCTACCACCGTTCAAAAGATACAGCCTCTCAAAGAAGACCCAATATATGTCAACTTTGACCCATCTGCGGTCGATATTTAGCGAGATATTTGCATATTTGTGTTTTCAAATGAAAATTTTCGGAAATGGGTTTTTAAAAAGTCGATGTAGAGCGTATTGAGAGCTACATTTTGCTGAAGAAACCAGAGCCCTAGCTATCACCGTTCAAAAGATACAGCCTCTCAAAGAAGACCCAATATATGTAACTGTTGTATTGAGAAACTGATGGACATACATACATAGATACCATAGTTTCGTGCAAAGGTGGCGGAAAAATTAGAAAAATCTGCTGACGGCAAATGTCTAAATCCACCGCTGCGTATGTGTGTGAGTAATACATTTTGTGGGGGTTGTCACGTATTTCCTGCAAGTACTAAATCGTGAATTAGAATAGTCATACACTGAACCCCTGAATGTTAACGAACATATAAGGTACGCATAATGAACGAAACTTTCTGGTTAAAGATGTTTCACTTATGAAATTTCGCATAACGAACAACAAATTTGTGAAATAGCAAATTTCCGCGTATTTAATGTATAAATTTGTTGGCAAATCTGTTTTTAAAATTATAGCGCGCACTTTTATCAAAATATAACATTTTAAAGAGTTGCTTGTCAACCAGGAAGGTATCATTCTCAGTTGAATTTCTAAAGATGTAACTTACCCGCAACGTTTCGGATAACGAACCTGATCCCGGGACGAATTGTGCTCGTTTAACGAAGGTCCAATGTATGCATATTATGCTTGTCACTCTCCATGAGTTTCTATCATATCGTCACCAATAAGCCAGTGCCACCCCCACGAATCTACCAATTGAGTGGTTTTGACAGTAAACATTTTTTAATTGACAAACTTTTTGCGAATTAAATTGATATTTTTGCATTAATTATTTTAAATGTGAAATTCGTATTTGGTTTGGATATATAACATTTTTAATTTAATTTTGTAAAGTGTTCATCAAATCTGAGAACTCGTTAATTTGATGTGGAAGTGCTATTATAAATCGACTCTAGATTAAGAGTAGCCAGTCGTACTTCTTCTGATTACGCGAGGTGCAATCGAGGGGGCACCTCAAGATGAAAATGCAGTTTTTCGCATCTTTCTCGTTTGTTTTTCTAATGTATAAAATAGAAAAGGTGTGAAGTAAGTTGAAACCATAGTGACCATAGCGTTTTTCGAGTACACACATATTTTATCATTAACGCATGATTTAGTATACGCCATGAAGTGCTAAAAAATAAATTGAACAATTAAAAAAAAACATGGCCTCTAAATCAATGCGTACGTACTTAGTGTTGGGATTGATTTTCACGCTTAATCAGCAATTATTTACGACGGAAATTTGAATATTTTACTATTGCACTTTTAATAATGTATTGATATGTTACTGACAGGTAGCCTGGTTTCTACATACAAAATTACATGTGTGCTTAAAAATTACGTTAAAATGACTGTCAATATTTCGTCAATGTTATTTTGCAATTTCAATTCTCAGTAAGTTTATCAACGTTAATTACTCGTAAAACCTTAATCAAAGCAATTACAAAAATAGGAAATACCATCTGGGGGTGGAGGTGACTTTTAACCCTAACACTTGGTTCTAACATCTGAGAGCGAACATTTTTGCATCTGTTGTGAAGTCGACTCGCCTCTGAATGTTAATCAAATTCAAATTTGGTGGTCGTTATAAAAATAGCTGTGAGTCTTATCGAAAGCCCTTGTGATGAGTATTCGATTTGCTTTTCATAACAAAAGCCCTGGGATCAGGTCCTGAAAAAATATAAATATAAAATATATAAAAACATGCCATTGGTTTTGGGTGCATTTTTGACATGTATATGTCTTTGCGGAGGCTACCTGAGAAATACTGGGTGTCGTTCCGTGAAAAAGCGTCACGAAAAACTAACGAAAACGTTTAACGCTCAAAATCGACCTTCGCGTAGTTCGATATTCACCACATTTGGTATACATTATCCTTTGATCGCTCTGACTCAGAATCGACAATCACGATTTCGATAAGTTGTCGGAATAGCGGTAAATTCGCCATTGAAGCGAACGAAAATTCATCCTTCAATCGGTTCTCCTGGCTCTCCCCATGGGCGTAGCCAGGATTTCGGTCAGGGGGGGGGGGCAAGCCCAAAATTTTTTCGACATTATGATTTTCTTAAAAGTTGAAATTGTCGGTCACGAAAATATTGCTAGGCAAATTTTAAAATAGTCTGTCTAGTAACCACTACACTACCTTCACCTTCGGTGCACAGAGTCATGGTTTCGAGACTCACCGTGAACGAATTTAGTTTAGGTGTTTTTCGAACTTACGACCCATGTGACGGAATATGATCTCTATGATAGGGATAAATTACATTGCTGAGCGTGATGTTGATCTCAACACCTCAACAAAAAAGTAGCTAAGATTTTGGAAATAGAATGTAACTTACATCTGTTTTACCTTGGTCCAAAGACGGACTGTCAGGCCTGTTAGTTTAATTTTTAATTTTAGAGCAAAATTTTAACAAAGGACAGTAGAGATTAACGTGTTTAGACATTCACTGGTCATTCTGATAACATTCAACTAGCATCCAATTTCTGCGGTTTTTTTTTGCTAGTTCGTTTATATTCGGTGCTATTTTTGTCTCTCGAACTGTACTCCTCTTGTGAGATCTAAATTTCATTGCTGGTATGAAAGCTACAAAATGAAACTTGATTAAATAACTTGAAACACACGGAAATGTGAGATTTGTTCTTTACAAGGTCCCTAACTCTCTCTTTCATATGGAATGTTGATAAATTCCACTGCCTTCCCGGAGCGACTTCCTACTATACATACCACTAGAAAAATGGCTGTTTCTCGGTAAGTGATAACGGTATTTCCTTAAAACTTGTTGACAATATTTTCAGTAGGCTGATTGTTCTTTTAATAACAGAAGGTTTCAAATCCGGAGTCCCGTTAGGATTTTCTTACGAGAATTCTTAAAAACAGTACAAATGTGAAAGTCATTAGGATAGTTCCACAGCAAATAAAACACAAAATAAAAATAATTTTACTTTGGAAAATGATGCTGGTAATGAGTTAACTTCCATAAAATGATACGAGGTCAAAAAGTCTATCCGGGATAGAATTGTATAGGTTTTAAATGTAATTTAAGATAATTTCTTTCCATGTTCCGCTAATCGCTGAGTAAGCTATTAAATTTTCGTGTACCGGTATAGATATCTTTGATGATATTTAGATCTAGGGAGTATGGTAGTCATTCCATAATGTTGATGGATTGGTCTTGAAACCATTCTTTTATCAGCTTTGTTTCATAATTGGGGTCATTATCTTGTTAAAATCTTATAGGAGTGGCATGGAAAATGTCAGTATCTTAGGCATTACATTAGGAAGAATATGTTTAAAAGCTTGGGTGCTCTGAATACCTCTGATAGATAACTAATCAAGGTTATGGAAAGACCTTCCTAGATCTAAATATCATCAAAAATGTTTAGGGATGGATGATATGGAAGATCTATACCATTAGACGACAGTTTACCAACACTGAAGAGCTTCTGTAAGCGATTAGAGGAACTTGGGACGAAATTCATTTAAATTACGTTCAAAACCTGCACAATTCAATACCGGATAAAATCTTTGGGCTGATATCACTTAACGAAAGTTGAACTCATAACTAGCCACATTTTTCAAAATAAAACTATCTATTTATACCGTTATTTTGGGAGATTACTTCCTCTGGAACTATCCTAATGACTTTCACACTTGTACTGTTTTTAAGAATTCTCGTAAGAGAATCCTATCGGGACTCCGAATTTGAGACCTTCTGTTATTAAAAGAACAAGCAGGCTACTGAAAATATTGTCACCAACTTTGAAAAAAATACCGTTATCACTTACCGAGACATATCGATTTTTCAAGTGGAACTATCCTATTGATTGGGAGTGTATCAAGCTGGATATAGTGAAAAATCACCCAAAACTATAACAAATATTTTAGGTTTCCACGAGTGAAACGTATGTATGTATTGGGACGCAGCCTCCGCACCCCCGTCAGTTACGAGTGGCCACTTGCTGTTGTTCATTTGTCCGTGCTGGAAACTATCACGGTCATGCATTCCGCGGCAGTATATGGAGCGACAAAGAACGCATCTGGTCAGTTTTCTAGACTACAGTTTGCGCAGCAGAAAATTTTACATAGTGCTTGGAATCAAACTCGCATTTTTACGCCTTCAAGCCTTGTATAGTGCAGTGTTTTTTTTACTACATTGGTACGGATTTTTTTCATCATAATCATCGGCCAGGGGGGGGGGCGACCGCCGACCGAATCCGTTGCGACGAGTCTTGTAAAATCGCGACAAGTTGATTTTGAGTTTTGTTAAAGGATAAAAGGGGCGACCGCCCCTCCCTGCCCCCCCCCCCTTCCCTGGCTACGCCCATGGCTCTCCCCGTGGACCGATGTCGACGAAACTCGGATGGAGGTTAAGTGGTGCGATCCTTAATATTTTGGTACCAGCACTTCTTATGAGGAAAATGTCCTTGGACACAAAATGTCCTTTTTCTGTGGGAATGCATTATATGGATATCAAAATACAGAATCCGTTGCGACGAGTCTTGTAAAATCGCGACAAGTTGATTTTGAGTTTTGTTAAAGGATATTACCACCAAAAAGGACATTTTTCTGGCATAGGAAACAGAGTATGGGCATTATGGGTGTCGTTCGAAAGGTGATATGTAAGGCACTGTATGTGATCGGTTTTAAAATATTTTGTTTTTTTTTTTGAAAAAAAAAATTTACAAAAAGCTGATGTCCCAGAGGGGGTTCGAACCATATTCCAAACCGTCGTCAATACCTTCCGAAAAGTCAACAACGACCACCAAACCGCCTTGACCACACTGCGCCTTGTCAGTACGAATAACTTTAGTGATCATTATCATTTGGTCTATAGTCATCACACAGTGCAGTATAGTTACGTGGAGATGTGCAACGGATGGCTGTAAATCTAGCGATCATTACAGATTATCTCGCGCAGTCTGTGCATGACAATTTTTTTTAGCTTGGTGATAATTATTTGGAACATAGTAAAACAAGTTTGATTATTTTAAGGAAATTAGGATGTGTACGCTGGGTTGTTCCGTGACAAAATGTGACATTGTAAAACATAGCGAAAATCTAACGAAGCTTTAAGTAACCCTTTCAGTGGTTTGATCATTGCTAAATTTGGTATACATTTTCCTTTGATCGCCCTTACAAAGAATCGACAATGACTGATGAGTTGGGGGAATAGCGGTAAATTCGCCGTTGATGCGAATGAAAAGTTATCTTTCAATTGGTTCTCTTGGCTCCCCTGTGGAGCGATTTGGATGAAACTCGGAAGTTAAGTGGTGCGATCCTTATTATTTTGGTGTCGGCACTTGTTATGAGAAAGATGTCCTTGGACAAAAAAGGTTTTTCTTTGGGAATGCATTATAGTCGATATGCATATCAAAACACAGTATTCGGTGAGTTGAGCCCTTTAAAATCACCACAAGCTCATTTTGGGTTTTCAAAGCATATTATGTACATATGTTTGTACCACCAAAAAGGACACTTTTCTAAAGAAACTGGGAATGGGCATTATGGTTGTCGTTCGAAAGTCGATATTTGGGGTACTGTATGTAATCGGTTTGAAAGGATTTTTAAGCTTCTGGAGTGACAAGATAACGGCTGATGCAATGTGGATTATTTTGTAAGCAATAACGTAGACATATACATGATCTAAGAATTTTCCCCTAAGGGAAAACTTCTCGGAGTTTTTTTTTCTGTAGGTATGTACAATTTTTTTTAACTTAGACAAAACATTGAGTTTGGAATCACAGTTTGACATATCTCTGCCAAAATCCAAACAAGTTTTTTTTATTGGACCGTAATTAATAGAACATTAGCTGTAGGTAGTAAGTACTTCAGGACATACAGGAAAAAAATTGGGCTGTCCTTGAAATCTAGGACAGAAAAAAAATTTGTACGCCTTTAAAAAAACCAGGCAAAACTGCCGACCTTGAAATCTAGGAAAACAATTTGTATTGTGTCCTTGAAATTTTAAATATATAAGAGCACATTCTAGCGTTAATTTGGATCATCATTCTCCATGCATTACCTCACTGAAACTGAATCATACAACAATGTGTGTCACCGTCATAGTTTCAAAGCGCTTATTTAATAAGCGAGGCTTTAACGAAACAAAGCCTATGTGTAGTCTACTTATTTTTGGACGCATGAGAAATTCCCCAAAAAGAAAGTCAACAAATTTTTTTTAATTTTTTTCTCATGCTATCTTATCAAGTTCAGCGAGCGTCTCTTCCTCCTCTCATCACTTGCCATTTTAAAATCCTTTCCCGGAATTTCCAGACCAAATTGACAATGACCTTATTAAAAAAAAACTAGGGGGCTTCGCCCCCTGCTCGCTTCGCTCGCCAACCCCGGGGCCGAGGCTAATTTCGGGCGCGGCCGAAATTCGGATACCCTTCGCTTGGGCTAAAAGTTTGTTCTGGCGTACCTATGACTTGTATTTAATCTCCCTCCTCATTCTTTTTCTTCCGTCTTGACAAAAGTTTTGGGCTTGGTTGAAATAAGTGGGCAAATAAAAATATTTACTCGGAAATTTTATTGGGGTTGCGGGAGCATGACCCCACAGTACGATTCCATTCGTTTTTAACTTTTTTGTTGCTTTGGTATACAACACATTAATTCAAGGTTTTGTGAAATTGGTGCAACAAATATTTCTTAGAAGAACCAAAATGGGGGTTGGGTTTGTATGGCCACCCAATGACCCCATGGTCAGATTTGATTAATTCTTAGATATCTTTTGTGTCATCAAGAGAAACACGTTTGTGTGTAATTTTGTTGAAATTGGTGCAGAAATAAAAAAAGTTTTTCTTGGAAGAACCTAATTTGGGGGGTTGGATTTGTATGGCAGCCCCATGACCCCATGCTCCGATTTTATCCATTCTTACATATGTTTTGTGTCAATAATAGAAATACATTTGTGTGAAATTTGGTTGAAATTGGTGAACAAATAAAAAAGTTTTTCTTAGAAGAACCTAATTTGGGGGGTTAAGTTTGTATGGCAGCCCCATGACCCCATGGTCTGATTTGATCCATTCTTGCATATATTTTGTGTTATTAATAGAAACAAATTTTTGTGAAATTTGGTTGAAATTGGTACACAAATAAAAAAGTTTTTCTTAGAAGAACTCAAATTGGGGAGCTAGGTTTGTATGGCAGCCCCATGACCCAGTAATCCAATTTGGGTGAATCAAACATACAAACAGCCTGCAACAATAAGAAGGACGTGTGCAAAATTTCAGCTCCGTAGCTTTAATAGTGGCCGAGAAAAACGCACTGCAACAGACGGACAGACGGACAGACGGACAGACAGACAGACAGACAGACAGACAGACGGACATCGCCCAATCGATTCATTTCGTCATGCTGATCATATATGTATACTTTTTATATGGTCGGAGATGCTTCCTTCAATGCGTTACAAACTTCATGACAAAGTTAATATACCCTTTCACTCTATGAGCGAAGGGTATAAAAACAGTTTCTTAGATAAAAGAAATAAAATCTCCCACTATCCCATATGAACGGACACGGACACCCCCGACTTTTCATATTAATCAGCGATAACGAAAAACGATATTTAATATTATATGATGTTGCAAATAAGTGTAAAATTTATTCGCGCATTCCAAGCATTCTTATTCGTGACTAGAAAAATATGTCGTCTTGACATTTTCCTTTAGATTTTTATTAAGATGCGAGTCTTACCGTCGTCGTCGTCGGAGTTTTGCGGAGCATCTTATCAGCGACATATAATCAGATCGTGCCAACAACAACCACAACAACAACTTGTTGGACGTTCAACTACATTTATTGTGTCGTGTTTGTTGCTTACGCTTATCTTGTCCTTATCATTTTCGCATATGTATCAGAAAGGTGAGAGAAAATTCTTGTTCGCAATGTCTATCTGTCTCTAGGTATGATATGTGTACATGAGTGTTGAGTATGTGTACTAGATTTTGTGAGCTTGGGTTCAATATATGTTCCATAAATTAAGTTAGTACCTGAAAAATATTTGCAGTAATAATATTCATATATATGTACATTTTGCATCTCGTTTTCGCCAGGAATTCGGAAAAATTCCTTAAACGAGTAATAATATAATTTCAGATATTTTTTACGAGATTTTTGTTTGTTCATCGCGTTGAACGTGCTTTAAATATGTACATAAATGTAATTACATGTCGTCTGAACAAATTCATATACAGATCAAGTAGAGTATAGGGATGAGCGCGAGAGTTAATTTACAGAGATCTGAATATTGGGAATTTTCATACGCAAATAACTTATTGAGGACAATGAAGTAATGTAAATATATTTTGCAAAATTATCTTTATTTTACAATTTGTTTTTACATATCAATGTAATGCAAAGTATCGTGACGTATCAAAAGTTGACAAGACGCTGAAATTTATATTTGCAAAGATAAATACAAATAAGTGGGTTACGGCGTAGGACAATTATTATTTGTGTTTTTGTATAAAAAAATAATAAAAAAAAACCGAGTCTGAAGACGCGAAAAACTGCATTATCATCTTGAGGTGCCCCCTCGATTGCACCTCGCGTAATCAGAAGAAGTACGACTGGCTACTCTTAATCTAGAGTCGATTTATAATAGCATTTCCACATCAAATTAACGAGTTCTCAGATTTGATGAACACTTTACAAAATTAAAATAAAAACGGCCAAAAGCTGCCAAGACCCCCTTCGATTCAAGAGAATTTCAGCGCAAAGACGATTTATTATGACAACATAATTAAGATAAGATTTATATGAATGTGTCGCTTCTTGTAATTACAATAATAAGATTTTTTTCCAAAAGGAGCAGAAAACACCCATAGCTCCACTCCTGGGCCACGTAGGCTGACCGTTTTTCATTTTTCATTTTTCATCAGCTTGCGTACAAGTCCGCAACTCAGTGGGACATTTTCATGTTTTCAACAAATGCTAATGTACAGTACTGATGCAACCTCGAGATGATTTATACAACCTAAGTTGAAAGTTACACTTTTTGGGTCGTTCAACAAAGGTGGAACGAAAGTTGAACGTGAGTTGAACCTAAGTTGAAAGTTGAATTGAAGTTGAATTCGAGTTGAATTCAAGTTGAACCCAAGTTGAAAGTTACACTTTTCAACAAAAGTTGAACGAAAGTTGAAAGTGAGTTGAACCTAAGTTGAAAGTTGAATTGAAGTTGAATTCGAGTTGAATTCAAGTTGAACTCAATTGAACGTAAACGAACGTAAATTGAACCCAAGCCCAACCTCTGTTGAACCTTGAATGGCACCCAACACTCACAGGGTACCTAGCCCAACTTCCGTTGAACCTTGAATGGCACCCAAAACTCACAGGGTACCTGTGTAATACCTGTATGCCTGTATTGTGGGGTTGCCCCAGACTCTAGTGTCTTAGGCAGTTGGTAACCCATGTTAGCGCATTGACTCTCTAGGGGATAGTTCGTGGTGAACTTGTAGCTCTTTTGTCTGGGTAGCCCATAAGAGTACCCTCAACGCCGGGAGACCAGTCATAGTGGGTCTCGGGTAGGAGAGTAGTTCAGATGGGCGTCTCCTCGCAAAATCGCTACCTCGCTCCTCATTTTGTAGTACGTAATGTATTACTTTCCTTATTTTGAGGAGTTTTTGTATAAGACATTGGGTTCTTTCTCAGCAGCTATCTTAGCTGAGAAGTCCCTATGTAATGTGAATGTCTTATACGTGGGTACAGATTCGTATGCTGCTCTTCTTCTTGCTTGAGCTTTGCATCTGAATCAGGTGTTTATCTATACCTGGCTTGTCTATATGTGTTGTCTCTAATTTTAATTTTCTTCATTCTCTACTTGTTGTTTCTATTGAAAACTTCTGAGAGGGTTCCTTGATGATTTTTCTTTTTTCTTTTTTCTAATCTTTCTAGTTTCCGCTGTGGGTACTTTATTTTTGGTTTTTTGGGGATATTTCTGTTTCTATTATGGATAGTCCTAAAATTCCAGCAGTTTCTGGTGGTCGTCGACGGATTGGTAGGCGTCAACGTGTTGAGCGTGCCGAGCGGTCACAGAGGATGCGGTTTAGCAATCGTGTCATCTCTGTCAATTTAAGTACTCGTTTTCTTATAAGGAAGGCTGTCTCCCGTTCTAGGGTTAGGAAAATTGTGGGACATTCCATTCATAGTTATCCCCAATTGTCTCTGGAGTATTCTAGTGGTGTTTTGCATGTGGGGTCATATATTTTGGAGGAGCATCTTCGTGTGTCTCTCATCTATGACAACCTCATTCATCTCCTTGACCATATAGTTTCTTATTATGTGGTTGATGAGATATTGGTGGATTGGTCATCTGATTTTGAGAGTCACATGTTGAAAAAGCTTCCTTATTTTGTTGTTGGGTCCTCTTCTAGTATTTTGCCCCTTAGGTCTCTAGTATCATGGTTTCTAGAGAGCTATGGTTCTTCTATACTTGAAGAATTTCACTTTCGTCCTGCTAAGTTGCAGCGTATGTTTTATATACTCTTTCACCGTTTAGGTTTCTTCGAGTATAATGGTGAAGTTTATTTTGTGCCAGAGTTGGCTATTAAATCGCCTTTTTATTTAATTATAGAGTTTTTTCCATGTTGGAGGAGGAGATGAGGCCTACTAGGTTGGTGGTGTTTTCTATGCGCTGTCAGCATAAGTTGGCTTTATTTACTTATGATGAGCGTTTTTTATCTAGTTTGGTGTCTAGGGTTCACATTAATGGTGAGAAGATTGTCCTTGATTCCCGTGAACAAGTTGTTCATTGGGATCATGTGGTCAGATATTTGAGGTCTGAAAATGGGTCTTATGATTTCAAATGAGTCTTTTAGGGAGTTGCCAAAAACGTAACGCTTTTTCGTTGCAATTTTCGTGACGATTTTCGATTTATGTGCCAGAGTCAAGACATAAAAATGTCAAAAAAAAACACGATCAACCCTTCTTGATAAACCATAATTTAAATCACTGATTTATTGAACTGTTTTCACCATATCATTCATTATTCCACTTTTCCACATGCCCTCTGTCGGGGCCTAATAACTTATAATTACTGAACGACCATAATTTAATAAATCGTGTGAATTATTGTTTGTAATTTACTTATGGCCATTCTTTAAATGACAACTAAAATATTCATAATTTCTGAAATAATGTCCACATACATAAAATCACAAGATCAAGAGATTGTGCAACGCATGACACCTCATGAATAATATACTCGTATGTACATAATAAGAAAATTGCACACGCATAAGCTCATTTCATTCGTTGCTGAATAGCACACCGGCAACATCACCAATTCACCATCATCATCATTATTATGGATACCAACAAAAGGTGTCGAGTAAACCATGTAAAATAAATTGACACTTTTTTGTGAACCTCTAAAGCTGGCAACTAACAAAGTCGAATTCCAATTATGTATGTATACATCATGATGGAATTGCCAAACAAGAAAACAGAATAACAACGAAAAATCACGATCCCCATAATACTACGGTAACGCGCTTCATCTTTCTGCGACAAAAACAGACTCCTTCATATTCCAAAAACCCCACATACTTGATTTTGTCAAATTTAATAAAATATTTATGAAGGAGTTGAGTGTATTTGTCGTCTCATCATATATAACAAAATTGTCTGGAAGATCCAAAAGACATGTCTGTTTTTTTTTTTGTGTGAATAAGGAAGCATGGAAGCGCATAGTCCGACGTATGAGTATACTTGTGTACAGACAGAAGGAAGTGCACTTCTTTGCCAATATCGCGAAAACTGTCCATTTCATGGTCATTTGATCATAAATTTAAAGAAGAAATGGTGTTTGTATCCCCCGGGGGTATTAAGATGTATGATGTTGTTCAAGACACTGTATGGAACAAAGAAGCTACATAAGTAAGAAATTACGGTGAATGACGATTTAATATTAATGCCTGGATGTTTTGGTTTTTGGATGGAGACATTCTTTTTACTGGAAAAGTTTTACTATGATACTCCGAACTTTTTATACCCGTCACTATGTGAAAGGGTATATTAACTTTGTCATGAAGTTTGCAACGCACACAAGGAAGCACCTCCGACTATATAAAGTACATATATATATTATTGATCAGCGTGACGAAAGAAATCGATTGAGCCATGTCCGTCTGTCTTTCTGTCTGTCTGTCTGTCTGTCCGTCTGTTGCAACGCAAACTAGTCCCTCAGTTTTGAAGCTATCGAGCTGAAAATTTGTATGCAAGTTTCTTTTTAGTGTACGCTGTATATATGTCGGAACCAATGGAATCGGACCATGGGGTCATGGGGCTGCCCCTGAAAATTAGGTTTTTCTTAGAAAAACTTTTTTCTCTATGCACCAATCTTAACAAAATTTCACCCAAGTGTGTAACTATTATAGCCTCAAAACATATCTAGAAACGGATGGAATTGGAACATTACGTCATAGGGCTGCCATACAAACGAACCATTCAAAACTAAGTTCTTCTAAGAAAAACTTTTTCCTTTTTCATCCGACCGTAACTAAACTTCATCCAAATGTGTTCCTAGTAAATCCTCAAAAAATATCTAGGAGCAGATCAAATCGGAACACTACATCATAGGGCTGTCATACAAACCAACCACTGGAAATTAGATTCTTCTAAGAAAAACTTTTTTCTTAATGAACCAATCTTAACCAAACTTTGCGCAAATGTGTTTTCAGTAAAGCCACCAAAACATATCTAGGAACAGATGAAATCGGAACACTACGTCATAGGGCTCTCATACAAACCAACCGCTGGAAATTAGGTTGTTGCATGAACAACTTTTTTCTTTGTGAATCAATCAACCAAACTTAACCCAAATGTGTGGCCAGACGTACACCATTTTGCTGTACAATACCTAAAGCATTTTGACCTGTCGTACAGCATTAGTAAATGTACAGCATTCCCAAAGCCACACCAAAGAAGCCTAAATGACTTCATAAAAACCTCCTCGGTGCCTGTAGTCAGTCTATTAGGTATTAGCAGGATAATCGCACTTTTATGTGGCAAACATTCATTTTCGATAATTTCGAAACTCTTTCGTCAATCGTTCTGAAATTTAATGTACCTAAATGTAAGCGCCATTTAGCTCCACAACCTGGGGATTACATTTACTTACATTTCTCCATATTTTAGGGTCGCCTATCTGCGTTCGACAGTTACAGCTGCCCAAATCGCTTTTTGACTTTTCTAATCAAAACTCTATAAAATGTGTCCAATAAATTTGAAAATTGGCAGACTTGTGAACATTTCAAGGCTCTAGCTCACACTTGTAGCTGTAGAGCTATACTTGGCGCTCACCGCTCACATTGTCTCCAAATTTCAAGGTCCTACTTATCTGCGTTCTGGAGTTCAATCGAAAATTGCCCCTAATTCGGAAATTTTGGAGCGTAAAATTTTGAAATTTAACAGCCATGTATAGAGGTCCGCACTGCCCGTATTAGGTGAAAATCCCAAGCATCTATATAGCTGCCAATACTCAGAAGTAACAGCCATGTAAAGATGCGATTTAAATTTTTCACAAAAAGATGGAAAAATTACCTTACTCCTTCCGAATCCCCTATCAACCTCTCTAGGAAAAAGAAAATTCAAACTAAAGGACTCTGCAAGGATTTCCCCTATATGTTGACCAAATCCAATGAAGTAGCGATAAATCCCCAGAGAGTCGCCATCCGCTTAAGAATTCTCTACGCAATGAGGTATTAATTTATCTATTGTAATAAACAAAACGAAACTTTTAAATAGGTAGGTACAAGGAGGTGTAATTTTCGTACTTCAAATAAACAGCTTCATGATTTTTGTCTCAGGGTCACGGATAGTCAGAGATAGGGAAAGGGCCATCATCATCCCAACAATGCTGCTGAGACTGCAGTTTCGAACACTGAAATTCAAAAGTTGAAAAATACCTATTCCTAACCCTAAAAAAAATTCGGGTTCATTGTGTTAAACAAATGTTGGGTTTGCCCCTTTTAAACGAGATCCTGGCTACACTTCTCCCATGCCTGTTATAACTTTGCGTCTTAAAACATACATTTGCACTTCACATGCTGATAATGTTTTGTCAACGAGAACATTTAGAAGTTGAGGGATCTTTTCTGGGCCCTGTTTAGTACCAAGAGAACCTTGCAAGGACGTAGCCAGGATTTAGCTGGATATCAGAAATTATGACATTATTAGAATCTTGTTGTTAATTGTAGACACTAGTTTCGGCGCTGCCCCAATGCATAATATGCCTCCTGTCCCACTGTTCCTGTGTCGAATCAAATTTTATCGCTTGACGAGGCTGGTCGAGCACGAGTGCACGCAAGATTACTTTATTGCTCTGCTATCATCGGAAGCAGAGAGTGCCACGTCCACAACGCCAAAGACTTCTTTTCTGTACATTTATAGAAGGGCTCGTGGGCCATGGTATATGCACGAAGCAGCAACCTTGCTTTCCCAAGGTTCACCACACATTTCCCAGAATAAAGGCTACTATTCTTGCTGTATTCCGTTTAGGAAGATATCACTTGTGAAAGGATGGAGAATATGTGGTCGTTTTATGGCATCCGTCATGGTGGTAGCCTCGTGACATACAATCGACACCGCTTAATGCGATCACATCGGGATCTTGCTGTTTTGATAACATTAAGCGAATGATACAAATAATAAAATAGTACGATTGAGGGTTTGCCTGAAAACCGAATTCCGGAATGTGTACTGCATTGGGCCTTCGGGAATCAGGTCACCTTAGGCTAGTAAAGCTTCAAAAGATATTTAGGAATGGATGAAATCGGAACATTACGTCATAGGGCTGTCATACAAACCAATCCCCAAATATTGGATTCTTGTAAGAACAACTTTTTTTCTTTTTGAATATTAACAAAAATACATCCAAGTGTGATCCTGGATTAACCCCAACGTATCCAGGAACAGATGGAATCGGAACACGTTATTGGGCTGCGGCAGAAATTTTTAACACAAAATTACCTTCAGTTTCATTCAAATGTGACGGGTATTCAAATTTCGGCCGCGCCCGAAATTAGCCTCGGTCTCGTTTTTATCTAAATTTATAGCAAATAATATTTTTGCATTTTGTTTTGTAAATTCATTAATTTTTTATTAATTAATTATTCGGATTTTTTTTGAACAATGAAACTCCCCCGTATTATATGAATATGCTTTTAATACAGCCACATTAGGTGGTCAATACTGTAAGGTAACGGTAAATGGGTTTTGTGTTGAAATATGTGATGTGTTGTGAAGAAGTTTACAAATTTTTAATATTTAACTAAGTAACTTGATTCTTTTAATACAGTTACCTGAATAGTTTCCTAAAATAAGAAATAAAGTGTGTTTTGTTTGGAAAGTCTTTTGGAAATCTGAAAAAAAGTTCACCTAACTCTTTGGTTGTGCTAACCGCGCTTGTTCGTGCGCTCAAACTTTTACTAACGGTATAAGCACTACTCGTCAGGGCCGGATTTTCCATATGGGAAACTTGGGCAACTTGCCCAACTTTTCAATGGTTTTAAATTCTGTGAAAGGTGCATTTTAGAAGCTCAAATTGTAATATGACTGGGCCTTCAAAACTTGTGACTTTTAACAGTATAAATTTCAGACAAAGGCTGAAGCTTTTATTTTTGTTTTAACGGCATGGGTAGTGATCACCAAAATAACCTTGAATAAACATTATTATTATTTATATATCATATACACAGAAAATTCCAATAATTGTATGATATAAGCTTAGAAAAATGAATTCAAGAGGTACAAGAGACATATACAATATTGTAAAAGTAGGTTATTAGTTTGATACTCGTACAAAGCAAGAACTAAGAAAAATTTACATAATCATAAGATACAAGATATTGGAGTACGGTTCTACGAAAAGCATAAAAATTAAGTGTAAGAGGACCAAACTGGAGTTCATCATGAACCCTCATCATTCTAAGTAAAGGCGAGTTAAAGTAGATTTCCAACCTAGCAAAGGGTGGATCAAAGATGGATAGATTACGCGATGGGCGATTCCGAGTTCTAAATAGAATATATTCCGCTACGTTGGAGTCAATAAGTCCATGACATATTTTAAAAAGAAAGCACTCATCCTTGAGTAATCTTCGCGCTTTCAAAGAACGCAAATTAAGAAAAAGCAGACGATCGGGGTAGCTAGCATTAAATAAATAACAGGCGCGACAATCCAACATTGGACTAAGGCCGCAGGATGTGTTAGTGACATCCCATTTACAAGATCTTATCTGCTTTTTGTTGGGGTAATGAGATCAGCATCACGCTCAGCAGTGTTATTTATCCCCATAAATGGGTACTCGTTTAACATCTGAGTGAGATCATAGTCCGTCACAAGCTCGTGAGTTCGAAAAACACCATGATCCACGGTGAGATTCGAACTCATGACCCTGTGCACCGAAGGTGCGCGCACTAACCGCTAAACCAGCCAGACTACAGCTAGCATTAGGTATGCCAAATTTATAAAAAAGTGTACGGGTGAATCTTCGTTGTACAGCCTCGATGTCGGTTGTGTGTGTTATTTGACTGTGGGGAGCCCAAACAACACTTGCGTATTCCAAAATGCTACGAACAAGAGAGCAAAACAGACGAACAGCAGATTGAATGCAATGAAATTGGGACGAACTGCGTAGCACAAAAGCTGCAAGTTTGGAGGCCCGATTAACAATGTCCTCATAGTGTCCACTAAAGTTCAATTTGCTGTCAAATTTTACCCCTAAATCCACATGTGAAACAACCTTTGTAATAGGCAGATTGTTTATAGTGTAGGAGAATAACAAAGGACAAGGCTTAAGAGAAAATATCATGTAATAGCATTTAGACAAATTCAGCTTGAGGTCGTTTATGTGGCACCAGGACGAAAGAACATTAAGCGCGGACTGAAGTTGTAGACATTCAGTAGTAGAAGAAACTGGAAGAAAACACTTAAGGTCATCTGCGAACAGCAGGCAACGACAATCAAGGATTCGAGGTAGGTCGTTTATAAAAAACGAAAAGAACAGAGGACCTAAAATAAATCCTTGAGGGACGCCGCATGTTGGAGTGAAGGGAACGGATAAGCAATTATCAAATATAACTTGATCAGTGCGGTCTGAAAGGTAAGAGTCAATCCATTTAACGAGAGCAATAGGAAATTTTAAAGCTACGAGTTTAGTTAGAAGTATGCGAAAACATACCGAGTCAAATGCTTTCGAGAAATCTGTATAGACCACGTGAACATCCTGCTGGAGATCAAACATTTCGGCGACAAATTGTGTGATCTGAAGCAGGTTCGTCGTGGTCGAGCGGTGTTTTTGGAAACCATGCTGACAGGATGAAATTTTATCAACATTTTCAGTTTTTGGAAAACTACATTGTCAAAAACTCGCTTTCCTACAAAACGAGTCTCGGGTTTAGATCCCTCGAATACTTGGCAACAATAGTTAGTAAAATCGAGAACAGATTTTCGCATTTTTATTTCTACTTTAGTTTTCCCTTTGCGGCGCCTACTGTCTTCACATCACGGGTACTTATTTATCGACCCTCGTATGTACAAAGTTATTGGAAGGGCTTGATTCAATTAATATTTGTTCCATATACTTGGCTTATATTTTAGTTTTATTTTTTAAGAAATGTATAAACATGTTCAGCAGTGTTTTATGAATATTTTTGTGTAATATAACTGCGTGAAAATAGACTTGAACAGCTTCTTTGTTTAGAATAATGTAAAATTTACGCTGAAAATTTAACAAGCTCCTGGATATATCATCTATCATCTTGCAATACTTATATTGCGCAATATTTCATTAAATTTATTGGTTTGTCGATTTTGCTATTGTGAAAATCGCTTCTATACGCAATATGCATAGTAGGCAGTGAAGTTGGGAGAGACAAAACTCTCTTTCTGAATTAATATGAGGTCATCGCCGCTCGAATATAAAGGATTTTCCGAAAATCTATCTCGATAATTAACAAATGCGTTTTTACGACATAATCCGGGTTATAGGCCTGTTCGGTACCGAGATTTCAGTACCGGGTTTGGGTTTTTTCCAATACCCGGTACCACAAGCGGTTTCCCTGACTCAGTTTTTTTTCAGTACCGACGGTTTTTTTTAATCATAAGCCGGTTTTTTGAGTACCGGGTTAAGTTAAAAACCGGTACCAAAAAACCTGAAAAAAACGGCTCATGGTTGAAATGAATCGTTCTTTTTAACTCGGTACTAAAAAACCGACTCGTCGGTGGTTTTTTTTTTTAACTCGGTACCAAAAAACCGGGATATCGGTACTTTAGAATATCGGGTCCGGTACCAAGTGAACACCGGTTTTGTACCGGGATCCCGGTTTTTGGAACAGGCCTACCGGGTTAATACAAATTTTCGAAATTTTACTTTTTTTTAGAAAATAGTTCGAATATCAACGATTTTTCAAAAATGAAACTATAATTTGAATTGAATTGAAATAATTCCCAAATGCGTGAAAATAACATAATTTGAATAACACATTTTTGGCCTGGAGTTTTACGTCTCTGGACCACTGTGTGTAGGAGACATGACTGTTAAATGAAAGGAACGTGATCTGAACTAAACTAATAGTAAATGCTATAATAATGAATACATTACAAAGAAAATACATATGTATTTAAAGCATCAGCGAAAATTATCTGCACTTTTTGGGGTAACTTTTGTTTTAGTGGTCTGTAGTCGTAGATTTTAGTGGTACAAACATTTTTCAGAGTTGGTTCGTTGGCAGTTTTGTACTATTGTTGTACTTGTAGGTAACCTTAAACTCACTAGAATTCCACTAGAAAAATGTCTGGCGAATTACAACGCCTAGCCAGCATGAACATAACCAACCTCCGCTCTGGGGAAAGCCAAGTCGGTCAGCTGTCCGGGCATTTTTGGAGCGGTATTTTGACTAGCAAAAAGGCGAAAGCGTAATTTAGCATAAAGTTCGGATTATATTGGTTCCAAAGTGGATTTCGGCTTAGCCGAAGCACTGCGATCGATGGTCTATTGTGTTATTGTCCTGGCCCCTGCCCTAGCTTGGATGAACTCTTCTAAACAAGTTTTTTCGATTTGACCTGCGTTAAGGCTTAAGGGAGACAAAGTCCTCTTCTAATAGGAATACGATGTACATAAAAGCGGTGGATTCATCTACTTGCTAGATAATCTCGTTTCCTCCGATATCTTGCACATACAGACATCGAAAGTAACTATTATAGCCAGCACCCAGGAAATATTGTTGAGGGAACCTACCAGTTGAAGAATTTCCTGGCAAACCTCACGAGCTTAGACTTAATGGTGCATATTTTGTGAGAAATCTCTAGAAATTTATAATGACGAAGAATGTACGAAATTAAAAAAAAAAAATCGCTAATGAGGCTAAATCATGGCCGGTCATAGCACCATGGCATTGTGTAGGCAACCGCGATATACATTTTTTTTAATAAACTCATGGCAACGTAGTAAGTATACTTCTGAATAAGATTCATAGTTAGTCAAAAGTTGGTTGCGAATAAACGTCCAGCGTTCTTAAAACATGTCACCACAAGCCACCAATCCTTTTCAATATCAAAATTGATTTTTATCGAAATTTCAAAAAATAATTTTATAACGGTACTTTTAACTGTCAAATCTGAGAAATTAGTAAAAGTTGCCTCAATATTTTGGCTTTCTAACGGTGTGTTACTTTTGGCGTCTAAATATCAAAATTTTTGACAAACACCTTTTGAGACAAAAAAAGGGGGATCATGTGCTTGAAACAAATTCAATCCGATTTTTAATTTAATAAGAAACGCACTACCGTAATTCACAAAATTGCTGAATGAAAATATATTATGTTTATTGTTTTTTCTAATTTCTGATTAAATTAGGAATAAGAATCTTGAAATCAACCGATGCGATATGATTATAGGACGAAAACTTGTCCGAATTGCCAATCGGCCCTTGCAGTATTGACCACCCAATGCTTAAGTTTCTTTATCTCTTGAATTCACTAAAATTAAATTCTGCATAGTAAAATTATTCTGCATAAGTAAAATAATTCTGATATTCATCTATCCACGCAAACAACATGCCCAAGGTATTCACAATGTTCAAACAAATTGAACTGTCACGAAAAACGCGACCTTGCCTGATCATCATTTTATAGGTGTGTTTTTTTGGTTATCCCGTGTAGGTTTGGGGAACGAAACTTCATATAAAAAAAAATGACAGGTGGATCAGCTGGCATTTTTTTTATATGGAGTTTCGTTACCCAAACCTGCACGGGATAACCAAAAAAACACACCTTATATCGCATGCATAAGAAATATCCATTTACATTTTCTTGCATCATTCCTTCTATATTGTACATATTTCTTTATACAAAATTACGTGATGATCATTTAGCCGTCATTCCCGACGCCTAAACGGACACCCATATTATGGCTATAGGTATATGATCAGGCCTCCAATTCGCATACGACATACGTAGTTCATCCATCATATTATACATACGAAGCCTAAGGATCTCCTGAGCAACAACCATTCGCTCAAGGGAGGGCCACAGAAAAGGTGAGCTGTTGAGCCGCCAGGACCGATGCATTAAATTATGGACTAATCCTCATTTCCATGTTTTGCAAGTGATGATTTACGACTCATCGAATGTACCGCGGTACGTTTGCGGTCCATTGTCCATTTTGGCGATACTATGGGTTGTTTTCAACTGCTGATGCGAATGGCATCACTATAATATGCTAGTCAAGATAAAATGGCAATGGTAGCGTTCAAAAGTGGCCGAGCGGTTCGATCGAGCATGATCAAATAATTTAGATGAAAATGACGTCACGCGCGTTTGAAAATGTTAGCCCTTTCAATCTCATTTTTTTTTCAATTCGAGGATCAAAGAAAGTTCTCGATTCAAGTCCATCCAGAAATCTGATTGCATATCGAAATCACTGATCGAATTTTTCTGCATATTTTTTGGCTTATCCGTTCGGTGACTCGAGATACTATAAAAATTGATCAGATGCAGGGAAATGTCCAACGAAAGTATCACCATGCATTTAAATGAGTGTGTCGCTGTTTTGCTGCATCTGATCTATTTCAAGCAAGACACTAAAAAGGGATGCCGATACGTATTCTCATTTGTGTGCTAACAAAATTATACAGCTAAATTATGTTGACTCCGTGTGATTTACAATACATGAATAAGTGGACGTTCGATGCCCTGGCGTTGAGTGGCTACCGCATTCAGTGATAACTTAGTGCATTCTGAATGCACCCATTCCGAATGTGTACTATACGCCATCATAAAGGTGTTTCTGTCTGCAATGTAATTGTCCTGTCCTCTGTATACAGAACGTAGACATCGACAGAAGGGAGCATATGATATGTAAATTTTCATGTCTGAAACGACGAAAAGTGTGAAAAATTTCAATGACCACGTATGATATGCAAATTATGGTGTAACGGCTGAAAAGATCCACTCTTAGCTTGAGAGCGTTCAAATTGCGCTTCGAGATAATGCCGGAAACATCAACCGGCTATGAATGTTGGAGCGTTGGAGGTATCAAGAAAGACATACACGAATCATGTACATACTTTAATCGTAGAAAATTCTTACTGATGATAACTTTTTAAAAGAATGGTAAAACAGGGAAGAAGTTTCAAGAACTAAATTTTTGATGAGCGGCAAAACAATTTTTGAAAATTACACCTGAAACTCACGAGATTTGTATCGTTGGTTCGCTCTTTCATAAAAAGTGTAAACAGGGACGTAGTCATGGTTTGGTTTCGGGAGGGGTCCAACACTCGATATAAAAATATTTTCCAGTAACAGTAACATGTTTCGATCGTGTGAAAAAAATCCTTACAATGATCCAATTTGTAGTTTTTTTTCTGAAAAATATAGAAAACTCCACTGTCAAAAAAATAATTTCAAATAATTAAAAGCAGCAAAACGTAGCACTTTTCATGCGAATGGCCTTTGCTGAATAACATTTTCAATAAAATTGAAAATTATTAGGTTATCATTTCAACCGAAAAATTAAATCAATGGAGTTTAATTTCTTTGATTGTATTTTCTTCAAACTCTGCATACGGGAACATTCATTGCTCGTTCAATAAATTTTTCCCCATAACCCGATGAAATTATTGTCATTTACCAAATATGTATGTATGCCTTTGAACTCACAGTGCGAAAGATTAATGCACTCCATATAAATATGTCCTCGACGGACGCAATATATACGCGTTCACAATTTAGGTCATGTGCATTACTTCAGATTAAGCGTCTTGATACGAGAATATATGCACGATGCATCGGAAAAGGAAAATGATGACGACTATTACAATAAGGAAACACGAAACATGAATCGTTCAAAAACCTTACCTTTATACGTTCCAAATAGGCTGCATACAGACATATGGACGAGGTTTGATTGGAATGAAGTTCGCGGGAATCAAGTTACAATATCTAAATGGGAGTGTGTCATAATTCATACATATACGTAAGCTCAAGACATATGCATAAAATGCATTATATCGTAGACAGGCGTACAGACAGGACACAGTCATAGTCATGCAACTATTCTACGATTATACGCTCGGATAGATTGATCCATTCTATATCTACGTAATGTTACCGGATGAGAATTTATCGCAGCAGGAGTGCTGATCTTGCAAGACTATAGTGCAAGAGTATAATGTAATGCAAAATGATCGATTGATCTGGCTGAAAAGTAATTTTTCATCAGTGTTTCACGTTGAGTTCACGTCGCGAATATGCTCAAGTGCAGATCAATTATGGTGTCAGTCATCTGATCAACAGGATATCATGTTTTGAGTCTATAATGTACGTGTTGGATGGATGCGTGCATGTTAAAGGGGTGCTTAGACAATGGAATTATCACTGTCCTAACTCCTAGTGGGACATGGTGCGTTAAAGACTACTGTGTGTAGTCGATGCATGTATTTCGATAATTATTGTCAGAGCTTCTCGATTAATATTTGATTACATAATTAAATTTTAATAATTAATTTTTTTTTGTTTATGAGTTCTTTTTTTTGGGATTTTTAACGCATTGGTAAGGGCGATGACACGATCCAAGATAGAGCTGCCTGTAGAAATAGCCTGAGACATTACCGGCAGAACGGGCGATGTGCTTATACCGCATGCCATGGAGGGATATAAAGAACAAGGCAAGGAAGAAAAAAAAATTATTTTAAAATTAAAATAAAACGGAAATAAATAAATAAATAGATAACTCAAATAGATTAAGTTATACATAATATAAAAATAAAGTTTTTACATGATTTTTTTTTATCGGTATAATTGAAAAGTGGCTATGTCGCATTTTAACGTATCTATAAAATCCCCTTGAGTGTGAGTTAGTCCTAGAAAGATGCAACATATTTGAAATATCATCTTGTACGGGTATCATGTAACGAAAAATGCTTGATATAATCCAGCAAAAGATCATCATTTGCACCAACTCAATTCATTCCTATACAGTGCGGGATGTATGGCATTGCAAGGTCAAAATAGGATGGGGTTAAAATTGAAGAAATACTGCGAAAAAAAATGCCTGAGAGTTACTGATCTGATAACTTATAAATTACTTGGAAAATTATTCTGAGAAAATTGACTTCATTTCTGTGTTTTACACAGAAATAATGTATTTTACTCCATACTACTTTTTGTAGCTAGACAAATTGATGATGTACTATTTTTGAACGATCTGTACGTATGAAAACAGAAAAAGCCGCGCTGTATCCACACTTAGTACGAGCGCCAGTTAGTACATAAGTACATTACATACCTATCATGAGTAAAATTAACACTTGGACAAATTGTACGCATGTTTTTCTATAAATAGGAAAAGTACGCGAATGGTTGGAATAATTGAAAATATATCTTGGCGGTATAATTATATTTAGATACACACATAGATGACATGCATTTTTGTCTGAAAATATCTACGATTACTTGAGTGATCCTCGGATATATCTAGTCTAGTTATATAATTTTAGAAGGTAAAGCTTAGAAATAAGCTGAAACAAATGAAAAGGAAATTTTTAAATAGTATGAAGAGGTGTTGTGATCAACAGCACGCTCTACCGCGTTATTCAAAAATTAAAAATTTGTTCTTTTCTCCAAAACATCCCCGTTTTTTCGCAGCAGCCCTTCAAATCGGCCATATTGGTTTCCAGTTATGGATGCAATATCGGTCGAGTCTCCATCCAGCATCCAGTACTGAAAACCTCTCCCATCCCCAAATTCAAATTTTTTACACACGATGCATTTCAGATGCAGAGAATCTGAACCAGAGGTGATATTTTCAAATTTATAAATATATAACGTTTTCTTTACAAATTTGTAACAATTCTATGTTCAGTGTTACAAATTTTAAAGGCAATAGCATCCCTAATATTGTTAGCAAGAAATGTGACCAGTCAGTTTTTTTTCCACTTTTTATCTTTTTGTTTCAAACCAATAGATTTTATAATTTTAACGATTTTTTTGTCATGCTATATTTTACAAAAGGGTAAATTTTTAGTTTCCCCCGCGAACATTAGCGATGGTTGAACAGTGGAAGGTGATCACTGCAACCTAAAAATGTATAATGTTTCCATAGCGCACTAATCGAGAATGCTTAATGCATACAAAAAATTTATAGAGATTTCGACCTGCCTATATATTGTTGACATCATGCTACTAGAATTTGATAGGAATTCATCAAGGAATCTGGTGTCTGCTATACACAGAAGCTTGGTGCGACAAGATTTTAAGTTTGTTGCAAAATGGATGCTGCCTCCTATAGCTCTCTTGCGCTCGTGTGCCCCGTTTATTTGTCTCCTCAATTCAAGGCTATTCATTTAAAAAATAGGTTTCCGAGCTTTTTTCAAGTATACCAAATTTAAATGATTTCTCAAATCATTGGTTACCATAGATAGATGGTGCGGTGACCACCACTATTTTGAAATCTTGACCGTTTCAAGACTGAATAGAGAAATAAAAGTTAGGAGCACATTTTGGGGAGATGACGTACAATCAGTGACACAAATATCTAACATTTTGAAAGCATTTCTACGTTATAAAAAATAGATATTTATAATGACAAAAATCATATTTGCACGAATATTAGACATCGTTACATCTGAAATAATGTCTTTGTGTTCCAGGTTGTTTCTACACGTTCTTACCCACATTGTTTATTTGCGTAGGTGCCAGACGTATAAACACCGAACATACACTGAAAAAAATGGTTTAGACTTTTTATCTAAAGTGAAGTAGTTGACTTAAATTTAGATAGTTTTACCAAAGAAATAGCTGATTTCTCTAATCTTCGTAGCTGAAAATACTATTAAATTCGTTCATTTAACCACGCAAGATTAGAAGAAAAAGTTTAGTCAATTCTTCCACAAAAGTTGTTGATTGTACTATTCAAATATAAAATTTATCTACAAACAATCGTTCTTTTTTCTTCAACACAATTTAGCTATCCAACATTTAACAATTTATAGATAATGAATAGCTGTCTTTACAAATGAATTAATTGAATTTGCAAATATAGTAGATGTTTCAACTAATGACGAATAGAAAAATTATCCATATCTTCGTAACTGTTTCAACTACATAGAATCATAAGCTGAAAATCAACGCGAACTTTAGATGAATTCGACTATTTCTTTAGATAACCATTCTAATTTTTTTTCTCTGTGTAAAGAGAGAATTTTAAAAAGTTATTAAAATAATTCAGTTCCAAGTACACAAATAAAAGAAATATTCTCTAGTAGCCACAACAATTCTTTTTCACAAAAAGTTACTATTGGATATACAGTGCTCTATCTACCGTGTTATTGGAAAAATAGTAGACCAGCTAAGTATTATCAACCCAACCCTGCGTATGAATCAAATTTTCAGAGTCTGGTCTAAAATAAGCTGACCAGACGTTCAGTACTTTGATGTACAGTACTGCATTTTGACCTGCCATACAGCATCCAGAAGCGTACAGCAAAATGTACAGCATTCTCGAATTCACACCTTCGTTTCGTAACATCTGAATTTCAGTTATTTTGCCGCGCTTAGCAGCTACTAGCGGAGAACCCCTAACGTCAATTTCTTTTCTAATACCCCTCCCGAAATACATTTCTGCGCACGCCGCTGTAAAATCTATTAGCGCGAAAATATTACTAAATTAATCATTTCAGTAAAAATAATTAAAATAAAAGAGTAAAGAGTCGTAAACAGCGAAAGGCACCTCGCATACTGGGGGCTTTTCCAAGGCGAGCATATCTAGCTATGCAAAAACAGGGTTTGTATGGGTTTCTTTGGTTTGGATAATGTATGATATTTCTTTCTATGTTATATGAAAACATTGCCAGCCTCATAAGAAGATTGTCCGCGATATTGATGTTGATTACACTCTCCCTATTCATGAAATCCTAGAGCACCTGAATGACTTGAATTATAATTAAATATTTCTTCGAAAGTGCTAGCGACTGCCACGATTTTTCGAAATCCTCCCATAGTGGACTTGGGTTTGTCTTTAAACCAAATTCCACCAATAGGTTGTGCGTGTACAGCATTGACTATTCAGGCATTTGGTCACCTTAGCTCTAAAATCCAAAGTCCAAGCAATGGAAGAAATTCAAGCGACATTCCCCCGTTCAAAATTTCCCTTTCTCTTCGCTTATGCGAGAATGGACTTTAGAGTCACGGAAGATACATGTTAACTAAATACTGCTTCAGTAAAAAAGTGAATTTTGACCATTTCTTACCAGACCCATTTTCAAACATTGTTATATTTTTTTGGGCTGCTTTTGTCCAAGACGTGCAGAATTGTGACAACATTTTCCACCAATTTGCCCCCTCCATTATCAATTTACCAGTCGCATATTTATACGTACAAATAAGCTTCGAAGGTCCTGAGCGTTCTTCAATCTTTAAAGCACAGAGAGAAATGTAATGCATCTTTGATTGAAGCTGCCATATAAAAGTAATTAAAGAACAACAGTGACAAATGACTTGATTTGGAATGTGATGTTCATGTTGTTTCTCGACATGGTGTCCCGGAAATACTAGTAGGGTCGATATTACAACTCGTTGGAGCAAAAACACAATCAATAGAATTGGTATCATATTTCGTGTTAACCTGTCATAGCGTTTTTAAAAATTATACATACCAAAATTTTCGAGTTAGCTATTCACTTGAATCCAAATTTTCAGCATTATGCAATTAAAAAAAGCTCAATGTTCAAGTTCAATGTCGATTTGAAGATACATACAAAAAAACCTGACAATAATTTCATAACGGTAGTTTACACTTGCAAATCTGCAAAGTTAATAAAAGTTGCTTTAGTGTTCAGACTTTCAACTGGATTTTATTACTTCTTACAGTTGACGACACGAATCTGATCTTTGATGAATTAAAAGTATCAAAAACATATTTCCCTTCCTTTTAAATTCAGCTAAAGTTCTACCTACGTTTGTGCTTAAAACCTCAAAAAATTATATTTTAGGCATGAAAATATGCTTTGGATGCGTGCCTTATGGTTTTATGTTGCTAGAGACGACTCATGAGATGATCGCTCAACGATCAAAGTTAGACAACCGTTTTTTAGCACTTTATGCATATACTTTCCATACAAACATGTTGCTTTACAGCCCATTCAGACTCCGGGCGACGCAATGCGATAAGCTTCTCATCGCAAGAAAAAAAATTTCTTAGCATTTAAATAGGAACCAACACGAACCTGCTTGTACCATTCAGACTGCTTGCGATGCGACGTCGGGTTGTACGATGGTGAACTTTTCCATGTCGAATCATCGTCCTTTCAACAGCTGCTGCAAGGTGCCTTGTCGCCGATGTGAGCGACATGGACGTTTTTGACCTCAAATTTTGAATCAGCGACCCAAATTTACCTTAGTCTTTCTGCCATGCCGATTGGACGAGTATTTCCCCAAGAGAACAGGGGTATAATTTTGGGGGCGGGCAACCCAAAAGAAAATTTTTTGTTTTTGACCACAAATTCGGTATCAGCGACCCAAATTTAACTTAGTGTTTCTGCCACGCCGATTGGACGAGTATTTTCCCGAGAAAACAGGGGTACAATTTTGGGGGCGGGCAACCCCAAAAAATATTTTTTGTTTTTGACCTCAAATTCAGAATCAGCGACCCAAATTTACCTT
Source organism: Microchrysa polita (assembly GCA_949715475.1). Taxonomy (NCBI): domain Eukaryota; kingdom Metazoa; phylum Arthropoda; class Insecta; order Diptera; family Stratiomyidae; genus Microchrysa; species Microchrysa polita. Next base: position 86,580,511 of record OX454420.1, on the reverse strand, counting down.
AGTGTTTCTGCCACGCCGATTGGACGAGTATTTCCCCGAGAAAACAGGGGTACAATTTCGAAGGGCGGGCAACCCCAAAAAAATTTCTGGTTTTTGACCTCAAATTCTGAATCAGCGACCCAAATTTACCTTAGTGTTTCTGCCACGCCGATTGGACGTGTATTTCCCCGAAAAACGGGGATGCCATTTTTTGGCCGGCAGGCTCATAAAAGTGCGCGTACGCTAGAAACTGGGTTTTATTGCACTGCATGTTTCCAAAAATTACCTATATTTCACCCATTCATACATATTTGAACAACAATTAACACCAAATCCAAATGCGGCCCGAAAATTGTTTTGAAACGCGTAAGCTAACACTGCAAATTTCCAGAAAGGTTACCTACCTCTTTCAGTCATTCATCATTACATGACCTACCTACAATTTATCTACAACACTACATAGCCATACCGACAAGTACGTACCTATGTATATAGAAAATACCAATGGTACTACATTACATTATTATTACCTACGACAATCCATTCATTAATACCCACAATTATCTACAACACTACATAAATATACCGACAAATGTATGTACATATACTGAAAATATCAATGGTCGAAGTCGATCTAAAATCATAGCCATATCAGCAGCAAATCGTACGAGTCAGCGCCGTATGAAATCCCCTTGAAAATTCCGGTTTTCTTGCCATAGAAAGAAATCACGTCGGCTCGCAACAAATCGCATCGCATCGCCCGGCCCGGAAAAGCTCGGCGTCGCTCTGTATGGGTACGCGGCCTTAAGTGACAGTGGATACTAGGAATGTTGCCACATTCAAAAAATATGCAAATAGGGCTCAGGATTAGTTGATAAAATTAGATCGCTTAGCGATCACCGCATGATCCTTCTCTCTCTCTCTACCTTTAAGGTACGTGTTCGTAGAGACAATTCATGTGATAATCGCTCAGCGAAATTGGATGCAAAACTACCATCCAATTTCAAGGCGTATTTAAATATTTTTTGAATGGTTCTACTTTTCTAGTATCGACTATAGACTAAAGGAATATTTCTGTATAGAAAATATACCCATTTAGTGATCAAAACCGGTGGTTAAACTTCGATCGCTGAGCGATGATCCCATGAGTCGTCTCTACGAACACAAGCCTTTAGCGTATCTACAAATTCAAGTGAAAAAGTGAATACGAGCTGAACTGTTTAGGCAGGGGGATAGGAATTTCTGAATTCTTATGTTAGTACGTGTACACGTGAATTATGAAATTAATTTATCGAAATTTGAGCAGGTTGAAGTTTTTCGAAGCACTGTGCATTTTATTGTCTTTAGAATGGATAAATAGATACGTATGTCAGTTAGTGTAGTAACTAAAAGGGACCACATAAAAATTAGCTACATTTGAGGCAGCTTGGGACGTGTGGCTTCAGCAAGATGGGCCCACAGAACGAGGCCGAATGAATTTATTTCGACAACATTTCCCCGACCGCCTTATCTCTCTCAGAGGCGATCTCAAATGGCCGGCACGCTTTTCAGATTTGGCTTTATGTATTCTCAATTAAAAAAAGAATTAAAACAATATCTGAGGTAACTTTTGTTTTTATTGAGTTTTTAAAAAAGTAAATTTCTCTGGCGCACCCTGTAGCCATAAGGTGAGTGTTCAAATACATATATGTTTAAGGGCTGAAATTTAAAAACGGAGTTTTTCATAAGACAACTAATAGAATTGAAAAATCAAGAAAATATTAAAAATTGTATGAATTTTGAAAGAATTTTTCTTCCGGTTTTAACCGGATGAACAAACAACCGTCCGGGTTAAAACCGGGAGGAGGAAAAAACCGGTTAACAGTTCTGAAAGTACCGGTTTCCGGACTAACCGTTCGGTTTTTGACATCCCTAGCTGAGACATTACAGCCAGAATGAGTGACGTGCTTACACCGCAGGCTGAGCAAAGGCGGTCAATATAGAACCAAATCATCTCCAGCACAGCACGGAGATGCGTGGTAAGAACAAAGGCTACTTTTTTAGGATTGAAAAAGTCATATACTTTCGGCACAGTATTGATGACCTCATCAGGCGACAATTCCGCTAAAATCATCAACATTAGACAACATACTGCGTGTATGCTCTCCGCAATATGAAAATAAACTCCAAACCGCACCAGAAGAACAGCTCAAAATTAATGATCACAATTATGAACGCGAACATTTGCTGCCCATCGATAAATTCCGTCATCTATAAAGCTATATCTTTCCGGAAGACCGGACCGTACTATCCGATCGACTTATACAGTATGTATGCAAAAAGTCCATGAAAATTGAACGAGTAGGATTTAGGAGCTATACAGATAGGCACATACACAGGAGTGCGTCTTGAATGCGTCAACAAATCATTTAATCATAGTCGTGTTGAGCTCTAGTTCTTTGGCATTAATCCGCAAACTCCATATAGTTTTGCGCAAGCTCCTCATAAACGCAACTACGCAGACTTTGGCACACTCTATTGAATTAGGTAGGTATACTTCAGCAGACTTTGACTATGATGGTCTACCTCTATTGGGATGTGGATCGAATCGCACGCTGTGCCAGGCAAAATGATTGAAAGTATGTTGTTGGAAGCAGGATTAAATGATACAGTGACAAATTTCCTTAAATTAAAGACCGAAACCGCAAGATTGCGTCTATTGATGGTCATGACGGGAGCATTTATAAGATGCTGCTTAGTGTACCTACTGCAGTTGTGTGTGCTCGGATAAACGATAGTGGTACTGAAGTGTTTGTAATTGCGATAAATTAGCAAGATGGAATTATGCATGTAGGTTACAAAGTTGACAATCTAATTTTGTATACTATAGTACGAGAGTGTGACATTTGGAAAATTTTATGCAGCGGAAAATGTATGGAGATTTGGGTCAGAGGGTTATGCCGGTGATATAAGAAATGTCGGATTTATGTTTTGATTTGATGTATTTAAATTTATAAATTATCTAATAATATTAAATTAAATGATTTAACCCTTTCCCGGACAGAACGTCTATAGACGTCAAATTTTGAGCATTCGACATACAAATCGTGTCAAATTTTGGCGTTGTGTCCGGCAATGAGTTAAATTAATTTTATCACTTAAATTATTGTAGTGTTTGACGAAATTAAGACTGAATCATATTAGCACAATTGTTCCTTTATTTTGCAAAAATAAAAATGTAAAAACAAAGTGTTAATAGAGTAAAAGCAAAAAGTATGTAGGTAGGCATTATTTTAAATATACATAGTTTATAGCGATGGTTCAAATGATGCTGGTATATAGCTGGTCCCCGCAATTTCTGCACAACAACGAAATGATCGTGACTTGACTTAAATTTGAATTAATTTAAATTTAATTGTCTTTTTTGAAAAATGGACAAATTTCCTCAACTACTTAATCAATTCGGAACCTTAGTTGCATACACTATTCGAACCAATTAACCATCTCAATACATCACGGTGAATACTGCAAATTTATCGCATAATCTTATTCTCATACTCCTACAGTTCGCTAAATCGTATAGGCCGGCCAGTATGGTTTAAATAAATTTCAATTCATTTCCTCATTCTATGCTCCCGCTTTCGCAGCAAAATTATAATTCTTAAAATAAAATTTTCGTTTTGAAAGCAAAAAAAAATCAATAAAATATTATTATGCAAAAATATTTTCGCGCAATTGCTGAGACACAAGTCACGTACCTACATATATTCGATCTCGAAGGATTTGCGATGAATTTGTATATAAGTATGAACACTTGGAATGAATTTCTCGCATAAATTATTATAATAAATTAAGTTATTATTATCTATGACAGAGTTTTGAAATGTGCAATTTGTCGCTTGCCACCAACATGGTATTTTTCGTTACAAATAGAAAGAGAGAAATAGGCTTAAGGAGCGTGGGCGAGTTGGCAATATTTATGATTTGCGTTGGTAAAGCTGCACAAGGAATTATATGTATGCGGATATTGCGTTGATTTGAACATAAAGTGAATGCTGGAAGCATATTGTACTTGTAATTTGCATGTAGTTTAACACAACTCAACGGCTAGTTTGTATCACGGGTGATTTGAATATTCAAATCACTGCACTGCATGGATATGTGGACTGGTTTAATAATGAAGGTGTCCTGCAGGTATACTGTTAAAAATTTAGTCAATTGACGAGAATGAATGAGTATGCGATAATTCATATTTTAGTATTAATGGTGAGTTATGGGTTATGGCATGTATATTGTAAAGATATATCCCGACGATAATTCAATTGATTAATTGAAAATGCATATTGTTAATATCTTTCTTGTATAGCATTTTCAGGTCAAGTAAATACCTGTCCGAAAAAAAATAATTTCTAAATAAAAAAAATACCGGCGTACAGAGGGCTGCGCCCGCAATACGAGGGTTTTTTAGATTTTGGATACACACATTGTGAATAATTTTGCACATATATTTTATAGGTAATAAATAAGCATTATGCACAATATTAATGAAATGCTTCTCGTAAATCTATTTTTGGATTGGTCTAAATAAACGCGTCCCAGAATGAAAGGCTTACGCCTTTCATTCTGTAACACTTTTTAATTAGACCAATCCAAAAATAGATTTACTATGTATCATGGCTACACATATTAACTGGATATATTAGCTGTAACTCCGTTACCATTACTCCAAACTGGAAAAAAAGCGACTGATATGAAATGTACCCATCGAGTTCTTTGATGTGAGTATCCATACGTCCATGTCCGATAAAAACTAAAAAAGTCGGCTTTTTAAAATCTCCGAGACACCCTGTTAGCTTTATTCTACCAACGTGTAAGTATTTCGTGCTATGCTAAGGACTGTTACAATTCTACTCATTCCTACCAAATTTCATAACGATCAGTTAGTGAACAAATTTTTAAATCTCCGGGACACCCTGTTATCTTTGCCCTACTAACTTCTAAGTATTTCGTGCCAAAGACTGTTACTATTCTACACATTCCTAGTAAAATACATGACGATCGGTTAAGCCGTTCGCGAGGTATTTAGTGAACAAATTTGTAAATGTCCGGGACACCCTGTTATCTTTGCCATAGCAATTTTTAGGTATTTCATGCCAAAGACTGTTACCATTCTACACATTCCTACCAAATTTCATGACGATCCGTTAAGCCGTTCGCGAGTTATTTAGTGAACAAATTTTAAAATGTCCGGGACACCCTGTTATTTTTGTCCTACCAACTTTTAAGTATTTCGTGCCAAAGACTGTTACCATTCTACACATTCCTACCAAATTTCATGACGATCGGTTAAGCCGTTCGCGAGTTATTTAGTGATCAGACGGACGGACAGACGGACAGACAAGGGACAAAATCGATTTCATAAGGGTTTTTTGAAAAATCTGAAAAACCCTAAAAACTAGAATTAGAACGAGACCGTGCGTTCCCCGAATGAAAGGCTTACGCCTTTCATTCTGTAACACTTTTTAATTAGACCAATCCAAAAATAGATTTACTATGTATCATGGCTACACATATTAACTGGATATATTAGCTGTAACTCCGTTACCATTACTCCAAACTGGAAAAAAAGCGACTGATATGAAATGTACCCATCGAGTTCTTTGATGTGAGTATCCATACGTCCATGTCCGATAAAAACTAAAAAAGTCGGCTTTTTAAAATCTCCGAGACACCCTGTTAGCTTTATTCTACCAACGTGTAAGTATTTCGTGCTATGCTAAGGACTGTTACAATTCTACTCATTCCTACCAAATTTCATAACGATCAGTTAGTGAACAAATTTTTAAATCTCCGGGACACCCTGTTATCTTTGCCCTACTAACTTCTAAGTATTTCGTGCCAAAGACTGTTACTATTCTACACATTCCTACTAAAATACATGACGATCGGTTAAGCCGTTCGCGAGGTATTTAGTGAACAAATTTGTAAATGTCCGGGACACCCTGTTATCTTTGCCATAGCAATTTTTAGGTATTTCATGCCAAAGACTGTTACCATTCTACACATTCCTACCAAATTTCATGACGATCCGTTAAGCCGTTCGCGAGTTATTTAGTGAACAAATTTTAAAATGTCCGGGACACCCTGTTATTTTTGTCCTACCAACTTTTAAGTATTTCGTGCCAAAGACTGTTACCATTCTACACATTCCTACCAAATTTCATGACGATCGGTTAAGCCGTTCGCGAGTTATTTAGTGATCAGACGGACGGACAGACGGACAGACAAGGGACAAAATCGATTTCATAAGGGTTTTTTGAAAAATCTGAAAAACCCTAAAAACTAGAATTAGAACGAGACCGAGTTCTAATCGTGCGAATAGCACGATGAGTGTATACCCTATACCCATGTACAGACCTAGAATGCGCGTAAAACCGAAAATATTCAATTTTTTTTTTAATGGGGAAGGGTAGATGGGTCGAATCTCGCACATCTTTAATATCTTATTACGGCATCCAGCAGCTATCATGTGATATAAATTTCAAGTTTTTGGGGACATTCTATCAAAAGATATGACGGAATATTGCTTTGTAGGGGAGGGGTAGGGGTTGTCGGACCTTCTCCACTTTCCACTAACTTCAAGAATATGTCACAATTGGGCATTGATGAAAATTTCAGTTACCTAGCGATATTCTGTTGAAAAATATGGCCGAATTACACTATCACGGAGGGGTTATTTGTATGGGAGGTAGGGGAACGCATGGTCCGATTTGGCCCATTTTCAATACCATCTAAGCTTTTATCAAAGCAATCATATCACCAAAATTTCAAAACGCTAGCTTCATTATTTCGGGAGTTATCGTGCGAACTGACAGACACACGGACGGACAGACAGACAGACAGACAGACAGACGGACATGGCTTATTCGAATCAAGGACCGACCCTGATCATTTATATATATACTTTGCCATACCTCCGGTGGCTCTTTTGAGGTGTTACATAAATCGTCGTAACAAAAACAATATACCCTATACTATCTTATGGGTGTAGGTAAGCTGACCATACGTACAGCATTTTGCTGCACAGTACAGCATTTTGCTGCACAGTACAACATTTTGCTGCACAGTACAGCATTTTGCTGCACAGTACAGCATTTTGACATGGCGTACAGCATTGGGAAATGTACAGGAAAATGTACAGCATTTCCCATGCCACCCAATGAGGCCTGCGATCAGCTACGTCTGCTTATAAGGTGTAAACTTTGATGTATGTACCCTATGCGCTCGACATTTAGCGAGTTAATAGCACTATTATGTTTGACAATGATCCATTTTCGATAACTCAGGAACCTTTCCAGATCTCTCTGAAATTTGGATAGGTACTTATAGAGGCTTGGCGCTCATATTTCCTCAAAATTGCACACGGAAGCTACAGCTGTCCAAATCGCACTTCTCTATTTTCTGATCGGAAATTGTCCATAAATTGGAAATTCTTGAGCGGAATTTTGGTTATAGCTGCCAAGGTTCAGAAGATACAGTCGTCGAAAGATGGCATTTTCCCCCATGACAAAACGATGGAAAAATCAGCCACTCCATCCGATTCCTTTATCAACCTCTATAGGAAAATTCATACTAAAGAAAGGACTCGGCATGGGTTTTAAATTAAGTTTTTTCCCACATTTCCTTAGAATCCATTTAAGAGCCAAAGGGACCGGCATGACATCACTAATTAACTATGGAGAAAGGCCTACTCTCCTCCAGAAATATTGCAACCAGGTTTAGATAAGAGTAACACCTCTGGCTAGTCCTTAGGTTTGCTAGTTCTATCTGTCGTGCATTAGAAAATTCGCCAACATTTTTGCGATGCAGGGCAGTTACGAAATAGGATAAGGCGAAGTGCAAGTGCAGCTAGGGGTGAGCCAATGGAAGGCAAGTCGTAAGATTTAGATCTCTGGCTCGTCTATACATTCCCTCAGATCCTGTGGCTCGCCCTCCCTTGGCTTCACTTAGAACTCACTCTGCCTGCCTCGCTTTTCATAATTCGCCACATCTTTGCTATTAGCGCTGATAGGAAGTGGATAAGGCGAGGTGCAATCAAAGCGAGCGGTGAGCCAATAGAAGGCAATTGGTAAGATTTAGACCTTTGGCTCTCCTTAGCATTACTCAGATCCCATAGCTTGCCCTTCGCTCCGCTCAGACCTCGCAGTGAGCTAATGGTAGACGATTCGTAGGACTTAGACATCTGGCCTGTCCATACGTATACACTCAGATCCTTTTGCTCTGCTCAGACCTAGCTCTGTCTGTCGCGCTATTCAGTATTAGCCAACAGTTTTGCGACGTCCAGCGACCGATGAGTAGATGAAAGGCTATTCGTAAGATTTAGTTATATGGCTCGTCCTTAGATTTAGTTAAATCATTTGGCTCGCCCTTCGCTTCCTCCAGACCTTGCCGTCTCTGTCGCGCTTTTCAGTACTCGCCCACGTTTTTACGACGCAGTGGTGGTGTGAAGAATGATGAAGCGAGATGCAAGCGAAGCGATCGGTGAAATATATGGATGGCAATTCGTGAAATTTAGACCTAGGTATGAAGAAGCCAGCATTTTTGCGACATAGACCTCGGGCCTGGAACCCTGAAAAGTATGGCCATGGATTTGCTTGAGAACCAAATTCCGGAAGTATGTTTACAGCATTGACCCCTTCGGGAGTCTGGTCAACTTAGTATAGGGTATAGAAATAAATGTATAAATAAAATAAATAAATTTACAAATCGAATAAGTAAACATATTTACATTAAAAAAAGAAGAAAACAAAAAAAAAAAACAAATAAAAAAACATTTCCAAATCAAATAAAATTCATATTAATAAAGGTCAACGCGAAAGCAGCTGGCCACTACCATTCGTATTATTCAGCAGAATGAGAATCCTGCCCAAATGAGAATTCTGGATCCCCATAAAATTTGATTTTGATATTCGTTTCTTTTCAACAAAGAAGGTCACAATTCTCTAACAATAAATTTTTTTTTTGGGTTGGGCTGCAATTTATGCAGCATTTTGTTGCCGTTATAGTACAGAAAGAAAATTTGAGATATGTATATGTATTAAGATTTACAGTTACAGTACATTGAACGATTAAAACAAGGCGTGTCATTTTCTCGACTATCTTTTGGTTGCGTATAACTGTAAAAATAGGCGACTGAAATTTTTTGATATTTGTTTTTGCAACGAGCACATTGTGCGCTATAATCCATTTTCGTCTTGACGTTGATTTATGGGACACCATGTATGTATGTATTAAGATTTGCAATAACAATGGACAATTCATGCATATTGCATATACATAACTGTAAAAATGGTAGGTACTAAAATGTTGTTTTATATTTTTTTTACATAATTTACACCAAACGCGATATACTTCGTTACTGATTCAGTAACTGAACACCCTGTATTCGTCTGAATATCCGGAAACCAGAGTTGGCATTTTGTAAGGCGACATAGGTTACAGGCACTTTCATTTTTTGGGTTTCGTCTAGGAGTCTGCCAAGATAATTAATATTTTTTATGAAAGAGACTGTTACCTATATCGTCTTACAGAATGCCAGCTCAGTTCTGAGACGGCAAATTTATGACGTCGTTCTTATGCTCGTAACCAGTGGCACAACCACGGGAGGAGCTAAGTGGGCTAAAGTCCCTCGCAGACCAAACATTGTTGAAATAAAAATACAAAATTAAATATCAAGCAAAGCAATTTTATTGCAGATTTTATAAAATATGAATCGGTTTTTCCGAACATAGGCTAATCGACGGTGTCGATAGTTTGTGCAGGCTGCAACATCCTTACCAGAATTTTAGAAACATCCCCGCACAAGAGACCGCAGAAAAAATGACCTTTTGTGTCTGAGGACATCTTTTACATTATAAGTGCATACACTGAAATATTAAGGACCCTACTATTAATTATCATTCAAGTCTGATCGAAATTGGTCCTCCCAAAGGGGCAAATTAGTCGAAGGATGCCTTTTTGTCCACTTCAAGGGTCAATTTCCGCTATTCCAGTCACTGATCAAAATTCACTGATTAATATACATACGAGGTTCACACTGTCTTTGTCCCTGGATCCATTAACATATTAACCAAATTTTGGTACGGGTTTGGTTTGTGCCCAATTTTATACATATTTTGCTGGCTTAGTACCGGACATTCAGAATTTCCATGTCATTTGTTCATCAAACTTTTAGAACTTGGAATGCGTATACACTACGAAAATTAATTCAAAAGTTAGCTGCAACCATCGAACTTTTAGTGTATACGTTTAGACCAATTTAAAAGTGTCCCAACATCTGGGAAAACTTTTTTGGTCTAAACTCGATAAAATATACCATTCATTGGTTTAAATAACCGGCAAATTTGATAGTATCAGCTGTCTGTGGTATCCACACGGACTGCCAGTTGGTAGCTTGCGAAGCCAATTGGAAGCAGTTAACGCTTCAACACGAGAAGCAATCGCACCAGCTACGAAATTTCGCTATCCAATTTATTTTTGGAGTACCATTCAGTTGTCAATTGTACAGCGATGTACCAATTTGGTTACTTTTGATCGTTTTTGTGTGAAATTAAAAAAAAATATTTAATGACCTAATTGATACAAACACAATTTTAATTAATATTGTATTAAAACTTTCAGAATCAAATTTTGATTGCTTCATTTGGCGGTTGGCATTTTGCATTTCGTATGGATACTGCTTCAGTTCGAAAAGTGACATTAAACACCTCGTCTTACTAGTAACATTAGAAAATCTGGTCTAAATATTCAAAAAGTTTACCCAGATATTGGAGCCACTTTCTGATGGCATTTTCTGAGTGTGTGCGCATTCCATGTACTAGAATTTCAATGGCTCCAACATTTGGCTAACTTTTTTAAAACTTTATACCAGAAAAACTGAAAATCGCAGAGGCCTCGTTTTTTCAAGTAGTTTTAGACTTTTCTCACGTCAACTATTCAAAATTTGACAAATATAACTGTCAGATTTGACAAATCAACACGTCAATAATTCGAATTTGACAATTGTGCGTCCAATATTTAAAATTCGAATAGAACTGTCAAATGTGTGGGTAATTAGACTTAAAAAAAGAAATCGTAGTGGAGCATGGTGCGTTGATGACTACCGTGTGTAGTCATCAACGTTACAAAGACAACTGAATTCGGAGTGTGATACGGTTGCCAGCCATACCACTTCCTAGTCGCATCGTTAGTTTATTATTCTACGATAAGAATATTTCTTATCATCTTCTTTTTTGAATATTAAACTTGCAACGAGTCATGCCGAGTTTGGAAACTCGTTTCTCTATGAGTGTCTATTTCACAGAGTGGCGACCGAACGATCACGGCCACAGAGCACGACTCCAGAACTCCAGAAATAGTGACTTGCGATAGCAGCTTTAAGCGTCCAGTAATAAGGCTGGTCTTATCCCACTCCAGGGCAAAATCCTGATTGCGCCACTGTTCGTAGCATAAGTGAATCATTTTTTTATCGTAAAGGTTACAATAATTGTAATTGTCTCCATATCATCGTAAATATATTTTTTTTTTACAAAAAGCAATTAGTAAAAAACTGATTTACCGTATTGTTTTAATTCATAACCTAGCATCCTACATTGCCGCAGGAATAACTACCACACACCGCGGCAAGACCATTAAAAGTACCATCAACATGTAACACAACAGTTGTGTTGTCTTCGACATAAACAGCAGTTCGGCGACAGTCGTACCTGAAATATATCATAAAAAGCAATTACAACAAATCTTTACCAATCGCCTGCCGTTTAACCGTTTAGATTCATTTTGAGAGACGTCCTCTGCTCATACATTTCCTCCTGGAATCATATTATGTAGCAGCGATATACGATGCGGTCAAAACAGCAAGAAACCGACATGCTTTACCGACGAACAAACAAATGGCCAAACATTTTCAATCCTACACGTCTTCTTCGCAAACGTTTTTTTGCCGCACTTTTACAGTGTCTCTCTTTTTTATATGTACAAAGCATCTTCAAGATCATCAATAGACACGCGGCCGGCGACTGCGGCGCGTAATCGTTTAAATTTTCACTTTTCCGATATATTCGAGACAATAAAATTACATTTTATTATTGTTGAGTCGTTACAGATTGTAAGTGGGCACTTTACACGGTTCTTTTACGAATTAAATGCATAAAATCGTGTCATATTTCAATGAGATGCGAGTGTGGTAAAACAAGCAGAAAGACGATCCGCTTACACACTGAACGATGCGCGCATGCTAGCCATAGCCAACCTACGATATACAGACTGCAGCACTTTGCTGCATGGTACTACGTGTAGAGAGGATAGAGAGCTCCTCATGGATTGGTATAAATGGCAATTGAAGAAGCAGTGCGTAAATCTAAGCCTCGGTACCGCTGTTGGAGTTTTTAAGAAATTGAAGTATGTAGTCAATAAGTCGACGGAGCTGCGAGGAAGCTGGATCTTATTAGTGGATTTTGAACATTTATATGACATAGTACGAACGCAGAGTACTCGTATCTTGTATTTGGGAAGTTAGGTCAGAAGTACCGATTACAACAAGATCAGTTGGGATTGTTAGAGGATTACATGAAGACTTTTGAAACGGTAGGAAGGGATTTAGTTTCATGTTTCGGAGCCTAATTGGCTTTTGGGTTACTTTTGAGTAATTGTTTGAACACAATTTGTTGCGCTTTCCCTTCTTTAGTTTCATTGCAACACCGAAATATCTTCCTATCAAGACTGGTTTGATTGAACACGCAGATGTTTGAGTACCGTTATTGGTTCTTTTGTGTTTATAGCGGAATGCTTAAAAGGAAGCGAACAATCACTTAGCCCATACTTACAGCTTGAAGGAATACCAAGCTAGGACTAACTGCGTCCGTCAAGACTTTTGCTATCGGGTTACTCGTTTGAATCTTTCGTTTTAGTTATTTTGGTGTTCATTTTTCAATCCTAAAGATTGCTTCTTCCAGCTCAATTTATTGGTTGATTGGTATCGTCTTCTTTGGATGGACCAATATACATTTGTTGGTGATTTGCAACTGCCATACACAATAATATAACTGGTCGAACAACCGACTGATTTGATCACACCCTTGAGCCACAATTCGCAGCGAACAAGCTGTAACTACCAATCACTTTCAAGACAATAAAATTATACCCGCGTCTATATGTATAATAACGGCAATTGTTATGCACATTTATCGGCTACTTGAACCTCGGTATGCGTTTATTGTTTTCTTACCAACTACATGCTTGTAGTTCGCTTCGATACCTTCTGCCTGACACAGAGGAGACACCTTACGCTCCAATAAAATCATATGAAGCCAGCCCCAGCACGCATAACTTGCTGAATGCCATTCATAATTTGCATCACAGAATGCAACCGTACATATGCTAAAATACGCCCTCCACCTCCATCTTTGGCGAACAATTGCATATTTACAAGTGTGCCAAGTGCAATGTTATTCTGTTATGGTGCGGTGCTGCGCAAAACGCGCAATTGCGTTGGCGCACAATGTTTTCTACGCCGCGTAGACGTCGCAATAATGTTTCATGTAAGTATGGAACTGTAACTAGTCTTTGCATCCTGGAAGTAGTGTAAAACTTAACCTGCCAACGGCATACCGCAGACTTAAACCAAGAAGCCAACAGTGGTTTGTTACATATCGCACCTGATGTAAAATAAGTCGTCGCTTCAAGAGCAATATGTATATGGTTTTCTTTCTATTCGCGGTTGTATTGTTGTTTTTGCTGTTGTTGTTATGATGGACATAAAAAAGTAAGTAATCGCTTAATGTTTGCAGATTTAGATGGTGGGTTGAAGATACAGATTCAATTTGTAATGGAAATATGATGTTGACTTAGCATATTGTAATATTATTGTCAGCTATACGATTTAAGGGAAACAAAAAGGTTGTGGTTCGCATCCGGCATATATTAGTATGCATCGTGTTGCCCTACTTTAGCAAGAAAAGCAGATAATTATGGCAGCTTTTGTATTTAAACAACCGATTTAAATAAAGACCAGATAGTGAGAATTTTGACCTGGGCAACTGCCTGGGGCGGCGGATTTTGAGGGTGCAATTTTGTAGAACTTCCAATTGGTTTTTGATTCTGTATTTTGAAATTTAAGGAGCAGTTTTCATTTATGTAATTAGAAAAAATGTTAACTTCCTCTTTCTAATTTAAATTAGGCAGATGCATTCAGGGTACGTGCTTACGAACCTGTGGTCAGTTCAAGGCATGAATGCTTACAACTCCGCACGGTTTTGTTGCGATATCTTTGCTTACAAGCCCGTGTTGAGTTGGAGGCACTCACCTTGCAATGACACTTGGGCGGACGTTTTATAACCGGTTTGTTGGGCGAACGTTTTATCACCCCTATTTTCAATCCTTTAATTCTGGGGAAAGGGGATGAGCACAGAATTTTTTAAAGTTAGATGTTATTAGCACATAATTATGCGATATGTTTGACTTCGATTTTTGAAAGTGGGGATGCTAGCAACTTTAGAAGTTTTTTTTTTATAATAGGATGTGCATACAAAATCATTTTGTGGAACACTACATATTGTTAAAAAATTTGCTTTCGTTCGAAACGAGTCTCTGGCAACACTAGTTGTTATTAAACACGCTGAATTTACAGTCAAACTGTTCAGTAATATGTTTACATCGTGTGAATAGGTTGAATATTTTTTTCTTTAAAATTTTAATATAATATTTTTAATTCGACTAGAATTTGTCATTTTTGTCGTGATAGAGATGGGGAATATGTGGATTTTTACGAACTAAACCTAAACACCTCTTTCGTCACCGCTTGACCCTTTTTTCTATGTTTCCTTGCTCAAGGTGCATCTCCGATGTCACACTCTGCACACCTTGCTGATCTCGTACACTAGGATTTTCAAAGGCATTATTCCGGCTACCATGCGCCACTGTTTGTTTGTCATTCTTTCTTCAAAGAGAAATGTTAAGTACTACAATTGTTTTTAGACGGCGTCTTGCTGGATAATATAAACTTTTTTTTCGGTTGATGTGTTTGCATCAAATATGTCCGCAATTGCAAATTTTATTTTTGGTATTATTTGTTCATATTTTGCGAAACGTTTGAAAATTGAAAAAAAAAAACAATTTCAGTAATTGGAAAAGTATTTACAAAACATTTTACGGCATTCTGTAGAAAATGTACAGCCGATTGTAATGAATGAGCATCATTTCAGTTTTCATTAGAATTTCAATGTGTTTTAAATAATTTCGGTATAGGTCTGCACCACCTGCTGGACCCTCCTCGGCCGGGGCGTACGCAGAAGAATATTTCGGGAGGGGCTTTCGAGAAAACTCGATTAACGTTGCACTAGGAAATTAGGGATTTGTTTGAAGACATCCAATATCTTATAGCAGTGGGATCATCTACATAGTTACGAAATCTCCATAAAAGGATCGAAACGAATACCCAAAGTAGTTTTGAATCAAGTTTTGTGGTATAAATGCATAAAGTTTTATCAAGAACTCAGTATTTTCGGATATATTCGAGCATACAGGTTTACTTCTCTCGCAATCCCGAGTAAATTTAATTCAGAAAATGTAAAAATTCAATTATTGTTTGACATGGATTTCATACGAAAAATCGCAAACGCAAAAAAAAAACATGCAGATTGGGGGCATGTTTTTACATGAATTAGAATTACTGTAATGGCAAATTTTAATTTAATTTTATTAAAATTTACAAAAATTCTAAATTAAAAAGATTTCAAAATTTTTGATATATTAATAGAATGAATCGGGCATTTTTCTCTCTTTCTAATTTCAGTGCTATGTTTTTCATTCCTTTTCTGATTTTGTAATACTGGCTTCAACTTGCATTGATGTATCTCTGCTCATTCGATCCGTATGCATGTATTTCAGCTGTTTAGACAAAATATCGGGAAATTTAATATGATTGGAGTTGGTTAGATAGCCACAAAAACATTATTGTTAAAAAAAGGTTAATATAAATTCTTTACCATGCGTTCATGGTAAATTGGTAATGGTAAATTAATAAACGTTTTACCTAACGTTATATGCAATTATGGAGTTTTCTTTTCGCCGTTTCTAAATCTGCTGAAGCTTCCTCAATACCGAAGCTATTAAAATTATTCGTGTTAACATCTAATGTAAAATTACGAAACGTTCTATTATTACTTTTTTACGGTCTCATTTATTCAATTTTACGAGGTTAAGCCCCTTAGAAAAAATGTTCTACCTACGCCTTTGTTTTTCTCTAAAATGTGAACAGCTGAATCTGGTGTCAAACTGAAAAACTTGACCGAGGTTAAACAGCCCTTCACAAATTAATATCTTCAAGAAAAATTATTTTCGAAATTTAATCACGATCTCATACCCTTGAGATGCCATATCTTTTGAAAATGTTCTTCAACAAAATTTAGAAACCATACAAGCAGTAACAGTTTGAGTAACAACTATACATGTTTTTGTGAATTATTTTTCGCCGAATTTTGGACAGCTGCTCAGAACATTGTAGCACCCAAGCAACAATTCGTTTGCTTTAAAGAAGCACTCCATACTGTAGCAATCATATAGTACCACGAAATTCATTTATCGTGTGACATCGCTTAAAGTAATATTTTGATCCGATAAAACAACCTTTAAGTATTTTCCGGAAAGCTTATATCATCATTATGGAATAAATTTAAAGATGGTGGTATAAAACTTCGATAAAATTGTCTCTAAACGTAAACCTAAAAACGTACTCCTTTAAATACTCCACTCTTGTGTTTATTGGATGATACAGCAGACACATGCAATGGTCTCTCTAAGTTAACTCACACACATGCATTATATTCTTCTATAGCACAGTCGGTGTCATTTTTATAGTGTGACATTCGTATGGTCATCCAATAAATTGTTCACCGTAGTTTTATAGAAGGATGGACTTTGTGATTTACTGAATTGACAGTTTTGAAGTGCTCTGGAATACCACGTTTCTTGAATTGATTTCATTGAAATATTGCTTGAAACCAACATTTCCTCACTCCTTGTTAGATTATGAATCAATTAAGATAATCTCACCGCAGAAAATGTCTGTATTTTACTGAAGAATGTGTGAATTTAATTAGCTTCAACTGATTGACATATAAAGAAGAAGGTGCATAGGAGAGGGGTCGATAAAGAAGTGTCGAGCACTTGTAGTGTTTGCGAGCAATGTTATCTATATGTGAGGTTGGCCGAGTGGTTAGGGCGTCTGACTGGCGTACGACAGTCGCTGGTCCGACGCTGGCTGCGGGAATTATTTTTTTTTCTCTTTTTGTTTGCAATCGCGAGAAAATGACAGAAAATGATGACATAACACATGATGTATGTCTTTCTCGAAGCGTAATTCAGTGCTGCAATGAGGTTCTATTGGATCAAAAAACGGCGCCAGATGCCATTATTGGACCATTATTCAGTGTTTATACCCTGTAAAGTGCCCCTATTGTGGTTAGAAGAGAATGTTTCACGAAGTATTATAGGGATGAAATTGTTACTTGGGCACCGGTCATCCAGAAACATTCAGGTAACCCAAAACAACTTTGGAAGCCAAAATTGTTAGGTTAAAATAAATTAAGTACGGACAGAAAAGTGGCTTAAAATAGACGAAGTTGATGTGGTGTGAAACAAACGCATAAAGCGAAAACAAACAAAAAGCAGGCAATGTGCTGAAATTGTTACATTTACAAAATTTCACATCCGTGTGATTCCCTTCAACTTAAATACAGGATTTCTGGGTGATTAAAGCTTGGCCTTCTTTTCAAATAAGTCTCAATCCAAGCTGTTCTTGTCCCATATAACCTGAAAGATGCCAACGTGAATTATAATGCAATCGTGACAGATACAGATCGTATCATTCAAAAAATGTTTTATTGAACCGAATTTCGGGACAAAATAATTTCATGTTCCTGCTCAGAAAAGCCCGCCTTAAACAAACCGCAAATAACCATCAGCACATTGTTTGTCGAACATAGAGAAGATTTCTAGAAAGACACCGACCTTTTGTCTTGTTTTAAAAAAAATCCTCGAATTAAGATATTTTATTTTGTTTTATTTTTAATCTTTTGCGTTGATACACTTTGCATTTCTTCGACCTGGCCACGGGTGCCCAGAACTGCGAGGTGAGCCCGCGGCGCCGCCTTTTCGACATGCCTGATCTGTATGGTTCTGTGTAGTAATGAAAAAAACTAAGCGATACGAAACCAGTATCAGCGGCCAGTGTCGTGTTTTCAATGCTTGTAATATGGGTACAAGGCATAATCCCTTCACCAGTTTACACTTGTGAAACCTTAATTGACATCTTTTTTAATATAATGTAGTAAAGCTAACCCTGCCTGGATAACAGGTCACCAAAACGATTGCAAAAAAAATCCCACTCGCCGCAGACATGTTTTTTTTCTACTAGGAGCATTATTCTTTGATAATTTATCATAACGTCAAAATGACATCCTATACTAAATTCCTTAGCACTGTATCACTGATTAATTTTGGAGGGGTTTGAACCCCCAAAACCCCTACGTAGGATCGCCACTGCTCCTCGGGCTACGTTCCGGGAAGTTGAGCAAACAAAATACATCGTTTACGTAAAAAATAAGAAATTTTCATATTTCATAATGGTAACAACGTAAAACAGGGATGATTTCGTATACCTAGCGTAATGTATGGCCAAAAACTCGTCGGTTTGGTTTGGTCATTCTCCTAAAGCTGTGCATGGAAGAAAAATACTTTGGGGACTATCTATATTGATACTAAAAAAACATTCCTACTCATACAAAACCAACTTCGCCTCTATATTAAATAAACTTTCTTTTTGTCTGTCAACCCTATCTGGACGGTGGTTTATTTTGATTTCACTATTCCTCGAATATCACTATCACAAAAACGATTCCTGCATCGCTATGATTCCTTCTTTTAGCAATGCTACAAAAAGGGTTACTCGTCCAAATCTTTCGTTTTTGTTAATTCTTAGTATTTCTTTTTTTTTTATTTTTTTTTTCTCATGCTCTCCATTTGCTGCGGATAAACTAATAAACAAAATCAGTAGCATCGTCGCCAAAATTGACATTACAGCGTACCAATCAATTACAAGACAAATGTTTTATCAATTCATCGCTACATGAGGTCTTGCAGAAAAAAAAAACGTTCAATCAACTCCATCCCATTTTGACTACAGTTTTTGCAGTCAATTTTACCATAACAAGATAATACATACTCTATGGTATCAAATAGATCGCAATAGGTTCACCGTAACATTACACCTTTTGAACTTTTTTCTAAATTCGCCCCCCGGTGTTTTCGCCTTTAAAGTGTAATGAAAACCTTAGCGTTACAAATCTCTGCTCAAAACTGCCACACACAAACTGTATGTGTGCTTATGGCTAGAATGTATTCAACTTTGGAGTGTAGATCATTTGTGGCTTATACTGCGGACTTATACAGAGACCCATTACCGCGTTTATACGGAAGATGGAGACTTGAAAAGCTTGAAAATCATTTTATAAGCAAGCAGAAAATTAGATGAAACTTAATAGCTGTGACATACAATAAAATGATTGTTACTATTGAATGGCAACGGCAGCTATAGCAATATTATGTTTTCAATTTAAATCCAAGTAGCATGTAAGTGTAGCACGTATAAAAATGATATGGCGGCATTTTGTGCGGTAGATTTAAAAGCGAATTTTCTAAAATGGTGTGACTAATCTTTGCAAAATGTTTCGCGGTGATTAATTAAAGGGAAATAAAATATTTATCTGGAATTGGATAAAATGGATCATTTATGCAGGCTTGTTTTGTTTGGTGATGTTTGGTTATGGGATAAGGCCTAGGGATAAAGTGAAAAGAATATTTAGTTTTTCCTTTTTGTGTTCGGTAAGTGATATTTGACATTTGAAGATCACTTAAGGGTGCGTCTATTTTATTTATAACATTCAGAAACCCTTCTGTGCATGCAATGTCTATTCAGAAACAATCGACAAGCTAAAATCAGCTCCTCTTCACAAGTTGAAAAATTTAAAATTCGCCGATGATTGTAACGTAATGTGATGATGTTAGAATCGTGTCTATATAGAATCACCAATAACATAAGTTTAAAAAAGTGGAACGATGACAAAGTTGCATTGTGTACGTGTCTTAATATTTGGTTCCTAAAAGGTTTATTTTATTTTTATTTTTCTTAGAAAGATGTCGAGGTACTATTTTGTTATAAAGGCTCCAACGATTCAATATACAATTTCATAGCAACTGTAGGCCAAGGACTTCATGCTTCCAACCAAATGAAAAACCACAATCATGTCTACCCAATATATTTGTATAACAATATATGTAACTTGGCCTGGCCACCAATCACCTGAGGCTCATCAGTATTCATTCGAAACCTGTCATTAACACTTCTTTCCTTCGAGCGTTCGCTCGCTGCCAAAAGCATCCTCAATTTAGATCATATCTCGTTGACGGTTCAATAAAGTCCTTCATCATCAAACCACCATATAACTTAACGCAACATATTATCATTTGCAATCTGCGTATCCATATCCAGTCCCAGTCAGCCTACTGCTTAGGACTTATGCTCCGTTTCTGTCTCATCATTTTGATTTCAATAAATTATTTCGGCTTTATAAGACAAAACTTCGGGCTTCGGGTGTACGTGGAGACCTAACAGGAACAACACACTTGGTAATTAACCTGTCAAAAAAAATTTAATGGCCAGTAAAAGAAGCCCTCGTGGTCGTGGTTAGGTGAGACGCATACGCAGCCATATACGACAAACATTGAAACAAGATCTGTGTGCATGTCATGTAAACAAAAATCGGCAAAATACGAAGAAATTGCTGCGACAAGAGTCCTAACGGATAAAATGCCAGGTGAGACACGCAAATAAGTATACGTAACCATAGTCGTTCGCGGTTGACCAATGTGTGTGCAATGAATATAAGGTATAAAATCAAACATAAACTAGCATTATATACTTCGCATGTCCTAAGGACCTAAGGTTATTCTTATACGAAAATAGAAATCCTCTCCTCGAAAAAATGCTTTAGGGGACAAACAAGAGTGATAGAGTACAACAGGTGGCACAGAAGAGTTAAATCCTAGCACAATTTCGTACTCTTAGCCTTAAAAAAAAGGCAAAAAAATAATTCGTTCGAAACTAAAATCCGGCAAAGCTTTCATATCCTTCAATTTTTAAATTTCACAGTACAAAATCGCTAAAAATGAGCATCCTCCTATGTTTATTATATTAAAAGGTACAAAAACGAGAATACTATTGAGTTTCCTTGTTATGACTCTTCAGGCAGTCGCTCGGTGGGTATACATCTTCGTGGTTTTATGTGGTGATGCTTCAATGGTAACAAATCAGAGACAAACAAAAAAAAAAACTTTACAAAATGACTAAAAAAAACACCGGACAAACGAATGGACATTCGAACCGGTTTTGCAGACACGAACCTGCCATATATTACATGTACCGCAATACGAATCTTTTGAATCTTCATCGAAACAGAACCTCTGCAGACCAACACGGTTCGATCGTGGCCGGTTGAAGAAGACAACAATATATTCACCATTTCTGCATATACAAGTATAAAACTGTTAGAAGTACATACGTTGTGCTGAAAAAAAAAATGAAATTTCCGGTACCCTCTAGCAAAGCAAGCAGCTATTATGCGCAAAAAAATGAAGTCCTCTGGGCATACATACATATTCGAGGATACGTGTATGTTCCATATGTAGTAAAAAAGAAATGAATAAAGCGATAGTTAGTTTTACTAGTTCCAGACCATGTATTAGGGCTCGGGATATGGTCGTTGTCGTCGTATGGCTACAATTATAGGATTACATTTGATGGGGTTGAAAACGATGGGAGGTTGCAGTGCACTCGTTTATAATGTTATGTCGTAATGAAAATGAAATTATCCGGTAGCAAACTGGTCATTTGGATATTGATATGTTGGCTATGTATTATTGATATTAATGGAGGGTTCTGATTTCCTCACGTATCGCTTACAAATTACTAAAACGCCTATACTTGTTTTTTCATTAAATTTGACACAGCTACAGCTTTTTTTGAGACAATTTAGAAAGCGGTAAAAGCATCAGGAAAATCATCTGAGAATAAAATAAATTGCTTATTATACCCTTCGCTCATAGAGTGAAAGGGTATATTAACTTTGTCATGAAGTTTGTAACGCATTGAAGGAAGCATCTCCGACCATATAAAATATGTATATATATGATCAGCGTGACGAGCTGAGTCGATTGGACGATGTCCGTCTGTCCGTCTGTCCGTCTGTCCGTCTGTCTGTCTGTTGCGACGCGTTTTGCTCGGCCAGTTTAAAAGCTATGGAGCTGAAACTTTGCACACATGCTTCTTTTTGTTGCAGGCAGTTTGTATGTTTGAATCGCGGAAATCTGACAAGGGGGTCGTGGGGCTGCCATACAAACCTACCCCCCAAAATTAGGTTCTTCTTAGAAAAACTTTTTTATTTAGGCATCAATTTCAATAAAATTTCACACAAATGTGTTTTCATTGCTGACACATAATATATGTAAAAATCGATCAAATCGGACAATGGGGTCGTGGGGCTGCCATACAAACCTAGACCCCCAAATTAGGTTCTTCTAAGAAAAACTTTTTTATTTTCTCATCGATTTCAATCAAATTTCGCACAAATGTGTTTCTAGTTATATCAAAAAACGTATGTCAAAATTGACCAAATCGGACCATGGGGTCATGGGGCTGTCATACTAACCTAGCTCCCCAAATTAAGTTCTAAGATATTTTTTTTTATTTATACACCAATTTCAACAAAACTTCACACAAATGTGTTTCTATTGATGACACAAAACATATGTATGAATAGATGGAGTCGGACCATGTGGTCATGGGGCTACCATACAAACCTAGCCCCCCAAATCAAATTTTCAAAAAAAAAAAAAACGTTTTTATTTGCACACAAATTTCAATCAAATCTCAGAAAATTATATTTCTATTGATGCCACATAACAAACGTGGAAATAAATGAGATCGGACTATGGGGTCGTGGGGCTGGCATATAAACCCAACCCCAGAATTAGGTTCTTCG
The DNA here is from genome assembly GCA_949715475.1 of Microchrysa polita. NCBI lineage: Eukaryota > Metazoa > Arthropoda > Insecta > Diptera > Stratiomyidae > Microchrysa > Microchrysa polita. Next base: position 86,557,400 of record OX454420.1, on the reverse strand, counting down.
AAGAAAAGCTTTTTTATATATCCACCAATTTCGACCAAATCTCATAGAAATTTGTTTTAATTGATGCCACAAACATACGTAAAAATTGATGGAAAGGCCATGCGTTCATAGGGCTGCCGTACAACCCTCCCCCCTTTGGTTCTTCTAAGAAACTCACATCCCCCGCTTCCCCCATTAAATCTTCGCCACGGCACTTATGTGAAAATTCAAGGAAAAGCATGGAAGCGGGGAGGACTAAACACAAGTCATAGATACGCCCCAAAAAACTTTTAGCCCGAGGGGAGCGAAGGGTATACAAATTTCGGCCGCTCCCGAAATTAGCCTCGGTCTCGTTTTTGATTTGCATTAATCTAGGGTCTAGGCAATAATTTTGGAAAATTTATACGCAAAAGCCAAAAATTAAATTTCCATTTTCTTGACAGTTAGATAAAAAAAAACAATAGGAGTTGAGCCATGAAATGTTGTGTTAGTATTCTTGTCAAGATGAATATGCAATTATAAATTGTTCAACATGTAGTTCCGTTAATCCGCGCAAAATAACAGCAGGTGGCCAACATTTGGTTTATGGTCAAGGTAGATCAAGAGGATCAAAGGTGATGGTAGTTCTCCAACAAATACGATTTCCTTCTACCGTGTAATATTTCTAAATGCAATTTACTTTTTCCTTTACTACTTTTTTTTTTAAATAATCGCAAAAAAAAAAGAGAAAATTACACTTTCTCTTCAACTTCTGGGCACCTTAATGGTTTTGCAAATTATTCAAAACAATTTTTGCAAATGTAAAAGGTATGGACAAGTTTTTTTTTGCGAGAATTGGGTATTTTTAAATTTGGAAATTGTGACATATTTGAGGATTTTGTTTTTGGGTATTTCCTGTAGCCCCAGGAAAACCAACATTTGTATTTGATTTTTCATGATTTTTTCAAAAATCCCAAACACATACTCGCCAGATATATATTAAAATTCCCGAAATTGGAAAATTGCAAATGTTCGAGTTCAACATTTTAAATTCGCAGGAACGATTAAACATGTGAAATGGTCACATATTCGCTAAACCAGAGGTTCCCAACTTTTTTTTATACTGCGACTCCCTTTACAGCTTAAAATTTTTCGCGACGCACCTCTAGTAAGACATTTTGTTTTCTGTGCGGTTATAGTTAGAGCTGTACTATATGAGGAAGGAGGGAGTACGTTGTTAGGTGAAAATTACAGAAATTTTAAACACAACAAATTTCTCCTTATGAAATCAATTTATAATCGAAAATAAACAAAAAAGTTTGAAAGAAAATTTACATAGAAAAATATAAGTTTGCAGCCAAAGATTTATTGCAAGAAGCCTACTGCATCGAATGTGCCAGTAATACGGTGCTTGCTGCTCAATGTGTCATTCCAAGCCTAAGCCTCATCAGCCGATAAAAAAAATATTTTTGATTTAATTCAAATCTTTGATTTAATTAAAATTTTTGATTTAAACAAACCCAAATCTATATTTTGTGTAATGCAAATAAAAATAACACAATTTTCATTTAATTCAAAGCTTCCCTTAATAAAAATAATAAAATCAAAACTGTTAATTCAAATTTTTCGTAAATTATTACCTTAGTTTTTTCAAACACGCCATGACTGAAATTTAAATCAGTGCGATGGTTGAACCTGCTTCTGTGAGCATATCTTTTCAAACCTGGGCTGAAGTTCAAAATTGCTACTGTTAGTTCTTTTTCTAAATTAAGTTTTGACCTCTACTTTGATTTAATTGCTTCAAAAGCAGAAAAACCAGTTTCACACAAATATGATGTTGCGAATGACAAAATAATCTTTAAAGAGTATTCTTTCGATACGTTGGCCCAAATTCCAAATAGCTTGTGTTTGTCGAACCATAACTTTAGCTTTTATCACATGATAACTCTAAGAGTTGCTCTTCTTCGGCAGTTGAAATGGATCTCTAATCTAATTGTATTCTTCAAACTTATCAAGAAAATGCTGTTCAAAATGCCTTTCTAAAGTCACCAAATGTTGGATAAATAGACTTTAAATTTGGACTTAAATCGCTAAAAGATTTTTCCTGCAGCAAGCCCTGCAAAACTGGGAATCAATTTGTCTGTCCCTCCTCCAGTTTTCTTTTCCAAAAACGCTTCTTCTATTGAAATGCTGAAACTTTATCTGAAAGTTGAAGAATATGTGTTTCGTTTTCTTGCAATGACATGACGGCCATGTGTTCTCGGCTCCTGTTTCTAGCTTTTTTCACACCAAATCCGATAAAGCTTTCACCACAAACTCGTCACAAATGTTGTTGCGGCGGTGTGAACAACCTAATAAGAAAACTTGTTTTCACTACCGCCCATTCCCCTGTTCAAGACATGGGGGAGTTATCTTTGTAAATGGTAAGAGTAGGTACTAACATCGTCAGTTCACGTGAAATCGATGCAAATACTGTCAACATTTTGATGATCGTGAAATCTAATTCGCTTGATGGTACTCACTTCACATGAAAGTCTCCACACCGGTTTTTGACATTTCGCCAGCGAAAATAATGCAGTTGCACTTTTTTCCACAGTGAAAAGATGTCATCGACAATCAATCAGAACGCGAGTGAACATTTATCTTACGATTAGTCAATAAAAAGGAAGTCTCCACGGCACCGTTTTCACGGGAGACATACATATATGCAAGTTTTTCGCTCGGTGAACTCAGTACATACCTTAACGAAAAGAACTTTCCTAACATTATACCCCAGGAAATTTAATTTCTGAAAAATTAAGGAAAAGCTGGATTTTTGCATGAGCTTTCCATTCAAGTTCCTAAACAAGACTCTATAAGTTCCCGTCTGTACGAATGCCGCTAGCGGTGCTACAGAGAATTAAAACCTTCAAAAACAGGTTTTTGTCAATATCTCGATAACGGTAAAATGTACTAAAAAGTAGTGTATGGCAACTTTGTAGCTCTTGTGGTTCCTGAATAAACTGAATTTTTGTATAACCGTAACTCTGGCTAAAAAAGTTTGTATGTCCAATTACGTTCCAAGGCAACCAAAGTATGCAAAATGTATATTTTTTTTGGGATGTGCTATCAAGATATGGTCGAGATATAAATCCGATTTATGTAATAAGAAGTCGATAGAGATATATTTGATAGTGCATATTTTTTTCATATTTTGTCCATAAATGCATATTTTGCATATAAATGCATAAAAGCATATTTTTCATATTTTTTTTAGCATATTCTTGCATAATATGTGCATATTTCTAAGATTCTACGAAAAAAATAATCCTTTCCAACATTTAATGCACGGAAAGAATTAAATTCCCTATCTACAGTAAATAGAAAAAGTCGAAAAGTATTAAGGGGTGCTCACACCATCGCGGCACCAATTTTTCGGCGCGAATTCGCGGCGAATTTTTGGTGTTCACATTCGCGCGGCGCCAATAATTCGTTGGTTACTGCCAGTTCACAACTAATATCATATTGTTGCCTTAGAAAAGATATTAGAATACAGTAGAAGCTCGAAAATTAGAAGTTCAGTTTTGGCCAATTCTAATTTCTAAGAATTTTCAAGTTGAGGCGTTTGTAAATAGAGGCAAAAAAGTGCTCTGTGAGATATTGTAAAACTGATCGTGTTAAGCTTTTTTCTTGGAAATTCGTTTATCTATTCATTTTCCTGATAGAGGAAAAGATTATTCAAACTGACCGCAATATAGATTCAGAAACGGAATCCTGTGCTAACTTCAATAATAATAGAATTGCTTACCAAAAGTGAGATTTTCTGGTAGCAAATTTTCGACAGCATTATTTACATTATGTAACAAGATTAAACCGGAATAAATTTTATCGTTTAAAACGGGGTTAAAACATAAGAATTGAGTAATCTTCTTACGCTTGAAAATTAGAACAGTTTATTCTAATTTTAGAGCGGCCATTGTGTGTTACTTTTTTTTTTACTTTTATAACTCCCAAGCTACTCTAACTTGCACGAGTTGTAATTTTCGAGCGGATACTGTATAAGGAAAGGACACATGATAGAGAATAACGGCAGAAACAACAACAATATCGGAAACGGAACTCCTTATGAGAACGGATAGCAGAACAAGCCAAATTTTTCGTAATATTTTGCAAAAATACATTTTAATTTGTTTTTGTCGATCAAAGATTCTGTTAATAAAAATAATTTTTTATTGAAAAAAGTGTTATTTATATGAGCATGGTTTCTAATTTTAAGGTCATATTTTGCTATTTTAAGGGCATATTTTTCAATTTTAAGACCATATTTTAGGCGCCTAAAATGAGGTTTTTAGGGGCCTAAAATGAGGTTTTTAGGGCATATTTTGGTTCTGAAGAATGTGACCAAGTGTAGCTTGTACAACGCCTAAATAAATGTCAAAACTTTCAGATCGATACGTGCATTACATATTTCAATGCAATTGCTACCAATTACCCTGTCTCAAAAGAAGGTTTGTTAAGAAAAGCTTTTTTCATTACAGACTATTCTTAACCAAAATTTACGTAAATGTAATGAAGACATAAGTTGGTCGAGTAGGTTCCTTAAAATTACGTTCTACTATGAGAAAGAAAGAGAAGCTTAGTCAAATTTTGACCGCGTTGGAAATTAGTGTCGGCTTCGTCGTTTTACAAATAACTGTGAAAATCATCACTCATTTGTTATATCAATAAAAATATGTTGTATGTACATTATTACATTAAAACGTGTATGTAATTTAGAAAAACGATTTCGAAATTTCGTAGGGGATCTAACCCCTTCACCCCTCCCCTGGGTATCCGGTATCTATTCATATGTGTCTGTAAAATCTTAAATTCTAAACTCAAGGAAACTCGTCTGTTCTGTTAAATTGTGTGGCTCAGAATGAGTCAAATACCATCCCTTCCCATTCAAAATTGAATTTTACAGCCCTCCAGAGGTCTTTCGATGTTTTGGGTGTTGCAATTTTTGGGTAAAAAATGCCATGGTTTCAGGTCTTTGAAAAACTATTCTGACTGCAATCAGGAATAATGAAGCAAACGTCATACCGTTATGAAAACTAGAGACTAAGCGCCAACTTTTAAAATTACTTTCCGTGGCAATTTTTTTACAGTACTGTTATTTGAACTTAGACGAATCGTTGAATTTGAACTCTCTGTTCCACAATGAAGGTTTTCATTTATCTCAAAACAAAACAGTTATTTTTCAGGTTGGAGTGTCGGTAATAGAGCACTATGTTGCAGTTGCAGTGCCAGAAGAAAATTTGTGAAATATTAAGATTTGCAGTTACAGTGGATGAATAATGACAGCAAGGTCTGCTTTTTTCGATTTGTCGTTAATTACAAATAACTGTAAAAAAAATACGCCAATTATTTTTCACCGGTTACCGGGTTATCGTTAGGGTTTGGGATGGGTTGGATACGATATCCCCAGTCACAATATCCCCAAACCAAAATCCCCAAATCAAAATCCCCATAATAAAAATGCCCGAAATCAAAATGCCCGAAATCAAAATACCCAAAACCAAAATCCCCAAACGAAATTCCCCATAATGGAGAAATTCTTTTCTTTAGGCTATTGTAGATGGTAAATGATAGATGGTAAATGGCAGATGATAAATGGTAGATGGTAGGTGGTTAATGGTAGACGGATGGTAGATTGTAAATGGTTGATGGCAGATGTTAAATGGTAGATTGTAATTGTAATAGTCCTACTACGAGTATGCAATAAAAAAATCACCGACGTGGACTGCTATATGCCATCCACCTACTATGTACCAGCATATTTCGGTGTTTGGAGATTTTATCATTGTGGATTTTGTATATGGGTATTATGATTATGGGGATTTTGAATATGGGGATTTTGATTTTGGGGATTTTGATTTTGGGGATTTTTCTACGTTTGGGGATTTTGTGATTGGGGATTTCGTATGGTTCCCGTTTGGGATACCCTGTACATCGGTCGACATATGTGTTAATTTCCTAAAGTGCCATTCGTTATAATTGCTGTTGAAAAAGCAGAATCGTTAATTTCGCTCCAATATTGAAACAGAACATAAAATTATGACAAATGATCATGAACTCTAAACGAACAAGATTTATTTATATATACACACTTCCATTACGATTCATAATGCAAATCCATTTTAATATAACCAGGAGGCAAAACACATTAATTTCTTAATTAACCATATCAAACTGCTATTGACATGTGCACGCCTAGGCGCCACATAAATTAACCAGTTGCCATTTTATTTATATGCGAACAATTTAATCCGCACAATGTCCGCCCTTGTAATTCCGACCACGAAGCGAATAACTCAGAAAAACTGTGAAAACAAAAAAGAATCAGCCAGGATTATTATCCGCCTGCCTATTAAGAGTCAATTGAGTAAAACTTATCGAAATCATGTCACAATTGATTGTCCAAAGCTTGTTTTAAACTGCACAAGTGCGGCCGGGCGCGCATACATACTTACGCGGGCCACAACTGTTTTGGTATTCTGCGAAGGAGACGCAATCAACCATGGTATTTACCGAGTCGATTATTTTATCGCTCCGTAAATTTCTTGTACATATATGGCTGGCTTGTCTCTGGAGTTTCTAAAGAATTGATTAAGATATGGGAAAACCTCGGCCAATGCATAAATCGCCTTTAGGGACATCGGAAGTTAAATCGATAGACATCTTTTTTCAAAGAAGCCCGTAAGCTTCTATAAATATGAGTCATATCGAGCCACAAAATATCCTTGTGTAGGTATATAACCTTGACACCCATGTTGTACCGAATTTCGCTTGAGTCTAAACGAAGCTATTTGCACCTGCATAGATTAATTAGCCGGTAGCAGCTTGTAATTACTGCTGACTTATATTACATATAGCAGAAGTGAATAAATGCAGGTCATCTTGAGAGCTATTCACACACAACAGTGTATATCGGCATGGTCATAAGAGTATGCAAAGATCGTCATCATCAAGCATCTTCTAAAAGCAACGCGTGGAGCTACTTAGATATACCTAGCTAGTAGCCGTCATCGTCGTCGAGGAAGTTTAAGTTGGTTAAGATTGTTTAATGGCCAGTTAGTTGAACTTACTATAAAAATGAACACTACACTTGGTATAGTTGTGAGATAGACGGACAGAAATTGCTTCCAGGCTCACTTTGATATAACTCCAAATAATTTATGATGACATTGCGTTAAGATTACTTTAGTTAGACCAGTATTTATTTCATTTATTTCACCCGGGGAAGAGATCTTTTCATTCAACTGTTTGCCAGGGATTGTTATATCGCGCGTTCTTTCGTTCATATAGGAGGCGAAAGGGAAAGACAGTCACGATGGACGTCGACAACGTCATCATATAGACTTTGTGCGAGCAATTGCATATGCAAATGGATGGAAATTTTTTTTAGAAATGCCGCATCTAATGGCTGGACGTATTTAAATGGACTGTTTGACTTTCTGATTTATGGTTTGCAAAATGTAATTAATATTTTAATGAATTGACCCGAGAGCTGATTTGCAAATGCATTTATGGTAGGAGTGTAGAAGAAGAGGTTTTTTTTATATTATTTGATGATAATAATACTCGTATTTCGTGTGGAGAAAGTTTCTTATATAAAAATATGATTTAACACTGGTTTTGATACTTCAAAGCACAGCAAAATATTACTACCTAATCCTGCCGCATATTACTTAAACTTAGATTGAATTGGGGATAACCCCGGGGATTTTACGGCCGTGTCTGCCACCGTGGGCTTTAACGGACGGTCCTCTAAAGGACAACGGATTGTATTTGCGACGACAATCAACCCCGCTCTATGACACGTATAGAGGTAGCGGTATACCATACTTGAAACTTATATGTTAGTGTTGTACTAAAATAGATTTTCTTCTGCCTCAAATTATAGGCCCATTTCGCTTTTGCCATCTTGTGCAATAATTTTGGAAAAAATCGTAAATGACATTTTATCCGGTATCCCACAAGGATCCATTCTGGGGCCACTGCTATTCACATTTTTTATTAATGACCTTTCACAGATCTTCGATTGCCGAGGCTTGTTCTTTGCTGATGGCCTAAAGTGTTATCTTTCGGTATCCTCCTTCACCAATTGTTTACGACTACAATCTGCATTAAACACCCTGTCTTCCTGGTGACGGTCTCCGGCTAAACTTGCCAAAATGTTTCTTTATGATATTTTCTCTGAAGTCCCTTGTCTTTTCCCTACACCATAAATAGTGTACCTATCGCAAGGGTGTACTCATTTGACGACTTAGGAGTGAAGCTTGATAGCAAATTAAATTTTACTGGCTACTACGATGATATAGTAAATCGAGCCTCAAAACTTGAAGGGTTTGTCCTACGCCGTACTTCGCAATTTCGGTGTATCCAGTCAGCTGTTCGACGCTTCTGTTATATTGTTCGAAGCGTTCTTGAATACGCCAGTGTAGTTTAGTCTCCGAATAGTCAAATAACTCATAATAATGATATTAAGGCTGTACAAAGAAAATTTACCAGAACGCTTTTCTATAAATTTAGCATACCCTACACTTATTATCCTGGCCGTCTGCTTTTTATCGACTTGCTCTTCGCTCATAGAGTGAAAGGGTATATTAACTTTGTCATGAAGTTTGTAACGCATTGAAGGAAGCATCTCCGAACATATAAAATATGTATATATATGATCAGCATGACGAGCTGAGTCAATTGGGTGATGTCCGTCTTTCTGTCGGTCTGCCCGTCTGTTGCTACGCGGTTTACTCGGTTAGTTTAAAAGCTATGAAGCTGAAATTTTGCACAAATGCTTCTTTTTGCTGCAGGCAGTTTGTATGTTTGAATCGGTAAAACCCCCAATTTGGTTTTTCTAAGAAAAACTTTTTTATTTGTGCACCGATTTCAACCAAACCCTACAGAAATGTGTTTATTTCGATGCCACAACACATATGTAAGAATAGATGCAATCGGATTGAGGGGTCAAGGGGCTGCCATACAGCCCCGCAAATTGAGTTTTTACAAGAAAAACTTTTTTATTTGGGCACCAATTTCAACCAAATCTCATAAAAGTGCATTTCAATTGATGCCACAAAATATGTGCAAAAATCAATGGAATCGGACAATGGGTTCATGGGGCCGTCATACAAATCCAACACCAAAATTGAGTTCTTCTACGAGAAACTTTTTCATTTGTGCACCACTTTCAACCAAAACTCGTAAAAGTGCATTTCTATTGATGCCACAAAACATATGTAAAAATGAATGGAATCGGACCGTGGGGTCATGGGGCTACCTAACAAACCCAATCCCCCCCCCCCATTTTGGATCTTTTAAGAAACATTTTTTCTACACCAATTTCAAAAAGCCTTGATGCGTCTTTATAAAAAGAAAAAAAATAAAACAAATGGAATCGTAGTATGTGGCCATGCTCCCGCATCTCCCCAATAAAGTTTTCTGAGATAATTTTTTTATTTTCCCATACTTACTCCAACCAAACCTCACATAAATATTGATTTATCGACTGCACGGAATTTATGTGAAAACGGAAGGAAATTAATGGGGAAGGATTAAACACAAGTCATAGGTTCGCCCGAAAAAAAAAATTTCAGCCCGAGGAGAGTGAGGGTATTCAAATTTTAGCCGCGCCCGAAATTAGCCTCGGTCTCGTTTTATTTCGAATTAAATGATCTGCATACTTGTATTATAGTTCTTGAAATATTTTTTTTTAATGCATACATGTACAATTATTGTATTTTTTTTCTGTGTATAACTTTAATAAATAAATAAATGGGCTACTAAAATTTGTGCAAATTTGACGCTCAGTAAAAAAATCCGCAACATTCGCTATTTTTTTCAATTTAAGATATAAAAAGCCTTAGTGTACAGGCCTCTTCTTCAACTTTGAAACGAAACATGGTTTACCGATTGGCGGGGCTTTAGACGAGTAACCCGATTTTAGAATGCTCAAATGAACTAAATGATGCCTTTCCATTGCGTTATTGAAAAACTCCGAGAAGTTTTCCCTTAGGGGAAAAATCTTAGATCATGTACCTATATGTCTACGTTATTGCTTACAAAAGAATCCACATTGCATCAGCCGTTATCTTGTCACTCCAGAAGCCCAAAAATCCTTTCAAACCGATTACATACAGTACCCCAAATATCGACTTTCGAACGACAACCATAACGCCCATTCTCAGTTTCCTTGGTGGTAGGTACATATGTACATAATATCCTTTGAAAACCAAAAAATAGCTTGTGGTGGTTTTAAAGGGCTCAACTCACCGAATACTGTATTTTGATATGCATATCGACTGTGATGCATTCCTTAAGAAAAAGGGACCTTTTTTGTCGAATGACATCTTTTTCATAACAAGTGCCGACACCAAAATAATAAGGATCGCATCACTTAACTTCCATCTGAGTTTCATTCAAATCGCTCCACAGGGGGAGCCAAGAGAACCAATTTAATGATAACTTTTCATTCGCTTCAATTTTCATTCGCTATTCCCGTAACTCATCAGTGATTGCCGATTCTTTGTAAGGGCGATCAAACGAAAATGTATACCAAATTTAGCAATGATCAAACCACTGAAAGGTTGACTTGAAGCTTCGTTAGGTTTTCGCTTTGTTTTACAATGTCACATTTTGTCATGGAACAACCCAGCGTACACATCCTAATTTCCTTAAAATAATCACACGTGTTTTACTATGTTCCAAATAAATATCACCAAGCTAAAAAAAATGTTTTGTACACTTATAAAAGAAAAAAAAAATATATGTTGCTGTGGGGACTCGAACACATTGCCCTACGCACCAACGACGACAATGGCAATTATGTTCCTGCCTGCATGCACCGACCTGTGCAAGATAATCTGTGATGATCGCTAGATTTACTTGCCACCATCGAGGTCGGCATAACCGAGTAGGTTAGATGATAGGTGTTTGGTGCATGGGGTGACGTTTTCGAGTCCCCACAGGGGGCATTCATTTTTTTCTTTTTTATCTAGTTACCTGAACATTCTATTGATTTTGGTGATCATACTAAAACGACCATTGATTTTCTGCTTTTCGTAAGTTTACGCGATAATTCGTATGCATTTTGGATGCCTCTTTTTTATGCGCGCGTTTTACATGTGACAAATTCGAAAGTGCACGCATATGCAATCGAAAATTCAATTTATACCTGCTCGCCATTTGCAATTGTACCAGGCATTTGCATCCGTTGCACGTCTCCACGTAACTATACTGCACTGTGTGATGACTATAGACCAGATGATGATGATCACTAAAGCTATTTGTACTGATAAGGCGCAGTGTGGTCAAGGCGGTTTGGTGGTCGAAGGTATTGACGACGGTTTGGACCATGGTTCGAACCCCCCCTGGGACATCATATTTTTTTTTCTTTAAAAAAAAAAAAATATTTTGAGTAACACCCATAATGTCAATACTCTGTTTCCTATGCTAGAAAAATGTTCTTTTTGTTGGTAATATCCTTTAACAAAACTCAAAATCAACTTGTGGTGATTTGACAAAACTCGTCGCAACGGATTCTGTATTTTATCGGTCATCCTTATACATAGCGTCTATAATGCATTCCCACAGAAAAAAGGACATTTTGTGTCCAAGGACATCTTCCTCATAAGAATTGCTGGCACCAAAATATTAAGGATCGCACCACTTAACTTCAATCAGAATTTCGTCGACATCGGTCCACGGGGAGAGCCAGGCGAACCAATTGAAGGATGAATTTTCGTTCGCTTCAATGGCGAATTTACCGCTATTCCCGCAACTTATCGAAATCGTGATTGTCGATTCTGAGTCAGAGCGATCAAAGGATAATGTATACTAAATTTGGTGAAGATCGAACTAGGGGAAGGTCGATTTTAAGCGTTAAACGTTTTCGTTACAGTTTTTCGTGACGCTTTTTCACGGAACGATACCCAGTAGCCTCCGCAAAGACAATTTAACATTTAAAACCGTAAGTGATGTTTGTGGCACCCTCTACTACAAAAGCATCTGAAATCACAAAAAAAAAAAGTTGGAAAGGTGTCCGCCAAAATAATAAAAATTCACTATCAAATATTTACTTCTAAAATGGCGTGAAATTCAATGTTAAACTCATTCTAGAGTGGAGACTGAACAATTGGGTCCTTTGAAATTTTTTCTTTGCCTTGACCATGGATAAAGGTTGCTTCAAATTATACAGTTTGCATATCAACCACATTTCATGTAATCAGGCAATTTTTTCAATGTACATATGCAACCATTTATAAATTATGCAGATTTGAACATGACATTTATGAATTCCATACACAAGTCCATTGTCATATATGATCATCGCGGGCATCCTTAAGCCATCTCTTTAACTTAACCATGTCCGCAAAACTTTTTCTTCACTGCTTGCAAGTACATACTCTGATTGATCCAAAGACTGATGTACAATCATTAATCATTCATTTTATATATATATATCATGGTAACGCGTTCCGATCAATCAGAAATAAATAATCAGTTGGCACGTTAATCGAGCTCAATTAAGTGCAATTCAGATCAGTCTTTTTGCTTGCACTGCACATACGTATATTGCTGAAGAGGAACTGAGTCTAAGAATAGCTTTTTCTTTGGGCAATCGACCCAATGTTACCTTCAAAAAGACAATATGAGTGTCGGTGTTCGGCTGTTATGCCGCAATCATCCACTGAGTTTGTGATGGATGAATTGGCGCATTAAGAAGTGATGGTGCAGGAGCGGCGTTGATCGGTTGCTGTCACTTTTTTCTTCTTCAAAAGATAAAGTGGCTAGTGATTGGTTATCGTCAACATTTGAAAGACTATAATGGAAATACTTGTTCTGCAATTGTGGTTCAACGATATTGCTCTGGAAAAGGTGTTACTATGGAGTGATAAAACAAATTGACATGAAGCCTTGACTCAGGTTAATGACTATTGCGAATATAAATGTTCATAAAAATAAAATTTATCTAAAAGACCATATAAAATTCTATCACGATCACTCGTCAATATTGCTGTCAGCACAAAATGATTAATTTATTCTATTACATGCCAACAAAACGAATTGTCCATACCCCTTTTGCAATTGACTCGTCAACATTGACATACAGTAAAAAAAAACATTTTGTTAAACACAACTCAAGACAAAATCTCGTATAGCACCCACCATATGCACAATCACCCTACTTTGCTCTATTTATGTCAGTTATAATTAGCTTTCGTTTTTTGTCGACAATAATTTCCAGTTAATTGGCATTCGTTGTCCAGAAATCATTTTTTTTTTTTTATTTCATCAGATTTAATCATATATAGTAGATCGGATTAAAAACTGTCACTAATCGAATCAAATCTGGAAGTTAAGACGTACTTAAGCTCATTTAAAATTTTCTGTCAAATTTGACAACATGTCGCGGATATAGTTCAATGATCTGTGTATTGTATTGGACTTTTATTTATATAAAATCGTATTTCCCTTGCATTGGTTCTATGATGTATTGTTTGGTTAGCAGACTAGACACTTTGCCCATATCTAAGCATCTACTATATATGTTCCATTTGGACATATCACGCAAATTTGAATTCTTTTCAGGTAATACACCATAGAGATATAATATGCGCAATTAATAAACATCAGGACGTGTACACAAGTACATGTATACCTACTTGTGTTTTATTATAAGTCGAAGCTCCGTTTCCTGCAAAAATCTAGTATTTGAGCGCATTTATATACATTATGTAGATAAATCTAATTATAAAGTTTTTATAGGTCGTTATCTTTTGTGACTATAACAACATATTATACGAAAGTGCGGTATCTTTGACGGCTTTACCTTCCGGCTTATAAATGTGACAATCATGCGGATAATAGATATGTATCTTAAAATATTCTTAGATGTTTTCAAAAGCGAAATATGGCGCCATCGAGTACAAAGAAACTTTGAATCATGATGAAGTTGATTGAATCTATAGTACGCGATTTTAATGAATTTGTGATGATGCAATTATGTCATGGTTTACAATGAAAAGATTGATAAGTAGCTTAGAAAAAGTTGCATTTCACTTCACAGTAACAAGAGGACATTTAGATTTATGCCTAAACCATCTAAGGTTAGAGGAATCATTTCAAAACTGGAACTGCATAATTTGTGCCAAGCGACGCTGTAGAGGGCTCAAATACCCTTGTGCATCTATGATTTGAAATGGTGATAAATTCTGTTACTGTACTATACTGTATTTTATACAAGTAAGTCAGAAATATATTGCGTATGTATTGTTGCGTTTTTACGTGAGCAATGCTCTGTACGATATCTTAAGCTTAACCCATATATTCCCAGTGTTACATTATTGGTTACTGTTATGAAGTTATGTTTTCTTATCCGAATGCGGCTAAAAAGGTATGCCTATGCCTTTGCACTAAGGAAGAGTTGTGTTTTTACCTACACTCCAGAAAATAGAGCATATTATCTTGCAAAAGTTTAAGTATTATTATTTAAGTATTATAGGTTGGTCGTGTTGATTAAATTCAAGTTTTCGACATCTTATCCCTTGTGGATTCCCCTTGGCACCCCTAAATCTAAGGGCAATTTTTCAGCCATTTTTCGTTATTTTCAAAATCCTAAAAGCTACAGAGAAATAGTTTCAGGACGAATTAAACTACATAAAAATACGGCTTATTACGGGATCCATTCTTACAGAGAAAACTTTTGTGTTTGCGATATTTTCGGGTATATGACAGATGGAACATTAAGTATCGCTCGTGTCGATAAGAAGATAAAGGGAATTCACCCCATGAGACCGGAACCCGTAATGTTCCACCACCAGCCCTATTTTGTCAGATTATATCCCAAACCGAAAATTATTGTCATTTTTTAATACACTTCTTACCTGGATGAAATGCAAGTTCAGCCAATATATTTACGAGATATATTTTTAAGTAAATGAAGTTGAATTTGCCAAAAATTGAGTCACACTTCGCACCTCCAGGGTGGACTTATGAACGTTTAATTCAGAAAAATTCCTATAGCGGAGATTGGCGTGTCCTTAATAGGAGCGACTGAATTTTTGGCAAATGTTAACTTCATTTACTTAAGAATATCTCCCGAAAATATCTTGGCTTAAATTGCATTTCTTCCAAAGTTATGGTAAAATGTGTGCAGCGCCCGCTCTAAGGGGGGGGGGCAAGCCGGCGGTCGCCTGGGGCGCCAAATTTTAGGGGCGGCTTTTTGGCGAGCACTCGAAAAAAAAATTGTTAAAAGCCGAAAAGAAAAATGCAATATCAAAATGAATTTAGTGGAAAGGAAATCATAGAAACTATACAAATGAAATAAAAAGGGGCGAAAAAAATGTCGAAAGACAGAAAAGCAATTGACACTCGCAAAAATCATTTTACATTTTTGGAGACGGTGGAATATGTTTTTATAGGTAAAGAAACACTTCTTAATTAAAAAAATGCGTTGAAAATATTTTTTATTTACCAACTATTTCATTAATTCACTTTTGAAAGTTTTGGTTTGTCCTTGAGATGCTTTGATTTGATGACCCTACAATTTACACAAGGTTCTGCATTTAAAAACTGAAAATGCTTAGTGAAAGTCGCACCCAATTTTACTTCCAAGAGGCAGTAAAAGTTCGTAATGTGCTAATTAAATTCTTCTTAAAGAAAAGAAAGCCAATGACTAATTATGCGTTAATTTTCCAATTGAAAATGTAATTCACCAGAATTGAGGATTCTAATTGGGTCCACTTTCATGATCCCCAACTCATTCTAAAGTGAAGGGATGCTATGGAATATGTCCTAATTTGATTTCCGTGAGATAAAGAATCACATAAACGCTCAGCATATAAAAGCACGCATACCCAAAGAGAAAAATTTTCATTACTAGTTTTTGGAGTCGTTTTCGATAACTTCCACCCACTTTTCGCATCAATTCGCCCGATGTCTTCGCGAATTTCTCCGCCTAATTTGTTTCTGCCAAGATGATAATATCGGAATTTGGCTAGGTTTTCCCCAATTTAAATAGTTCTGAATTTATTCTCTACATGGATTCTCCGCATTTATGAAAATAAGCCGCGGACGTTAAACCATTCGGAAATTCGTCTGCGAAGAAATCCGGCTTATTGAAGTTTATCTGCTGCGAATTGTGTAATGCCGGCCCCACACTGTCCGCGGTTTGCCAAACCGTGCGAGACGAGGTCTGGGACAACACACGTTTGGAAGAGACAAAGATGATGGGGGGTTTAAAAAACGGTATTTATTTTTATTTAATTCCCCCATCGCCTTTGTCCGCTGACAGGCGTATGTTATCTACAATGTTGACCATTAGTACCACGCGGTTTGGCAAACCCCGCACAGTGTGGTTACGGTATACGAAAGTTATCAATAACCACTCCAAAATGCAAGTAGTGAAAACGAGAACAATTCTTTGGCACAACGTTTTCCAGAGCAGCATTCTCGAAAATGTGTTGAATGTTTTCGGGGAACAAATGTTTTCGCATTAGTTTTCGATGTCATACGTCGGTTTTAAAGCTACCAGTTTTTTGTGTGGCATCTGTATATGTATTTTTTTTGGTATGATGGCAAAAATAATTAATGAATTTAATAGTGAGCTTAATTTTTTAATTCTAAACAAACTGTCTACAAAGCCTTGCTGAACTTGGCTGAATCACTCCCAAGAATCTAAATGACAGGCTTCTACTATATACATATTGTGCCAATTTCTAGTACATCTTATCTCATGGTTAGTCTTATCGTATAGAGACTTAAAACAAGAAGTTAAAACGCCAGAATTTGGTTGACCAATCAACAACTTTTTGTGAATTAATTTCCGCCAAATTTTGTACAGATAATCAGAGCATTGTAGCATCGGTCATCCAGAAACACCGAGGTATTCTAAATTAACCTTGGAAGCCAAAATTGTTAGGCTGACTTGTCATAAATTAAGTTTGGACAGAAAGGTGGCTAAATATGGGCAAAAATTTGTTTGTGATGTGGTGTGAAACAAAGGCATGCATTAGTGAAGCTTATTTGGCTGAAAGGCGAAAAATCGGCTAATACGCTAAAATTGTTGTGTTAACGATAGTTCACATCCATGTGATGCCCTAACTGAATACAAAATTACTGGGTCTTTAAAGCTTGGCCTTCTTTTTAAGAAATGCATTTAAATAAAATGCAATCGACGAGAAAACTACTAGACAAAGTCAACGACTTCTTTCTAAAGCGAATTTCGGGAAAAAACAATTTGTCGAAAGGGTTTAACATTTCTCTACACAAAGGCCGCCTTAAACCTAAAATAACCGTCAGCAACCGGTTGTTTGTAGAACTGAGAGAACGATTTCTAAAATACTTAATTTAACCTCGAATAAGCCACCGACTTCTTGACAAATTTTAGTAAAAATCTTAGACTTTAGTTGAACACCTACAAATTTTTACGCTTTTGTGCTGATACATATTGTGTTTTTTCGACCTAGCCGCGGGACGTACAAAACTGCTAGGTGGGCCGCATGGGGCCCGCGAGTTTGATATGCCTGGCTCAGTGGATAAAGAAGCTATTCTCTGAATTACAGGAGCGTTGGTTCGAGTCCCACCAGCCAGGATTGTTTGTGTCGGAGCTACTCTTAAATCGCTTTTACAAAAATAACGACATAAATACTATTTTCCTGGTATAATACAGGGAACATTACGCTATCAGCTTCGCAAGAAGAATTTTCTTGTTCTTGTTATCGACACTAGCGACACTTATCTTACCGTCCGCCATATAGCGGAAAATATCGGAAACACAAAAGTTCCCCCTATTAAAGCGGATAGCAGAACATGCCTAATACAGAAGGGCGGCAAATTGTCCACTTGCCCGGGGCGGCGTAAGCGCTAGAGCGGGCGTTGATGTGTGAATGTAAAAAATGCCAAATAGGTACAAATCAAGTTTTTCATGACATTTCGACACATTTTTTGGCTGCGATTAAGTACAATTAGTAATACATTTGCAATTGTTACCTTCTTTTATTCATAAACCTAGTAAGGTAAGTTGGATCTAATTAAACTCAAGCAGTGACCCGTTGCATTATTAGAACAATAGGCACATCTGCCTACATGAACATTTATGTATGTGAAACTCCGTGGTGTATCATACGGTGCTCCATGTATTCAGCGGAACACAGACCACGGAACACATCCAAACAAATCCAAAAATATAAAGAATTTTTTGAATATTACGTAACTGTCCTTTTAAATGCATTCATTTTTATTATTTTGAGAGAAAAAACATACAAGCTACAGAGGGTAAGATAGTGACAAAACATTCAATTTCGTGTAGAGGTATTTAAATTTGTTTATACCAGCTGCGTCTCGCTACTTTACAATTGGCTTTGCCTAAAATTGTTCCAATTTGATCCAGTTGCTGAAGTAATTAAATCTTGACTAGGTCTCAAGAAATCAAGAGACACAGGGCAGGCGATAAACTAGTCAGCTCAGATCATACATTCGGGCTCTGCTGGTCGTTTAACCATTTCGTACCCAAATTATTGAATTTTTTAACGTTCAGTAGGAAACTTTTATGTTATTTTCTCGCACAAAAAATGTAAACAAAGATGCCTATTTTAAGTGTCGAAAAAATATTTGTTTTCTACAAAAGTAACAGGAAATACTTTTTAAGATCTAAAAGAAACAAGGTTGAATAAATAAAACATGAATTTGTTGAATTTATGCAATTTTAAAATTTGGGGAAGGGGATCGTATGATCTGAACAAGTGCCAAACAAGACTTACTCATCACAATTTTATAAAGTATTTATTTGACTGTTTATTATTTAAAATATTTCTCTTATTTGTATTAAATAGTATGTTGTTCCTGTTAATTTTGTAGAAAAAAGTACTTTTTTTTTAAACAGGTATCCAGGGCTATAATTGGATCTGAGAAAAAATAAATTTTTGCCTCAATGAACCGTTACCCAATTTCCATTCTAAAATTTAGTCGAAATTTTTAATTAGGTGTTTGTCATGACAGTAGAAAGATATACTGACACTTATATCAATACGAGACTTGCTGATTGCACCTTCACTCCCAATGATGCCATGTGGCATCAGCATCATGCATGTACAAAACCACTTTATAGGGGTTCTCCTAAAAAGAAAACTAGAAAAATGTTTTACATAAAACGAGTATTATGCGGAAATATTTGGAAATGGCTATATCAGTTTTTCAGCTTTACGACAATCGTCCAACCTTCTCCAACATTTTACTCAAAATGGCTACTCGAAACCAACATGTGATCGCTGAAAAATATTAACTAGCTTTTTTTTACTATTGGACGAGTCTAACATAATACAAAAAATTGAAATTTATTTGTTGCATTTTCTATGAAAAATCATCAAACTACATGATGTCATTTGGGATCATTGGGCGCGAAAGGGTTTTAACTTGGTCAGGATCGTCAAAACTCTACATGTGAGTTAGCTGCTGTGATCCTAAGATCTAGGGCAATCACTTCTAATCTAAGATCAACGACAACACTTTCAATTCTGTCTCAAAAATAAAACCTTCTGACCTTCTGCGTAAAGTTCTGTCAATTTTTCCTGGTAAAAAAAAATCGGACCTGCGGGGGCTCGGAATCTCAATTTCGAACACAAGAAATTTGGAATACGTTACGTCACTGGTGAAACTGTTTCGTTATAGTTATAAGTTAGACTTTTTTATTTTTTTATAGTACTGGTATTTTGACAGCGAGCATTTTTTTTCGTTCTTATAGGGAAAGTGTTGCCTTTTAATACAGTCTTTGATTGCATTGCCCTTTTTGATGTTCATAAAAGGTTACAACCAAAAAAGTGGCTAAAAACCATAACAAAGATACTCAAGTAGCACGTACATAATTAAAATAATTAAAAAGTCTTGAAAAACTTACACATAACAATGAAAAATAACATTTTTGTGAATAAAATTGGGTTCATTTTCTAAACGGGTACTTTTGCCCCCAATTTTCATTATTTCACGTTCCGACTTGCTCTGTCTGTGACAAACCGTGAATACTATAATATTCGAGTACCTAGGTATCAATAAATTATCATTGGTTCCCTTCTTAATGAGTTTCTCTAAAAGTAACGCATATAAAGTAACGACTACTCGGAATTAAAGTAACGAGTATCACCGATTACAAAAATGTAACTAAAGTTGACATCGCTGCGTGTCGTATCAATTTACCTTATTTAAGCTTTCACTTTGGGTCGATGGACAAAAGGACAACACTTTGCGTGCTATGTATAACCGATGAAAACACTAAAATCGATTCCTCTCAGGCCAAGAAAATTTTCCAGGTTCCTCGAGGTTTTCAATGGATTTTTTAGGGTATTTACTGACGATGCGATGGCGTAGTTTTAACACCTTGCGTGTCATGTGTCACCAGTGAACACCACACAATTATTCCCCCTAGGCCAGTGGTTCCCAATCTTTTTCAGTTCACGCCCCTCTTTGCGAAGTCTGGTGGGACTGGCGCCCCCCGAGAAAATTTGGCCGAAACCCGAAAACAGATGTGGACATTTTTCTATTTCCGTCATCGAGATATTGTCTATTGTAAATGCTTTTTTCGGCTTATTGCTTTATTTTGTTTGTAAATTCTCAAAGCTGTCAAAATATGAAGACACTGAGAAACATAAGAATACATATCACAGCGAAGACACTCACTGATTTTGGACAGAATTCTGGATTAATTTGGTTGTAATATAATTTTGACCAAGTCCAATGCACAGATTTACCTCGTTTATAATCCAAATATGTACTCGTATGACAACGTAACCCAAAAAAATTTTCATCCCAATCATGCATAGAAAAAGCACAATTGCTTGTTAGTGGAGCCATTGGAGGCCAAGTTTGGAACTTCTGGACATTTTTGAAAAGTACGCATCGTGAGTTTCGTTGGAAGTTCGAATCATTAGCAAATAATTTCAGCACAAGCCTACACGTCAAAATCAAGTGATTTCGGCCTAAAATATGTTCAGCGGTCTTTTGGCCAGAGGCTCTTAGCTATTTTAAAAATAAATTCATTGTTACAGCGATATATACCTTTTTCCTTCAAGTTAACACATTTACGGACCCAATGGACAAATTTGCGAGTGAAATTGACGATTTTACGAATCAAGTTAACAAATTTGCGAAACAAACGAACTTTTTTTCGGGTCAAATAACTTATTTTGTCGATGAAAAAAATGCTTTATTGGATGATTTTAACAATTTTGTGAATCAATTTAACAAATTTACGGATCAAATGAAAATATTTTCGGAACAATTAAGCACATATGCGAATGACGGAAACATTGTTTTGAATGTAGTTAGCAACTTTACAGACCAAATTGACAAATTCGCGTATCAAATTAATAATGTTTCGAACCTACCCAAGCAACAATTCGTTTGGTTTAAAGAAGCACTTCACACTGTAGCAACCATATAGTACCACGGAATTCATTTATCGTGTGACATCGCTTAAAGTAATATTTTGATCCGATAAACCATCCTTAAAGTATTTTCCGGAAAGCTTCTGTCATCATTATGGAATAAATTCAAAGATTGTGGTATAAAACTTCGATAAAACTGTCTTTAAACGTCAACCTAAAAAAGACACTCCTTTAAATACTCCAGTCTTGTGTTTATTGGATGATAGAGCCCACACATGCAATAGTCTCTCTAAGTTAACTCACACACATGCAGATATTCTTCTATAGCACAGTCGGTGTCATTTTTATCGTGTGACATTCGTATGGTCATCCAATAAATTGTTCAGCGTAGTTTTATAGAAGGATGGACTTTGTGATTTTTTAAGAATTGACACTTATGAAGTGCTCTGGAATACCACGTTTCTTGAATTGAATTCATTGAAATATTGCATGAAACTAACATTTCCTCACTCCTTGTTAACTTATGAATCAATTAAGATAATCTCAGCGCAGAAAATGTCTGCATTTTATTGATGAATGTGTGGATTTATTCAACTTCAATTGACTGACATATAAAGAAGAAGGTGCAATGGAGAAGAGTCGATAAAGAAATGTTGAGCACTTGTAGTGCTAACGAGCAATGTTAACTATATGTGAGGTTGGCCGAGTGGTTAGGGCGTCGGACTGGCATACGACAGTCGCTGGTTCGACGCTGGCTGGGGGAATTTTTTTTTTCTTTTTTTCACGAGAAAATGACAGAAAATGATGACAGAACACATTGATGTATGTCTTTTTCAAAGCTTAGTTCAGTGCTACAATAAGGTGCAATTGGATCAAAAACGGCGCCAAACGCCATTATTGGACTATTATTCAGAGTTTATACCCTGTAAAGTGCCCCTATTATCGTTAGAAGAAAATATTCTATGAAATATTATAGGGATGAAATTGTTACTTGTGTATCTAGTACAAAGTTTGTACAATCCGTAGAAGTTACTGTTTGCACTCCTTGAGAAATCAAGTCAGTTAAAACATGATCTCGTGTAAAATCACCGAGTTCTTGACATACAAATCCTTTTACTTTTGCGAACACTTTTTCAATAGGGTTGAGCATCGGCGAATACGGCGGGAGATATTGTAGCGTAAGTCCAGTGCGATGTAGAATTTCCTTGACCTCAGCACCTTTATGTATTTTACCATTATAACAAGCGCACCCTTCCATGATGAGTCCAGATTATCCACCAACTCTCTTAGAAATGTGCAGAATTTTTGTGCATTGCATGTTGAGTGTGCAAGAATATTGCTATGGAGAACTTCTTCATTGGACATTGCAGCAACAAGGCTTACATTTCTTCCGCGAATAGTAGGCAGTACGACTCGAGCTCGTGTATTTGTTAAATTGTACCGTTTATGGATTATATTTTCCTGTTTGGGTATCTTGAATAAATAAATAAATCTCCCGCCGTATTCGCCGATACTCAACCCTATTGAAAAAGTGTTCGCTAAAGTAAAAGGATTTGTACGTCAAGAACTTGGTGATCTTACACGAGATCATGTTTTAACTGACTTGATTGCTCAAGGAGTGCAAACATTATAACTTCTACGGATTGTACAAACTTTGTACTAGATATAATGATGCAACTGCCAGTTTGCCGCAGCCGGAAGGGAGTTGCATTAATCGAAGTTTACTTGATTGATGAATTAAAAATATGATTAACGATTATACTTACTAGGTTCGAAACATTATTAAATTGATTCGCGAATTTGTCAATTTGGTCTGTAAAGTTGCTAACTACATTCAAAACAATGTTTCCTTCATTCGCATATGTGCTTAATTGTTCCGAAAATATTTTCATTTGATCCGTAAATTTGTTAAATTGATTCGCAAAATTGTTAAAATCATCCAATAAAGCATTTTTTTCATCGACAAAATTATTTATTTCACTCAAAAAATGTTCGTTTGTTTCGCAAATTTGTTAACTTGATTCGTAAAATCGTTAATTTCACTCGCAAATTTGTCCATTCGGTTCGTAAATGTGTTAACTTGAAGGAAAAAAGGTATATATATAATAATAATATAGATAAGTTGTACTCACGCCCCCCTTCCCAAACCGTCACGCCTCCCTAGGGGGTGCGCCCCACAGTTTGGGAATCACTGCCCTAGGCCAAGCAATTAAGAACAGGAATACAAATGTGTCACCGGTGACACATCGGCCTATGCCGAATGCCTTTCTCCGTGTTCATTGGTGACCATTGTCCTCTGATGAATCATTTGTGTGTGTTCACCGGTGTCACAATTGCAGCCAGGGTGTTAAAAATCGCCTTATGTTCCATTGTATAAAATTCAACATGACTATCATGATCAAAAATCAGTGCTAAAATGAAAACTGCTCTTTGTACGAGTAAAGTACGCCCTAGAGCCCAACGAAAACCTTAAAAATTTCACTTCCATTTGTGTACCGGCCGGCCGGCGGGCTAATGAAGCAGAAGGCGAAACATTTACAAATGAAATCCATATTCATTTAGAGATAATAATCCGAAAAAATTAATGTTTACCATAATGGGTAATTAATCATTAAATGCGTGTCGTTGCGTTTCGGTATATGACTTTTGGTTTGCGACTCTTTACGAGAGTTTTGTGGAAAATTGGAGGTATCTGGGCGTGTGCTTCGACATCAGTTTAACCAACCAGACCATATACTTACATATACATATGTGGACTGGACTCGTCGCCAAAAACATGAAAATTAAATGAGATTACAATCAATTTAAATGGACATGAACTCTCTACACTACATTATACACACACCCACCAGAGGAGGATAATAATGATCCTCGGGAAAATTTGTACAAAATGAGAAATCTTAAAATCGGTTATAATGAAGGAGGTTTGGAAAGTTAAAAGCAAGCGTGTATGATCTGAAGTGATGTATAGATTTGAAGTTCGAAGTCGAGTTTCGAAAGGAGGAACTGCAAATGACGTTCATTAATAACTTCTTCAGGAGAAAGATATATGTGTGACCACACACATGCTTTACCGTGTGTAGTATTAATATCAGGCAGCTGGATGATATATGACTTTGCTTAATAATGGTACGTTTGGTTGCACTTTGCACCGCTTTAGTCAAGTGATGAATATAGTTCATTAAAACGTCTGCACATCTTTGATTCTAATATACACTGCCTGTCATAACTATAGCCGCACCATAAAACAAACTGATCCTTTGGAAGTTGAAAGACAATACAGTTATTCCACATACTATAAAGTAAAGTGATATTCAAAAGACACATAATTTCACAAACATTTTCCTTTTATTTCAAACCGTTATTCTTCTATAAACGAAAATCGGAAAATATGGTGCGGCTATTGTTATGACAGGTGCGGCTATTGTTATGACAGGCAGTGTATATGAAACATTCTATAATGAGAATGACCTTACTTAGGATCGGAAATTTCAGTTATTGACTCGTTGGTGCTTATACACCAACGAGTCAATAACTGAAATTTTTACAAAATTTTTACAAAAATTAATACATAAAAAAGCATTCTTCATTCCTTTTTAAATAAATGAATACTGTAAAGGTTCCCTCCTTATTAACAACCAATAAAACTGACAGCTTTATCTATAATTATCTTGTTACGCAATTTATGGTTATCTTTATCTGGAAATATTACCTTGTCTAAACTAAATCCTCTCTTATGCATTTCCCCCATATCATTGCAAATTTCTAATATTTTGCACTTACCCATATCATACCTCAGCTGCTATTTGTTTTTTACACTTTATGGTGATAATGAATATTCAATAAATGCCGATAGTGCGTAAGTAATCGGCACCTGATTATGTTGTAACGCCATACCAGCCGGCTGGCTGGTCAACCAGTTGATGGACTGATCAGCCGCAGCTGAATACCTAAGCTTCGTCTTCGATGTCTTCTGATTGAAGCATCTTTGTCGTCATCCTGGAAGAACTACCTTATTGCTCTGTATACCAAACTGCATCATCACTCGCGACGAACGACTGACGACAGTGACGGCTAATTAAGAAATTGCTGACATTTCTTCACAAGAAATTCCAATCATGTATAGCGCCACACGAGCGGACGCGATGATGGACGCGTATCGGGTCCAACTGTGTTTTGTTCCTCCTTCGGGTTGTTGTTATGTTCTTTGGCCATAGTCTTTCTTGACTTGATCTCGATCGCTGATCACTGGTTTTTCCTTATACGCGTATTAACTTCTTTTCTGATATAAGTATCTTTACATCTTCGCCACTTTCTTAGAGAGATAATGTATACGATCAAGTGGATTGGTGAGTAAAGTATGTAAGTGATGCATTGTTGATATGGTTTGAAATGAAGATTACATCTGACATTCATTGAGCGATCATTTCAAGTTAGCAGGTTTTCTTCAACATTTCAAGTTCTAGACGACGATGATTCAAGATCACAAGGGATCTCAAGTCAGAGTGTATCGACAAGGCGATGAATCGCTGGGTTGTTCAAATTCTTCACATGACCATAATATGCAGCAACATGAATCTTGTAACTGCCATTAAACGATCGGTTTTGTAATATAGATGATAAGTGATATCATTGCGATGAGCTGTAATGTTGATGATGTTGTTCTTATGTAGATCTGTATATTTTTCGGATTTCAATTAAAGCGTTTTTCCGGTATGTGCAAAGCGTCGACTCGTACTTTCGATGGTTATGAATAAAATTATTATTGAAATCTGAGTACTTAATGACGCGTTCTAGATAAACGTCAATTGAAAACATCTTCAATGCTCAGTTTAGCGTGATAATCTTTTCTGAGTTTTGCATAATTTAATGATATTCAATTGAAAAAAAAACACGAAAATGGTCAGCATTTTGTTTTTAAAGTACATACAGGTTAATCGTTCTGAAATAAACCATGTTTGCTTTCATATGGATGAATGATAAGAACACTTGATGGTTTCAGATTTTCAGATGAAGAAATCTGTGCGAAAAATGTTGTTTGGAAAATTATGATGATCTAGTCTATAGTCGGTTTGGAGGCATTAACAATTGACTGGGAAACGTATTTTTTTAGAGGCATCTTAGAATACGTTAACAAGCCAATACAGGGTGTCCGGAAACTGCCGCATAAACGCACCGGATTGTGATTTTTCATATGATTTCCAGTAAAAAAAATTGTATGGAACATACCTCCTCAGCTTTAGCTGCCACAGGCATTTGAAAATTTTTGAAAAAATCATTTGCTTCTACTTAAAGTTCAATATCTCCAAAGCTAGAATGGTGAAAAAAAAAAATATTATTACAGCCAACAAATTGACCTATAAAATAAAACAAAAAAAAAATAAAATCGGATAAGAGGGTTGGTGGGTTTTTACAGAGCTTCAAAGTCAAATTTGTGTGATTTTACCCAAAAACAATATATTTTTTCATCTCAATTTTCTCCAACTTCTCCCAAGGAGAGGTGCTTGTACGATTCTTTTAAAAATTGACGCATGGTCTAACGATCATATCTTTTTTGCATTATTTTATTGGAGCTCCATTATTTGTAACAGTTTTTATACGTTAAGTGTAGAAAACTAGGGTCAATTTAAGCTCGATTTCAATACAATTCAATTCACACTGCTCCTAAAGATCTGCAATTGGTAAAATCTATTCAAAGTATGTCGAAATCGAGCCAAAATTAACTTTAGTTTTTTGCACTTAAAGCATTAAAACTGTTAGAAATAGCGAAGCTAGAATAAAATGATGTAAGAAAGAAATGATCGCTAGACTATGCGCCAATTTTTAAAAGCATCGTACGAGCACCTCTCCTTGGTGGAAGTTGGAGAAAATTGGGATGGAAAAACATATTGTTTTTGGGTTAAATCACAAAAATTTTACTTTGAAGCTTATTAAAAACCAAACCTCTTATCAGATTTTAGTGCCGTTAGTTGTATTTTTTAGGTAAATTTGTTGGCTGTAATAATCTAGCTAGTCTAGCTTTTGAGATATTAAAGTTTTAGTTGTACAAGAAAATGTTTTTTTTTTTTTTTTCAAAAATCTTCAAATGCCTGTGGCAGCTAAGGGGATAAGCTAAGGGGTTATGTTCAGCACAACTTTTTTGCTGGACATCACATGAGGAATCAGAATCCGGTGCGTTTATGCGGCAGTTTCCGGACACCCTGTATAGTCTTTTATTGTTGAGATCTCTTAAATTAAGGTAAAAAAAAACAAACATGCCTTAAATGCGAATTCCTTATACGAGTATCTATCTGAAAACTGTGCCAACACTTGTGATCTTAAGTATTCGATAAAAATCTCATTATGCTTACAAAAAACACATAACGAAATTTCGTTCTTATTCATATTTATTTGAATGCGCATTAAGAAGCAACGAGAATTTAATTATTTGCCCAAATTTTTTATTTTATGAAATACACACAAATGACTCAATATTTTCTGTAGGTATTTGACTAATGTCGTAATTTTCTTCTTCTATTCCATATAGATGAATTATGACGAGTCCAAATCGTAATGATGAGAAATCGACTAAATTGACAAGAAATGGACCATCTTTTCGAAAAGTTGCCGAACGTGTTCAACAGTGGAATAGGTGAGAATATATTTTTTTTTTACAATAAATAATGGGGTGAAGTCTGTACATCATGGGTGTCAAATTTAAAAGCAGAAGTGGACCAACTAAGACAAGCTTCAGTTGTTAGAGGGCTGAAAACGATAATTTCAAAAAAATGGAAACATTTTGAATTTTGTTGTGCCTATACACTATAATAGCTTCCGTAATAAATTTTCTAAGTGGATGGAACATGAATATGATGAACATCGACCGGAAAAAAATTACCCGACCCCGTCTTAAAAAAATTGAAAATAATTTGTTAATCTTTAACTTGTTATAAAAATAATGGCGATTATTTTCGCAAAAAAAAAAAATATAACACCCAATATTTGAACAAAGGCACTACTTATTTATCTATTATTGTCGTACAGTAGAATCCCGCTTAACCGACCTTCGCTTTCTGAAATGATAACTCAGGTGAAACTCGTATTGTATACGAATTCGACCTGAGACCCCGATAGTTCGGACACCGAAAATCCGGAATCCCGATAATCCGGATGCAGAATAACAGAATGGGTTAGGTTACCAGACAAAACAGTTGCCTATGTTCCTTAAACATGTTTGCCGTTCTGATTCCTTAACTGCCATTTTGCGGATCATAAAAAATCTTTTTTGTCGTTTACATGTTCCACAAAGAGAGACGAACGAAAAGAATCGGGGATAATTTCTGATCGGCAAAATAAAGCAAATACAATTGTTGAGTGTGGATGTTATTAAAGTAGGTAAACACTTAGCGGGTGTGAAAAGGAGAAATTTGAAAAATATAATTTTAAAAACTTTTTTCATAACGAAAATCTTCAGATTTTGCCTCTAACTAGCACGCCACTCTAGCCCGCCTTCCCTTAGAGCTTAAATTTCAATAAATACATAACGGGATTTAGAAAATATCCCACCACACTCTAACTTAAGCTTTAGGGCACGTACGCATACAGTGCGACGCCGAGCTTTTCTGGTCCGGGAGATGCGATGCGATGTGTGCACACTCATTGCGATGTCGGCCGGGCGATGCGATTTGTTGCGAGCCGTCGCGATTTGTTTCTATGGCAAGGAAATCAGATTTTTCAAGGGGATTTTATACGGCGCTTGCTCGTGCGATTTGCTGCTGATATGGGTATGATTTCAGATCGACTTCGTGACATGGCGCTTCGAGAGTTCTACTATTGATATTTTTAATATATGTATAAACAAACATGTCGGCATATTTATGTAGTGTTGTAGATAATTGCGGGTATTTATGAATGGATTGTCGTAGGTATAATGTAATGTAGTACCATTGGTATTTTCTAAATACATATACATGCTTGTTGGTATGGCTATGTAGTATTGTAGATAATTAGGTAGGTAATGTAATGATGAATGACTGAAAGAGGTAGGTAACCTTTCTGGAAAGATGCAGTGTTAGTTTACGCGTTTCAAAACAACATTCGGGCGGCATTTGGATTTGGTGTAAATTGTTGTTAACATATGAATAGGTGAAATAGGTAATTTATGGAAACATGTTGTGCAATGAAACCCAGTTTGTAGCGTATGCGCATTTCTTTGAGGCTGCCGGCCCCAAAATAGCATCCTTGTTTTCTCGGGGAAATCTGCGTCCGATCGGCGTGACAGAAAAACTAAGATAAATTTGAGTCGCCTATTCCAAATTTAAAATAAAAAGATTGGAGATTTTTTGGAGTTGCCGTCCTAGAATGGTACCCTTGTTTTCTCGGAAAAATATTTGTCAATCGGCGTGGGAAGAAACACTAAAAGAATCGTGGGCCGATGAATCCGAATTTGAGGTCAAAAAAAAAAACAAAAATTGGGGCTGCCCGGCTCAAAATGGTACCCTTGTTTTATCGGAAAATACTCGTCCAATCGACGTGGCAGAAACACTAGGGTAAATTTGGGTAGCTAATTCCGAATTTGAGGTCAAAAACAAGAAAAACTAATTTCGGTACCCCGGTTTTCTCATCACTTAATGTTCCCACAACCGACCTATCTACCGCTACCTTCAATAATTCATTTCAAATTCAAGCGCTGTCCGAAATTTTTTTATACGTAAGCGTATGCTACAAACCGGATTGCACTGCATATTTCCACAAATGTTACTTCTTTAACCCATTCATATAGATTTATACAACAACAACTGTCAAATCCGAATACGGCCCTTTTTTGGTGGTACGCGTACGTTACGAACTGGGTTGGACAGCACTGTAAATTTCCACAAAGACTATTTAGTGGACCAATCAATTATTGCATTACCTACATACGGCTATCGATTCATTTAATATCTAAAAATCTGTAACATTATACAACATCCGACACATATGTATCTATATATAAAAATTCCCGATGGTAACGGAAGCCGATCTGCACAAATCATACCACTCATGTCGATATCTCCCTATCCGCATAAAATAGTGTCAAACAACACGAAACTAACCTCTCTATTCACAATACACCATGCTCCTACGAAACCATCGTATTACAAATCGTTTCCTCCATGTCGCTTTCCTCGGCGACAATGCACATTACAGCTGCTGAAAAAGCACGATGATTCGACATGGAAAAATTCTCCATCGTACAACCACATGCTACTACGAACCCGATCCAAACACAAATCGTATCCTCCATGTCGCTTTCCTCGCCGACAATGCACATTACAGCTGCTGAAAAAGCACGATGATTCGACATGGAAAATTTCTCCATCGTACAACCACATGCCGCTACGAACCCGATCCAAACACAAATCGTATCCTCCATGTCGCTTTCATCGGCGACAACGCACATTACAGCTGCTGGAAAAAGCACGATGATGCGGCATGGAAAAGTTCTTCATCGTACAACCCGACGTCGCATCGCAAGCAGTCTGAATGGTACGAGCAGGTTCGTCCTGGTTCCCATTTAAATGCTAAGAAATTTGTTTCTCGCGATGGAAAGCTTTTCGCTTCCCAAACGAGACCGAGGCTAATTTCGGGCGCGGACGAAATTTGAATATCTTTGACAGAAACAGAAAACTATTCGCTTCATCACAGAAATTTAAAAATGTTTTTTACGGCTGGATTTGAGGATGCTGTGGTTTATTTTTCAAACCAAGAAGGGGTTCAATAATTGAAAAAAATGGATTTTGAATTGGCCGAATGTTCCATCAATTTTACCTCATTGAAACAAAACAAGTTTTATTAACTGATGAAGTAATTTTAATCAATCGCTTAAAATTTATAAATATTAATGGCTCCATGAAGTAATTGCTATCGATTAATATCATTATTTCTGTCCCCTCAAAAGCAAAATTCATATCTTTCCAAACTTCACAATATACAATTCAAATTAAAAATTATAATTTTACAAGTGGTGTAAATAAAAAAAACAACACCCGAAATTCGCAACAAGTATGCATTTAAAATTGTCAACGGAAAATCAATGTGAACAAAATAAAAGTAGATACTGACTGGCTACTCTGAAAATCTGAAACTCTCCTATAATTTTATGGCTCAAATCGCTTGCATACTTATAGGCGTTTCACTATCTAAGACATAAACCTCACAATGATTTTTCATGTATGCATCTGTATTTATTGTATCTTTTTTCTCATCTTATTTTCAGATCAATACCAGAATCCAACTACATTACGTTGGGAACAATTCGTTATGGTGTTCGTCATTCACCCGGACCACAATCTTTAGGTCTTTCGGCTGCTTCGAATTCAAATTCAGCCACAACAAGTATCTACGACGACGTCTACAGTTGCAATTCAATTTATAACGATC
Source organism: Microchrysa polita (assembly GCA_949715475.1). Lineage (NCBI taxonomy): Eukaryota > Metazoa > Arthropoda > Insecta > Diptera > Stratiomyidae > Microchrysa > Microchrysa polita. The sequence continues at coordinate 86,525,643 of OX454420.1, read as the reverse complement.
CATCGTCACCATCAACAACAGTCCAAGAAGCCGCGACTGAATATTCACCACATCCACCATCATTGAATACAACAACACATTCAACTTCACTAGATACATGTTGCTGTCTGGGCACATCGCCAGCAGCAGCCGCCGCCGGGCTGAATCTGCCATGGACAACATCACCGGCTTATATCAGTGCCGGAAATAGTAATCGTACGAAATTGCCCGTTCCAACGACTTCCGGAGGATTTGGTAAGAATAAGTCTTGATGATTTTTAATGTGTGTCGTAATAGTTAAAATGATTTTCAAAAAAAAGAAATTAAGTAAACATTGAAAATTATGAAAAATCATTATAAAGATTTTACGCAAAAAAAATATTGCTGCTGAGGGTAATAGTCAATGATTTAGTTTATTTTATCTGGAAGATGTTCCGTGGATGTTTTTCTTTCTGTTTGAGTTTGTCTTATGTTCCCAAGAAGAAGAGACGCGTTTTTCACTCAATGAATTTTTTACGAGGGCGTATAAATAAGATACACATTGTTTACTTGAAATTGGATTCATTCTTAATTTGCGAAAATAATTTTTCTGTTTTTTTTTTCGTACGTTTGTTGGATAAACAAATGGAAATTTTCGTTAAAATTGGATACACACATATGCGTAAGTGGAGATTTTTTTTATTTAAGGGGGTTATATAATATTAAATTCTCTTCTACGTTTACCCAGTGGTTTTGTTATTAGGTGGATGTGAACTACATACATACATTCTTTAAAAAAAGTAGGTTCATTATAAGCCGTTAAGCCTAGTACTGACATCGAGAGTGAAATTTTTGTTCGCTGCGATTTTTTCAATGAAAATGTATTCTTACTGTCGTGGAATATGTGGGGAATGCTGGGGAATTCCATAAGCTACAGTTCCATCATTTTTCTCGGTCATTTTATGTATTTTTCCCGATTCTCCGGTTTTTTCATCGTGAAATGTCAAATGACCGGTTAATCGAAAAATAATACATAAAATGGCCGAGGAGGATTATGGAACCGGTCTCAAACTGTGGCTTATGAAATCCCCCACCGTTTGTGAGTTATTTCACGACAGTAAGTATGCATTTTTATTGATAAAATCGCAGCCGGAAAAATTTAACTCTCGATCTTAATTCAGCCCTTGAACCTAAATTGTTAGGTTTTCAACTATTTTTGAAGTTTTTTTATTACCATTCCGAAAACTATGATTGTACCCGAATATTTAGATTTTAGGGTTTGAATATTCCTAAAAAATCGAAATGTTCGAGTGCAAATATGTATTCCAGTAAATTTCAAAGTCTTTATAGAAATGCAATTATTCTACTGACCAAATGGTAAAAATAAGGCCAATCAACTCATTATATGACAATGAGATCCCTTTTCATTCCAACAAGAAAAGCTGATTGAAATACCAAAATTTCACGGTTAAACTAGTATTTTTTTCAAGAGTTAAGGAGCTTTTAAAAAAGGTCTAAAATGAAAATATTCTAATTTATTTATTAGTCTAGCGCCGAATTTTACAATAAAATTTGAATGTGTTGTATATCATTGCAAAGAAAATCTTATGTATTTTTTTACCTGAGACTATTTTTCTGTATCTTTGCTGTTTTTTTAAATAATCGCAAAAAAAAACGAAAAAAGACCTTTAACCTTTTTTTTAAGGTTGCGGACCCCCAATCGGTTGGGACTATTTTTTCCCATAATCCGGGGGCCATCACCAACCATCCTACAAAAATCTCGCAATGTAGGATTGATTTGTGAACCAAATATCGTATTTTTCTTAGACTATTATTTATTAATCCATGTTAGCTAGTAATGTGTAATTGGAAGCTGAATTATATGGCGTATCTAGGAAATTGTCACTATACTTTTTGTTCCTTTTTTGTATGAGATTTTGGAGTGTCTGCCAGTGGCGGATTTACCAATTTGCCGCCAGTAGGCTATTCTCAAATTGCCACCCCGACTGAAACCCTACTTTATGTCGATAGTGAATATTCGGATAGAATTATGCTTTATTCACCTCCAATTATTTTCAGTTTACACTTTGTATTTAAATACGTGTCATCTTCGAGCTTTCCGCCTCGTGGGTCCTGAACATTCGTTAGGATTTATCAGTGTAAAGCTTATGCAAAAATTTTCGGCTTGGAGCATCGGTTTAAAGCGGTGAATCCCAAACTGAGGGAGGCTCAAATATAGATGCCGTTTATGAATTATGGTTTCCTTATAGACCACCATTTTGAATAAAAATTCTTTCGAAATCACCCGGAGGTAATCCGTTGTTGCCATACATCGGCCAAACATTTTATATCCTTTGTAAAAAGCTGTACCCAAATCTGTTCGATGAACACCGCTAAGAATATTTTAGGCAGAAAAAAAAAATGACTTGATATGGCTGATCGAAATTGATGCCTAGGCTCACGCTTCTTATTAAAACCGCACCAAACAGCGATAGTCCTTTTGGATACAATGATCCTTGGTAGAACACTTGCGGATCGTGGTTGCTACAGTAATGGCAATTATGTTTCTCGAGGAGGAGCCAAGGTGATGGCCGAACTGACAACGAAAAAAACACATGTTTTTGGTTTTTGGACAAAATTTTCTCTCAGGGGTGCCAGGCTCAGAAGATCTGACAAGGGAGTTTGAACTGAAAAAAAATTGGAGCGACTGATTTAGAGGAATATCTTATAATAAAAAAATTAAAGCAACTTGATTTGTCTTATATTATGTATGTGCGTTGGCGAATGTGTGTCTTGTATTGGTTGGGGAAAATTGGCAGAGTCGGTAAAATTTGTTTAAAAAAAAAACACCATCAATAGGAATATCATAACTTTAAAATTTGAGTTCAGTGTCAAATTTCCGGCTTTAAATATGAAAGTCACATCCAAGATACGGATTTAGAGCAATTTTAAAAAATTTCTAAAAATGTTTACTGACTCCTGCCCTAAGAGATTAAGCTGAATTGATGGATGCTGATGCCCTTTCCATGCTTAAAACTCCTCTGGAACTCGGTCGTCTTAATTACAAAATGAGGAGAATACTTTTTCGGATGAAAGCTAATGAATGCTTATCAGAATAACTTTTTTTAGTGTTTTCCATTTCTGGATTTATATCATAATTTTTTGCAATTTCTGATATGTCGAAGTGACAAAAGGCCAAAGCAGTTAATGTTGTTTAAAGGCTGGGCATAGCAAGGCATGTGCAAAAACGGGAAGGATCTTGGTTTCGAATTTAAGCTTAAATGGCCTCCAATATTTACCCTCAGTGTTTGACGCTCTTAGACAATGGCGACAAATGCCTTTTCATGTTTACATCTCACTGCCTGTTCTTTTTGCCTGTTTCCAAACCATATAATGATGATAAGTGCTACATCCTACAATCTTCCACGGCAGTGTGAACAACCTAAAAAATATTTTCCCGGAATTTGCCGCCCCCTGAAATCTGCCGCCCTAGGCTCAAGCCTACTCAGCCTACTGGTAAATCCGCCACTGGTGTCTGCGAATACAAAAGGAACCATTTCGGCTAGTGGACAAACACATGCAACCGAGTCATTATGCTATGCCGACATATCATATCATATCAAGGAGGGGAAACGGTACCTGGTTGATCTAGGCTGCTTAGTATATCTAACCTGTGACCTACAGGGCAAACTAAACATCAGACCATTTTTGGGGAAGTCAGGGCTATATTGCCGTTATATCTTAGGTTGGATTTAATTTTAAGGGGGTGGGGGAGGCAAATGGTATATATTTAAACAAGGCACGCATTAGCATTAAAAAAAAATGGACTGACTGATAAAAAGTCGTGTTCTCTAAGAGGCATTTAAAAAATGTCTTTCAGTTGTTATTAGGCTATTGATCCCCATGAAAATGAAAACGCAAACTGATTGGATTTGATCAAACCAAAGTAAGATAATTCTTCTTTGTAAAGTCTATTTGGAAATAAAACAAAGGCAACCAATAAGTCCATCTAATTTATAATTTGAAAATTCTGGAACGATTATCTGAGCTATTAGATTTTTTATAAAATGTATTTTGTGTCTCCATCTTACTCCTATGCGTGGTTTACTTCCTTCTTTTTATTTCGAATGTTAATTTTTATAAAACCAATAAAAATTATTTAAAAAATGCTCAACTCTTAAGATTTTTTCTTTTTTTGTCATGTATATAATTTTTCCTGTATTTCTCATAGTTTTGTATTTTTTCGATTCTGTTTCTTCTTTCACAGCATCCAAGAATAGAACACAGTTGTCTACGGCGGCGCAAGCATCTTCAATCTCGTCGTCGCTCACATCGCTATCGTTAGCAGTATCGTCGGCGCCACCACTAGCGCAAACATCTAGATCTCAATCTCAATCTTTTCTATTATCAACTGAAATAGCATCTATTCAAAAAGACTATGCTGATGATGATGATCGTGTTGTAGACAGACAAATTGATGATCGCGCTCGAGCGAATAAAGAATCCTGCATCAGGCTCGCAACCATGGACGACGACGAAGAAGCGGCTGCTGATCTGACTGCATTGAGAGTGACAACATCGACAATGGCGACAACTACATCGCCACCACCACCACCCTCTAGAATACAATCAGCAGCTGCTCTAGCCGCCACTACTACGCCAAACGTATCATCTAATACCAAGGCAATAGCTGGCGATCGGCCGATGACATACGAAAAGCGTAGTGGCGGCGGCGGCTGTACATGTTGCCAAAATGCCTCTAGAAATAGCTCGGACACTAGCAATGGGAGTGTGAGCAACATAAGCGCTAGCAGCGCTATTTCTACAGCAAGCAGGAACACCTCTGGCGAGCAGGGCTGTTGTTGTGAGTTGAATACGCGATCAGTCGTTGTTGGACAATTTTGCGAATTACCGTCGCTGTCCTCGCAAGCTGCACCGAAATCGTCGAGTGGCAGTTCCCCTTCGCCGTCTTCAATATCCTCGTCGTCGGCCGTGTGCTGTTATACAATCGCGAATAGCAGTAAATCGATCTCAAAACACCAAGCGACGCGAGCGAGCGCAACAGGATCGCAACAAAACGCAATTCATAGGCGTCTGCCTCGTGCTATACAGCGGCAGGATCTTGTCGAGAAGGTGACCAAAGTTCCGCCGATACCGCCTCCACGTCCGCGTCCTACCAATTCGGCGGCGGTGAGTAGTAGTTGCGCCGGTGCGGATCGTGTCGAATCTGCTCGCGGATCGTTGAACGCTAGCGAAGGCCAATTCGGCGGCCATTCCAAGGATCCTATAAATTTTCGTCGAAAATTACAGCAGTTCGAAACATTTCGAAAGTCGTCGGCAGATCGTAAGTCGAATGATAACGCGATCGGTTGCGGTGGTGATAGTGTTTTTAGTTCGGGTCTTGAGTTGCTCAGCTGTTTTGCGGCGGGCGGTTCTAGCAACGCTGCCGATCATTCGCACCCGAGTGTGAGCTGTTGCAGCCCGAGCCAAAGTGAGATCAGTTACAGTGGAAGTAGTAGTAAGAGTGAGCCACCGCTGACGCAAAAAGCTCGTCAACAAATTAATCATAACGGTGATCATCGATCGTGTGATCGGCCCCCGATTTCCGTTTCCCGAAATAACTCGCATCCTACGTTTCGAAAAGTGATTGTGCCAAATTTACAGAAAGCTGTCAGTGATTTTCAAGCGATCGGAAATAAACCGGATTCTCTATCACCTGCCTGTGCCTATCGAAAATTCACCAGTCAAACCGTTAGGAAATCGGCTACACCCCATCGTTACGATGTTGTCGGGAGAACGAATGGCCACCGGCATGCCCGCGATCAAGGGCATGTCCTTTCGCAACATGATGCTGGCGATGATCGTCACAATGTGGACCAGTTGCTAGCAAAATCGAACGGAGATCGGTTTTTTCCGACGGACAACGCTCTGCGTGATGTGCCTTCGTCATTGAGCGGTTGTTCCGAATCGTATGCAATTAATAATGACCATAACGATAATGAACGTGTTCGCGCAACTCTGGTGGAAATCGTTAACGAGGACGATGACGATGAAGACATTAACGAGAGTGTTGATGATGAATTTATTGACTACGATGTTGATCACGATGATGATGTTGATAGTGAAATATGCTTTATTGATTCATCACAAAGTGATATTGATTTGATCGGGTCATTGAATGGTCACTATGCAAATTTGAATGGCACCAGCTACACGAATTTGCAACGAGGAATATTGAGTGAACCAACACTATCCGGATCGGTAGTGCCGCAACAATACACGCGCCCTATTAAACTTTCCTCGTTCAATACCAATAATTTGTTTTTAAGCGACGATCGTGTGCCAAATAGTAGTTTAACCAATTTCAATTCTGTAAATAGCAATTCGACTCCGCGAAAGTCGAGTCATCCCATCAGTCCGGTAAAATGCAGACAGCTCGCCAATAGTGAGAGTGGTGAAAAATTTATTTCCAATAGCTTTAGTGTTGCCCATATTGATGATAGTGTCCACCATTTGAGTTATAGCAATTTAAATATACACACAAGAAATGAATTGAATCGAGTCTACGATATTAGTGAATCCAGTGAGTCCTTTATTGATTGTGAGCTTATATCAGAACCACGAATAATACCGCGTATTGATCGCAGTCAAAGTTTTGATTCGTATAAGAAAACTGCTGCTTTGCAGCTGTCGTCTTCGGTTACGGGAGCCGGAACAGTGTCCTTGTCCGGTCAGTTAGCATCGTCAAGCGTTTCGTTAGCATCAACACCGCCACTCTTTTCCGGTGTCACTTCGCCGACGGCTTCGTCGCCATCGCTTTTGGTCTACACATCGCAACAATTGCCAGTTGGAGTGACGACAAGTCATAGTCGAGGGCAGTTTAGCATAATTGGACGACGCGTTTCGTCATCTGATTCTTTTGGGAATTTTACGAAAAATCAGTTGAATGCCAATACGACACTGTCGCCAGATACAGGGGTAAGTTTTCATGCTTTCTGATTTTTCCTGATTTTTTAGTTTTTGTTAAATTGATCAAGAAAGGCAATCTATGTTTTTTTGTATAATTCGGGAACCCATTTGCCGATATTTTTTAAATTAAAGTAAGAGCATTATTATATCAACTTTATTTGCTTAAATTTGAAACTACGGCCGTCCAAAGTGATTTGAAGTGAAAAGTTTCACCTCTCTATCCTTCAATAAGCGAGATAATTACACTTTTATGTTTCACAGTAGAAAATTTCCGATAAGTCGAGAACCCTTTGCTCGATCTTTCTAAATTTTGGTACGCTTAAAGAAAAACTTGGCGTTTCAATTAAATTTTTATAATTTGCGATAACTTAGTCACACATATTGGCACATTGGCAAACTTGTAGAGCAGCTTGGCGCCAATATTTTCTCTGAATGTCAAAAGCCTATTAGCATCATAAGTTGTAGTTGTCCAAAAAAGGCAAAAAGAAAAGGTGTAAAGTTTTTCAGCGATCTCATTTCTTACGCGATTGGAGATTTTCGTAAACCAAGAAACCAATCAGCGGATCTGTCTGAAATTCGCAAAACTTATAGAGGAACTTGGTGCATGAATTTTCTCTAAATTAAAAGGAACGACTTATCGTCCTTCTAAATTTACAGCCATACAAATCAAATTTTTATGAGTGGTCGTCTGAAACTATATAATAACTCAGGAACCTTGTATGTAAAAATTTCGGAGATTTTAGCGTAGTTGGCCACACTAGAGAGTTTTTTTTTGTCTCAAATAGGCATGGGTGTATTTCCGATATTTGATGTTCTGCAAACATTCGAATTTGGTGAAATTATTTGTCGTGCTTGAGTAAACAACACCCATGCCCACTTGGGACATGCAAAATTGTGATATACTGTTTCGTGTACGGTAGGCAAGCGAATTTTTCCATAGAATGTCAAATTATGTCGTACTATTTTCTACGACCTGCTAAAACTCCCTAATATCTAGGAAACTATATTTTAAGGTTTACAACGTCCTGCCCAGATTAGAAAATAGACGTTGAACCTCTATGCAATTGAAAAAATATGTTTGCTTTATGGGAATAAATACAGCATGTAAAATTCCTTAATTTGCATTAATCCATCCAAAAAAAATTTCATTCATATACATAGCATGCGCGAAAATGCCATCCATTATAATTTTGTTTAGATATTGTTTCCACGTGCCACCATATTTTCACCTTGCATCTAAACTCATAAATTCTAACACTAACACATGGTCATATCAGCGACGCGATACGAGCCACTTTCTCGTCAAAAAATCTAGGCATTGAATTGGGGTGATTTCGTTAGGATGGCTGATTTTTATTTACGTTTTCATAATGCGAAAATGTTTGTATTTTCCCCTAAACACACACATAAAAAAAACTTAATTTTCTAATTCGGAAGTTCTTTGTCGTTTTATATATTTCCGTTTTTTTTTCTGTTTTCAGTATTTATCTGTAGACTGTTTATTATTCACTCGCAAAAAGAACGGATTAGTGAAAGCTTTGTTTTATTTGCAATAAACGGTATTATGCAAATATTTTTTTTTGGTTTTTATAACGCAAAAAAGCTCATTACGTTTTTAATAGGGCAGTATGTATATATAACTTAGAGAAAGCATAGCAACCCATGCCATGCGTTAGTCCCGAGTGGCTATGTGATCACACAACCCATAAATGTTTCACTCCAAATTTATAACACTACACTCCACGAATTATTTCAAATGTCAAAATATTGTCGATGCAATTATTAACCTTTCTGTCGCCGCCTACGAGCTATTATGCCTGAGGTTTATCTGAATCTTCTGTAAAATTAATTTTATTTTTTGAAGAGGTCTAATTTTAGTTCTAGACACAGTTTACATACTATGGCTTATGATACGCCTTTTTTTTTGGAATGTTTGATCGCATTTGTGGCCGTCAGTCCCTTTGAAATATATATGGAAAGAGGTGGAAAATATTGTTGAACTATATATTCCACCAAGATATAGTACGAAGGGTCGGTCTGGATCTATACGCCAACAGAAGGGGTTAATTATCACGTCGGCATTTTAAGAGAGTAATAAATATTACGCGGATTTTATATTCTCAATTTTAAACAAAAACTTGACATTTGAATAAAATTTTCACACATACTATGAACTGCAATAGTGTGAAAACGGTACCATTTTTATTTTCTGATGCCCACTCTGGACCAAACGCATGTACATGGGTCGCTATGCTTTCTCTAAGGTATATAAAAATCTTAAAAAAGTGATTGAGTCCCTATGTATGTATTTGAAGGCAAATACAACCCAGCAAACAATTTTTATCGTCCGCAATTCGAAATCAATTCACATTTCTCAATTTTCATATGGAATTCGGATTAAAGTCGTCAGTCCCTTCGGGAAGGAATAGTGACCGATGTTAAGTCGCCAGGAAGATAATTTGGCAATACTAAACTAATACATAGAAAAAGTGAAAAAGAAATATTTTTTATTTTAATTTTTATTTTTATTTTTTTATGTCTAATATTTATTCAGTCTAAAATCCTCTAAGGAAGGAGGACGCAGTACGGGATCAACTTATTATTATGAACATAACGTTTTCCAAATATTATTTGATTTGCCTCATAAAGCTTCAGTGTGTGGCCGCCCGGGACTCGATGCTACTTCGGAAAAACAATGGTACGATTCATAGCCGAAGAAAAATAAACCAAAATATGGCCATCGAGGGACAAATATCATATAGCTTTCTCCTCCAACTTGGGGAGAGTTATGGGCATACCGTTTTGCAAAAATTTAAAGGAACTCAATTTTCAGCAAAAATCATATTCAACTTAGTATAAATACTCATACCAAATTCCATGGCCCAACTTGGGTTTTTTTCGAGAGTAGGTAATGGAGCTTTAAAAAAAGGACCTAATGTCTTATTGCAAACGATTTTTTTTTATTCCGTTTTTCAGACCATTTTTTGCCGTTTTTGAAATAATCGAAAAAAATTTGAAAATATCCCTCTTTTCTTTTATTTTGCGGACCTACTATCAGTCAGGACTTTTTCCCCATTCCCAGAGGGTCGTCCTCAACAATTCTGCGATATCCAGAGATACATGATTTTTGCCAAATATCGTATATACGTCTCGCGGTTAGTGCGCGCACCTTCGGTGCACAGGGTCATGAGTTCGAATCTCACCGTGATCCATGGTGTTTTTCGAACTCACGAGCTTGTGACGGACTATGATCTCACTCAGATGTTAAACGAGTACCCATTTATAGGGATATATAACACTGATGAGCGTGATGCTGATCTCATTACCTCAACAAAAAAGCAGATAAGATCTTGGAAATAGGATGTCACTAACACATCCTGCGGCCTTAGTCCAATGTTGGATTGTCGCGCCTGTTATTTATTTTATTTATTTATCGTATATACGACGTGGTGAAGTTTTTAATTTGCACCCTACATTACCTGGGACATTGTGCTACCACATGCTGTCGACCGACTGCTAGTCTGCCCCAAAAATAAATGACAATCGGCATTTTCGTCGGAAATACAGAAAATGGTATTGCCCCATTCGTGCCAGTCATTAGATATTTTCCACGGTGAAATGACCGGGGAATCGAAAAATAATACATTAAAATGGCCGAGAAAAATTTTGGAACCATATTCGGATTGTAGCTTATGGAATTCGCCATCATTTTCGACATTTCCACGACAGTAAGCATGCATTTTCATTGAGAAAATCGCAGCGGACAAAAATTTCATTTTCATTCCGCCCGAGGTCTATCCACACCTTAAGGGATTTTCATTTATTTATTAACCAAACAAGGTAGATTACAATTGTACAAAAGAAAGAAAACAATTATACAGAACATTTAATTTCACAAATACTTAATTAGATAGGAAGGAAGGTGAAGAGGGAAATACAAATGAGAAGATTAGGATGTTGTAAGGGAATTCATAACATTTCGTTTGAAAACCAACTTAGAAATATCGGGAGAGTAGTGGATGCTAAAGGAATTAAAAGTTCTACAGCACCTATTTACAGGCTCGTTGTAGCCATATACGGTTGAATGCTGATATTCTTTTAAAAGAGGTGTATGTCTAGTTCGTCTAATTTGATAATTAAACGTGATGTTGTTAGATATACGATCGATACTAGCTGTCCCGCTAACAAAGTCAAAAGTAAAACATGTAGAAAGCAAGGTTCTTCTGGAGGTAAGCGTCGTCAAGTTCAGCAGAGAAAGTCTATATTTGTAGGATGGGAGACAAAGAAAAACAGTGGGGTCATATAAATCTCTCAGTGCGAATAGAAGAAATTGTTTTTGAACAGATTCAAATCTATCACAGTGCGACTCGTAAAATGGATTCCAGACTATACAGGCGTATTCAAGTATAGGGCGTACAAGTGTGGTATATAAGGATTTGGTAACCCAAATATTTCTAAATTCTTTTGCACGTCTTTTTATGAAGCCAAGTTGTTTATTGGCTGTAGATAGTACCATATCCTAATGCAGATTGAAGCGCAATTTATTGTAAAGTATAACACCGAGGTCCTTGACATGGTCCACTTTCTTGAGTTCGGTGTCATTAAGTAGGTAGGAGCTAGATAAGACTGTGTTCTTACGCGAAAAACTCATTACATGACACTTGCTAACGTTCAAGTGCAGATTATTTTGATTGCACCAATTTTCGAGGGACTCGAGCTTTCGCTGAAGAAAATCAATGTCAGAGTTTACTTTTATAGTGTGGTACAACTTCAAATCGTCGGCGTACAGAAGATGAGGAATATCCCACAAGAGTTGTGACAAATCCGAAATGAATATGTTGAATAGGAGAGGGCCTAATTGGCTGCCTTGTGGCACCCCGGAAGGGACACATACACTTTTTGATATACAACCCTGAAATTTAACAAATTGAGTCCGATTAAGGAGGTATGATTGAAGCCATCTAAAAAGCGAACCTCTTATTCCGAAATTATGTAATTTTGTAATTAAAATTTGGTGATCGACCCTATCAAAGGCCTTGCTGAAATCAGTATAAATATCATTAATTTGATTGCCTTTTTCCATTTCGCAGAGGATATCAGAAACTAGAATAATAAGATTGGTTGAAGTAGATCTGCCTTTTCGAAAACCGTGTTGTTGCTCATTGAGACGAGGTTCAAAGATAATGGTGAGCTTGTCACAAACCAATTTTTCGAAAAGTTTTGGGATAGCTGATAGAATTGCGATGCCTCGATAATTTTCAACCAATCTTTTATCGCCGCTTTTATGGATAGGGGTGAGATGTGAATATTTCCAGTACAAAGGAAAGACGCCAGTTTGGAGTGAATTGTTGAAGAGTGCAGTGGAGCGAGTAATTGATCTAAACATTGCTTCAAAAAATTGGGTGCTATTAGGTCAGGTCCAGGCCCTTTTTTAACACTAAGCTGTTGAATCGCTATAGCTATTTCTTCCTGTGTAATTATAATTACGTAAAAAACTCCAATGAACAGGTAGTGTTTTTCTAATGGTATTTTGACGACAATGTGCTCGAAAGCTTTGCTGGAATTGGTTGGAACTATTTCACTTGAAAAGCGATTGTGAATAGCGATGAGGACCCCGCCACCCCTAGAATTACCTGTATAATTGTAGTTCCGATCGCAACGGTAAATAGTCCAGTTAGAGTCGAGAATTTCTTCATTTTTAAAGGAGTCATTTAACCAGGTTTCTGTGATTACGAGTATGTTAAAAAGGCAAGACTTGGCATCGAGAAAGAGTGTACTAATTTTACCTCTCATGCCACTACAATTATGGTAAATGAATCTAGGAATAATTGAGGGCGTATTGTCGTTAGGAGTAAAATTTCTTGTGGTCTTCTCGTGTTTTTTGTAGGCGTGAAACATGTTTTGCGCTAACGAAAAAGCGATATGTTTCTAGGTCACGTTTTACTTGATCTTGACTCATACCTAGTTCTTCATGGTATCGATTGAAAAAGGCGCGTAGGGAATTGATATCAGTGGGGAGACCTTCCTGCTGAATCAGAACTATAAGGTTCGTTTTAGTTTTACCGTCAATGCAGGTACTCTCATGAGCATTATGCATATAGGCAAGGAACAGTCGGACACTCTCATAAATTTTATGGTCCCTAAATCTAGATAGTAAATACCGACTATCCAAATCTTCCGAAGAGTTCTTAGTGAGTTTGACCACAGGCGGGACAGGGGTTATCACTTGCTTGTAAGGCTACTCATACAACTATGGCATTGTGTACAATTATGTAGCTTTTTATTAGCTATTAGCTTTGCAAGTAACTGCAGAATTTCCTTGTATTTAAAAGTAAGGAATGTGTTTTTTTGTTCGATTCACGCCAGAAAATGCGTAAAGGATACGCATCATTAAAAATTCCCACCTGAATACACAAAAACTGCACAAAATATTGACGTTATTATAAAAACACAAATACATATGTATTTTCTCTTCCACGCAGCAAATGTAAGAACTTTTGCAAAAAAAAAATATAAATTCAAAATACATGCATACAAAATCCTTTTTGCTTTTTGTTGTGTGTCTCTCGGCCTGAACAACGTCAATGGTTCGACGTTCGAAACGTTCGAAACATCGTCGTCGTCGCCAAAAATATCAAAAAATCACCATCATCTGTTGGTCATTGGCGCAAGGTCACTCTATATGTATAGAGAAGATGTGAAGCAAAAAAAAAACTTGAAAATGCCAACCAACGTTAAAGAAAATTAAAGAGAAATTTTGTATATTTAATAAAATAATATTTTCATCGTCATTGCGTACATTTCATCATGTGGCGTCACCATAAGAAGCCGATGAGATATCGGTTCCGTTTATCATGTGTTTGAATGAAGACAAAATTGGCGGTGGAAGCGGCTCTGACTCTGAGATTTATCCTTGTGCCTTGTGTTGTGTCGCAAAGGCTCGAGACATTATTTTACTTTTCTATTTTTTTAACATCCACGGTTGTTAATACAGAAGCTCGACTTTCCATTTTTCGCTAGGTTTTGGTTGCAAAAAAAACCATCGTCAGATACACGGTCATTTGTGTAAAAAAATTGCAAACTGCATTATCATACGAATGAAATTGTTCGTACAATGAGGCTAGTCATCGTCAGATCAGATGGATCGTATAGTGTATGGTGGCTCTAAAAGATTAAATTAAAATACTGCGTCATAGGGTCGTCGTAGAAACTATTATTCAAAAAAAAGTTTATAAAATCGTACTTAAATGTGAAGGGCTATTAAATTTAGGCCACTCCCGAAATTGTTATTTTTTGTTTGCCTCATAGAAACTTTTTTCCCGGGACTAGGCTTCTCGGCATCTCTTAACTTACTATGCGTACGTAAGTGACTAATCAATCAATCGAGTGTAAACTCTAGCAGATCGTAAAAAAACTGAAGACAAAATATATTAATAAGGAAATTTATCACAATAACTTCTTTTAAACATTAGAGGGGATTCACACTTCCGACAGGATTTATTAAATACTCGATTTGGTTAACAATTGTACCACCATATTGTACTGCAATTTGAATAATCAAAGTACATTATTCGATGTATTTTGAATTTAGTGACATACGATTCGATCTAGTATCCAGGGTTTTGACTGGATTAATTTTAATCTCCACCAGGATTTGTCGGTAGTCTGCATCGGCTATTAGTTTATTTACAATTAAAATTAACTAAGTCCTTCAAACTATTATAAAGAATAATTGACCTTGTAACTGGTTCATTAAGCCCATAGTTTACTCTATGATAAGGCTGAATAAGAAGGTTGTTCCGCCGTAAATTGTGAGGAGTATTTCTGACTTGAAAGTTATTAGTTCAGTAAGGGGATTATCGCCATCGCCAATGGCGATAATCGAAAGTGATCGTTTCGCCATTTGGAATCATGTAAGGTGATAGGCGATAATGTAGCCCACTGTAGTAATGATATGTTATGTGTGTATGAAAGAGACAGCTTGCGACTGGTGGTCGACAGGCGACATTCGCAATTTCTTAGGGATTATCTAAGGCGATAATCGCCCATGACTGTCGCCAATAGCGATGAGTTTCTGGCGACAGCATCGTTACTGTCGCTTTCAAAGGAAATTCCGACAAAATATCAGAAATTGACTTATAAATAGTCAAATATTCTCAATTTAAATATTGGTATTGTGTATGAATCATCAAAATGGTGACATTGAAATAATAGTGAAAATTCGGGATGGTAGAAGAACTTAATATTTTGGTACATGTATAGGTAATATGTATATACTTTTAGTTTGTCCAAGTTTGGAAATATTGTGGTTTAAGTCGTGGGAGAAAAAGATTTTTTTAAATTTTCAAATGCCTGAGACAGTTCGGTAGTTTCGGGCCACTTTGTATTAAATAAAATATATTTTTTTTTAACAACAACAAACATAAAAAAAATTCATAAACTATTATAAATATCAAAAAAAAAACATATACAAACATAAGAGTGTGACATGAGGATTCTAGGCAGCAGTCAGTGAAAAGTAAATTGTGTTTTTTTAGGGTTCCATTACACAGTCATATTTCTATTATCATGTGCATATCATGTCATATCCTTAAGCCTACTCAATTCATTCGGTTCAAACGAAATCAATTAAGCATCACCAACAGTTGCTACGGTTCCTACTTAGCATCTACACTAGCAACCAAATGGAGACAGAAAATGACATAACCAAAATTTCATTTTGGTGATTTTTTTCAATTTAATTATCAACATCGGACTCTGCGCTTTTGAATTATTACACGGTTATTCAAGAATTATTCAATTTCAAACAAAAAATTAAACAAAAGTAGCAAAATTGTCACTTTGAATTTGACAAGCGGTTGGTTGAGCTGTCATGTTGAATATCAAAACTGGACGTACACCCTAATGGCAATCAGTTTGGATGCAATGACAACAGTTGGTTGTACGTGCAATCATTTGGCGATCAATCTAGATGGACTTATAGAAATATGACTGTATAATGGAGCTCTTATACAGAAAAAAAAGAATGAAAGAAAAATTATTGCTGCATTAAAAGAAAAAAATTAATTGTTATATCACAAAATAGTCTTAGGAATGAAATAGGAATGAAATGTCTAGTTGCATTTTTTTTAATTCATTACTTTCTTTTAAGAGACTAATTTGCTCCATTAATAGTTGATTTTTTTCTTTTAACACTAGCAATAATTTCTTTTGAAATTCCTCCATCGATTTTGTTTGCCGCAACAATTGTGCATCTTTTGACTGTTTTTGTGTTGAACGCCGCCGGCCGGGGATTACCCTCCGTGTTAATTGTAATATTGCTGCCTGCAGATGGTCCCGGCTCAAATATTTCCTCCTCTAGTGTTTCAAGCATTATAGGTTCCTCCAGGGAACTACCACTACCAACCGGCAAACCATGTCATGCTGACATAGTATTCCTATACCATATTCTGCTGACCGCCGTTGCGCCGTTGCTCGGGACTAAAATAGGGTACTTATGTCAAAGCAAAATCCTGACAGCATTTGTGACCGCACATGGTAACATCTTCGAGTGGTTGAAGATAAAGTCTTTGTGTGACACTGAAGGGGAATTTTGTCTAGGTTTTTATAACACAATCACAAAAACACATACTTTAATTTAATTAATAAATCGAAATTCTTGCTTGTATATATAGAACATCTCCTGTGAAATTTGTATGGAAGTTGTTCACCATTAAATAAATTTCCTACAAGGGAAATATACTTATGCATATAGTATATTATTATTTATATCAATCGCCTCCCTCTTCCTTTTATAACCGGGCTTGGGACCGGCTTCGGCGGAATTAAGACGATGTGCCTTTTCAAAACACAACAAATACTATAAATTGTAGCAATACGGCTTAACACAGAACGTTAACTAACGAGGTGCGAATGCTTACGAACGAAACTAGCCTAGCCGCCATAAGCTGTCAGCCACAACACTCGCGCACTTGTTTTACAGAAAACATGAATTAAAACCGCGATAAACTATATTTTTGAAACCGAAATTCAAATATCACTACTAAACTATAGGTACACACGCGATTACCAATGAAAAGATACACTTATTGTATTTACGTTCACCGCTGGAGCACCCGACAACAATACATCTCACATTCTGGAAAAGAAAACTTATTTAGCACCTTTTTTTTTAATTAAAACCATTTCGCCGGAGTACGTTTCACACTGATTTATTAAATTTCTATAACAAAACACTATGTGAAACACGATAATTTACACTCGCAAACAATTTCGTGCACCCACAGTCACTTCCCGCAAATTGTTTGACAACTTCACGGTCGACAGACGACAGCCCAGCCATCGGCCGACCATCTTGTGGATTGCTTGAAAGGTGGTGCTGAAGATGAGGGCAAACATTCCTAGTCACACACGTATGTACGCTATTCTACGCGAAGATTTCCAATTTAATAAAACACAAAATAAACAAAAGACCGGCGAAATGACATTAGCGAAAAGAGTGTCAGCTGACAAATGACGTTTATCGTATCGCCATTACACTGAGCTACACAATGTCCGATTTGTTTTCTGTCGCCAGACAAAGTGATATCTTTACATGATTCCAAAGGGTGATACCTATCACTTTCATTGCACTGTCGCTTTGCTTATTTGAAGGAAATTTACATTTTAAAGAAAGGTTTTGGTGTTAATTATTGGTTCCACAGTGTCCTATTGCTGTATTGCAACAGTATTGATGTTTCAACAAGAGTTCGTATTAAACTTTTCGTGAATTTTTCATGAAAGTGACTGTCGCCTTGAAAGTGACAGCCATATAAAATACATTGGGCGACTGTCGCCTTAGATGATCCCAAAATGACGAAAATGACCGTCGCCAGTCAACTGTCGCCTTACAGAATGTCGTCTCAGTAATATCGTGTTGATTTAGTACCATTCCGTGAAAAAAATACAGAAGTTTTTTTCTCACTGTTTCTTTATGTATTATGGGGCGCTGATTTCGAATATGAACTTTGCACCCTAAAAAAAGTGCCGCAACCTTTAAAAAAGGGGGGAAAGGGGGGCATTTTTTCGTTTTTTTGCGATTATTTCAAAAACGGTAAGAGATACAGAAAAATGGTCTGAGGACGAAAAAAACTACATAAAATTATCTTTGCAATTATATATACCACATTAGAGTTTAATTGAATATTTCGGCGTTAGAATAGAACATAAATTAGAATATTTTCATTTTAGACCTTTTTTAAAAGCTCCATAACTTTTGAAAGAATGTTAGTTCAGCCGTTAAATTTTGTATAAGTACTCATAATAAGTTCAAGATCATTTTAAGGTAAACATTGAGTCGCTCCGGTCAAGGACCCCCATTATCCCCCCATTTAAATTTTTCAAAACGGCATGTCCATAACTCCCCCCCCCCCCCCCCCCAAAATTGGAGCAGAGTGGTAAATTTTGGTTCGCTGCGATTGGAGGTCATAGTCACCCCACCCACCAAAAATCAGCTCATTCGGATGAAAACTAACGGTACCTCCCATACAAAGTGACCCAAGACAACTTTGTTCTACAGTTTATAAAATGAGTAGTACCTACTCGTACGTAGAACAAATTCCTGATGGGTCACTTTGTATGGGAGGTACCCTTAGTTTTTATCCGAATGAGCTGATTTTTGGTGGGTGGGGTCACTATGAGCTCCAATTTCAACAAACCAAAATTTAGCACTCTGCTCCAATTTTGGGGGGAGTTATGGATATGCCGTTTTGAAAAATTTAAATGGGGGGATACTGGGGGTCCTTGACCGGAGCGACTCAATGTTTACGTTAAAATTATCTTAAACTTGTTGTGAATACTTATACAAAACTTTACGGCTGAACTAACATTCTTTGAAAAGTTATGGAGCTTTTAAAAAAGGTCTAAAATGAAAATATTCTAATTTATGTGCTATTCTAATGCCGAAATATCCAATTAAACTCTAATGTGTTATATATCATTGCAAAGATAATTTTATGTAGTTTTTTTCGTCCTCAGACCATTTTTCTGTATCTCTTACCGTTTTTGAAATAATCGCAAAAAAACGAAAAAATGCCCCCCTTTCCCCCCTTTTTTAAAGGTTGCGGCACGTTTTTTAGGGTGCAAAGTTGATATTCGGAATCAGCGCCCCAAAATACATATAACAAAATTGAGAAATAAACTTCTGTATTTTTTTCCTGACGAAAATACGATATTATTGGACTATATTTAATATATCTTCACAAACAATATGAGAGCAAAACAGGTCTCTTATAAACATAGCGTTTAAAAATGTTCTTCTATAATCTAAGGCTTGTAAACCCAATAAGGAACAGCGAATTTAATCTGGCTTGAAACGCCAGCCAATTTGATAAATGGCAAACCGTGTAAAATTGTGTTGAATTCTTTCTATACGCTCGATATGCACTTATAGAACGGATTCCACACAATAGAACAATACTCCAGGTGCGAACGAACGAAAGCTGCATACAATATTTTTAAAGTAAAAGCATCATTAAATTCGTGCGCATTACGTTTAACAAATCCTAACATACTATTCGCTTTTGAAATAATGTAATCAATGTGTTGTCGAAATGAAAGCTCATGATCGAAAATTACCCCAAGATCTGATATTTCGGCAACCCTTTCAAGAACACTACCTGTTAAGGAGTTCTCAAAGAAGACCGGAGTTTTCAATTTATATATGCTAAGTAATTTACATTTACCAACATTTCAATTTAAATTGTTATCGCGGCACCAAAATTGCAGCTTTTCTAAATCGGATTGCAACTTAAGGCAGTCATCAATGTTGCGTATTTTCATAGCGATTTTCATATCATCGGCATACTGCCATACACGCACGAATTTAAAATTTTGGATGATATCGTTTATGAAAACTAAAAAGAAAAGTGGTCCTAAATGGCTTCCTTGCGGAACCCCTGACGAACACTTTATAACAGAGCAAGATGTGCAGCCATTTAACTTCACCAACTGAGTCCTATCCGTTAGATAGGATCTCACCCAGCTTAGAAAAATTGACTGTATTCCTAAATGTTCTAGTTTTGTAAGTAAAATATTATGATCTAATCTACTCTATCAAAAGCCTTCGAAAAATCGGTATATACCACATCAACCTGCTCAATACCATCAGCAACAAATTTAGTAAATGATACCAAATTTTTTACTCGCTTATTAGTTCAAATGGAAATATGTATGCAGTAGGACACGCTTGTTTCCCATATTTAGTACTTTTACTTTATGTTTGGAATAATGACACATCTTCACATTCCAATTACCCAAGTAAATTTCTATGAGTAATTCGTCACTATACATATATGTTTGCTCTAAATTCAGTATACTACATTTCCTATAGCCAATTTCTTATATAGATTTGAATAAACATCCACAAAAACATAAACGAACCTAATCGTTCCTTAATCAACAACACACAGATGAATCAATGCAAAAATCGCTCCTCGGAAGTATTTCAACTGTAGTCCGTCAATGCGTTAATTGATGAAAGCCATACAACCGTGCACTTTGTTTTCCACACAAATTTAGACTGTTTTACACAATCCTAACCTACCCCCTCACCCCCATATTTTCGTTCATTTTCACTTGGACTTCCCGCAAAATAATTAACCAAACACTTTGATGGATAATAAATTCCATCGAATTGATGCAAAATTTATGTGATTGTGCAGAATGATTCTAACATGCCGTGCGAGTCTTTTGAGCCGAACACAATTAAGTGTAAAGGATATTCTTGGATAATGGTGTTGTGGTGCATTTGTTTTGTTTTGCCGACGATTTGACGATAATGAAGATGATGTTGAAAGTTTCGCCGGAAATTGGCAGTTTCCGGGTTATGAATGTGCGCTTTATTGATTTATGAATCACTAGATGATCAATTTATTGTTAATGCTTTTTTTTTCAATAATATGGGCGGACAAATTAATGTAGATGTTTTGTTTCAAATTTTAACTTTTTTGTATATAGTCCAGTACAATTGGTTCAAAATAGCCCCAAACCTAAACATCCAAAAAGAAAAGGAATTTTTGATGCCAAATTGTTGAATACACTGCCTAATATACGCAGTAAAAAGTTACACTAATTTGCGCCATGGGTTAAGGGGGGAGGGGGTGGCAAAGGGGTGAAAATTCAGTTTCTTGCAAATATCTGGAAAACTATGAGTCTGACCTTAAAATGAGCTGAGGACAAAACAAACAACATAAAATTACCTTTGTAATGATATGTAACACTCTAGACATTTTCTCAGAAAATTATACCCTAGACCCAAAAGTATTATAGTGAATTTGGCTTTTTCGAGTTTTACATTTCGCACTGTAACTCTTGATAGAATAGACCTACTGTCATAAGATCTTGTCCATATATTGATAACAAAATTTATTTGATTCGTACCAAAAATTGGAGTGCTCCGACCATTGACGCCCCCCTCACTCCTCTTAACATTTTTCAAAAAGGCATGCCTGTTGCTTCTTTTTAAACTGAGCCAGGCAGATCAAATTTGGTGGGATGCCTAGTCTAAGCTCTATTATGCTCCCCACCAAAAATTATTACCATCCGATCAAAACTAAGGGTACCCCCCTACAAAGTGAACGAAAATTCTAACAAATTTCACATTTTTTCATTTCTAAATTCTATCTAAAACGGAAAAATAAAATTTATCTCTTAGAACGACATTATAACAGTTAATTGTAGTCATCTGAATGTATGTTCAAAATTTTGCATCAAAGCGTACACTACAAGTATCAACAAATTGTGTTTGAAAGTCATTGGTACTAGTTCAAAGGCTAGTTCCGAATAAATCGAGAAACGTGTACTAGCAACCTTCAAACCACATTTTTCGTACTTGTAAGGAACGCTCTGGTACAAACTTTAAAATATACATTTACAAGACTACAATTAACTGTTATAATGACGTTCTAAGAAATAAATTTTATTTTTTAATTTTAGATAGAATTTAAAAGTGAAAAAATCTGATTTTTTTTAGAATTTTGGTTTACTTTGTATGGGGAGTACCCTTAGTTTTGATCGGATGGTAACAATTTTTGGTGAGGAGCATAATGGGGCTTAGACTAGGCACCTCACCAAATTTTATCTGCCTGCCTCAATTTAAAAAGAAGCTACAGGCATGCCTTTTTGAAAAATGTTAGGAGGAGTGAGGGAGGCGTCAATGGTCGGAGCACCTCAATTTTTGGTACCAACCAAATAAATTTTGTTTGTAATAGAATGAATAAGATTTCGTAACCCTAGGTTCTTTCTATCAAGAGTTACAGTCCGAAATGTAAAACTCAAAAAATGTAAATTCTCTATAATACTTTTGGGTCTAGGGTATAATTTTCCGAAAAAACGTCTAGAGTGTTATATACCATTACAAAGGCAATTTTGTGTAGTTTGTTTCGTCCTCAGAAGATTTTAAGGTCAGATTCATAGTTTTCCAGTTATTTGTAAAAAAGTAAATTTTCACCCCTTTGTGTTCCCCTCCCCCCTTAACCCATGGCGCAAATTGGTGTAACTTTTTATTGCGTATATTGGGCAGTGTATTCAACAATTTGGCATCAAAAATTTCTTTTTCTTTTGGATGTTTGGGTTTTGAGCTATCTGTACTAGACTAATAATAACAGGAGAAAATAGGTTTTTTTTTAGTATAAAAGACAGATTTGATTTAAAATTTGTTTTTAAATAAAAAGATATTCGTAATTGGTTGTACAAAAATCAATGAATGTATGCACATAATATAATCTACAGATGATACTCAAAAGGAATGTTATTCGAAAAAGTGAAGCTAGAAAAATAAATTCCATACTTGGATGTCCTCCATATGTTAGAAACACATATTGACATTACGATCGATGAGTATCTACATTATTGAATTTTTTTGCGAGAATTTATCAATCCGAATTCCAAACATAGAAAATTCTTTAAACAGACAAAAGTTTATTCAATTTGCACCTGAACTAAAATATTTCTATGTGCAAATTTACCTATATTAGTCAGACAAGGTCAATCTAATAGGAAATGTCTCCACGATTATAGGCTGCATGGTGTTGTGTTTATTTTCTTTAGCGCTTTCGATAAAATATTTAATTTATGATTTTGCTGCGAGTTCCCGGTTTCGCTCATGAAACAATTCATTTATGCGGTTTGCATTACACATCAATTAATTGTTATACTCGTAGTTCAATCATTTTTGCATTTCAAATAGAAAAAAAATAAAGTAAGGCTAATACATATCTTGCTAAGGAAAATTTTGTTCAGAAAGGTCCCAATCTTCTTCTCGGTACCGTATAGCCCCATGTGGGGCCATGGTGCGTTAACTCAGCCGTTTATAGGCA
Organism: Microchrysa polita; assembly: GCA_949715475.1. NCBI lineage: Eukaryota > Metazoa > Arthropoda > Insecta > Diptera > Stratiomyidae > Microchrysa > Microchrysa polita. Next base: position 86,502,361 of record OX454420.1, on the reverse strand, counting down.
ATTTCGAGTCAACGAACATTGCATGTAATTTCGGAGTGTATATAATGTTGCAAGCACTATATATTTCCTATCCGCACATGTACGGACATTTTTGGACCACGCCGAGATTCGATCTCCGGACCTCTCACAGCAAAAAAATGCCGGGTAATCGGAGTGAATTTGGTTGTCGAGCGAAGCCACATGTTGTATAAATTACAAACTCCATCAGTAAGTCTGGTTGGCTTAGTAGGGCGTTCGTCTACAAATCATAAGGTCCCGGGATCGAATCCCACTCTAGGTAGTTACATTTATTATGCATTTAAGAGCGTAAAGAGGTAAATGATTACCTATAGAGGGGTTGTACAAATCTCATTTATGCGTTACATGTTCCTTCCCTGTGAAAACTGTTTTTTTTTATTCCAAAAATATCGAGAATCACTCCTTTTGGTGTTAATGAAAGTATTCTTTTGATTTCAAATTATTACACCAAAAGGATAAAATCATTACATTCGTTCGGAGTCTTTAGCAATACCTTGCTTCGAGTTTCATGCCAATATTATCCGATTCGGATGGACACTATTCGACACCGATTCGGAGTGAAAATCACTCCGATTTTTTTGCTGTGAGATTACTAGCATCGTAGAGTGCGACTCAACCAAGTGAGCCACAGAGCGGGTCAGAAAAGTCCCAATAAGGGGGGGGAAATTATTTCTTCAAAAAACGATGCCCCTCCAATCAAGGATTATTTATTGTTTTTATTTTTGTCCTTTTTGGGACTTTTTCGAAATTTTTAATGATTCAAAAAGAACAATAATTAGCCTCTATTTTTCTCTATTTTGAGTCCTGAATTGGAATATTTTGATTGTAGTATCAGGCGTTCTTCCTTATAGATATAATTAATAAAAAAATAAATTTCAAGTGCAGAGTTTAACTGTGGTTTTCCATTTCACTGTTGTAGATAAAAAAGAAGAATTAAATAAATAAAATCAATGACCGCGCCGCCCCCCCACCTTTTACACACACAATTTGTTATATATTATTTATATTTTGTTATATACATAATTAATTTTCCCCTCAATAAAAAATTAAACAAAAAAAACTGCAATAAGACATATTTAATTCTTCGCAATTAAATTAAAAAAAATCAATTTGGTTATGGTCCCTCTTGCCACTCGTGGGACAGAAAATTGACAGTCGCATGGTGACGATGTTTTCCGGGTCATTTACTTTATTTTGAATGATATATATTACGTAATTATCGGAAGAGGAAAATTAAATATTAAATAATTAATTATTTATTGTTCCATCACTACAATTAAAGAAATATAGTGAAGACCTACATCTTAAATTTGTAACACAATTGTTTTTTTTAATTTACTAAAAATGCGAAGCTTACCCAGGAAAATTACAAAATTTGTTAAAAATTTATATTTTAAGTTTTCGTGGACAGAACACGTTATTTTTTCACTAGTTACTCGAGAGTTTTAACAGAACAACTTACGTCAACGTCTATGAGATTCTAAAGTAAAAAATTCGCTTGTATAGCGTACACAAAACAGTTTACCACAATTCTGCTTGTATAGCGTACACAAAACAGTATACCACAATTCTGCTTATCCCAAGTAGGCGTACGTTTTTTGACGTACGTTAAACAGAGAGACTTGCAAGGCAACGATGTTTGGGCTACTGAGGACTATCTCAAAGCCTCAGATGCTAGCTAGTGTAATAGACGTAAGAAACACTTTCCACCAATCACACAGTCAAAGCTACTACAAACAGCTTGTCCCAATCACACTAAGACAAAGTTTCTACATATGCCTTGTCCCGAACCTTTTCCTCAATCGTTATTCTGGTCTCGGGCACTCCTTTACTTTTTATTTTGAAAACTCCTCCTGAAATATTTTTCTGCGTACGCCCCTGAACAGAACTGAATTTATCACAAAATTCATTCATTTGTAGCATTAGAGAGTTTTAGCATGCCGCACACTTCACTCACTGTCGTGCTTTGTGGCAATGATTGTTCGGTCGCCACTCTGTGATATAGATTTTCATAGAGAAACGAGTTTCCAAACTCAACATGACCTGTCGCAAGTTTATTATTCAGAAGATGATAAGAAATATTCTTATCGTAGAATAATAAACTAACCATGCGACTAGGAATTGGTATGGCTGACAATCGTATCACACTCCGGATTTTGTTCTCGTTGAAGCGTTGTCGACTACTACTCCAATCAAAAGAGACGAAATAATAGGGGTTAGCGTGCAAAAATTGGGGATTTCTCAAATTGTTTATATGTTATAAAGACAGGTGGGGTAAGCTAAAATCCAAGTTTGCGTCACTTTTCCCCTGTGCTCCCGCCGCTATCTTGAAAAAACCATCTAAAATCGGCCCTTTCATCAGTTTTTGGCCTGTAACTTCTTTACAGTCCCTTTGAGCACAAAATCTGCCGATACAATTTTGTAGAGGACAAAATTTCCTACAAACTTAAAATAAGATGTTGTACTCTAGAATCAAAATTAACAGAGTTATAGCAGGGGCGGCGCATAAGGGCCCGCAGGGCCCGCGTGGCGGGGGGGCCCACGAGATTTAGGGGCCCAAAGGCCATATGAAAGATTTCTGAAACCATGAAAACTGCACGACTGGGAAAAACAACACTGCGACGTAAATATTTTTTGTAGACAAGAAAAGACATACACTTTTCGAAGTCAAAACAAATGCTCAGGAGGTTTTCACACTTGTACTTGATCTGGCCAGATTACGTAATCTGCGGTGTGGTGAATTAAAAAATGTATGGAATTTGACAGCTCAAATTAAGTAATTTGCACAGATTACGTAATCTGGCCGTAAGTGTGAAAACCTCCTAAATTTATTGCTCCTCTTTCACCAGGTCCCTTAGATAAACAAATTTAGTATTGTCCTAAAATCTTTGAAAGCTAAACGGATCTTCAAATGTTCACCAAAAAAATTTGCTCCTGGCATGGCTGCGCTATTTGCTGTAACTGTAATATTCTATCTAAAAACAATTTTGGTAATAGTACCTTCTCTAAATTTTCGGATTAAATTCCAATCCACTTTGTCATAAACTGTCGAACACATAGCTCAAACTACTTAGTACGCCCACATTTAAATTTAAAGCTGAAACAATTTTTTGGATTCTTCGTTCTGTCAAATTTATTAATTTTCCTCAATTGGATGGAATTGAGGAATTGGATTGGCAGAACATTATCAAAACAAAGGGATTAGGATTGACTGTGTGTATTAGCTATATCCCGGAAAGTGATCAAATGTGGGATATTATTTTTTCTTTAAAGTAATGTATATTAATTGGGCTTTCGATTTCGATCACTCAGGTTCATAAAAGGTTACAACAAGAAAAGTACTGTAAAAAAGGCCAATAGTAAACATACTCACAGAACGCATACAGAAAAAAAAAATTAAACTGAAATTTATGCTACCGCCTTCCACAGATATTCAGTTTTATGAATTGAAATGAAAAACTTGGAAAACCACAGACACTGCAATGAAAAGCACAATTTTTGCCATAGAATTTTGTGTGATTTTCTAAATAGCTACTTTTGCCCCCTCTTTTCGGGTTGTTTTGGCATGGACGCCACTGCACAAAAAAGGATATAATTGTTATTTCCCAATTCTATGGTTGAGTATAAATGCATTCCCAAGCATAAATTACAAAAATCTCATACTTGCCTTTTTTGATTTTTGTCCCACTAGAATGTGAATCTGAACCACTGTGCGACGGTCTTAATTTTAGTAGAAACACTGTAACGTCATAATCATGTTTCAAATCATGTTGGTTTAAGGTTGATCCACACTTTTTAGTCATCAGTCACAGTCATTTCCTATACAAATTGTCAATCAATTAACTGACAATCTGTCAACTTGTATGGAAAATGACTGAGTTTTGTCAGTCAATTAATTAACTGACAATTTGTCAACTTGTACGGAAAATGACTGTGACTGATGACTGAAAAGTGTGTATCGACTTCCAGAGTGTTTTCGATTGATTCCACTCTGCTTTTTTCAGTGTAGGGGGCCCACTCAACAAGTTGGCGGGAGGGCCCCGAGTGAAGTTGTTCCGCCACTGAGTTATAGCGCCAAGAAAATGGAGAAAATATTAAAAATCATGCCAATTTCAAATTCACAAAAACGCATTGTATACCAATAACTCATAGCCTCCTCTGCATTTTAGTATAGAGCTCTCCAAGTATGTTTTGAAATTTGTAGGTAATGATTTTTGGAATTTTTAGCATATTCTTTGCGCTATAACTCTTCCAATTTTGATTGTAGAGTAAAACTTTTCAGATGAAATTTATAGGAAATGTTGTGCTCTACAAGATTGTCTAGGCACATTTCGTGCTCAAATGAACTGGGAAGAAGTTATAGACCGCAAACTGATAAAAGAGCCGATTTTAGATGGTTTTTTTCAAGATAGCGGCGGGAGCACAGGGGGGAAAGTGACGCAAACTTGGATTTTAACTTACCCCACCTGTCTTTATAACATATCAAAAATTTGAGTCATCCCCAATTTTTGCAAGGTAAAATCTCTCCGTTGGTTGGAGTATACACACGGCAGTCGTCAACTTACTATGCTCCACTAGGAGTTAGGGAAAATCAGGAAAGGAAGTACATTTCACTCCCGTTAACGCTTTAAGGAAAGGGATTCACTATATAATAAACTCGCGGGCGTACCGTACACGAAAAATAGAATCGAAAAATGTCAACTTTAATCGTCACGACACACTAGCTAGCATCTGAGGCTTTGATCTAGTCCTCAGTAGCCCAAACATCGTTGCCTTACAAGCTGCACTTACAAAATGGTGTGACATTCTGGAGGAGCATGGACTGAGAGTAAGTATGTATAACAATGACTAAGTTCTTATGCTGCCCATTCTCAGACCCAGATGCACCGATACCAGATATGTACGTCAAAGAAGAGCAGCTTAAGTCTTGTACCAATTTCAAGTACCTTGGCTCGATGGTGAACAACGGAGCTACATGCGATGATGACATCAAACATCGCACAAAGGTTGGGTGGATGACGTGGCGAGAAAACTCTGCAGTTTTCTGCGATAAGAAAATGCCACTGAAGCTGAAGTATGTAGTTTTTGAAATAATTTTCACTAATATCAGCTTCATTTATGTTGTATATTTCTGATTTATGTTATAAAAGTCAACGTTTCGCCGTTTACATCTCCGGCATCTTCAGGATTCTAAATTTAATAAATTTATGTATAAATTTCATTGCAATTAATATATTGCTTATTACTTACATTTTTGGTAATTGAAATTTGTATGAATATTACTACTTTATCGTCTTGTGTTGTATTCTATACTAGCTGGTACATTTGTCATTTGGATATTTAGTTAGTGCATTTTTCAGTTATTCTATGTATTAACCAGTTTTTGGTATTTATGTACTATATTGTCTATCTCAGTTTTGCTATTAAGAGAGTTATTATAATATTTATTAATGTAAATGGCCTCTTTGATACGTACTTTCTCTTTGCTATTATCTTTATCTATTATGATTGGGTTTTTAAAATCCATTGCATGTTTATGTTGTATTTGATGTTCTACTAATTTACTTCTATTATTAATTGCCATTTTTGAAGGATATTGGTGTTCTGCCATTCTTATCCTTAAGCTTCTCGTAGTTGAGCCATAATATGCAACGTCTTTATTATTATTCTTACAAGTTACACAGGGTATTTTGTATATTACATTGCTTTTTTCTACTGTGTTAATTTTCTGTTTTAAGTTTGTATGTATCTTGTTTTTAAATTTATTACTAGGTTTATATGCTACATTTATTTGTATAGTTTCATTTTTCAGATGACATAATAGCAATTATAAATAAAGACAAAATTCAAACAATATTAGAAGAACTTAATGAAATGGAAGAAAAGATAAAATTCACGATGGAAATGGAATATAATAATAAAATTAATTACTTAGATGTCACACTTATTAAAAATCAGAATAATTACATAAAAACAAAGTGGTATAAAAAACCAGAAGCAAAAACTAATATAATTAATTATGATTCACAACATCCTAATTTTATGAAATATAATGCAGCAAACAATTATATGTATATATCGCCGTTTAAAATTGAGTGAGAAGAGATTTTGGAAACAACAAATTAATGAGATAGAATACAACCTTACAATTAACAATTACCCTTACAACATCATTAAAAAATGTATAAACAGAAACATAAATATTATAAATAACGAAGATTCAAATAATCATACAACAACAAATAATATGAGCAATAACATAATTAGGAAAAGTTATAATAGCCTAACATATATACCAACACTAACAGAAAAGTTGAAAGCAACTCTACCAAAAACGACGATAACAAATCAAAACGAGACCGAGGCTAATTTCGGGCGCGGCCGAAATTTGAATACCCTTCACTCTCCTCGGGCTAAAAGTTTCTTGAGGCGGACCTATGACTTGTGTTCAATCCTTCCCCATTCTTGTCCTTCTGTTTTCGCATAATATTTGATATCGATAAATTCTGTCGCGTCGACAAAACAATATTTGTGTGAGGTTTGGTTGGAATAAGTGATAAAATAAAAATATTTACTCAGAAAACTTTATTGGGGGGATGCGGGAGAATGGCCCTATAGTACGATTCCATTCGTTTTTTTTTTTGACAAAGATGCATTAAGTTTTTTCTTGAAATTAGTGTAGAAAAAATGTTTCTTAGAGATCCAAAATAGGGTTTGTATGGTAGCCCCATGACCCCATAGTCCGATTGCATTCATTTTCATATAATGTCTTATGGCATCAATAGAAATGCACTTTTACGAGTTTTGGTTGAAAGTGAAAAAAGTTTTTCGTAGAAGAACTCAATTTGGGGGGTTGGGTTTATATGACAGCCCCATAACCCATTGTCCGATTCCATTAATTTTTACATATGTTTTGTGGTATCAATTGAAATGCACTCTTAAGAGGTTTGATTGAAATTGGTGCACAAATAAAAAAGTTTTTCTTTGAAAAACTCAATTTGGGGGCTGGGTTCGGATGACAGCCCCATGACCCCATAGTCCGATTCCATCCATTCTTACATATGCTTTGTGGCATCAATAGAAACACATTTGTGTGAAATTTGGTTGAAATTGATGCACAAATGAAAAAGTTTTTCTTAGAAGAACCTAATTTGGGGGGTTAGGTTTGTATGGCAGCCCCATGACCCCTTAGTGCGATTTGATCTGTTCTTACATATGTTTTGTGTTATCAATAGAAACTCATTTGTGTGAAATTTGGTTGAAATTGGGGCACGCATGAAAAAGTTTTTCTTAGAAAAACCAAATTGGGGGGGTTAGCTTTGTATGGCAGCCCCATGACCCCACTGTCCGATTTTAGCGATTCAAACATACAAACTGCCTGCAATAAAAAGAAGCATGTGTGCAAAATTTCAGCTCGATAGCTTTTAAACTGGCCGAGTAAAACGCGTAGCAACAGACGGACAGACGGACAGACGGACAGACGGACAGACGGACAGACGGACAGACGGACAGACGGACAGACGGACAGACGGACAGACGGACAGACAGACAGACGGACATCGCCCAATCGACTCAGCTCGTCATGCTGATCATATATATACATATTTTATATGGTCGGAGATGCTTCCTTCAATGCGTTACAAACTTCATGACAAAGTTAATATACCCTTTACTCTACGAGTGAAGGGTATAATGAAACTATACAAATAAATGTAGCATATAAACCTAGTAATAAATTTAAAAACAAGATACATACAAACTTAAAACAGAAAATTAACACAGTAGAAAAAAGCAATGTAATATACAAAATACCCTGTGTAACTTGTAAGAATAATAATAAAGACGTTGCATATTATGGCTCAACTACGAGAAGCTTAAGGATAAGAATGGCAGAACACCAATATCCTTCAAAAATGGCAATTAATAATAGAAGTAAATTAGTAGAACATCAAATACAACATAAACATGTAATGGATTTTAAAAACCCAATCATAATAGATAAAGATAATAGCAAAGAGAAAGTACGTATCAAAGAGGCCATTTACATTAATAAATATTATAATAACTCTCTTACTAGCAAAACTGAGATAGACAATATAGTACATAAATACTAAAAACTGGTTAATACATAGAATAACTGAAAAATGCACTAACTAAATATCCAAATGACAAATGTACCAGCTAGTATAGAATACAACACAAGACGATAAAGTAGTAATATTCATACAAATTTCAATTACCAAAAATGTAAGTAATAAGCAATATATTAATTGCAATGAAATTTATACATAAATTTATTAAATTTAGAATCCTGAAGATGCCGGAGATGTAAACGGCGAAACGTTGACTTTTATAACATAAATCAGAAATATACAACATAAATGAAGCTGATATTAGTGAAAATTATTTCAAAAACTACATAATTAACGGAATCAGTGAAAAAATTACCGTACAAAGAACTGAAGCTGAAGGGCAAGTTGTACAAAACGGTTGTACGTCCCGCCCTCATGTGTGGATCAGAATGCTGGACCATGTATGAAGGTTACGCGAAACAAATGACAGCGACTGAAATGAAAATGTTACGCATGTCAGTTGGTGTAACGAAAAGGGACCACATCAAGAGTAGCTACATCCGAGGCAGCTTGTCCACAGACCAACCAATCACTGAAAAGCTCGAAGACCGAAAAATGGATTGGTATTGCCATGTTCAACGGGGTCCGCCTGAGGACCCCGCAAAGAAAGCGATATCAATGGAAGTTCCACTTGATGGACCCAAGGCCAGAGGCAGACCGAAGAACACCTGGATGTGTCAGATGAAAAAGCAACAACGCATTGGTCTCGGCGATGACACGATCCAAGATAGAGCTGCCTGTAGAAATATGCTGGGATATTATCGCCAAAATAGGCGATGTGCCTACACCGCGGGTCGAGCAACGCGAAGCCATGGAGGGGTATAAAGAACGAGGCAAGGAAGAAGAAGAAGAGCATCCGAGGCTTTAAGCCTTTTTAAAACTGCATTTGGTGCTACGGGTGTAATGTATTTAGGTGTTTCATTTATCTCTCAGAAAAATATGACCATATATAAGGTGGTTTGCGAGTTATTGGACCTAAACTTTTAATTTGTCATCAAACAAAAATTTCTATTATAATTCATACGTCTAAGAAATTGTGGAGAACGAATCGTGTCAGCTAAAATCCCAGCGTTTCTTTTAAATCCTATCGTTTGTAAAATGCTTGCACTCATTTACGAAAAGGTTATCGTAGTATTAATTTCAACTTTTTGAATGAGCGGAATTTCGACCCGATGTAAAAGCTACTCTTCTCGGACTATTGAGCGCTTTCCAATGTTTAACTAGTGGAATGCCTTTAAATTGCCTGAAAATGGTATTTAAGTTTTATAAATTTTATGCGAAAATTTGGGATGTCATTTTCCTTCTAAACATGTATGTCAAGATATTGCTGAGAATAAATGGTTTTATGAAAATTTAATGATTAATAAATGCCTATAACCCGAACTTCATATTTTTGTATTTAAATTAAATTTATAAAAACGGAAATGATGGATGGCGTCGCCTTTAAAGAGCATTGCACTTATCAACCTTCGGGCGGGTAATTCATCTGAGAGATTAAGCATTAAGTGATCATTTTTAATTGCCGCTAATTGGCAAAAGGCAGTGAACTGAAACTCATACAGTAAAGCCCCGATATTCCTGATCAATTGGGACCGAAACCTATCCGGATTATCGAATTGCCCGAATTTGTTACCCTACCAATCATTATATTAAAATCATTGAAAAATTAATCATTTTAACGTTAGTTGATAATTTTCCACTCGAAATATGCTTTTCCTCAAGTTGCGAATAAACTTTAAAAAATCTCAAAATTTTAATTTTAACTAAAATAAAATTTGGCCCAATTTCGAATCCGAATTATCGAGTTTCCGGATTTTTGAAGTCCGGATTGTCGGGGTCTTACTATAGTAGCTCAGCCTTTCTCGTTCCACTACCCAAAGTCGTTTTCGGTTTTTTCCTATAGAACTTTCCTGCGTAGTGGGGGAGGAATGAATTATTCTGTCAAATGAATTGCACCTGATCACGTTACGATTCGCATTGCGCATTATTGGTTTGAATCCTTTATATTTGTTCAGTTATATTCATTCGGGTTATTAGATACATAGATAGATAGATGATAAATAGAATTAGTTCTTTTGTACTTTTTCTCAATTTTCACGTGAAGCTCGAACATCCGAAACTCTTCTGAAGAAATTATTTCGGATAATCAATGCTCTACTTGAACTCCCAAAAGTGAAGAATGATTCTAATCGATGGCGAAATTTCCACTGTCCCCAAAATAAAAAAAAGGCTACTGATTGAGAAAGGATATACACTTCAATTATGGATATTCGGTTGTCAAGTTGACAGCTAAATGACCAAATGTCGGATTATCCTGGAGACCATAGAAAATGCGTTTGTTATTAATGGAAAACACGTTTTTCGTAAATTCTCTTCTCGGGGTCTCAATCCAAAAAAGCAATACATACTCGTATTGGTTTCTCGCAGATACAATAAATTCTTCCAAATTTCGTAATCTGTTTCATTACATTCGCATCAAACGGACGATGTTGGGTGAGAAATTTGAGATGGTTGCTAGTGGTTGCGGTTGGTTCGGATCACCCGGTGAGTCGGACTACCGAGTGTCGGATTAGTTTTACCATATATTCAAATGAAAAAATACTGGAATTTTTCAATAATTTGTAATAAATATGTACATTATCAAAGTATCCAGAAAAATTCCAAATCTTAAATCAATTTCTCTAAATTTGGAAAGGTTTTCCAGCAAAATGTTAAATAAAAATTATGCATTTAGGTGTGACGTTAACTGTATAATTACAAATGCTGTACACAGTGTTGACCAAAACAGCACACCCCCCCTCATTCGTAATGACGAAAATAGATCTGAGTTCTCCAGAGAATCGTCGCTTAGTTTTCACTCCTCATGGTGTTGGAGCAATGCAATCTCGAGGTCCTTGTACGTCTTTGTGGAAAATTATTATCGTCCAGTATTTCAAAATAAATGATGTCCAAAAAAGAGCACAGAATAATCTATCGACTTTTCTATAAATTTCACATTATCTTTATAGTTGCGTTTTCCAAACCGCAGCTGTCTGCGGACCAGTCTGAAATTTAATTACTATACAGGCCACAACCGAATTCAATGGTGGTTCACTTAAATAGTTTCACAAAAAGTTGAGTTTTAACCGCCACTTGTACTGTGTCGACTTTTTTTTTTAAGTATATAGACTATTTTGTGGAACTACGTCGGGCGCACCCGGCCTGACAGGCCGATAAAACACTTTTTCGTCTGCTCCACGCTTGTAAAGTTTTGGACCTCTCTCCCAAACTTTACAATCCGTTTACTCGTCTAACTTTTATAATCTCATACAATGCCTACCTCCAGTCTTCCATGGACATTTAGACAGTTGCGTGGTAAATTCTTCAACATTTACCTCAAGGTACATTCCTAATAACGACTGCCTGCCTATCGTTTCAATTTTTCTTATAAACCTTGGATGTATTATTTTTTTAAATCATATTTTGAATGCGTTTCTTAGTACTCAATTTAGATTAATTACTTTCCTTAGATACTAATAAATAAATTTCCGAAAACTATTTGAAATTTATAGTAACATGTTAGGAAAAAGGACCAAAATAGATGGGTGGCCTCTCAGGCAGGGTGCGCCTTGTTTTGATTGATGGTGCGCCCGACAGAGGAGTGCCCATTCCTTACAATATTACTCTTCGAGTTTTGCACCAGAATCGAATACTGTAGTCAGTCAGCGGATCTCCAGATTGAAAGGATTCTGTTTACGCTTTTTTTTTAGATTTTGTGTCTCGCTCTGGTCAATAAAGACAACATTTACTTTTAAGGACTTGATTTGTTAACTCTGAATTTGGTCTGCAGTTTGGGATTGATTTTTTCTGAAATTCAGGAAATCATATTTTTCCACGATTTTGGATTTTTCGTGGAAAGTTTATTATTTTTCTGTGAGTAGTGACCAGACATCGCGTGGAGAGTTATTATTTTTCTGTGAGCAGTGATCAGACCTCACATATGAGCCCGCGGACAAACAAATGTTGATAATAAATATATCTGAAACGAAGCAGAGATGAAGACTTGAATCTCTTTTGGTATACTAATAAAACAAATTTGCGATCGAAAATCAGTTCAAGTACGTGTCCATAATGCTTGTCAGAGGTTGGGCTGTCAAAAATGCTGTATATTTTGCTGTACGCTTCACAATGCTGTACGATAGGTCTAAATGCTGTACTTTACAGCGAAATGGTGTACATATGGTCAGCTTATTCTAGTTTCATATGCTTAATATTTCAAAGGTATCTAGTGTGATAAAGTGTGACTCCAGATATCTTATTAAATGTGCATTCAAGCTACAATTATGCTTTAATTTTAGTATGGCGTCTGGGATCACAATCTGTTGCTATCCCAAAATCGACCATAATTATGAGCTCACAAGTATATAAATTGTGACATATTCGCTCAACATTTCTTTCAGTGTTGATGCTGAATTGAAAAAAAAGACGCTAAGGAAAAAAAATTAATCGGAAAACATTTTTTTTTTGTTTTAATCGTCTCTTTAGCATTTTTTGATGCTGAAGTAAAAAAACCGCTAGGGAAAAAACATTAATTGGAAAACATTTATTTTTTTATTTTTTGTGCCTCTTATTTTATTCAAATGTGTTATTTTCATGCACACGTAGTAAATGTTGAATTCAAAACCGAAAACAGTTTATTTTAAAATTTATTTATTTTTTTCAAATGATAAAGTACACAAAATAAGCATTGTTGATAAGCAGTGCTGGTAGGTGCTATCCCGATGACTGGTATGTGCTATCCGTAATGAATAATAGCCGAAACAGTTGCATTTAATTTTTGAATTAATTTGAACATAATATAAGGGGCGATTCAGACTATCGACAAGATTTACTAAATCCTAGATTAAGTTGACAGTTGTACCATATTGTACTGCAATTTGAATAATGCAAGTACATTCTACGATACATTTTGAATTTAATGACATATGATTTAATCTAGTATGCGGGTTTCGACTTGATTAATTTAGTGGTTTTAGTAAATCCTGTCCATAGTGTGAATTCCCTCTTATTAAATTATATAAAACCTGGATTTGTGACTAAACTATACGTACATTAAGGCAAAAACAAATTTTGGATTTTGGTTTTGGAAACTGTCCTCAAAAACTTAAAAATGGTCTGCATCCTTCCATTATTGACCAACTTCCGGAACCCTGTTGGTAAAGATTTTTTTCTCAATTCAGGAGACCATGTCAAACATTCTGCAAAAAATCAAAGATCAACGATTCTTGCCGATTTTCGGCTTATTTTTCCTGGGGTACATAGTTTGTGAACATATTCAAATTAAGAATGAAAGTAGTTGCTACGTTATTACGAAAATTGTACTTTTGTGATGCGTCAATTCCATCGGCCAAATAGATCTTATGAAATCACCTTTTGACACCACCGCATAAAACCTTAAGAAACAGATCACTCTTTATTATTATTTGCCAAAAAATCTCAAATCTTCATACCGTCCAAATAACCTCAAATTAAAGTAAAATGTAGACCAATGTATTTCTATATTTGTTCTTCCTCTCTCTAAACATATATCGGGAAATAATAAATCTTTTAGTTAAAAAAATATTTGGAAATTAGATTTTGTAGTCGCTTAACTATAAGTGCTTATAAAAAAAAAAATCTTTTCATTCAGTCGAAATTAGACTAATTTACATGCAGAATTTCCGTCTAAAATTCCATGGAAACACGGAGTGTATCTCTAAGTAAGTTTCATTTTTTTATAAATCTTTGTGTGAAAATTGAATAAAAATGATTATGTTATGGATGTACATATATCTGCATATCTCAAGAAAACAAAATATCTAAGCTAACTTCCGGACTGAAATGTCAAAAATTGCTCAAATGTGACAATTTTTGACGTCATAGGAGCGCGTTTAAAGCGATATTCTGCCAAATGTGTAGTGGTAAAGAATAAATACAGCACACATTGCCAAAAGTAGTTTGTTTATGTTTTTTGCGGAATAACTTCATTAAAACAAAAAAAGCATAAACTATCAATATTCAATTAAGTTGTCATTAACTGCGTGTCTTCCTAGTACATAAATACATGTAATAAATAAATACAACAACAACAAGAAAGAAAAAATCAAACAGATACAGAAGCAGAGGATTTTAATGCTGTTAGCTCTTTTTTCGAGTTTTTTTTTGCCCTCTCATTCACCCCACTTTGTCAAGCGTCCTACGTATATATATTTGGCTTCTGTATATGTTTGTTTGTATGTTTATATGTATTTCCTGACACATTAATAGAATCAACACAGTATAATTTTAGTTCGTACACCTAATTGTCACACACAGCATGATGTCTACACATGTGTAGGTCATCGTCGCGGTCGCGGGCACAAAAGGCAAAAGCAAAGATCTGTACACACTCACCCACACATATCAAAATTGTTGTTACAGGGTGACTGGGAAAAAATGAAGGATGCACTTGTCATCACGCCATGTTGCGCCAAGGCCAAATATATTATAATTATGCAAGCTTTATCCGTCGTTATCACTTTGTACGATTTATGAGTGTGTATCAACACTTTTTGCTATTATATGCGTCTAATAAAAAAATGGATTTTCAACATTGGGGCGATGAAAATTAAAGAAAGGACTTTCTATAGTTTTCACATAATAAAAAATGCTAAATAGGATTTCGGTAAATTTTTTTATTAATCTTCTTGTCAAACTGATTTTGAAAGTACGCCTAAAAATTTAGAGTGATCTCCATTTATGCAGATTGGATCATTTTGGAATCAATGAAGTTGCGAATAGCAGTAATTTCATAAAATGAATATGATACTAGATTAACTAAGTAAACTGGGAGCATCAACATTTTTAAATTGGACACTCTATCTTCCTTACACTCACACTAATTGCTTAGCAGCTTCAATCGCAGTTTTCCGTACGCGTAGTCTGGTTAGTGTAGTGGTTAGTGCACTCACCTTCGGCGCACAGGGTCGTGGGTTCGAGTCTCACCGCTAGCGAATTCAGTTTATGATGTTTTTTCACTCACTGAGATGTTATGAGAATAAATAACTCTGCTAAGCGTATGCTGTTGATCTCAACACTTCTACAAAAAGCAGTCATTATCTTAGAAATCGGATGCCATTAACACATCTGCGGCCATGATCCAATGTTCGAATGTCGCGCCGTTTATGGGGATTAATTGTATTTGAAATGATCCGGAGTAACACCCTATATTGGCAGGTTTTACATTATGTACATAGTTTAATCGAACTATATGTTCTTTAAATAAATATGGCATAAGTACATACGTATGTTTGTATGTATGTAGGCATGTAAAATTGTCGATACAAAATAAAACAGAATACGTCACATTTCCGTATATGCGATGTTGACAGACAGACATATCGTGGCGACAGTGCCTGACACTAATGGCAACAACGCGCGTTAGATTTTCAATACACGCATTTTGAAAATGTTTGAAAGCAGTTTTGCATCAATAGACTATGATGTTCTTGAAAAACGAAGAAGAAATATTTCGTGTATATAAATTAAAATTGTAGTTGAGATCAAGGAGGTTCATGCTTGTAATTTTTGCGTTGCTGACCTCGACCGTTGTTCAGAAGGGTTCATAACGAATGGAGTTTTAAAGTTTCGTATTCATGTTGAGTCATGGATTACTAGGTAGCTACTTTTTTGTAGATATGTATTCTTAAATTAAGTAGAAGATCAGCAAGAAAATATAATTAAGAACAATTATGGAGATTTTTCGTTTATACCAAAGGTAGAGGATATTTTTATTCATTTAAATATTGGACCAACATTTTTATGAATGAATGAGTAATTAAGTTGGAATTTTTCCTGGATACGGAGAATTTATACATTAAATTTCGTAAAACAGAATACAAGATATTAAGATCAATTTTGATGCTAAGCTATAAGAGCGTCAACTTGGTGACGCGCCCGTTGTCCGACCAAGTCTAGTCTGCCTTTTTACTTTTTTAAATCACCCATGCCTACTTGATTTTGGTCAATTGTTTACAAAAGGGCTCTTCACTTAGTCATCATTAAATCTTACTCAATATCGATACGCAATCAGACCATTAAAATATTGCGTATCCGTCAGGCAATAAAATTATTGCGTACCAATGCATTTTTATTAGAACCTAAACAAAACACATTGGTACTGGCCAAGCACTTAAACAGTATCAGCCACTTGTGTAAACAATTATTCAATGCTATCTAGGCATGTCGGACCACGCCACCAAGAAGACTTAGTCTTAGCATATAGTGCAAAGGTGCTACAATGTTATACTTTTCGACCCGGGATTTCGGTCATATAACATTCGGCCAACCTACGATTTCACTGTCCTCAGTGAATGACACAGACAACACTGAATACCATATACAGTAGCGAGACTCATCTGCTTCCTGTATATCAACTTCATTCAGTTGGCAGCCTAAAATCAATTCAAATCATACAATTGCTTGCATATCATTTCTTATCGAGTTATGTGCAACATTTGCCCTTGAACATCAACCATCAATTCACAGCGCAATCATCGCTTCATCCAGTTACAAACTACTCCCTTCTGAGAAACGAATCGTTCGGTCTCGTACCTAACATCTCCTGGACACAACTAATCAAAAATTCTGAGCGTTTCGCTTAATATCCAGTTCCGAGCCTCACCTGCTCCTGGATCCAACAACATGTCCAGTTCCGAGCCACACCTGCTCCTGGACTAAGTAGTCAACGATTCCGAGCCTAACGCTCAACACGTCCAGTTCCGAGTCTCGCCAACTCCTGGACCACTATTCAACAATTCCGAGCATAACGCTCAACACGTCCAGCTCCGAGTCTCGCCAACTCCTGGACCACTATGCAACAATTCCGAGCATAACGCTCAACACGTCCAGCTCCGAGTCTCGCCAACTCCTGGACCACAACCCATTTCGAGCGCAACGCTCAACATGTCCAGTTCCGAGCCTCTCCTGCTCCTGGACCACAATCCAACAATTCCGAGCATAACGCCCGACACATCCAGTTCCGAGCCACACCTGCTCCTGGACCATTCAGTCAACACTTTCGAGCATAGCGCTCAACGCGTCCAGTTCCGAGCTTCACCTGCTCCTGGACCATCCAGTCAACACTTTTGAGCATAGCGCCCAACACGTCCAGTTCCGAGCCTTTCCTGCTCCTGGACTATCTCTTTACACTCCAATCATGAGCCTTCCGCTCACCTCTTCCAGTTACGAGCCAATCGTGCTCCCGGACCATCTCATTACACTCTCCCATCACGAGCCTGCCGCTCACCTCGTCCAGTTACGAGCCAATCGTGCTCCCGGATCATCACATTACACTTCAATCACGAGCCTGCCGCTCACCTCGTCCAGTTACGAGCCAAACCTGCTCCCGGACTTCAACTGCTAATTACAGCTCTTCTTAATTAGTGAATGTCAACTTGATAATCAACCTTTTTTTTCAAAATTTCTGCTCATCCATTGCACATTTTTTTTTTAATTCAAACAGGTACTCATTACCCTTATTTAAGCTATGCTTAAACTATACCATTCTCTTCACCGCGATATACAGCATCTCTAACTGCAATCCTCATCAAGCATGTAGACCTATCTGTAATGTTTCTCCAATTTGAAAAGAAATGTGCCCTCAGCACCACATCAAGCCTTTTCCAATTCTGTGTTTTTAAGAACATGCTTGCAGCACACTAACGTTTATCCATACCACTTTGCATGAATAAATATTCACTATACTCAGGTTTCAACGTTCAATACCTTCCTTTATATATATGGAAATTCTAAAGCACACAATAAGTGTATCATCTCCGACTTGTATTAAGTCCAAAAATCTTGAATCAGAAAATTTTCTATTTCCAAGAAGCTATCCAACTCTTCCTTTTCGCAATTACTCAGCTTGGTAATCCGAAAGATGCTTCACGCCATATTAAGCCAACAACCATAAAACTTCTTTCACCAAAATTGATATATTTAACAATAATTATTTTTATAAATCGCATAATTATGACTTCAGCACTTCACTTTGTTGAAGTTTATACTATCGAATTCACATCAATTCATTATTATTGTAAGAAGTCAACAAGAAATTCATTTATGAAACGTGAATAAACAATCTTCATGCCATATCATAATACTGAGGAAACCTTGCACAGCATTTTGAACTCAAAAGAATCAAACGGTTTGGTACCAACCAACACGTACCATTGATTCTCACATCAATGATTTAATTTGTTTATGTTAATGAACTACTTCAAAAATTACTCAATTGGTGTCATGAAAATGAACTATGTCATAATGCGCATAGAAAATAAGAAAGTCGGACATTTTGCGTCAAGAAATCCTCCTAGATCTCGCAAAACAACGGCAGAGCAGAAACGCTTTCACAACCTGTAGACAACTTAAAGTAGTCTACCTTCTCCTTCTGTTTGATTTTTTTAACAGTTTCAACATTTTAACAACCATAATGGAGTCTTCTACTCCTACAAATATTAAGGCATCCACAACATATAGTATGAGCCTTTTCAGCACTGTCCAAACTTGTCGATCGATGTTTAACATGACCATAAGCATCAGAATACATACTTTCCTTCTCAGTAATATTCACTGCAATCTGTTGCTACAGCGAATTCCAAGTCTCCCGATCAGATCGACAACAAGCAGTTAACTGCAACTGCGATTTAACAACCAAGCATTGAATACCAAAACCGACAAGTTTTTTTTTTGCACCAACATTTTCTTGTCAGGAAATACATACATATTTAACCTTAAAACTAAATTTGCCACAATAGCAACAAAAACCATGCCAAATACAGCAGCAACAATTATGCCGATAATCACAATTAATACAGCAAACGTGAAATGCAACATCAATGATTTCAACCAAATCAACTGAAACATCTCATCTGTTATCACAGCAATATCTTTGAAAACATAAATATTCAACAGGCAAATTTTAAGAATTCTGTAAGTAAAGCTTAAAAATAGATTTGAACCACTATCAACAACAAATACAGTAACACTTTCAACCACATCCTTTTCGATATTTCAAAATCAACTCCGTCGTCAAACTTCACGATCAGATCGCGCAAGGGTTTACTCTAATATTTACGACAAATACAGCATGAATTTGCTGCTCGATTTTCAGGCCTGCAATGAGTAGCCGTTCAAAAATCATAATAAAATCTACTTCAGCATCTGAATCAAATCATTACCGCTAAACCGCGCAGACACTGGTAAAAAAAATAAGAAACAAATACGCTGAGTGGACTAACAAGCACATTACTCTAACTGCAAAAATAATGGGCTTGACACACCGATTCTCGAATGACGAAAATGCTTCATCATTACATAAATTATAACCATCATTAGCACATTTGCCAAATTACGCATTTGAAACAGCATTCACTCAATAATGTCCGGAGACACCCTCTGATATGAAAGAAGACGACGTTTTACAGAAAATTTTAATTTGTCATCAACCTTCACCCTTGTCTTTTTTAATTCTTGAAGACAAATGTGTTTTTAAATTTATCGACATTTTCTTGAAAATATTGCACTTTCACCTCTTACACAAACGCCAAAAGTAAATTAAGAACTTCAACGACGAAAACATATGTGTCACCTCAATTTCGAATTCATCATAGTAATCCTCGTTATCATGATTTTTCTGTATGTCTGAACCCTTAACGTTCAAAATCAAATCACAACAATAACCAATAGTTCATTGAACCACTACTTTGAGAACTTTGCTCATCTGCTTACTCCCAACACTCATTTATATGTATTTTAAAATCTAAAAAATAAAAGTGCATACACAAGTGCGAGACACCTCCCTCATTGTTATTTTATTTTCCTTCTGGCCTCACACTCAAAATCATTCCGGCGACACCACCGTATCAACAGCACCTTTAAGAATGCACACATCAAAACAACATTTTAAAATTCTTGGACATCAAACAACATTTGGAGGACCACAAACCCGCAAATATGGGAATCCTCAGTTTACTTGATCATCAATATCAATATCACAGTTGTTCCATTATTCTAATGGATTCGGATCAAACCACAAAGAATGTATGCAATTTTACTCACCATGCATTTCTCCACTTAAATTTTGTTGCGTGCATACTTACAACAGATCAGCCGTCTTTTTTCCTTGTAGGTCACTCACTCATCCTTTGGACCATGTCATACCAAAGTGAAAATGCCATTCTGAAATTTCCTATCCGCTTCAATCCACTTCCTATGAAAGACACAACTTTCTTCACAATCCTTCCTTCATGGAATTTCAATCGGTGCACATCACAATTACAACTAACTTTCGCGATATATTTTTCTATCATGGGAAATGGTAACACAACACACGGGATTTGGGATTAAACCCCACACCTGAATTATTAAGATCAATTTTGATGCTAAGCTATAAGAGCGTCAACTTGGTGACGCGCCCGTTGTCCGACCAAGTCTAGTCTGCCTTTTTACTTTTTTAAATCACCCATGCCTACTTGATTTTGGTCAATTGTTTACAAAAGGGCTCTTCACTTAGTCATCATTAAATCTTACTCAATATCGATACGCAATCAGACCATTAAAATATTGCGTATCCGTCAGGCAATAAAATTATTGCGTACCAATGCATTTTTATTAGAACCTAAACAAAACACATTGGTACTGGCCAAGCACTTAAACAGTATCAGCCACTTGTGTAAACAATTATTCAATGCTATCTAGGCATGTCGGACCACGCCACCAAGAAGACTTAGTCTTAGCATATAGTGCAAAGGTGCTACAATGTTATACTTTTCGACCCGGGATTTCGGTCATATAACAAAGATAATTTACAATGAGCTTTATTATCTTGTATGTATATTTCAAAAATACGTTTCCAGATTTCATTGTGGAATTTAGCGAATCATTTGATGCATTTTTTTCGTTTCTCTTAACGTCAGTAATCATGCCCAGATCAGCAGGGAAAATAAAATTAGAGTAATATTGGTATGTGTACACGATTTCAATAAACAATTTGCACAGATGGCCAGTGAAATTCCAGAGTTTGATGCAAATGAAAATATTTTCACTGAATAAAATAAATATAAAAGAAAGCAAGGTGAGGTGAGATAAGAAATAGAGAAATGGAAACGATAAACTTGTGAAAGGTTAAGACGATAATTCAATATTCTCTACAAATGATGAAATTTTTCAAATTGCAAAATTGCAAAATGTGATAGTGTCTCCAACATTATTTCACACAGAAATTTAATTATTATTAACTGATTAAAGCATTTTTTTTTATAAAATTTCTTTTTTTGATTTTCGATGGTTTTGTTTCTTTCTCTAAGATATTAAACTAATTTATTGTTGCATTGATTTGTGCGGAATATTTTTTAAACTTTAATTATGTTTCTTGTTACATTTTCGTTTGTTAAATTCCTTTTTTTTTCGGATTTTTTTTTCGTTAGGAAAATATTTTTTAATGTTTGATTATCTGTTTTGTAATTTCCAATTTGATGTAGGGAACAATACAAAATCCCCGATCACAAAATCTTCAAATGAAGAAACAGAAACAGTATCCCCACAAATAAAATCCCCAAACACAAAATACCGACATCAATCCATCCACTATTACAATAGTCTAAGGGAAACCCCATTCTCTATCTACTATCCATCAACCACTCACCATCAAAAGGGAGAATGGGGATTTAAATATGGAAATTTTGGCTAGGGGGTTTTGACTTTGCGGATTCGGATTTTGAATATTTTGGTTTTGAAAATTTTGACTTCGGGGATTTTGGGTTCGGGTTTTTGCGACTGGGGATATCGTTTCCAACCCTCTTTACTTTTAGATAATTTTTCTTTTCTCGTTAATTTTTTTTTTAGTTTTCAATGTTTGATTATGTTCTTTATTATTTCCAATTTAATGTTACTTTACATATTTAATATTTTTTTAGACTTCATAATAAATTGATTTTAAAAAATATTTTTTTTTATTTGATTTTATTTTATTTAAACTTACATACATTAGCTGCGTTCTCTATTATGTTTTTAACTGTGGAAATGTTAATTGCTTATATAACGGTATTTTCTGAGTTATTTTCAATCTCTTTACCTGAGCTCAATTTCTTTACAAAAAAAAGTAGAAATTTTTAATGTAAGTGGAATTTGTTTGTCCCTATCATCAAGTTCCAATTATTTACCTCGCTTCCCTCGCTATGGCGTGGGCATATAATTTTAAGTACATTATCTGTCGAGAAGAGTTAACAGTCCCTGGCTCATTTGAAAAGAAAAAAGTCCTACGTAGACCTCAATGAACCATTGGTTACTACGGTTACAAACGATGTTAGCCGGATCTACAGCGCTGCGGCCAAAATTTCAACAGTTTTCCTTTTATCTTACTTGTCTTTTGAAAATACAGTAGAGCGTCGATTATCCGAACTAATGTTGACAAAGGTGGTTCGGATAAACGAAAGTTCGGTTAATCAAACTTCCATAGAAACATTAGAAAATAGCCCAAATGTGAAACTACGCGACAAACTGAAAACGTGTAAAACGACTAGAACTGAACAAAAATAAAAAAATCGAGGTATTTGAGCGATGCACATGGGAGGTTGCTTACGTCAGACCCTTGATTTTTCATTTTATTCGATGTCGTTCACAAGAAAAGAAGCTGAGTGCCCGGTTCGGTTAATCGGGTGTTCGGATAATCGACGCTCTACTGTAATGAAATAGCAACACACTAGCTAAAAATTATTTTAAAATCATAAAATTTAATAATATTATTTTTTTCTCATTTCTATTTTCAGTTGATAATGGAAAAGCGTCGTAATACACTTGATCGTTTGCAACGTTTACGATTCGGTCGAAAATCCTCTCCATCGCCAACACCATCTCAACAGGACAAATCCTCCACCTCCTCGTCATCATCGTCAAGTCGTAAGGGCAATGAAAAATCCGAAGTTCTCAAAGAACTCACCGAACGTTTGAAAGGCAATCGTCTTTCGCCTACACCTCCGCCTATACCACCGCCTCGTAAGCCCCGTTCGTCACACAGTCTCGAGAAGCCTAACCTGTCCACGGAGAGTTCCCCATTGGGCTCAACCGTATTCGGGTCGGATGATATAATCGCCATGGATGCCGACGAAGATCCAAAACCACCTAATGAAAGTGGCCCGGAGCCATCAAAAACTGATTCCTCCAGCACAACTACAATACCACCACCACCTCCTCCTCCACCACCGCCGCCACCACCTATTATAATACCACCGATAACTTTATCTAGCTCCCCGAAATCCTCCCTCTACGACACATTACGTCCCAATACCAGTGTTTCGAATCTCGAGTCTCTAATTCTGCGGGGCAACTGCCGAGAGGATGTCAAGTCGGCACCGAGTTCCGTTATCAAGGAGGAGGATATTTTCAAAGAGTTACCGCGAGCTGAATCACGTATGTTAGTCGGTGCCTACGCGCAACGAAGTATTCCATTCAGATCGATATCATTTTCGCAAATCGATTTTTCGTCTTCGGGAAAGTATGTACGATCATCGTTGAATGCACTTCGAGACAAGTGGAAACGAGATAAGAGCAAAGAATCAGGCGATAAAACAGATCTCATTTTAACGGATAAAAAAGACCATAATGGAAATCGTGAGTTGAGAAACTCAATTGGTGAAAACAATTCCAACGAGATTCAGTCGTCGAATCACGTCAAGGAGCCACAACCAGATAACGAGCGAATGTCTTTAGAGGAGATCGTCAATCCACCGGAAGTCATCCTAGAAGAAGACTCTGCTGCGCTGGAAAAGCATGAAGACAACAACGATTTACTCAATAATTCGTCAGACACGTCCAGTGAATTGGCGCTAGAAATTCCTGAAATTCGGGAGGAACAAATACCTGAAACAATAGTTTCCAAATATATTGATGCATCAGAAGCACGAATGGCCACGCTGACTGAAGAAGAAATGCCTCTTGAGTCGCCACCGGAAAATCTAATGCAAACGGCTACGACGTGTCTAATACCGGTGCCCGTGTATGAATGCAGTGCCCGGGAATGGGGCGTGCAAAGAGCCGAACAACAATGGGTTAATGTTGAAAATAACGAAGTCGGAATGACTCCCGAGGCTACAGAACATCCGCCTGATCATCTAGGTCAGATTGGTTCTGAGCCGAATCACGCTGGTGAAACTCAACACACTGACATACCTGCGGAGGGAAGCGTTCTTCCCGATGTCATTAATGTCGAACACAATTCTCTTCCCGTGATATCAGTTAGCTCTGAATCGAATCAACAGTCCGATTCGACGCCGGACGAACGATCGTCCGAAGAGAAAATTATCGAATTTCCGGAAGTGCGAAAACGATACAGTAACGATGATCTCAAAGATACTCCAACTCCTCGAGGTAACAGTATCGAGGAGAAACGACGAATTGATAAGTCAAGACGCAGGAAAGGTATGTACATACAATGGCCGACAATAAATAAGCACGGCGTGATCGAGAGTCCCGAATGGGAAGATCAGAAAATTGAAGAGCACAATACACAGGAGAGTAGTCAAAAGGCAGATGTTCGATTAGACTTCTCAAAGTTAAAAATAAATACTGGTTTGGATTCCGATCCGTCTACACCGCATTCTGTGAATTGCAAATCGCCGGAGGAAACACGAACACCGGGTGTCCTTTTTTCGCCCTATGATCCCGCCACACCCGATTCAGAAGCCGGGAAACCCGTTTGGCCTAAGGTGGGCTCGACGACGAGTAGTCGTCGCGAAAGTCTGACTCTTCAAAGCTCCGAAGAAAAGGACGATTTTGTAACTGCAAGCACTCCATCTAGTCAAACAAAGTCGCCTCATCACAATCGAAGTTTGATGTATCTCCGATCCGATTCCATTTCGGATAATGAGAATGATCAGCGCAATCGAGATCGAGCAAGTCCTTCGCCGGCACCAAGTGATCATGATTACAAAAGATATTCGAAACGACCGTTACGAGGACCCTACGGTCAAATGCTGGAGGCTGAGATGAAGAAACCGGGCAAAACACACTATGACGAAATACTGGAAGATTTGAAAAATTCTGATAGGTAATTCCTTTCATTTCAAAATCAAATCTGCGTTTCAAACCAATCTTTTTGCTTTCTAGTTTAAACAGTTTGTCTCCACCGAATCGAACACGAGCCGGCAACCTTTCGTTCGACGAAGCCGCAAATCGTCATCAGAAAAACTCACGTGCCCGCAAGAGCTCCGTACATCTACCCGTTCCGGCGCACACGCGGGCCGCTTCGACTCCATCGCAAATGGAAAATACCACGACCACGGCGCCTATAAGTCCGCAACATAAACGTTTTCAGAGCACTTTGGATACCACGTCGCTTGATCGCTTGTCGACAACAGGTCGATTCCAGGATGTGACCAAAAAGTTGTCGGTTGATAGTCGAGATCGATCACCGAAACGTGCATCATCAGAGGCGCTGGAAATTAAACATGCAAATACAAAGCGAAGTGCATCGACAGCCAGTGATAAGCAGCCTAAGCGGAGTTTGGATGAAATGCGTCTGTCGAGCCGAACGCCTTCGGACAGGAGTATGGCTGATTCGACAAAGTCGTCAACGAATTTGCTGCCAACGCCCGAGCTGCTAGCGGAATTGTTGAAAGGATCCAGTGAACGTTTGGTTGCCGAGCAGCGACAGCAGATGTTTGCGGTAAGTTTGAATTTTTGTTTGACTATGAACGAAAATCTAGGAAATATTTCACTGGTGTCCTGATGTGGAAAGCCCAGTTGGTAGAAGGAAAATGAATGGTTTTTGTCATATATATATTTTATAATATATTTTCACCAATCGGAGCGATATCCTCCCTCGTTTGCACAAGATGTAGCTCATATAGGGGTAGTAAATAAAACTACCTAAGTTAGTAGTAGAAGTTTATAAAACCTAAATAAATTTGACGATTTGGAGAGTATTTTGGTGGCAAATCAAAGTTTTATTCTTCGATCTTCAGCTGCAAAAAAAACGATGTCAATGTCTCCTACCAATGAAACGTTTTTTCGGTTCATCGACGCAGTAATTTTTGTGGCAATAATTTCCACAATTCGCGGCCATATTTTACGACCAACTCAATATCTATCTATATTTCATCTTTTTTCGGTGCACCCTAAAGTTTTATTACCTCCCCAAATTATACAAAGTATCTGCCTCGACAAATAGTAAATGTGCTCTTGACGCGAATTTAATTTGAATATCTGTCCGACATACTGGCGCTTCTTTGGACTTTTGACAGCCTGGATTTATGTCGCGTTGAATGATACGAATAAAGTCCTCACGGACAAATAAATGCATTTGCATCTCGAGAGCATGTAACAAATATGTTGCAAAAACGGCTTAAACCGCGCTGCATCAGGAAATTCCATCCAATATGCGCCACTACACTATTCATTCTGGTACCTTACATCTGTAGTAATTTGGGGCATTGTTTTCATAAATTTCCGTCTCTAATGGATATTGTAGCAAATTCGTTGAATTTATATTTTCACAAGATCATTCATTTTGCGCTTAAGCGTTCGAAGCAATTGAAACGTTATTAATGGATTTATTTGGATATTTTCGGCCGCGCGCCCGTCAGGCTGTCATCACAATCTTTGATGTCTTAATCGGGACTGTCATTTTGCAAAGTGAATATGATGATGACCATATAAAATTAATAAATTAAAAATTTATGAAAGCACAGCGCTTATAATATGTGTTGTAAAATATTTATTATTGTAACGAGACCGGATGTTATTGAGTCAATCGTGGCTGAGTTCAATGGCAGTGATATATAGAAATATTGTAGAGGGAGCTGACTGATTTTCATTCATAAATAATAAAAACAATTAATAATAATAAAAATATCGTTAAATATCGATTTGATTGGAAAGTTTTTTGTTTTTTACCAAGTCATAATGTTTCTGTCTCGAGAATCAACATCCATTTGGTCCAGCAATTTCGAGTAACCTGTAAGTAAGTAGGAAGACAAACTCGAATCGCTCCTTTCTTTTACACAATATTTGATAGCTCGCGAACCCATTGAACAATTTTTTAGAGCAACTTGGTACCCACAAAATTTCTAAGTACCTACTCTCTATGAACGTCCAGAAACTAGATCCATCAAAACCGCACTTTTATTTCTTTAAAAATATTTAATAGAAGGAAAAAACCCTCTTCTTTTCAAAATTTGTTTTTGAACAGCTCTATCTTCTGAACGCTGTCTCCGTTCATATACTCCAGGCGTTTGGTAAAATCAGAGTGCATGCCAGGCACTGTCTGAAATTATTTTAGAAATCGGTAGGGGCTTAGCTTAAATTTAAGTTTGCACCACTTGGAAAATTTTCTAACGGTACTTATCAGGGTTTTTGTCTTGTTTGGGTTTTTTGTGTATATCTCCGCTCCTGATGGTTCGACTTTCAAAAAAAAGACACTAAATTGTTCGGTACAAAATTGCCTTAATCTTTTGTATACTGAATGTTCATCTCAAAGCAGTAGATAAAATGCTACAGCGTGTCAAAGTGGAAAACCCCGTTTTGTTAATCAGTTTTTTGCAAATAAGTCGATAACGGTGAATTTTCACTAAATAATTAATCATAGTTCTCTTGTAGCTTATTGAATTCCCTACAATCCAGAAAAAAAACTAAATTGATACGATCATCCACAACCGAGATATGAACAATAGAAAGTCGACGATCTGAGATAGCAATACATTCTACGGGTATGTACTAGGGATGTCAAAAACCTGCCCATAACCCGATTTTCAGTTTTTTTTTTTGAAAAGCCGGTCAGACCGTCCAGTTTTAACCGGTCTCAAAGTACCGGTTTTCTGGTTAACCGAGTCTTTTCATTGATTTGCTTAGAATTCTAGTAAAAACATGCATACGTATTGCTATGGTTCGTATCGTATGCAAAATTAAATCAAAGCTACAAGGAGAAGTAATTTGACGAAGCGATGGTTCTATACGAGTAATAGCAATAAGGAGAGTGTTCGAAAATATGTTTAAGGGCTGGAACTTGGAAACGAAATTTTTCATTGGGGACAAGTAATAGAATTGCATACGGAAAAATCAAGAAAATATAAAAAATTTTATAAATTTGGAAAGAATTTTTGTCCCGGTTTTAACCGGATGGACTAACAACCGTCCGGGTTAAAACCGGGAAGAGGAAAAAACCGAAAAAAAGACGGTTAACCGTTCTGAAAGTACCGGTTTTCGGACTAACCGTCCGGTTTTTGATATCCCTAGTATTCAGTTGGGCTTTACTTGGCGGCCAGTTGGCTTTGTCTTTCGCTGCAGATAGAGAGAGATATGTTCATTACGCGACACGTTTGCGAACAGCGACTCCATTAGCGGTATTTTTTGTAAATGAAAGTCAATTTGACAAACTTGGTTTTTTTTTTCGAAATAGTTTTGTTTGTTTGTTTAATTTCGACATGAGTTTTTGTTTCGTTTGTGCAAAATCCTTAAACGAAGGTGACGTTGTATCCGTACATTGATTGAGAGATGCATTGAACGTGGTCATAGGGAGCATGAAGAAATTTTGGGAAATGCGAATAGTGTTCTAATGCATCAATCATGTCGGAAAATTCAACAATTTAACAGTCAGCTGAATTTATTTTTGAGTAGACCACAATCTTCAGAGGTATGAAGTAGGAGGCATTGTTGGTCAATTAAAGAAAAAAGAAACGATTTGTTGATATACTGCAAAATTATTTAACGAATCATGGTTTCTTAGTATCCCAGGCTGTAGAGGATGCGGATACACAAATTGTTCAAACGGCTTTAGGCATGTCGTCCAGGTTTGACTCAATTTTCATCGTTGGAGAAGACGCTGATCTGCTGGTTATATTGTCAGGTATTGGATATCATGTCTATTTTAAAAAATGGAGCGAGGATCCGAAAATACAATTTTGTATTCATCAACAGGTTCAAAACACCAAACTCTTTCAGAGGATATACTATTTCTTCACGACTTCACAGGGTGTGATACGACTTCGGGCCGTTTTTAGATATGGAAAAAGTAGGCTTCTCTCCTTTTTAAAGAAGAAGGAACATACTCACGTTTTACAATCGCTCGAGGTTTTTAAAGTGTGCTCAGATGCAAACACTATATGCACTATCGGAAAGAATGTTTTCATTACCTTGTACGGAAGTACACGTAACGACACATCACTAAGCGATTTCCGTTTCAAACTTTTTGCTCGCGCAGGAACGAAAATTAAAGCTACTCTTGCTGCTTTGCCTTCCACCGAATCAGCCGCTGATCATGATTCCTTACGAACGTACCACCAAATACAGACATGGCTCAGCAATGTTTTAAAACCAGAAAACTTGGGCTGGAAGCGAGTCCAGGTGGGATTTGTTGCCTGTGATGATTTCGGGAGAAATCATCCCTTCATACCTCTTAAATATTATTTCGTGTTCTGGCAATAAAAACTGTGGGACAGCATGTGGTTGTAGGAAGGCCGGGCTCGCATGTACTAATATAGAACGTGTTGTGGCAAAATATGCTCAAATGTCGCTGTCATAACCGAAGACATAAATGATGAAGATTGCTACGATGACATTTATGATCTTCCAAATTTGGTGGTTATGGTTATGGGAGTGAACCTATTTCAATTTCCGCTACTGTATTACAAATACAAATAGATATCAATTTCGAAGCCTACAGGGCTAGCTCAAATAAAGAGCGCAACTCACCATCCTAACTGCATCTGCAACAAATTATACCTACTAAAGTAAGTAAGGAAAGTAAGTATGTATAACGCATAGTTACTTCGGAATGCTCACCTTCTTTCGGGTATATCTCGGCTGCTGCTGATCGTATCGACTTCATTTTTTCTGGATTGTAGGGAATCTAATAAGATACAAGTCCATTCTCATTAATTTTTGCGCGGAAATTCACCGTTATCGACTTATTTGCAGAAAACTGATTTGTAAAACTGTTTTTTCAACTTTGACACGCTGTAACATTTTACCTACTGCTTTATGGTGAACACCCGCTATGCCAAAGATGAAGAAAATATTGTACCAAACAATTCGGTGCCATTGCTACCATTAGGAGCGGAGATATACGCAGGAAACCCAAACAAGACAAAAACCTTTATAAGTACATACCGTTAGAAAATTTTCCAAGTGGTGCAAGCTTAAATTTAAGCTTTCTGACTAATACCCTATCGTTTTCTAAAATAATCTCAGACAGTGCCTGGCATGCACTCTGAAGCCGGATTTCACGACCGATCGGCTGAAGTACTAGAGGACGCTGAAATTCAGCAAAGAGCGCTCCGCAGTTCTGCAACCGCGCCATGATCATCCGTTTATGAGCAATTTTCGAACATTTCGTAAATTTGACCATTGTTTTTTTTTTATAAATTGTGTTTTAATGTTTGGTTTTTAATCGCAAACTGACCATAACTCGTAAATTAATGAGCGGAAATTTTTGAAATTTTGGCAAACCTGTGATGTCGTCGATGTGAATTTCAAGGCTCTAGTGTTAAAGTTCAGAAGTTAAAGCCACCGAAACATGCAACTTGAGATGTTAATTTTGACCCATATACGATCGATATTTAGCGAGATAACCGCAAACATACATATGTTTGCAAATCGTTCATTATCGATATTTCGGGAGCCCTTTGACCGATCTTCCGGAAACTTGTAACCAACTTTGCTACTAGGCATTAATATTTCCCCAAAAGGTTGAAAGTTCTACATATCTGCGTTTGTTTTTTCTATGGAAAATTTTGATAATTTAGGAATTCATAACCAAAAATTAAAACACATCTAGAGCACGGCCATGGTCATTCTTGCTGAAAATTTCCTGTCTGTAGCTATCAGTGGTCGGAAGCTACAGCCGTCTGTACGTCCGGTTCTATCGCTACCTTTGAATGGAATATTTAGCTTATGCAGCTGTTATATCATAAGGTATTGAATTATTATTGAAACATCTATTTAATGTAATTATTATTCATCATCAATGTTGCACGATAGCCCGACGTCGGGCTTTGGCCGCCTGGCCGTTGACCTCCAATTGTCGCGGTTACGTGACCTTGTTCTCCAGTTTCGGAAGCGCAGCAGCTGGTGGGCGTCTTCACCTACGGAGTTCTCCCAGCGAGCTCTCGGTCGTCCACGTAACCTCGCTCCGTCAATTCGTTATGTGTTCATCACTTTCTTTGGCATGCGATTATCGTCCATCCGTTGTACATGCCAAGCCCATT
Organism: Microchrysa polita; assembly: GCA_949715475.1. Lineage (NCBI taxonomy): Eukaryota > Metazoa > Arthropoda > Insecta > Diptera > Stratiomyidae > Microchrysa > Microchrysa polita. The sequence goes on along the minus strand of OX454420.1, from coordinate 86,470,956 downwards.
GCAAGCGTTGAAGCTTCACGATTTTCGATACTTCCAGCTCATCGTACAATTGATACAACTCATGGTTGTACCGGATACGCCATTGATCTCGCTCGCGAACGGCCACGAAAATTCGCCGAAGGACCTTTCGTTCGAATCGGTCTAGCAAAATTTCGGAGGCTTGGGTGAAGGTCCATGTTTCGCAGCCATAACATAGCACGGGTCGGATGATCGTTTTGTACACTAGGAGCTTCGTGTTCCTGTGCGCAAGTTTCGAATTATAATTATAGGGAGGACCGAGAAATATGTCTTATTGGCTAGTTGTATCCGTCGCTTAATTTCGTCGGTTTCGTTGGCGTCCTTTGATAAGTTACAACCCAGATAGTTGAAGTTGTCTACACACTGGATATAAAGGTCCCCCACTGTGATGCTTGAATTTGCTGGCGTCCTTGTTTTCGATTGCATCATGGCCTTTGTTTTGCTTTCGTTGATATGTAGTCCAACTTCCTTTGCGGCGTTATTGAGGTTATGCAGAAGGTTTTCTGCATCACCCAATCTTCGAGACATGATGTTGATGTCGTCGGCGTACGCTACTAATTGAGTCGACTTGATGAGTAGCGTTCCGCTGCTGTCCATATTCATGGCTGGAATTACATACTCGAAAGGAAGGTTGAAGAGCGTTGGCGCCAGCCCATTGCCCTGCTTGAGTCCAGTACGAGTTTCAAATAGGTCAGTGAGTCGGTTCTGCACCCTGACCTGCGAGACGGTATTAGTCATCGTCATCCTTGTGAGCCGCACTAACTTTGCCGGTATACCAAAATGCAGCAAAATGTTATAAAGTACACTTCGATCGATACTGTCGTATGCCTGCTTGAAGTCGACAAAGATTGGTATACGTTGATGTTATATTCCCAGCACTTTTGGACTAGTAGCTTCACTGTGAAAAGCTGATCTGTCGTTGAACGGACAGGTCTGAAGCCGCCTTGATACTCGCCAATGATTCGTTCTGCGTACGGATTAATTCTCTTTTCGAGAATTTTCGATAAAATCTTATAGGCCGTACAAACTAATGATATGCCCCTGTAATTCTCACACTTCAGCTTGTCACCCTTTTTGCGGATTGGGCAGATTATACTTTTGCGCCAATCTTCGGGGATTACCTCGTCGTTCCATATTATTAGTTTACTTTACTTTACTGAATTAATATTATTGACAAACTAAACTAATGATGACTTGATATTATTTTTATGTAAAAGCAATGGATACCACAATCTCCCACGCTTAATGGAAGATTAACATTTTGCATGAATGAATTATAAATTACAATTATTGACGCTGTATGCTTCAGTATCCATTGGTTAATTAACCGTACTCGATCTATTAAGATCTCGGGCAATATAGCTTATATCACCTAAAGTTGAATTGGTTGAATTGATTAAATCGATTGATTTGATTGAATTGGTCTAATTGATTGAATTGATTGATTGATTGATTGATTTAAATCTATTGAATTTTTTGAATTGATTGAATGAGATTGAATGGATTGAATGAAATTGAACTGATTGAATTGTTTGAATTTATTGGTTTGATTTGATTGAATTGATTGAATTGATTGATTGAGATTGAATTGATTAAATTGGCTGAATTAGTTGAATTGTTTGAGTTGATTGAATTGATTGAATTGATTGAATTGATTGAATTGATTGATTGATTTAAATTTATTGAATTGATTGAATGAGATTGAATGGATCTAATTGGAATTGGTCTAATTGATTGAATTGATTGATTGATTGATTGATTTAAATCTATTGAATTTTTTGAATTGATTGAATGAGATTGAATGGATTGAATGAGATTGAACTGATTGAATTGTTTGAATTTATTGGTTTGATTTGATTGAATTGATTGAATTGATTGATTGAGATTGAATTGATTAAATTGGCTGAATTAGTTGAATTGTTTGAGTTGATTGAACTGATTGAATTGTTTGAATTTATTGGTTTGATTTGATTGAATTGATTGAATTGATTGAATTGATTAAATTGGCTGAATTAGTTGAATTGTTTGAGTTGATTGAATTGATTGAATTGATTGAATTGATTGAATTGATTGAATTGATTGATTGATTTAAATTTATTGAATTGATTGAATGAGATTGAATGGATTGAATTGATTGATTGATTTAAATTTATTGAATTGATTGAATGAGATTGAATGGATTGAATTGATTGAATGGATTGAATTGATTTGATTGAATTGATTGAATGAGATTGAACTGATTGAATTGGTTGAATGGTTTGAATTGATTGAATGAGATTGAATGGATTGAATTGATTGAATTTTTGGATTCGCATTTTCGGTCTATGGAGCTCAGGTCAATATTAAGGTGTTGTTCCAAATTCCAAACTCTTCCTAGAAGGGCTGAGTAGTCTTCGGGGACAATGTAAATTTCCTATTTTGTTGTCGTACCGCTGTATTCCACGTTCACTTCTTTTTTTCCATCGGGAACACAAACGTCTTGAGTGTAAGAGCGGAATTCCATTGAAGTAGCCTACACCCAGAAAAAAATAATTTTATTCAAGAAAAATTACATATAGGACGTATGAAATTTTGGCTTTGATTTGGATCTGATGAAATCACCTTTTTGGGACAATGATAGAAATATCATTGAAAATATGAAGTGAATATTCGATTATAACAATGAGATTATTCATCGATTCTATGTAAAAATTTCATTGAATTTTATTAAAAAAAAAATAGAAAAAAACCTTATGCCGAAACTTGGATTCGAAACCGGTCCGCCTGCGTGCCAGTCCGTTCACATTGCCATGAGTACAGATGTGGAATGTTGTTAACGTTTCTAAAATCTTAACTACTTGATACGCGGTTCAATACAAAATTAAAATGTTTATACATACATAGAGGCTATGCAAAATAATCATAGTTCCCATGAATGAATGAAAGAATTTACTTACTTCATTCTAAGTCACTTGTTGCATTAGTTGTATGTGGGCATGTTTTCATTCTATTGCTACTGAAATCATAAATTCTATGAAAGTGTATTTGACCCAATGGCATTTTTAATAAATTATATTCAAACTTCATACGTTTAAAGCAATTTTCTGTTTACTAGAAGTAAAGTAAAAACTTCCTTCACGTTTTTTTCTGGGTGTATCAAACAGTGGGCAGGGACGTCCTAAGTGAAGTTGTTCCACCACTGCTTGTTAGGACGTGCTTGGGATAGTAAAAAACATTTATAATGGCGACATTGCGTACAAAATTTGAACTCGAAATTCCGAAGAAAACCAGCAGTTTCATTTTGTTTAAATTCCCGTTATAAGAATGTCATCCATAAATATGTATATATGTAATAGGAAAACTTTTGCTAAAAATTATTCTGGATTTGTCAGGATTTACAAAGGATTAAGTAATTTGTATTATTTTGTATCTCGTTAAGCCCATGATATTGCATATATGTACATCCATCGCATTTGCTTAGTTTGCTTATCTATTTTCGTAATCACACATTTTCATTTTCACTTCATCACACCCCGACGAAGTGTAATTATTTAGGCCATCTCGGTGCAGAACTGACCTCCGCATGTCTGTATGTTCTGCACCATGAAATATGTACTATACATACTATGCTGTATGGTGCAACAGGCTGCATCCTATTTTTAGCAGATCTCCCGAACAAGAAGGCACTTCCACTAAGTACATACTCAATGTACTTCTCCTGGTAGTATCTTTGTACTCATATTGCCTAACCTAAGATTTTTCTTTATTTTTCCTTCTTTCAAAATGTACGGCGCCAAACATGCTTTACACGCGAAGTGTATCAAAATTGGGCAATTTCCTTCCTAAAGGGAAAACTACAGGGGAAATGAAAAACAAAATAATGTATGTAGGGTACACTCTTTACACAGCGGAAATACATATATAATTTTCCCCGTCAACGGCTGAGTATGTTTTATCTAATGCAACAGGTTACCTATACATACAATCCTAGTCCAAGCAATTTAGACCAATTTCAGGCGCCGAATAGAAAAATTTAACATAAGGCATATTTTTCCTCTTTTGGAATTTATAAAAAAATAAATATTTTATGGAAGGGACAATAAAGGATCATATTTATCAATTTTTACCAGAAGATGGGACATGGGATATCATATAAAAGTGAACATAAAGTATACACTATTTATGGTGACTTCTATAAATTTCAGTATTTTAAAAGAGTTTCAAAGAGAACTCTACATATAGTCTACCTCTACACCAGGGTTTCCCAACTCAGAAATTTCTGCGGACCACTTAGCTTGAAAATGGATCATGGCGGACAGCCATTTCATAATGAAAGCAATTCTTGGTGTTGATTCAATTTTAGATAAACCTACTTTCGCCGTAGTATTTTAGTCTGGTCAATGAGTAAAATAGGGAAATTTTCTATGGCGACTCTTAGTTTTCATTGGCTGCGGTATTCCATGAATTATTTTTTTTTTTTGATTTCTCTGATTGATTACTTTTTGCAGTGAGAGTTTCAGATGGTTAGTTACTGCTACGATGATGTCTTCAAATAAGACTTCAAAATTGAATGAAACAAAAAATATAAGGCTGAATTTCAATCTGATAGTGTTATTCACCTTCCTGTTCAGAAAGCTATAAAGCCAGAAATGAGCCTCATTTAAGATTATTATTTATGAAAAAATCCAGATTCGGCTTCTATTTCTTTAAAGACGTAGACCGACAATAATTAGCGAGAAATTTTTTTGAGTTCTGGCAAACGTATGCGAATGTTGATTTTGAATAATTTCGAAATCAATGTAAGTCTGTACCCATCGCCTTCGCATAATTTTAAAACTATAATAAGAGAGCGTGTGTTTAGCATGTGACTTTTATTAGTCACAAGAAATTATAACTTTTTCATAAGTAGACTCCACATTCTTCCCGCGGACCACCTACGACTCTCTCGCGGACCACCTCCGGTCCGCGGACCACCTGTTGGGAACCACTGCTCTACACAGTATATCTTTTTATGTGATTTACTCTCTCCTAAGTACATACAGTAGAGCGTCGATTATCCGAACGTCGATTATCCGAACATTCGATTAACCGAACTTGCACTCCGCTTCTTTTCTTGTCAAAGGCATAATGAATAAAATGAAAAATAAAGTGTTTGAAGGAATCAACCTCTCATCTCCATCGCTCAATTACCTCGAATTTTGTATTTTTGTTCAGTTCTAGTCGTTATACACGTTTTCAGTTTGTCGCTTAATTTCACATTTGGGCTATTTTCCAATTTTTTTTTTCTATGGAAGCTCGATTAACCGAACTTTCGTTTATCCGAACCACCCTTGTCGACATTAGTTCGGATAATCGACGCTCTACGTACTTGAAATAAGAAAACTTCACAATACATAAATGGAATGTCCTCGATGCGACGACGTCTCGCTCGATAAAATATTTTATACATGCCCATTTTTGCTTGTAAAAATTTCGGCCCTTTTAGTATAGTGACTTTAGCTCTAGACCCAAACATCCAAAAAAAGAGCTGACTTTTGATGCCGAATTGTTCTATGGCCTGACCGCATTACACAGTAAAAAGTTAGACTTTTTTGCGCGTCACATTTGGGGGGGAGGGGGTGGCAAAGGGGTGAAATTATGATTTTTCGCCAATATTTTGTTAACTGTAATATTTACAGCAAAATGTTCTCAGGACGATTTAAACTACACAAAATTTCCTTCCTAATGATATATTATATCATATACCTTCTCTTGGCAGATTATATACTAGACCTAAAAACATTCCGTGTAATTTCGATTTTTTGATAGTTACATTTGGCGCTCTAGCTCCTGAAGTGATTAAATTGGAGCCATGGTAATTGGGATAACTATTCCTTACAATATATAGCTGTCCCACACGGAGACTCAGGCTGCTCCGACAAAGCATTCCCCTATACTCCCTATTGACATTTAAAAAAAAGACGTGCCTGTAACTTTTCGGCGAATCACAGCAGGCGGGAAAAATTTTGGTAAACGTTAAGGCTAAGTCCCATTAGACCCTCCACCAAATATTACTTCGATCGGATTAAAACAAAGGGTACCTCCCATACAAATTATTCAAATTCAATGCCACTAGTTTATTAAGAAATAAGGGAACAAGTCAACCAAAATTAAAGGTTTGCTCGTAGGCAATTTTCCGGTCATTTTGTATGGAAGGTACCCTTTGTTTTAATCAGATCGAAGTAATATTTGGTGGAGGTTCTAATGGGACTTAGTCTTAACGTTTACCAAAATTTTTCCCGCCTGCTGTGATTCGGCGAAAAGTTACAGGCATGTCTTTTTTTTTAATGTTAATAGGGAGTATAGGGGAATGCTTTGTCGGGGCAGCCTGAGTCTCCGTGTGGGACAGCTATATATTGTTAGGAATAGTTATCCCAATTACCATGGCTCGAATTAAATTACTTCAGGAGCTAGAGCGCCAAATGTAACTATCAAAAAATCGAAATTACACGGAATGTTTTTAGGTCTAGTATATAATCTGCCAAGAGAAGGTATATGATATAATATATCATTAGAAAGGTAATTTTGTGTAGTTTAAATCGTCCTCAGAACATTTTGCTGTAAATATTACAATTAACAAGATACTGGCGAAAAATCATAATTTCACCCCTTTGCCACCCCCTCCCCCTCAAATGTGACGCGCAAAAAAGTCTAACTTTTTACTGCGTAATGCGGTCAGGCCATAGAACAATTTGGCATCAAAAGTCAGCTCTTTTTTTGGATGTTTGGGTTTCATCATTTTTTCAGCTAAAGTCACTATACTATTTTTGCTAATTACATTTCCTAGCAAAAAGCGCCTTTCGACTGATTTTCGACTTTTTTTTCCTTATGATTTTTTTTTATTTTTCCTATTTGAAATGCAAATGTGCTTGGACTATTACAAACATTTTTCACAACATAAGTAATGACATGCGCTTTCAATGTTGTTTTTTTTATGATTTTCCCCACTTTTCAATTCAGCAATCTAAGAGTTCATACGTACGTAGCACCATTAGCCTGCTGTAGCATACTGGGGCTGGGGCTAGGAAACAGAAAATTCTTCGGAAAATTGTCCACGTTGTATGATGTTATGTTTTGTGCGGTCGGTAGCCGTGCGATAAATGTTTTTTTATCTGCATGGTTTTTCCTTTTATCTGTATGGGGAAAATGTCTTTAGTGGCGGATTTTCTCCGGTATGTTTATGTTGATGTTGTCTATTTTTCTCTGATTTTTTTTTTGTTGAATTTCTGCTATGTATTTCTTTTGGGGATGAAAACGAGCCGACATGACCAAGTCTAATCGGTGTGCGTACATCTGAAGGGCAATCGATTGATAGACATGTGTGTACATGGCACGATAAAAATGTAATGGAAAGCTCGTTTAGTCTAGGAAATCGTTTTTCTCAATTTTTCCTAGATTCCTCCGCGGTTGTATACATTGGAGTCGATACGATATTGAAAATTATCTCTGACGTTGGCCTTGTTAGTATGTATGATGGTGATGATGATAGGGGTAGTGCAAGAGGAAGTTATGTGGGGCACAAAAAAAAAAAAACATCTTGTTGCAAAACAACAAATCTCAAGTAAAATGTAGTTGAGTGTTTTCCATGCGCGAGACTGGGGTGCCATTTGCGGATGGAAATAAACTGAAATGTAAGAAAAAATGGAAATACCTTTTGATTGAATAGTTAAGGTTAAGAAATTACAGCCCTTTACCCGTTCTAACTGAAATTTTTCACGGATTTGGGGCTATAATAGCTGAAATTTTCAAGCCTCTAGCTCAAATAGTTCGGAAATTACAGCTGAAAACAAGAAATGCTCTTGCCGGATCTAACTGAAATTATGCGGAGCATCGCGGATAACATTGTTCGAAAGGTATACAGCCAAAGGGTGAATTCACATTGTAAGACGAAACCGGACGGGTAAACTTGCAAGACAAGAACCATCGTTCTTACAATCTGAAATGCACAATGCTTGTCTGCTGGCCACTACAAAAGCTCTCTCCGTCCGTTTGTTTGTGCTAATAAACGGACGGCGAGAGCTTTTGTAGTGGCCAGCAGACAAGCATTGTGCATTTCAGATTCTAAGAACGATGGTTCTTGTCTTTCAAGTTTATCCGTCCGGTTTCGTCTTACAATGTGAATTCACCCATTGACTCGAAAACTTTTTACCGGATGTTACTGAAATTTCGAAAAGCATCGGATTGCTTGCTGAAAATTTCAAGTCTAAAATAAAATAGGCCGAAACTCGAAAACCTCTTCCCCAATTTAACTGAAATTTTGCGTTCCTTTTCAGATTATTGTTTAAAATTTTAACACTTTATAGCTACAATTTTCGGGAAGGTATACAACCGAAAACTCAAAAGCCTCTTACCCGATCTTACTCGTCCGATCGGCGTAGTAACATTGAGGTAATTTTAGATCGCTGATTCGCAATTTTACGCTTAAACTGAAACATTTAGGAGGTGGGGCTACTTGCCTATTTTCTCAGGAAATATGCGTCGAAGTGGCAAGGTAGAAACACTAAGGTAATTTCGCTGATTTTAAATATGAGGTCAAAAGCAAGAAAAAAATTAGGTTACCCGTGCAGAATGATACCCCGATTTTCTCAAGGAACAACAAGTATAAGAAAAACTGGGAAAACTGAAGAAGACCCAGTTTTGATGTTCTGAAAAATATTACTGAACAGGTGCTAAAAGCCTGAAAACCCGGTACAGGTGCCAAAAAAAGCGGGACTGAAAAAATACTAAACATCTTAAAAAAAACCTTTTTTTCCGGTGCACTATGGGTGTTGAAGAAAATTGCATCCCCAAATACATGTTCATACCGAAACTAAACGGCAACCCAGTTCGACTCACGTTGAACATCCGAAATCGCTTCTGTATACAACATACTGGAAAATTGAACACACGGTGTGTATTGGAAAATTCTTTTCACTATCGCGCCTGTGAATTTTCCGCGCTGATCATCATCTGAACAGAGTTCGGCAAATTGTTACAGTTCTTGTCCATTAGCATCCCCTATATGTACTATTCCGCGACATATATACACGTAAATACGCGATATTACGAAAGAAAAACAAAACTTACACATTTTAGTACATTTTACGCGTTGCTGCTGTTTTTCCGGAGAAGTTTTTCTTCTCTCGCGTATACAGCCGGAAAGAAAATATTGCAAATATACTGGAAATATCAATATTGCTTGCAATATTGGCGATGTGAACTCGATAAAATCAATCTGTGTGACGCTCGTATCGTTATGTTCTTTCCTTCGAACGCATTTTGTGGTGTCGTTGCGTGGAAAAATTGTATTATCTCTCGCTGGAAAATGTAACGTGTCCTTGTGCGTATTTCGGAGGATGTACGGAAAATTGTCGGTAGTTGTCAACTGAATGAAAATAGGCTGTAAAGAATATGTTGATGCGTGTGGAAAATGTTTAGTGAATCGGGAACGAATACACGATGGTCTTGTTGTGAATGTGAAATATTATCGAAAATTTTCATATTGTGGATTATGTAAAAAAAAAGGAACGAGCATCCCCCGAAATTGAATTGGCGTGAATGCCTGTAGGGGTGCGAAATATGGCGAATTTAGTTGGCGTTGTAAACAAACCTGGTGAATAGTTATTATACCAAAAAAAAGTTTTTTTTTTAATGCAACATATTTAGTTCAGTATGTTAACGACGAGGAAACATGTAAAATCCATTGGTTATCCAATCTTTACGATTACCTAAATATTAGACTAATTTCCATTTTTTCTTTATTTTCAATACTTTTCTCCAATGACGCAAAAAATCAGGCGCAAATTCTGCCTTATTTCTTATAAGATAATTACAGGCCGTCTGCTTTTTTTTTCCGCCGATAAAGCGTGCGTTTTTTTTTTGGTTCAATTTTTTGTTAATAATAATTTTCAATTGGCAAATGTTTATCGAACTGAAAAGAATTGCGGGTAGCCAAATGAGATTTGTGTACTTCTTGTTTTTTTTTTTTCGAGATCATTCCAAAAATAACACAAGCGTCGGTTGAAGTACGCGCATACGTGCAATATACTCGTATGTAATCAAAATCATATGGAATGTACACATATTATGCGCGGTAAAACTTCAACTACTTGCGGTCAAATATGTTTGTCTTCCTTTCAATATACTATATACAGAGCAGGAGAACATGTTATTGTCCGTTCAATTTCCTTGTGGGTGTTGATTCTATATTATGGCCTTGTGCATAATGCATATGTTCATATGTTCCGATAAATTTATTGTTAAGGACTGTACGACGCAATGCTATCTTGGTAAACATGTTTGGGAAGGAATGTGTCCTTTTCCCAACAGGAATGCATTGTATACGGAAATCATAACATCCGTTTCTATAGTGGATGTAAAATGCCGAGAAATTGCGTCATAACAATAGACTGAATCAGAAATTAATATGTGGACAGCAGTGGCGGCTCGTGACCTCCTAAATTGGGGGTTCACAACTGAAACAAAATTATGTAAATACCTAACTTCATTAACTCTATCAACAATTTTTTTTTTTTATTGAAGAATTTCGTTTTTAGCTTCATTAGCCCTTTTGTCTATTTTATATGTTTTTTTTTGTGGTTTGTGGCTATTCAATTTTAGGCCAATAGAAATGATCGAATTTAGGAAGATAAGGAGCGAAATATCGCGTGAAATTATGCATTACGAAATATTTTTTTTAACGGATTTGTAATCAGGGGAGTTTTAGAAATAACATATATAGCTCTCAAAATGTGTACAAAAATTGTACATCATGGGTTAAACAATTTTTAATTACAAAGTGCTGCAAAATAATCATGATTATTTTGTTGCTAAGACTAAACCATCCATACTTAATACGAGTACATTGTTCATTACTTTCGCCCTAATATTTAAATATTTGTGCCTATACCTTTCCACATGAAGAAAAAAAATGAGCAATTAATACGTAATCATAAAGATTTATACAAACACTACAAAATGCATCAATTCATATCATATCAACCGAAAAAACATCACCGATTCTCAAGCTCGCACGCAATTCTTCCACTGTTCGCACATATTTTGTGTGCTCCTACGCCAGCGAGTGTGCGTCGATTGATACTATGGGACATCGCATAGGATCGTATGGAAACGGATGGCGCGTACAAGCAATTCTAACCGCACGTGCGATTAGAGAATAGAGGTGGCTTGTTGTGTTTGACTTGTGTTAATGATTTCGGTTATACTTCGTGGGTTTGAGATAGATGATTATATATTTTTATACAAATTTGAATTTTTGCGATATATTTTATGATAGAAAATATTATGTAGGAAAGCAATTTTACGATGATTAGTGTAGGGGGTTCACGTGCTCATGTGCTCCTAAGGAGTAACCGCCACTGGTGGACAGAAAAACTAATTTTGCGCATTTATGTTCCCAGTCCCAGTCTTATGCTAGTTTTGAAAACATAACTGTAAAAATCCTTAAAAAGTTCAAAGATACGCATACTTTTCCCGTAAGCTTCAATTTCCTCCATCTGCCTTGTAGGAGATTCATCCCAACAAATTATATTACAGTTAAATTTACAGTTATGTATTTCTAGTGGTGGTCAGCCCTTAAGGCGATGGCGCAGAACAGAAGGAGGTGGAAAGCACACGTAATTAATGCTCTATCTCAACAAGGGGTTAGAGTAGGTACTAACATCGTCAGTTTACGTGAAATCCATGCAAATACTGTCAAAATTTTGATGATCGTGAAATCGAACTCGCTTGGTTGTACCTACTCACAATCACAACACACAAAAGTCTCCACACAGCTTTTTGACATTTCGGCAGCGAAAACAATGCAGTTGCACTTTATTTCACAGTAAAAAGATGTCATCGAAAATAAATCAGACCGCGAGTACACATTTATTACTAAATTGGGTGAATAGAAGGCAAGTCTCCACGGCACATTTTTCACGGGAGACATGAATACAAGTTGTTTGCATGCTGAACATAGTACTTACCTAACAGGAATCATAGACAGAGAGATTCCGGTATATTTTCATATTACCGAAACACATTTTCAAATATAGTGGGCAGAGTTACAACACACTGCATTCGAAGTACAAATCGAAATTTTATAAAATTTCGCATTTTTGATGTTTGCAAATTTAAATTTTCGAAAATTCGGGTTTTGGCACCATATGTAGGGTCTATTCAGGTGTACATTTCTGTACAAAGTGGACAGTCCTAGCTATCACCAGTTTTTTTTCCTTCACTATTCCAGCTTTATTCCTTCTCCTTTCACAATGACGTTTCGCGCTGCATTGTGAGCATCTTCAGTTTGAATTGGTGAAGTGACTAGTGGTCTATTTTCTAAATAAAGGAAGAAGGAATAAAGCTGGAATAGTGAAGGAAAAAAAAAACTGAATTGTCAACCATCATACCAGTGAGACAAAGCATTTCAATACTTGCTATCACCGTTTGAAAGTTAGAGCCGCCCAGCGATGCCAGAAAACGTTGTTGACCCAATTAACTAAAAGTTTGACATTTAGCCAGAATGTCATCAGAATTCGGATTATCTTTTGATAAGTGTATAGCATGTGTCGAAATCCAAATTAAAAAAGATACTAAAGGAGCAACGATGCTTGAATCTAAAGAAACCCAGGCGGTTGTGTTTTCGAGGCGCCCTAAATGGATCAGCTCTATTTTCTAGCTTGACTATCTGACCATTTTATTTTATACCATGTCTTAGATATCCCATTTTGGGTGACGAAGACGACATTTCCTTTTAATTTACATAAATTTTGGAGACGATATGAAAATCAACTATGTAGATCCGAGTATAAGACAAGGGACAAAACGAAATAAAACTTAAACCTTACTAAAACGGTTAAAGTTCCGAAACAAAGGTTTTTAAGGACCGAATTTACATCCAATGATGCGCAATTTTTTCCATGGAGAAATTATTTTTACTCTATATTCCTGTCGAGTGGCATGTCACTAACAACCAACCAATCAACCTGTCGAATTAAGGGTAGCTCTTTAAACGGCTGTAGCTTGCGAACGGTGATATGTGGAACCATGAAATTTGCAGCACATGTGGTGTTTCTCCACAAACAAGCTAAATTTCAGAAAGATCAGCCAATGGTTTTCCGAGTTATTGAGAGTCAAATATTGCGTAAAATAAAAGATTATCTCATTAACCACGCATCGTACAGAGTCAAAATTTGCACTTAAAATCCCTTTGGACAGCTCTAACTTCCGATTGGTGGTAGCAAATACTTTGAAGAAGTGGCCACTGCGCGGTGCTCTCCTGTCAAAATTTTTAGAATTTTCAAGCAATAGTTCGCGAGTTATTGAAAATGTTTGTTTGTAAAGAACAAAAGTGCGGTTTAAGTATTGAGTATAGTAAGTGAGAGTAGTAATTCAAAAGTTCTTGTAAGTATGCTTTGAGCTGTCTTTGGTCGCACACGGAGCATAATATTCCGAATCCAACGAGCTCCATATAAAAAAAAATTACAGAATCCATGGATTCTCCCGTGTGCGTCCTTTGGTTGCAATCAATTTTTTGCCGGTTTGGGAAAAATATTTCTGTTCTACCGGCTAAATTTAGCCGTTTTCAAAATGTTCATTTGGTAACATAAGTATGCCATCGACATATCTGCTTGGAGAAAATGAACGCTATCACGCTACTTTACTGACGGAGTTACTCGTAAAAATTCTGTTCTTTTTTATTTTGTTTATAAATTATTATGGATGCTTTTCATGAAATCCATTAAAATCGCAAAATTCACTTAGGGGGAAATTTAATTAATTGTGTTGTCCTGAATCTGACGACGGTTGTACATTCTTCCCCTAATTTGAATCTAAGTGTGGTCGTTTTCACGAAGCAATAATAATAATAATAAGCATAGAGGTGGGCACTGCTACCTAAAAGGTATATTGTGCCATAGTCCTTTAATTTAGAAGGTCATCAACTCGTTTGATAAACGCTAGAAGATCCTTCAGAGAGGAGCACCTAATCATACTAGTGCTGAGTAAATCACGTCCAAGGAGTGATTTCCTGGACCTGGCGATCGCCGGGCATTCCAGTAGTAAATGAATGGAAGTTTCGTCTTCCTCCAGGCAAAGGCGACATTGGGTCTCCCTTGATAGACCTATTTTATGAAGGTGGTAGCGGAGCCCAAAGTGCCCCGTAAGAAAGCCTATTAATAGTCTAAGCTCGGTCCTGCGCAGACATTTAATTTCGGAGAAGCTGAAGGGGCGCACTAACGCCTTTGTAACTCGTAAACCAGGGTGCGATGTCCAGTATTTATGCCTCAGGACCGAGGACCAGTTATCAATTACGCCTTTAGCAGCTTTCCAGCTAATTCCACAGAAGGGCTCAGGACCGATGAGTGTGGAAGATGAGCCCTCTCTTGCTAATTCGTCCGCGTATTAATTTCCCTCAACGCCTCTGTGCCCCGGAACCCAATAGATGGAAACAGAGTTACGGCTGGAGAGGCTCTGAAGGATGTCAAAGCACTCGCTGGCCATCTTCGAGGTAAACTTGTGTGAAGTTAGCGCCTTTATTGCTGCCTGGCTGTCAGTGCAGATGGCGATGTGTGCGCCACGGACACCACGTCCCAAGATCTCCCTGGCACAGATTTCGATGGCATGAATTTCGGCTTGGAAAACACTAGGCCATTTGCCCATTGCAACCGAGATCCTGGTATTGGGTCCAAATACTCCAGCACCTACACCATGATCGGTCTTATAGCCATCGGTAAACCAAGTTATGCTTCTAGGATCCATACACGTGTTGCCATTAGCCCATTCCGCCCGATCTGGGATGTGAAGGGCGAATTTCCTGCCGAAGCGCAGTTCCGTGATCCTGTAATCTGAAACCCGGCAGATTGATAGGCCAGGAACTTGTTGCAGGATATGCATGTGTCCCCGATCACTGATACGAGTATCAGTTGATAGGTTGCTTTTCAAAGCACTCAATGCTGCAGTTTCCTGTATGAAATATGCAGTGGCGTCATTCCCCATATTCCTTCCATGGCTAGGGTAGATGTAGTGCTAAAAGCACCAGTGATGCCAAGACAGGCAAGTCGTTGCAGCTTATTACAGCTCTTAATTGCGTTGCGTTGTAGTGTTTTAGGCCACCACACTAGAGAAGCATAAGTGATTACAGGTCGTACTAGAGTACTGTATAACCACTCTGTCATTTTGGGTGAAAGACCCCAAGTCTTACTGTATTAGTTTCAGCAAGACCACATGACACGCGTAGCCTTGCTAAGAACGTTTTCCAAGTGGCTATTCCAGTTTAATCTGTTATCGAGTGTAATGCCAAGACATTTAACCTCTCTGGAATAGGTAATGAGCACACCTCTTAAGTAGATTGGGTCAAGAGGAGGAGCAATTTTCCTCGTGAAAGGTACTAGGTTTGTTTTTTGGATTGATATTTACCCCAGTTGCTGTGCACCATCTGTTAACTGTAGTTAGGGTTGTGGTCATCAAATCCGTGATAACGGACTCGAATTTGCTCCTGATAACGATAGTGATATCGTCCGCGTAGCCGATGGCGAAAAAAACCCTGCACCTCAAGTAGCGAGAGTAATTCATCTACTACCAAGGACCACAAAAGGGGTGCGAGTACACCCCCTTGAGGGCATCCCTTAATAGCGTTAATGTTGAGAGTGTGACCGCCGAGGGAGGAATAAATCTCCCTTCCATTTAAATTAATCTAAAACTAAAGTTCCAGAATGCAAAGTGGTCCGTTCAATATAGGCCACTGGTTTCTCATTTGGACATTTGGTTCATATAAATTTTAAACAAACTCTCAAAATTAATCCAATTTCTGTGTGAATGGTTTGTGATGTTTGTGACCGTGAGATGTAGTTTCTGAAGAAAAAATTTATTTCTCAATTTTTGTTGACGGAGTTTTAAAGTTTGTCAAATGATATACACAAAAGACTTTTTTTTCTTACGTACATAGTTTAGACAGAAACATTGAGTCTGTCATATGCATGTCTGCAAATGAATAATGTGAAATGGTTCATTGAACGAATATAATCTCATTGTTATGATAAAGGTAAAAGAACATTCGTTTTCGTAAGAAAAACGTTGCAGAACAACGTGAGTTTGTCTATATGTCAGTTGTTAAATCGTTTAGCTAGTGTATCACGTTTATACCAATGGATTTTACATGTACCTACCTTGTACCGTTAACGTTTATATTTCACTGAACATTGTCCTTTATTTTCAACAATATTCCAATCCGTCTATACAGATAACGCATAAATGGTTCACTTTAGCCAGTCCATTGTATACGAAACGTCGTAATAAAATGTCTAGCACGACTCCAAATCCACCACCGCTCCCACCATCGATGTCATCGTCACCATCATCATCATCACTTTTGACACCATCGACCGCGGTATCGGCATCAACTCTTGGCAATGCCAATACACCAAACAGCAACAACAACAACAATATCAGTAATAATAGCAGCAACATAAATAATAGTACTAACAATAATCGACATAAGTTGCGTCTGAGCCTGTGCGATATACAACAATCGAATTTGAACAGTTCGTTTGAGAATCCTTCGTCACAGGATGAAATGCCTGGCGGTTGCACCGCTGGCACGGATACATCGTCCATACATTCGATAGGCGATCGTAGTACTTGCAGTAATCGACCGGTTCCACTATTGCATAAGATGCCTTCCAGTACGTATTCCGATTCCGAGGATGATGCGGAACGAAAATCACAGATTGATATGCACAATCGTTGGAACGTGAGCGAAGACGGTGTAAGTAGTATAAAACGCGCGGAGTGAATTTTGAGTGGACAGTTTAAAAGAAATCCCCCCAAAAAATGTGACTGGATAGATCCTAAATTGTCCATATAAATGATTACTATTATATCCTGCATGATATTCATTGTGTTTCACACCTCAAACGCTATGTTCGCATGGAATTTCAAAGAGAATGCATAAAATGTTTGCGTTGATTCGAAAATGTGGAATTTACACATACTATTTCCATATTTCGTTCATTTAAATATAATTGTGACATTTTGTGGTGTTCACCAGCAAAAAATATTCACATTAAAAATTTTCCAAATATATATGTATGTGTTATTCCCGTTGTGAAAATTATTATTACCTAAGATTCCGGTTTGTGGATTATTTTTTATTTTTGGGCCACAAAACCAACGAGCGACGTCATACTAAATATTTACCTCAAGTGATTCATAGCCACCAAATAAAACAGAACACTCACCAAGACAAGAGGAGAAAACATAGAAAAGAAATGAAAATAATTCGGTTTTGGTCAAAATGGATGCAAAAATTTAGCCGCAATCATAGACGAAAACGAAAAAAAAAACTAAAACTGAGAGTAGATTGATAAATTTGTTTATACCTATACAGGGTGGGTTAGAAGTACCTACATATAACTAATTTGAAAAGCGAATAAGTTTTTGTTTGTGGGATTTTTTTTTGTTTTTTTTTTTATTTAAACATTAAAGTTGGGAGTTTTTTTTTATATGATACAGTACACCATTGCACATCGAACCAATTTTTTTTTGAAAACAGCCAACCATGATTGACAATTTTATGGAGCACACAGTTTCGACTATACGTGCAATGGTTGCCAAATTTAAGCAATAATGTATGGTTTAGACCTCCAGCGATTGATGTCGCTAAATTTTGATCTAAATTGCTCGTGTAGTTGAAGCATTGCTAACCTCATAAAATTATCTCTCTCACAAATCCACCATTTTTAAAGAAAAATGACGCTACAGGAATACCCCGATTTACGTCAGGGTTACGTTCCAGAAAAAAGCGACTTAAGTCGAAACGACTTAAATCGAATCAAATTTAGGTATGAGTGAAAAAAAATGTGGTAACGAGAAAGTGAAACGTAAAGTACAGACAAAATTAATTTTGTCCTCAGTGGAGGTGGAAAGTGATGATTTTCAGCCAGAATTAGACAACAAAATACGGATATAACGTTGTATGCTCCTCCACAAAGCAAGAATTTAGATTCTTCGTTCTAACATGGAATAAAATCAGGACATTATTGATCTTTCCTTTGGTATTGAGCATCGAATAAGGCAAATAATTTCCATCATCTTTGGGATATCGATTGGTAATTTGGCAAGTACCTGATTGATATATTTCCAGATCGATACATAAGATTTTCGCGTTTCCACTAAAATCAGTTACATGCACTCAGTGCCCGCTCTAGCACTTACGCCGCCCCGGGCAAGACGGCAAAATGCCGCCCCTAATATTATGGATTTTTTTTTTGCTTCTTGGATACACAGATTTCAGTATACGGGCAGGATGTTTATTTCACAATATTTTAAATTTGGATCCCACCCAGAAATTAGTACTCCGTTCCAAAGATTCGATACAAAAATAAAGAGAAGACCATAAAAATAGCCAGGTTCCAACTCAGCGACCCTTTCTTTATCGTCATCGTGTGCTGATCGATACAATTTTGAGTTATTCTGTAAGAAATAACGGAAGGGATTAAAACATAAAAATCCTTATGAATAAATTGAGAGATCGTGGTGATGGAATAGTTAAGAACTGCGAAAGAAAGAGAGATAACACAAGAAACATAATTACGCTAATGCCTTTTTTTTTCTTTTTGTCAGATTGTAACACATTAATTTTACTACGTTAAAGTTAATTTGTCGTTAGTGGACAAATATTCTGCTACTGCAATACTGGAATAATCCTGAAGGTTGCCAATCTCAGCAGGACCTGAGTAAACCAACCTTATTAGTGAATTCTCGGCACTTGTTAAGTTCAGGCTCTAGCTTCTAGCTTAAGGTTAATATACAAGAACACAGTGCCTTCCTTCGGGTGCTTTGATTGCTTTACAAAAGCTGAAATGCCAAATATGGGATTTTTATATAAATTCGAATAAACTATTTTTTATTTTATTTCAACCGCAAGCGTTTGGTGCACATTTTGAAAGAGAACGATGCACTCTTAGCAATATTGTTGCGAACTGTTTTAGGGATAGTTCACTAACAAAAACATGTTTGACGTTAACGTTGATGTCAGTTTTCTCCGTTGGACTGTATATTTTTTGCCGAACATGAATTCTAGCTTTTTTGTAGGCTCCTTTTTATAAAGTTCTAGCCGAAATGCTCCCCAAAAATTGTTTGCGGTTGACACCTTAACTCAAGAGTGTGAAAACTATAGCTGCTTGTAGTTTACAGATAAGATAATTCATAGATAAATTAATCCACATTTCATATATGATAACAAAACTATATAATTTACGATTGATCTACCGGTTGAGTAGCGTTTCCACAATGAAAAGTAGTCCTTTTTCTTGTAACAACTTCATGCGTACACTCTCCCAATAATAATTCTATCTATCGAAAGGTCGGTTGTAATGTAATAAATTTTTTCCGAAAGGATGTGATTGTTTTACCAAGATTTTCTCTAATGCCAAATCCCATTCCCATTTTCGATTTTCTTAAAAACAAAAAAAAAAATCACGAAACGACGTAAGTGCGAAGCAAAATTGTCGTAAATCGAGTTGTAAGGTGGGAATTATTCAACGACTTAAGTGCGAAACGACTTAAATCGAAGCGACTTAAATCGGGGTATCCCTGTATTTGGTTAAATGTGCAATAGTTTACTGTTACATATTAAAAACTCCCAAGTTTAATGTCTGAATAAAAAATTCTCACAAACAAGAAAGTTATTAGCTTTTCAAATCAGATATATACCTACCTACTTTACCCACCCTATAAATTCATATTTTTATAAGTACCTAGTCTTGCAGCTCTCTAAAAGAAGAGCATAAGTATGAGCATCTAGCTAAGCAATTACAGTTGGAGATTTTCCTCGCTGCGGATTTTCCGCTATTAATGCACATAATATTTTTGGTTCCTTATTATATTTATTATTACTACATACTAACATATTTTTCTCTCTTTTTTATTTGTAAAAAAAAAACTCAAACAAATTTTTTGTCTGTTCCAAATTATATTTTGGAGTAAATAAGGAAATTTCATTTAATACAAGTGGTGAAAATAAATACATTTGTGGATACATAAATTTAGTTGATTTGGATTCTTGCTACATTTTGACCTACATATACAGAGTTACAAGACGGAGGCCAGAGTCGTCGTCGGCGTGTTTTAGCGACTCTGCATTCATCAAAATATTCCATTGATCAAAAATTAGTCCTTATTACATGTTTATACTCTAAAGAGTTTTGAAAATTTCTAGCTCTGACAAAAAAAATATTTAATTATTTATTTTTTTTTTACATGACTGCTCTTTACTGGAAAGTTAAGAAGCTAGCTTCAGGCTTTTGTCTCTCGAAAAAAAAAACTCAAATTTTTGACGCGAATTATGACCGTCCCAAAATCCTTCTGGTCCTCGTTTTCAATTAAGAGCATAGAAATTAAGCTTTACAAGCGATTATCCGCTTTGGCTGTTACGAAAAGAAATTCGAATTTATAATGATTGGGTTTTAGCCCATAGATTCTAGTCTAGTTGTTTTAAAGTTCAGTTCTAAATTTTATTTCGGAGACAGTTTTCTTTAGATGGTTTTTTGTACTTTAGTGCAGCATTACAAATTAATCTAGTAGCGGAAGGATTAATAAAAAAATATAAATTGTGGCTATATTAGGGCTCCATTACACTACGTCATATGGTCATATCATCATATTTATATTATCATATCCTTAAGCCTACTCGATTCATTGATTTTAAATTTTTATAAAAAAAAAAAAAATATCAGGCGCGACAATCCAGCATTGGACTAAGGCCGCAGGAACTATCGTAATGACTTTCACTTTCGTACTGTTTTTAAGAATAATAAATAAATAAAATTCTAACGGTACTCCGGATCTGATTCCTTGTGTTATTGAAAGAACACGCAGACTACCAAAAACTTTGTCACCAAGTTTGAAGAATATGCTGTTATCATTTTCCGAAATACAGCCATTTTTCAAGTGGAACTATCCTATTGGTTGGGAGTGTATTTTATAAAATAAGAATGAATAAATGGGGTGTTGTTTGAAACAGGGCTCCGATTTCTCATTTAAGTATTGAATATGTATACGGATAACAAAAACTCCTTTGGGTGAACTTTTATTTTACCCGAAGGTTTTTATTAATAAAATCCTTTAACGAAAGTATTTATCATACCGAAAAAGGCTGCGGACTCCATGAGACACCGAAACGAGTTATTTTCCACTCCGATTTTTTTTACTGTGTACTAAAATCTGATACGTTGCGAATTTACCAATAGGTTAAGTAGGCTTATGGCCTAGAGCGGCAGATTGGTGACGGCAGCAAATTTAGAGCAAATAATTTTTGAAGTTACGTTTCTAATGTGCAAAAGCATGAGTTCAGGATGCATGATTTTCAATACCCGATAAAGCACACAGGCGTGCACAAAAGGGTGCCTTTTATATTTCGGGATGGGACAACTAGTGGAGCAGATCTGGGAATATTTTGAAAAACAATAAAGCGATTTTCGATGATTCTCTAATCGCGAAATATAAAAAGCACCCCTCGTATAACCTCTTGATGAGCTAGCCTTTGACTGCAAAGTTCAGAAAATCTGGCAATTAAACTAATCTCTCAACTGACACCTGTATAGGATGGAAGAACTTTTGCCACTCGATTTTAAGAATTGAGAATTGGCTAATTTCCATAATTTTTGTATTTTGAAGCCGAATTTAAGTCGTAAAATTTGTAAGTGAGTAGTTCAAGCACCTCACTGTGGCAAAAGTTTGGGAAAAGGGAGATAGAAAAATAATAATTGATTTGATGGTAAAATTAACGTTTAAGCGCGTCGGGAACTAAACCACTAACTCAATTTTAGTAGAGTTGGAATTGTGTTTTGATTTTGGGATACTATACACAGGGTATTTAAGTATTCTAGCTACTGTAGCTTTAAATATATTGAGGCTCTAGCAGTCCAAGTAATTTACTTTTTTTAATCATTAAACCCCTTTGGCTCTGAACTCTGTAAATTATATGAGAAATTATGTTTTTGCGCTTTAATAGTGTCGTTTCCGGACATCCTGGATCAGGGGCGTACACAGAAAAATATTTCGGGAGGGGTTTTAGTAAAAGATCAAGTGCAACCAAATTCCAAATCATATTTGTGATCAACCCAATTTGCATATTCGCTACTAATAGAAAGCAGAGAAAAATGAAATCCGTGTTCAAATTTTCAAATTACAGTATAGGCCAATCAAACAAGACATTATAGAGAACATCGAAGGGGGTGACGATTTTTTCTTCTGTATTTTGTCAGGAGTAGTTAGGCGGTAAAGGTACTAATTTTACTCGGAGCTGAGTGGTGCGCTAACGCGGGGAGAGGGGGTTAAAGGTGCAATTTTGTGCAATTTTTGGTGTTTTGGGCTATATCTCGAAAACGGTGAGTCGTACAGAAAAAAGTTGTGAGTAAGCATTAAAGCCTTCTAAATATCCTATTTATTTGCCTATACTTACATATGCAAAACTCCTAACGGTTCTTCCGATATTGTTCAATAAAAGTAAAAAATTTTTTTTTTGCATTCTATTGACTCTGGTGTCTCTCCGATTTGTTTTAAAAAAAAATTTTAGGGTAAAGTTAGTAAGTGGTAAATTTTCCTTAATTTGATATACTTCTTCTTGGCTTGTCTCCTATCATTCGAGAGTTAAGAGAGTCTCAACGAAAACGAAGTAATATTCTATACTCATCAGAATGAAGACAACCATTGTGAAAAAACGGCAGGGGGGGGGATGGGTTTTTATTTCATGGATCCATAATGGGCGGTTCGGAGTAAGACATACTACAAGCTCGCGGTCATGAGGTGTGCGCTGTCGCGTTGTCGACTTAATTTTGGAAATATCTCGGAAGCGGTGAGTCGTCCTGAGAGTATTTGTATGGCAGTAATAAAGCCCATTAAATTTCCAAAAACTTATTTGAACACACAAATGCCGAATACCTAACGGTTCCCCCGATACAGGTTATTGAAATCCGAAAATTGTTAAAAAATCGTTATTTTGTTTATTTTTTTGGCTCTGGTGTCTCTCGCAATTGTTTTTCGGAAAACTGTTTCACGACCGATTTGTACCATGTTTAATTGGCTTTCATTTGATGTGCTCCCCGTTGTCCTGTCTTCAATCAGTCAAAAGCTTAGGAGTTAAAACCGAGCTTCCGAATTCAATTTTTCTCTATTTTCAAGGATAAAGACAAACATTGTGAAAAAACGCCAGGGGGGAACGGTTTTTTATTTCATGGATCCATAATGGAGGAGTTTTGCATATGTAATAGGATATTTAGAAAGCTTTAATGCTTACTCACAACTTTTTTCTGTGCGACTCACCGTTTTCGAGATATAGCCCAAAACACCAAAAATTGCACAAAATTGCACCTTTAACCCCCTCTCCCCGCGTTAGCGCACCCCCCAGTTCCGAGTAAAATTAGTACCTTTACCTCCTAACTACTCCTGATAAAATACCGATGAAAAAAATTGTCACCCCCTTCGATGTTCTCTACACCCCCTTTTTAGGCTTTCATTGCTTGGTCTAGTAGTGCTCTTAGTAGTTAGTTTCACTTCTTTTTAGTAATGAACTTAAAAGTGTTCTGTGGATCTATTCAACTGAAAGTCACAACAGTGAGGCTTCATATCTCCTCTAATTTGTTAAAGGTCCGAAAATCTGAATTGACTTGATTAAGGTTCATATTTATAAATGTACCTTAAGTAATCCTTGAGTTGAGGCAAACTTTAATATAATTGTTTACTGGAAATTTCGGGCTTATAAACCGCTTTTCGACTAAAATCAATGACAGAGCTAAGAAGACCGTCAAGGAAGGTTAATAAATCTGGGCTTAAGTGTGGTACGAAATTGAATGACGATACCTAAGTTAAGAAAATTTTCAAGGGACGTTTAAAAATATGGGTCTTAGTCATCTCAATCTCAAGTTAGTGAAAAATTGTGAAAAAAAAATTA
The DNA here is from genome assembly GCA_949715475.1 of Microchrysa polita. NCBI lineage: Eukaryota > Metazoa > Arthropoda > Insecta > Diptera > Stratiomyidae > Microchrysa > Microchrysa polita. The sequence goes on along the minus strand of OX454420.1, from coordinate 86,446,991 downwards.
AACTTTGAATACAAACGTTTTTTTTCTTTAAACTATCAATATGGTGGTGTAATATTCTCTGCCAGAAACAATTGAATCGTTAATTTAAAAAACCACGTTAGTCCAAATTTTTCGAAGTTGAGTTAGCAAAAAAAAGAAAAAAAAAAAAGAAATCCCTCTGCGAAAAGGTATCTACGCCACTGATGTGCATCTCCACAAGTGCCTTCTCATTTGTCTATACACGCAGAGCGGAGCGCCCTGCATAATGTTAACCCTTTACAGCTCAAAATCACGAAAATTGATTTTATAGTTGAAAATCGAAGAGTTATGTCATATAGAGCGATGAAAAAATAGTAAAAAAAATCCTGTTTGCGAATTCGTTGCTTAAGGGCCCAAAATTTGCTATGTTGCATATCTGCAACATTATGCTAATCCGTCATTTATTTTTTGCGTTCCAAGTGGAAAATGCATTGAATAAAATAGTGTCTTTATTCAACAAATTTAAAGAAATTATTCATTATTCTATTAAAATACGGAACAAATTAAAGTTAAATAATATACATACTAATAATATAATTTACTATGATTCAAAAATTGAAGAAACTGCCGGATTTAATCTGTTTTAAAATTTAAGTAGTATTTTATTTCACAAAAAGCTAGATTTTATTCTAAAAATATTTAAGCAGAGAATTTAATGAGGTAATCATACAAAGTAGCAGACGGGTAATAAGTTGAGGCATGTTCTATCATTTTTACTAACACTGCGCAGCAAATATTCAAGCCATGTTTGCTGTATTCTTATTCTCCAAAAAGGAGTTATATCAATCATTTTTAGAGCAGAAACGCCTTTTTTCGGATCAGCTACGCATTTCTTTCTAACAACGACATCATAGTGATGCATGTATTTGCGCATTTTATGCAGAAAAGGTCAAAATACCCTGTTTTTCTGATTTGTTCAAAGTGAACCATGAAACAAGCATCAAATCTTGGAGCTCCAAACGAATAGTTTTGAGCTCCAAAATTTTGTCGTTGGAAAACCACTGGCGCTGCTGCTTTATTTCATGGAATATTATCTTATGGTGCCAGTAAGTTGCTAGCAAACCTAGTTATCCGACGTATTTATCCGGCTGAAAGAGGTCATCCAGGCGATCCTATTCTGACTACGCGTAATGTAATTGTAGTAAGACCTGGAGATTCCACAAAACTCTCAAAATAGATCGAAACCGATGAAAGACCTGCGTTCGAAAGTGGTCAATTGACTCTTCTCTGAATTTCTGAAGTTCTGGACAAAAGGACGATGGCATACTAAATGTTACTTGCAAAGTTACGCGGATGTTGATGGTTTGCGGCCCAGCCCTAGGCTTTCCTGTCAAAAATTCGTCAAATGTAATCTCTAGGAGATTGACTTTTGTACAATCCGCGAAATAATCATAGTATGATATGAATAAATAATGGTCCAAATCGTAAGGACATAATCCTTTTTTCATAGAAATCAGTGTTGGGCACTGCATTTTCATTATATTTTTTGTGTCTATTTTTGTACCAAAAAGTGGCAATTACACCCAAATCGCTTATAAAAATTACCATTCTTCCTAATATTGAAAGAGTACGAAATTCTTGAATTTCCTTGAACAATAATATAATACATTGGACATAAAACAATATCAAATGTCTTCAAAATATAACCGGTTTTAGTAGGGCATTTACATAATGTTGCAGATATGCAACAAACACAATTAGTCAGAAAAATCATTCGATATCAACACATTTTTGAAAATTCCTTCGGAAAAAGAAAATAGACACATTTATCTAACGTTTTCTATATCCTCACAGGATGTTTTGAAAAATTATAGGGATAACTATTCAAATGAAAATTGCATAACTGTGCAAAATGTTGTTGGAATGATCTACAAATATAAATTATTGAAAATTTATGTTCAAATGCAAGAAATATTTTCAAAGAAAAATCAGAACTACTTCTCACTTATTGCTGAACGAGAATAAGGCGTTTTAAAGCAACAAATTCTTATAGGATACTTTCTAGGTACAATTTTCCGCTATGTTGCAGATATGCAACACTGAGCCGTAAAGGGTTAAAACAAAAATTTTTCACAATTTATGCAATGTCACCCTTTAGTTCTATCCTGTCGCATTACAACACCTTTCCTGGCATCCAAAGCCTAATACAAATATAATAATTTAGGTCGTTTAAAATGTTCCTATACGATGCACCATTTGCATTCATCCCGATGCCACATCTGACTAATAGTCCATGGAATGCATTTAGACTCATTAAAATATAAGTGCAGCGGCAGCAGCAAGATGCCATGTTGTTCCCCACCATGACCTTGGTCTAAATTTTGCAAATTTACGCCCCATGCATTTTGCACTGAACAAATAAATAGATGAGAGGCGTCGTTGCCGACAACGATGCGGCACAATGGCAATGCTCTTTGATAGTTCAATTATAAGAAAAATAAATAAACAATTTATTTAAAATCTGCTGAATTTAATAAATTTTTGAATTTTTTTTTTTTATAGAATTGATAAAACTCAATTACAGTAAAACTTCGTTATAACGCTCCCGGATATAACGCTTTCCCGGCTATAACGCTCTTTTTTCTCGGTCCCGATTCCATTAACATTTATTACAGGGAATTTCGATTCGTTTTAACGTTACTATTACCCGGTTATAAATAACGCTCTTTTCCCAGTCTCATTTTCTTAAAACAATTTATATTGACAAGTTCATTGAGCACGTAGTCTATCTTTACATTATAATAATCACAAAAAAAAAAAAACCAAGATGCACAAGTTGTTCCGTTAATTCACATCAAGGTCAAATTTCCTGGAAAAGGGAAATACAAAACAACATTTGGAAGTATAGGTATAATTGAAGATCTCGTAATTGCATCAGCATCCGTCACCGAAGAGAAGAAGAAAGAGGCGTCAAATATGCCAAAAACATGATTGCCATTTCCTTACTATTTCATTCCATGTATCAATCGAATAGTAAATTTTGTCACCTAAAAGGTGTATGCGTCTATGAAATATATGTATTTCTTGGACTTCCCGGCTATAGCGTTTTCCCGGTTATAGCGCTTTTTTGGCTTAGACCCCAGAAGAGCGTTATAACGAAGTTTTACTGTATATAGCTTTTAGGCGCCAAACTGAGTAAATGCATTTGCTACGCATGTGGTCATAAACATTGTGTCCATGCTGCAATATGCATAACATGTTTAAAAATTTTGACCGCATTTTACTGTCGCTATAATCGCCTTTTTGGCCTAGGATGTGTACATAAGTTATGTGTGGCTGCCGTTTAGTATATGACCGATGGAGCTCAAGAAAATGTTGATCAAATGCCAAGTAGTCACACGCCTGTTATTTTAAATATTGTAATTTGAAATTGTGTAAATTGCAACGCGTTAAATCACTCTTAAATTTATGTATAACAAGGAAAGCATTTTTATGGTTGATATTATTGTGTGTATAAATGCACAAAGTTATTAGATGAGTCAGAACGAACGGTGAGTACACTCTGTCTACAAGGCTGGGGATAATGTCCTTGTGTGTGGTTGAAAATGCATTTAAATTTTATTGAATAATTCATATACGAATGTGAACGTTTGATTTTGCTATGTTTACACGTTAAATCGCAATATTATTGTTGGATGACTAAACTTCTCTTCGGTCGCTGGATTTTCGTATTTTCTTTTTGCACAATCAGTTGTTCGGTAGGAATTCTACTTAATTTGAACCTTTTCTTGCTGATACTCTCCACCATATTTTTAACTACAACCTTGTTCCTAAAAATGATTTGACCCCTGACCGGTGTAACATATTTTTTTACCCCTGACCGGTGTAACACATTTTGTGTGTCTCCTATTTGTCCCTTTTTTGAGTTCATGGACTTTTGTACGTATTTTATTTATAAAAGATGCTTATATGTACTATAAACGCACATAATTTGGAGTTTTTCGTCCTGTATCTTTTTTTTTCAATTCAAAATCCTGTTTTTAATTATATGATTAGAAATTATTAAAATAAAGTAATCAAAGTTTGATGAAAGCCTTTTCATAATAATTTCCCCTAATACTCTTTCAGGACACGCGAACACATATTGTGCAGGAAATCTACCAAAACGAACAATCCTACGTGGAGGATCTACAAACAGTGATTGTCGTAAGTATACATACACCTACGCGCTTTGTGCTTTCCAGAATTATTTATTGTTTCCTCCTATCGGCAGAAATATCTAAACGTACTCAAAACTCCCGAATATGCCGGCATAATTGATTCGAAAACTGTCGATGAAATTTTCTTTATGGTTCCGGAAATTTTAAGTATACACGAACGTTTTCTGAATGAATTACGTCGCCGCCTGGAAGTGTGGGAGCCTCAACAAATGGTTGGCGATGCATTCGTCGAAGCGGTACATACATACTTACATTTCCAATGAAATTGACAATATTATTTCATATAATCGATTTAATTCAAATTTATTATAGTTTTCCAAAGCGGATGTTCTCGAGACGTATACACTGTTTGTAAACAATTGCAATCGTGCCAAGGATTCAATACGAACAACATGTCAGGCCCGGCCGGCGTTTTCGCGTTTTTTGCAGAATACATCGCGCGAGCATAAGGGCAAGCTGACATTGGACAATTTGCTCATCAAGCCAGTTCAAAAGTTTCCAAAGTATGGCTGATGACGATGATGATTTTTCACTGACTAGTTTTCGACTAATTTTTATTGTTTTCAAATTCAATAGCTACGAACTTTTATTCCGAAGACTGATTAAACATACCGATATCGATCATCCCGATCAGAAACCGTTACAGGATGCGCTCAAGCTAGCTCACGACATTCTATTGCATATTAATGCTAAAAAGAAGGAGGGTCATGAGAACGGACAGCGAGAGGCCGCGCTACGTGAACTGGAGGGTGTTATCGAGGGTATCAACGATTTGGTGGCGGCCGAACGGCAATTTATCGTACTCGATGTGGTCTCAATGCCGAACGGACAGGGAGCGAGGAAGGAGCGGGGATTTTTTCTGTTTAGTGATTTACTAGTCATAACAAGTATTAAGCGACGAAGCGGAACGATAAGAAAGCCAAATACGTAAGTACCCTTTCGTACAATGAGGCGTTGAACATAAAAAGACTTAAAATGTTTGTTTTTTAACTTTTCGTCTTATTATTACATATTACAGCACCGTATGTCCTGGCAGTGTAGCTTCAACGCTGGATACAAATAAATATAAGTTCCTTATGAAAATACCCCTCGACAATATTGAAATTGTTAAATGTAATTATCTCTGATACACTAGACAATGTTTGGGCTCAATCCCAGCGGTTGGCATACTTCTGCAAATCCGATTTTTTAATTCAGCAATTGCGCAATATTTTCATTGGAAACAGTTTTTGTTCACCGATTCGGACATATAGCCCCATGTGGGGCTATGGTGCGTTAACTCAGCCGTTTATAGGCAATAATTACAGAATTATAAAATCAAATTTCCTCCAATATGCCAACCGCCAATATTTATGAACCCAGCCGATGGATTTTGACTAAATTCAGTTTTTATTAAACATTTTTCCCTCATGCAGCCAAAGATGAAAGTGTTCGTAAAATTATGAATGAAATCGATCAACTTGTTGACGACTGTAATAAAATTCAACAAATTTCCAAAATTGTTTCGGGTCTACGATATCCTCACCAACATTTGGAAGAGTCACTCAAGGATCTGCATCGTGATATTGATAGTCAATTGAAAGAGCTGAAATCACAAGATAATCAGCTGAATATGCTTGAGCTAACGTTTCAATTACCGTAAGTAAATTTTGTGGTCTTAGGAGATTTTTTCTCAATTTAATTAGTTCTTGTACCGAATTTTACCGAATTAATTACAATAAATAGAAAAATTAGTATTAATAGAAAATTTTTATTTTCTTTTCCCAATTAGCAATGGAATTCAAAATATTACAGTGGCGTTCAGTAAACACGAATCACGCTCTCAGTGGGAGGAAAATTTCAATGATGCCAAACAAAAGCTTGGTAAGACGCAATCCAATCGGAAACCTCTCCTAGTTGATAAAAAAAAATATTTACATAAAAAAATGATTTTTTACAGCTGCTTCCTTGGAACGGCATCCAATACCAGAGTTCCTAACATCGATACCAATACGAAAAACACGGGCCGGTCTCCAATTCACTTGTGCTGCGCCGACGCTAAGCAGCCAGAAGGATGTTTGGGTGTGTAACAGTGATGGCTATGTGGGTCAAGTGTGCGTACTTAGCCTTTATCCCGAACCAACTGTGACTAGTTGCAATGGTGTGTGCAATGCACGAATATTGTGTGTTGCATCGGTGCCAGCGTGCAGTGATTTGTGAGTATATTATTAAATTTATACATTTTTTGTACCGTATTTAGATGAGTTGCTCTCAGTGTATTTTTTTTTTACAAAATAAAGTTAGGGCTAACCTGCAAGTTACGTACATACTTTAAAGGGAAAATTCTTAGTTATAAAATTGTATTGAACATAACTCGTTCAGCAGCATCTATGTCTTATTTTTCGATAGAAAGTCAAGCTGTAGATACACTGTGGGATTCTTGAATAAACGCATTTGAAATTAAGTAGTAAATTTTTTTAATTTTTTTATTTACATGTTTTTATTTATGTTTTTACAGAACCGACCAAAATAGCATAAGTTCCTCAAATTGCGAAACACCGCGCAGTTCTAGAAATTCAAACTCCTCCACCTGCCCATCAGTCGATAAAAAGCATACAAAAAGTAAATCCGAACCGGCAGCCGATATAAAGTTGGACTCGAGCAGTTCCAGTTCAGACTCGGAAGGTGATAATGTCGAACGGGCACCTAGTCCAACGCCAGTGGTTTCGCATCATCATCAGGTGATATCCTCTAGTTGCGTTCCTTTTGTTCAGAGCTGTGTAACTTCGATTAATTCATAATTCTGAACGAAAAAAAGGAGAATAAAATTGTCTAATTACTAACAAATCAATTTTCTAAATTTTTCAGGACTCATCTGATGATACCGATGGCCTTCAATCAACCATGTGGTTGGGCACCGAAGATGGTTGCATTCATGTATACAATTGTACCGACAATATTCGTATTAAGAAGAATAAAATCAAAATACAGCATGTCAGTGCTGTCTATTCCATTTTGTACCTTGACAATAGAGTTTTCGTTTCGTTAGCTAACGGTGATATCTGTGTATACCTTAGGGATAGTTGTAAGTATCTGAAAAAGTCTTTGGGGAAATTTCATTGAATAAGTTTGTGTAAACGCTGTAATTTTATTATGATTTTTTTTTCTTTATAGCTGGATGGAATACGACTTCACCACATTGCCTGCCGATCGGTACAGTGACGAGCCCGGTGAATCGTTTATTGAACGTTCAGGGTAAATTGTGGTGCTCCATACAGGGTATTATAAAAGTTTTAGATACAAAAACTTTGCAGGTAGGTGAAATTTGAATAATTGTGATTTTATTTAGAAAATGTTTTCCTCTGACCGAAGTAGAAAATCAATGATCATGCATTGCACATGCAATTCGTCAGGTGTTATTTATCTAGAGAGGATAATAACTTCAAATGGTGCCAGGAGTGCTATCAACACTTTTGAGCCATATAAGACGGCTGGAATGGACGGAATATTTTCGGCACTGCTACAATGGGGCATGGTAGCTCTTCTGGAGAAGATCCGGAGCATATGCGTTGCCTGTTTATCGACAGGATATATCTCAATCTCTTCGAGAGAGACTAAAGACTATACGGAAGCCAAGTCATTCAGGCCGGTTAGCCTAACTTCTTTTCTATTGAAGACAATGGAGCGAGTATTGCTGGACCATCTGGAGAATACCTGGCTAACGTATAGGCCTTTTGAGTAGATGTCAACATGCTTACAGTGCAGGTATATCTACTGAGTCCGCTCTGCATGAAGTAGTGCGGGTAGCAGAAAGAGTGATTATCGCTATCAACCTTTATGGACATAGAGGTCAACCTTTATGGACATAGAGGGTGCTTTTGATAAGATCTCATACAGCAAACTACGAAATGCCCTAGCCGAGCGGGAGATTGAGCCCCTGATAATAACATGGATCGATCCGATGCTTAGTGGGAGGGCACTAAATCTTAGTAATGGATGCGCCAGAATAAGGGGAAGGGTAGTCAGGGCCTGTCCACAAGGAGGGGTACTTTCGCCTCTACTGTGGAACATCACCGTAGACTCTCGTCTCTAGAAACTGGACTCGATGGGCGTACACACAGTAGGATACGCTGATGACTTAGCAATTATGGTCAGTGGCAAATTCATGGACACTATTCAAGGTTGCATGAGACAAGCTCTCAAAGCAACTGACGAATGGTGTAATGAACAAGAGCTAACTATAAACGCAGGCAAGTCAAGCACTATAGTCTTAACTCTGAAAAGGAAATATGTAGAAACCACTCCCATGCTGCTTTTTGGTTCGGAGATAAAAGAGGCCAAAGGTGAAGTACCTAGGGATTACCTTAGATCCCAAACTTACTTGGAACTCTCATGTTAACAAAAAGACACAAAAAGCAGCGAGGATTTTGCATTAGTGTAAGAGAGTGTGTGTACGTAGGTCGGGTATATCACCAAAAGCGGCATATTGGATCTATACAATGATGGTCTATCCTATGCAGCAGTGGTCTGGTGGCCCAAGGTTAGCCAGAAAACTACTAGGCAACGGCTGGATGGGATTCAACGCATACCATGTATAAGCATATGTGGTGCAATGAGAACCACGCCAACACATGCTATGGAGGTTATACTAGGATTACCGCCACTGGATCTTTTTATAAAACAAAGTGCGGCGCTCACAGCAATAAGAATGGTAAGAGGTGGCACATGGCATCACTTTGGTAGCAACGGAGGTCATAAGAGGATCCTTGATGTGCCTTTGGATGGCATGAGAAGACATCACATCACTCTCATAGAGGATGGTAGGATACACGAGGAGTATCCACGTGATGTTGCTATCTTTACTGATGGGTCTCTCATGGACGGAAGAGAGGGGGCTGGAATATACTCCGAGGAGCTAAACCTTGCATGCTCACTTCGTCTAGGAGAGTATATATCAGTATATCAGGCGGAGATGCTTGGATTACTGCACGCGCTGGATCACATACTGGAAGGAGGGGTAATGAGTAAGAAAATTCTGATGGCACTCGACAACCAATCGGTGATTAAGCGGATGCAGCAATCCAACGTCAATTCAAAATTGGTACTGGAGTGTGTCCAGAAATTCAATGAGTGTGCTTCAATCAACGAAGTTACGCTAATGTGGGTTATAGGAAACGTAGGTACATTGGGGAACGAAATTGCCGATACCTTAGATTAGATTAGATTAGATTTAGGGAGGGCACAGGCAACAGGGTTGCCCGAGGCACTGCGACCGGTGGTCTATTGTGCCATTGCCCCTACTATGAGTTAGATGAACTCATCCAACCGACTGACTTCGATAAATCGATTCAGCTGGGCCATATTGCCGATACCTTAGCCAAAGAGGGATCAGCAGAAAAGTTTCAAGGACCGGAACCCAAAATTGCTTTGGGTAACGGCATGATTGAAGCCAGGATACATGACTGGATTGATTTCATCCATCGGCAACGATGGCGAAGTCGATCCACTTGTAGACAGGCTGGTAACGCAATTACCAGTCAACTAGGGAGGAAAACCAAACAAGTACTCAGTTACACACGGAACAGGGCATGGAAATTTTAAAGCTCATCTATTTAAGATGAAAATCGTGGAGGATGATGTAAGCAGACTATATGTCTGGAAGAGGCTGAGACGGCAGCACACATTGTATGTGAGTGTCCAGCACTAGGTAGTAGCAGGCTAAGGATACTAGGTAAATCCACAATAAGTGTGGAATCCATGAGGAAACTTAGCTTCAAAGATATGCTACGCATCACACGGGACTCAGTGATGAAGGAAGAAGTTGATAATTATCAGTCGACTTCTGGAAATCACTGAGGACTGTAAGGGGACGAAAATGGACCCAAATAGTAGTGGTCTGCTTCGAGTAATTCCCAAATCACATATATATATCTAGTGCACAATTGATTAGCCCTCATATAACTTCGATTGAATAATTTTAATCCTTTTATCATCCATAGGTGGAAAACCAAATTCAAATATCATCGGACTCGAAGCCTATTACAAATATGGCCGTATCTGCAAATTATGTTTGGATATCTATTCAAAATTCGGCTCACATCAAATGTTTTCATTCCAATAGGTAAGTTCTGCAAATATCCTCTTAATTTCTTTACATGAAATACTCAAGATCTTCTTTTTTCTACAGTTACGAACAAATTTTCGAAGTAAATTTGGCTCCATCCGTGAACAAGATGCTATGCAATTGTGACGATATCATACGACAACATAAGGCCGCCTGTCTACGTGTAACCTCACTACTTGCATGCAAGGATCTTATTTGGATTGGCACTAGTGCCGGAGTCCTCTTGACCATACCATCACAGGGCTATAGTAAAGGAAATCCAATAAATACTACACCGGTCGTGACGGGTATACCGCATGGTCATACGGGTCACGTACGTTTCTTGACTTTTGTCGAAACTGATGCCACGGCTAATGGTGGTAGTAGTGATGAGAATGGCTCAACGGGATACGGTACGATTGAACGGAAAAAGAAGAAGAAACGGTAAGTTCGTATACTAGATAGTCTTGAAAATTCCATACTTATATTTGATTTAAACAGAAATGCATCGTCGCATACAAAATCCAAATCCGAAACTAGTGGTATCCTTGTAATATCCGGCGGTGATGGCTACGAAGATTTCCGCAGTTCGGGAGCGAATACAATGAGCGAAGTTGCCGGACGCGAGGATAGTACAAATCATTTGTTGCTATGGCAAATTTAAAGATCAAAATTCAATAGAAATTGATGACATTTCGTAATCGTTTGACTTGAACTCGAATTTTTATTTGAAGGATTCAAACGAAAGGTTGTTAGAAAAAATTTATTTATCTGCGTTCGGGACAGATTTTTACATCTGTCTCAATTTTTCAAAGATCTATATATGTACATGAATTGAATGTAAAATATATTAATTGTTATCCTATGTACAGTTTTAATTTGTAAATTATTTACAATCTACTATATTAAATTATTACTTTTAGAATATGCTTATATTCAATTTAAGTATTTTCATAAAATCTAGAACAAAAGTATCAGCCACTAATCAAGATAGATCTGGTGCTGGATAACCAGAATAATATGATGCAACAAGATTTTGGGAATATATTTAAATTCCATTATCTTTATATTGTTTTAATATGAATTATTGTTACATATTATGTAAATTGAATGCATTATACAAAATGCAAATGATACAAATAGAGTCAATTTAATTTTAGTTTAAAAATTGCGAAAAAAAATTTAAATCTAAGTTTCAATTATTATTGTTAATATACAAGTTAACAAAATCTATTTAAATAAAAATATTAAGTATTTAATCTATTTAAATAAAAAGAAGAACAAAAGCTAAAATAAAAAACATACAAACAAAAAATTCAAAAGGCCTAAGAGACAATTTTGTTTTCATTATTTTTTTTTACAGCAACTGGTCTTGTTAAGTGATTTTGAATATGAGGCAAAAATTACGGATATTGTTAGAAAGAAACCCAAATCTAATAACTAATGTTCAAATATTTGCCGACACAACATTTTCCAACTATACGAATGAACACAAAACACTTAGATATTTGTAGAACAATTGAGAGTAACTTAAAAATATATCTGCAGGTTTCAGTAAATTTGTAAAAAAATAGTTTATTATACACGTGTTTTTGGCACAAACTACATAAATATAGCTATATACGAGTAAATAATTTCTAATGTGTATGCGTATTTATATAAAGATATATATATATATGTAGATTTGATTAGCGATATCCAAATAAACTCTAGCGAATTTGTAAATTATAAAACATACACACACACAAATATTCTATGTACAATTTTTGATCGTTTGAATGTTGTTGAACCATGCAACCAAAAAATTAAGATGAAAATAAAATACAAAAAAAAAAATACACTAAATGTGAACCTGTGTTTCTAAATAAATTGTTTATAATATATTATTCAGAAACTTATACACCAAAAATCGAACTAATGTATTTGTAACAATATAGAAACAATTAAATAATGTAAAAAAATTTCAACATTTGGATAAAGTCGGAGAAAATTTTGAATCTATGTAAAATAGATTGAATAAAACGGAGTCTAATATTAATATCAATGGTTTTTAATTAATATTACGAATATTGTAACGGCATTTCTTCGGTAAAAGTGCAATAAACCATATTCGGATGGATACTCCCCTAAATTGGCCAACATCAATACCGAATCTTCTTTTTTTTCTATTTAGTATAAAGAAATTAAATTTGACCGTTATTTTGCAATGAATATGCTTGAATAAAAAAATAAAAATTTATCCCTTTTGGCATCGCGAATTTATCTTTTACTGAGGAATATAAATTATGAAACCCCAATTGAAACCTATATTTAAGATAATATCCTGTTTACAATTTTCTAATCGCATTTGTGTTTTTTAACACACTCCTTACTTAGCATAGGAAAAGCCAAATTCCATAAAAAATTTTACTCAGCTATGAATCGATCCATATTAGATTTACGACTGAAGATACAAATTACCTTGAATTTATCTCTTTTGTAAACAAGCTAAACTCCTTGAATTCTGCTACAAATTAGGCAAATCATTTGGCGCCGGTACATTTACACTGAGTAATAGATTTAATAAACCTACCACATTACCCATTCAAACGTTAGTAATTTTATATTTGTCATTTGAACAATTTAAAATAATTATTCTTTTCAGTCGACACATCTAAAGCCATGAACTTTGTAAAATTACAAACTTACAAAATGCATTTGAAATACTTACAAGCACACAAATCACTGGTATCGAATTTAATGATAAATCATATCATTAGCATTTTTACGGGCTCTTTTGGACATAAATAGCGTTTTGGGTCAAAAGGTCAAAACTAACATGAATATGTATGAAGTACACTCATATGATGCATGACTTCATTGAGATCAATGTGTAAACAAAGAGCGTGGGACGATTATGTGCTGAATTGAATTTTGTTTTGGTCGGCAAGGTGTTATTCACCTTATCAGGTTTTAGGTGAACGTTGGTTGTAACGTTGACCGTTTGATTTAAAGAAAAAAAAAGTCAAACTGTTGCAAATTGCATGCTAATACATTTAATTGAGTGTGAAGGTCATGCAGAAATCAAGCCGGTTTTAAATGTGGTCAATATTGATGATTAAGTTTTATTTATTTTGGAAAGTAATTATGAGAGTATCATCATAGCAATTAATTGACAATTTAGCATGAAGTAATGGTAATGATTGAATGATTGAAGGACAATTGGAAAATTGTGCAATGAATATGCAACTACGATTGCATTTGACTATAATCTTCGTATTGTTTGTTGTTTGTGAACGTTTTTAATGTATTTTTAAATTAATCTAGTCTATTTGGTGCAGTGGTTAGTGTACTGGACTACGAAGCACAGGGTCACGGGTTCCAATTTTACAGTGAACAGATTCAGTTTATGATAATTTTCGTATTCATTACCAATGTGACGTACTCACTCAGACGTTAAACGAGTACCTACTCATTTGTGAAGATCTTGATCTCGACACCCGTAGATTAGCACTTCGGAATTTGATTTCTGGCTTTCAAAATCAAAATATTTTTCATAAAACAATCACAAAAGAAAAAAAAATATGGCCAAAAATCGGCAAAAGTGTTATAGCCTATGCACCCCTTCAGAAAAGGCTTTATCAGTGGGAAAAGAGAGCGAATCCCGAGATGCTTTCTACGAGGCTAGCCCTGTCAATAAGCAACAAGAACAAAGAGAACAAGATTTTCAAAAAAATGCGATTTTCAAACTCCTATATCTCCGGTGTTTTCATCGAAGTTTTCAACATTTCGTAAGACGAGCGACAACCTCTACCGAATTTGAACACTCAGGACCAACCAGGGTCTGAGCTACAGAGGTCCGAAACCACGTATTTGTTCCGTCGTGTAAACATAGTCTTATTCGCTTCTCACTTTTGATTTATTCAAATTTCTACGTTTTTCTTCGGCGGGCGGGACGCTCTTGCGTTCCTAGATAATTTTCATTCTTCATACTCACTCTAAATTCTATGATCATCGGTAGGCTTGTTCAAAATTTTGCTTCAGTGGTTTTAATTTTGATATTTGACCGGACCCCAAGAATTTATCCGAACTTTAAGTGTACGGTTTCCCGAAAAGTGTACTGAGTAACAAGTAAGTACTTAATTTTTTATTTTATTCACCCTGGCCGGTGATCACAGTAAATTTATTTTCTTACAGCTGGAACTATCTCTCTCTCTTGATTACCGTAACTCCTAGTGGAGCATGGTGCGTTGATGACTACCGTGTGTAGTCCATCAACGTTACAAAGACAATTGAATTCGGAGTGTGATACACGGTTGTCAGCCATACCACTTCCTAGTCGCATTGTTAGTTTATGATTCTACGATAAGAATATTTCTTATCATCTTCTTCTGAATAATAAATTTGCGACGAGTCGTGCCGAGTTTGGAAACTCGTTTCTCTATGAGTGTCTATTTCACAGAGTGGCGACCGAACGATCACGGCCACAGAGCACGACTGGAACTATATTCTACTATAATAAAAGTTTAAAATCATAAAAATACCGGTTTGATTCCAAGCATGGCACAACAATTTTCTAACTTCAACTTTAGTTGAAAATCGAAAGATTTTAGACGCGATGAATTATCCTATTAGTTCGAATAGAAACGTAAGCTAATCAATTTAAATTAAAGGTGTATTTGAAAATAATTAACGATACTATTTCGCTTGAGAAATTAATAGTAACAGGTGATTGATATGTATTCCTTTCAAATCACACGTAGAATATGAAGCTTAGGGAACATAAAATATACAGATTTAGACGAAATAAAGAGCACGACAGACCTAGCGATTTCTTGGTCAATTGATTGACCAATCGATCTCACGCCCGTACAGGGCACACTATGCAATTTATCGCGCAATCTGAAATATATATGTATGAAAAATTGCATGGCAATATGTTCCACATGTTCAATAAAAAAATTAAATTGGATGGTCACATACACCTTCCAATCCAATCGATTGCTCAATCAATTGTTCAATAAATTGGTAAGTCTGTGGCGCCCAAAAGGTATAAAATATAGAAATAGTGGACGAGTTTTGAGTAAAAGTAAAAAGTGAAACACCTGCAGATGTTAGTTATCGTTCAAAGGTAGAAAAGGTTGTTCTCTATCGTCCTATATTCAAATTTAATTTAGTAATTTTTAACACCTTCTCTAATAAAATTGTTGGGACCAATAATATAAAGGAACGTAAATTTAAATTATTTTTGTAAATTTTAATTATACAGGGTTACTGGTAAATCGAAGTTTTCCTTGAAAAACGTTAAACTTGGGTAAAAATGCAACAAAATAATTTTATAAATGTTGGACTTATTTAAAGTGGTTATTAAGAAATTTGATTTTTGTGTCTTTTGAAGAAAATTTCGAATTTTGACTTTTAAAGTGACATTACGCAAAAAATACTTCTGGAATTTTTTGAATTCTTGTAGCCAACAATATGACAGATATTTAGTATACATATTTTCACAGTTAAAAATAAAATCTTCGAAACTATTAATTTTAAATTAATAAATAATTAAATTTATTTAAACTGTTTAATCAATGCAGAAACAACACAAAAATGTGTAAAACCATGGTCATTAGAATGCATATTTAAAATTTAATATTTTTTCTTAGAAATTTATTGCGGAATTTGTCAATAAAAATAAGAATAGATGATCATTTCTTAATTATTTATTGATAGTTTAGTTTCATTATCTAGTTGACAATATATAAATGTCAGCTAACGCTTGCTTCATAAGTTACAGCAATCAGTTTCAATAATTTAAAAGTGACAAAAGTCACTTTTTTCGAAAGCCTACCATACAGAGATGTTTTTTTCGTAGTCTTTTTTTTTCTTGAGTAATAGTACAACAAAAAGTTATTGTAATAAACAATTCAAATAAATTATATTATTTATTAATTTAAATTTAATAGTTTCGAGTATTTTTTTTTAATTTTGAATAAATATTAAATATCTGTCATATCTTTGGATAAAACAAAAAAATAAGCTCCAATAAATTCACTGAGAATTTTATTCGTGATGTCACTTTAAAAGTCAAAATCGGCAATTTCCTAAAAAAAAACACACTAAAACCACTGAAAATAGGTCGAACATTTATAGCATTTCCAGGTCAAGTAAATAACTCTTCGAGACAAATAGATAAATTTCTGAATCAACAAAATACATTTCCGGATCAAAAAAATAAATTTCCGAATCAACAAAACACGACTCCGGATCAAATAAATAAATTTCCGGACGAAAAAAAATGATCTTCTAAATGAAAAAAATAAATAACCAAAACAAAAGAATAAATTTCCAAATCAAAAAAATAAATGTCCAAATCAGGAAAATAAATTTACAAATCAAATAAATAAATTTCCAAATCGAATAAATAGATTTACATGCCAGAAAACTAAATCAAATAAATAAATTTCCAAATCAAATAAATAAATTTTCAAAGGTTATTAATATTCTTCTAAAAAGAAAAATTAAATTATATCAAATTTATGACACCCCTAGATATATATTAACGGGCGGTTGGAAGTGGAAATCTATGAGATTTTAAAGGAAAATTCGCTTGTGTAGCGCACAAAAAAAACAGTATACCACAATTTTACTTGTCCCAAGTAGGCGTAATTTTTTTTTTGACGTACGTTAAACAGCGGAGACTGTCGATTAAAGTTGAAATGTGTACGATAGTACGACATGCTGAAACTCTCTATTAGTAAAGGTACACGACATCAGCTGAACACTACAATTCGTATAATTCAACAGAATCCTGTCTGAATCGGATCACCGTTACTAAAAGCTGTGTCAATGTGTATGCTTAGGGTGCAGACTCTCCCGCATTTTCCCCTGATTATTTGCTCGGGTTTATTCCCCTGGAATGCCACCCTCCCTCCTCCTTGGTATTCTTCACCTATTGCGATAGAAATATTTTTTAAAAAACGGAATCGAATTGATCATGACGATAAGAAGCTAAACGTTCTCTTGCAAAAAAAATTAAAAACACTTCTAATTTGGAGCTTTTATTCAAATTCAATCGAGACCTAATAATTTTAACTTTTAAGTACCGACACTGGGTCTTACAGACTCGAAGACTCTGTCAATGTATAGATTCCGTTATGTTCCCGAACCTCCATCCTCCATCATTCTGAGGTCACCTCTATCTTCGATTATAATGTAAAATAAAAATTTTAGAAAGCTCAGCTGCTGTGACTTGAGTTTTGAGGAAGTTATGGTAGATTAGAGATGGCAAATAACGTCTAAGAAAACAATTTATGTATATCGTCCTATTCCAAGCGTGTGTAGTACAATTGACAATTATATACGTCATTTTGAATAAACAAAATCTTATTCAGATTGAAATAATTAATTAATTATTTTTTCAATGCTCAACGAAATTCATATAAAAGCACATTATTTACTATATTAAAGTACTATCTGTTTAAATCGTTTCCTTCATACGAAGCATTGTTTATTTGATTTGTGAAATATGTTTTTTGATGGAGAAAATCATTTTTTTGATTTGTGAATTTATTTTTCTGTTTTGGACAATTTTTTATTTGAATTGTACTTTAATTTTTCTGATTTGGACATTTATTTTTTTGATTTGGAAATTTATTTTTATGATTTGTTTATTAATTTTTTTCATTTAGGAATTCATTTTTTTGTTTCGGACATTTATCTATTTGATGTGCAAACGTGCTTTGTTGATTCGGAAATTTACCTATTT
The DNA here is from genome assembly GCA_949715475.1 of Microchrysa polita. NCBI lineage: Eukaryota > Metazoa > Arthropoda > Insecta > Diptera > Stratiomyidae > Microchrysa > Microchrysa polita. Next base: position 86,428,993 of record OX454420.1, on the reverse strand, counting down.
GTTTCGGACATTTATCTATTTGACTCGGAAAGTTATTTACTTGACCTGAAAATGCTATATACAGTGGATTTCGTTTATAACAACCTCTTTTATAGTGACAATTCGGATGTAACGACGTAAACTTGAATTCCTTTGAATTAGGCATTTTTTTTCATACAAATTACGCCGGCTATGACGACTTTGGATATAGAGTCCGTTTCGGTTATAACGACTGATTTTTTGGAGAAATAACATTAAAATTTCGGTTAAAACACCCATTTTTCGGGAATGTGTATTTTTTTCATAGAATATTAGGTTGCATGAATAAAATAATGCTATATGCTTTTCGTTTGACTAAACAAGCTCTAACTTTTTCAAGATATGTACCTTTAAATCGACGGGCTCAGCCAAGGATTCAACAAAGCATTTTTTATCCACACGGCCTAGCATTTTAAATCACATTCCTTTGATTTGTTGCTTGCGTGTTTTTGCGAGAGTTAAATTTCACGGGTATATAATTTCAATTTAGCACTATTTTGTGATTTCTGTTTCATTGTCGTGCAGTTTCCACATGATTGCCAATTACCAGAACTTGTAAGCCGAATTTTATTTATATACGAACAAGGAATTTAACAATTTTAAACCTCAATTGACTATTTAAGCAATTGTTATTACACTATCTTCTTTCAAATAATATGTTCATAGTGAGGGAAATCATGTAATTTAAGGCTACTTTCATGTTTTCGTATGAAAACAGCCCGAAAACATTTCAATTCCCATACAAATTGACACATTGAAAGAAAATACGCTAATTTGCGTGTTTTCTATGAAACCTTGATTTTTTTCAAATGAAAACGTATAAGCACCCAGGTCTCAAACCTAAATTCCTCTATTCAGCACATTTCGGCTCACTGCAATATTTTAACTTACACCCGACCAAATTGTTCAGTTTCGTGTGTTTGCCAATGTTCTTAATTTCTCCATGATAAGAGAATGAACGGTCAGTTTGAAGTGACGAAATATGTTGTAAATGACTATCGATGACTGCACCAGCACATTTTTAAACTTAGAACGATTTATAGGCAAAATATTATTGTCGGTTGTCATATGAAATTACAAACAGTGCACTGTGAACACTTTTCGGTGATTTCAGAAAACGTACGGCGAAATCAATCTGTTTTCGTCCACTCTGGATAGAATATAAGTGAACTCAGATATATAATAATTTACAACCAAGGAAGAAGAAATCGATAGTGAACTATGATTGGATTTTAGAAACCGTAATTTTCATCACAAACTGCTCGCTTAGTTGGAATGATTTCCGACAATTTTGAATTTTTGTGTTACTCGGTCATTTCAGAACGCAGCGACTTCGTAACCCTTCCCCCTATCCCTTGCTTAGAGTATTGCTAAAGAAAATAAAATAAAAACATAATTAAGTTTAAAAGTTTTGGAGAACTAATTTATTTTTACAGATTTTTGTAGATTATACTAAAACGTTTATATACGCGTTTTTCTTAGCAACAACTCCAAGCAAGTGTGTTATGTTTGGTATGCATGAACTTTCTTACTATCTTTGCATTATTAACACATGGGACCTTTCCAAGTAAGCCACATGTTCGTGGTTCCTCGGCACGAGGAATGTTGAACGGTTGAACGCTGAACGATTACAGATAAAAACAATTTTTGAATTTCGAAATTGGTAAACGAACGCTTCCGCTTTTCTTCTTCTTCTTTTATAGTTAGAAAGAGGCATGTGTCGGGGGCAATAGCCAAAATACTTCAATCTGTGCTGTGGCCCATTTTGTTGGAATGGAGAAGAAAATTTAAGTGTTTTAGACAGTGTAATAATAATGGATTATTTTTAAGTAGATGACTTTTATCGCGCTTGTTAAGCCTTACTGTCTTGCTTCAAGGCTCAATTGGTTCTTCACCGAAGAAAATTCCATCAAAAACGAAACAAAAAATGAAACTAAGCTCTGGTCCTCTAATAGTAAAATTAAGCCAAGTCCTTTGCTCAAAGACCATCTACACATGCTTTTAGATCTCACTCGATGACTAGCGTTCCAATAGTTGTTAACCCTTAAGAAATGATTGACCTTAATACCTCTTCTGGTTTTAAGTTGACGAGTACCCTATTTTTGTTCGAAAGCAGGTTATTTGGATATTATTTCCAGCCAGAGTTTTGTGAAACTCTCGAATAAGCTGAGTATAGGCTTTCGAGCGCTATTGTTGTAACAAAATAGATTTAAATTGAAAAGGTTACCGTAAATTTATTTATCCAAGAGAGCCCTTCAACCGTGACTACTCTTCCAAAAAAGCAAAAGTGTTTCACTTGCTAATTGCATATGTCAGCTTCGGAGATTTCCCAATAAAATGAGTTTGAACTGAATTAGTAAATTCAGAAAACTAACCAAATTTCCGGGAGCGTCGGACTCTTAAAACTTTGCAACTTTTGGATTAAAAAATTCGGATAATACTCGTAGAGCTCCCCTTTTGTTGACACACTTTGTCGACATTGGCTATAGGTCTAGTAAATGGTAGAGTAGTTTGAAATTATTCAAGTAATTATTCAAATCTACTCGAGGACATGGTTGCAGTAGAGTAGAGTTTGATTCTACTGACTAGAAAACACTCTGACCATGTACTCGACTCATGTAAACCGCACTTGAAATTGAAAATGTTAAACATTTTTTTTTTCAGTCATACATTTCTTTTGGGGTTTCGCCTTTTCACAGCTACCTTTTCGTAAATTAGAATGGGCACAGACTCATCTTTCAACAAGGTTGCAGAAACGTCTTTAAAAATAAATTCATTTTTTAAAGAGTTATTAGCTTCAGAACTTAATAAAATCCCTTTTACAACTCTTCGAAACATCATGAATCATGATATATAGTATAATGTACATACTTAGTTTAATTTCTCTGCAAAACTTTAATGTATCAGAAAAAAACTGTTCCAGCTAGATAAACTATCTTTTTCAGAGTCCTTAAAACTTTCATAGAGATTCGGTCTGAAAATCAAAGACGAACTTTAATTGAGTCAACTAAAGTTCGTCTTTGATTTTCAGTCTATGATTCTACGTAGTTGAAACAGCTACGAAGATATGGTCAATTTTTCTATTCGTCATTAGTTGAAACATTTTCTATATTTTCAAATTCAATTAATTCATTTGTAAGGACGGCTATTGATTATCTATAAATTGACCAATGTTAGATAGCTAAATTGTGTTGAAGACAAGTTTTACTACTTCCTGGAAATATGAACGATTATTTGTAGCTAAATTTGATATTTGAATAGTACAATCAACAACTTTTGTGGAAGAATAGACTAAACTTTTCTTCTAATCTTGCGTGGTTAAATGGACGTATTTAATAGTATTTTCAGCTGCGAAGATTAGAGAAATCAAAAATTTCTTTAGTAAAACTATCTAAATTTAAGTTAACTACCTCACTTTAGATAAAAAGTCTAAACCATTTTTCAGTTTACTGTACCTAATTTTGTTGTATTTTGACCCAGTATAACTAGTTTCAAGGAATACGTCGAATTACCAGTAGGGGAGAAAGGGGTAGATGGTGGTTCCAAAAAATGGATTCGGATTCACCAGGGATTGCTATCCATAAAATGGATTTTCGTTCTGTCAAATGAGCCTAAATGGATTGCAATCCATGGATTCTCCATGTGTGTGCGGCCTAAGAGTAGCAAACATTTGGAGAGCTACTTCGCAATACGAGGGTAGACTCCAAATGCGTAATTATACTAGTACACAATTAAACTTGTTCATAAGTAGTTGATTATTCGAGTAAATGCGTTCAACGAGTCTACAAGTATACGGATTAGTCGGAATTACTGATATCCTGAATTTTCACATTAGTCCAACAATTTTTTTCTGGATATGTACTCTCGGAAATTTAAATATCATCTTCACAAATTTTTACTCATTTCTTCATTGATCAATTCATTTGCTCGACACGCTTAAAAGTGCGTGGGCGATCAGACCAACAACACCTATTATACATATTGGGTGTACTCGTTCGTATGTGTATCTCCTCAATCCACACCATATAGATTCAGATACATCAAAACCGACGAAAACTCTGGTAAGTTGACCACAATCTCATGGCGACAAGAAGTCAAAAAATATAGTCATCTGACCATAGACGGCAACCTGATGGTAAACAGACCAACTATGAATACGTTACAAAAATTGTGTAATACATATCCATTTCCCTTTCAACGCCGCGCAGATTATATTATTATTATATTATTGCCACATGCAATCTTACCGAGTATTGGGGAAAAATATGGCGAATTTCGGTGTGAAAATGTTGCATTTTCGCAAATTATACACATAACTAGAAAACACTTGGTTGAGTGCGGTATCAGTACGTGCTAGTCGGTCTACGTTAGAGTTTCGAGGGATTTTCGTTTGGGTAATCATAAAGGACGTGCATTTACAAAAGTGAGTTAAGTGAATAGTGACTTTTTTTTTGCTTGAAGTTTACTTAAGGACATTATAGTTTCTTAATTATTATTTTATAGTGACTTATAATTTTTATTGGTGTTGCTTATATAAAATGAACTATTTGGTGATTTTTTTTTGTTTAACCTAAAGTTATTAAATTTTACGATTAAATCAAATCTAAATTAAAATTACAATTTTAAACAATTAATGTTAAATTGATTTTATTTGTGATTTTTCCCACATAAGTTAAATGATTGTAATTTCATTCTTCCAACCAGATGAAGTTCATAATTCTAATATTCACCCTCACCCTCTGGATGTTAACATCCGCCCAACCACAAAACAATCAACAGAACAGTATTCAAGCTCGGCGCCGACAAGAAGGACTAGAACGCGAAGCCGAACGCAACGGTGAAACGCCAAATTCAAAATTTGCTGGAGCGAAAAATGTCGATGAAGAGGCCCGATTTAATTTGCGTCGTCGCTTCTTCTATAGACGAAGACGACCTAGTAGCTATTATTCGGATCCGTGCTATAGACGACGAAGTGCCCGCAGTCAGGGACAATCGCGTGATAACCAGGGACGTTTTCTGTGGGACTTGAACGTGCAAAATTACTACAATCAAATTCCATCAGTACGACCGTCGTATGATCCATATCCGTATAGTGATGATTGTGCATATTATGATGGACCTGGATTTGGCGGTGGTGGTGGTGGATTGGGACAATTTTTGCAACTGTTTAGTCCTGGCGGACAGCTTAATCCACGTCCGGGACAGACGTATAGACCGCAAAGACCACAAAGACCGCAAGCGCCGATAATAGACGGAGGAGCTGGAGATGTTGATCCCGGAGTTGATCCGCAAAATCCTGATGATATTTTTGATCCGGTTTATGAGGATCTACCCAGTCGACCGCTGTACGATGAATCACCTAGAGTAAGTAGATAATTTTAAGTTTTTGAAGCATATACATACATATATACAAAGGTCACCAGCGCTTTTGCATTGCAAGCAGAATATGTATAATGGAAGGATACTCAAATTCATTTTAATGCTAATGCTAAATATTCGCAACAGAGTCACGATGTAACTTCTACATTATTTGTAGAGGCTTTGAATGAGCAGATACTTACTTATGTTAGTGTCAAGTATTTCAGAAGCAATCGCTTTATTACTTAAAGCCAACCCCAATGCATGGTTGGTGCACAATGGGAAACACCTTTCAAGTGGATGACAATCACATTAACGTAGGTGCAAATGCAAGTAAATCATAATTACTTGCAAGATACAACCACTGTTATCAGTAAGATTACTGAAGTACTCGTACATATATGTATATATAAACTTGTAGTATAGTGATTTTAGCTGAAAAAATGATGAAACCCAAACATCCAAAAAAAGAGCTGACTTTTGATGCCAAATTGTTCTATGGCCTGACCGCACTACGCAGTAAAAAGTTAGACTTTTTTGCGCGTCACATTTGCGGGGGAGGGGGTGGCAAAGGGGCGAAATTATGATTTTTCGCCAATATCTTGTGAATTGTAATATTTACAGCAAAATGTTCTGAGGACGATTTAAACTACACAAAATTTCCTTTCTAATGATATATTATATCATATACCTTCTCTTGGCAGATTATATACTAGACCTAAAAACATTCGGTGTAATTTGGATTTCTTGATAGTTACATTTGGCGCTCTAGCTCCTGAAGTAATTTAATTGGAGCCATGGTAATTGGGATAACTATTCCTAACAATATATAGCTGTCCCACACGGAGACGCAGGCTGCCCCGGCAAAGCATTCTCCTATATCCCCTATTAACATTTAAAAAAAAGACGTGCTTGTAACTTATCGCCGAATCACAGCAGGCGGGAAAAATTTTGGTAAACGTTATGACTAAGTCCCATTAGACCCTCCACCAAATATTACTTTGATCTGATTAAAACAAAGGGTACCGTGTGGGATAGCTATATATTGTTAGGAATAGTTATCCCAATTACCATGGCTCCAATTAAATTACTTCAGGAGCTAGAGCGCCAAATGTAACTATCAAGAAATCGAAATTACACCGAATGTTTTTAGGTCTAGTATATAATCTGCCAAGAGAAGGTATATGATATAATATATCATTAGAAAGGAAATTTTGTGTAGTTTAAATCGTCCTCAGAACATTTTGCTGTAAATATTACAGTTAACAAGATATTAGCGAAAAATCATAATTTCACCCCTTTGCCACCCCCTCCCCCCCAAATGTGACGCGCAAAAAAGTCTAACTTTTTACTGCGTAATGCGGTCAGGCCACAGAACAATTTGGCATCAAAAGTCAGCTCTTTTTTTGGATGTTTGGGTCTAGAGCTAAAGTCACTATACTAGCGTTGAATAGTTAAGTGGAGAAGGCATCTAAAAATCTAGGGCCATTCTCTCAGAATTCTTATAGAATGGTTAGTCTTATCGCATAGAGAAGACACACACAATATTCCGAAAGCTTTTCCATTGTATTGAATTGCATTTTTGTTAATTTTGCATTTGTGTTATCTTTTTTTGTTTACGCTGTTGGATGAAAGTGCGCAATGATTTTTTCAATCTAAGATGATGGCGTAACCAAGCAAAATATGGCGTAGCTATGCAAAATAAACAAAAATTCCATTCAATACAATGGAAAAGCTTTCTGAATATTGTGTGTGTCTTCTCTATGCGATAAGACTAATCAGCCGACAGGTACTGAATAAGAGCTATCAAAAACTCGGCCTATGTGATGGACTTAAGAAGATATGTAGGTACATATTGCACTGTTTACTGCTATAATTTCATGCTTAATTCATAAGATGCTTTCACACTTGATATTGAATTTGATCATAATTAATTCGATATTCAACTTTTCTGCTGCTGCTTTAATTTTTAAATATGTCAACACTCATTACAATTTTCAAGTACTGACTTTTATCAAAGCCAAAGCCGCTCGTCCTGGGATTATTTATTTTCAGTATAATTTTGTTCTCTGAATTTAAAGTTTTATTGAAACTATGGGAAAGGAAATCCAAAATAGACAAACAAACATTTCGATTTAAATCTCGACATAATGTGACTAATTATAATTCTGGAGTGATCTTCTGTGCACGCACGTGAATCTAGTGAATCAGTAAATAACAATGGTTTTACAAATAAACATTAACCTACATAATGTAAGGACTAAACAAAATTGTATATAATGCGATGTTAACCCATCAGTTCAATTCACTTGTATTCTCTTTCAGCCTCCGTCGGTTGGTTCCCTTGTCGGTGGCACGGCCAGTTTGGTTAACAATCTCATTCAAACGTTATCCGGAAATCGTCCAATTAGCAGACGACGTAGTTACTATAATAATAATCGTAATGGGTATCGTAGACGAACGGGCTAGTTAAAATAAAAATAAAAAAATGTTTTTATTGTATACGTTAAGTGTTATTTTTAAAAATAAATGTTTACATTAAATTAAAAGTGTTTCACAAAATTATCACATAAAAATTGGAGAGGTATTTGCTTCGCACATTACTAATATTCATATATGGACATTATCACAACTGCATTTGTACGTATTAAATTAAATATTTAGATAAGCACCTATATAACTAACCCCGAAATGATGTTCTTTTTTAGCCTTCTGCTCCTGCTCCTGTTCAAGAAGATCCAGTCGATAGTAGTACAACTACTACTACGACCGAAAATACACCAACTCAGGCCTATAGACGAAGAATACGATATTATCAAAGACCAAGAGGCTTAATATCGCAAATTGGACAGGGATTTGCTGATCTGTTTAGATTTTAGGGTTTTATATATAAATGTGTGTTACTTTTATAGGTATATATTATGGTTAATAAAATGCTTTTTTATAATTTTATTTGGTCTTATTTCTTAGAAATCAATGCAAAATAAAAATGGCGGTGCTCTAGCTAATTGTTATGAGGTCCTATCCTTTTCAAGGATAAATACAATTTTTCAATTTATAAGCACAAATAATGGTATGAGAATTGAAAAAGCATCGAAAGATAGTCCTGTCTCCTGTACATTCAGACGTATCCATTGTATCCCCCCCCCCCCCCCCCCAAATGCAAAGCTGAATGTTAGCTGTGATTTTTTTTTTGCATCTGATGAATTTTTCTTTGAATTATTTTTTTTTGTCTGTTGAAGTGTTCCGACTTTTTTCATTCCCGTTTTATGTTTTTTTGTCCATTTTCAAGACATATTAGGTCCGTTTCGTTGGGTAAGAATAGGATAGAACAGCACAACTTCCATACAAATTTGACAGTTGCTGTTCTATACAGGGTGTCCCATTCATGGTGGAGGATGGAATGGTAGCAACAATTCGTTTGCTTTAAAGAAGCACTTCACGCTGTAGCAATCATATAGTACCACGAAATTCATTTATCGTGTGACATCTCTTAAACCTTGTGTCAGCACAAAGGTCTGGCCAGACCTTTGGCATTATATTTTGGTAAAAAAAATAATAGAAGATGAAATCGCAGCGATTTCATATTTCATGATATCCTAGAATAATATGTTTAGAAGCATTTTGAAAAAATTTGAAAAAATCGGTTGAAGTTTTGAGTATGTTTTTGATGATTTTCAATTTATAGCGCTGGCCAGACCTATTGGGTATCAAAATAGGTCTGGCCAGACCTATAGTTTTTCCCCCATTTTGGTCTTGAGGTAAAAAGTGAAAATATTATATATCTCTTAAAATTCTCTTATTTTTGATGTAATAATGTTATTAAAATTCCATTTGTACGATAAACGATAAAATTTTCTGAGAGTTTGCTTTAAAAAGCCCTGAAATTCGGAAATTGGATATGCCTAATTTTATCACATCTTATAACATCACCTAATCAACTGAGATTTGATTCAAGGAAATTCAAATGAGTTTTATTTCCTTTGTAATAGTAAGAACGGAGTATTAGCGACTAATAGTATATAGTGACTTTAGCTCTAGACCCAAACATCCAAAAACAGAGCAGACTTTTGATACCAAATTGTTCTATGGCCTGACCGCATTAGGCAGTAAAAAGACTACAAATTATTCAAATTCAATGCTACTAGTTTATTAAGAAATAAGGGAACAAGTCAACCAAAATTAAAGTTTTGCTCGTAGGCAAATTTCGAGTCATTTTGTATGGAAGGTACCCTTTGTTTTAATCCGATCGAAGTAATATTTGGTGGAAGGTCTAATGGGACTTAGCCTTAACGTTTACCAAAACTTTTCCCGCCTGCTGTGATTCGGCGATAAGTTACAGGCATGTCTTTTTTTTTAATGTTAATAGGGGATATAGGGGAATGCTTTGACGGGGCAGCCTGAGTCTCCGTGTGGAACAGCTATATATTGTTAGGAATAGTTATCCCAATTACCATGGCTCCAATTAAATTACTTCAGGAGCTAGAGCGCCAAATGTAACTATCGAAAAATCTAAATTACACCCAATGTTTTTAGGTCTAGTATATAATCTGCTAAGAGAAGGTATATGATATAATATATCATTAGAAAGGAAATTTTGTGTAGTTTAAATCGTCCTCGGAATATTTTGCTGTAAATATTACAGATAACAAAATATTGGCGAAAAGTCATAATTTAACCCCTTTGCCACCCCCTCTCCCCCAAATGTGACGCGCAAAAAAGTCTAACTTTTTACTGCCTAATGCGGTCAGGCCATAGAACAATTTGGCATCAAAAGTCAGCTCTTTTTTTGGATGTTTGGGTTTCATCATTTTTTCAGCTAAAATCACTATACTATAAGGAACGTATTTCTAAAAAGATTTAATTAAGATATTTACGGAAAATTTAGAATAAAACGATTTTTGAGCCTGAAAATTCCCTATTTCTTTCTATCTCTTTCCCCAAATCTGCAGACTAAAATCGGGGTAAAATCTACCAACAAAACACCAAAGATTTCCTCAAAGATATTGGAATCGGAAAATTTGATGAAGCTTACTGTACGGATACGCAACGAAAGAAGAGAAGCAAAAAAAAAGAAGAAAATAAAAGAGAAACATGTTTGTACTAATACATACCACCTCAAAATATGTCTTCTTAAAAACGGTTCCAGTATATCTACAAAAACGATTTTAATGCTTTTATTGTTTATAAATAGCTGCAAAGAATGGGTAGAATGATTCTACCGATAAAAATTTAAGTTTATCTAAAAAATAATTTTTTTTTCTCACTAGGTCCAGACATACCTATTGGGTATAGAATATGCATATTGTAGTAGGTGCCGACAGAAGGGTTAAAGTAATATTTTGATCCGATAAAACATCCTTAAAGTATTTTCCGGAAAGCTTCTATCATCATTATGGAATAAATTTAAAGATGATGGTATAAAACATCGATAAAACTGTCTCTAAACGTTAACCTAAAAAGATACTCCTTTAAATACTCCACTCTTGTGTTTATTGGATGATACACCACACACATGCAATAGTCTATCTAAGTTAACTCACACACATGCATATATTCTTCTATAGCACAGTCGGTGTCATTTTTATAGTGTGACATTCGTATGGTCATCCAATAAATTGTTCACCGTAGTTTTATAGAAGGATGGACTTTGTGATTTTTTAATGTATTGACACTTATGAAGTTTTCTAAAATACACAATTTCTGCATTAGAAATCCTTAAAATCTTGTATGAAACCCACACGTATGCACTCATTGTTATCTGCGAAACTAATTAAGGTGATCTCTGCGCAGAAATTCACTCTATTTTATTGATAAATGTATGATAGGGTGCATTGCAGAAGAGTCGATAAAGAATTGTCAAGCATTTCTATAGTAGCAACAACCATTTGTAGTGTTTCCGTGCAATGCCGACCATATGTGAGGTTAGCTGAGTGGTAGCGTGTAGGACGGGCAATCAACAGACATTGGTTCGATGCTAGCTGCGGAAATTTTGTTTTTCTATTTTTTTTTTTTTGCAAATTCGTTCAATGACAGAAAATGATGATATAAAGCAAATGACGTACGCCTTTATTGAAGCATAGTTTAGTGCTACAATTAGGTTCTATTGGATTAAAAAACCATGCCATTATTGGACTATTATTCAGTCGTTATACTCTGTAAAATGCCCCTATTATTGTTAGAAAAGATTATTTTACGAAGTATTATAGGAACGAAATTGTTACTTGGGTAGTGTGGCTCATTTAGGGAAAATTAATGTATAACGGACGGGACCCCTCTATTTTTAACCGTTACAATGTAATAACATTTTTTGTAAAAATCCCCGACTTGCCGAACGAAATTAAAATTTGCCACACCACCAAAATTTAATCTGAGATATGACTTCACTTTTTGAAACAACATAAAATTTCCAATAAAACGACACCTCGCCCGTTACGAAAGTGCTCGTATCTTCTGAGATACACCCGTTCAAAAAGAAATTTAAAAATCGGGTTTTCATCAATTTTTATCCTTCGATTTATCGTCTATCTTCTCCGAGAGACCTTCGTGTTACATTCCTTTATTCTAACAGTTAAACATTCCGTTCAGCAAAAATGTTATAAATGTTACATTTAAGCGATGAAATGACCAAAATCACAAAATAGAGGATCTTCGCTGACAGGAAGCCTTAGGATCTCATTAAGGGAAAGATTTAAGCTTTGAAAGATATAGGTTAGATATTTTAAATATGTTATCGATCTATGACACTCACACATGAGTTGCCAGTCTCGGATATCAAAAACCTGAAAATGCAGAATATTTTAGTTTTCGAGACTGCGGTCTCAGGACTAGAAATTGTTTTTTTATTTTTTTCACTGATGTTGATTGGTTGATGATTTATGTATAGGGTTTGCCAATAAGGGCGGGTAGATATTAAAATGGAATAAAACAAGCTGTGAGTGAGGTACAAACGATTTTTTTATTTTATTTGAAAGACCCATATAATGCCACTATGTATGGAATATAACATCATTCAAATTTCCGACGCGGAAACGCGCTGCTAAACCGTGTAACTTAACATTGTGATTTGACATGAGTGACTGAAAAGTTAACAACAGATTAGACCACCAAAACAAACAGGACGCTACAGGCCGCAAACATCTGCCAGCACAAATTGGAATTTTCAACGTCATGTTTTTCTTAGGAGTTGAAATTGTCGGTCGCGAAAATATTGCTAGGCAAATTTTAGAGCCAAATTTTAAAAAAGGACAGTGTAGAATGATTTTGTACAGCATTTGACGAAAAATATCTCCTTCATGTATTTGAACTTTACTGGTAATTCTGATTACATTAAGCTGGCCTCCAATTTGTGCTTTTTAGACTGTAGCTCGTCAATATTCAGTGCTATTTTTGTCTCCCGCACTGCATATTCCACTTGTGATGTGAATTAGATTAGATTAGATTTATTGAGGGCTCAGGCAACAGGAGCCACCCTAGGCACTGCGGTGGGCGATTGTACCATTGCCCCTATTGACAACAAATTGAATTGGGGGGATAATGGGGGTCCTTGACCGGAGCGACTCAATGTTTACCTTAAAATGATATTGAATTTATTGTGAATGTAAGAAGTATGTTCTAATTTTGATTTAAAAAAATAGTAATAGCTTCTACTGTAGATACAAAATTGTATCTACAACGCAGTGGCGGCTCCTCAGATGAGGCAACTGAGGCGGCGCCTCACCTTCATTTTCGTCGAGTTATACATTTTAATTTATCACAAAACATAATTAATCTAATATGATAAAAAAACCCTAAATATATCTTTAAACTCGCTTACAAGTTCCTTTACACAATCATAAAGTCCCTAAAATATTTCTTTTACACCAATTGATACATGTGAGGCGATAATTTTTCCGCCGCACAATCCCGAACAACAACTCAACACGTATCAAAACATTCACCCGATTCTCTATGGGAGAATGTACGGGAAAAAAGATGCCAGTGAGGCGAAACAGAAATCGCCTCAGGGTGTGTATCTATCGAAACAGTGCGACGATTTGTTCTCGCTTTGTTGTACGTATGCTGTGCGCATTGAAATGTAGCTCTGCAAAATGAAGTTGAGATAAGAACTTACTGAGCGTAGTTTCGGTTTTCTATTTTATGTATTTTGGTGGAAATAGAAAAAGGAAAATATTAGGTGTGTTTTTTTGGTTATCCCGTGTAGGTTTGGGTAATGAAACTTCATATAAAAAAAATGACAGGTGGGTCAGCTGGCATTTTTTTATATGGAGTTTCGTTACCCAAACCTGCACGGGATAACCAAAAAAACACACCTATTAGATGATGTCGCTTCTTGCATATGATTTGAGAAAGGCTCGATAGTTGTGTGATTTTTGTCGCTGTTCATTATTACATTTTAATATTTTAACGCCCAAACTTTTCAAATTGATTTAAATTGTTCTTTAATTTATGCCGAAACGCCAAATATTTAAAATGGGATATTATGAAGCATGGGACTTCGGTCAGATTTTCTTAGGAGTTGAAATTGTCGGTCGCGAAAATATTGTTAGGCAAATTTTAGAGCCAAATTTTAAGAAAGGGCATTCAAGCATGATTTTTCTACACCATTTAACGAAAAATGGCCCCTGCTGATGATATTCAAGTGGCCTTTAATTTCAGCTTTTTAGCTCGTATATGTTCAGTGCTATTTTTGTCCCTCGGATTGAATATTCGACTTGCGATTTAAAAGAAATAGACCAAGAGATCAATTTGTGTCGTCTGTCACTGTTTTTCTTCAGAGCAAAATCTATAAACCTTTTTTCGATTTCCTCCAACCAAATTTAACAAAATAACTTGAATGACAGGGAAATACGAGGCTCGTTCCTTACAAGGTCTCTAACTAGGAAAAGCAAAGATGTATACTATTTGTCACTAAAATCCCTTTCAGATGGAATAAAGTTAAATTCCGCTACCTTCCCGTAGAGACGGGAAGCGCCTTTCCCTATCCCCTCTGGCTACACCCATGTTGAATAAAGTTGTAATTGTAAAATTATTCTCTATCAATGTAACAACCCCCATCCACTGTGTTTTTTTTTCGCCTCATCTATTTCCATAGGCACGAGCCGCCACTGCTACAACGAATGGTAACTAAAGTTTGTCGTTAGAACCACTTTAGTTTTATATTTTACGACCTTTTGCTGGTCCAATGTTTATATTTTGATTTTCGAGTCAGCAATTTATTGATTTGTATTGTCGAAAGAAAGAAAGGACTGGCTTTTGAAAGATCTCATGGGGAGCAAGCAGTTAGTTGAGGAATGGTCTTATAGAGTGGCAGAGGTGAAATGTTATGTGAAGTTTTGTGTTTGTTCTCCCTTGGTAAAAAGGTGAGTGGATCACTAAGTTTTGGATGTATAGCTTGTAGTTTGGATAAGTTTGATTTTGGCATATTTTTATAATTGGTGGAGTGGGTGAGTGGATCACTAAGTTTTGGATGTATAGCTTGTAGTTTGGATAAGTTTGATTTTGGCATATTTTTATAATTGGTGGAGTGGGTGAGTGGATCACTAAGTTTTGGTTGTATAGCTTGTAGTCTGGATAAGTTAGATTTTGGCATGTTTTTATAATTTAATGCATGACGTGTGTTGGTGGCAAATTGGTGGAGTGTTAAAATAGGTGAAGTTGTTTTTGTGGATTATGCGAAAAGGGTGCAGTGTGCGAGATGCCACTGTAAGAGCTTTTCGTGGAACAGGGTGCGGTCACCGAGATGGGTCCGTAAGAGCTGTTCCGGAACAGGGTGCGATCGCCGAGATGGGATCGTAAGAGCTGTTCCATTTTATTTAATAATTTTAGAGGTATTCATTTATGTCTTTTCTGTGTGTGAAGCTATATAACAAAACTTACAGTTTTATTATATATAGTTTCAGGCTTAAAATGGTCGGCAGTCTTGAGGGATCAACATGTGAGTATTTAAAAAAAAATCATTGCCCTAAATTTTATTTATGGTCTTACATGAATACTTGCTTTTTCGTCCTCAGACCATTTTTCTGAATCTCTTGTCGTTTTTGAAATAATCGTAAAAAAACCGAAAAATTTACCCCCCTTTCCCACTTTTTTTAAGGTTGCGGACCTCCAATCAATCGGTTGGGACTTTTAATGCCATAATCTGGGGACCATCCCCAACAATAGTCCAAAAAAATTTCCGATGTAGGATTTTTGCCGTTCGATGGCCATATTTTGGTCCAATTTTCTTTCACTATAAAGACATGGCCGCCTGAGTTCTTTGTGGTAGTGAATTTTATAAAAAGTAATTTTAATATAGTTAAATTAGGGTCAGTCACACAAATCTGAAATTAAAAAAAAACCAGACCGAGGCTAATTTCGGGCGCGACCGAAACTTGGATACCCTTCGCTCCGCTCGGGCTAAAAGTTTTTTCGGGCGTACTTATGACTTGTGTTCAGTCCTCCCCGCTTCCATGCTTTTCCTTGAAATTTGATATAAGTGCCGGGGCGATGATTTATTGGGGGAAGTGGGGGACGTGGGTTTCTTAGAAGAACCAAGGGGGGGGGGGTTGTATGGCAGCCCTATGAACGCATGGCCTTTCCATCAATTTTTACGTATGTTTGAGGCACCAATTATAAAATTTGGTTAAAATTGGTGGACAAATCAAAAAGTTTTTCTTTGAAGGACCTAATTTGGGGGTTGGGTTTATATGCCAGCCCCATGACCCCACGGTCCGATTTAATTAATTTTTGCATATGTTTTGTAACATCAATAAAAATACATTTCCATGAGGTTTGGTTGAAATTTGGGTCCAAATAAAAAAGTTTTTTTTAGAAGAACCTAATTTTGGGAGTTAAGTTTGTATGGCAGCCCCACAACCCCATAGTCCGATTTTACTTATTTCCACGTTTGTTATGTGGAATCAATAGAAATATAATTTTATGAGGTTTGATTGAAATTGGTATGCAAATAAAAATGTTTTTTCATAGAAAAATTTAATTTGGGGGGCTTGGTTTGTATGGTGGCCCCATGACCACATGGTCCGACCCCATCTATTCATACATATGTTTCGTGTCATCAATAGGAACACATTTTTGTGAAGTTTGGTTGAAATTAGGGTATAAATAAAAAAAAAATTCTTAGAAGAACTTAATTTGGGGAGCTAGGTTTGTATGACAGCCCCATGACCCCATGGTCCGATTTGGTCCATTTTTACATATCTTTTGTGGTATCACTAGAAACACATTTGTGCAAAATTTGATTGAAATCAATGAAAAAATAAAAAAGTTTTTCTTAGAAGAACCTAATTCGGGGGACTAGGTTTGTATGGCAGCCCCACGACCGCATTGTTCGATTTGGTCGTTTTTTATATATGTTATTTTTCAGCAATGAAAACACATTTGTGTGAAATTTTATTGAAATAGGTTCATAAATAAAAAAGTTTTTCTAAGAAGAACCTAATTTTGGGGAGTAGGTTTGTATGGCAGCCCCACGGATGTCGGATTTTAGCGATTCAAACATACAAACTGCCTGCAAGAAAAAGAAGCACGTGTACAAAATTTCAGCTCCATAGCTTTTAAACTCGCCGAGCAAAACGCGTCGCAACAGACGGACAGACTGACATCGTCCAATCGACTCAGCTCGTCACGCTGATCATATATATATTTTATATGGTCGGAGATGCCTCCTTCAATGCGTTACAAACTTCATGACAAAGTTAATATACCCTTTTCGCTTAATAAGCGAAGGGTATAAATAGGAAAAGTCTGATTGCCATTCAAACATTCGATAAATGTTAGCCCATGCAAAAATGTGAAAAACGTCATTACAGTATTTTCAAAGGGAAAAGTTAGAATCGTAGATTTTTTATGAATTCATAAATTCATTTGAACTTTGTATACAGTAAGGTAGCTTCTATCCAACTACTCAATACATTTATTGGGTAGTTGAGTAGAAACTACCTTAAGCCTAGTACTGACCTCAAGAGTGAATTTTTTTTTTATTATAATTATGGAACCGGTTTCGGATTGTAGCTTATGGAATTCCCCACCGTTTGTCACATATTCCACGACAGAAGGTATCCATTTTTATTGATAAAATCCCTGGGCGAAAAATTTCACTCTCGATCTTAATTCAGCCCTTTACTTTATACAAAGTGCAAATGAATTTATGAATTTATAATAAATGTTAATGCTTTCTTATTTCGATTTTTCTTTCTTTAATTTGTAATATTTTGTGTTTTTTTTTTTACATTTACAGCCTCCTACAGTTGGGCAACTTATTGGTGGAGTGTCAAACACTGTAAATGATGTGATTCAGAATATAACATCATTCCGACCTGGTCGTGGTTTAGTTGGCGATATAATTTATGAATATGGACAGCTATTTAGATTTTAAATTCTAAAATATTTTGGTTAAATCATGTGAATAAATTTAAATTCTATAATGGAAATATACGCTTAAATCATACACAGACACAATATCATTACCTACGTATATTGCCATCATTTATATCATACAG
This sequence comes from Microchrysa polita, assembly GCA_949715475.1. Classification (NCBI taxonomy): domain Eukaryota; kingdom Metazoa; phylum Arthropoda; class Insecta; order Diptera; family Stratiomyidae; genus Microchrysa; species Microchrysa polita. Next base: position 86,411,117 of record OX454420.1, on the reverse strand, counting down.
ATTACATTAAATATCATTCCCTGACTCGTAAATTGTGTTTCTTAATTCAAAATAGTACTAACCAATTGTAACTGTATACAGGAAATAGATTAAGTACGCATCCCACTTGTTTAAGATTATTTTATCTATTAAAGTATGCACATTTAAAAAAAATCAAAAAATCTTTTATTGCTATTGAATTGCCGGTTTTTTAATTTTATGGTATTCATTTAATCTTGATACAAAAGATGTTTCAGACACACTGCCACAATCACTATTAAAAATCACTCGGAATACAATATTACCTACTATGTCCAAATCCAAAAATTATGCCAACCCTTAACTAAAAACTCTCTACCAAAATCAAAAAATTAATTAAAAAACATTTGGTTTTTCTTTATTAAAAACTTCATATAACTGAACACATCACTCTACAACTATTTTACAAAACTTCACATCAGTCGATGCACTCATCAAACTCATTTGATCAAACCACGTCGATATCCTCCATAACCAGGATATCCACCATAACCTCCATATCCTCCGTATCCACCATATCCTCCATATCCGCCTCCTGGATAGTATCCCCCCTGATGATATCCACCATGTGGATAATAACCACCATGATGTCCACCTGGACCGTAGTATCCTGGACCATAGCCGGGACCGTATCCTCCTGGTCCGTATCCGCCATGTCCAAAGCCTGGACCATAACCTGGACCATAGCCTGGATTATAGCCCGGTCTATGAAGTCCATATCCACCGTAACCGGGACCGGGACCATAAGGACCAGGTCCGTGATATCCTTGCCCGGAAACCGCCATTGCGGCTATGACTGCAACCAACAATGTTAACTAAAAAAATCAACAAAAATTAAGTTTCGGAAAAATACAATAATGCATAAAAGAATTGTCAAACTTACAAATACTTTCATTTTCAACTATAAACTGTTTACTTCGTCAACGTCTCAAGTGTAGTGCACAATCAAGTGTTCAGAACGCCTATCTTTTATAGACCCATTCCGCAGATTAATGCGGTATGGGGCAACCCCGAATGTCCATATAGCTGATGTGAAAAAGCAAGGCTGCTAGACAGTAGACATCCAAATTCGTTCATTCTTTATCATTTTGAACGAATCTGGAAAATTTGCGTTGGTGGAAAATGTGCGAAAACTATACATATATTATACGTATAAGTCATGAAAATAAACCTTGCTTTAGGTCAAGGCATTATTTGTATTCGTATTGGCGTTCATCCATCAGTGCGCGCGGTTGAGTTAAACTCCGCAGATACTAAAGCAAGAATGCAAAACAAGTCAGAGACTACCAATTTTAGGTATGTACTCTCTTTGCATGAAAACAGAGCTACGCTACAGCTTAAATTTTTATTTATGTTTAATTCAATCAAGAGTTAAACATCCGATGTGGACCCTCCAAATGTAGGACCTCTGACTTCAGAACTCAGTAGACGTTGACGTAGACTCAGATAAGAAATCCATGAGAGTATGGACATGGAGTACGCATGTGTTGCCTCTTAAGAACCACGAAACAGGTAAAACAGAAGTATGAAAAATTAATAATGGTCAACGCGAATTGGTATACTACTCGCTTGCGAAGATGTCACGGGCGAGTGCGTTTGATGCGGGGCGCTTGGACGCATCCAAATTAAAAGAAAATAATTTGCAGATGACCCCGAAGATTTAAATTTGCCAAGTGGATGATGGGAAAATTAGCATAAGTTACATTACATGATATTTTGACTTCTGCTTATGGCTCGCTGATACATATTCGTTTTGTTTTAAGTTTTGGTGGTTTTAAAATTTATTTTATTAAGCAAAATGAATTACAGAAATGTAGGTAGGTACCTTAGAGAAAGCATAGCAACCCATGCCATGCGTTAGTCCAGAGTGGCTATGTGATCACACAACCCATATGTGTTTGACTCCCAATTTATTACACTACACTCCACGAAATAATTCAAACGTCAAAATATTGTCGATGCAATTATTAACCCTTCTGTCGCCGCCTACGAGCTATTATGCCTTAGGTGTAGCTGAATCTTCTGTGGAATCAATCTTATTTTTTGAGGAGGTCTAATTTTGGTTCTAGAAACAGTTTACATTCTATGTCTTACGATGATACGCCGTTTTTTCGTTTCTTTAGACATAGTTTATATTTCGCCGAACGTTTGATCGCATTTGTGGCCGTAAGTTCCATTGAAATATACACATATGGCCAAAAAAATAAGTACACCTCTCATGTAATATTTTATGCCAAATTTGCATACCCTTTTTAAAATTTAATTACTACAAATAGATAGCCATTACAACAATTAGGATACAACAATGCCAACGGAACCTTAAAACTAAATGGCAACTCCCTATTATTTTAGTCTCTCCCGATATTAGCTTTGAAGTGGGTTTTCAGCTTGGTCAAAATAATAAGTACACTATCGGTTTTTTTTAATTTTTGACAACAACTTACTATTTTCCCTAAGGATTTGTTTTTTTATTCATTGGTGTATGCAACAAGCGTTAAATTAAAAACAAACAAAAATTCTTAAGGGGCGAAAAACGCATGGTAGGTACGAAAAAAGGCGTTTTGAGTCCGAAAATTTGAAATAGCGGAAAAATTATTCTCTCATTAACGAAATAAACTAGCTAAACATTGTATTTACTGTGTAATTCATTAAACTAAATAAAAGCAGTCTCAAATGCGTCAAATAGGTCCATGTAAGGGCCTTAAGGATAACTGTCGATCTCATTATAACTATGGCGAGAAAAGTTCCCTTGGCTTGACTGATGATTTTCGCAGTAAATCTTGAAAATAGAGAATCCATTTGAAAAGTTAATCGGAGAATACAAGAAGTAAAGCAGTTTTCGTAAAAAGTTTAGAACTTTCCATGGCGATGTCAAAAAGTGTTGACAATACAAGAAAATTTTGTATGGATAGTTCTTCTTGTTTCAGACCGAACAATGAAAACTCACAGAATATTTTGTTTTATTTATGAGATCGTAATAAATTTGATTGGGAACTACTCTTATCGTAATATTCTTCATTCAGGAAAAGAATAATATGGTATACGGTACATCAACTGGCTATTTCCAATGGAGTCGGAAAAAACTTAGTCTGTGGCTTAATTTTCATAGTTTGGTTTCGTTCAAATGAACCTAATAACCGTTACTATGAGGCAATTTCCATATAGAAATGTTAGTTGATAGTCCCAGAATATTTTACTGATGAGCCCATACACTTTAAATGGGGATTTCAGCAGGATATTAACCCTAACCATACCTCACCAACTGGTCAAGGATCCGCTTCAACCAAATCGAGTAGCTTTTCACTTTGTTACAAGAGTTAAATTGAATCCGGAATGTTTAGGGAGTGTTGAATCAATGAACTAGAAACAAAGTTTTCACAAAACGGACCAATTACGGAATTTCCTGGAAGTAACTGGATATATGGATGTATGGGAACATGCCATAAGAATTATCTCCAAAAAGCCAAAAAAAAAAACACTTTTTTTTCAAAATAATGGACCGTCTACTTTAAAATAATAAAATAAATCAAATTCTTGTCGAATCTGAACATAATATTTTAATTAAAACCAGTTTTAATCAAATTAACTGACATGTACTTATTATTTTGTCCAGCCTATTTTAGTCAGTTCGTACTTTTTCAAGGTAGATGAAAGCTGTTATTTATTAAAATATGCTAATTTACATATTATTTGATTCCTCACCAATTAAGTATTTAAATCTTTCTATATGATTTTATTTACTCAAATAACTACTTGGCTACAGGGTGATAAGGAAAATTCGTATGGGTGTACTTATTTTTTTGGCCATATGTGTATATGATAAGGGCTGGAAAATACTTTTGAACGATATTTTTCATCAAGATATAGAACCAATGGTCTGTCTAGGTCTATGTGCCAACCGAAGGGTTAATTATCACGTTGGCATTTCGAGAGAGTAATAAATATTACGCGGATTTTATATTCTCAATTGTAAACAAAAAATTGACATTTGAATAAAATTTTCACACATATGTACTATGAACTGCAATAGTGTGAAAACGGTGCCATTTTTATTTGCTGATGCCCACTCTGGCATAACGCATGCTTTCTCTAAGGTTGGTACATAATCCAAACGGCATTTTTAATTGAAATATACGAGTATGTTAGAATTGGTAGATGTGTAGATTCTAATGCATTCTTGTATACCAGGAACCTATATAGATACAATATGCAAATTGCAAAATTATGGCAAACTTTTTTACGTTAAATTATTTTTTTTCCTATACGTATTTTTTATTTATGTGTGTATGTACATTATGTGTTGTTATGCATGCAACAATTATGTATGTTTATTAACTTTTTTTAAAACTGACAAAACGCGCCTTCCAATTTGTTGATTTAATGACCGCACTATTATAAATAATATACATATACACATTACTCTACTAACACCTGTTTTTCCATTCTTCAGCTACTGCTAATTCATTTCAGGGGTTTTTCTTAAAAATCTTACATGAAAATATTTTCATTATTATGTATGTATATCATATAAACGTAAACAAAACCGAAGCATTTCCGATGAATGCGCATGTGAAAATTATTATGCAGAAACATGGTGAGTTCGATTTCAGTGTAGATTCGAAAAACTCAAATACGCGGTGGGATACGAGAATCGGACAATTTTCCCAGTTGACAGGCTCTGTGGCTCACTTGACTGAGTCGCACTCTACGTTGCTAGTAATCTAGAGGTCCGGAGATCGAATCTCGGTGTGGTCCAAAATGTCCGTACATGTGGATAGGAAATATTATAATGCCTGCAACATTAGATACACTCCGAAATGATATGCAATGTAACTTTGACTCGAAATTGCCTATATAAACGGCTGAGTTAACGCACCATGGCCCCACATGGGGCTAATATACGATACTGAGAAGGCTGCATCGCGTCATAGCCAAATACTCAATAGTCAAAATGTTTCTGTTAAAACTGTTCCACATTCACGATGGTCTGTAAATAAGTCTTACACATTAATTTTTATTCGATTCATTGTTAATTGTCATTGTCATTCTTATTCTAAAAAAAAAACACACACAAAAGGCAGGGCCGGATTTAGCCTCTATTGCGCCCCTGGGCAGTAACGAATTTGCCGCCCTCCGCCATTAGATAAGTTTGAAGGTAGCAGTTGTCACCTCACAAAGGAAATGTAGGCAAAACGTTAGCGGTCGTAAAAATTGCAACTTTCATATTTTTTTACTAGTAAGCGTATTTTGTTGGAAAAATTTTTATGTTGCTTCCCAGGGGAGGAATCAAAGTATTTCATCACCCTCCCAAAATTGTTATAGGAAGGATTAAAACTCGAATGAGAACATAGAAAACTGTACAATTCTTATTACATTCGGCTTTTCACTTTCTTTAGAAATGCGTTCATGTTTTCTAATTTTTTTTTTATTTGTTGATCGTTTCGGAAATAGTTTGCGAATTACCACCAACAAATAAAATTTCATATATTAGCATCATATTTAACCAGAAAACGTCATATCCAATAAACCCAAAAATAAGAAAGCTTACGGTAAATTCTGAACACACCTTGACCTATTTTGTTTTCGGTGATAAAGATAACGAAAACGAATTGGGAAAGCACTTACTTATGTTATTCAGCAAAAATCATTCAGTGCCTAAAAAGTTCCAGATTTTCCTGATTTCAACTAAAGAGTGGTCCAACGTGAATGTACGAAGTTAATTGTTAATAAAACAAAACGTTTTTTGAGAATTATCAATTTTTTTTATTATGATAAAAGTATCTATGGCAATTACGTGTGAAACAAAATATCTGGTCTATGTTGACCAAAAAACTCACAAAGTGCACGAAAAGCATTTTAATTTCAACGTCCATTTTCGTAAAAGGCTGCAATGACCTTAACGCACTGCTCAATTGTGTAATTCTCCATGGCTGAATTTGCCAAACACTGAAGCAAAGAAATGTCTAATAAAGTTGGGCGAGAAACTTACCGTTAAAGTGCGACACTCAATTAACATCGGGCATTATAGTTGGACCACCCTTTATTTTAAATTATTTTTTAATTTTTGATGGAATATTAGGTTTTTCTCTGAACAAAAAATTTAAAATTCGAAAATTTAAGCATAAAAATTGAAACTTTGTTTAAACCTATTCACCCAATAGAAACTCAAAAATTTGATAGCCAATTCCACATTTCTAATATCGAGACTTGGACCTTTTCCGAAACCAGATCCTTGCTTCCCAGCGAATTTGATGTGGGGACAAATTTAAGAAGTAATTGAACACGCAAAAATGTGTTGTTAGATAAGTTACTTGTTTGGGGGCGTTTCTAACTTTCCAAAGGATCGCTATCACCAAAAATATTATTTTGGTTTTTTTTTCTCCAAGTCTGGGGCAATTTTAGTGGCTTGAAAGCAGGAGCTGGCAGCCAAGTACTCGCGTATTTAAATCATTTAATGTGGCTTAAAAGATGATTTATACTCCTACTCTAATTAAACTAAAGGCCGCCAAACAACATTTTGCGAAGTCCCAATTTTTAAAGGCGGAATCATATTAAAATTTGAGTTGAGGTTGGGATTAGGCACTTTGGATTAAGACGAATATGTACATCTAACTAGAATAAATTAAGAAAGCAAATTATTTTCTACAATAATTGTATTTGGAAAAAATGGATTTTGAAAACTCAAACATAATTATTATGTTTGAGTTTCCAAAATCCATTTTTTCCTTAAATCTTAGACCAATGAAAAAATTTAAGAATTTGCCGCCCTCAAATTCCAGGGTGCCCATATGGAAAATCCGGCCCTGACAAAAGGTAGGCATGTGCGCATCACTTAATAAGAGATATCAACTGAGATCGAGTATAAAATGGAAGTAGAATTTATCTGTTGGAATAAGTACAGTGAAAGCATCTCTAGAATCATTTACAACATTACGGACAGTTATCTTAAAATAATGTTTCAAAAATCATTCTCAATTTTGATCCTCGGTTTGTATTATAAATGTCAATTTTTCTTACTTATAATATTATAAATAATTGGATCTTCTTCTTAGTTCTTTTTGTGCTTCTAAGCTTAACAGGAGGAAACGCCCAGAAACGGGATTGTGATCTTTTCTGTACAGCTGACTATAATCCTGTATGCGCCAATGATAATGGTGTTCCACGGGAATTTTCGAATTCTTGTCAATTGACTATTTATAATTGCCAGAATGGTAAAAGTAAGTATAACGGCGGGCTAGGATATCAAATGATTCGATTATGGGAACTAACTGGAGTGTTTTTTATTTAGATTTAAGAGGAGTGCGTGGACGATGTCGTAAGTGAGTGAATAAATATACCACATCTATGCAGTTTGTTTTTTTTTTTTTTTGTTTTAATAAAAATAGTACTAACCAAGTTACATACTACATATTTTAATTCTACTGGGTCGTAGTTTCCTACTTAATTTCAGGTGATGCATGTCATACAATTCATTTGATTGGTGTTCCTACAGATAGAATATCGTAAATGACATTAGATGCGAGGCCAGCTTTCAGCTCGTCCCGTTGGAAGTAAGAAGCTCGATCAGCTTTTATAGTGGCTAAAGGTACGTTGTCCTCGACGCGGCCGCACGACAGCGACTCACTCATTCCATATAAAAACTCGTTTCTCTCTCATTTTAAAAACGAGTTTTTATATGGAATGAGCGAGTCGCTGTCGTGCAGTCGTGTCGAGGACAACGTACCTTTAGCCACTAATTAAAAAAGTTTTTCTTAGAAGAACCTAATTTGGGGGGTTAGGTTTGTATGGCAGCCCCATGACCCCATGGTCCGATTGGATTCGTTCTTACACATGTTTTGTGTTATCAATAGAAACACATTTGTGTGAAATTTGATTGAAATTGGTACACAAATAAAAATGTTTTCCTTAGAAGAACCTAATTTGGGGGGTTTGGTTTGTATGGCAGCCCCATGACCCCATGGTCTGATTTGATTCATTCTTACACATGTTTTGTGCTATCAATAGAAACACATTTGCGTGAAATTTGATTGAAATTGGTACACAAATAAAAAAGTTTTTCTTAGAAGAACCTATTTTGGGGGGTTGGATTTGTATGGCAGCCCCATGACCCCATGCTCCGATTTTATCCATTCTTATGTTTTGTGTCAACAATAGAAATACATTTGTGTGAAATTTGGTTGAAATTGGTGAACAAATAAAAAAGTTTCTCTTAGAAGAACCTAATTTGGGCAATGGCGCCGGAACAGGGGGGGCAGCGGGGGCAACTGCCCCCTCAATATTTTGGCTAAAGGGGCAATTAGTACTACAATATATGTACACTATCTTAAAAATCTTATTATTCTAGTAGTGGATATTTTTTTTTCCATGATGGAATATCTGGTTCTCAGAAAGTTGCATACGACGACAAGGCTAACGATAGCGAAACTATTGACCGTTGATCAACGAAAACGAGGAAGTTTTTCATTCTCCTTGTCAGAAAACCGTGTTGATGGTAGAGAATCTCACAGTAAGATTGGGCTGCTATACACGATTGTTGTTATGTTGTTGATTTTCGCTTACAGTTAACTCTTTTGAAGAGTATCCCGGGAGCTTCGTCTACATGTTGCGCTGAAATTGCTGATCACTTTCGAAGCATATCGAGCACAGCAAATTGATACGGCTAGTAAAATTACTTCTGACGGTTCCAGCATCAGCAGCATAATCAGAAAGGTCGTTCAGTGCTTTACGACGTTTTTAACATGACTACATTCAACAATGACACAAAAACGTCTGACACATCTAATCCTTCTCCTTAAAGTTCCGAAAGTTTACATTTCTCCGATAACCTGTCCTTGAACATGTTAGAAAAAATATAATTGCGGGTACGACGCACCATTAATCTTTAAAATGCGTTAAGCGGTATCTGTACAATTGATAGTCATTTTTTGTGGTTTTTTATACGATATTGACCGTTTCGCAACGAAATTTTTGTGCTGATCACCCCAAAAAAAAAACAATCTTTCCCCACATTTTGCAATCTACTAAGTTTATCACGTGCTAACTACACTCAGCGCAATATATCTAATGAAGAGCTTATACTGAGGTGAGGAGTGCCTCACTTTCACTGGAGCTTGGTTTGTGGCAAGTACTAGCACCCTCAGTATTGTAAAGAAATTTGCGATTGAATATTCTCTAAATAAGGTTTCAAAACCCAAACTTTCCATTTGAAAACAAAAGAATCGAAATTTGCACATTTTGTAGTTTCGCATTTTTATATTTTCAAATCCGCTTTTTCAATAATTTAGAATTTTTATGATTTTAAACCGAAACTTTCGAAAATTTGTGTTTGAGACCTAATGTAACTGTCACAATTTAAAAATTAAAATTGCCAAAAAGTGCAAATTTTGTTCAAATCGATATTTTTGAAATTTTTGAAAATGTTAATTTAAAATATAAAAGCGCAAAGTTGTCAAAACTTCCGATTAAAGAACATTAAAAATTACAAAAATTTTGAATTTAAAAATGAGATAATTAAGATAATTAAGATTTATCCAAAATTGAAATTGCCTCACTTAATGAGGCACATCCTGCACATATAGTAGAGCCGGTCCTGTCTAGAGGTCCGGTATATGGTAACCGCTTAATTTAATATGAATTTGAGAAAAAAAATCTTGCCCCCCCAATAAAAAATTCGTTCCGGCGCCACTGAATTTGGGGGGTTAACTTTGTATGGCAGCCCCATGACCCCATGATCCGATTTGATCCATTCTTGCATATATTTTGTGTTATCTATAGAAACACATTTGTGTGAAATTTGGTTGAAATTGGTACACAAATAAAAAAGTTTTTCTTAGAAGAACTCAAATTGGGGAGCTAGGTTTGTATAGCAGCCCCATGACCCAGTGATCCAATTTGGGTGAATCAAACATACAAACAGCCTGCAACAATAAGAAGCACGTGTGCAAAATTTCAGCTCCGTAGCTTTTATAGTGGCCGAGAAAAACGCGCTGATACAGACGGACAGACGGACAGGCAGACAGACGGGCATCGCCCAATCGATTCATCTCATGCTGATCATATATGTATACTTTTTATATGGTCGGAGATGCTTCCTTCAATGCGTTACAAACTTCATGACAAAGTTAATATACCCTTTCACTCTATGATCGAAGGGTATAACAACAGTGGTAGGAGGAAAAAGGAAAAACCGAGCTTTTTGTAGGCTTTTGGGACGTCGAAAATTGTGTGTAGCCTAAAATATTTTTTTTTGTACATTTTCAATTACAATTTATCACTTGTTTGCAGAAATGGGAAAACAACATCTCAAAAAAATTTGTTCGCAGTAAAAGAAAAACCAAAATTTTCTAACAACCTAACGACTATCTTAGTGCTGTCCTCCGATCTAAATATATATCTATATATATATATCGATCTAAATTTTATCTCCGGCTAGGATCGCATAAAATCGTAAAATTAAATAGTCTGGTTCGAAACGTCTGCACTAATAAATTTTTCAAATGAACACGTGCACTTATCCGTCATGAATCGTGTCCAAATGTTGTTAACCCTACCAAAAACTTGCGTGCACTTAAGCGTATTGTGCACTTATCCGTGTTGCACTTATCCGTTTTGAAATGTATTGAAAATCGCACTGAATGGATGGTGCATGAAAATTGTGTGCACTTATCCGAGTTTTGCACTTAAGCGTGTTGCACTTAACCGTGTTTTACTGGTCATTTAACTTGTCAAAAAGTACCAACAATACTTTTTATATGGTCGGAGATGCTTCCTTCAATGCGTTACAAACTTCATGAAAAAGTTAATATACCCTTTCACTCTATGAGCGAATGGTGTAAAAAACCATCATCAATTTGGCCCAGGGCGGCCCTGGCTATAGTTTTCAACAATTAAATTTGAAAGTACAAGCGACTTTGTAAAGCTTTCGAACTTTGGCAGCAAATATTACCAAATGTGCTCTACCCATCTTTTTGAAATGTGATCAATGCAAGAGTCACCATTATCAAACTAACAGCAGATTGCAACAATCCCGTCAAGGGCGCCGGTTTTGAGGGGGAACATCGAGCATATCTGTTGCGAATCGAGCTTTTTGTATGATTTCATTTATTTACTTGGTCCTTTTTCCTTGCCGCCTTTATTTTCCTTTTTTGTAAATCGTCGTTTCGTCTATGTTATTTCGGCATCTTCAGGTTTCTTATTCTAAAACAACAATATAATTTTGTCAAGTGTAATTACAATAGTTTTTCAAAAATAAAATTACAATTTATTTTGTATTGGTTCTCCTTTTAATTCCATTACACTTGACAAAATTATATTGTTGTTTTAGAATAAAGAAACCCGAATATGCTAAAATAACATAGGCTAAACGTCGTTGTACAAAAAAGGAAAATAAAGGCTGCAAGGAAAAATGACCAAGTAAATGAACGAAATCAAACAAAAACAACAGTGGTAGGAGGAAAAAGAAAAAACCGAGCTTTTTGTAGGCTTTTGGGGCATCGAAAAATAATTTACTGATTTAAAAATGGTGTTCATACCTTCTTTAAAAAAAGATTTTCTTTTTTTAATTGATGAAATTTATAAGATTTAATAAAACAGAAATTATAGGAAGTTAAGGACTCTTTGAAGTTTTAAAATTTTACCGTTATTTTCAACGCAAATCTCCCACGGTTGTTATGAATTTACATAGTTTTCATTAAACACCTTGAATTATTTTACTTAATATGTAATTTATTTTCAAATGCATTTCCACACTTAATATGTCATCCTCAGCGAGTGCATATTTTTACTTTTTTAGAGTACTTGCCGAGGATGACATATTAAGTGTCGAAATGCATCCTAAATTAAATTGTGATGGGATGATTCAGTTATTATAATATCAGCATATCATTTTTTTTTATATTTACATATATAAACGTGTAATTCATATTTAGATTCGTATTTGGGATTATAATTCATTTAATATTGGCTTAAATGTACATATATAATATATGTAATTAGATAATTTAATTACAAAAATAAAATATATTATCGAATTCTTCTAATCTTAAACTAAGGAGCCATTTTTTTATTGTTAATTTAAACAGACTAGGCGAACTAATATTACGAATTAATTAGTGAATTAAAACTACTCGGGCCTTAAAAGGATAGGTATCTTTGGGTATGTGTTTTATGACAAAAAGGAATAGGAAGTCTTCTGACATTATAACTAGTGGTTCTGTCGTGGATTGGTGCGAATACATGGTGTTTGTAGGTGTAAAGTATTGTCGACTTAATATACAGTTTTTTGAAACTTAACACATTCGCTATATTAAACAGATTTGATGTCAGAAATAGTCTCGGCAGAGAAAATATATTTTTTAAAATGCTTCGATGAGTTCAGGTTTTCAAGATGGATATTAAATGTTCCTCCCCAGACAGCTATACAGTATTGTAGCGATGACTGAATCAAAGCAAAATAAATGTTTCTCAATTGTCTGAGCGTTAGTAGTTTACTAAGTGTATTCCAAATTACGAAGGTCTGTCTAATTTTTTTATTTATATGTTCAGCATGTCCATTCCATCTGAGATGTTTGTCTATTATTAATCCTAAATAGGTAATTTCAGTGACAAATTTTATGTCTTCCTGATTTTGATTAGGTTCAAAATGGCTTGGGATGTTGGAATGCATAAGTTGGATAGACTCAAAAGATGGTTGGGTTGCAGAAGTCAATGAAAATGCAATTGCCTTGGTTTTTTGTATGTTAAGTTTCAGACGATGTTTGTATAACCACTTCTTTATTTTCATCATTGCAGATTGCACTGTGCTTAGAGTTTGATTCCAAGAGGAAGATGAACTTAATAGTACTGTATCGTCAGCGTAAGAAACGATTGTACATTTGTCGTGGGAAAAATTAGATAGGTCGTTTACATAGATGTTGTAAAGAATGGGAGATAATAGGCCTATATTGTTGTTAAATTTCCACTCACTATAGAACTCTTGGATTCTCACTCTTTGTTGCCTATACTCTAGGTAAGAATTTAGTAGTTTCAATGGTTTTCCAGACACTCCTATTTTCCTTAGTTTACTTAATAAAATTTGACAGTCTATGGTGTCAAATGCCTTAGATAAATCCATAAAAACGGCAATAGGCTTATTGTTTCTATCTAATTCCTCATGTAAGTAACTTGTTACCCTAATTACAGCATCTTCTGTACTAAGTCCCTGTCGAAAGCCATACTGTTTGGTGGATATTATATCATTTTCTGTAAGAAATTTAGTTAGTCGTTTCTTGATACATTTTTCAAAGATTTTGGCTAAGCAAGGTAGAATAGAGATCGGGCGATAGTTGGTAATATCGCTCTTTTTTCCATGTTTGAAGACCGGAATTACGATCGCTTTCTTAAAGGCATTGGGAAAAACACCCGTTTTCAAGCACCTATTCAATAATTTAGCTAGATGGAGTTTAATTTCGTTTTGTAGACTTCTCAAGTGAGCAGAGCTTATGCCATCCCAGCCGGAAGAGGAGGTTATCTTTAAATCTTTTATTGATTCAACTATTTCTTGTTCAGTTATTTTTGTAAAGTGTAGGTTTGCTTCAATCATTGTTGAGCTATTATCTGCCTCCAGTTCTAGGTCGGGACAATAATTTGGAAAGGTATTTATTCCTGTGTTTATAAATGCTTTATTGAAATGATTAGCTAGTAATTCATTGGTTTGAATTTCTTTGGGATAGCAACTGTTTAGAATTCCTAGTGGTATATTAGAGTCGCTCATAGGACAATTTCTTAAATTGTTGACTATTTTCCACAATTTCTTGTTGTTTATGTCGTTTTTTAATTCGGTTTCGTAATAATTTTCCTTTGCTTTTCTTTTTAATGTATTAATTTTATTTCTATATTTTTTGTAGTATGCAAAAAGGTTTGTATTGAAAGGCTCCTTATTTAATCGCTGCTTTATTTTATCTCGGGTTCTAATTGACTTAATGATGCCTACTGTTAACCAAGGTTTTAAGGGGCTAAACTTTTTTTCGTATTGGCTTTTAGTGGTACAAAGTTCAATTGCTCTTTTAAGTGTTGCTATAAATTTATCAGCTGATATATTTGGAGTGTCGTTTTCGTTGATCACTTCTTCCCAGTTAATATTCATAATTTTTTTCGTAAACCTTCGTAATTTGTTTTCGTTATGGTTACTAAACTTTTCTTTACATATTTGATATGTTTAAAAATAATTTTTGCTATAGTGCTATAATGATCAGTTATCGTATTCTGTAAAATTATAGGAATAATATTGCTGTTGTTCAAAGGGTTTTCATTCTGTCTTATCCATATATGATCTATGCATGATCCACTACTATTATCTGCTCTTGTTATATTGTTAATAAGGGACGTGAAGCCAAGACTATTTAATAATGTTATGTATTCATTGCTAATGGGAGAATTATCGAGCATATCAATATTTATGTCACCTATTACTATATCGAATTTCGAATTGCTTTTGTGTGGAATATTTACATATAGCTTATTAATGAATTCGTTACTATCCACTGAAGGTGATTTATAGATGGCATAAATATTTACTGTCTCGTTTTTTGAAAGATTCACGCTTATATGAAGTCCAGTAATTTCATATGGTGTTAATTCTATACAGCTGAATTTCAGAGAGTTTTTCATATAAACAATTACACCATCATTTTTATTTCGACAGTTTTTCGTATAATGCATACTGAAGTTCTAATTTTGGTTCTAGAAACAGTTTTCATACTATGTCTTACGATGATACGCCGCTTTTTCGTTTCTTTAGACATAGTTTATATTTCGCCGAACGTTTGATCGCATTTGTGGTCGTCAGTTCCATTGAAATATATATGGTAAGGGCTGGAAAATATTGTTGAACGATATTTTTCATCAAGATATAGGACCAATGGTCTGTCTAGGTCTATGTGCCAACCGAAGAGTTAATTATTACGTTGGCATTTTGAGAGAATAATAAATATTACTCGGATTTTATATTCTCAATTGTAAACAAAAAATTGTCATTTGAATAAAATTTTCACACATACTATGAACTGCAATAGTGTGAAAACGGTGCCATTTTTATTTTCTGATGCCCACTCTGGACTAACGCATGCTTTCTCTAAGGTTTGGGCCTAAAGTTCAAATTTATATAATTATGTACTGTACATATTTATTTCAATGAATAGTTATACTCAAAGTGTTTATAAACAATAGACTATGTATTCATATTATTTATTTTTGATTTCACCGATATATATCATTATTTTCATGTTGCTGCAACATTTGACCTTACAGTAGCAGATTTTAATGGCAACTACAAGTATAATTCGCGCGTTTATTAATTCGGTCAACCGTTGCTTTTTTATTTTTTTGTTTTTCATATGGTGTGAAATTTCCAAATAAGTCATTGCCCCAATGTCGGCCAGCAACTGATCGGTTTCTGTTTTTCTTGACACATCCATTCCCACATTTATGTCCTTCGATTTTAACAATCTAGGTATGATTCCAAAAGAAAAAAAATAATAATAGCGAACAATCTACATTATGTATGTTAAAGACGATGACTCAATTTGCGATTGGGAAAACCTGAATAAGTTTTAATATCAGACACTTCGTATAGGTGACCGAACTATCGATAAAATGAAAATGATGCATATTTCCATTATAATGATGTAGTTTATGCATATCAAATAAGAATGTACATTGAAATGGATAGATAGAAAAAATGGGTGACCTTTACCTTCAAATTGAAAACGTAATGTAAAGCGTGCTATGACATGGGAGAATCCCAGAAGAATAACCGGAACCCTCTACGTGTCAGGTCAGATAGCATAATTCCGGTGCCTCACATGAAACTAACAAATTGGTCTGTCCTTACCCTCAGACACTTGTTACTTGAGTGAGCTGAGTAATCAACAATATTTCGTACAGATAAAGATACTGCATACATTTTTGTCCTACTCCACGTAATCTTGTATGTAGATGCATTTACCACTACATAATCATGTAGGCGATCGTGTTGGATAGGTGCAGCAAGCAGCAGCCAGGGTCATGCAACGCGAGATCATTGTTTACCAACAAGATTTCGGGTGAAGTCTTAAAAATCGATCTGCGACAGCATTTTGTCTCCGAAATACGAAAAGAGTTAATATCGAATGCTATAAAAGATGCCGCAACGTCGGATGTAATGATCACTTGATCGATAGACACCTACTCAATTGCTTATAAACTTAAGATGCGGCTATTTACGGTAAGGAAGTTGCGAAATCGTGTATACGGTTGAGTTCAATGAATTAACCTGCTAATTAATTTCTTGTTTCGTTCATTTTATTTGCAGACAATTTTCCTGACAATTGCAGTTTTTGCTGTTACAAGTAGTGCACAGCGACAACAGCACGGTGCTACGGGGCAAGGTCGAACATTTGGACTACTCGGAAGTGCATTGGGCAGCGGACTTGGTGGAGGACTGGGCGGTCTTGGAGGAGGCCTGGGAGGACTTGGTGGAGGTCTGGGAGGACTTGGTGGAGGTCTGGGAGGACTCGGTGGATTAGGTGGCGGAGGACTGGGTGGTTTGGGAGGAGGAAATACCGGATATGGATTGGGAAATCTGTTTGCCTTAGGACTTTTGAGTGCGCTGGGCGGTCGACCAGGGTTGAATGGATATAGACCCGGTTTTGGTAACTATGGTGGTGGCTATCCCGGCGGTTTTGGAGGTGGCTTTGGGCAAGGCGGTTTTGGAGGATTTGGAGATCCCGGATTTGGTGGAGGTTTCCGTCGTCGCCCGTACGGTGGGTATGCACGAAGTGCTCAGAAGAAGTGATTCCAGTGTCAAAGGGAAAATATTGTGAGTAATGTAGTCTGAATTAATTTAGTGTGTTTGTGTAAAGTGAGGCTTCGTATAGTAGTAAATAAATTTATTATTTAATTCAAAATAATCATTGAAACAAGAAACGTATTTGTTTTTTAATTAACATGTTGGTGTCAATAAAATGAGAAAATATGTTAACGAGTAATTATGGTTTTGACGTTATGACATGACAGTCGGAACCAATATCAGGGGAATAGCAACGCTAATTTGCAGAACTGTATTATTAGCTAGTGCTAGGAAGCTGGAAAAGTAATGAAACTATGTTAGTTGACTGTTTCAAATACCCATAAACAGTGGCGGAACAACTTCACTCGGGGCCCTCCCGCCAACTTCTTGAGTGGGCCCCCTTACACTGAGAAAAAAGGGTGAAATCAATCAAAAACACTCTTGATGGTCGATCTTCACTTTTCAGTCATCAGTCACAGTCATTTTCCATACAAGTTGACATATTTTCAGTTAATTGATTGACTGCCAAATTGTATGGGAAATAACTGTGACTGAAAAGTGTGGATCGATCTTAAACCAACTCTTTTGAAACATGATTTTGACGTTACAGTGTTTCTACAAAAATTTAAAACGTCTTACTTAAAATTAACTTTGCTGAGACCAACTTTTACTATTTGCATTCTTATTTGGAGAATACCGTTCTTGTTGTAACGTTTATTAAATTATTGATTTCACCAATGTTTTTTTTTAATAAAAACGCTCACGCAGCGCAGCATTGACTTCTATAGGTGATGTTTATATCTCAGCATAGTAAATTACCTGCACCTACAATAGAATTCGATCCGCGAACCTATGATTTTAAGACGAGCGCCCTACCTATCCTAATGCCGCACACACACGGTCAATCCTAATCCTTTTTTTCTTATTTTTCGTCCTGCTAAAATCGAAGAAAGTGTATGAATTTGACAGAACGAATAATCCAAAAAATGGATTCGGACGCTTCGTGTGTGGGCGGCCTAAGATTGTAACTTGCTAGACAATTGAAAAAAGCGACACGTTATTAATTTAACTCTATTTCTTGTTTCAGCTTTAAATTGAAGTGTGCTCTCTGCTCTAATTTAAATCCTTCAATTTTAAGAACGATTGTACTTAATCTAAAATTCAATACAGCAATATTAGCAAGACTCCTTTCAAACCAAATGTGGCTTTTGCGCCACAGCCCTATTGACCGTGTATATACCGCAAGCAAGATAAACTAGGCCGTACTTACTAGTTTGAACTAAGTTTAGTACCATTCTCAAACTATTTTGTTCGTGTTTGACAGTTCATGACAAAGTGGATTGGAAATTAGCCCAAAAGTTACAAAAAGAAAAGAAAAAAGTTTTAATATAGTTTATTTGCCGAGGTGCATGAAGAATCATTTTGCCCATATGGTACTTGGCAAGGAAAAGGGTGGGTCGCATTACAAACCGCGTTACAGCAAATAGCGCAGCCATTCAAAGTAAATTGTTTGGTGAAAATTTTAGGATCCGAATTGTCTCATGAACTTTCAGAGATTTTAGGACAATATTACATTTGTTTATCTAAGGAATCTGGACCTGTCGTGCACTGTGGCCGAGATCGTTCAGTCGCCACTCTGTGGTATAGAGATTTATAGAGAAACGAGTTTCCAAACTCGTCATGACCCGCCGCAAGTCTATTCAGAAGATTATAATAAGAAATATTCTTATCATAGAATAATAAACTAACAATCACACTCCGAATTCAGTTGTCTTTGAATCGTTGACGACAATACACGGTAGTCGTCAACGCACCATGTTCCAGTAGGAGTTAGGGTAAATCAAGAAGGGGACCTGGTGAAAGAGGAACTAAATTTAGCATTTATTTTTACTTCGAGAAGTGTATATCTCTTCTTGTCTACAAAAAATATCTATGTCGGAGTGTTGTTTTTCGCAGTCGTGCAGTTTTTGTGGTTCAAGAAATCTTTCATGTGACTTTTGGGCCCCTAAATCTCGTGGGCCCCCCCACCACGCGGGCTCTGCGGGCCCTTATGCGCCGCCCCTGCCCATAAACAAGTGGATTATGTAATAACAAATCCAACCGATTGTCTCCGCGACGATGCAATTCAGAGATAAAACGAGCAAAAGCACGCAGAATTTAAAATACATCAAACACATATTTTTATAAAAAATTATCAAAATTTATTTGTCCTTAAGAATTTGCTAGACATCCTCTAATACATCCTTCAAGTGCTGCAGCCCTCTCATTTGCTTGTGCCAGAGCAACAGAATCGGCGCTTGGCTCCGGCGGAACACAAGTTGGCGGCGATGCTCCAACTTGTGGACCCTTAAATATTGACGCTAATAGATCGGGTAAATTTGTCAGCTGCGGCATACCAACTAACGGGTCCGGGAGAGGTCTCAATTGTGGCAAGCCTAGTAGTGGTTGATCGGGTAATGGCGGGAGTTCTGGCAATTGCGGAAGTGCTAATGTTTGCATTTCGGGAATTTGTATTTGCGGCAATCTCAATAACGGCATTTGAGGCATTTGAAATCTGGGTATGCTGGAAAGCGGTTGAACAATTACAGGCGACGACGGCGGTGCTCCCACCTCTGGAGTTTCACCTGCGACAGCCGGGGCACCAACAACTGGTTCGGGTGATGCTGGAATACAGTTGGGTGAATCATTTGATCGCGCAGCTCCAACTTGTGGTTCGTCGGATGTATCGTCTGACGGGCGACGTAATGCTTTTGATCGAACTTTCTGAACTGGTACGTATGCTACGCCAACCGTGGGTGCTGGATGGTAAAGCGGTTCAGTTGGCTTCATGAAACGTCCTAAAAATCCAGTAGGATCCCATAAGCCTGCATATGGTTTCATAGCTGGCTGTGTGTATACGGTTGAACCAAGAAGCTCCGAGCTGATCCTATGGCTATATTGTGCAGTAGTTGTGATGATGAATGTGGAAAATTATGGCAATCGATGGTTGATGACAATTGGTGATTCGATGTATTCGTGACGATGACAGTGCGGTGATCATGATAATATGAAATGAAAGAGTAAAATATATGATGAATGATTATTTAAAAAGCAAAAAATTAATTTTCTCTATTTATTGATAAATATTAAAAATAAAATGAAAAAACTTTTCTTTTAAATTATATACCATTTAACTTGTAATAGTTCCGTCCATTTGTTTTCTTTTTCTTTCCATTTGTTTTGAGCTTCATTGCTTCACTTTTCCTACTTTTAGTCCGATTCGATTTCTTGCCAAGAGTTTGGGACTCAAAGTTCTCATCACTACTTTCAGTGGATACATTCATATCAAGAAGCTTCTGAATGATACTATCCAAATTTTTTCGCTTTAATTCGCTGATTTGTTCCAAACCTCCAAATTTTCTTCTATCTTCGTTTATTAATTCATTATTTTCGGATTTAGGTCGCTGACTTTTGCGATTAAACTTTGGCTTCTTCCTAGATTGAATCACTTCTTCAGAATTAAATTCGTCACTTTCGGCACGCTGTCTTCTTCGACTGTGGTCCTTGTGCCTTGATTTGGTTTCTTTCAATTTCCGGTTAGAATGTTTCGATTCGATGACTTCTTCGGAATCCTCGTCGCTTTCATCACGGTATGATTTTCGTCCTGAAGTCCGATGATTGTTCCGATTCATCGATTGGATTTTTTTAGTTTTCGTTTTTTTGTGGTCTTCTTCGGAAACTTCGTCACTATCACTGCGATGATTTTCCATATGCTTTGACAAGGTTTTCTTTTTTCCCGATTTAGTTCGTTTGTTCACCAGGGATTCATTCGATTCCTGGCTTGCATCTTCAGTATGAACGGTTTTTTTGTCCTTAACTGTTTTCGTAGAATTTGGCGGATAGCAATCGTCATCAATGTTAGATTTCAGTTTTGCTGAAATCTCATTAATCACCTGATTTTTGCATGACTGACAACAATCCGATAGTCGCGATTCAATCGACTGAAGGATTATTTGAATGGGATGCTTCATCAAATCAGGCGGATTATTCCAGGTCTGTGGCAAAGTCTGTTTGATATCCGAAAAGGAAACAATCGGATGATGGTAGCTTCGACGAAAAACGCTGGGTGATTGTTGCATATTGACTCGCGTTGGTGAATCGTGGGTGGCGCTTTGAGCCAGATATTCATCCATAGGAATGATTTGAGCCTGATTGCCGGGATCTGAATTGTAATGATGGTTTGAAACCGGCTCTGCGGCGTTGATCACCTGAACGGGACTTTGTGATTGCGTGGCTTTTGCTATAGCCTCTTTAATTGACTGTTCAGTTTGTTGAACCAAACTCTTGTAAACGTTGGAACTCTCCCCGCCTGTCATGCCGCCTGCTCCTCCATTAAAATCAATCTCCCTGATGGGAAGATATTGATTTGCGTTGAAATCCACATGGGGATTGTTGCTGGAAAAGCGTTCATGTCGTCGCGATACTTTTTTAACATCAGACGATTCTACAGGATCTAATGCAAATTCGTCCCGTATCGCTTCGTTCAATTCTTGGATATAGTTAATATTTCGCTTACGTCTAGTTGAGTTGTTAACGGTTTTTCTAGGCAAAACTAGATTACTATCTAACCTTCCGTCGGGATGAAGTTCAATAGGAACAGCTGCAACATGTTCATCGTCTTCGATCACTCCCCTACTGCCGTCGGCGCAAATACAACGTGATGAGGCCTCAGCTACCCTCGGGTCATCGTCACTAGCCGCTGCAATCATACTATCTTCGTCGATGGTATCGTCACCAGCTACTCGCAAGGATGTGGACAATGTTCTAGCAATTCGTTTTTGTGGCTTGATGTTCATTTCCTGGAAATCGGCACCTGTTAATGAGGATTTGTATATGAACCGCGACCAATATTGAAAAGGTAAAAAAAGATTGTTTTTAATTTAGAAATTAATTTGTAAAGATAAAAAAAAACATTGATAAGAAGATTTAGATTTTTTTTGTCTAGTTCCTAAGAAAAATCTCCGAAAATGTAAAGTCCCTGAAAATATTGTTCCCAAAACGGTGAAATAAAAAATAAAGACTTCATCTACAAAGCCCCCAAACACAGAAAATGAAAATAAAATTCTCTCCCCTATAATGACGGCTATAATCTGAACTGTCATTCTGACAGACGATAGGCAGAATTTTTTGGGTACACCCTAAATCTTGTGCTGGCTAGTGAAAATGAAATTGCTCGTATCGACTAAAACTCACTGGCTTCGGTGGTATGCAGCGAATTCAAGACCATTTTACTGCCAAATCTAGCGTTAGACGATTCCCAAAATATGAAAGTGTATGTCGCCTGTCGCCTTACAGAATGCCACCTCTGATTTTTTGCCGGGATACAATATTTGAGAATTAATCTACTTTGTTCGTGGTCATTTGAAACCTCTGAGCTTACTAGATTTTTTTTCAATTTCAGAAATATTTTATTTCTAGATCTGTACACTTCTTTTGTCGCTACTCTATTCCCTTTACGTTTATTCAAAGGACGAAATTTACCTAACAAAAAAATTTAAATCAACTTGCCACGTACCTTATGACCAGGTGCTCCGGTTCCTGGAAGCGGACCTTTACCTTCATGATCAGAGGGATTCTGTAGGCCAACATATCCTCCATATCCGCCATACACTGCATGACCGTAACCGTGTCCATGATGACCATACTTTTGTATGCCATACGATTGTCCGTACGACGGGTATGATGGATAGTGAGCGTGGCCATATGACGGTGCACCGTAACCGCCTGCATAACCACCATATACACCAGGAACAACCAGCACAGTATGATGATGATGACCACCCTTTTTGTGGCCCTTCTTGAAGAAGAACGGACTTCCAACTTCGGGCATCTCTTCCATAGCCTGCATTTCGTCCAATTTGCTATTGTCAATTTTTGGCTCTTCTCCGCCATCCTGTGATCGTTGTTTAGCATCCTTGGGAGGATCTTGTTCCCAGCCGAGTTCTTCGGTTGCTAATGACTTTTCTGGTTTTGTTGCATCTTCTTGTAGGGGGGCCGGTTGAACGATTGGTCCTTCGTGGCCGACTAGACGTTGTTCGGGGTGGGTGGGTGAATCGCCTGTTTTTGCGGGAGCCGCGTCATTGTCATCGTCTTTCTCCAGTTTTTGATCGGAGGGTGTTTTCGTTCCTTCAGGATTAGCTTGACGTCCTTCGATTCCAAATTGCTGCTGCTGTTGACCGGGAAAGCCTGGCATTTGTTGGTCTTGTTGTTGTTGACCTGGCATGGGCATGGGTTGTTGTGGCATTTGACGCTGATCGAACGTGGGTTGCTGTTGTTGATCTTGCTGACGCTGTTGGAAACCAGGCATTTGCTGCGTCGGCTGCTGAATTCCCTGGGATGGTTGTTGCATTGGCTGTTGTGGCATCTGGCGTTGATCGAATGCCGGGCGCTGTGGATCTTGTGGGTTTTGAAACATCATCGGCGGCATTTGACGCTGTTGGAAACCTGGCATTTGCTGTGTCGGTTGTTGTGGACGTTGATCAAAAGTCTGCTGACTTGGCATTCCTTGGGATGGTGGTGGTTGCTGTTGTTGCATCTGGCGTTGATCGAATACTTGTTGAGTTGGCATCTGTTGAGTTGGATTTTGTTGAGGAGGCATTTGTCGCTCTTCAAAACCTGGTTGTTGTGGGATAAAACCATGTGTACCTATCGGAGGAATTTGAGGATTTTCTTGCATCGGGAACATTTGCTGATCTGGCATCATTTGTCGTTGTTCCATGCTTTCAGTGGGTTTTGTTGGAAACTGTTGTTCACTCTTTCGGGGATGATCGCTTTGCATCTCGTCCAGAGAGGGATCGTTTTCCTCCTTATTGGGCATCGGTTGTACGGGCAGCTGTCCACCAAACGGCGATTGTTCTGATGCTCGCATTTGCGCTGGATCGGGCATTTGTTGACGATAAAACTGTTGCGGTGCTTGTTCAGGCATTTGACGATAGGCAATAACTCCGCCGCACGGACTGTATGCACTCATTCTGGGTAAACTAGCGATATCCACAACCGGTCCTTGAGCTACTGGCGCTCTTTTCGGTTTTTGTGGCTTGGTTGGCGCGGGATTATCCTTTGCCCATTCTTGAGCCTTAGCAATAATATCCATGTGTGACATATCGCGTTCGGGTTGCTTAGATGTGTCCTTTTGCAAAGCGGTTGGCGGTGCACCCAAATTAGGATCCACCTCATTGAAAGCAGCCAGATTGTCGTCAAAGTTACGCGACGATGGTTCGAAATGCTTGATATCCTCATCCAATTGACTGTGATAATGGTTGACTGGTACACCACTGTATGTAGCTCCAACTTTCGGATCGTCATTGAGTTGATAGATCCAACCGACTCGCATATCCTGTGCATTACCAACGCGGTGATTATTGTCCGGACCACCCCAAAGGCTAGCGCCCCCAATGATAGGCTCGTCTTTCCGGTTCTTTGGAAGATTTTCCGATGGTTTAGTCTCGTCACCAGTTGGTGCTTGGTGAACGGATGAGACAAATTCCATCTAAGAGAAACAGCGTTTTTGAAAAAAAAAAATTTAGAAATATATTTTTTTTTAACTTACAGAATCTGAATAAATATTTTTTTTTTAACTTACAGAATCTGAATCTTCTTCGCTGTTTTTTGCTGAGATCGTATCACACAGGCACACAGTGACAAAAAGCACCACAAATGATTTAACAAACTGAAACAGAAATTTTCACTATAAAAACCATCCCGATTCGCATATCCACCGATCACTCACCCAACTCATTGTCCTTTCCTTTTATGTAACACAAATCACGAAAAGGTTTAGTACTTCTCAGCACTAGTTAAGATCACCGCACAAAAGTAGAACTTAACCACTAGGAACTTCACTATAGAATAATTGAAAACTGAATCCGCTGAAAGCTATGTATCACTTACTTATGGCTTCATTTTAACCGACGCTGCAAATTGTTAATGCACAAAAATTGCGAAAGTAGTACCTACATAATTAGGCCATTTCGAATTATACTGTTGTAATTTTCGTTTCGTGAAGAAAAAAATACATTATAATGAAAACTTTGCGAATGGCACATATGGTCGTTTTCCATACAAGAAAATACACAAACATAAGCAATATGTAAGTGCACCCAGAAGTCCAATAAATTGTTCAGTATTATTACAGAAGTTTCGTGCAAAAACTGAGTTTTTTTCAACGCAAGTGTGACCTGGCCTTGATTGCTCATTTGCTATAAGATTTCGAAACACTCACGTACTGGAATACTTAAGAATTTTCATTCGTGCAGAATTTATTTAACATAATATATGGCATAATTTGGTAGAATGAATGGTTCTTATTCTTGACGTTCTTCAATGACATCCTATCGAATATGGGTACTGTCAGATCGGACATGAATTTGGCGCAAGGAACAGTATACGACGACAAGCAGAAATATTCTAAAAAAAATTTGGTTATATTAAACTTTAGTTAGATAATTGAATTTTATAGAAGTTCATTGAAGTTCGTTTTAAATAGCTATTGTACGTTATGAAACGCAACAAATAAAATTTCAAATAAAGTTTTAATTACTCATCCAATTTCTTTGAATTTGAAATGTGTACGTTTAGAATTTATTTAATGAATCATTTTATTTAAGTAATAATCTACAAAGAAAATTATTAAATCAGTTCTTCTGGTTAGATCAGCATATTGCTATAGAAATGCTCTGCTAAACATGGCTTATGTTATGACTTATGACGTAATTATAAATAAATATGCCCAAAGTGTTTGTACAGGCTATTGTTAAGGTTACAATTATTGGAGTCAGAAACAAAAACTCCAGGAATAACCAAGCTACTCAATTTTTGGTTAGGGCGCTAAAAATGCGAATAGTAGAATATCAAATAGGTATCCAGTGGCGGAGTCACGATCTTGTTCTGGCTAAGGCCATCCATATTACTGAACATTTGTAATGAAGGTGGTGCTTTAAGCTACCACCACAACTGCATCCATGCTTTTTTAATGAAAATAGCGTCGTGAAAACGTTTATTGTCAATCATCACGTTCTTTCTCGTGCTTTCAAGAGAAACCCCAATTTTGATTGGTTTCAAAAATTACGGCCTAGATTTTTGTTGGCCATATTCAATTTCTCCTTATGTTGCTGGTTCGGAAAGACTCCGCCAGGGGCGAACCCAGGAATATATTTCGGGGGGAGATTTGTGTATGCAAATGACTCATGAAATCATACGTTATATTTTCAGATCTTAACCTTAAGATAATCGTTTTTATATATTCTGAATTGAATGTAATTTAATATATTTAAAGTCGCATTTCATCAAAATATTAAATTTGAGTTTTTTTTTTAATACTCCCTTAGCAAATAACTGGTTTTGGTAGCCGATTGAAAATGTTTTGAGAGAGGCCTTGAGCTACCGAATTACATTTCTTGCAAATTAATTTAGTTTTTTTTTACATCCATTTAGGTCCTACAAAGTGGAGACATGTTTTACCCATTTTTCAACGGTCACTATGAAATTTTTTTTAAATTTTTGTGATTTTTGAAACTTGCGAATTATAATATGTCAAAATACTTTTGAAAAATCGGTGTCATAATTAATCCCCCGCCCCTTGGGTTCGCCCCTGGACTCCCATATAGATCTAGTATGTAGTTTTGACTAAGAATTGTTGTCGTTATCACCAGTTCCTGGGTATTGAAACAAATAGCTCATATCGTAATTATAACAGAATTTCTGAATGCCTGGAAGTCTACGAGAAAAATGGAAATTTTACCACATACAAAACCTGGATCGAAATTTGGCTAATGTTCTAATGGTGCTAGCGAAACTTTTCTTCTTAGATGAATGGGGCTGTCATACAAACCCAACACCCCAAATTAGGTTCTTCTAAGAAAAACTTTTTATTTGAGCACCAATTTGAACAAAATTTCACACAAATGGGTTTCTCTTGATGTAACGAAATATGTAACAGGAAAGTGCTCTTCCAATTAGATTCTCATTCCGCATTAAAGGGCTATTCAGCGGAGAAAGAGGTCGGTGGCGGGAAATTCTTGTAGCATTTCCAGGTTTTTTTTTCGAGTGAATTTCGTTCGCTGAATGCAGCCATTGAACGAAATTCACTGGAAAAACACTGGAAATGCTACAAGAATTGCCCGCCACCGACCTCTTTCTCCGCTGAAAAACCCTCATGCGAAATGAGAATCTAATTGGAAGAGAGCTTTTCTGCTACATTTTTCGTTCGATGAATGCAGCCAATGTGTCGTAATCAAAGAAACAAAAAAGTTTAAAACAAACGAGATCGTACTATGTGGCCAAGCTCCCGCATCCCCCAATAAAATTTTCTGAGAAAATATTTTTATTTGCCCACTTATTCCAACCAAACCCCACACAAATATTGTTTTGTCGACGCAACGGAACTTTTGTGAAGACGGTTGGAAAAGAATGGGGGGGGGGGGGGAATGGGGATTAAATACAAGCCGTAGGTATGCCCGAAAACACTTTTAGCCATGTTATTAAATCACGGAATTCTCTCTTGATACCGTAACTCCTAGTGGAGCATGGTGCGTTGATGACTACCGTGTGTAGTCATCAACGTTACAAAGACAACTGAATTCGGAGTGTGATATGGTTGTCAGACATACCACTTCCTAGTCGCATTGTTAGTTTATTATTCTACGATAAGAATATTTCTTATCATCTTCTTCTGAATAATAAACTTGCGACGAGTCGTGCCGAGTTTGGAAACTCGTTTCTCTATGAGTGTCTATTTCATAGAGTGGCGACCGAACGATCACGGCCACAGAGCACGACAAATCACGGAATTACTGAAGCATTATCGTTATTATACGGACTCCACAATTTGTTAAAGAATTAGGCTTAAAATCAATATTATCGATGCGGCTGGATTTTCATTCTGAAGGAAATTTATTTATTTTTTCAAAAACAACTTCAGCATCTATTTGCTTCTTTTGCACAAAGAATGATTATAAAATTCTGGGATGCTCAGATCACAGACCATCCAAAGTGGCAACTATGCCAGTGGCGTAGAATGCTTTTTCTTTTCTATGAATCGGTTAATTATAATAAAAAGGTTAGGGCTCCAAGGCCTTAAAAAAAAACTGTACATTGCTCAAAA
Organism: Microchrysa polita; assembly: GCA_949715475.1. Classification (NCBI taxonomy): domain Eukaryota; kingdom Metazoa; phylum Arthropoda; class Insecta; order Diptera; family Stratiomyidae; genus Microchrysa; species Microchrysa polita. The sequence goes on along the minus strand of OX454420.1, from coordinate 86,383,155 downwards.
GAAAATTTTGTACCCAAAAAAAATCCTACATAAATATTGCGACTATCTCTAAATATTTTCGTAGCTTTCGTACTCAATTTAAAAAATTTAAAGCCGAATATTACATCCAAAATTTGCTAGTGCATTCAAATTAGTGTGGGAAATTTTATAAGGAGTCTTGTACCGACTTAGACAAATGCTACGAAATTTGAATTTTTGATTGTATGATAAATTATTAGAAGCCTTAATTTTTGAAAACCAACAAACAAACATCTGCTTTCCAGCATCATCTTCTCTTCGAATTTTATTTGGAGCTTTTTTTAATTCAAAATGTACCTACGACCCATGGTGCCATGGTGCAACATCAAGGCTAGGCTTAGCTGTCTTCTAGAAATTAGGCTGCAAATTTGTCTGTTCGTATGGAAACATATGCCAATGTCTGATCTCGAAAAATTAAAAATTTGTTTAGCTACAGAAATTTCGGAATAGCTGAGTTTGAATTCTGCAATTCAGCGTCTGAAAACATTCGTTTGAATTAATTCGTTGATTTTGTGATTAAAACTAACGATATATCCAATAGAATTTTGAAATCTTGGTGAATTTTGGGCAATTCGTGGTAAGCTAAAAGGGACAACCTTTTAGCTTCCCTCTCTGATTTATCTATCAGTGATTCCTACTTTGCAATGCATTTTCGCCAGATTACATTTTCATTAGCATGTTTCTTGCTTCAAATTGCGTTTGATCGATAAAATCTCGCAAAATCGCTGATTATTTTTTTTTTAGTTAATTTTCACATAAAAATATTCTGTAGAATATCAAAGACTGTTCTTTCAGTCAGTAGTCAGATACTCGGATTATGCTTGCGGTTCACTACAATCTGAGTGGAATGAATTCTAGAGTCAAAAAAGCCACATATTACAATATTAGCATTGAAAGTCATTTTTTTGCTCGGAGAAGCTTTTGACATTTATTCATTAACCGCTATTGTCACATTAAAAATTTAAGGAAGTGGTAATTGCCCAATGACTTTTATAAAATTTTAAATAACCCCAAAATCAAAGATATGTGCACAATTTCTTAAAAAAAACCTATAAAAGCTATAGCGTAACTACTATCCCTTCCAGTAAATCCAAGTGGCGCAATATGCAAACTTCGCTTATGGCGCACCGGAGGGTTGCGCCGGTCCTGCGTCACACATTTGGACAAAAGAACATCAATTTCCAAATTGTGGAAAATTTTGTTTCGGTATTGGTAGGGGCCACAGTCATCGTTTTGGCCCAGGGCCACTACATTGCTAAGGCCGGCCCTGTCTGCGACACTGGAATATGCTCCAAGGTATAATAATTATTTTTTATGAAGTTGCATCGAAATGGATTACTTCATATTAAATTTTGCTATTTTTTGTTTCCCAATTTTTGGATCTGCTACGAACAACAAAATTCAGTCGCGTACTTTACAGTTAGATGCAATCATAAGAAAATTGAAACAATGCACGCCTTATGGTGCAGTCTAGCTGCAAATCTTAATATTTCTCAAATTTTTTCTTGCACTTTAACGACAACAAAAGGCTCTATCAATTGCAGAATATTTTTTAAAGACTGAAATCCGTGGTAAATTTAGCTAAATACATAATTGCAGCACTAAAAAATAAAATAAACCTATGGAGGCCCTCAAAACGTTTTGAAGGAAAAGCTGATGTTCCAGATAAGGACAGCGTTCGAATTTTAATTCAGTATGAAAGAAATACTTAAGAATCACCTTTCAAAGTCATAGACATTTCCAAAAAACCATTTTCAGACCAGTTTTTTTAAACAAGCGCAAAATGTAAAAAAAATAAGTTTTTCAGTTTCAGACACAATTAAAATATCAAAGAGGGGCTCAAGAGCGAATGAGGATGATTTGCGAAAAGAGAATGCACATTTTTTTCTGTAAATTTCTGAGTCCATGTTAGCTCTGTTTAAAAGTTGCAGGTGCAGCCGTTCAAAGACGCAACCGTAGGACAAAAATATTGCAAAGGACCGAAGTACAAACAAATCGCAAAAGGGGATCAAGTGCGAACAGGATCGACTTTCTTTAAAAAAAAATCTATGGAGGGAGATAAGAGAAGCGATGTAGAGCGTATTGTGATGCACATTCTGTCGTAAATTTCGGAGCCCTAGCTGTCTGCCTTCAGAAGTTACAAGCGTTCAAAGATGCCACCTAAGGACAAGAAAATTGTAAGCGCAAATGATTTTTTTTTGTTTCGTCACAAACTCAAGAATTTCCAAATGAATCCGTTTACCTCATGAGACAATTTCTTATTATCCAGCACCATTTTTGCGGTCTCCGTTATCCTGTGCGATTTAAACTTTGGGATCTGTTTCTGAGAGTTTCTTCTGTTTTCACTGAAAAAAGATAACCCAAAATTTTTATGGAAATCGCAAGCATGACTGGATCCTATAAAATATGTCAGCCAGAACGGTATTAATTTTTTAAGGGATTCAAAGGGATATTAAATCAAAGAATGAGTGTATTCATCAAACGAAATTTACTGAAAGAAAAACACTGGACATTATACTACAAAAACTACCCGCCGAACCCATTCTCCGTTGAATGCTTATGAGAAATGATAATCCAATTGAAATAAAACTTTCAAAATTACGAAAATATATTTCCAAGGTTTTTTTTTCAAGAAGACAATTTTCTTATTGAAAAATGTTAGTACATACGATACTTTGGCGAGCGTTTGGGTTATGGAGATACATACGTGACCCCGTATAACGTATTTTTCATTTTTTTTTTTTATAAAGGAAGCGAAATATTTTTTTTTTCGAGGCTTAATCATAATTATGGATCCTTCGTTGCATATGATGTTCAAAAATAGCATTAAGTCGAAATTGTCAAATATGTATGAGGTATAGTATGTTATATTTAAGTTTTTATGTTTTTTTGAAGAACTTAAGAAAACATTTTAAATAACCCTGCACAATACTTCATATAAACAACTTATTTTTTCTGGTCTAACTTATTCAAAGAGCTATTATAAAAATTAAATTAAATATTCCAATTAATGAAATTATTGAAACTTTTCGGAACTAACATACATATTTCTGCGAATTTCAGCGACCCGTCATTATGCCAGTTCATCAGTATGAACAACGTATTTAATATTTAACCAATTACTCAACGATTACAAAAAAAAGGTTACCTCTCCCGTGCATATTTTGATATCAATTCAATATCACATCTCCTAAAGGGCGCCACATACCCAGCGATTTATTGGTCAATCGATCTGCCGCCCGTACAGCACAGACACTGTGCAATTTATCGGGCAATCTGAAATTGACAGTCTCACGATCCACAAGACACAACACAAAAAAGCAAAAATTATACATTTTTTTGGCGATGTAAGATGGACATCCATTGCTACTTTTGATGGAGAATGACCGCCGCAACCACAGCATTAAGACCACAGGTTTATGTCCAATAATAAATCAGCAGCTCAGAACACATGTTTGTCATGGCATCTTGTAGGTACTTGGTCCACACGTCAAATAAAAAAAAATTAATCCGATGGTCACATACGCCAGGTGTGATTTATCTCGCCAATCGATCGGAGGGTATGTGGCGCTTCTAACAATCAACAAAAACAACGGTTTCGGTCTCGGTACGATAACTAGATCCAGGATAGAATTGCACAAAGGTATAAGCTGAGAAGTTCTCGCCAAAACGACCGCCATGCCAAAGTCACAGGTCGAGCAACGCGATGCGTATATGTAGTGGATTAGAAAATATTGAAGTTAATCTATAATAACCAAAACATATTCATATAGTCTAAGAAAATTGGACCAAAATATGGCCATCGAACGGCAAAAATTCTACACTGAAAAAAGGTGCCCTGAAACAATGAAATTGTTCATTAAAGTAATGAATATTTACACCGATATCCCACCGAAGACGTATTTTATCAGTCCAATGAATCTGATTTGATCAAAACAACGAACAAAAATTTCATTAAAATCATGAACAAATTCATAAAATTAACAACTTGTTCATTGATGTAAGTACTGACTTCACCAATTAAAAAAAAAACTGGCGCAGGCCGGCATCCAGCTTCATAAGTGTTGACGACATTTATTTTACCTCTGCTCTGAATAGTCATCAAAAATTACCAACCTACCTACAGTGGGAATCGATCCCGGGACCCTATGATTTGAAGACATGCGGCCTACCTAACTACACCATACAGACTATACGTTACGAAGGTTTATAATTTACACTTAAGGCGATAAGACATCGTTAATAGTAGTACATTATTACTATGAACGATGTCATGTAATTAATGAACAATAACATCAAATTTTTTTGCCCTGTGGCATGGGTTAAGAATAATGCCTCCGCTTCCTCCGGCGTGTCGTAGAAGGCGACTAATGGGGCAGGGGAGAATAAAACTGTCCTGGGCTTCGTACAAATCACCACAATTGCGCGCGACGTTGTTTGTGCTAAATTGTGTGGATATGAACGAAGCTTAATATAAATTGACCCCTGTGGTGTTGGGGTTAGAATTATGCCACAGCGTTCCCGGCTTGTCGTAGAAGGCGACTTGAGGGATAGGGTGTGTAGGCTTGTAACTTGCATACCTGAAACTAAACTACACTCGAAACATTGAACGAGCCTCGGATACCACGGACTGATTTACCGGCAACGACCTTTGGCTACAAACAACGGACTACGATTGGTTTTTGGAACGTTCGAACGATGTGGGGCGAGTGCAGTAGTACAAGACTCACGGAAGTCGAACGGGAAATGACCGCATATAGAATTTCGATATTAGGACTGAGCGAAACAAGATGGACCGGATCGGGAACGACCTTATCACCTAGTTCCCAAACTGTGCTGCTTTACTCTGGTAGTGAACTTGAAGCCTCACCCAGAATGGCTGGAGTCGGCATCCTTTTGAACAAGGAAGCTCGCCAATCTCTTATAGATTGGAGGCCTATTTCCGACCGAATAATAACTGCCAGATTCAAGTCCAGAGTAAGGAACATTACTATAATTCAGTGCTACGCCCCGACTGAGTCAGCCGACCAGCATGCTAAGGACGCCTTTTACCACCTGCTTGGCGACACCTTTGACAAGGCTCCCAGAGGTGATATAAAAATTATTATGGGGGATCTCAATGCTAAAGTTGGGTCTGACAATGTTGGATTGGAACATCTTATGGGCAATCACGGTCTGGGTGTTAGGAACGACAATGGTGAGTTGTTCGTAGAGTTCTGTAACTCTCGTCAGCTTGTCATTGGCGGCACCTTGTTCAAACACAAACCTTGCCATTTAGCAACCTGGATATCTCCAGATGGCCGAACAGAGAACCAGATTGACCATATAGCCATCTCCAAAACATGGAGGAATTGTCTCATGGACGTCAGGGCTAAGCGTGGTGCTGATGTAGGCAGCGATCACCAACTTGTCATAGCAAACATTCGCTTGCGCACCGCTGCTATTCGTCGCACACAAAACGAGCATGTATTGCCACGATTTAATGTGCAAAAACTTAAAGATCCATCGACAAAACGTGCAGTTTCTAGTGCATTGCACGAGATAGCTAATGCACAAACGCCAGAAACTCCTTCATCAATTGATGATAGATGGAACATTGTGAAGGACGCTTTTATATCGTGTGGCGAAACATTTGTGGGCAGACTTCAGCGAGGTAGGAGACCATTTATCAGCGACGATACATGGTCTCTGATAACTGCACGGAAGAGAATTAGAGAACAATTGAACTCGGCTACTGACACTACAGTCAAGCAACAACTGAGGACCGAGTACAATTCTCTTCAAAAAAGAGTGCAGAGAAGCGTAAGACGTGATAAACGCAACAACATCAACGCGTTAGCGGCGGAGGCAGAAGATGCGGCTTACCGTGGTGACAGTGGGACCCTTTACAAGCTCATTAAGCCATTGACTGGCAAATCTTTTACCCATGAGCATCCTGTAAAAGATAAAGACGGGTCTCTGCTAGTCACAGACGAACAACAACTGCGCCGTTGGAGAGAGCATTTCATGGAGGTACTTAACAACAACTTCAACCCTTCAAGCCCACCTCCACCGGAAGCAGCAAGTCTTCCGCAAATGGCCAGAATTAATACCGGTGTACCATCCAAGCTGGAAATAATTAAGGCCCTTAAATCATTGGAAGCTGGTAAAGCCCCGGGGGCAGACGGTATCCCCATGGAACTTTTGAAAGCGGATACCAACGCTACATCGGATATTCTTCTACCCCTGATCCAAGAGTGTTGGACAACCGAGACTCTCCCTCAAGAATGGAAGAAGGGCGTCATTGTTAAAATCCCTAAGAAAGGAAATCTCAAGGATTGCAATAATTGGCGTGGAATCTGTCTCCTCCCTGCAGTCTCTAAACTGATGGCCAAAATAATCTTGGACCGGATCAAAACCACGATCGACCGCACTCTGAACAATGAACAAGCTGGTTTTCGTGAGGGTTTTTCATGTAGCGATCATATCAACACCCTCCGAATTATAATTGAACAATCCGCTGAATGGAGATCCCCGTTACATCTTATGTTCATTGACTTCGAGAAGGCGTTTGACAGCGTTGACCGGGCTTATATCTGGACAGCCTTGCGTAGGAGAGGCATACCAGAGAAACTTATTTCCATCATAAAGGAGTCCTATAATGGAGCCCAATGTCATGTCTTGCACAAGGGTGAATTGTCCAGTCCTTTTGAGGTGAATAATGGAGTCAGACAAGGCTGTATTTTATCACCAATGCTGTTCCTTATTACCATCAACGACGTAATCTGCGATTCTCTACGCGACCATAAAAGTAAGGGTATCAGGTGGAAATTATTCGATTACCTTCAGCACCTGGACTACGCCGACGACATTTGCCTTCTCTCAAACACACCAGATAATCTGGCTCAAATGACGGATGCTTTGCATCGTGAAAGTCGAAGCGCTGCCTTAAAAATTAATGCCACTAAGACTAAATACATGAGCTTGTCATCAGGAGGGCAAAACACCATTTCTATCTCCGGACAACCGATAGAAAAAGTCGAGGACTTTACTTACCTTGGAAGCGTGGTGACAGCGGATGGTGGGGCTGATGCCGATGTAGAGTCGCGAATAAATAAAGCCCGAGCAGTATTTTTCAGCCTGACTCCTCTCTGGCAAAACCACAACATCTCCAGAAATACCAAACTCCGGATCTTCGAAAGCAATGTAAAATCTGTGCTTTTATATGGGTGTTCCACGTGGAAGGTGACCAGTAACATTACCACCAAACTGCAAACTTTCGTGAATCAGTGCCTACGACGCATCCTACAAATTCGCTGGCCTGAGGTTATATCTAACGACGACCTCCTCAAAATTACTCGCCAAAATAGGATAGGCATCGACATCAAAAGGCGAAAGTGGCAGTGGATAGGTCACACACTTCGAAAAGAGCCAAAAAACATTGCTAAACAGGCTCTAGATTGGAATCCTCAGGGAACCAATGCTAGCCGTCGTGTGGGACGACCCAAAAATACATGGAGAAGATCTGTTGAGGCAGAAGGAAAATCTATAGGCAAATCGTGGGACCAGCTAAAGGCGATGGCTGCTAATAGGCAGAGGTGGAAAAGAGGCGTAGTCAATGCCCTATGCCCCACTAGGGGTTAAAAGGAACCAGAGAGAGAGAGAGAGAACATCAAATTTTGTTTTATTTACTTACTATCGGTGCTAATGTATGGGTTCATAGATAGATTCTACTAGAAGTTCATTGTGTTCATGATCGCTTTACATTAAGTTGAAATTTTGTTTTCGTTATACTAGGTTAAGTAAGGTTAGGTAAAGGGGCCGCCTGACTAGCGCCATGCGCACTTAGACCAATAATTGGTCCATTGTGATACCACCGTAGTTCCTACGTTCCGTTTAAAACCAGCCAGTGCTAACAATGTATTTGTTAAGCAAAGTAGGGCTCACATCTCGAAGATCATCTGTATCGTAAAGATACCTCGAACCCAGTGCACGCCTCCTTCTCTCGGATAAGGCCGGACATTCACAAAGAAAGTGATGCACACTCTCTTCCTCCTCTTCATCATCACAACTTCTGCAGAAGTCGTTGTAAGGAATTCGGAGTCTCCTGGCGTGCTCCCCAATAGGGCAGTGCCCCGTAATAACACCCACTATGTTGCGTATATATTTCCTGTCCAGCGACAGTAATATGGCGGAACGGGATATATCTAGTATAGGCCAGATCATCCTCGTCGTAGCACAAGTATATCCGCAGGCCCATCTCACGTTGGTCCTACGTTCAGAAGCGGCTTCAATTATCGATGCACAGACGGCAATAATTGTTTTAATCTTCTCGTGGTCGCCTTCAACAATACTTGCTACCGCATTCCGAGCCAAATCGTCTGCGCAGCAATTACCAGCAAAGCCATTATGTCCCGGTATCCAGCATAGTGTAATGTTGAAGAAATGACCCATTTCTCTGAGTGCATAGCGGCAATAGTTTTAGATGTTGTAAATGCTGATTCAAGTGATCGAATTGCAGCTTGACTATCAGTGTATATAGTGACATCCTTACCAGTGACAACGTGCCTACCTAGCCATAAATGCGCTTCCGAGATTGCAGTGATTTCTGCTTGGAGGACGCTACAAAAATTAGGGAGGCAAAAAGACAAGCTGATGTCGAGTTCCTCCGAGTAAATTCCAATGCCGACACCAGCGTCCGTCTTGGAACCATCAGTGTAGATGGAAAAGGACCTGATGGACTGGGTCGTTTCGTTGCTCCAGCTTTCCCTAGGCGGGATTAAGGTAGAATAGCTCCTACCAAAAAAGTATTTGGGAACAGTGTAATCAGTAGCCAGTGGCAGGCTGAAATTACGAAGTATCGTTGAGTGACCATAATCCAGCGCTCGCCACAGACCGGTTTCACGAAGGCGTAAGGCCGTGTAAGCTGCTGACCGTTGGGCGTAAATGTCCAATGACAGCAGTCCCAAAATCATGTCTAGTCCGAATGAAGGTGTTGTACGAAGAGCTCCTGTAATCAGACGACAAGCCAACCTTTGCACTTTAACAAGTGAATTATGATAGGCAGTTGTGCTAAGTGCGGTCCACCACACACTAACGCCATAAAGCAGAATAGGCCGCACAATAGCTGTATACATCCAATATACAACTTTTGGTTGAAGGCCCCAGGTTTTCCCGATGGCTTTCCTGCACGAATACAGTGCCACAGTAGCTTTGTTCACCCTTTCCTCGATGTTAGGTTTCCATCTTAATTTCTTGTCCAAGATAAGGCCAAGAAATTTGGCCTTGTCGGAGAGACCAAGTTGAATGCCTCCTAGCTTAGGGAGGTTAAAAGTGGGGATCACACGCCTTCTTGTGAACAGGACTAACTCCATTTTTGCTGGATTAATCCCAACCCCGCTGAGACTTGCCCAGTCTGTTAGGATAGCAAGGGCGTTCTCCAAAAGTCCGCTAAGTGTGTCAGGAAACTTGCCTCTAACGGCGATAGCAATATCATCAGCATAAGCGATGACTTTACATCCGATTCTTTCCAAATTCAAGAGCAATTGATTAATCGCTACCTTCCAAAGTAGAGGAGACAGAATACCTCCCTGTGGAGTGCCCCTGCAAACATATCTACTAGCAGAAGACGAACCCAACCTACTATGAATACGCCTAGAAGTGAGTAGCCTATTAACAAGGGTACAAATTGAACCTTCGACCTGTAGGCTCATGAGAGCATCTGTTATTGCTCTGGGTTTAATATTATTGAAGGCTCCCTCAATGTCAAGGAACGCCACCGTAGTATATTCCTTATTATGAAGAGATGCTTCAATATAACTGGCCAGCGAATGCAGAGGTGTATCAACCGATCTCCCTTTCCAATACGCATGTTTGTGACATGGATAGTAGATTAGCAGGGACGATCGTTCGTATGTGAACATCAATTAGTCGTTCTAATAATTTTAGCATAGTCGATGAAATGCTAATGGCTCGTTAGACCGGTTTTTCGTAAAATAGATGAACACTGTATTATTTTAAGGAAGAGAAGGGTCATTTACTATGAACTAATTCATCATGGTAATGAAAAAAAGTCTATACTCATTAATATAGTTCATTAATATTATGATGATTTTTTAAACATCGCAGCAGTGAATATTCTAATCAAATAAGTAAGGATAGTATGATGTAAACCAACAACAACAAAATCTGATATTCAAAAGATGGTCATGAATATTACATTTGCTATCACTACGCTTCATTTTAGCAAACAGTCTATAAAACAAAACCCACAGCCGCACCACACCACATGTCATATACAACTAAATTCAACCCGAAAGTAAATTACCAGACATAAACTTTGCCTACACCACTGCATTATCTTTTTTCATGAAAATATTTTTTTATATCTGCCGACATTGCCTATCTACAGGCGTTTTCGTTTAACCACTTTGAGTTCAACGACCATCTGTAAAAAAAAATTGGTTTGAAAAGCATATCATCACATCGCAGACAATGTTTTCAATTTCTCAGTCCATTTTCACGACCTTTTTTAGGTCTCTGTAATTTTTGGGGTTAAACATTGAATCTTTGAACCCTTTCGGGTAATTTTTGTACATATTGAAATGAAAATTGCCGCAGTATTGTGCAAAGTGTCTGGGATGCATATAAGTCGTAAGAAAGATAAAATGCTGATGCTGATATGTACAAAACAAAGAAAACGCAATGTATCTTTTGGACGTCATAAAACCTCGAAAATCAACAGGGAATTCATATTTGGTAATATGTTTATTTACGGGATATTACATACATATTCTGAAGTAATATAACCTCATGAAAAATTGAGAGGATATTTCATTTTTTTGATTACGAGTATTATCAGATTTCGTCAAAAGGCTTCCTTCCATGCGATGTAGACATCCCGACATGATTTTGTAAATTCCAATTAAAACGCAGCGCGGCTTTTCCTAAATCATTTTTCTTTATTATTATCCTCGTCTGTCTGCATATCTAGACAAAGAGATAGAGCAATTTCTTTCGAAAGATATATGAGAAGTAGTTTTCTGGGTTAAGGTTAAAGTGGACCTAATTGGAAATTTTCTAATTAATAGGTATACATTCGGACTGTGTGGCCATGTGGATAAATTCTATATAAGAGTACGTGTTGGCCCTTCTGAAATTAGTCGAATGTTTACTTTGTACTTTTGTTTGGAAGACATTAAATTCAATAAAAATTGAATATACCTAAGTCAGTACATTTTTTAAGTACTTTATAGAGTAGAACTAAATGTTCGAACTTTAATGTTTACAATAAGAAATTGTCTGTATTTGTGTACATTGGCGTACGCGTGTTCAGTAACATGTTGCAAAATGTAATGAAATGAAATTGAAAAGAACTTGTCAGAAATCTGTAAATATTTTACGCAGGCTCTAAGATAATATGACCTTGAAATTTTTATTTTTAAAAACTGAACTACTTTCCTAGAGGACTTATTGAGATAAGTGTGGTCAGGTTGTATGAGTATAAGGAAAAAAAATATTTTAAAATTTCAATTAAATAGACAAAGCATTTTATTATTTCATTTGTTGTTTTCACAAAAACAAAACCTACAGACTTTTTATATTAGTCTTTTTATTTATATCCTGATTTTTGCATTAAGCATAGGTAATGTGCATATATTCAGAGAGCTCTTGCAATGAAAATTTTTAAAAAACCTGTCTGATAAATTGTATTAAAAATATTAGAGCAAATCACTTTTTTTATAAATATTCTACAAGCCGCCCAACATTTATAGCAAACAAAAATTACTAAAAAATTCATACATACGTCAATCAAAATCAAAAGCCGATTCTGATTTGATTGATGAGGACTAATAGCCGATACAGACTAAAAACAAATCCTGGATTTGATTAAAATTAATCCAGTCAAAACACTTAATTCAAAATTTATGGTAGAATGTATGTACATATACTTGCATTATTTAGAAATTAGCGAAAATGTATCCTTTTTCAAAAAAGTAAAAATTTGATTTATCCACACTTTTCAGTCATTAGTTGCACTCACATCCATTTTCCATACAAGCTGACAGATTGTCAGTTAATTGATGGACTGGCAAACAGTTAACTTGTATGGAAACTGAGACACCCTCACCCTGTGACTGAAAAGTGTGGATCGACCTTACAACTAAATTATTTTTTTAAATTAGACAAATTAACAAATTAGACAAATTAAATTAAAAACAAAATTAAAAAAATAAATAAATAACAGGCGCGACAATCCAACATTGGACTAAGGCCGCAGGATGTGTTAGTGACATCCTATTTCCAAGATCTTATCTGCTTTTTGTTAAATGAGATCAGCATCACGCTCAGCAGTGTTATTTATCCCCATAAATGGGTACTCGTTTAACATCTGAGTGAGATCATAGTCCGCCACAAGCTCGTGAGTTCGAAAAACACCATGGAACACGGTGAGATTCGAACTCATGACCCTGTGCACTGAAGGTGCGCGCACTAACCGCTAGACCAGCCAGACTACAAAATTAGGAAGTTTGAAAATATGTACATGCGAAAAGATCCTTGTAGAATAAAATGTTTTTTTTTTTTTAATTATTTCCTGGGATGAATCATATCTATATAAATTTAATATACCTACCTAATTGGAAAATTCCAACACATTTCTTAGAATGTTGCCATTTTCTTTATTACAGAAAGTAAACATGTATCTTTTTAAATAGTTTAAGTTACTCAGCCTCTTTTTTCCTGTTTTCATATCTCTTATTTTGCACATGTTTTATATTTAGCGAAAAGAAAAAATTTCGAACTCCTCTAAAAAGTCAAATTTAAATTTAGAAATTGCTATACTCGTGCATACATATGTATGTATTAAAATTTAGCAAACGCAGATACTTATCTTAAGAAGTAATTAGCTAAATGGTTTTGTTGGTGCTCTTAAATATATGCGTAATGTGCGTATGTTAGATATAATGACCAGCGAACTTCAAAATAAATATGTGTAGATGGATAAAACACATTGACAGCTTTATTCTTTCTCCACGAAGTATATTAGCCAATATGCGATGATAAAATAAAATAAACATATGTATCTGTATGTACGTATTTCTAACAGAATATTATTTTAACAACTGTTTTAAAATAAATGAAAATCTGTTGTTGGTGTTCTTGTTTGTTATTACCGTGCTATTATGAGGTGTTGCACTCAGAGAAAAAAAATGGTTGATTTCAACTATAAATCAACTATTTTGATGGTTCGAACCAGGACTACCATTTAAATAGCGAAATTTCACTACTGAAAATGGTTGTTATCAACTACAACATCAATGGTGGACTAGAACTTTGAAAATAGTTCAAATGAACTACTTAAATGTTTAAAGAACTATCCGCATGGTTTAAGTAAAATAGGCAAACAGTTGAATTAAACTAAGCTGACCATACGTACAGCATTTTGCTGTACAGTACAGCATTTTGACATTGGGAAATGTACAGCATTCCCCATGACACACAACGAAACCTAATACACTAAATAAGAAGCTTCTCGGTGAGACTTTTGATCAGTCTTTTCTGCCTTTAAGGTGTATAGTTTGACTTCTGCATCCCGTACGATTGATAATTAGCGAGATAATTGCACTTTTGTGTTTGACAATCGTTCATTTTCGATAACACGGGATCTTTCGCGATCTTTCCGAAATTTTGCACACTTGTAGAGCAACTTGGAGCTTACATTTCTCGGAAGTTTCGGCTGCCCTCATCGTAATTTTGTCTTTCTAATTGAAAAATGTTCATAACTCGACAATTCGTAACTTGTAAAGCACCGAACTGTTGATATTACGTGAAAATTTCAAGGCTCTAGCTGTCAAGGTTCAGAAGTCAGAGCCATCGAAAGATGCGATTCATTATCCATAACTCGAGAACTGATCAATTTCTAAAATTTGGCACACTTGTAGAGCTGCTTGACGTACAATTCCTCCAAGTTTCAGGGTCCTACCTATCAGCACTCGGAAGTTACAGCGCTGCTCAAATCGCACTTTTCTGTTTTCTAATCAAAAATTGTCTATAAGGGTCTGTACTATGTTCACCGAGTGACAAGCTTGCATTTATGTCTCCCATGAAAAATTTGCCGTGGAGACTAGCCTTTTATCCACAAAATTCAAGATAAATATGCACTCGCGGACTGATAGATTGCCGATTACACTTTTTTCCTATGAAATGAAGTGCAACTGCATTGTTTTCGCTGGCGAAATGCCAACAACCGGTGTGGAGACTTTCGTGTGAAGTGAGTACCACCAAGGGAATTCGATTTCACGACCATCAGAAACTTTTCCAGTATTTTAAAATGTTAGTATACATACTCTAACTTGGAAATTCTTGAGTGAAATTTTCAAATTTTGCTGACTTGCATGTAGATCACTGTCCACAGTTAGTGACCATTTCAAGGCTCTAGCTTCCAAAGTTCAATATTACAGCTGTCAAAAGATGCGATTTAATTTATCGCAAAACTTTACTCCATAAAATTCCCCTATCAACCTCTATAGGAAAAAGCTTGATAAAGAAAGGACCCTGCAAGGGTTTTTAGATAAAGATTTGATGATTAGATATGTCCCTTGAGTCCGTTAAAATGGCGTTAAGGGCCTAGGGATTATAGCATCACTTATGTAACCATGGAGGAATGCATATTCTCTTCAAAAAATTTCGCAAGTAGGATACGGCACTCTTCCACCGCTCTGGAGGGTCACCTCAGACTTCTCTCCCTAGCTACATTGAAAATGTGCTTTGAAGGCTATCACCATAGCTGAAGAATTCTCTGCCCAATGAGGTATCAGTTTATCAGTCTATCTAGTAAGTAGGTACTTTGCGGGCATCATGAAAAACCAGATGCAGGATCACTGAAAATCTGAAATTTCTGAAAGCCAGTAGTGACGTCATACAAAATAAACTTCACTTAATGTATCACGAGTCGACTTGTTGTATCTATATTTTTGCAACTTTTAATAATCATTTTGACGTGGGATTCTTGTGGACTTATTTCGCGATGTGCATTTGTCATTCATTACGAATGCTACATCATTCATTCATTTTGCGTAAGTCATGAATACGAGCGATGCATTAAACATATATGTTACACAACTATTCCGTCATCTTTATGAGTAACGATTTTGAAGTCTTTGTCCGTAATAAGGCGTGTATAGATGATACAGGGGGACATCGTCATATGCTGTTTGTATGAAAACGTGACAAATAACAAAGGTATCTGGACTCACGTGTAGTGCATGAGATTCCGGGGGAGTAGGTTTGACATAGCGAAGCAAATATTGTGGGCTGAACTAAAAATTGAAGGTTCGTCTGAAATATCGAACGCATATGTTAATAATCGTTGCCACACCAAAGATGGATGCGGTAAACATAGGTCTCAACGAGTGTTGTGTCTGCAGCATACAATAATATTCTGCAGAGCGAGGAAGCAGGACGTAAACACATTGAGGCAGCCTCTGTGAAGTAATACCGAAAGATGATCCAGCGGATGAGTGAACGATATGGTTGTGAGAAAAATCCTACATAACTGCACACCAGATAAGACGATGTAGTGTTGTTCAAGTTCAAGCCGCTCATGTACCACTGTATTACCAAATTTGCTTAGTGAATCTGTGATCTGTTCTTGTGGTAGTAGCACTATCTCAAAAACCTCTTGAAGAAATCCAAATATGGCTGAGGATTTGCCAGAAAATCAAACTCCACAAGCATGTGTACAGCATTGAGTCTTTGGGATTCTGGTCACCTTAAATTAAACGAGTAAATACTACCTCCATAATTGAAATTTACAATTTACAAAGTTGAAAGTAACCATGAAACAAACCAGCGATGAACATTGAATAAAACCTTTTTTTGTTGAAACAATATTTAATTTATTTAGAATAATTTTATTTATATGCAACATGATATTTGGTAAAGGAAAGACAAATGTTTATTAGACATTAAATTGTTAAAAGTACCTACGTAAGCAATACAATGATCTTAGTCATTAAATAAGGTAAAAACTGATGGGTCGATAATGTACCTGCGGCATACCATTCAATTGTCCCTGCATATAAGTTTTCATGCTACCTAAAGGCACAACAGCTAGATGATTTTCGACCTCCGGCTTTTGCATGCATTGACATATACATGACGACGGTGGTGGTTGTCACAATGCACCCCAGGGATTTTTCTTCGAATAAGAGTCTCCATCTTACATGATACATCCTAAGTTAGCTTACAGCCGCAAAACAATTTCGGAAACCTTCAATTAAACTCCTGTGAATGTCAACATTTTCCACTAAAAGAAAGTTGGAGAAAAAAGCAAATACTAGAATTTGAAACCAATGCATATATTTATATTTTTTGAAAAAAAAAAAAATAGATCAAACTAACAATTATTAAATAGCATTTCTTACCGATAAGTGGATTGCGAAATTGCAATTACTTCCTTCATCTAAAACACAGTTTATAGAAAATCGACGTCAGTGTCTTTAAAGACATTTTCACTAGTTTAAATTAAAACTGAACTAATCACGATTATATCGTTTTGGTTGCTCGCACTTACACTAATACCCCACACTGTCGTCATTAATCCCGAAACCGTTTTAAAACTATATTAGACGAAGCACCGCGAAATTTTGTTAAGAACTCACCAACGCTAACACTTGACTGTAAAAATATGCCAAAACAAAAAGGGTTTATCACTTAAATTGTTGCTATAATTGTGTTGATTTCAACTTTCAAGATTGTTAAATTTAACTTCGAGTAATAGTTAAAATACACGATACAACAATTTTGCATGGTGGACTCTTCTACTAGTCTTCCTCAGGTAAATCAACTATTTTTAACAGTTGATATTAACTATGGTATTCAACTTAAGGAGAATGTTGTTTGTTATAATTTGAGTTGTTGCTTCTTACTATTTTTCCTTGTTTTGGTACGGAAAATATTTGATCGTTGATTCACGATTTTTAATTAAAATATACAGGTGACTATCGAAAATAGTCAAAAATAACTATAATTTTATTCTGAGTGTGGTTGGCATAAGTACTTGAAGAATACTAAATACTGGCGCAATTTTCAGAAGTCTTTCCGGTGGCTATACTATCAGTGAAAATTTATTGGAACACTGAAATATTGGCTGTGATTATCATTTAATCTCGCCTTTTAGTGGTTGAGGTTCAAAAGATACTAAAGTAGTGCAAGGAATTTTTATTTTTAAAGTTTCAAATGCCTGTGGAAGGTTAAGAATTAGGGGTATGTACCATTCACGTTTTTTTGTTGGAAATAACATGCGGAATCATTTCCCGGCGCGTTTTTGTGGTAGTTTTTGGACACTCTGTATTTCAAGACTCTCAAGGATCAATATACCTATACTAAATTAATAACCTGAAGTAGAAAACCTACTTATATCGTTCATTTTTGGCTTTTGAAAAATTTATCACCTAAATTCAGGGGGTTTTCGACCTCCTAGGAGGGGGAGTTTTAGGGAGATAAAATCGTTAGTTGGAATTTAAGGGAGAGCTTGGAACCCCTTAGGGAACATTTAGGGTTTTATTTTCTTCACAAATTACTAAATTCCATCAACATGTTTGCCACCAAAAGTTTAAACCGTCCCGCCTCTAAAAACTGTTTTAACCCAGATGAGACTTATTTATAATTTTTCGGTTTAGTTCATAACTTCGGAACATTAAATTCCCTTTCCCATCAACATTTTTTTTTAGCAAAAGAGTTTTAGAGTTTTAGATTCCTGGGAGCCCACTGATTTAAAAACAACAAAAATTAGTCTTACTCTATTTTTTCTATTTAAAATGCTAATATGACTGGACTATCAAAATATTTTCGTGACGGACAATTTAAACTTCTAAGAAAATCTACCCCTCCACCCCAGCTTCACGTAGTGAAAACATGAGCGTAAAGGTCCATCCAAACTGATCGTAAAATGGAGACACGTGCAACCAAATGGCAGTCATCATTGCATCCAAACTGACCGCCATTTGGGTGGCCGTCCAGTTTTGATATTCAAAGTGACAATTTTGCAACTTTTGTTCGTTCTTGTGTGAAATTGAATAATTCTTGAATGGCCGTGTAATAATTCAAACGCGCAGAGTCCGCTTTTGATAATTACATTTGAACAAATTTTCAAAATGAAATTTTGGTTATGTCATTTTCTGTCTCCATTTAGTAGCTAGTGTAGATGCTAAGTAGCTACCAAACGGCAGTTCGTGATGCCAGTTTTTGGACGCGCGTCCATTTAGAAGCAAATTTAGATGCACCTTAATTTGTAATCAGCACGTTCTTTCTTTTGTCATCAAATTTTGAATCACTCCATTTTGCAGAGAAATGTTTCTAAAATTCTGATGTTGCACAGACCATCGAAACTGGTGAAAAGTCTATCGCACCATGAGAATAAAACTGTCGTAAATGGCAATATTGCCAATATTGAACAATATAAAATACCTTGATAAAAAATAATGGTGGTACATGCGAACGATTTCAACTGAAATTTCCTTGTCCCTGGTTTTGATTTGATTCACTGCACTTAATATTTCATCTGCTCCAAGAACAAGAATACATATCAGCGAAATCTGCAACGAAATGCATTTCGTCAAATTTCATTTTGCTGTTTTTCCTTTCCCAATTTCCGGGTTGGGAGGGGATTTAGCACCCTTAGCCCATCCCGTGGTTGCACCACTGTTGTCACCGATGAACACACTAAACTCGATTCCTCATATGCCAATGTCTCGCATATTAGTGTAATTTTTTACTGCGTATACTGGGCAGTGTATTCGACTATTTTGCATCCTTTATGTTTGGGTTTCAAGCTATCTGTACTATACTAATACCAATAATTAATTTGTTTTTGGGTCAAATTATTAAATTTTAGCTAAAAGGTCCCGTACACCTTTTTTTTTGCTGGAAATCGCATGAGGAATCATTTGCCAGTGTTTTTACGCGGTAATCTTCGGACACCCTGTATATTATGATACTCCATTGTGACAATAAATTTGCTACTCATAGTGTGTGTGGTGCTAAATTAAAAATATATTGCTACTCGAATGAGGATGTTCTGAATCAATCGAATTTTTGAGCCTTTTAAGCAAATACACGATGATTTCTTTTGTAATGCAGTCTCGACTCGATAATCCGGACCACTTTTAATCCGAATATTACGCTAATCCGGACCACTAAGTGTTGCCAAAATGTGTTCTATAGTTCAGATTTCTACAGGAATGTGGAATCTATAATATTTCGCTGATATGTATTCTTGTTCTTGGAGCAGATGAAATATTAAGTGCAGTGAATCAAATCAAAACCAGGGACAAGGCAATTTCAGTTGAAATCGTTCGCATGTACCACCATTATTTTTTATCAAGGTATTTTATATTGTTCAATATTGGCAATATTGCCATTTGTGACAGTTTCATTCTCATGGTGCGATAGACTATTCACCAGTTTCGATGGTCTGTGCAACATCAGAATTTTAGAAACATTTCTCTGCAAAATGGAGTGATTCAAAATTTGATGACAAAAGAAATTAAGGTGCATCTAAATTTGCTTCTAAATGGACGCGCGTCCAAAAACTGGCATCACGAACTGCCGTTTGGTAGCTACTTAGCATCTACACTAGCTACTAAATGGAGACAGAAAATGACATAACCAAAATTTCATTTTGAAAATTTGTTCAAATGTAATTATCAAAAGCGGACTCTGCGCGTTTGAATTATTACACGGCCATTCAAGAATTATTCAATTTCACACAAAAGAACGAACAAAACTTGCAAAATTGTCACTTTGCATTACAAAAGAAATCAGTTTAGGTGTAATTTTGTCTTTCCTCCGAAGCGATTCACGAGTTTTAAATAAAAGTTATTTTTCGTTTAATAACTTTTATTTAAGACTCGTGAATCGTTTTTGAGGAAAGACACACAAAATGCACAAAATGCAACGATACCGGCAACAGAAAAATCAAAACTGAAATCAGTTACGTTTCGTACAGTAGGGTAGGGCGGGGCTAGTTGAGCAATTTTTCACTTGAGCGTTTATAGCTCCTCAACGGTAAGTCTTAGTGGCTTCTTATGCATACTGATAGATTGGCAGTATATCCCTTTGCAAATGTGCCCCACAAAATTATTTCTAAAAAGTCAAATTATGGAGCTGCATCTGTTTAAATGAAGAAAGCCAAATATGCTCAACCTACCCCATAGGTGGGGTAAGTTGAGCTAGGGTATGGGGCAAATTGAGCACATAGAAAGTTTAGCCGAACCATGTGTTAAATGTTAACTAGGCATGAAATTAATTTTCCGTTTCATAATCAACTTTTTATTTATAGACTTTAAATGACAAAACAACAAAACTTAAGGAGGTTTTCACACTTGTACTTAATCTGACCACATTACGTAATCTGAGGTGTGGTGAATTTAAAGAATATATGGAATTTGACAGCTCAAATGAAGTAATTTGCACAGATTACGTAATCTGGCCGTAAGTGTGAACACCTCCTAAATCGATTTTGTTTCAAAATTTAGGGTTGGGGTTAGTTGAGCAACTATAGCTTCAAAATGTAGGGTTGGCGTTAGTTGAGCAACTATAGCTCAACTAACCCCAACCCGAAATTTTGAAACAAAATTGAGGTTATAAAAAAACGGTTAGTATTATACCCAGAAACGATATACATATCAAAAGTACAATAAATTTATGAACTTTTAACACTTATCTGATTAAAGAAGGATAATATTTGACTATTACAGACGAAATATTGAGGTTTACGATTATTTCACTTTTTGGTCACAAAATAAACAATGCGCGCGTGTACTTCAGTTTATCGACGAGTCGCTACTGGCGTTTGTGCGATAAGTTCTACTCCCGCGACTCGTTATTTCCGCTATATGATGATTTTGCGTGCGATGAATAGTTTCGGAGATATTTCGATTGCCCAACTTGCCCCTATGCTCAACTAGCCCCGCCCTACCCTAAGTATGTAATTGAAGAAAAATCTAAAACTAAGGGCTCCATTACACAGTCATATTTCGATTATCATATGTATGTCATATGCTTAAGCCCACTTTCGTTTAGTGCATGTGGGAAAATTTGAACCGAATGAATTGAGGAGGCTTAAGGATAAAGGATATGACATACATATGATAATAGAAATATGACTGTGTAATGGAGCCCTAAGACTGCGAATCTTCATATTCCTCCTTCCTTTTTGCACTCTCTGACTAGGTAAGTAGGTACTATATTCGCCGACCGAAAAACTTCCATTATGCTTCAAACAGATTAGACGCGTTCTGCCGAATAAAGCAGCACAATGTATTTTAAATGGCTGACATGTTTTTCGCTGTTGCTGTTGAACAGCATTATATTCACTAACTTTAAGATAAATGTGCACTCACGGTCTAAATGATTGAGGGCACCTTTTCCCTGTAAAATAAAGTGCAACTGCATGTTTTCTTCACTGGTGAAATGTCAAAAACCGGTGTGCAGACTTTCGTGTGAAGTAAGTACAACCAAGCGAATTAGTTTTCATAAAGGTAAGTACTATGTATGTTCAACGAGCGAAAAACTTGCATTTATGTCTACCTGGGAAAATATGCCGTGGAAACAAAAGTGCCTTTTATTCTCCAAATTTAAGATAAATGTGCACTCGCGGCCTGATTGATTGTTGATGACATCTTTTCACTATGAAATAAAGTGCAACTGCATTGTTTTCGCTTGCGAAATGTCAAAAACCAGTGTGGAGACTTTCGTGTGAAGTGAGTACAACCAAGCGACCATCAAAATTTTGACAGTATTTGCATGGATTTCACGTGAACTGACGATGTTAGTAGTTAGTTAGTTAGTTAGTTAGTTAGTTCAACCTGAAAACAATTTTTTGCGAGTTTGTTAGGTCGCACACATACGGAGAATCCATGGATTCCGAATCCACCGAAATTTAATATAAAAATTAAATAATTTAAAACTTGACTAGCTGTCAGTTTTTTTTTTATATGGATTTGGTTGGATTCGGAATTGTGCTTAAAGGTTTGTGAATTTCAAAATTTCATAACGGTATCATTATTAGCAATTTTTGGGAGATATTTTTTTTAATACGCAGATGCCAAAATATTTGTAACTAAATATGGATTGCAACACGCAAAATGTAACTAGGGTTTCGAAGATCCGTAAGGTTCAAGCTCGAGTGTAAAGACTTCCTCCAGAAGCCTGTTTACAATTTTCAAACTTTTTTTTTGTCACACGAAAGTTTATATCATATTTTGAACCTACTGTGACCCCTGAACAATGCTACATAAATGAAAAAAAAATGACACGTCAGGATTCTTTGTGACAGCTTAACCAAAATTTGAATTATAAGTTCCAAAAGTGACTGTACTAAGATAAATTATTTCATACTGTAGGTAAGCAGTTATGATTCTCTTGGGTATATGGCTTCTTGTAGGCAGCTTTCAAGCTTCCCTTAGCTATCAGTTACCTCTCTTGCACGTAGGGCTCTTTAAACCCCCGTGGAACCATAGGTTACGTAGCCGTATGATGCAGTGGTTAATATTCACATTTTTAGAGCTTTCTACAACAAATTAGGAGCTTTTGCTATATTTTCGATTATGGTGCAGGAAAACCTTCGTATAGTTCAAGTTCATTAAATAAATGTTAGAAATTCTCAGCTCCATAGCTACCTAAATTTTTTTTAACGATATTAACCAAATATTTTCCAAAGTATCCTGTAGGATCATTTAGTTGCTGTTGGTTGTTTTCATCCTTCATTATATCCCGTTATTATCCTTCACATATACCCGTTTAGATAATTTTCATTTAAGGAATAGAACGACCACAAGTTTCGTCCATTAGTACTTGTGAAATTCGCTAAAAGGACGGAGTTTTCATACAAACTGCTTACAATTCTTCTTCAGGGTACACCAGCAGTATCTTTTCAGAATTTTGATATCCTTGCATAATTTATTTCATAGTAATAACGTCACTGAAATTTAAAATAATAACACCAAACCACAAAAGGACGTGACTGGAACGAAGTAATGGTGTTTTTGTAATGAAATGTAAACTAAACAAAAATGATCACAAAGTTCGTGCGACAAAAATTGTGTTCCCCAGTGATTAAACAAAAAAATATACTGTGCCATTTGTTATTTAAAAAAAATATTCTTATCTGTAAACATTACTGATTATTTTCAAATATTTTTTTCGTAACGGACACTGTGCACTGTTTCCGGGTTAACGTTGATTTACCGGACACCCTGTATAAAAGATACCAAAATAACAGTATCCGTTCGTCTTGTACTCGTATCACGAATTTTTCTGATCCTCATTAATTTATTTAAATGTTGCATAGTGGAAATTTCAAACGATATTCGTATGTGTCTTCGCTATTCTAGTCTTCGTAAAATATGTACGTTAAAACTTGTATCATTTCAATTTTGACTGGCTTTCTGCATGTGCTACTAATTTTATTCAATTTCAAGAATGAGCCCTGCTCTATCATAAATAATCACCTTGCCACAAATTTTCTTATCTTCACAAAAGTAATTCGCCGAAATGCGCTCTCGCACCAGTTCAACAATCGCTCGATATTCTTTTATGTCGCGCAATATGTACATAAATGTGTCAGGAACATTTCAAATGACGCGGCGACGCGACACGAGCACGTGAGACTTATTCAATCATTTCTACAGTTGCGGCAACAAGATGCATAGCAAATGCAATTATTCGGGAAATGTTGCTATAGCCGTGACACCAACCAATCACCTAGATGCATTCCAATCAAATGCAACTTGTTGCATGCCTGCATATCAGGGTCATCAACCCACAATGGAGATTCTCAAACTGCATACGTCACTCTTCACAATTTCCCCGCCAGCATCTTACGTAACGACATGGACTCTATACACAAATCGCATGGGATTCTTATCAGAATCAATGACGATTTCAGTGGCGGCGTATTGGATGCAATCATGTTTCCAAAGACCGACAATTTCGGGGGCTGCATCATCGTGTCGTGTCGCGCGTTGCGATAAGAATGTTGCCGACGACTGTTCAATCAGTTTGTTCTCAACGGGCGTTGAGGTCGTACACGTACGCAACAACGCTTGCCTGTGAAAATCTTATTTGAGAGAGTGGTTTCGCATTTTTCTTTCGTGTGTCGCGCTTACGTGCGATAGTCTTTCGTTATAATTACGTACGTGCGAATATATTTTTTTCTTGCGGTAGTACACAACGAACGGATGATATTGTCGTGTTATTTTTTCGCGAAATATCTCACACACATTGCACTTGTGAGATACGACGACGAGACGGTGAAGATTGACGTTGACGAAACGATAGCGAAATTTTCCGTTTTGGAAGCGGGCGATTTAATTTTTGCGGTATCGCGAGGTGGTGGTAGTTTTCTGTTTTTTTTTTTTTTTGCAAAAACGGGGGTTGATTGCCGATTGCACTCTGGCGCTGGGGACGATAGTAGGTGGGGGGAAGTGCAAGAAAAAAAATTTCACATATCGCGAAAATGCGGCCAGTAGTCGTTCGGGCGGATTTAAGACTTGAACCGGCCGTGCGAGAGACGTTGTAGTTAAGAAAATTTATACGGACGTTAAAATCGTGCGCCGGCAATCCGGAATTGTCCTTGATTTTTTTCGGGAACAATTTTTTTTTTTGCGAATTAAAAATTTTTTTATATAAATAGTTTTTAGAAATTTTGCGAAAGATTCGTTGATAATTTCTTTTTTTTTTTTTAATAATTTTTCCAAGATTTTTGAACAAGCGGGGTGAATGGTGGTTTGATCAGCGATGTTGGCACACTGAATTTGAATTTCCTTCCGGCACGGAAATATTGTCTCTGCTACATACTCTGTCGAAAAGGCAATGTAGTTCAAGTTCTTTGATAAAGGATAAAATTAGGGATCAAGTGGTTCGTGTCGTTTGGGCGCATTGAGTTCACATTGTCGCGGTATTATGCAAAAATAGGTCGACTCGTGAAATTGTTTGCATGCTTACGTGACTAGAGTCGCAATTTTTTTTTGTACGAAAATTCAATTGCGTAATTGGGGCACGTGGATGCCGGTGTCGCGGTGCGTTTTCGTTTTCACCGAATATCGGTTGTTCAACTCTATTCCAAGTACATTTTCGGGTTCGTCGTTTTGCATGGCAATGAAATAAAAACAAAACAATGCAAAGGAGATTAGCTTTTGAGTAAAAAAAATTGAACGAATATGCACACTCGGTTTTGTGGTTATTTTTGAAAATGAACGAGTGTTTTTTTCGGAAAATTAATTTAATGGTTTGGCAATTTTAGAGTTTTCTGAAATATAATCTTATAAGAAACTTGTTAGGAGATAAGAAAAAACAAGTCCTGAACGATCCCCAGCTTTCATCCAGACACAGTCCGAGATTTTTGTTTAAATGATGTTCCGCAAGGTGCACACATGGCTCCATTTCTTTTTGCAATTCGCAAACCGGCACATTTACTGCATCTGGAATTCGTGATGTCCAAAAGACGATTGTGCAGTGATTGTGGCTGATTGCACCACCACTTGCTGCTATCGTCTGCTATGCTAAGTAGGGATGCGGGCGGTTCTTATGTTTCTCCGACTTGTACATATTCACAATACACCTTTTCCGAATCGGTTTTTCCCTTCAAAGATTGTGTCGCAATTTTCTGCAGAAAAACGGTGCAATTGCAAATTGCCGGTCGGATGCAACCGCGACACATAGTCAGCCTCTATGACCGCCCCAAACGTTTCTAAGCAGCATCCAACATATCGCAGCATGCATCCGTGTTGCAACGTCTCGTCTCGTCGTTGTTCGTTGTCAAGTATATTGGGCCGCGATCTCAAATGCATTTTTAGGTCCAAACCGTACGACTCTATACTCTTCGTCGATGTGTCGATGAATTTACAATTCATCCAAGCGCCCTCGTCGGCGAATGCATTTGTGGACTTGCGTTTCACTTCTATAATATTCTAACAGTGCGTACGCGTATGCGAGTTGTGGCGATCGGAAAAAAAAGGTTTATTTCAGTGCGTGCGTGAGTGCGTACGGAAGCGGACGATGACACGAATAAACGACACAAACGGAAATCATTACTATTATTATTTCTGACAAAATGAGTGAACGAAATTTATGGCAAATAGGCGAAATTTGTGTGCGCGCCCCCACTAAGAGATAAATTATATACAACCACCACAATTCACCCCCTTATGCAAAAATAAAAAATTGGAAACAAAAAAAAAAAAAATATACTCGAGATACCAAGATAAGCGAAAAAAAATAATTTAAACGAATGGTCGGTTTTTTTTGCGTATCGCGTTTAGAAGAACGAACGACTACTGCAAAAAACGAAAGTGAGTGAATGAGTGATTTTGCAGAAAATGTACACACAAAATGTATTTTATCATCCCGCTGCGCTCTGTTCTTTTTCTATTCGCCGCCGCGTTCAATTTATCTATGTGCAAAGCGATTTTTCCTTCGTCGATTTTCTCGCGTGATTTTCTAAGTGGGTGTCTTCTTCTTCTCTTTTTTAATCGTTTTCGTTACTCAATAGCCGCGCAAAAATTTACATAACAGAAAAGTGTCGAAAAGTGCAAGAAATAATTAGTCAAATTGAAGAAAAGCGAAAAAAAAACATCCCCCGAAAATAATAACGACAAAAATTATTAAAAAGTTAAAAAGTGAAAAAATTGTGAAAAAAAAATCCTGCAAAATGGGAAAAGTGCGAGAAAAAACAGCTCCAAAACAACAACTGGAGAAGGCGAAAAATCAAGAAATTATGTAAAGTGTTGTTCTTAGTGTTTGTAGTGTTTTCAAGTGAACCCAAATTTTAACGAATGTTTAAATTATCATATTTGTTATGATAATCCTAAAAAAAGCTAAATTTGAAAATCCGAATTTTTTCTCCGAGCATTGGATCAAAAATTGTTTCACTTGTGACTGATTACATACTTTCAACATAAATGCTGTTCCCGTAATTTTGCAGACTTTTTCCAATATTATTGTTTTATGGAAAGTTTACAGACTTTTCGCGATGAACGAAATTCAGTAAGTTACTCTTTTAAATCATTTCCGTTACAAAAGTGAATAAAAAAGTCGTTTCCATTGACGTAATACATATTGAAAAAAATATTTGGATCAAATAGATGGAAAGAATAATATATATTATGTGTAACTGTAACTATAGGATTCTGTAGGATTACTTCGTGACAAATAAGCTGATTAATTTAAAGAGACTGTGCTTAAACTCGTTGTCGCCGCAGCCAGATGATAGTGTTCTCGGTTACGTTCACAAAAAACTCTATTATTTCGGTGCAGGGTGTTTTTTCGTGTGGTAGGACTTCAAATTTAATATAGGTGCACACGAAATTACATTTATCTATTAAAAACAGGAATTTGTGCCTTATATGTTTGATCATGCTTTTTGGACAGGTGCTACCGCGGCTGTCCTTATTTTCAAAAAAAAAAACAAAATTTTTTGACTAACGCGGACATGCAACTTTCGAATCCAGGGCTGGATTTAGCCAGTCTGGGGCCCGGGGCTAATATTTTCAAGAGGCCCCCTCTCTAACATATGAATGTCATTCGCTCGTTTATATATATATATATATATAAACATGCAAAAAGTTTTGCAATTTTTATTTATTAAATTCTTAAGGTAATAACTTATATTCTAGATAGACTGAAATTAGCCAGTTTCACGCTAATTTTTCACCGTTTATCAACGTACGTGAAAAGGCCTTTTCCATGCGTCTAATGGACGCATGGAAATCTTTATCGTTTTTTCTGAAAATATGCATAGCCTTTTTCAACATACATTTGCTTTAATGCATTCTTCATTTCCGTAGGCCATAAAGCAGGGTCTTTAATAACTGGGTCTGCAAATATAAATGTAAAATAAAATAAACTAAAATACCTATATGTAATTAATGTGGAATGGATACCAATGCTTTACCTAGTAATGCAGCCTCCTCATTCATATCGCTTTGATCCTGCATCGGCAGCCCTGCTTTCGCCATGATCCATGGCATTGTTATCATTCATATCTTGTTTTTTGTTAGCAGCAAAAAAATTTGTTAGTTTCGGTAACTTTTTAGCAAATTCCTCCTACTTGCGCTGCGTTTTGAGTTTTGTAACGCCACTCGCATATTTGCGAGAGCTCATCTCGAATTTTCTTGGCTAACTAAATTCAAAAATCCAAGGCAATTGATTCAAGTAAATTACTTTCAGAGAATTTTCTTACCGAAATGAAAAATAACACGAAAATTAAAAAATGTGCTTAGCGATCACCCAATCGATACCACCGTGGAACACTATCGAATTCGATATGAGATGTTTGCAAATGCATTCAACGAACGAGAAAAAACGACGTCAGAATTCAAATAGCTATAATAAGCGCAATGGGAATCCAATTGACATTTTCTTGAATGCACTCATTTTGAAAATTTTAATATTTTGGGGGATTCACACATTGCTCATGATTGGATATACAAAAATCTCCATTCTCTCTTTCAAACACACATCGGTCAAAAATCCCCCGATGTGGGATAAATCCCACGTCTGGCAACATTAGATGTTGAGCGGATTCAGAAATCATTTTTGGAATTTTAGTAGGTACATGCTAACGGTTTTGTGCAAAATAGAATTTGGACTGTGCATGTATCGTAACGCAAAACCAGTTTGCCCTGCGACTTTATGAGACCGATTGAAAATGTCATAAAGTTCGACTATTAGGCGAAAGTTCGCATTGAGTGTTTTATTGGTTTACTGAATAGCGCCGGACATTGTGCGCATACTGCTGATAAAAAAATGGTCGACAAGAATGACAGAAAGTTAAGGAATGTAAATGATTATGATTGAGGACCAATAGACATCTTGGAATTTTAATACAATTGTGTTAAAATTATTTTGGAAATAATTTTATGTATTTTTTTTTTTTTGAAAAGTAATTGATTATTAAAAATTTATTCCATGCACATCGGGGGCCCCTAAAAACGCGGGGCCCGGGGCTTCAGCCCCCTTAGCCCCCCTAAATCCAGGCGTGTTCGAATCCTGAGCTTTCAAGTTATCTTGGATTATCCTTGAAGGACAATAACAGCTGTGAATGTCAGCTTAGTGCATCCTATGGGGCGTTGTGATTTAATTCGTATGTGTTTCAAAATAATGATGGTTACAGTATTTTGTCCAACTGTGAGCGGTGTAAAAATAATTTTCTAATTTATTCTTTCAATTGAAACTTTGCCTTTGATAATCTTAACATAATTTTTGTGGCGTCTAAGTCACAGTCCTGGCGGTCACTTGCCATAAAACATAAATTGCAAAACCTCCTCTTTATAATTAATTTATCTATGTAAACACCTGGATGTGTCAAATGAAAAAGCAACAACAACGCATTTGTCTCGGCGATGACACTATCCAAGATAGAGCTGCCTGTAGAAATATGCTGAGATATTACCGCCAAAACGGGCGATGTACCCACACCGCAGGTCGAGCAACGCGAAACCATGGAGCGGTTTTAAGAACGAGGCAAGGGAGGAAGGATCTATGTATGTTCGTGTGCTCAATGCATTATGGGCGCTTCTCCGTGATTTATTTTATTTTGAAGTTCAATCACGCGAAAAAAAAAACATTTTTAAACGAAAGTCTAAAATTTACATTGTGCACAATCAACTTAATGTTTAAACAAAATAATTTTACCGATACATATTAAGAAATCTTCTCTAATAAATTAATATATGTATATCGAATCGAAAACGCTCTACAATACAATTTTAATTTTCTATTGATTCATAGAAAAATAGAGAAAAATTAGGGCAAATTCCCTTATCTTATGTTGTTGTTGCAGCGAATGAAAGAATTTTTTTTTCTCTTCAATCGAAGGGGGTTTTGACAACTCTTGGCCGTCGTAACAATCAGCAGCTCCCGATTGCAAAATTGATTAGCAAAGTGCATTCAATTTCATTGATCAATAATTTCATGAATAAAAATAAACTTTTCCCAATCTTTCAATTCGACTTACTTCATTTCGAAATTCAAATTCGGAAACCGAAGGGATCATGCTTGCAGTGAAACCATTATTCTTCTCAGATTGCTCTGAATTACGTTCAGGCCTGTTGAAAGAGTGGGGGGGGGGGAACGGGGTGATTCCCCTGGGCCCGGGCCTGGGATTTAAAAGGGACCCCGGATTTTGACACACAAATTGTGCTTCAATTTTTTTTTTACATACAAATTGCTATTTTGAGGTACTGAACTAAGAAACCTTATAAGTACTGTTTCTAGCGTTTTAACAACAATATGCATAACATACTCTGCACTAGGCTTGGGGCCCTAGTCTATTATTGAATTTTTAAGACAAGGGGCCCGAATCATTCAATCAACACATCAACATGATCGTTTCGTTACTAAATTTCTAAATTCCTTCGCTTTTCGAAAGTGCATGCATGATATCATACATAAACAATTGAGAAATTTCGACTTTTTTAGCCAGTAGGGTAACATTTTTTCAAAAATGTGTGCTCGACGTAAAAAGAGGAGCCCTTTACAGGGACTTGACCAAAGTTTCTTTTCATCACGGGCAAATTTTAGTAACGAAATTTCATACCAGAAAGTTGACCCTTTAAGCAGTTGCCTTTTCATGAAGTTTCGTTACCCAAAAATGTACGTAAAACGAACGAACCTTATTATAGCTTGATTTTGGCTTCTGAAAAATTTCGCCAATCAACTCTCGAATGATCTTCGAAATATGCTTGACAAAAAAAAAATAAGTAACACGCACAAGTGTTGAACTATCGAGTCAACCCTGATTTTTTGTGAGTTTAGTATGTAAAAATGCTGAATTCAGTTTTTTGGCAAGTGGCATATCCGGTATCAGTTTATGATTATTTTTCTACAATTCGTATTTTTCTGAAAACCCATAATGTTAGTTTAAAACTTAAATCTCAAAATGCACCTGCATGCGCTTTAAAACAGCTCTTCAAACATCTATCGTACTGATGCCGTACTGAGGCTCCCAATTAGAAAACTGCCGAATTACTGAGACTAAGCCGATTCAGTAAGGACGCCGGATTATGATGTGTTCCGAGTTAGATGGGGGCCGGATTATGGGGATTCCACTATATAATGAAATAAAGAGAAAATAAATACCAATTTACAATTTTTTTTAGGGGCCGATATGTGAAATAAATATTTTCTTAGATTCATAATTTTTTATCGTATGGAAGAGGTGGGCCCGGACGGAATCATTGTCCCTCTGGGCCCGGATTTTCTCTCCACAGCCCTGGGAATGTGTCTGGTCACACACATATGAAAACATTGGGCGAAGAGAAGTGAATCTGCAGCGAGATTTAAGAGTAAAGACTTCACCAACAGCTTCCTTTTCCTAAATGCCCAATTGTACCATCTGTTTTCTGAATTATTACGATTTTTGATAAAATGTCCGGCCTCCGTTTTTCATCCTGTATTTATTATAGTATTGTGCATAGGTAGTAGCAATTCTCTGAAGTGAAAAACGAATTGTCTGAAGAGACTTGCTACTAGCAATATGCACAACACTATTAAATACAGGATGAAAAACGGAGCCCGGACATTTTTATCAAAAATCATAATAATTCAGAAAACACTTGAGAAAACGAAGCTGCTGGTGGGGACTTTTCATGAAACCGTCTCTTGGGTATAATTTTCCAGAAATAAGTTTTGTTACTTGTATGGGGCCTATATATGGTAATTCATAATTTTAACATTATTTTATTTCTATAATTTCTTGAAAAAGGTCCGTGTCGCTCAGAACTTTTTTTTCGAATATAAATTGGCATAAAATGTACGTATAACGTATGTACAATGTCCGGTAAGGGAGGAGATATAGGTGGCAAGGCACCGGCCGATTCTTATATTTTTCAGTTGAAGCAAAACAGCGGAACTCCATGCAAAAGGAGTTTCATAGGTTAAACGGCTCCGGTCAATTGCTCTGCATTGAGCGTTACTTTCCTGCCTTATCCTAGTAAAGCGTTGAGAGGACAAAATAAACTTAAGTTATCCTCGATTGTCGTATAAGGCGACTAAAAGGGTAGGATGCCAGCAACTTGCGCAACTGAAATCTAATTATATTAACTTTGGCCCACAGGGGGTTAAGGCAACTTAGCATAAAATGTATTGACTCTACTGCTTAGGAAATTATATTGGATTAAAAAATAAAATTGAAAATATTGTACTTTTTTTTACATTTAAAAAATTTTGTCCGAATATAACAACATAAGTATAATGTGACGGCCGTTGGTATCAGGGCCGGATTTATCCCCTATGGCGCTTCTGATGGGCAGTAGCTAACTTGCCGCCCTCCGTCGTGCTAACTAAACTTGGAATTAAATCAGTCGCCTTCACACGGGCTTAACATGTATGTGACGTTAAAATTTTCGTGGAGGGGCCCATGCACCAAAAGAAATTTTCGAACCGTGAAAAATTTAGACAATGAAAATTTACAGGGCAAAACTATTTAAAATTCATACTAATTACTTCATGTTTAAACTACGTTTTTCTTTGAAACTTTAGTTTTATAATGGAATAATATGACTACAATCAACGCTTTAAGCCCTTAGTCAAAAAAGGTATTTTTTATGAACCTGACAAACAAATACGATTCGAAAAGTCAAAATAAATGTTGAATTTACGTCCTTCTTTTTCAAATCCATACGATCGAAGATATTCATTCATTTTCTATTTATCTTAACATTTTTTTATTAAATAAAATGAAATCGCCGACTTGGCTAAGTCACTATAAAAGTAGGGCCAATTTAGCATTTTATGAATACTAGTGCCACAAATGTATGTCAAATTATGCCAATAAATTCAAATATCGCCATATATTCATGGTTTGGTGATCACTTTGTGACGATAGATGAAATGTGTCGCGAAGATGTAATGTTGCCCCCGAATGATCAATTTCGTCCTTACTGTCTCTCTCTATCATAAGCAATTCTGACGCCTATCGTACTGATACTGCAGAAATTTGTTAGAACGTTCCGTGACGCTTTTTTAGCATCGTAGAAAACTAGTATCGCAGAGTGGTGGCTAAACCGCCATTTAGAGTACCAAATAATAGCGCACTCCATAGATACTGCCGTACCAGTTTTCAAATTCAAACAATTAAAAACTCAAAAATATGGACACAACGGCTTTTACTAGGGGGCCCACTCAGAAGCTCGCGGGACTGCCCCGAGTCAAGTAATTCGGCCTCTGATCGTCCCGCTTGTTTTATGGCTCGAGACATTTAGTGACTAATTTCAGCTTATCGTTTGATTTATGGTTCAATTTCCCTTCAGAGTCGAAGTTTCGATTCGCTTTTTACCATATTGCTGAATTTCTCATATCTTGAATTTATTACTGCTGGAATATTGATTTCAGGCTCATTATAATAAATTGTTCATAAACATTTTGCTTTTGAACAGGATTTTACGCCGATTTTAAAAGAAGTAGCTTAATCAAGATCAATCGATAAATAGTCTGATTGTAGAAATAACGGAGATGCAACTTGCAAGGGCAGTAAAATTTGGTGAATAGTATGGAAAGTATGAAAGTCTCAGAAAGATGCCGCCCTTCAAAATTTACCGCCCCGGACAGTTACCCAGGTTGGTTGCCTATGTGGGAAATCCGGCCCTGGTTGGTATGTGCGAAACGTACTGTATAGAGATTCTGTAAAGGATCCGAGTTAACCATACCATTCTCTTTACCATTTGGATTCAGCTTTTACTTTGTAACACAAACAGGTAATTTTAGGAATGTAACTTCAGCGAATTCAACGTACAAAATTAAAACATATTTTTAATTTTTCTTGTCAAATAATCGGTTTTTGCTGTTTGCTGAAACGGTAATGGATCTTAAGCCCAGGCTGTCTTTAAGATTTATTTTTACAAAGCTGATTCCCGCCGAAATAAAAAAAAAACTAAATTTGGACCACAGAACATTTTTACGGTGTGACAAAAATGACCTAGCAACAATCCAAAATTGTTTTACAATTCAATGTTTCTTTATTCACTCACTAAATGTAGTGTAGTAGTTTGGCTGGTCTAGCGGTTAGTGCGCGCACCTTCTGTGCACAGGGTCATGAGTTCGAATCTCACCGTGGTTCATGGTGTTTTTCGAACTCACGAGCTTGTGACGGACTATGATCTCACTCAGATGTTAAACGAGTACCCATTTATGGGGATAAATAACACTGCTGAGCGTGATGTTGATCTCATTACCTCAATAAAAAGCAGATAAGATCTTGGAAATAGGATGTCACTAACACATTCTGCGGCCTTAGTCCAATGTTGGATTGTCGCGCATGTTATTTTATTTTAAATGTAGTGTAAGTAATGAATGAGTAACAAATAACTAAATTATATTAAATCATATAAATCAATGACACAATTAGGGCGGTGTTTGCGACAACCTTGCACAGTGCCATTCAAATCTTTCAATTTTAAATTGCCCGCTTGGAAACGCATTCGAACACGTTGTCCAAATGGTTAACCACCAGGGTAATGATCAGAAAAATAGTAGGTACCTATACATATGAATAATTTCAAGCAATTGAATTGCAATTACCAATCAGCTGTTGGTGTACTCAGTCGGTGCTGCTGGGCAAATTTTTGTTCACCTGGAAATTTGACTAAATTACGTACATGCGTCTCTCACTATATGAATTGATAACTCCAAGTTTTACTTTGCTAAGACAAAGTTTAACTTTCCTCGCTATTAATTTTAATATAAAATCACGGAAAATCGAAAATTGAGTCGCACAAATCATGGCTATCAAAGGTTTAACATTCGTAGCACTCTATCAGCAATAATTGTTATTCTTACACTGATAAACCAAAATTAATGTATTCACAGAATTTATAGGTACAGTCTTGGCTCGATAATCCGGATCAATTATTGCAAGGGGTAATCCGGACCATCGGAACATCCGGATTACCGAAATCACTTTTATCTAAGGAAAAACAGTCCAAATAAATAAAAAAGAGGAAAAAAAGGCCAATAAATTTATTATTTTTTTGAAATTAGTCAGCATCATGTCATTTGCCAAGCCGTCCCGTAAAAAAGTACGAGACAAAATCTACCATTTCATCCCGAAAATATCAAATATCCGGATTATAGAGTCAAAATTCCTACCGAAATCCGGACTATAGATTACATAGTGGAAACATTTAGTGGTCCGGATTAGCGTGATGTTCGGATTAAAGGAGATCCGGATTACCGAGTCAAGACTGTATATGTATATTTACAGGTCGCGAACTTTTCACAAATTTTAAACCCATAAATTACGAGAATTAGCTTAATTTAATTATCGAGTTTGCATACTCTTCCGCAGACCTATAACCCTGACACATCTGCGGTAGATAAGAAACTCAAACAACAGATTTTTACTAAAAAAAAGAATGTTAGAAATTTGTAGAATAATTTTTAAGTTCCTATAGCGTTTAGAGATATGTTACTGTTACCACTATACGTGATTTTCGACAAAGTCTCGAATCGAACAGTTTCGTGTGAACACAGCGTAATGCACACATACAAAACGCAATGCAGCGTAAGAACAGTATGCAGCTTTTGATTAATATTGTCCAAGAAAAATTAAAATTCGAAAATTGTAGAGAAAAATCGTTTTAGAATCCGGAAATTGTTTCAGCAT
Source organism: Microchrysa polita (assembly GCA_949715475.1). Classification (NCBI taxonomy): domain Eukaryota; kingdom Metazoa; phylum Arthropoda; class Insecta; order Diptera; family Stratiomyidae; genus Microchrysa; species Microchrysa polita. The sequence continues at coordinate 86,347,490 of OX454420.1, read as the reverse complement.
TTTTTTTTATCATTGTGATAAATCCTCAACTAACGCTATTTTGGTATTCGCTAACTTCTGTCAAATCAGCACTCAACAAACAAGCTAATGAATTAATTAAACAATAATGTGGGCAAATAGCAAATACTACAATCTTGCTAATTTTTTAGGTCACTATAAACATTCTTCTTCAACTTAGTATTGTTTCAAGGCATGTGATATTGTTATGTCATAATGTAAATGTGAGTATGTAGAGAGTAACTCAACAAAGATGCTAATGTAACTTATGAAAAGTAAACAGATGTGATTATTACACATTACATGATTATTATATATGCACTATATAATTTGATAATAATATTACATGAGAATAAATCTATCCGCTAGTCTGACAGATATTTATTTATCTGATCTTGGAATACCCTGATGGGTATTACCATAGGTAATATAAACAGATTCGCTTGTCATAGCGTTGCGATGTAAACAGCATCATGCGTATAAAAAGTATGTATGTATATTACGTTTTTTTTATCTAGTGATATTTGGTAAACTCAACTGGGTAACATAATGTCTCATTAACAATTTGGGTACCTTTTATCATAATTACGGAATTTCAGTCTGACTGAATCCATAATTCATAATAAGAGCAGAGGCTCGAAAAGATGTTTAAAATTGACTTGAAAAATCATAACAAATTAATAAAATAATATACATAATAGTAAAAAATTCAATAATAATAAACTACATATAACTACCCAATGGAATTTAACCAAATTATTTTTTTACATTGCAAGATTCAAGTAAGAATGTACATGAGTATTGAGTTAAATGTTGTTTCGCCTCAAGAATGCACATATTGGTATGTTCTGGATCTCTTTTATGTGTTTTCGAAAATTTTGAGATATTCGGTAGAGACAATCGAGACGAAAGTCATCCCATTTCTTTGAAAGACTTTTTAAATTCCATGAAAAAACTGTAATACATATAGACAATTATTTTTCAACTTTTTAAGTGCTCACCTTTACAAAACCTATCCGCAATCATAAAACAATAATTATACTCCAATTACAAATCCATGCACAAAGAGATAATTGACAAAATAATTACAAGAAAGGAGAAAATTCTCAAAGTGTGTAAGGTTTAAAAGTCACGCAAAAATGTATGAGCTTTCGAAATACCTAAAAACCCATTCATCCATTGGCAAAAATATCTTCCACCACTCACATTCAATAAATCAATTCGACCCATATACATACTTCGGTAAATCTTCTAAATGCCATTTAAACGTTTTAAAGCAGAAAAGCGTTAATGTTTTCAAGCAAAATAAGAAGAAAAAAAAAATACACCACAAATGCGTGTCCTCTAATTTTCCACAAAAATTCGATAATTTTACACCTATCAGCTATTCGATATTGACTATTGACCTGCTGGGGGGCATTTACACTCCCGCTAAATGGAGCCAATCATCATTATTGGTCATCATCATTACTCTGGTCTGGTTGATCTTGTGGGCTTGGATTTTTTGGTTTTGCCTAAGATGAGTTAGCACAAAAAGAAATCGCAACAAGAAAACTTAAAAATATTAGAGTCTACGTGCCATTCATCAGCTATCTAACTACATATTGGCAAAAAACAAAACAAAACGGTTCCCGACGAAAGTCTTTTGATAGAAAAAGGGGTAACAATCAATTTGATTAACAGCAAAAAAACTATGCGAATAAAAACTTGTACAACCAGATTTTTCATTAAGTATAGTGATCTATCTTTCTCTCGCTTTTACGGGCATTGTTACTATCAAATACGAGACGCGACTTCTTTTTGGCTGTTCTTTTTTTAATTTACATAAAAAATGCAATAAAATTAGCATTAGCAAAAAATAGACTTTTCAGAATGAAATTCAAGACATTTATTAAAATGTTCAATTGGAAGACGGTTGTTTTGCTTAGACGTCATTGTATCTTTGGAAGCTATGAGTGGAAAAAATATGTCTAGAATATAAAATCGTAAATTATACAGCTTTAGGGTTTTGTATAGTAAATGCGCTCAATAAACGTGTTCATTATATGAATTTCTACTTTATTATGTTAAAAAAAAATCAGTGGGATCCTCGTTATTGAACGATATTAAATCATGTAAAGATTATTATAATGTCCCCACTACTTCATATACTATTCAATAATTTTGACTACATACTTTTACCCTGCAAGCCTTGTATATAGGCGAAAAATGTTAGTTCGAACTCTTGCTTTCAACATTAGTTGGCAATTTAGGCAAAGAGAGCGTTAATACAATAGTTGAGCTACATCCCCAATAGACTAAAAGGTAGCTCCTGAGGAGTAGCCTATTGAGCCACCAAAGTCGTGAAATCTCTCTTTTATACGTATTATAAAGAAGAAGTAATTATTTAACAAATCGGTGCATGATCACAATTCAAAGCAATCCATACACGAATGATTTGTATTAAACAATTTGGGCGGCTTGTACGTAATATACCTTGCTTACATTTAGTACTTACAAAAATGTAAGTATTTTTGTCCTAATTTCCACATGCAATAATAATAAAAAATATATACATACATATGAATTTCATTACCGTCACCCACCGAAATTCTTTCCTGAATTCCATTGTAAAAAATGAGCCCTTATGCAACACGTACAAAACGCAATTCCTAACGATTAGGACGCGAAGACGACGTCGTCGACCCAATTTGTAGGTGGCCGTTTTTGTTTTTGCTATTTTCGCCTATACATACTCAACAAGCAGGGAAAACGTATACGCATTTTCGCGGTTATTTCTTTCTTATCACAACCCGATCTACACATGAGATGAGACTGATCCGCACTCAGTCAACATAGGCACAACTATAGAAAGTTTGTAAAAAATATATGTAACACTGCACTCACTCATATGATATGATTTACTATTTTTGCTGGTTTATGAACATGTGCTTATGTTTCACCTAAGCAGATGTATGGGATTTGCTATTTGTATCTCTTGCAATATAGTGGCAGACTCATAATCATGCCATTATCCACCTAAAGTGCATTTGCACAAATCCATTCATCTCATCTCGCCAAGCGTTGCATAATCGCGAGAAAAAAAGAGTTCTTTCGCAGTGTATGTACATATAAATGTAGGAACGGATTGTATATGAGATGAGAATATTGTTACTAAATGTATTTCGTGAATTTACTCGGGTGGCTAACACAAGTTCAGCCTGTGATCATTATTTAAATATTTGGGGAAAATGAGGGATGAGTGACACTATTTGACTTTCACTAAAATTGAAATATCGTATGATATACGATGATGAATGAACTCGACTCGATTGCAAAAAAGGAGATGCAAGTTACGAAATTTATGCAGCTCGACTCCTTTATAAATATAGTTCTTACGTAAAATGTAAATTAAAGCGGAAATTAAACTTTGAACCCACGTAAAGGAACTTTAGTAATTAAAGAGGTGGATTTGGAACGGTTAAATATTTTCATTCGATTTTTGTCGAATGTCGATATCATGCATGTACATAATTATATCGTGCACGGAAAATCCATCTGGTAAAGAGATGATGATGTTAAAAGCGATGTTTCACTTATTTTTCACGGTCCATTCAATGAAATTTGATTACACAAAATATATTACAATGAAGCACACACATTACTCCGGTGCGAAATGTTATACACGTAGACGTGTGTACATATAATAAAATGCACATAATAATGAACAAACAGAACAACATTGCACAAAGGGTCATTGGCATAAATTTTAAATTTAAACTTTTAATTCTTCTTCGCACGCCAGCATACGTGCATACGACCAATATGTATGTTTTGTACGAGTACGAGTATCTCGCTCTCATCCAATTCAGATTTCGTTATACTGAGTCGACATTAGTAGAGTTATAGAGACAGTGCGTATTGAATTAATCGTTGCAAATTCAATGCATTTTGTCCACCGAGGTGTGCTAATACCGAGGCCGAGGGCGACAGTGACTACATTCAACAAACGAAATTCACTGAAAAAACACTGGAAATGCTACAGGAATTTACCCGCCACCGAACCCTTTCTCTGCTGAATAAACTATACATATATGCAACTAGCTAAGAGGGCTGGCTTGATTGCAACAACTCTTATACAAAATGGCATTTCGATTTACCGCCACATCCTTTGAGATTTTCAAAATTTTCTCGGTCTCTAAACCTTCTCCAGCGTAAGACGGATTAAACAAAAAAAGAATCATCCAAATCGGTCCAAGTGGTTTAGACGCCTATTAAGTAACAGACACACACACATTCATTTTTATATACATACATATATTAGATAGATAGATAGATGAGAATGATGAGAAAAATTTGCTACACTTTTCGTTCGCTGAATGCAGCCAGTATGTAGCATAAGTAACCAAACATTGTTTGTGCTTTTTTTTTGCATTTGCAGTACTCTAGCTCTTAGTATAAAGTACTAAATTATGCCATAGTATTTTTTGTAGCTGTGTTATCAATGAGTTAGATCAGGTTGAATAGCAATGTGTGACATAGAAATTATCTAGAGTATGGCGCATGGCTGATTAATCCATGACTTATGTTAGATTGGGCAGTTGGAAATTCCACTATTATAGTTGAGCCGGTGGATTGGGAAATTTAGAATTAGACACCATGTGCATGCATACTGAATAATCTAATACAAACGTTTAAAAGTTGACAGACATGTTTCTCTGAAAATTAGGGAACACTTTAGAATGGTCAATTTAATTCGGTATTTTTCGTAGTGATATTACGACTGTATATGGCGGCCAATTTGTATAGGTGTGGCTGATGAATACAATGTGTAAATCGACCTTAAATCACGAGTTTTGTGTTTAAGCAATCGGACTCATAGAACTCCTACTGGTAATTTTACCCAAGAGAGAAGTTTCCGCACTATGTAGAAAAGAAATAAAAGTAATTATTGAAATGAATATAGAATAAATAGTAAAATGTTTTTTTTTATTACTATTTAAAAAAAAATGGAATTATGAAGAATATGTTTAGCATGTTGGCAGAAATAGTTGGTAACGGTAACCCCCCCCCCTCCCATAATAATAAGAATAAGAAGGAAACGAAGAAATAACTGAAAATAAAGGTGACGATCTGATTATACGAGCAATAAGCAGTGGCGTAGGGAATTTTTTTTTGGGCCCCTCCATAATAATAACGAGACCGAGGCTAATTTCGGGCGCGGCCGAAATTTGAATACCCTTCACTCTCCTCGGGCTAAAAGTTTTTTGGGGCAAACCTATGACTTGTATTTAATCCTTCCCCATTCTTTTCCTTCTGTTTTCGCATAATATTTGATATTGACAAATTCTGTGGCGTCGATAAAACAATATTTGTGTGAGGTTTGGTTGGAATAAGTGGTAAAATAAAAAAAAATATATCTCAGAAAACTTTATTGGGGGGATGCGGGAGCATGGCCCCATAGTACGATTCCATTTGTTTTACTTTTTTTTTTTTTATAAAGACGCATTGAGGTTTTTTTAAATTGGTGTAGAAGAAATGTTTCTTAGAAGATCCAAAATGGGGAGGTTGGGCTTGTATGGTAGCCCCATGACTCCATAGTCCGATTATTTATGGCATCAATTGAAGTGCACTTTTACGAGTTTTGGTTGAAAGTGGTGCACAAATAAAAATGTTGTTCGTAGAAGAACTCAATTTAGAGGGTTGGCTTTGTATGATAGCCCCATGACCCCATCGTCCGATTCCATTCATTTTTACACATTTTTTGTGGCATCAAATGAAATGCACTTTTATGAGGTTTGATTGAAATTGGTGGACAAATAAAAAAGTTTTTCTTAGAAAAACTCAATTTGGGGGCTGGGTTTGTATGACAGCCCCATGACCCCATCGTCCGATTCCATTTATTTTTACACATGTTTTGTGGCATCAATAGAAACACATTTGTGTGAAATTTGGTTCAAATTGATGCACAAATGAAAAAGTTTTTCTTAGAAGAACCTAATTTGGGGGGTTAGGTTTGTATGGCAGCCCCATGACCCCATGGTCTGATTTGATCCGTTCTTACATATGTTTTGTGTTACCAATAGAAACACATTTGAGTGAAATTTCGTTGAAATTAGTAAACACATGAAAAAGTTTTTCTTAGAAAAACCAAATTGGCGGGGTTAGGTTTGTATGGCAGCCCCATGACCCCACGGTCCGATTTTAGCGATTCAAACATACAAACTGCCTGCAATAAAAAGAAGCATGTGTGCAAAATTTCAGCTCGATAGCTTTTAAACTGGCCGAGTAAAACGCGTAGCAACAGACGGACAGACGGACAGACGGACAGACGGACAGACGGACAGACAGACAGACGGACATCGCCCAATCGACTCAGCTCGTCATGCTGATCATATATATACATATTTTATATGGTCGGAGATGCTTCCTTCAATGCGTTACAAACTTCATGGCGAAGCTAATATACCCTTTACTCTACGAGTGAAGGGTATAAAAAGAAGTAAGAAACGAAGAAATAACTGAAAATAAAGGTGACGATCTGATTTTACAAACAATAAGCAGTGGCGTAGGGAATTTATTGTTTGGGGCTAGTATGATTTAATTCTTATTGGCGTTATTATGCTGCAAGTATACAGTTATCCAAAAGGAATGTTGCTGCCTAAAAAATTTAAAGCATCTATTCATTTTAAAATTTAAAATTTAAATTTAAAAATTTTACATTGCCCCCATTTTTCCTACGCCCTTACTACAAAATTGCAACATAAAGCTGCCCATGTGCATAAATTTGTTTACAATTAATTTTTCATATAAAATTTGTATTTACGCATATGAGAAATGTCATCAAAACTACAAAATCATAGTCATAGAAAATATTTTCATCCCGTAAGCAAAGTTGCATATAGTACAGTATATTAAGCGATTATTTTTGTTTCCTTTTTATATCTCCTTATGACCACCCCCCCCCCCCCCTCCCCTCAATGGCCACATATTTTGATATTTTTTTTTTACAATTAATAATTATTTTTAATTTTTGATCGATTGATGGTTGCGTTATTTTTTGGCAATTTTTGATAAATCACAGTTTTTAGGAGATTTTTTTCCAAGATTTTGTTTTATCCAAATCTGTTTTTCGAAATTTATTTTATAACTCAAACACACTTCCTAAAGTAAATTGATAAACACATTTTTACCAAAAAATTATATTCCTCTCCAGTGGCGTAACGTTTCTAAAATATATTTTGTTCGAAATCGAACATATACACTAAATAAATCATTTGCTAAAAACAAGAGAAAAAAAATACAACAAAAAACAGCCAAGGAATAATTTTTCCTAAATTAAAATGTACTTTTTCGTTTAAAGAAATCCTTTGCTTAAAATAAATAAATAAGTATTATTTTATGCAAAGACTTTTCTTAGAACAAGAAAATACATCTTGAATCAGGACAAATTATTCTTTGGCTGTTTTCTGTTGTATTTTGTTTTTTTGTTTTTAGGAAATGATTTTTTCAGTGTAGGCAGTATAATCTTGAATTAGCTAAAATTTATGAAACCCCTATTTTTGTCCGATGTAGATACTATACCTACTTTAGGAGATTTGGACAGATCTTGCGATTTAAGTAAATCTTGAATTAAATACTCAGTAATTACCATTCATATATTTTACAAGATTTAGTATGTACTCTTGATTTAATAAAGGTTTTAGCGAATATCACATTCGGATCATTTATGGGGGCTTGTCAATGCGATCGGCTTACTAGTAGGATTTTTTGACCTACTTTAAAAACCATTAATCTGCTCCTTACCACGAAAAAATTCGAACTATCAAAATCATATTAGTGCGAGGCCACGTAGACTGTCTATTAAAATAATAAAGTCTATTTAAATTGAGGCCCGGTAAGCCTACAAGGAAGTCCAAATTGGTCACTTTTTTCCAACACATGTTTCTGCTTCGATTTATATTCATATTGCGAAAGGATAATTATTTTTTAATATTTAATTCCTACGCAGTGAACCTCATGAATGGCCAATGGGAAAAGCATAGAAAGAGGGAAGTGCTTCCGAAGGGGTAAATATTAAATTTTTGTCTTGTAAAACGTTTGGAAATGATATGATATTGATCATATTAAAAGAAACATACAAATGTGACTTTAAAGGGTTAAGAAAAGTCATTTTTTAGGAGAATTAAATCAGATTATTGCATTTTCGTCAGTTCTTTAATTTTTCAAAGAGGAAAATAGCTATACATTGCCCGAATGCCATTTGAAACTTTTTAAAATGATTTCTAAAGTGATTTCAACAAAAAAAAAATAATTAAGAAAATAGGAATGGGCACTTAATCGAAAACACTAGAACTTGTTAGTAAAAATTGTGATGATTTTTTTTCGAAATTGGCTTAACAATAATGTATTATACATAATATGTATACATATATTAAATTCGTAGAATTTTTTTATCGCAGTCCTGTGAAAATTTTTCATAGGAAGTCTCCTTGTTGTTGTGGAAAATTATATTTAGGAATTTGTGTTTTGAGCTATTTTTTATACAACTTTTAAATAACTTCGATACTTAATTCATTATTATTATTTATTTAATAAATTATTAAATTTCAATAAACAATAATCGGTAAAGGTGCATTTTTTCTGCCAAATTGACAGTCAGTTGAAAAATTTCTACAGTACACATATGTAGGGCCACGGCGAATAAGTGGATAAGTCGACTTATATCGAAAATGAGTTAAGTGCATTAAACTACTCTTACAACTCACTCATTGATGTGGTTACCCGGTTAAGTCTACTTGTACAGTTTTGTAGGGAAACCATTGGCTGGGAGTAATTAGATAAGTCGACTTGTATTATTATTGAAATTGCGGATAAATTACATTCGGGTTACCCCAATTTCGGCCTAAAATCGGAAATTAGCCTCAACGAACGCAAATAACTAAAGATTTCAACGATTAAACGATAAAAAACTGGATGTCACAGAACTCATTGGCCGTGTTAACATACTCAGCTAACATACTCTACGGGGTAATTTTCATACAAATGCTAACCCAAAATCATATCGTTTGCCAAATTACTAATTTGAAAAATTTTTAATGAAGAAAAAGCGTTTAAAATTTGGGTTTCGTGTAAAAAAGGCTTTAATATAAGTATCATGTTTTCCAGTGGCGCAACCAAGATCTGGTCCTGGAGGGGCTAACGCCATAGATATTACTGGGCATTTGAGTTTGCCTCCGAAAGTTGGGAGATTTTGTTATTTTCCTGTAATACGCTGATGTTTAAAGCCTCCATTGCAGCCTGAGTTTTTCGATTTAATTTTATTCGTAGCTTAGCGTCGTGACAACGCAATTATAACGAAAACCCAATAGATCGTGAACCGAAACATACGGACAACTACATTTGATCCAGTAGGACTTTCCTATAGACGATAATGTGATGTCCCTGATAATAACGGAATTTGAGGCCCTAGTAAATATTAAAACAAAAAGCGCGGATGCGAATAGGAAGTACGCCAGTCACTATACGCTACAAGCGATTCTATAACAGAAAGGATAGAATTCGCCGCATGGATTTATTATTTGGCTTTGCGGATTTTGGTCGTTATCACCCGTTCAGGAGTCCAAATATAGAGGTAGGGTCATCGCAAGACATTTTGCGAATAAGGTGGAGATGTGCAGCTTGGCAAAAAAAATGGCCCTCCGAAATTAGAGAAATTTATGATAGCCCGCGTTACTTCTTCTCCCTTGCCTTGTTCTTTATACCGCTCCATGGTTTCGCGTTGCTCTACCTGCGGTGTAGGCACATCGCCCGTTTTGGCCGGTAGTAGCCTGTGTTACTGCACGTGGAAAATAGGAATTAAGGCAATAACAAAGATCGGACCGAAGTTGGGCTAATGTCGTTCAACAGCTCCACAAACAGGACCCTCTCGATAAGAACCGATAGATTTTGGATGTGAATAATACGATGGCCGCTCCGTATGTTACGATATAACATCCAAAAATACAACGAAAATCTCATCCGAACAGCCCATTTGTATTTTATTATTTTTGCACAAAGATTTTTCTAAAATTCTAGGAAGGATGGTGCAACTTGTTCAGACAATCGAGACTGGTGCATAAATTATTCTCCAAAAGAACAATAATTAACATTTTATAAAAACTCCAACAAAGTGTTGTTTCATATTTCATTTTGATTTTTTTCATTTCCCAATTGTTTGGGTCTGGGAGGGGCTTCAGCTCCCTTAGCACCTCCCGTGGTTGCGCCACTGATGTTTTCTAAATTTTTCCTTTCGATAGTTTTGGAAATAATTTGCGAATTACCCCAATAAATAAAATTTCCTATATTAGCATCATAATTAACCAGAAAAAGTTATACCGAAAAAAAAATTAAGCAAGCTTACGGTAAATATTGAGCAAACCTTGACCTAATATGTTTTCGGTGATAAATATAACGAAAACGAATTGCGAAAGCACTTACTGATGTTATTCAGCAAAAATCATTCGGAGCCTGAAAAGTTCTAGATTTTCCTGATTTCAACTATTTTAAATTATTTTTTTATTTTCGATGGAATTTTCGGTTTTTCTATGAAAAAAAAAATTGCAGATTCGAAAATTTAAGAGTAAAAACTCTTAAAAATTTAGTTAAACTTATTCACCCGATAGAAACTCAAAAAATTGATTAGACCTCTCCCGAAACCAAATCCTTGCTTTTATGTGGGGACAAATTTAAGAAATAATAACACACGAAAATTTGTGGTTGGATGAGTTACTTACTTGGTGGCGTTTTGAACTTTCCAAAGGATGGCTATCACCAAAAATATATATGATTTATACTTCTACTCTCATTGAACTAAAGGCCGCCACGCCATTCAGAGTGAATGAGTGTATGCTTCAAGCAAAATTTTGCGTAGTCCCAATTTTTGAAGGCGGAATCACATTAAAATTTTAATTTGAGGTTGCGATTAGGTGCTTTGGATTAAGAATAAATTAAAAAAGCAATTCATTTTCTACAATTATTTTTGAGTTTTCAAAATCCATCTTTCTCCTAATTTTAGACCAATGAAAAAAAATTAAGAATTTGCCGCCCTAAAATTCTGCCGCCCCGGGCAGTAGCCCAGGTTGCCCATATGGAAAATCCGGCCCTGGTAACAATGATAGGCCCACAAATAATAAAAAAATATACCTCATCGAGCAAACTATTTAAAAAAATTTAATCAGAAATACTTTTATGGTGGATAACGACTTTTATTGTTATAGATTTCGATCGAGTATTGAAGGGTTAAATGTCCATACTTCCGGTTTGGATGAAAGTATTCAAATGAAATTCCGCAGATCAAATCCTGACACTGCAGAGGACATCTAACAATAAGAAAAGTTTTTTCGAGTTGACGCATTCGGCCAATATAGCACGGCAAACATTAAAACTGCTGGCCTGAAAAGTTATACCAATGAGGATAAATACATAGAGGGCTCACTCCATACTAGCTATTTTTCTAACAAAAAAAATTGCAAGAGCGTGACGACAATATTACAAGTAGGCAATCGCGTATAGAAAAGTGCAAAAGAAAATCTCTGATTTCCAAAGAATGTGTTTGTATTTGTACCTCTTTCCGAAAAAAATGTTTGTATGAGTATAGATATTATCTCTCCGTTGAATATGTGTGCGAGAATTTTATTCTCTCGTTGCAGGTTGAGAGCATTGCAAAGCAATGGGCCTGTCTACACGCGAACAAGAACAACAAGAATAGATTCGCGAGGAGCAAGCTATAAAAACCGGTTTTTTGTTTTTATTCCACGTTTAGACAAACCCAATGTGTTTTGAATGACAGCCGACTGGTCACGAAGTGGACACTGGATTTCACATACTAATTTATAACATAAAATGTATAAATATACACTTGCCGGACCTTACAAATACACTGCGTGACACTGGCGAATGAACAACTGTAAAAAAACTGCGCGTTTCACTAAATTTTGTTCAATTCACATTCGCGAAATTTGTAAACAATTTGTCGGCTCCGCTCGTGTCGGGTGAATGAAAATTGAGCAAAAATTACAGCCGACCGTTCACGACGTGTACTCTAAACTAAAACATGCACTTTATAACATAAAATGACAAAAAACGCACTTGCACACCAATTCAAATGCATTTGCCTACATCTGAGAAAAATAGATTCGAAGTAAACAGTATTTACCACTTTACATCCAGTAGTTTTTACTTGAAAAATTTGACAAGAAATGATTCGGCTATCATCGTGTAATCAACATTCTACAGAGAAAAACACGTTCTCAGATTTCATTCATCTTAGTCCAGTCAAAATATGTATCCCAATTCAGGCATTCAAATAGAAAATATAGAGTAAAGCTAATTTTTGTTATTTTTGAATCAGCGGCCTCCCAGGAAGCTAAAACGCATATTGCTAAAAAAAATGTATCGGAAAGGTTCCAAAAAGGACAAAAAAGGATACTCCCTAATCCTTGACCGGAGGTCAGCATGCAGGGTATCAAATCAAAGGGGACGTCGAGTACATTACATATCCGGTGTCTGTTTCCTGTTTCAAGGACTTTTTAACGGAATAAATCGAGCTCAAATGGGAAATCAGCGAATTATCGTGTTTTCCGTGTATCTTTCCAAGGCCATAACTATAGGAGAATAATTCAAGTTTTCACTACTTTTCTCACTTTTCAAAATCGATAATACCGTAAGATTGTACCAATCAATTCTAAGAAAAAATTTATCGTAAAGCTTTGAAAAAGGACATAAAAGGACACTAATTATACACCTTGACCAACATGGGCATGCGGGGTGTCATATCAAAGAAAACGTCGAGTACATGCCATATCCAGTGTTTGTTTCCTGTTTCAAGGACACTAAATGGAATAATTCAGGCTTAAATGGAAAATTACGGCTTTGGAAAGAAAGAGAAACGGGAAACTCGAAAATTTATCATTTGAACCCAAATTTCGCCTTTGGGAGTCTCTGAAATAAGTAGCAAACGCCGGATATGGAATGTGCTCGACGTCCTCTTTGATATGACACTCCGCATTCCCAAGTTCCATCAAGGTGTGTAATTAGTGTCCTTTTAAGTCCTGTTTTAGAACTTTCCGATAAATTGTTTTCTTATCAAATTTAATGGTAGAATCCTAAGATTCTGAAAAGTCAGAAAAGTAGTGACAACTTGAACTATTCTCGTGGTTGTGGCTTTGGGAAGATATACGGGAAACACGATAATTCAATAATTTTCCATTTTAGCTCGTTTTATTCCGTTAAGGGTCCTTGAAACAGGAAACGGACACCAGATATGTAATGTACTCGACGTCCCCTTTGATATGATACCCCGCATGCTGACCTCCGGTCAAGGATTAAGGAGTATCCTTTTTCGTCCTTTTTGGGACGACTCCGTCAAAATTTGTTTTTAACAAATGTGTTTTAGGCTCCTGGTAGCCCATTGAATCAAAAACAACAAACATTTGCCTTATCTATTTTTTCTATTTGGATACCGGAACTTTGACTGGACTAAGATGAATGAAATTTGAGAACAAATCTGATAATTTCGTGTACCCTATAGTATGCCTATAGTATACGTGTGAACAAATTTCACACATAGGTACTTTCTGGATGGGGACTTTTTTATATGGAGTGAGAGTTCTATTAGTTATTTTTCAATGGTTATACTTTTCGACTTATCCACTTATTCCCCCCAACCCTAGAATATAGCTTACCTTGGTAGATCAACCATGCGTTTCGCCGTAGGTCTCTTGTAGCCGCCCAACCACCCACCAAGGTGCCAGACATTCTTCATACTTAGTGACCACTGCCCCCATTTTGCATGATGTTATATTTATACAAATTGCATATTTTACACTTCAGCAACCATACCCGCTATAGTAGATACGACAAAAGAAAAAAACTGTAATACATATTACAAGCTCCATTCACAACCAGGCTAGGGAAGTTTTTGTTTTTCTAATTTCCGTGATATTTAATGACACCCAGTGTTTATGCAAGTTATCAAGCCAATGTAGTGCACTGTATGCACATATACAATAGGTGTGCATACGCGCGTATGTAATTACCGCGAGTCGCGAGAGATAAGGCCAAAGCGTATACATTTTATTGTAAATGTACCCCCAATACGAGGGACTTCGCAATTTACGCATTGAGTGAGTATGAGACGATTTTAGCAACCACTATTATGACTCTCTGGTCGAGCTAGCGTGAACAGCTCTAGCCGTAGCCGGCCGGCTCAACTGGCCGGTGTCGGTATGGTAGATAATGCCGGAAAATATTTTGAACTACAAGTCTCCCAAGACATTTTACATTCACCAGACTTATAAGATTGTCTTGTCATTTGATGGAGATGTTGAGAGATTGTTTTGTGCCAAATTTAAATTTGTTTTGCGAATAGTGTCGCATTTGATTGCTGTTTGGTGTTTCGTGGACCAAATTGTGAAGATATCTGCTCTGTATCTATACATAGCCGGCTTCATATGAACGATATTGTCAACGTTTGATAAGAAAAGATGCATCCATTTGTGGAAGAGCTTTGAGCAAAGGAAATACGCGAACCGGCACTGTGTACACTCGCATAAAAGTAATTTATGCAGATACGCGGTATTTTTTCAATACATTGTTGTCGCCGTTTGGTGTGAAGTGGGCGTAATTTTCATTAAGAAAATTCATACACGTACGTCCGCTGATCTAAATAAAGATAACGATAATTTCAGGGTGGACAGATATTGTTTAAGACAGGCAGGGAAAAACGAAATAACGCGTAAAATTACAAGGATAAACCTTGACTTTTGAAAGTAAAGCATTTCGGAAATTGTTCTTATATATATATGTAGATATGAAGTAATTGACGTTGATGGGCCTATTCATTAACGTGGTTTGTATACAAGACTAGAACAGCAAATTATTGTTAAATTGCAGCCATTGGCTTAATAAATGCATAAGCCTTCTCATATACTTATTCCAACGTATTAAATACATTATTTGTATCTAAAATACATTATTTGTATCTAGTAAGAAATGAAAAAATAAGGTCGAATAAGGATCATCGTCAATTTTTATACCCTTCGCTCATAGAGTGAAAGGGTATATTAACTTTGTCATGAAGTTTGTAACGCACTGAAGGAAGCATCTCCGACCATATAAAAAGTATACATATATGATCAGCATGACGAGATGAGTCGATTGGTCGATATCCGTCTGTCTGTCTGTCTGTCCGTCTGTTGCAGCGCGTTTTACTTGGCCAATTTAAAAGCTATGAAGCTGAAATTTTGCACAAATGCTTCTTTTTGCCGCAGGCAGTTTGTATGTTTGAATCGGTCAAATCGGTTAATGGGGTCATGAGCTCATGGGGCTGCCATACAAACCCAACTCCCCAAATTAGATTCTTCTAGCAAAAACATTTTTATTTGTACACCAATTTCAACCAAATTTCACACAAATGTGTTTCTCCTTATGACACAAAACATATCTAAGAATGGATCGAATCGGATAATGGCGTCATGGGGCTGCCATACAAAGCTAACCCCCAAATTAGGTTCTTCTAAGAAAAACTTTTTATTTGTGCACCAATTTCAACCAAATTAGACACAAACGTGTTTCTCTTGATGACACAAAACATATCTAAGATCCGATCCGATTAGATAATGGGGTCATGGGGCTGCCATACAAATCTAAACTCCCAAATTAGGTTCTTCTAAGAAAAACTTTTTTATTTGTGCACCAATTCCAACCAAATTTCACGCAAATGTGTTTCTTTTGATGACACAAATTATATCTAAGAATGGATCAAATCTGACCATGGGATCATGGGGTGGCCATACAAACCCCACGCCCATTCTGGTTCTGCTAAGAAACATTTTTTGCACCAATTTCACAAAACCTTGAATTAATGTGTCTTTACCAAAGCAACAAAAAAGTTAAAAACGAATAGAATCGTACTTTGGGATCATGCTCCCGCAACCCCAATAAACTGTTCCGAGTAAATATTTTTATTCAATTATTCAATTCAATTATTATTGAATTATTATTTGCCCACTTATTTCAACCAAGCCCAAAACTTTTGTCATTACGGAAGAAAAAGAATGAGGAGGGGATTAAATACAAGTCATAGGTACGCCCGAAAAAACTTTTAGCCCAAGGGGAGCGAAGAGTATCCAAATTTCGGCCGCGCCCGAAATTAGCCTCGGCCCCGGGGGTTGGCGAGCGTAGCGAGCAGGGGGCGGATCCCCCTAGTTTTTTGTAAAATGATGGATAAAATCCTAAGAAGTTGGTAACTGCAATACTATATTAAAAGTCTTGTACATGGCATTACTTATGAAATGATTTAGAAACCCAAATAGTATTTGTGCTGCAGTTGGGAACTATTTTTTTAATGACACCATAGTATCATATTCTCAAAATACACTCTTTAGTATGTATCTAAAATTATAACAAGCGATAATGATTCAATTTTCAATTCACATCGTTAACCACGCATAATAATCGAAACAAACTTGCATCAGCCTCATAACATCTGGTCTAGTTTAATTGAATGCAAACATCCAACTTGCAATTAAATGCAGATTACAAACAAGAAATGAATTTAGTGTCCTGTGTTATTTCCGGGTGGCATCTATTGCCATTCTCGCGAACTTCGTGTGTGTACTTTTAGTAACGCACTTTCATTCACTCATATATGTAGTATGTCTATAAAATGTGTATACAGTGTACGCATCTTTCACTTTTCTTTTATTGAACTTTCATTGTATGTACTCACTACTCGCTTCGAGTATACACCGCTTATAGATCAAGTTCTTCCCGTCAATGGTCTCATTCTTATTTCATCAAATAACCAAACATGCGATGCACGATGCACCCATGAGATGAAGAAAAAGTGAAATATCTTCACATTTTGTTAAGAATGTTGTCAACATGTTGTTGGATCGCCACATTGTATACGTAAATATGTACGAGTATTCGACAGAAACATCAAACATTATGGTTACGTGTGTTCTGAAAACATCATGTGACAATCTATCTTATTCGTATCAATATTCATCTATAGATAGACGCGCGAGAAATATTAGTGTCAACATCTTTGGCTAAATGACAATGCAACTCAAAGCATATACGGACCCGGTATAGGAATCCCCAAAAGAAGCAGACTGAACACAATTCCAGACAAAAAATTACAATAAATTCGTTCTGACACAAGATGATCCCCCCATTTGTATATGCGGGATAAATAGGACTAGAGAGGATTAGGACTGCCCAAAAGAAAAAAAGAGTAGATCTATGACAAAAAGTCGGCCAAACGCAGACATAGTCTTCGATTTCCAATAATAGAGATAATGAACTTTTCCCTCGCGCCGCAAGATATATGACCCGTGAGAAAATAGCCACGTTAATGGGTCATCTATTTTCTAACAACGCATTCTAATTTGTCTCATCCTCGATAATTATAGTACGCACACATACAATACTCAATTAGATGGGATCCGCTGCTGTGGTGCGAGGCTGAACAAATTGACAATTATTTTGGTTGTTGAAAAATCAAAACTAAAACTAAATGGGAATCGGTTAACATTAGTTCTAATCAATGATTTTACATATCGAAGGATGCAATAAATGCAATTTATGTAACCGCGCACGTACTAATTATTGTCAAGACCAAATGGTTTGTGTATGCCTCGCCCTTATGCACACAACACAGTTCATTGACTACGTGCAGATACCATGTTACATAATGACACATTAATGTACGTAAATTTTTAGAAATTATGTTATGCCAAAGATATTTTCGTTTGAAAAAGGAAAAAGAGTCTATACACGAGAAGGTACTTCTATAGACAGAGACTTGTTTTTGGCCATTATAGTTTTGATTTTTCCCTGACTTTTGTATAAATATAGACTGTGACGATGACACTGTCCTGCTGGCGTACTTTTCTTCCTGTTGTTGGGGAATATATGGGTTAGAGATGACGAGTACCTTGATGAAAGAAAACTAGGAAGTGGTATATGTATGTATAGAGATGATAAATTTTGGGTACATATGTTCAACGGGCGCCAGAAGACTTGCAGAATATAATTGGAGCTTTGTCAATGAATAAGGATTTAGGGCATTGTACAAGGAAAATGTTTTCAATTTATTTAATTCATGCTTTTCACATTGCCAATTGAATATTTGCCAAGATTTTTTTTTCCGCGATGATATCCAACTAATGGACTAATTTTTGTAAAGTAAAAAAAAAATATAACTGGAGAATTTTTCTTAACGATACAAAATAACACAAAAATGGCTCGTAAGGAGCTGGCTAGTTCGACAATTTATTTCCAAAAAGACTCTGTTTTGTAACCAAGGGGACTATAAAACTATTCGACATCGTACAATACAATACGAATTAATTAGACGTGCAATTTAATGCTTTTACGTCCCTTTTATGCATGCACCTTTTTTTTGTCGATACAATATTCTAATTAGCGGTTTACATCAAAACCACTTGACTATTTCACCTTAAATTTAATTTATTGATGTCCGAATCAATGATACAAGTATCTTATAAAAAAAAATGTTGACTTGACATATTTTCAATATTTATTGATAATGATTCTTTCAAATTAACAAAATATTCGATGGGAATCAAGAGCAAAAAAAAATTTAAAAAAAATCACTACATGTACAATATCCATATATTTCTCGATCAATTTAAAATTTAGAAATCTGTCAATGATATAATGATCGACTACCGTGTTTACATCATTGTAAATCTTGCTATATTTCTTCTTCTCCTATTTTTGTAAACCAAAAAATTTAAATTTTAAAGAGCTTGCACATTTCTACCCTACATTTAATTATTATTATTCAAAATTTATTACAGTATGTGGATAGGAGGACAGCGACATTTGGATTCAAAATATTTTATTTTACGTTTTCGGCTTTATTTAGATAAAATGCATAATAGGTGTTAAAGTTATTTTGAATATTAAGTATAGACCAGTTTTTCAACGGGTTTAGTGCAAATAGAGCAAAAGGATGATATTTATTATTTATGTAAAACATTTTTTGGGGTTGAATTTGTTGTTTCTTTTAGTCTACCGTATTTTATTTTTAACAACTTAATTTTTAATGATCTGAATCTTGTTTATCCTTACCAAATTCTATGACTTCGACTATGAATTGAATTTCACAAATTTTAAAAACAGTTATCTCGATTATATACATTACTGTCGAAAATCCTCATATCAACTCATTTTTATGTTGACAGAAAGCCTTCATTTTGCCTTGAATATAATTCCTAATTACAAATGAATTTAATACCTCCCTGTTAATATTTTTTTTCCGGTGTATCAAATTAGTAATAATCGCACCTCAATATCTCTCCTGATTTTGTAATTTCACTAACCGCAAAGCGATTAATACCTACAATCTTTATCTTATTGTATCTATTTACACGGATATATCAAATATGCCATCAGACAGAAGTAAGCTCTATGAAAGATATGAAACAAACTTCATACTACCATTAGGGTTCTCACTCCAGAAAATAAAGGTGTGTCTGCTTATTAGCTGCAGTACAAAAATCCGGGGGTAACTATTCACATTAGCCAAATTTCGTGAAAAGTGTAATGACTTGTACCTCTCATTAAAAAGTTGCACAAAAAGGAATCAGAAAATGTTTGATCTATTATATCGGGCCGCTAAATAAATTACTTGATATAAATGGAATATTAATAGTTGGTGTACGTATTCTTAAGAGATCGAAGAAGCGAAAGGAACAGAAAGGACGAATGTAGAATAACAATTTCTAAGTTTTTGCAAATTGCAGTAGATTCGAACAAAAATTCAGTAGATGAATAAATTTCGTCGAAATAGCAATAAAGGTTACAATAAAGTGAGAACCCTGACAACCATAAAACCATTAAACCAAAAACGATAATCATGAGTTAAACTATCCAAGTATTAAATAACCATATCTGCACAAATATACATAGCTTGAATCTTTGAAAGATGTACTCGTATTTATAATAAACATACATACATTGATGTGAGTTATGTCGTATACTGCTATCTTATTTGCTAACATTATTTTCTGCATAAGATTATTGTACTTTATCACCAACCAAATAAAATTATATCGGCGTAAGCGCCTTTATAGTACAGTACAGATACGGTTAGACTTACGTATGATTGTTCTTAATATTAGAATGTCGGCACGGCACCAGCGGCTCTAAACATTCAAAAACGAGTGATGGTTTGATGCCGAATAGTTGAATACACTACTATCCGCAGTAAAAGATTACATTAATTTGCCCGTCGGGTTAAGGAAGCGATGCGTCGCAAAGGGTTACAAATTTAGCTTGCAACATGCCCTGAGGACGAAACAAACTTTACATAATTCCCTTTGTAATGATATATAACACACTAGATATTTTCTTAGAAATTTATACCCTAGACCCAAAAGCATAATTGTCAATCATTTTTCTCAGTGTAGATATTGATAATTGTCTTGGTATGAAACAACTTTTACTCTTGTAATTAAACTATCGTCAGAGTAAAAAAAAAATAAGCGTAAAGATGAGTTTTTAAAATTGACCGTCAAAATACTTTTTAGTGACAGTTTATTGAAATTAATTTCTACTTTTTACTGGGAAAACTGTCATACAAGTAATTTACGTAATTTTAATTAATTTCTGGGAATCAGCGAAATTCAATATAATCACTTATCCAAAACAAATTTTCGGAGTATTTTAAAATTTCATTAGAGGTTTGAGGGGAATAGTACTTATTCCAATAGTTTTATTTTCATAGCCTAATGAATCCAGTTTCGGTTAGTGAAAACAGGATAAACCATAGCTTAAAGGGGACTCAGACTATCGACAAGATTTAATAAATCCCCAGATAGCACAATACCGATGTTTTGTTGATTCTGTACTGAACCTTATATTCAATGTATTGATCCTCTTAGTATACCATTATTGATTCTTTTATATGGACGATGTCCGTACTTAAAGCATTTTGATTGGTTTTCGTTTTGGAAAAGGGAACATTTTATTTAAGATCGCCATCAATATTGTATCAAAAAAATATCGAGCCAGGAGAATAAAAATAAACAAATTTGTATCGATATTTCATTGATATGATATTTAATTTTCATCGTTACTCTATTGATGGCTGTTATAATATCTTAGAAAAAATTACATTTTAATTTTTTTTTCGAAAATGTGCAGTCCTTATTGTGCAGGCCAAGTGCAGGCCAGGCATACTTTCTCAGTTCTCGTCTGAAAGCAAGATTGAAATAGAAATAAATAAACACAGAGTAGATACTATAAAATAAAATGTTTACTTACCAAAATGACAAAAGGAGGCTGCAACATTGATCTTGAAAGAAATTAAAAAGTTACACTAATTACTACCAACGTTCCATAAATTTCACAATAAATTGTCAAGATTTTATCATTTGTCAAAAATGGTTCAACAGATCGTTCTTGAACTGATTCCCTATTGAATCTTCTCTTTATAATCGTTTTTCATGACTGACATGAATAAATTCCCATTGTAGAATCAATTGCATAGAGGGGTATATATTGAAGACTTATTAGTGTTGCAGGATCACTTCCAAAATTCTATCTGGGTAATTTTTGGTTTTAGTAAATCCTGTCACTACTGTAACGCTCGTAAGCTTGCGCAACTGCGAACCATCGTTAAACAAATTTCGCTAAACTTCCATCAAAATCTGTTGAAAAGGTATACTCCAGCTTCATATAAACGTTTGTTTCTTTGGGCTAAAAAATATGTAATATATTAAATAAATACAGTGAAAGCTCCGTTCGCGGACAGTTTTCGCAGGCGGACATCTCCCGTAGTCGGACACTTTTCTCAGTCCCAACTTTTTCATTCATATTTTAAAACAAAATGCATTCCACTAGCCGGACGCTCTGCTGGCCGGACACGGACACTATTCCTACATACATTTCTCATAAATAATCTCTCGTAAGCGGACACAAATTTAATTTTTAGTCGACTTGCTGAAATTAATGAAAACTGAATACGATCACGAAAATGCATTTATGCGCAACAGGTTTTGGTTTTGAAGATTTTTGGCTCCACGGATACCATGCATTTGTGTATTCAAATATGTAGGGATATAGAAATAGGACGGTTAGACCCAAAACCGATACCTCCATAACGGAAAAGCGGGTTATTTTCGGCTTTTTCTCTTTCAGTTTTTAACCCGGTCGGCTGTTCAACTTTTCGGTTAACCGGAATTTAAATTTCCTTTCATATTTGCGGACAAAATCTCAAATGTTCTGTCTTCTAGAAAAAAATCGTGTGTAAGGGCCCTTTGGAAATCGGCGAATCATTTATTGTTTTCTGTGTTTTAATCTGTTCATCATAAAACAGATTATTGCATACAAAATTTTCTTTAGCAAAGGACTTATCGCACCCATCTGGAGATTACACAAATATAATTCGATTCCTTTCTGGTCGGTTTCATGTTGATCGCATACGCCCATCAGAAATTTCACATTAATTTCAATGCCGATTCTGATCATCTGGGAGGGTAGTTTCGCCTATACGAGAAGAAACGCTTCTGGAACAGAGCATGTATTACACTGGATCCTATGGTGCAAGTCATATTGAAAGGATTAAACCGCCAAAGAGTGCAACTCACGCTCTACTGCAAATTACATTTTATTTCAAGTTTAGACAAAACTACATTTTCCTTTAGAATAGGTTATCCGCCTCATGTCGTGCTTAAGGATTTCACGCGTTGACAGAGACTTACTTAGTCGAGGCTCTCTACACCAGGCGACAATGCCAATTTGAAGAAGCTTAACGCTCTGAAGTCATTACGAATTCTTGTGTCTAACAACTTCCAAGTAACAGTGCCAGGCTGGGTCAAGTGGTCACTCTGGGTAAGACACAATTTTGGAAGGAGCATCTCAATGTAGTCTCAGAGGCAGGAGCATTCAAGCCTTAAGAAATAAATTAATCAAATCCTAATAATGAAAATAATGAAATCGATAATATGGGCAAAATTTGTTAACTAGTGTTGCCGATCAATAAGCAAACAAGACATATTTAGCGTAATTTCACAACCGCTTTCAAAATTAACTGAAAAAAAATAAAACTGGACAGTTGGGCGGTTTTTGACATCCGTAATTAATACATATATTTTTCTACTCATTTTCCCTTTAAAAGCTTGGAACAGTTTATTGGTAAATGTGCCTTTGCGTATTGTACATTTGTAAACTAAAAATGAATTAAAAGACATGCATATAGAAACCACACTTTCATAGTTTTAATGTTCTTTTTGAATTATTGAGTGTATATTATTTCGGAAATAGAAACATATTTTTTACCCTCTCCTGCAAGCGGACATCTCCCGTGGCCGGACGAAAATGCTGGAACCGTTAGTTTCCGTCCACGGGAGCTTTTACTGTATACTGAAACAAACTTTTGCGCACGTTTAAGTTGCCTCTTTCATGTGTTTCGATTATTTTCGACAGTGGTATTTCTTGTTCTTGGGTTACATTACACGCTCTGTGGCTCACTTGGTTGAGTCCCACTCTACGATGCTAGTAATCTAGAGGTCCGGAGATCGAATTTCGGCGTGGTTCAAAATTTCCGTACATAGGAAATATAAATGCTTGCAACATTATATACACTCCGAAATGATATGCAATGTAACGTTGGCTCGAAATTGCCTATAAACGGCTGAGTTAACGCACCATGGCCCCACATGGGGCTATACGGCACTGAGCAGAGAAGGTACTTCTCATTGAGAAGAAAAAAAGAAAATTGCCAAACATAGAGCAGAGTGAGAAGTTTATATGTAGTGTTAAACTGATAAGTTGATGGAATTTTGTATTTTAGTGGTTGCTTCAAAAATAGCTATAGGAAACTTGAAGGAGATATTGACTCATGTTTTGATAATGCCGCCAGGAATTGGAAAAAAAGAGCAATAAATCCAAAGTTACATTGACAAATTAAACCATTTCTGTTATTCATAGAATTCATTCACTTCGTTGCTAAGAGAAACACGCTATCTGTTTAGCAATCAAATTATACTTATACATATGAAAATCAAAAATTCTCCTTGAGATGCTTCAAGAACCGATATTCACTTTTTGTTACTTAAGGGAATTTTTTATGCGGGATAATCTAGTGAAGATTATTTCAAGTATCCTCGAAAAGTTTATAAATTCGAAATTATGTACGAATAACATTTTTGACAATGCCAACTCATATGGTAATCAATGTCGTCAAAATATCGCAAAAGTCCATCTAATTTTCAAAATTTTAAATTGTGGTAGTTTTGGCTATACATACGAGTACATATATGGTAGATTGTCAAATTTCGGAAAAAAGTGGTAAGGCTACCACAAAAGTGGCACATTCGAAACACTGTTTCTTTTTATTTTATTTACAGAAAAGAAGAAATTTTTTTCGAAAATTTTCGAAATGCACTAATTTCCACCCTGGTGGAGAATATTGATACTCAAATCATAAAAAAGATAACCATTCTAACGACAATTAATAATTTCGTATTGTAAATTTGCCTTTTCTTAAGTTTATATAGCAGTAAGCTTGAACAAACTTTATGGAATTGTCGAATTTTATGAAAATTTAAATAAAATTTGGCACAAACCCCAATCCGGATTATCGAACTTCCGGAATTTCGGGGTCCGGATTATCGGGGTCCTACTGTATGTTTGTTGTTTTTGGTAATACGATGCATTCCTTTCCATTCAAAACCAACCGAACGAAGCACCAACAAATCAAATAAATTGGTCATTATCTATAAAAAAAAAAACAACAAATTTTAATTATCTCTAGAATCAGTTCATTCTCATTCAACTTTTCAATGGAACGCAACCGAATTTCCTATAATAATGTCAATAAATATTAAATTGGATAGTAAAGATCGAAAATGATTACTTCCACATTTTTAATGTATACGACAGTTCTAAATATTCAATTGATGTAATTCGATATCCAATCAGCATCTATTACTGCTTAAACAGTAACGGTTAACGCGTTGTTTAAAAATACATACATATAAATCTTTTTTCAAAATTTTATTTGACAAAAACGAAATTGTCGTACACATATAAATAATCCCAAAAAAATATGTTGATGTAAACACCTGCCAATAACACTTAATTGCAACAAGGTGTGTACACCAGGCTTAAGTGATGCATTTATCACTTTTGAAAAATATAAAGACAAAATTTATGCTAATCAAATTGAAAACATGTCCGCCTCTAATAAACATATTTATTAAAATATGTTGTGACTTTTCTTTTGACTGAAAAGCCTGGCTTCTAACACTGTTCGCAGCGTTTTTTATTTTCATAAGTCGATATACTCGTACCTATACGTATCTGCTTTCGTCAAAACTGTCTGATTGGAATGGTGCATTCATTCATATTGTGTCTTTTTTGTTTGCTCATTTTGCTGATACATCTCTGGAAACTTAATCCGTTATATAATTCCAAATTATTATGTATTTTAGAAACAACATGCTGATTTTCACTCATAGATTTATTTAATAGATTCAAAAAAATCTGTTTAGCATGCCCTCAAATGATAATATAATAATTGATTGTCGGCGTGTCTATTCATCAATTTCGGTAGCATATTTCTTCTTTTGTTTTTTTTCTTCTTTTTTTTTTCAAAAGTATCTATGAACTAAACGGCATTTAATATACCTGTAACACGAAACCAAAAAAAAAAGAGTTACATACGTACTCGTTATGCATTTCCATATAGACTTTGTTCGTATCCATCAGATGCAAATATGCAGGTACATCAGCATATTCATGACAGCATTTGATGCAACATTCCTCAAGTATCGAGCAGACATATCATCTTGTCTATGGGTTTGACCTAAAACTTTCTAATAGACGAGTACGAGTGCATTGCCACAGCCAGCCGTATAGTCTCTCTCTTTGTCGGTTATCGGAAACCATTTATGAGTAAAAAGTGGTTAGAATGGAAAAGTTATATTTATTAGACATCCGTCGTCGTTGTTGTCATCAACAGTTGCATATAGTTAACAAGAGCAGAAACTTACTAGTTTGCATAGTAAATGAACCAACTATGTTATGTGTATAAATTGAACAACAAGTGAGTGATGTTGGTATATTGCAAATTAGCACGTTGTTAATAGCAAATTTGCAGAAAATACGAATTACCCATGCTTTTTTTTACTTGGCGTTTTTTCACACTGAAATCAATTAACACTATGCTAGTATCATTGAATTTTGAGCTGGAATAGAATGAATTTTCAACACAATAGATCCTAACGTTCCCTAAAGAAAATAGCATAATCGAGTTACACAGATTTTATTAAAAATCAAATAGGCAAATAAGGCTGCCCATTTACCAAACTGTTTCACAAGTATGATCCCGAAAATCAGTGAGACGCTCCACTCTGTGTAGTTATATAAGGATAAGAGAACTTGAACCTTGAAATATGAGACGAAAACCATAAGTTCCTCGCTTGAATCCTTTGATATGCATTCAATCAATCTGTCAACCCTGTACTTGTATTTTTTTCAAATACGAGATATAACTGAAGCAAATAAAAATGATTTAAAGATAAATATATCCTACCTTTGGCTTGCACAGTGCCGATCGAAAAATACACATTTCTTCAAGGTTATTACAGTGCTGTAGCTGTAAGTAAGTCAAGGCAAAGGAATGTTATAAACGATCTCTTCACTGTAAATCTTTTTCAACTAGATCCCAGTAATCCGCAACTAGATTTGGAGTACTGGAGTTCTAGTTCAATTTTCTAATGTAAATCCAGTTAAAATAAATTGTCATCTAGTATAATTAACTAGAAGTCTATGGAATGTGTGTACTGCTTTTCTAGTAAAAAATTAGGTGTTCTAGTGAGATTCACTAGAACTTCTTGTTCTCAGCCATACTGTTTTCTAGTGGATCTCCCTAGTTTTCTTACGATTTAACTAGATAATCCAGTTAATTTAAAAAATGAAAAGAATAATTTGCCTTATACTGAGGATTTTTTACATAAAAAATCCTCAGTATAAGGCAAATTATTCTTTTCATTTTTTAAATTTTATAAAACTGAGGAAAGAAAAGGAACTATACATCACATACAATTATCCAGTTAATTATCGTCAATAATTTTATTCCGTTCGCTTTCATCTGAAAATGTAATAAAATCAATCATGTTCATTTGGGCGATTAAATCTTTATTTATTTACTCTGGAAATATTTGAAAATGTGAACATTTTTTGATTCAATTTACAAACTATGAAATAGAAATCAAACTTCAAAACAATCGCATTCGTCTGATCTTACATAGTTCATCCCTTTCTCATCTCGTTGCCCTGAAAAAAAAAAAACAAAGGAATAAATATTATGTACAATTGCATTCAAAAGTTATCATTAGATGTTTTTTTTTTATTTTCACACAGCTTAGAGATTGATAAAAAAAAAGTTGAATGTACTTACTTAGCCAGTTTATCTCATCACCTATATATCTTTGAGAGCGACATCGCCATTCTGAAGCCCCTCATTCGATAATCTGAAGAATAGTGAAAATTTCAATTAATAAGAATCACATTTAATTATTATGATCACAAAACATGGTGAACTTTTCACTGGCGTATTTGAATACGTATCTACTTACCACCAATTTACCAACACAAACTGCTTCACAGAACATTTGCCCAACTAATATCTACGAGTAATATGCGTATCAACTAATAAACAAATCGCGAAGAGCAATACCTTTGGAGCTGTTTTCTACCAAAAACTAATGGTCTGTCAGTAAAATTTAATGACTTTCTAGGAATTATCGCCTTTTTGCTGAATAACTAGTATAATTGAGCTGGATATTTAGTTATATTTCGAGACTCGATTGCTTTTACAGCCAATCTAGTTTAAATTAATAGATACTAGCTCTAATTTGTCATTATCGCTAGAATTACAGTGATTGTAAAAACTAGAATCAGCCTAAAAAAAATTTACTGGAAAAAAAGACTTACTGTGTTCGTTGCAATGTTTATCTCATAAGAGTTTGCTGATGGAATATTGAGAAAATTTGCGCTAAATAGAGGACATGGCGCTACGTATCACAAACACAGGAGTGCCTTCTGGTGGAGAGTAACGTAACCAGAAATCGCTATATTTTTCTCACCGAAATGTACTTAGCGGAGTGGTCGTGAATACACTAATTGTATTTCAGTTGTTGCTCGAAGATGAACCAGAAAACTCAATGAAGATCTGGGGATTTTCTCTTTTTATGACGAGTGAATCGATAACACCACTAAATACTTGGAACAGGCAAGAAGAAAAAAATATAAAATCGAAAGTCATACTTTAATCGAACTCGCATGTTAACCCTCGACCTCTGGGAAATTCACCGCAGTACGTGCTCCTGATTGGCCGGACAGTGTATTGGGTGATGACACTCTTGTCTTGAAAAAAACGAGGAAAGGGAATTTGTGAGGAAGAACCCAGTTTAAAAAACTTTTCCTAATTAAAAAAAAAAAAAAATAAAAATAATTCGGACATGGAACGGATAACATTTTTGATATTGAACATTGTTTTTACCAACTCCTATAGTGATAATTGTTTGCAAAATTTAGAAGAAATGAGTTAAGGTTTTAAAATTTTAAATTGTGCTAGATTTTCGCGTATTTAAAATCTTTAGTGGTGAGTCGTAGATCGTAATTAAAAAAAAAGTGGCAGATCTACCACAAAAAGTGGTTAAGTCAAAACACTGCCAGCCCCCTTTACTAAATTATTAAACTATAATCCACACAAAAAAAACGCGCAAAAATACCCTGAGATTGTGGTATTCTGGTTGGAAAAATTTTTCTCCCATATGTAGCGTTGAATTGGAATGCTACATTTAGATGTGTACCTGCTACTTGGACTGCTCGATCAACTGTCACGCACAGCTGCTCGACCATCAATACTGGAAATTTTTTATTCACAGTTCAGCTGAAAAAATGTCATTTCTGAGTCAGGTTTTAGCGAACGTTATAATATTGTGCGATGAGAGTACGTATTTTGAAAGGAAAGTTGCAGTTTTAGGATTTTTGAATTTTTGATTGCCGCAATGTCTGCGGATGTATCAGCTGATTAGAGAGAACTGACATTTCGTGTAGCAAGTCCATTCAGCGAACACAAACTTAGCAGTTTTCCAATTTCTTGTGGTGGGGATATGTAGCACATCCCAATATGTGCTCGCTGAATGCACTCAATAAATTTAAATTTGTGGCTATGGAAAATATTTAGTCCATCATTTTGACTTACGCCGCTTTCAAAATTAAAATGTTTAAGGCATATTGCAATGTTGATTTCTTTTTTTAATCTGTTTGTCAAAATTTAATTCGAATATTTTTGGATTTTTCTGATAAATTTCATGAAGGGTGAAAATAAAAATGTTGCTTACTGTTTACTTTTTTTAGAAACACGACAAAGCCTTCGTAAAGAACAATACCTGCCCGATCGTCGTCTTGATAGTAATTGACGGAGCAATGTTGAGACTTTTTCCTTAAAGTTTGTTCCCAGAGCGAAAAACCGGCATATATCTCTTCCGTAGAAAAAAATACAGTGAGGCGCTCGTTTTTCATATTAAATAAATTTTGGATAATTGGATCTTGGATAGCTTCAATACAATTGGCTACCGAGAATATATTTTTTTGTTCGCAATTAAATGCAGAGGCAATTTCTTTTTGCTACGAACGTGGAAAACCGTTATGGAGACTTTTGTGATATCTAAATTTTGAAAGCGAAATTGCAGCACGTTTTTTTATCAGGAATAATCACGAATCATATGCCAAGATTCGATTTTCATCATCATCATCAATGTGGCACGATAGCCCGACGTCGGGCCTTGGCCGCCTGAATCGTTGACCTCCAATGGTCGCGGTTACGTGACCTTGTCCTCCAGTTTCGGAAGCCCAGCAGCTGGTGGGCGTCTTCACCTACGGAGTACTCCCAGCGAGCTCTCGGTCGTCCACGCAACCTCGCTCCGTCAATTCATTGTGCGTTCATCACTTTCTTTGGCATGCGATTATCGTCCATCCGTTGTAGGTACATGCCCCGCCCATTGCAAACGTTGAAACTTAACGATTTTCGTTACTTCCAGCTCATCGTACGATTGATACAACTCATGGTTGTATCGGATACGCCATTGATTTCGCTCGCGAATGGCCCCGAAAATTCGCCGAAGAACCTTTCGTTCGAATCGGTCTAGCAAGGAGACTTGGGTGAGGGTCCATGTTTCGCAGCCATAACATAGCAAAGGTCAGATGATCGTTTTGTACACGCGGAGCCTCGTGTTCCTGTGCGCAAGTTTCGAATTAATTATAGGGAGGACCGCTAGTTGTATCCGTCGCTTAATTTTGTCGGTTTCGTTGGCGTCCTTTGATAAGTTACAACCCAAATAATTGAAGTTGTCTACATACTCGATATTGTGGTGCTGTGATGCTTGAATTTGTTGGCGTCCTTGTTTTCGATTGCATCATGGCCTTTGTTTTGCTTGCATTGATATGTAGTCCAACTTCCTTTGCGGCGTTATTGAGGTTATGCAGAAGGCTTTCTGCATCACCCAATCTTCGAGACATGATGTTGATATCGTCGGCGTACGCTACTAATTGAGTCGACTTGATGAGTAGCGTTCCGCTGCTGTCCATATTCATGGCTCGAATTACATACTCCAAAGCAAGGTTGAAGAGCGTCGGTGCCAGCCCGTCGCCCTGCTTGAGTCCAGTACGAGTTTCAAATAGGTCAGTGAGTCGGTTCTGCACTCTGACCTGCGAGACGGTATTAGTCATCGTCATCCTTGTGAGTCGCACTAACTTTGCCGGTATTCCAAAATTCAGCATAATGTTGCACAGTACACTTCGGTCGATACTGTCGTATGCCTGCTTGAAGTCGACAAAGATTTGGTATAGATCGGTGTTGTATTCCCAGCACTTTTGGAGTAGTAGCTTCACTGTGAAAAGCTGATCGGTCGTTGAACGACCAGGTCTGAAGCCGCCTTGATACTCGCCAATGATTCGTTCTTCGTACGGATTGATTCTCTTTTCAAGAATTTTTCATAAAATCTTATAGGCCGTACAAACTAATGATATGCCTCTGTAATTCTCACACTTCAGCTTGTCACCCTTTTTTTTGGATTGGGCAGATTATGCTTTTGCGCCAATCTTCGGGGATTACCTCGTCGATCCATATTTTCAGCAGTAGCACATGTACAGCGTTGGTCAGGCACGTTCCACCATGCTTCAGCAGTTCTGCTGGGATCTCGTCAGCGCCGGGCGCTTTATTATTTTGAAGCGACTGTATGGCAAGACTCACCTCCTCTACTGTTGGGGGTAGAACGGGAGGGCCTGGTTCGGCCAACTGCTCAAGAGCTGGCTCCGCGGGGGATGTGCATTGAGGAGCTCTTCAAAATGCGAGGCCCATAGTTTGTTGACGCTTTCGATGTCGCTGATGATGTTACCATCCTTGTCCTTACATAGGCTAGTCCTGGGTTGATATCCGTTCCTGATATTATTTATAAGTTTGTACGCCTGTCTAATGTTCTTACTGGCTAATCTTTGGTTTATTTGCTGTAACTGCTCGTCAAAATGTTTGCGTTTCTTATGTCTAATTAACCTCTTAGAAATTCGCCGAAGTTCGTTGTATCTTTCTTTCTTGGCCCGGGATGCGCGTTGTGTGTATTGGCGATAGGCTTCATTTTTCGCCTCAATCGAGGCCCTGCATTCGTCGTCGAACCAGTCTGCGACTCCTTTGATGCTGTCTTTGAGCTCCTCCCAGAACTCATGGATGCCTAAATTATTGATGTTATCAAGCATGGGCGACAGTTTTTTCTGAAGTGCTGTAGTATACGCAGCCGCCGTGGCATCATTTGTCAAACTCCTGGTTAAGATTCGATTTTAATAGGGCCAAATATTGCTAATATGTATAACGAAAATAAAAATTTTGTAATGTTGGGATATGTTTATTACAACCCCAAAATGTTTTTTGTCTTGCCGGAATCGATGATGTTAGTGTTGAGTTGAATTTTGTTTTGCCTCAAGGGTATTCCGTTTTTTAAAATGAAAAAAGTTGTCTTCCTGTATTAAACCAATATATTTCGGCCTATTCGGCCATCTTCAGGGTTCTATTATTAGTTCTGTGATGACAATCTCTTTGTTCTTGTAAATTGTCATCACAGAACTAATAATAGAACCCTGAAGATGGCCGAATAGGCCGAAATATATTGGTTTAATACAAGAAGACAACTTTTTTCATTTAAAAAAACCGAATACCCTTGAGGCAAAACAAAATTCAACCCAACGAAAATGAAAATGTTTTACATTCTCTTTTAATTTACCGTTATTACGAAATTGGACGCTTTTTTTGCCTAAATCACAATTTTTGTAATTCTTTTCCTGAGTTCAATCGGCATAGGAATTTTATACTATATTTATTTTATGATAATCGAAACCATACGTTATTTATGACACCCTAAACGCATTAATTATTTTGAAAATGAAATATACTTGACGTCGGTTTTGATGTGATACCCCATAACTATAGGACTATATTTTGTTTCGCATAAATTTGTATCCTTTTTGCTCTTTCTTCCTTTCGGCTAAATATTTTTAGATTCCAAGGATCATACCGACCCTAGCACAATCAAAAAAAGATGAAGTTTATTTTATTTTTTTAAATGTGCTAATTTTACTGAGCGACTCGCCAAAATTAAAATTGTTGGCACCTCATAATTAATGAATTTCTTTGAATTAACAATTCATCTATATATCTGGCTTATCCAAGTTTAACTTGCTCCCTTAGAGCAAAAACAAAAGGACAATAATTTAGCTATTTTTGTCAATTTACTTTACTGTTTACTATATGTTTTACCGTATGAAAAATCCTTTATAAATGAATGGTTTTGCAAAATATTTTATATAGATATAAAATTAAGAATCTGAAGAATAAAACTACAAGTGAATATTATCAAAACACCCTATCCAGATTTTGAAATTATTTTTTTTTTGTCTTTCTTTTTCTTGAATTTATCCATGCAATTACACAAGTGAATTTTTTTAAATAATTCTACTATCCACTTCTGGCTTGAAACAAACTTTTGAGGCACACTGTATTATAAATGTTACATATTTCCTACTGATCCACTGAAGAATCAAATATAATAATGTAGTACCATCCCAGTTTATTAATAAACTATTGTCTTATATAAATATTGTTCTGAATCAAATGTGCATAAAAAGAAACAATTTTATTGCCCACAACAGATTGCCTTAATAGAACTGTACTGTATATTGTTTGTTAATCTGTTTGTCTTCCGCTAAAATTAAATTGGTCTGATGATTGCTTAATATCTATCGATTGATTTCAACTGAAAATTGTTGCTGTTTTTGATTGGTATTCTATTCATCACAATGACGTCGACAAACTATGATAAAAAGCAGCACTCTTGCTACGAAATTGTTGTTTCCTTGATCCAATGCTCGAAAAGTCAGAAAAATCTCCTGTTGTTATACACATTTTTTACAACAAAATTTCGATAAAGTTTTAATCGTTTTTGGTTTTACTTTTTTCTAATTTCAGAAATATCGAATAAACAGAATTAACATTTTTTCTCTTCAAACACCTGTCGTTGGTTAATCTCCACAGTCTTCTGGAATCTTTTGATACATATACGGATGAATAAAGTTCTACAGAAGTTTGTGGAAACGGAGAAAATTTAAAAGAAATATTGAACGAAATAAAAAAACAAACCGTTGAAAAACAAAAACGACAAATGAGTATTATACCTATATGCACAGAAATTTCTGAAACCATCCCAAGTGCAAATGAAAAGTGACAAAAGTGAAATTCAAATTAACTGAAATAATTAAGCCGATTGGATGATTTACACGACATTAAGTACATGTTCAAATGATATATGTTCTACTGCACTGGAAACTATGGCTCATGAACTTGTTCACTATTTGTTACAACCGCGCGATCACCGGCCAATACGATATAAGCGTTGTCAACAGACATATCCGATGGTTACTTAAAAGGCTCTAATTGTCCTGCGAATTCTCTGTCATCGCTCACACCCGCATACACTCAGACACATACGTATTCACTCTCCATATTTACTGCACCGATTCATCTCATCTCGTCGTCGTTAAGTTATTACGAATCGTCCCAATTAAAAAAAAAACGCAATCTAGCTTTATCAGTTTTTTAATTCAGTACACACATCCATACACATAACTAAAAAAAAGCATTTATGCAACGAGCGAGAAACTATCACGAATTTCTCGCTGTCTTCATCAAGTCTCATCCGACGGGGATATACGTGAATCTACTGAAGGTGGAGGGTCGTTCATGCCGAGGAGCCGACTAAGGTGGAGGGCCCTAGCCGTGCTGGGTGCCCTCCTATCGATCATAATCGATTGGCCGATCGGTTTCGCCATGCCGGCTTCAAGCACGTTCCAACCGCCCATAACGGCTAACCATGCGAATCCTTATGCGCAATATTCCTGCCTAAATTGTAGTGCGTCGCCGACGAATATGAATCTGACAAAAAGTGGCGATCGTATCGCTACCAGTTTTCGTGGAACTTCATATGATGTGAATAATAGTAGTGATAGTGGTGGTGCGAGTACAAACAGCAGTCATAGTAAACGTAGTTCAAAATTGCACCATACTAATGATGCAATGATCATGCCATCTGTCGAGAAAGGCATAATCGTGTCGAATTCAAATCGTTCCGCGCCGCCCGAACGGGATACGATGTACAATAAGCGTAAACGTAAAAAATCCTTGGCCGTATTACGAGCCAATCAAATACCTACACGAACGCACAACAATCCTAGTTCTAGTAGTGATGTGAATAATTTAATAAATCATAATCCTAATAATAATAGTAATCTTAATGATAGTGCAAGTTTTAGTAATAGTCATTATAGTGATGAGCCCAGTAATAAATATAATACTAGTGTTGAGCCTACAACTACAACAATGCATGCCATATTGGATGATGCGGAAAATCCTGCACTTGTGACAGCGACTGAAACGTCTGTAGTGTCGTCGCATCATTTATCGCGAACGGATCGTAGTGTTCATGAATCGTTATATCGACATCAGAATAGCCGATCGCGATCGATAAGCGATAGTAGTAGTAACGGCAGCAACAGTAGTGGTAGTAGTGGTAGCAGCAATCATACGAATTTGGATCGTAACGAACGATCGGCGAATCTCTCGCATATTTCAGGACCGGCGAGAAAAATCCAGCTGTTCATTAAACATCGTTGGATACAATTGTTGCCCGATGGTACGATAAATGGAACGCAGGACGATAATAGTGATTACAGTGAGTACAACTTTTTTTGTATTTTTTTTTTGTAATTTTACGGTATCCTTATCCCGATGATGGTTAGAATTCATATAGTCTTCACTGAAAAAATAAGAATTTTCTTAATAAGCACTTCTTATTCGCGCAAAATGTCAATTGGAAAGGCCTCATTTAATAAAAAAGATATTTCTAATTATAATTATTAATTATAGTAACTGTACTAGGAAAAATTAAATTAATTTTTAAAATACTAACGACTTTGAATTACCAAATGAGTAAGGAGTTCCTTAAAGGTTTTATAAAATATGAATGACGAATATGAACTCTGCTTTTAGATTTTTTTATCTTATTTATGTATAATAAACTCAAAATAATATCTGCTTTAAAATATTATGAACTAGGTTTTTTTACGCGCAAAGTTTCTCCACAACAAACTTGTTCCACCAACATTAAACATTTTCTTTTTTTTTCAATCAACGTTTTAGTAAATCGTCCTATTTGCATTGCAATATTCCCTGTATACAAATTTACCCTAATACATCTTGTAACATGATACTTTCCACGACTGGCCATTGCAATTATCAAATGCCTGTGTTGAGTCAATTATGTCAATTTGAATGGATATTCATAATGATATGCGCACAAGAGTATCCAACGTTTTAGGCAATTCGATCCGTCTGAATTGCAGCGATCTAAACATATCAACCATCCGTCCAATGCAATCAACTATCGCAGTCGTCCGTCGCTCCGATGGATAGTAATCTTTATACGTTTCCAATATACGTGCAGCAGTAACATCTCGTTTGAAATTTATCATAGACCCTACCGATTTTACGAAATTAATAGGTTTACGTTTCGAATTACCGCGCATGCTTCCAAACCAAAATGTGTGTGTGCAATGCATTCAATTTGGAATCAGATCAATCTATATGAACAGGCTTTTTATTGCGACTGCGCGTATAATACATACTCGTAAGATAAATTTGTTCGACTAAGGACAGTTTTATGGACGTGGAAACTCCACCTGTGCGGGCCTGGGTAATGATCATTGGATTTAGAAATTGCACAAATATGTAAATATTTTCACAAACTATTGATTTAGTATGATATCGAATTTTTAGATTCAATCCAGTTCAATTTGTTTCATTTGTAGGGAGGAGAAAATAGATATGGACAAAATCTGGAACTTTTTAGCCGGTTTGATTAGAATTCACGGATCTGAGCATTAAATCTTAGTGGTCGCGATTTTGTTGTCATCATTAAAAGTGGCAGTTTTAATTAATAGTGTCAAGTTCGACTGGATTTCATAGATCATCGCATTTCCGAAGACCCAGATATTTTTAAAACACCACATAAATATTGTTTTATTTTCAATATTATTTTAAACTTTAGAGGAATGATGAGCAAGATGGGCTCAGGAGTCCAATTTTTCAATTCATTCACGGTGAAATATTACATTTTTATAAGTGCATAATCATTATATCGATCACTTTCGGTCCGCGGACTTCCTGTTGCGAAACAATGCTTTAAATCATATGGCATTAAACATAACTTCTGAAAGCTTTTGTTGACGTTTGTATAAATATGTATGTCCTTAAAAACAGGCGTTCGTTGATTAACTTTTTTAACACAGATTAAAGGTTAGTACTATGTTCACCGAGCGAAAAACTTACATTAATGTTTCCGGTGAAAAATGTGCCGTAGACAGTGGCGCAACCAGGATCTTGTCCTGAAGGGCCTTCCAAATTAGTAGAAATTTGAGTTTCCCTCCGCAAGTTGGATTAAGGTGCTATATTTTCCCAGGATGAAGCTATACAGTGGTGTATTGCTCCCTTCACAGCCATGCATACTTTTGATGTAAATTTGTTCATAGCTTAGGCCCGTATTTATGAACATTCCTTAACTCACTGTTTCCCAACAGGTGGTCCGCGGACCGGGGGTGGTCCGTGAGAGACGTGGGTGGTCCGTGGGCAGACTCTCGAGACTTCTAACAAAAAAGTTATATTTTCTTGTAACTAATTGAAGTCTCATCCCAAATACGCGTTCTCATCATCACGTAGCAGATTATCCAGTAAATTCTTTGCTATTACTAGATCTGTGATTATGGGAAGGCGATGGGCGGCTTAGGTTCGTTATACTTTTAGCTCAATTCTGAAATTATTAAATTATTTAATCTAATTATTAAAAATGAAGCTCGTTTGCAAAAAATCAAAAGGTTTTTCGCGCTAAACATTGTCACGAATCTGAGCCTTAAGATCGAACTTAACCGTTTACTGAGTAACTCTTAATCGAAGTTACCTCTTCTAGACACCTATTCCTGTGCGTGAAAAATCTCAGCTGGTGAGGCAAGTGTTGACGCGAATCTTAAATCATGCTTTCTAACAGATGGTGTTAGTATAAAAATTTAAGCCCAATGAAAATCCGTTGCGTCGGGAGTTTGTGGACTGCGTCGTTTTCCACTTTATTTTTAAGTAGGAAATAACAAACAAACAAAATAATAAGGGAGATAGAGCGTCAGCTTTTGAAAAAAATACCTCGACAAAAAAATCGAGACCTTATATTTGTTTCATAATTATTGACTGGTGGTCCGTCGAGATCCATTTTCAGGCTAAGTGGTCCGCAAACGTTCTTGAGTTGGGAACCACTGCCTTAACTCAAGGAAACCTTGAGTCACGGATGCCGAAATTCAATAAATTAAATGTAATTTCCCATACTTTTTCATAGAAATCATTTATATTCAGGAGTCAATGCATCCTTGATTTAAGGCAAAACTCAACTAAGTTTTCAATAGACTTGAAATATTACATTTCAAGGAAGGTAGCTTCACCACCTTGACTTCAAGTGAGGTTTACTATAGAAAATTTCAAGGTCTCCTTGAGTTTATCCTTAAATCAAGGATGCATTGACTCGTGAGTATAAGTGATTTCTATGAAAAAGTATTGAAAGTGACATTTAATTTATTGAATTTCGGCATCCTTGACTCAAGGTCTCCTTGAGTTAAGTAATGTTCATAAATACGGGCCTTAGAGTCGTTCAAATGTGTAGTGGCATACTTGTATAGTCAGCACGTTGTACATATGTACCAACCGTCGTATGAGCTTTCAAGTTGAACAAAGTAAATTTTTGTTGTACGGCGTATGCGTTTATGTCCTAGAGCAGAATTTGTGAATGCCGGTGCTTCAAGAGAAAAACAGGAATTTAGGAACACACATAAAATCTGGACTGACAAGGGGTTAATGTCATACCAATATGACTCCAGGGAAATTTATCTTCTCAGGTGAAATATACCTATACTATGGTAGCACGGACTCTATTTCGCAAAAAAAACTATTTGATTGAGGATGTGATTTGCTGCGATGGCGGCTCATCATGATAAAACATCTAAAGATACAACCCTTGCTCCCATTTCATTTAATTTTTTACTAAATTATCGTATATTTGTACAACAATAGTAAGGCTTCAAATAATTTACGAAATTATGGACCGAAATATGTTTTATCGATAACTTATTCTTTTTATGGTAATCACGTAGACCAAGCCCAGTCTCCCAACTTAAGACAGAAGAAAATCTTTCATAACTTCAATCGCAATTGAAATTTAAAATTCTAGTCGATAGTCGATGTAACTCGATGTAAAAACTATTAACGAAGAAGCCAGGTTTCCAGATCATATACATACATATTTTGAAGACATTCCCTTTTTGAAAAAATCACATGAAATCTGCTCGTTTATATTCTGGATTTTTGCTCAATGATATTTCAAAAATTCTTATGAATAACCTATACTCTAAGAACAAACATTCACACTTTTCTTAAAATATCCAAGGAAACGCATTGCTTCATATTTCATTTTGCAATTTTTCCGTTCCCAATTTCTGGGTCTGGGACGGGCTTTAGCCCCCTTAACCCCTCCCGTAGTTGCGCCACTGGCCGTTTTTTTATTAAAAAAATTGAGAATAAATGTGCACTCGCAGTCTAAAGTGCAAATGCATTGCTTTCTTTGGCGAAATGTCAAAATTCGGTTGTGGAGACTTTTGTGTGAAGTAAGTATCACCCAGAAAATTCAATTTCACGATCATCCAAATTTTGACAGTGAGTATTTGCATGGATTTCACGTGAAATGACGATGTTAGTAGTACCTACTCTAAACGAGATTTAAACATAAAACATTTAAATAAAACCGAAAAGCGGGTGCTAGGCGTGTAACTCGAAAACCTGGGGGTGCAGCAACAAAAGATCTCCACTTTCCCCATATTATAACCAATAGGTCACTAAAATAGTGACTTTTCCTTATAACGCAGTGTTCTCATTATCAAGAGATGCGGGAGCGTCTCGCCCGCCAAAGAAAAAAAAACGAAACGCGAACAAGTAAGATAACCGGAAGAAACATGGTTTACTGATTGACAGAGCTATTCTGAATTATGTACATTCAGGCTTGTCCATTGTATCTTCTTCTTCTTCCTTGCCTCGTTCTTTATACCGAGCTTCGCATTGCTCGACCCGCGGTGTAGGCACATCGCCCTTTTTGGCGATAATATCCCAGCATATTTCTACAGGCAGCTCTATCTTGGATCGTGTCATCGCCGAGACCAATGCGTTGTTGTTGCTTTTTCATTTGACACATCCAGGTGTTCTTCGGTCTGCCTCTGGCCTTGGGTCCATCAAGTGGAACTTCCATTGATATAGCTTTCTTTGCGGGGTTCTCAGGCGGACGCCGTTGAACATGGCAATACCAATCCATTTGTCGGTCTTCGAGCTTTTCGGTGATGGCCTATGGCCTATGGACAAGCTGCCTCGGATGTAGCTACTCTTGATGTGGTCCCTTTTCGTTACACCAACTGACATGCGTAACATTCCTTGTCCATTGTATATATACCCAAAAGGCGAAACATAGGATTATTTTCTCAAATCTTTTTCGCAGCTGAATTTCCCTTGGCGGAAACCTTTTTTTTTTACTTATTTTTAATTCAAAAGCAAATGGTTTCTGAGCACATGTTCACAAAATGACAATCTACTCTAGTAAGTTTACCCACTATCACTTACCTCTTTGGATTTATAGTAGGCTGTGGGGGTTCTTCGTCAACATATTAATCCAAACCGGCATCTATCTTTTCTGAATAAATACAGATAGTTTAAGTCGCATACAAAGTGCAAATCCATTGATAGTATGACCAGCAAAATGAACAACTTTATCTGGATTTATTGACACTAAACCGGCAATAGATAATGCGAGTATAGCGAATCTGGCGAATCATGGCTTAAGCCGGTATGAAAACGCTGAAGGAAGCAATTTAGTGCATATAAGTATACATAAAGTATACTATTATGTAAAAATAAACGGATTTGTATTATTGCATTAAATAGTACATTATCGCTCAATTGGCTATTATGGTAAGCGTTTAGCGTTGCAAATGGGACACAGATCTACCCAAGTGATTTCCAGTCATAATATCATGTCAATGTGCTGCTTACAACGTATTGTAAGGATCAAATTTATATAAATATTTATTAACACAAGTCAAAACTACCCCTTGCAGGTTCGAATTTGGTAGATGAAAAAAATTATAATGCTACTGTTATAGCTGTTTACTGTGCATATCAGTGGGGGGGGGGGGGGGTTAAGGGGATCAATCCTCCTCCTTCGGTTACAAATTTTTTAATATTACTTTCCGAGTGTTAAGCATCCTTTATTGTTTGAGTTTATCAAAACAAATTTGTCTTTTTTATACCCTTCACTCGTAGAGTAAAGGGTATATTAACTTTGTCATGAAGTTTGTAACGCATTGAAGGAAGCATCTCCGACCATATAAAATATGTATATATATGATCAGCATGACGAGCTGAGTCGATTGGGCGATGTCCGTCTGTCTGTCTGTCCGTCTGTCCGTCTGTTGCTACGCGTTTTACTCGGCCAGTTTAAAAGCTATCGAGCTGAAATTTTGCACACATGTTTCTTTTTACTGCAGGCAGTTTGTATGTTTGAATCGCTAAAATCGGACCATGGGGTCATGGGGCTGCCATACAAACCTAACCCCCCCCAATTTGGTTTTTCTAAGAAAAACTTTTTCATGTGTTTACTAATTTCAACGAAATTTCACACAAATGTGTTTCTATTGATAACACAAAACATATGTAAGAATGGATCAAATTGCACCATGGGGTCATGGGGCTGCCATACAAACCTAACCCCCCAAATTAGGTTCTTCTAAGAAAAACTTTTTCATTTGTGCACCAATTTGAACCAAATTTCACACAAATGTGTTTCTATTGATGCCACAAAATATATGTAAGAATAAATGGAATCAGACTGTGGGGTCATGGGGCTATCATACAAACCCAGCCCCCAAATTGAGTTTTTCTAAGAAAAACTTTTTTATTTGTCCACCAATTTCAATCAAACCTCATAAAAGTGCATTTCATTTGATGCCACAAAACATGTGTAAAAATGAATGGAATCGGACGATGGGGTCATGGGGCTATCATACAAAGCCAACCCCCTAAATTGAGTTCTTCTACGAACAACTTTTTTATTTGTGCACCACTTTCAACTAAAACTCGTAAAAGTGCACTTCAATTGATGCCATAAATAATCGGACTATGGAGTCATGGGGCTACCATACAAGCCCAACCTCCCCATTTTGGATCTTCTAAGAAAAATTTTTTCTACACCAATTTAAAAAAATCTCAATGCGTTTTTATCAAAACAAAAAAAGTAAAACAAATGAAATCGTACTATGGGGCCATGCTCCCGCATCCCCCCAATAAAGTTTTCTGAGATATTTTTTTTTTATTTTACCACTTATTCCAACCAAACCTCACACAAATATTGTTTTATCGACGCCACAGAATTTGTCAATATCAAATATTATGCGAAAACAGTCATAGGTTTGCCCCAAAAAACTTTTAGCCCGAGGAGAGTGAAGGGTATTCAAATTTCGGACGCGCCCGAAATTAGCCTCGGTCTCGTTTTTTATTAAAATTTTACGAAAGGTTTCATCTTTCAATCTTCTGAAAAAATGGAAGAAATTTCCAAAATTGAAAGATATTTAGTCTCATGCAGGCAGTAATTCGAAAACAAATTAACAAACAAACGGAGTTCCGCGGTACCCTAGCGTTCCGTAAAGATCTGTCAGGGGTTTCGCAAAGATATCCAAAAATAGAAAAAATTAAGAAAGCGCGCTTGACAACAAAACGAAAACAACCCATTTGAAAAAATGTTTTTAAGTTTTAAAATTTCGAAGCTTAGTCTGCTACACTGTACCAAAAATCAACTTAACTGTAAAATATTTGACCAGCATCAGAGATTCGACCGATTTTCTTATCCAACTTTCCACTATTTGAAATGGAAAAGGAAGCAGTGTGTGCTAGAAAATAAGGCATGTCCACAGTGTTTGTGACGAGGTTTCTGAGATTTAAATTAAGGCGCAAATAAATTAAAAGATTAAATTTATATAAATTAAAACTTT
The DNA here is from genome assembly GCA_949715475.1 of Microchrysa polita. Taxonomy (NCBI): domain Eukaryota; kingdom Metazoa; phylum Arthropoda; class Insecta; order Diptera; family Stratiomyidae; genus Microchrysa; species Microchrysa polita. The sequence goes on along the minus strand of OX454420.1, from coordinate 86,304,701 downwards.
TCTACGATTTCTTTAACTCATTGCCGGACACAACGCCAAAATATCAAATGCTCAAAATTGGACGTCTATAGATGTTCTGTCCGGGAAAGGGTTAAACGAATGTTTAACCGTCAAAATTTTAAGTTCTACTCACATTTTTGGTATTCTTTTCAAACAATTGGCTGATACCTAGGGCCTCGAACTTTATAGCAAATATATGTAGCTGCTACGGTGTCCTACACGTTTGAAATTTTTTGAAATCTCTACTCACGAATTTCTGAGTTTTCGGAAAATTTCGATCTAAAAACACAAAAGCTGTACGTTATTTACATATACATACTGGGCATTCCCAATGAGCTCTCATCTTCACAATTTCCCTTATCTGGACATATAGCTAAATGATTTACTTTAATCCCTGTTTTGCGGTGTTCCAGAAAAGTGGCGATGCTAGGTGTTCCTTGAATCCGAAAAGTTTCGGAACCACTGATCTAACCCAATATAAAGCCCTGATACTCAAATAACAGTAGTTAACATTTGTATACGAAAATTGGAATAGTGTGTATTCAATCACCGTCATAAAACAGCCAAAATTTTCAGGACTCAGTTTTTTTCGGATGGCGAAATTGCTATCTATATTTTGCACCAAAATTTGATGAAAAAAACTGCTAATTTGAAGTGTAATAAATGCAGAAATTTTTATTCTGAAATTCAACATGGGAAAACCGTAAAAGTATAAGTAATCTTGCAAAATGATCCCCTCCCCCTCTCCGAAAAGCTATCTACGCCAGTGGTGCATATACTCGGACATACCAACATATACCCGATGGAACGTACTTTTAATCACAGATACAGCAATAAAAATAAGATGACACAAAATCATCTTCAGACCAAAGTTCAAAGGTTGTATAGTTTTTGTTCGAAAAGAATCTTTCAAAAAATCGAACAGGTGTACAATTAGTATTTTTTGCATTTTCACTAAGATTACGGAAAAGAGAGTACACTCAGAAAAATTTCAATGGGAAATCCCATTAAACCAATAATTTTGTCGCATTATTTTTAGTCAATTGGGAAAATCTGATTACTTGAAAAATATAGGAACCATTACTTTCACTCGATAAATATCCGTTTGTTTTAATAGTTGACTCCTTTAAAAACAAACACATGGTCTATTTATTTTCCAATAGGATATTTCTTATTGAATTAATATGATCAATCTTATGTAATAAAAAAAATCGAAGTATATTTTTTTATAAGTCCCATATTATTATACCATCCGCGCTACGTCATTGTGGATTTTGTTAAGAATCACGATATTTGGACAGGCCGAGTATTGAACATCCGATCGGCTATAGTACTCTTTAAAACTTACCAAGTCACGGGGAGGCAACCGAACGATCTCGGCTACGGAGCATGATGTTGGTTCTCTTGGAAAATACGTGTATATACTTGAAATTCAATTAAAGGCATATCTTATTAATGAAATAGGACGTTATATAAAACAAATGGCATCCATCCTTATATTAGTTAATCATATCAAATATTGATTAAAATGTAATCTGATGTCCCATTGGATTTACGGGACACATTTCATTCCATACAAAATATCTCAATAGGATTCTTCCAGTTATATTAATTATTGAATCTATTTTAGTATAGTGACTTTAGCTCTAGACCCAAACATCCAAAAAAAAAGAGCTGAGTTTTGATGCCAAAATTTTCTGTGGCCTGACCGCATTACGCAGTAAAAAGTTAGACTTTTTTGCGCGTCACATTTGGGGGGGAGGGGGTGGCAAAGGGGTGAAATTATGATTTTTCGCCAATATCTTGTTAACTGTAATATTTACAGCAAAATGTTCTGAGGACGATTTAAACTACACAAAATTTCCTTTCTAATGATATATTATATCATATACCTTCTCTTGGCAGATTATATACTAGACCTAAAAACATTCGGTGTAATTTCGATTTTTTGATAGTTACATTTGGCGCTCTAGCTCCAGAAGTAATTTAATTGGAGCCACGGTAATTGGGATAACTATTCCTAACAATATATAGCTGTCCCACACGGAGACTCAGGCTGCCCCGTTAAAGCAGCTAGAATAGTGAAATAAATTGATTATTACAGCCAACAAATTTACCTGTAAAATAAAATTAACCACACTAAAATCGGATTAGAGGTTTGGTTTTTACAGAGCTTCAAAGTCAAATTTGCTTGATTTGACCCAAAACAATCTTTTTTTCCATCCCAATTTTCTCCAAATTCTGCCAACATGAGGTGCTTGTACGATTTTAAAAATTGGCGCATAGTCTAACGATGATTTCTTTCTTACATCATTTTATTCTAGCTCCATTATTTCTAACAGTTTTAGTACCTTAAGTGCAGAAAACTAGGGTTAATTTTGGCTCGATTTCGACATACTTTGAATAGATTTTGCCAATTGCATATCTTTAGGGGCAGTGTGAATTGAATTGTATTGAATTCGAGCTAAAATTAACCCTAGTTTTCTACACTTAACGTATAAAAACTGATAGAAGTAATGAAGCTTGATCAAAATGATGTAAGAAAGATATGATCGTAAGACTATGCGCCAATTTTTAAAAGAATCGTACAAGCACCTTACTTTGGCAGAAGTTGGAGAAAATTGAGATGGGAAAAAGATTGTTTTTGGGTAAAATTACGCAAATTTGTCTTTGGAGCTCTGTAAAAACCAAACCTCTTATCCGATTTTATTGCGGTTAGTTTTATTTTACAGGTAAATTTGTTGGCTGTAATAATCAATTTATTTCACTATTCTAGCTGGTCTAGCTTTGGAGATATTAGGCTTTAAGTCGTGCAAGAAAATGATTTTCTCAAAAATCTTTAAATGCCTGTGGCAGCTAAAGGGTTAAGCTGAGGGGGTATGTATAGTACAACTTTTTTGCTGGAAATTAACTGAGGAATCATAATCCGGTACATTTATGCGGCAGTTTCCGAACACCCTGTATATAGTATAATTGATTTATAACTATTTTTAAAAACATTTTCCATTGACCTTAATACTACACTTGCAAAGCATTTATAAAGGAATGATGCATCATCGGTGCTTATCAGTGCAAATAAATAATAATAAATCAACTGTCATGTAATATACAATTTTCCGTAAAGATATTGCGTGATATTCGTATGACGACAAAAAAAGCTAAACAAAAGATGTGATTGACATTACGAATGCATTAAGGGTCAGTAACATGATGTGTTTGAAGAAATTGGGTGCATTGTATTTATAGAATGAGTGATATATATTCACCTGTAAAGAGTTAGGGCAGAATTCATAGTCCCAACTTAAGCAATAAGGATTCCCTTAAGGAATAAGGGCTTCGTTTATATAAGGGAACCCTTAAGGCAGCTTCGTATTTATATACATCACTTATTATGACGTTGCCTCTTTAAAAAAAACCATTCACATATTTCGCATACGTATCTGTTGAAAGTGACAAATAAAATATAAAAAAAATATCAAGTAGTTAAAAATTAAAGTGTTTGAATAAGGATAGGTCATCAAATATGTAAATTCATATAAGGTTACTAGATATGTACCTTAACGAATAAAGGAACCCTTTAGGAAACCCTTAAGCGTTTGCTTTTTGAGTGACTATTAATAGCGTCAGTCCCTTAAGGGATCCCATTAGTATAAATGGGGACTATGAATTCCGCTCTTAATTTTTTTTAAAACAATTTCCGTTTTTATTTTAATTTTATTGTCCTTTTTCTAGGGCCCACATTTCCCTATTGCCATTGTTTTTAGAGAAACAATACAAAATTAAAAATTAGGGACAAAATCTACTGATAGACTTTTAATCTGTATTAGTTTTAGTTGTATATGCACAAATATTCGAATTTATATTGTAAGATAATAAGGAAAACCGATCGATCATCGCAGTAAAACCAAACCTTCGAGCAGGTATTAATAGAAGGAGAGGAAACATCATTTAAAAAGTGTGTCGAAAGCGCAAATTCATGGGAGAGAAAAATACAATAACAACACTGTTGAAGCAAAGCGATTTGACACAAGTAGAGTAACAGTACATCTCAATTCAAACAAAGTTCCATGCTTTGACAACCCACTATTAAAGACAAAGAGAATGAAGAAGAAGAAGAATTCAACCAATCGCACACGAATTTTTGACACATTTACTACTTTACTGTTAGACGCTTGCTCTCCCATGTATTAGATTCTCGGCACATTTTTGAGCTGTCACTTTGTATGAAATTCGTAACTTTCGCCCTCTCCTTATATTAATAACTGCTCTAAGAACCAAACTAAGATATCCAGCCGATTTGCTTAATTAACATACATATGAGTCCCATGAATTTCACCGTAATCTTCAGAGAAAACATGAAAGCGCTCTATCGTCAAAAAATATAACCTTTTGTTTATAACCGGATCGCTGACAAATTAATTATGAAAAACTCTTTCACACTCAATCATCTCCAATTATGTATAATTAATTCAAAATATTAAAGATGAGATACGTTTTACAACGATTCGGCTGACAACAAACATTTTCAATTGAAATATCAAACAAAATACAACATGTAGCTTCCATCGCTTCTATGGGATCTAAGATGACCCGAACACGCATACATATTTTTCACAGGTAAACAATAAATTAACAATCCAAATCTTTATTTAGTATTATAGCATGGGAGATTGTTTATACCCTATACCCATAAGATGGTATATTGTTTTTGTTACGACGATTTATGTAACACCTCAAAGGAGCCACCGGAGGTATGACAAAGTATATATGTACATAAATGGTCAGGGTCGGTCCCTGATTCGAATAAGCCATGTCCACCTGTCTGTCTGACTGTCCGTCCGTGTGTCTGTCAGTTCGCACGATAACTCCCGAAATAATAAAGCTAGCGTTTTGAAATTGGTCAGATGATTGTTTTGATAAAAGCTTGGATGGTATTGAAAATGGGCGAAATCGGACCAAGGATTCCCCTAACCCCCATACAAATGACCCCTCCATGATAGTGTAATTCGTCCATATTTTTCGACAGGATATCGCTAGGGACCTGAAATTTTCATCGATGCCTAATTGTCAGATATCCTTGAAGTTGGTAGAAAGTGGAGAAGGTCTGACTACCCTTACCCCTACATCCCTTACAAAGCAATATTCCGCCATATCTTTTGATAGAATGTCGCGAAAAACTTCAAATTTATCGCAAATGATAGCTGCTGAATGCCGTTATAAGATATTAAAGATGTGCGAGATGCGACCCATCAACCCCTTCCCCCTTAAAAAAAATAAATGGAATATTTTCGGTTTTACGCGCATTCTAGGTCCGTACATGGGTATAGGGTATACACTCATCGTGCTATTCGCACGATTAGAACTCGGTCTCGTTTTGACTTAGAAAAAGTATGATTTTTCAATCAATTTATTTTGCCCTTCATAAAATGTCCTGATCCAAAAGCAAAAAAGAAAAATAATTTCTTGTAATAAGCTTAATAGAGAAAGTATTCAATTGAGTATCCATTAAGGGAGTTTCCGGTAGAGTTGTATCTATAATATTACCACCTCGCTAAATTGGCTATCTTTTCTCCTTCAATATTAGGTTTAATGAGTCTCTGTAATTTGACCACACTTTATATCTTGTCCGAGATTATCCGCCCTTAGATGTTCAACATGCCAAGTCAGTTTAACCCAAATTAATTACGAAAATCGTTTACATTACATTTTTACTTTTACTATAAGACCACAATAAAAATGTACAAACCCATTTTTTTTAAGTGGTAATAATTTAAATGCAGCGATTTTTTGTTTAGACATTTATTCCAATTAACACGTCAACTTCATTTCAATTTCAACAACATGTTTACATGAAAGATGAACATCCGGAAGTCTTTCATTGGTGAAATAAAGAATTTGTTAATTTAAATGTGTCTTATAAAATTTCAGAGTCGATCAACTCATGCAAACTTAAAAAAAAAAAATTGGAATGAAAAATTGAATTTTTGTTGCCAACAATTTAACAATTTTTTCCGTCAATTTTTTTTTTATGTTCAGAAAATACATATATTCCTTTCCGAATGCATATCAAAGATACACAACTTTCTTTGTTCTGCCCTGGCTCATATACATAAATCATCAGTTTTCAATTTTATTCACCACTTTCAAACTTTTGATTTATACGTAAACCCGATGCTAAATATTTAGCCTTATGCTTATATGTATACATTTTCAAAATAAAACAGAACAACATGCATTTTTGATCCACTCGAAATGAGCTCCAATTTTATTTCCATTACACACAGTTTAAATGATTAAGATCCTTTAATGTATATACACTACACTCGTGTGTGCGACATACCATACACATTATCACATTTATATCGTATTGAACTTAACTTAAAAACGTAACGCAGTTCCATTTGAATTCTTTGATTTATTCGTTCACCATGATACAAATGTATCGGTCAATATAGTTATTTCATATATAAGATTTGTATCGCGCTATAAATCTCAATAAGCCGACTCGTTTGCTGATAGATTGTTCACGATCATGTGTCGCCGAATGAAGTAAGAAAAAAATGTTTCGATTCAAGTCTTTGGTGAGATAGTTGATTTTCGGTTGACAATGTGAAATGTGGTTGAGATATGGTTGCAGCATCTCAAAATTGAAAATTAAAAAGCAAAATAAAATACATACATACATTTATATTATATAGGTGATAATATCTGAATTTTGAGGTTATTCACTGCAATTTTATCGAAAGTTAAAACTGCAACCTGAATATTGAATGATAGGGAACGGAAAAGAGATTAATTTCCTGATTTCTTAAAAAAACGGTAAAAGTATATATTTTAACTGAAGTTGATTTATGAAGTAAAAAAATACATGAACATTATTTTTTTCCCAGTTAGCAAAGAAAAAACACATGCGTGACTTATCATTCATGCATCATACGTCATCACGTCAGCTGAAATTCCTTTGTCATTTATCATGTTTTCATCCAATCAGCATATGGCCCTCTATACACGCTTTTACACCTTATTACGGATGAAGACCACATAATCGTTGATGTAATAAGTATATAACATATATCTTAAATTATCGTTCGTGGAAAATATTCATGACTTGCGCGAAATGAATGAGTCATGTATCATTCGTGATGAATAAAAAATGCATACAGCGAAATAAATATATATAATGAATCCCAAGATATTGATTAAATTTTGCATGATAAAGAGGAATCGCTTCAAAGTGAGCCTATTTGCGATTTAGCCATAATTCCGGCACACTCGGGCATTGCGTGGCTGACATGATGGCCGATCAACTTTTGCAAACAATAAAAGTTCCAAGTAACGCTTGTTTAATTTTTGTTGTTTGCAAAAGTGTGGTGTGATGGCCAACTTCTGCGTTTGTCTTATACAGGGTGTCCCATTCATGGTGGAGAATATTTTAATGGGAGGTAGCCTGGCTCATTTGGGGAAAATTAATGTACAACGGGACCCCTCTATTTTTAACCGTTACTATGTAATAGCATTTTTTTATCAAAATGCCCAACTTCCTGAACAAAATCAAAATTTGCCACGCCATCAAACATTTCATCCGAGATATGACTTCACTTTCTGAAACTACATAAAATTTCCAATAAAAAAACACCTCGCCCGTTACGAAGTTGCTCGTATCTTCCGAGATACACCCATTCAAATTTTAAAGAAATTTTAAAATTGGTTTCTCATCAAAATCAAATCAAATCAAATAATAAAATTGTCTACGTACAATTTTAAAATTACTTTAAAATTTGAACGAGTGTATCTCGGAAGATACGAGCAACTTCGTAACGGGCGAGGTGTCGTTTTATTGGAAATTTTATGTAGTTTCAGAAAGTGAAGTCATATCTCGGATGAAATGTTTGATGGTGTGGCAAATTTTGATTTTGTTCAGGAAGTCGGGCATTTTGATAAAAAATGCTATTGCATAGTAACGGTTAAAAATAGAGGGGTCCCATTGTACATTAATTTTCCCCAAATGAGCCAGGCTACCTCCCATTAAAATATTCTCCACCATGAATGGGACACCCTGTATAGTAAGAAGAATGTGACAAGTGTGCGAATCATTTCCGAGCTAAAAAGAATTCATGTACATAGTCCTCTAATCCAAGCAATTCGTTTAGAAACAAAAATGGGAAAAAACAGCTACATTGAAGTCAATACTGAATAATGGAATTTCTCTCAGCGGGCGATCAGGTGTTTCAGGTGTCAAGACTAAATCATGGCATTTCTCTCAGTTGGTCATTGTGTCCTACTTCCAAAGCACTCTATTTATACACCAAATGGACTTGTGATGCATGAAGTAAAGATTTTTGTGGACTATATCCACCATATAACACATCAATCAGCCAGCATTGGTTCCCAGCCAGCATTGGTTCCCAGCCAGCTTTTAACACATTTGTAATCATTATTTCATGCAACACGCGTAAGCACATATCGCTTATTCATTCATCACGTTTTCATACAAGCAGTATATGACGATGTCCCCCTATTTCATGTATATACGCATTTGCGCCTTATTACGGATAATCATTATAAAATCGTTATTCGTAAACATTATGAAATAGTTAAGTATCATATATATTCAATGCATCAATGAATAATTAAAAAAAATACGGGCGACGGAGAGTCTTGAACTCATAACCCTATGCACCGAAGGTGCGCGCCCTAACCACTGCTCCAGCCAGACTATATGAATGATCATGATTTATTCGCGATTCTAATCACCCCAGCAACAAAAATCACACTTGAGGAGAAAACCATTATATTTCCTATATGCATGATCCGTCGACATTCCTTCAGCTGGAGAAATTAGGAGCGGTGGACCGTCTTTTTAAAATATATCAACATTTCTGCTATATTCCTATTAATGGCAATGAAACAGGAGGTCTTGAAAAGAAGCTTTTACTGCCGATGTGTGTTTTATTTACAGTCTAGACGATCTAGCGATTCCTTGAGAAATTACCAAATAAACGTTTGTATTGGTCAAAGTCTCTCAGTGGGGTCTATGTTCATCATGGGATAGAGACATTTTGTGAGTGGCTTCACCATCAACACGAGCTCCACAGAGAAGGGAGAGAAAGCCAAAACTCTTCCCGTGATTCCCGACGCAGGTTGGCTACGGCTGACTGACCTTCCACACCCGCTCCGGGCCTCAATAAAGTTATCCGCGGAAAACTAATTAGATTTTGTTTTGGGAACCACATTCAAGTGGAGGACGTTATGTATTTATTTCATATAAATGGGAAAATAAGCTGATGTCGTTTCCAAAAGTTTTGGAGTTGGGGAGGATAAGGTCATCGATCCGCTCTTTAAATAAAATTAAGGGTTCAAAGCAAGTAATGCGATATTTTACATGCCACTCATAAGTTTCATTGATTACTATTCCATATCCGTCAAATTACTGCACTTTTTATCCGGTGTGGGTATTTTCACCGGATACAATACAAGTTGGTCGTATCGATTTTTTCATTCGTCAACTGACCGCTGTGCATAGTGTCCCTTATAGGGGACGGCTTGTAAATCTACTATTACTGGTTTTCTGTTATATTATGGCTTTCTATTTTTAAAACTTTTGCTATTTTTCTTTCCATTTTTTTAAGGTTATGGGATATATATATACATATACAGGGTGCCCGGAGATTGCCGCATAAACGCACCGAATTATAGCAGAATAAGATGATTATTAAAGGCAACAAATTTACCTAAAAAATAAAACTAACCACACTAAAATCGGATAAGAGTTTAAAAGAATCGGACAAGCACCTCACCGTGGCAGAAGTTGGAGAAAATAGACATGGAAAAAAATTGGTTTTTGGGTCAAATCGGAAAAATTAGACTTTGAAGCTCTTTGAAAACCAAACCTCCTATCCAATTTTAGTGTGCTTAGTTTTATTTTTTAGGAAAATTTATTGGCTTTAATAATCATCAATCGTTATTTTGCTATTCTAGCTAGTCTAGCTTTAGAGATGTTGAGGTTTCAGTCGTCCAAGAAAATAATTTTTACAAAAATCTTCAAATGCTAAAGGGTTAAGAATAGGGTGTATGTTCAATACAAATTTTTTGCTGAAAATCATATGAGGAATCATATAATTCGGTACGTTTATGCGGAAGTTTCTGGACACCCTGTATACAAATAATAATTAATATTTTCAAATGGACTCGAAATTTTACTCTATCTACAGTGTGCCCCATAAAAGTATACGATTTGAACTCATTAATATTTTTTGTTTTTTTTTTTTTGAAATTGTGCAAAAGTGAACTAGAGACCTGCTGAGATCTGTTAGCATATGGTATCAAGTAGGTTAGTTAGAGATAAAAGTAATTTGTAGCATTAAAAGAAAAAGAGTAACTTGTGCGAGGTTTCCGATGTAAACTAACCCTAACTTTTCTGTTTAACAATATTTTTTTCTAAAATTTTGAAAACTATAAAAATTATAGTTTATAATTTAGATTATTCCTGGAATATGTTAAAATACAGTTTTTTAGGAATTCTGGTATTTTTGTGTTTTTTTTTTACTTATTAAAATAATTAATGAAAAAAAACTAGATATTTTCTTTAAATCTCCAAATGAAGACCATCGGATAAAACTACACATTCGTAGCATAGTGTCAACAAATCTCCCATGTCTGTAGTGTATTCAGAATTCAAAAATATTAATGATCAAAAATGTTATGCTATGTTAAAATCATATACTTTTATGTGGATCACCCTGTATTTTTTATTTAAATAAACAAGAAGGTGAAATGCCATATGCAACATGTAATGCAATTTAACCCTCATCCAGCGGTAGATTTTTACAACGCTTGCCGGCGGCAAAGGTACCTTAGTACATTTTGTATGAAAATCTTCACTATTTGTATAAATTTTGACCGTAAAACCGTTATATTATGTTGACTAGTCACAAATTAGTAACTGTTTTTGCCGAAGTGAATGTTTTAAGAAGTTGGGTTTATGTGGATTTAATTTTTGGAGTGGGTAAATTTAGAAAATAGGCAAAATTTTAAAAAGAAAATTGAAAAAATGGGTTGCCTGGAATTTTAATTTGACGAAATCTAAAATTGATTTACAAATAAAAAGTAAAAAACGGTTCAAATTAAGTCATTAATGATTTTAGAAGAATTTGGTATGTTTGATTTGCGAATTGTGGAGTCTTTGGCTAAAATTTACCCCCCTGCCCCCAATATATTATTCTGTTACTAGAACCCGTTATCGCTAACGAAAACAAACGTCAATAATTATCACATTCTCGTTATTTTCCATAAAACAACAATATTTGAAGCAATAAATATATTGGAGGAATGAGTAAATGTGTTATTATACGAAAGAAAGGTCCTGTCAAGCAACAAGCAAGTAGAATCGGCTAGTATAATTTTCAGTCTCTAATCTTTGTAAATCTAAACTCAGGCCAATTCCTGTAGTAGAAAAATATCTAGAATTTCAATTGTGATTGTTGTTGGTTAATTGTAATATATTTTCTCGTATATGTAATTAAATCCAAGGATCGATTGAAAAATTAAAACAAGAAACCGAAGACATGCGGCATATTCTATAGCAGTTATCGGTATCTATATATGGTACCGACGTACAATTCAACCAAGTTTATGTACCACCCAAACATCCATTTAGAAATTTGGTTGGAGGCTTCTGCTGGTTTTCAGCTGAAACTTCAATAGGAACTCGGGTGGACGGACGACGTCCCGAATTACACAAATCATAAATGTTAGGTGATGGAATACAAATTATGGGAATTTGTGGTATAGAAAATCAACCGCTAAAATCCAAAATTTTAGCATTTGTTACAAACCTAATTTTCACTAGATGTTATGGGGGGAAAGAAGGCGTAATACATTGTATTGGTTGCCCCAAGCCATTACATACTTCAAAAAGTTTGGTATGCCAGTAAAAGTCTTCAGATTGATGTCAAATAACCAAAAACCGCTGTATGAGTTAGCCTAGTCCTTATAGATCGATATCTCCAAGGACTTTGATCAATACAAATAAAAATCGTAATTCAAATACTTCTGTACATCACTCGATTCTCAACTTATTGATGCTATAATAAGTCTCTCTAAGCATGAGCATTCACCAAAAATATTTTATTTTCGTCTTTTGTAAATTTTCTTTCATACAAAATATATGAAGGTACAAATGTACCTTTGCCGCCGTTAAAGGGTGTAAGATTAATTTTGCTCCCTAACTTGGGGATGGGTGGTCACACATTTCTGAAATTTGGAATACATATTTTAAACTAAAATTGTAGAGATGTCAGAAAATTTCAGACCGATCGGACCCATAGCAAAAAAGTTACGGTGTTTTAAAAACGAAAAAGGTACACCTGTACCTATCCCGCTGGATGAGGGTTAAATTGACATATTAACCAACTGATTGTTTTTTCTTCAATCAAATACATGAATTCCAACACAACCCATTCCCTGCTAAATCTAGTTGGATCACTTTTTCGAACGATTATTTTGTATGTACCAGTACCAGTTTACCATGATCGAGATGAAACAAACTTCACTTGGCGAAAACCATCACAAGACGTTAACTGTATTATATGTACATTTTCATCTATCTGATCGAGCCAATTCAATTAGCACAACTAATTAGATCATTTATCTAGATTAAATGAGGTTTTTTTTTAGTTTTGTTGGTTGATTTTGGAAAGTTTTAAATTACATACATACATAGGTATCTGTCCATTTGCAAAATCAAAATGTGGAAAGCTTCCTATAGAGCTTTGAATCAATAAAAAAATAGCGTTTTCAATTTACATATTTAAAAAAATAACAACTGAAAATATTCACGTATCTATAAGCCAATTCGATATTAAACAATTTTAGCATGTCGTTGAAAAGAAACTGACATATTTTGACATTCCATACAAAAATTCGCTTGCCTAACTTAAACGAAACAATATACATATCACAATTTTGAATGTCCCAAGTATAGGCATGAGTGTATAATGACGACAAATAATGTCGCTAATTTCGACTGTTTATTGAATGTACGGAAATACACCCATGCCTACTTAGGACATGCAAAATTGTGATATATTGTTTCGTATACGTAAGGCAAAAGAATTTTTCTATAGAAACGTCAAACTATTTTCGTGTTTTTTTTCAACGACATGCTAAAACTCTCTATTACCTATAATTGAAATAGACAAGTCATAAGATCTACAAAAACTTTTTATTTTTAAAAACTCTACATTATTGCAACAATACCATTTTTTAAATAATAATCTAAGGTCAAATGCCCACTCTAATGCGAAAATAGATATTCAGTAGAGATCATTTCATTGAATTAGAAATATTTAAATTTATCTTTAAAATTCGAAAATAAAAATCAAATAAAAGTCACAGAATGTCTGGCGAATATTTCAATTGTCCTTAAAAAAAATGAGAAAAAGAATTCGTTTTATTAATTTGAATTTTACTATCCCCATTATCGTTTTGGCCGATGTCTGCATAATTTGTAAATTTATGAATCAAAATAGGTGCGTGAGGTTTTACAGGTTCAATGGGAATGAAACGGATCATTACTAATAGGTGGACTAAAATTAAAAATAAATTTAGTGCGAATGTACCCCGTAGGTGTATCAGCATATACAAATTTCCTTGTGTTTCTCTTTCATTAACGAAAAACCGGGAATGATTGACATTTCGTGATGAATCTTCCGTAGTTGCTTAAGAATATATCAATATTTTCTCATAGTCCATACAATGTGACTCCGAGTTTATTTTCGGACTTTTTTTTTAACTTCCATTCTTCTGCGTTTCGCAATCTTATTGCAACAATTTTGGTTCGTACGAAAACTTTTAGATGTACATTTATGTATTCTAGGCGTCTTTAGTGAGCGAAATGCGGAGGGTGAGAAAAAGACAAAAATCTAATTTTGACATCCGCGACGTTGAACAACTGTTTAGAAAATTAGAGAGGAAATGTTATGCACATTCCTCAATGTGATACATTATTTTGGTAAAATATTGATGATTCTAGTGACAAGAGTAGTCATCATAGATTGCTCAACGTGATTGTCAAGTCAATCATGGATTTTTGTTTTTGGTTTAGAGTTCGTTGAATTGTTCGGGGGAGTATGAAAATGATGTGCGTGCATCTGGTTTGTTTTGGAGCACGTGGAATGGCTTTGTATTACTTTGAAGTGTATTTGTTACAATGGTTATGATTGATACTCGTACATATTGCGACGTAGTTTGAATTACTAAATCATACATGATATAAATTAAATTCTTTCAAAATCCTTCCAGCACCTAGCCTTATTGGGCATTTTGAATTTGAACAGTAGGTTACAAATCCAAGAAATGGACTAAAACGCAAAACAAAACATTTCGAAACACACTTTATCTGCTTTACGCCGTTTTTTTCCTATCCAAATCTATTACACTCATTATGTGTGTTCAATGCAAATTAAAGCCCATAATAATTGTGTTTGCCACTTAACGAATTGTCGGCTAGTTGGTTACTAATCAATTACATATTTATGTACACCGGTTTAAGCAACATACTATAAGCTCTAGTTCGACACCTGAACCTGATGTGTTTTACATGAATATGTATATTTTCTATTATACATCTATTAAGAGATCCATTGATCTACATGTAAATACCGCTGACAGTTGATCGTATATGTATTTAATTTAGGCAAAGAGAAAGTCGTCAATGTTGCTAGTTTTATTAGTCAATTAATTACTTGTTATGTGCTCCACGAAACTATATTCATGCGCCATGTTAGATGGTCAGTGCACACATGAGCCCATTTTAGATTAATATGCACGTTGAATGAATGCAGTGCCTAAAAACTACATAACATTTTATCTAAATAGAGATTGTCTAGTTTTAAATATACAATTCTGCCGATAGGATTTTTGAAAATTATTGAACACTCAAATCCGCACATACATAGGTAGCCTTTTATATTTCGGGATTTGGACAACTATGTTGCAGTCTGGGAATATTTTTAAAAACAATAAAGCGATTTTCGATGATTCTCTAATCCCGAAATATAAAAGGCACCCCTCGTACAACACCTATATTAATCTCGAATTTAAAAAAATTACCTGAAGTCATGTAAACAAATATGTAAAAGCAGTATTTTCGGATGGGTATATTGTCGAATAGTGCAACATAATTTTAAAGATCACGTCTTAGATATTCATACATATAAGTGGGTAGGCCTAGCAGGAGTGTCAAATTCAAAAACTGGTCCGGGCCAAATATTACTTGGTTCAGCATTGAGCGGGCCGCAAGAAAAAAAATCTAAATCGCCTATAGAAAATTACTTTCGAGATCTGAGTCACTAACGACTTCGGGATTATATCCTTCAAAATTGCCATCTTTTGGAAATCTTCTTCAAAACAGATTTAGAAATCTTAGACAAGAAGCTAGAATACCGAAATTTGTTTGTTAGATCAAAAAGGCAGAAAATCCGGTAATGGGTTCAAATTGTTATGTTTATGAAAGGTTTTTTCTAATAAATGTCAATCAAAGATTGTTCTTCTCCCATAACCTGCAAAATGCGAATGCGAGTTATTATAATGCAACCATTGTGTATGTACACTCAGAGAAAAAATCACATAAAATTAATTAATAGGAATTGGTCATTATTAGAGGTACGGAAATTTCGCAAATAAAAAACACGAATTTCGCATAAACTAATTTTTAAAATTAGAAATTTCGCTGAAATTCGCATAAAAAACATAATTTTGTACATTTTGTTGCTGTTAAACTTTATTAAAATTGAAATTCTAGAGATTCACAGTAAAACGAATACTCAAAAATAACGATTACATTTTATTCGGAGATTTTTTAATAAAAATAAGCAAAAAAAATCGACTAGGAAGTAGTGTGGTTGACAACTGAATCATACTATGGGTTCGGTTGTCGAGAAATGTTTTTGACAATTCATACAACAAAGTCGACAACGCTTCTCAAGGAGTTACGATAAAAAAAGCGGAACTCCTGAGGCAGAGGCACGATCGTATTGTTTCGCTCTTGCATGTACAGTTCATTTTAACTTTGGGGCTCATCTAACCATAAGAAAAGCCCTACCCTCAAAGTTCATTCACCCAACCTCCAACTAAACAGGTTGCTCGGTGTTTGGCAAGCCATTGTGTTCGTCAAAGAAATTTCTATATTCTTAGGGAATCTTTTGACAAAAAATTTATTTGAAATGAAAAATTATCTTTCATAATTGATTTTTTTGGAGAAGAATAACCTTTTCGTGTAAAAAGTACAAATTAGAACATTTCGCATCAATTGGCAAAAATGAGCATATTTCGCCGAAATTCGTATCTATTTCGTAAAAACGAAATTTCCGTACCTCTAGTCTTTATTAAACTAATAGGATACAACATCATTAAATTGATACGGTCAAAATATTAAGTTAATGTGGTATCATGTTATTATTTTTATATGATATCATTTTAATGGAATAGTCATTTCACATTGCTAGAAACCATTTCTTTCACTCGATAAATATCCGTTTGTTAAGTCCCATATTATTATACCATTCACGCTACGCCACTGTAGATTTTTTTTTAAGAATCACGATATCTGGCCAGACCGACTATTGAACATTCGATTCGACTCGATTTGAAATTTAGTCCTATTGAGATATTATGGGACATTTTTTCTGCGTGTAGATAACTATCAGGATCAGATAAAACCAACAACTTATTTCATAACAAATTTTCGATTCTTATTTTTTTTTTTTGCAAAGAAGCCGTCTTAACACATTTTAGCACAAATTTTAAATTTTGGACTTTTAACATTTCTGTGATTCTTTTTAATCAAAAACTAATGGGAAAATTGCAAAAACTAAGTTTCGTGCAGTTTTGTGAATTTTATAGCAGTTTTTCGGTGTGTTCCAATATTGCAACACTGGACACAGGAAAGGGGTTTCTGTATGATTCTTATGTTTGATATCATTAAAAAATAAAGGAAACAATTTATGGTAAAGTTGGGTTCAGGTTGAACGAATTCCAGGAAAATTGGCCGAATATGGTCGCTGTCTGACTAGTCCTCTTGTTTTGTTTCAACCGAAACTATGATAGACAGCTCCTCATTTCAGGTACCTAAGTAGGAAGACATCGTCATATTTGATATACAGGGTGTCCGGAAACTGCCGCATAAACGCACCGGATTGTGATTCCTCATGTGATTTCCAGCAAAAAAGTTGTACTAACATACCCCCTCAGCTTAACCCTTTAGCTGCCACAGGCATTTAAAGATTTTTGAAAAAATCATTTTCTTGCACGACTTAAAGCCTAATATCTCCAAAGCTAGACCAGCTAGAATAGTGAAATAAAATGATTATTACAGCCAACAAATATTACCTATAAAATAAAACTAACCACACTAAAATCGGAGGTTTGCTTTCTACAGAGCTTCAAAGTCAAATTTGTGTGATTTGACCCAAAAACAAT
Source organism: Microchrysa polita (assembly GCA_949715475.1). NCBI lineage: Eukaryota > Metazoa > Arthropoda > Insecta > Diptera > Stratiomyidae > Microchrysa > Microchrysa polita. Next base: position 86,287,223 of record OX454420.1, on the reverse strand, counting down.
CATTTTTTCCATCTCCAACTTTTGCCAAGGTGAGGTGCTTATACGATTCTTTTAAAAATTGGCGCATAGTCTAACGATCATTTCTTTCCTACATCATTTTATTCTGGCTTCGTTATTTCTAACAGTTTTAATGTCTTAAGTGCAGAAAACTAGGGTTAATTTTAGCTCGATTTCGACATACTTTGAATAGATTTGACCAATATATATTTTTTTAAATGCCCTGTAATTGGTTCCGTAGCAGTTGCATTCGAATTTGGCTACTACTGACATGATTAATGCAGTCATGTTTGTCGTCCTCGCTGTCTCCTTCACACCAGTGGCGCAACCCAAAAATTATCAAGAAAAAAAATAAAAATCAAACAATGCATTTCGTTGAAAATTTTAGAATAATATTAATCGTGTTCAAGAAGTATAGGTTATTCACCTGAATGGTCTGTATGTGTATGTATCTGTGGGGCCCGGGTCGAGGCTACACTGAACTAAAAGTTGTCGTAAATGCTATGAAAAACATCTTCAAATCAACGAAAAACTTCATTAAAAAACCTCCAATGTTCTTGTTTGTCACTTCAATGAAACTAGTTTCGTTACGTAACGAAAATATTCATTATTTCATGTAAAATCTTTCGTTGATATTAAAGCGGAAATTTCGTACAGTTGAGGAACGCGATTCTCCATTTGAAGAAATGATTCTTCAAAGCAAATATTCGGTTTCGTTATTTAATACAAAAAAAAATGACGCAGCACAGCATTGAACCTAGACCTCTACAAGTGTAAGGGACGTTTCATTTGCCTCAATACGCTTTGAAAAGCATCATAAATTACGTGACGACAGTTGGATTCGATCCCGGGACCCTATGATTTGAAGACCTGCACCCTACCTACTACACCAACCAGACTACACGTGCTGAAGGTTTCTAAGATCCACATAAAGTATTTGTCAGAGTTAAGAAAAGCTTTCATTAATGTTGTGAACAATTCGTCAATATCGATATCATAAGAAATATACGTATCGTTGAACCAGAAAAACTTCCTGAATGTAACGTAAAGATTCTTCAACATGTTCCTTAATTTTAACGAAATTTTACGTTAAATTTACAACATGGAAAATAAATCATTAATTTTATGAAATAAGTTTTTATTAACCTAATAAACGAATATTTTCTTCACGTCAATGTAAATATTCGTGATATTGACTAAAAAAAATATAAACGAATCAGATTTCGTTAATGTGACGAAATGTGGCGTAAACCTTTATGAACGTCTACCTTATCATAACGAATAATTACGTTATGGCAATGAAAATAAGTCAACGAATGCGATTCGTAGATAATAGCAAAGATAATTTTTTCAGTGAGAGTACGCTGAAATGCCCCTTCCGTTCCAGTGTTTTATTCCTGAATGCACTATAACTAACGCCAAAATTAAATTGCATTAGGAGCTTCACATCCGAGATATCAATTTGTCCATTACGAAATAAAGCCTTGTCAGTTTTTTCACTGCCTATTTCATCTGAGAAGAAAATGTCGGCATCACAGCCTGGAGGTTGCATCGAAGCATTCGAAATCAAAAACCTTCATTTGTCAATGTGTTCCTGCATCTCTGCGACAGGGATAACCCTAGGAAGTAATTCTCAACATGTACTTCTGTGCCCAGTGTTCTAATATTGCAACATCCATTGTTTCCATAATCCTAAAAAATCCATCAACAAAATTCAAACTTTTATGGTTGATGATTATAAATAACGAATCAATAGATATTTTCTTCTGCGAAAAATAAAAGTTGGAAATTTCATTTGCCTACTTTTTTAGGCATGAAAAACACAATCGCCACGTAACCTCATTGAAACACAACAAATTACCGTAATGTTATTCACTGGTGAAATACGAGAGATGGGATATGATAAATAGCTTTACAAGAAGTTGGCTTATATTTTAGGAAATCTGTAAAAAGTGCAATGCTCCAATATTGAAACACTGGGCAAAAATGGGTTAAACTAATGTATCTCAACTATAACCACCAGCAAATTGTTTCTAGAACAGAGAAATTTATAAAGATTAATAAAATAATTAAGTTTGAATAAGCCACCGACTTGGCGAGGAGATTAAGTAAATTTCATAGACTTTATTTCAACAACTGCATTTTTTTTACGGTTTTGTGCTGATATTCATTTTGTTTCTTCAACCTGGTCGCGGGCCGCGCAAAAAAAATGAGAAGGGCCGCATGCGGCCCGCGGGCCACAGGTTTGACATGCCTGGTCTAGAGATAACATGTTGCGATCGTGTAATAAAATTTTGAAACTCCCACATGAAAACTTTAGTTTCGAATATCAAAGTCCTGAGAATTGTGAGTGATGAGTGTGTTTAGTCTGTGCGACAGGGGATAGTTTTTTTCATTTTCAAAATATCCTAGACCCGGTCACTGAAATCTGTCGATTGAGGAAACATTATAGAATTGCGGATTGATTTAATTTATTAATTTATTTGTAGTACGGAAATTTTTCTTCGGTGGAAAGAGCCTAACCTGCAATTAACCGTTTCATTGATTCTTCACAGTACTAATTTTTAATAAGGTATAGTACAGTACACACATACGTATGTGTTCAAGCGTCCCTCCCTACCCCCTTGACTATTGGACGCTAATGCTTCATCCCCAGGATCTGCCTCAGAAATTTGTATTACATTACATATAATTCCAATACGTTACATTCTTGCTTATTAAATCTAATAAATTTTTATTTGCTTCTTTTCAGGTAAGTAAAAAAAAAGTTCAATGTTGGTAAACCGTAGAGGTAATTTTTTAAATCTTGTTATAACTAAATCTCAATAGAGGTAATCCAATTGCCTCCGTATGCAATGTGCTATTTAAACGAAATTAAATAATAGAGATGCGATAACATTCTTTCTATCCATCCATGAATTAAATTAATTTGTTATTTGTTTATAAAAGCTCGGTCAAGCGTGAGTGTGTGGGGCTTCATTGAAAGTTGAATAAACTGGCGTATCTATTCATCTCTATTACTGACTAGATATATAGCTGGATGTGTTAAAACATACAAAGTATCGCAGTCTATTTAATTTCAATGAAAATTGGGCCTTCATCTACTTATTTTAATTGTTAGCAATCTTCGATGTTTTCTTTTTTTATAGAGACAACCCCTTGCAGATTCTCATGCCTTAGCTTATTGAATCCAGAGATTATTTGTGTATGTAAAGTATTGACTTTTATTTTAAAATTTTTCTAATTCATGCGAGTTTGCACTGCATGTATCTTTTATTTATCACAAATTCTCTGTCGCTATTTTTCTTCTGTTTCTCTTCCCAGCAAAAGCGTTAATGTTGATCCATCAATTCAATTGAATCAAGTGCATGCATACCATTAGGTGGATAAAAAGAAGCAAAAATGCACTTAGTATACAAAAATATGTCCAATATAATCCAATCTTCTATCAAAATTAAATTGATGACAAGAGCACTTTAAGAGTGTTAATTCGAATTTATGGCGATGGTCAATAAAAAAATAAAAATTGTAATGCGCACAGTCAATTCCAGATATTATGTAGATGCAGACAACACATAGTCACATCCCGCACTTTCACTCTCGATCTTTTATCTTTTCTAATTTACCATCTGAAATCAGATTCTTTACGTCTTGTGACTTTTCCCTAACGAGATAAGCACAAGTTTAGAAACTTGAACGTAAATCTTATTAACACAAGAAAAAATTTAATTTAAACATTTTAACGAATAAATTCGTATTAAGTTCAGTATTTTCCCATATACTTAATTGCGTGAATTCCAACAACAATAATCATAATATCACTAGTTAGAATTTAGTGGTGATGAAAAATGATGGAACCATATCTTTGTCAATCATAATGCTTGGTTGATGAATTAGGTCAATCAAATTGTAGGTCAGATTTTTACATAATTCACAACAGCATTGTTTTTTTTATAATTTCAATCGCATGCCTGCAGTTTCAATTATGTATTTACAAGCTTAAGATAAGCCATAGTGACGCTGATTTATTTTGAGCAACAGAGTCCAGAGATATGGAATAATTGTTAATTTGATAATAATTGTTTAATTCTGACGCTATCCAGTTTGCCCAACACCACCAATTAATTAGCTGATGACATTTTCTTTAAATTAAAGCGTGTTGTCAACAGTATATATGTGTGTATGTAGTTATAATCGGCGTGGCTACGCTGGCGTCAAAATGTCTTCTATATCAGTAATATAAATTAATATAAATGGAACATCGCCCACTGCTTAATTATTTAATGGCTAATGAGCCGCGGGCATTAGCGGAAAATTTAAGAAGTGAGAAGTGATTTATGTGCACTTTATGCGAAGCAATGATATTGAAATTTTACTTCACAATTTCCATTTACAATTGAGCTGTTATTCGAAATAAAAATTTAATTATATATATGTCCTAATTTTTTGTAACATTAATTGACATTGAATATTTTTAGAACTTTTTTTATACTGGAAAATTTGCATAAATATGACCTGTATTTCAGAACACTTATGGCCAACAACAAAAAGTATAAAAATTTCAGAACTATCCGATCTGTACTGTAGTTAGGAAATTTTTGAAAATATTTAAAATTTTCCTTTTTTTAAAATTAGGAGTAAAAAATCGGAGGTAGCTTACCAAGCGTACCCAACTCGCTGACATGTTCCTTCTTCTAATTAAAAAAAAAACTTGAAACTTGAAAGGCTTGATGGCCTATTTTCCCCGACTTGAATTTTGTGGGTCGAGTCTGTATTAGCGTTCCTTCTGTTCAGGCTGTAGATATTAGTACATACCTACTTTTCTTACCAATTTAAAATCCACCGAAACCCACCGAAACACCACAAAATGCCAAAATAAGCAGAAGGGGTCTGATACAAAATTCACTCAAATCAAAATCCACTACTCCCACTCGATTAAAATCCGCATAAACTTTTTCGTAACAACTAAAGCAGAAATTGAAATCACTGAAAAAAGATTAAATTTTGAAGAGGTGGATTTTCCAATCTCCATCTGAACTGGTGGATTTGTACCATGTACATTTTGACAAATAGTTTTTCTTTTTTACATTTTTTTTAATTGTTTTTTTTTTTTATTTAGGTGTTAAAAAAATAGGTAGTTATTCTTCTATTTTTTCTTAGTTTAAATAATAAATAAATAACAGGCGCGACAATCCAGCATTGGACTAAGGCCGCAGGATGTGTTAGTGACATCCTATTTCCAAGATCTTATCTGCTTTTTGTTGAGGTAATGAGATCAGCATCACGCTCAGCAGTGTTATTTATCCCCATAAATGGGTACTCGTTTAACATCTGAGTGAGATCATAGTCCGTCACAAGTTCGTGAGTTTGAAAAACACCATGATCCACGGTGAGATTCGAACTCATGACCCTGTGCACCGAAGGTGCGCGCACTAACCGCTACACCAGCCAGACTAGTTTAGCTTAGATTTATAATCGTTCCCAAACCGGTTGGGTCGCGTCTTGTTTTTAAGGGGGTTGCAACTGGATGTACCAAGATTGACAAATAAATGTTACTATAGATAGTTGAAATATTAACATTCGTTGAGTTTCTAGAATTGGCTAAAGAATTCGTGCCAATAGTAATACAAAACACTATACACGAGAATTTTGATAGGGTCGAATTTATAGATGAATACTGACAGTTTTAAGGTTCTGAAAACCGCGGAAACCGGTTGATGATTGGTTTGAAATAGTTTCTAGCGCACCCCAAAGAACAAATAAACAACAGCGTTCAACTACATCTACAGCTGTGATTGTAACGCTGTACCGTCTGGCGGAGCAGCAAGCAGCATTGACTCCCTGAGTATCAACTTCCAGGTGACCAATCTTCGGATTCACTGGGAAATAGTTAAGGATAATTGATGTTCCAATGGAGTACGGTGTAGATTGTAGAAAAAGTTTATGGACTTTGACAATTTACAAAAGTAAGGGAAAATTAAAGATGGAGTTTTTATGGAAAGTTTAAAGAAGCGCCAGAAAGGATAGGAAAAATTGGCTTCAGACCAGTGATGATAATCAGTAGGGTTTTTGGGGGCTCAAGTTTCCTCCAAAATTGTTTGATGTTTGGAACAATGTTTGAATCATTGTAGTGATTACAAGTATATGGTGTTTGGTTGACAAATCCAGGTAATAGGAAAATAGGACATTTTTTTTAATGGAAGGACTAGGCGAGAGGTTAACATTTTATTAACAATAATATGAAGTAATAAATAGTGAACACTCATTCAATTGAGAATTATCTTTATAATGTGTATTGGCTTCGTTGGAGGTGGTGGCTGCGATCGTACTTAGTCTATATTATCGAAATATCGATACGGATAACAATATTCAAAAACAGCACAGACACTCAAAGCCAGCCAATGCAAATTTGCGAGAAACATTTTGCGATTTTACCCTAACACGGGAATATATACATGTGAGCTTTCAGCTTTGAACTTTCCTCTGCATCGGTTCTGGGCGTTCTAGAGGAATTATTGGGGAATTAGATTTAAAAATAAAGTAAAGAAATAAATTGAGGTTAAAATGTTCTAAGCATCCATCTGATATGAGCTACCAGGAACAGCTTGCGATTTTGTGTCATGGAACCAAGACAGAAATCACCAAGTGTAAAGAAATTTATTTCTTAAATGAATTTAGTAAATGTAAGGGTAATCCAAAGAGTGAGTGGGCCACAATAAAGAAAATACTGAATAAAAAATCCAATAAAGGCATTGTAAAAAATCTCAAAATTAACGAGTTAATTATTTCTAAACCGACACAACTTGCTGATATTTTCATAGACTTTTTCTGTAATCTTTCCCACGATATATCCGGTAGTTCATGTAATAACTTCTGTTCTAAGCAACTGAAAGAAGATATTATTCAAACAGATAGCTTCGTCTTCGAACGTATTACATCTTTCGAACTATATCGCTTAGTCATGTTCTTAAAAAAATACTCATTCTAATGTTGAGTATTGCCTCTCAAATTGGGTCCTTAAAAATATTGCTTTAAATATTGTTGATGTCTTAGCAGATATTTTCAATAAAAGTGTACTTTGGGGAGTCTTTCCTGATATTTTGAAAATAGCACATGGTTTTGCTTTTGTTCAAAAAAGGTGATACTTCGGACCCTAATAATATCGCCCGATCTAAGTTTTGTCTCCCTTCACTGAAGATTTTGAAAGAGCAACTAAAACTCGTATGCTTTCGTTTTTAAATAAAACCAATTTCCTGAGCGAATGTCAGTTTGGATTTAGAAAAGGCAAATCAGAGGCGTTATTATCTTTTTGTTATTTTTTTGTTTGTCGATATTCAAAAAGCATTCGACTCGGTAGACTACCAGTTGATGCTCAAAAAACTCTTTAATGCTGGTTTCAGATGGTTTATGTGAAAGTGGTTCTCCTCTTTTCTATCTGACAGAAAACAAAGAGTGAAAACTTGCAGCAGTTTTAGTACGATTTGAGCGATCGATTTGGGGGTTCCACAGGCATCCGTATTAGAGCCACTTTTATTTCTTATCTTTATTAATTCACTGTTTGTTCTACAATTCAAAAGTAAGCTTACTGCATTTGGCGACGATTTAGTCTGCTCTTTCAGTGAAAAATGAAATGTAAGGGACCATAGCTATGAATCTCAAACTTTTAATCATCATCATCATCTCAATTGCAAACGTTTTTTGTTGCCTAATGATAATGACCATTCTCCTAGCTTGCGTAACCACTCTACCACTTTTTATTTTGATGGCTTTTGTTCTGATAAATGCTTCTCAATTGAGGTCATTCCTTGTTGTAAATATCTGGGAGTAACTCTGGACAATAAGCTGAACTGCAAGGAACGGAGATTTGCATCATCCAATAAATCTCTTAAGCCATCTAACAATGAGCAAGGAACACAGCATCATTTATTTATTTATTTATTTCTATGAAAATTATGTGCTGGCAAAATGATTTCTGCAATTTCGAAACCACAAAAAAATCGTAGGTTGATAGTTTTGTGTTAAATCTGAATATTGTGTCAAATCAGCGAGAAGTCTCTCGGAAATAGGACAACTGAAACTGGTAAAATCAAAATTAATGTTGCACAATTTTTCCACTACCTTATTGATAGTACCTTAAGAGTTTCAGTTAATTTGGTTGGAATTGAGTCCTTCGGTTCCTTAGCATAATTAGTGGATCCTCTGTAGTGGATTTAAGCTCCATATATCACTAAGCCACTATGAGGCTTGGGGCCGGTTTGCAACTGGTTTAAAGTTATAGTGATGTTTAGTAACTGAAAATTCACAAAAAAGAAAAAAAAGACGGTGTGTCGTTTGGCAATCATAGTAATTTCATCGCGCATAGCAGGTTTAGGATTTCAATTCGTGATTGACTCTTTGAAGAAACTATGTGCCAAAACATCTCCCGAAATATTTTCCTGCGTACTCCCCTGCTTAAGACTATTATTGTTATGTAGCATTTCTGCCTTGGAATGAAAATACATAATTGATATCAACGGGTGCAGAATGTAATTATTTTTTTTTAAGTGAAAGACTCTGATTAGAAATTTCTCAATGAATTTTGTTTAAAGCTCATCAATTTTATTCTACAATGTAACAAAATATATATGCATGACATGAAACCAAGAATGCATATCATTCAAAAATACATATATCACACAAAATACGACTTCTTCTTGTGGCTCTGGGGCCTTACCACTTTCATGCCAAATACCCTAAAAATTCCCATATGTCTGGGAATAAATTTTTCGATATAAGTATATAGAGAGTATTAGGTATTCAAAAATAGACAAAAGTTATATGCAGTTAAATGATAATAAATGTGACGAAGAGAGAATTCAACAAAATTTATTTATTCATCCTCCGCAACTTGGACACATGATGTGTTTTATGAGCAAGAACATGTGAATATCAGAAAAGCGTTAAAGTGCAGTCAAAATATCCCATTTCAGGCCTCCAAATAGAAAAAAATAGAGTAAGGCTATTTTCTGTGGTTTTTGAATCAGCGAGCTCCCAGGACTCTAAAACTCATTTTGCTAAAAAAAAATTTTGATCGGAAAGGTCCCAAAAAGGACAAAAAAGGATACTTTTTAATCCTTGGCCGGAGGTCGGCATGCAGGGTATTATATCAAAGGAGACGTCGAGTACATTGCATACGCGGTGTTCGTTTCCTGTTTCAAGGACCCTCAACGGAATAAATCGAACTTAAATGGAAAATTTTCCTCATTTCCGTGTATCTTTCCAAAGGCATAACTACGAGAATAATTCAAGCTGTCACTACGTTTCTCACTTTTCCGAATCTTTAATAGGTTAAGATTCTACCATTAAATTTGCTAAGAAAAAAATTATCGGAAAGCTCTGAAAAAGGATTTTAAAGGACACTAACTACAAACCTTGATCGAACGTGAGCATGCGGGGTGTCATATCAAAGAGGACGTTGAGTGCCTTGCATATCCGGTGTTTGTTTCCTGTATCAAGGACACTAAATGAAATAATTCGGGCTTAAACGAAAAATTGCGGCTTTGGAAAGATACATATACGAGAAACACGAAAATTTTGCATTGGATCCCCATTTTCTCCTGTGAGGGTCCTTGAAACAAGTATAAACGCCGAATATGGAATGTACTCGACGTCCTCTTTGATATGACACCCCGCAAGCCCACGTTCGATCAAGGTTTGTAATTAGTGTCTTTTTTTGAGAGCTTTCCGATATTTTTTTCTTAGCGAATTTAATGGTAGAATCTTTAGCTATTATAGATTCGGAAAAGGGATAAACCTAGTGATAATTTGAATTACTCTCGTAATTATGGGTTTGGAAAGATACACGGGAAACACAATAATTCTTCATTTAATCTGGATTTATTCCGTTGAGGGTACTTGAAACATGGAACAAACACCGGATATGTAATATACTTGACGTCCTCTTTGATTTGATACCCCACATGCCGACCTCCGGTCAAGGACTAAAGAGTATCCTTTTTTGTCCTTTTTGGGACCTTTGCGATCAACATTTTTTTTAGCATAATTAGTTTTGGATTCCTAGGAGCACACTGATTTAAAAACCACAAGAATTAGCCTTACTCTATTTTTTTCTATTTGAAATGCTAATATGACTGCACTATTATACGGTGTAGGAAAAGGTGGTCATATGGCCAGTGTGCGGATTTTGTATACAATCACGGCAAAATATCGTGCTTTTACAAATGGTCAGCTGATAGAATGTCGCATTCGTTTACTACAAATTTGAAAATTTGATTTTCGCTGCTTGTATGAAAGCAAATCATAAAATTTTGAAATTGTTTTTCTCGTTTTTTTTGCGCAGAAACAATATGAAGAAAAATACATCATATTTTTCTGGATTCGTGGTTTCACAAAATACGAGTAATATTGGCATGCCCATGAAATATACTGTTGAGCTATTCCGGCGAAATAATAAGCACAACCTTACGCTTCGGAGGTCAGAACAGAAGAGAATGTATTTCAGTGAAAATGACTTTACATGACATTACAGTTAGCAAAGTGAAGTTGGCATATTAAGCAGTACATTACTGGACAAAATTATGTTATAGTGATACATACGTATAATTTTCAACACTCCCACTTATCGCCATAACTTAATTTTTTTTAAATTGAAATAGTAATTGAATTCAAAATAGTTTTAAGTGTGGAGCTTGATTTGAAATCTTCAAAAAACATTAAAAATTCAATTCAAAAATACTGCCTGGATCATACTAATTGAAATTCTTTACAACATTAAGTAAACCGCGAAAAAATTCAAACTTAATTTTAGGTAGCGGCTTGGTAAAGATGTCAGCCGTTTGGTGTTCGGTGGACACATAACATACGTCGAACAAATCGTCGTTATACTTCTCCCGTACGAAGTGGTATCTGACATCAATATGTTTCGTCCGTTTGTGGAACTCGGGATTCTTGACGAGTTTGATCGCCCCTTGATTATCCATAAACAGACAATGTTGCTTTAGCGAGTTCGGCAGAATATCCTTCATCAAAGAATGAAGCCAGACTAAATCCTTAACAGCTTCGGATGCAGCGACATATTCTGCTTCGGTTGTAGATAGACTAACGCATCTCTGCCGCTGAGATGACCAAGATATTGGACCTTTTCCCCAGAACGTAACATGGCCGCTGGTCGATCGTCGAGTCTTGACATCACTGGCAAAATCGGCATCGCTGTAACATGTAATAAAAGAATTAATTGTATTCATGTATACAATACCAAAATCCTGTGTCCCATTAAGGTATTTGAAAATCCGCTTGACAGCATTTACATGATGCGGTGATGGATTTTCGATGAAGCGGCTAAGAAAACCAACAGCATAAGCGATGTCTGGTCTCGTTGCAATAATCAAATACATTAAACTGCCGATAGCTTCTCGATAGGGGAAGTTTGATGTTGCAAGCTTTTCTTCTTCGACATCATCATTCCTTGAAACATCTGCAGGAGTAGAAACCGTCCGACAATCCTGCATGTTGAATTTCCTCAATAACTTCTCCGTATAACACGACTGGTGAAGAAATATAGAACCATCCTTCTTCCTCTCTATTTGAATTCCAAGATAGCAGCCAACATCAGATGTTTTAATTTCAAAATGAGATTTAAGATAGCGGATGACTTCCAAAGCATCTTCCTCGTTTGTAGCTGCAATCAAACCATCGTCGATGTATAAAGCCATGACAATCTTGCAACCGTTTCGATGAAGATTAAATACGCATGGGTCGGCTGTACTAATTTCAAATGAAAAATCTTTCAAAAGCTTAGTGAATTTTAAATTCCAGCATCTGGACGCTTGTTTTAACCCATATAGGCTCTTTCGTAATTTGCAAACCCGACCGCTTCCATCATTGTACCCTATAGGCTGCGACATATAGATATCTTCTTCGATATCCCCATTAAGAAAAGCCGTTTTTATATCAAATTGCTTCAATACTAACTTCTCAGAAGCTGCAACTGCTAAAATAAACCGAATCGAGGTGAATCTCACTACTGGACTGAAAATTTCATTGTAGTCAACTCCTTCCTCCTGCGTAAAACCTCTTGCGACAAGGCGCGCTTTATATCGATCTATTTTCCCGTCATGAGCGAATTTCGTTTTGTAGACCCATTTATTGTCGATAACTTTACAGTTTTCGGGTAGATCAGTCAGATCCCAGGTTCTGTTCTTGTATAACGCCTCAATCTCCTCGTCCATTGCTGCCTTCCAATGAACAGCATCCTTGGATTTGACTGCTTGCTCAAAGTTTTGCGGCTCATAAATGCTGGCTACAAATGCGAAGCCTTGGAGAATACTCGACATTACACTCGGTGTGTCAGGACCTTGACGTTTGGCACTTCGAAGTCGTTCTCGAATCGGTGGGGTAGCTTCGGCATCATCTTCGTCCTTAGATTCAGCTGCCGACTCGTCATCATCAGGTAAACTGGCATCCGGATGCAAATTGCTGTCCACATCAGTATTTTTAGTTTCACTCTTTACAATGTCTGTCGGCTTAACACTCGACTCACCCACAATATTTTCATATTCATAGTCCGTATTAATCATAACAGATGAATTTTCTTTAACTTCTTTGAAAATTACATCTCGCGTAACCTCAATTTTCCTTCGGTCAACTATCCACACACGATAGCTTTTCTGGCCGTCACCGTACCCGACAAAATGCCCTAATTCCGATTTCTTGTCCCATTTTCTTCTTTTTTCTTTTGGCACATGAACAAAAACTTCACTGCCGAAAATTTTTAAGTCTTTAGCACTAGCTTGACGATTGAACCAAAGTTCGAAAGGTGTCTTTCCTTTTACGGGACTTGAACCAAAACGATTAAGAATAAACACGGCATGGTTAACTGCTTCTGCCCATAGAAATATCGGTAATTTCTTAGCATGCAACATAGTACGGGCAATCTCTACTACAGTACGCATCTCCCTTTCCGCGCGCCCGTTTTGTTGCGGGGTATATGGTACTGAGGTCTGATGAGCAATACCGGCTGCCTCCAAAATAGAGCTTATTTCAGCGTTTTTAAACTCTAATCCATTATCAGATCTCAGAATTTTTACACTACACCCATTGTCAATATTAACGCGATTTAAAAACGTTTTAACAACAGTCCCGATATCTTTTTTATCTTTTAAGAAATACACTTGCCGATAGTTTGAAAAATCGTCTTTGAAAAGTATAAAATACCTGGATCCTCCTAGCGATATGGTTTGCATCGGTCCACAGAGGTCTGTATGTATGAGTTCCGCGCGATTTTGTGACCTACTGGTGCTACCTTTAAACGGCGATCGATGCTGTTTACCGTAGGGACAAGCATCACAAAGAAAATGTTTATTGTCAACAAAACTGATGGACATTTGTCTCAAAATTCTACGAACCTGATCTACACAAATATGGCCAAGTCTTTCGTGCCATTTGGCAATCGATTCGCATTTTACTGCAATATTTGATGTTAATTGCTGTTTATTGACGTTGACGCGAAACATCATTTTAAAAAGTTTTCTATCGCGCACTCCCACTGCTACAGTATTCCCGTCTTTAATTAAACGACACTTCAACCGGTCCGAACTTAGCTCATAGCCCTTATCCAACGCGCTTCCAGAGGAAAAAAGATTGATTTTAATTTGAGGTACGAAGAAAACACCCAAGAGACGCTTTGCTTGCCACCTGCTGCCATCGTACGCAAAAATATTTATGTCGCCCTTTCCATATGCAAAAATATTAGTTCCATTACCGATTGTCACAGGCATTGGTTTATCTAATTTTTCGAAATTACTAAACCAGTCGCGGTGAAAAGTCATATGGTCACTGGCGCCCGAATCCAGTAACCACTCGTTCGCGTCGATCCCCGATACACTTGAATGATTTGCAAACATGGAGTCCATGTAAAAAGCATCACCGTTTATTTCAGAGAAATTTACGCGAGATTCCGGATTATTATCATTACGCTTACGAATTGGACAGTCTTTTTTCCAATGACCGGGTTTTTTGCACAAAAAACATTTACCGTGTTGGCGTTCCTTTTTCTTTTTGTTTTTAAATGTACCACGCGAAACGAGAGCACTTTCACTTACAGCTTGGGATGAAGACACTGAGTCTGAACCCGAAACGCGCGACTCTTCCATAATAAGCCGAGAGGTTAAATTTTCGAGCGTTTGGCTTTCTGGAGCGGTAGACTCCCACGCACTTGAAAAATGCACGAAACTAGGCGGCAATGTCATTAAAATTTTAGTTATTACCATATTTTTTGAAATCGTTTCACCTGCCTCCTTGAGTTGTTCAACAATAACCTCTAGCTTTGCAATGTGTGTTGCAATGTCATCGTCCGGATCTTTTGCGAAATTATAGAAACGTTGATGGAGCATGTGAAGATTTGCTTGATTTTTTTGTTCGTACACAGAAATCAATTTGTCCCACATTTGTTTCGCCGTCGCACAATTTAAAATATGGATCATGGGCTTTTTCCCCACTGCTGTCGCAATTATCTTCTGAGCCTTCCTGTCTAAGAGCTTCCACCGTGTTTGCTCCTTCATCTGCGCCTCCGTTGGCTCGGTATCAGCCGCCGGTAATTCTGGTTGCTTAATTTCACCGGTTACAATTTCGAACAAATTGCTGGCGTTTAGCAGAATCCGCACCTGGAATTTCCATGCGGACCATTGATCGCCACTCTGCAATTTATCTACCCAGACTGGTGCCGTATCCATTTCCATCTCGAAAGAAATTTTTTTAAAAAAAAGCACAAGAAATTAACTTCAATACGCAAAAAACCAAATGGAAATTACACCTCTTATCTGAGCACGCGCTCTGGGCCCATAACCTGTTGAGCTATTCCGGCGAAATAATAAGCACAACCTTACGCTTCGGAGGTCAGAACAGAAGAGAATGTATTTCAGTGAAAATGACTTTACATGACATTACAGTTAGCAAAGTGAAGTTGGCATATTAAGCAGTACATTACTGGACAAAATTATGTTATAGTGATACATACGTATAATTTTCAACATATACATATTTTCTATATAGCTTCATCAGCTTGACAAGGAAAGTTTATATCTCTTAAAAATCGATTCTCGTAAATATTGAAAGAAATGCCTATTTCAGATGTCATACCAAGGATTTACAACTGGAAGCAAGCCGTCAATTATCATCTTAATAAAACATGGTCTCTAATGACCATAAACCGGGATAATCAAAAAAAAAAAAATCTGACATTTATCGCTGCAATAACTTTGGATTAAAATTTAAAATCAGATGGAGTTTTCTCAGATTTTTTTTTATCATATTGAATTTGTGTACATACTAGTCCATCTTTAACAAAATTTTCGATTTGTTTACATCATTTACAACCATATTATCGTCTGTTAATTAAAAACCCCATACTCAACATGACATCGCAATAAAAACTTCCCAGACAGATAGGAATACAGTTAGACCTACCATCTTCATGCCAAAGAAAACGCTATTCAACTTCCTGAAAAAAAAAAATCCCAAAGTATCATTAAAAAATCCGATCATTAATAGTTCATGTATCATCAAATTCCGGGCGAAATCATAATAAAACAGCATGTTCCATTTTGGCCCACCGCTAACTATGAAGCTTACCCCAAACGAAGAAAGAAAAAGAAACATCTAACTCATTGATGAACTCTACAAAAATAATGATCTCACAACTGCAACACCGTGTGCACTTAATTCCGATAGTTTCGAGGAAGAGCAATATCGAAAGAAAAAAGATGACTTATAAAAATCGTATAGACAAAAAAAGTCTTGTCTCTTTATTCTATTTATAAGTATAAGAGTGGATTATTAATTCTAATGTCAATGTGAAGATCACATCGTGATCATTGATGCGATCATCAATTGTCATTGTAACGTCTGCGCAAGGTGGTCGCGCTCTATGTAACCATACACCATATGATCCCACACTCAATATCATAAAGATGTTTAAAATTTTCTCCTATAATGTAATGAAATGATCCATTAATAATGACGATTGCCGTAAAAAAATGATATGCGGTTCGAAAAAAGTAGAGGATCGCATCGATTATTGGGTGCATAAAAGTTCAAAGATCGTCCAATACCGTAACAATGATACCTTCATTCATATACATAGGTAACGTAGTGCCTACTTCAACTACTTTAGAGATTTTTACAATGGTTTGATGCACGTTAATCGTCATCATAATGTCATCGATAATGATGTTGCACTCTATATTGTGGACCATTCATCATTTTTATATGCAGAGCTTTATGGGATTTCTGAGAAGGTAACGGGCATATGATGCGTGTGATAGGCTTCGATTTGATCTCAAGAAGACAACACGATCACGCATAAGGTAAAGAGATTGTCATTACATGCTTACATTGGATACTTAGGATCAGTTTCACTGTGTAAATGACTGAGTCACAAGAAGCCTGATCTAAATGATTTCAGGGAAACTTATTTCCATAGTTGAAACAAATAAATTTAACACAACTAATTTCTGTTGTTACTATAAATCTAATCAGTATTCTTGGAACCGCCTTTTCGTCCAGAATACGCGAGCGAGTATATGAGAAACACCAGTACCCACCTCATGGAATAATAACTCATCATCAAGGCTGCATATACGAGTGAAGCTTGCTTATTGGTACATGATTGGATGCAATGAATTGATCTATCACTATGAAGAGAAAATCATGAATAATGCAATGACGAAGATCATGTCCAGACAATTGCGTATGGTGTCAATTTACACGAGACCTACCGCATAGAATGCATTCGATAAATCAATAGACGATTGAATGCGCATATTATATCTAATATCTATTGATTGGAATCTACCATAATGCTACCTATTTTCTTCACGCATCTATTGAACGCATTAAATCGTTTTCAATGAGCCGTAATCGATAGATTATTATCCATGATCTCGAACTTGCCTTTATATTATTAAGGTCCATCTAGATTAGTCGCCAAATGGCGTCACGTACAATCAAATGGCTGTTGTCATTGCATCCATACTGATCGCCATTTGGGTGTGCGTCCAGTTTTGATATCAATATGGCAACTCAACCAACCGCTTGTCAAATTCAAAGTGACAATTTTGCAACTTTTGCTCGTTCTTATGTGTGAAATTGAATAATTCTTGAATGGCCGTGTAATAATTCAAACGCGCAGAGTCCGATTTTGATAATTAAATTTAAAAAAATCACCAAAATGAAATTTTGGTTCTGTCATTTTCTGTCTTCATTTGGCTGCTACACAGAGAAAAAATCGTTATAAAATCTAAAATCTAAGCTATGATTCAAACATTTTCAAATATGGTTTGGCTCCATATACGTTTACGTTTAATTCAAAAATGTTTCATTTTGAATCAATAGTGGAAATATTAAAGTGATTCTCGTACTTTTAAAATTGCTGCATGTCAAATCAAAATTGAATATCATTTTATTTTCAAAGTGATTTCACTGTATTTTAAAAGTGTTTAACTTTAAATTTAAAATGTTTTGATTGTAAAATTAAAAAATTGAAAAAATATTTTTTCCCTTTTTTTCCATTTTTTTATTTATTTATTTTTTTTAGTTTTATTTTTAATTTTTTTTTGTTATTTTTTTTTATTTTTTTTAATTATTTTTATTTTTACAATATTTTAAAAACTTTATTTTCTCACTTTGCTTCTACTGGGAATCGAACCGGGTACCTCTGGTTTCGTAGTCCTACTTCCTATACCTAAGCTATCAGAGATTACTAGCACTGAACAAAATAGTGGCGGGCTTATGTACATGTGACGGACACAGCCTTCAAAATGATACAACCTTAAAACAGTGTTGAATACATTTAAATCGATGTTTCAGTCAATTTTGGACAGATCATTAAAGTGAATCATATTAAATTTAATATAAAACTATTTGTTTTTAAAATGTTTTATTGATGTGATCCAATTTTTTTTAATATGTTTCACTTCAAATTTAAGTGATGGTTTTTTTCTCTGTGTAGTGTAGACGCTAAGTAGCAATGGCTGTTCGTGATGCCAGTTTTTGGGCGCGCAGCCATTTGGCGATCAATCTAGATGGACCTTTAGAAGCTACATTCTATATTATACGAGGACATGAGAATTGTGAATGAAAGGCATTGCAATTCATTTGAATTTGTATAGATACTATACGATTACATCACGCAGATCTTGTGGATTGTGTTAGTTTATTTGTGAGCGTCAAAGTGTAAAGTCGGTGACGTGAATTTTGAATGATCAATAATAAATGAAACGTTAATGACTATACATAAATACATTACGAATTGCATTTCTTTTATAAAATCAAATTGAGCTCCAAAAATTCCAAAAAGATGAAAGCTCAATATAGCTAAAGCAAGCACAACTAGCACTCCTTATCTAATGAAAATTCAGTCTTAATTTTTCAATGAACAAAAAAAAACCCCTGAGACAATGCAATTGCCATTGAACTATTTCGGACGATACAAATAAATTGTAATTATACAATTTCCGCAGACCTTCAGATTTCCTATACAATTTTAATTTAAAAATACCTTTTGACCTGATTGCTCAATAAAATACCAAAATATTTACTAGCACGGTTCGCATAATCGCAAGAGCCCTTAATAAGCCCTAGTGTCCATAAATAGCATAACAAAACATTAAAAAGAAGAAACGATACAAAATCAATTCAGCTATCGTGATGCTTCCTTGATAACACGATATCGATAAAAAAAAAAAACAAATTTTAATGAAGGTGTGTGACCGATTGATTTATCAAAATATGTACGTAGGTACTATGACTTAACCAAGTTGCGAGTATGTATTCTTAAAAAGTGAAGAAAAAAGAATACTACAACAGTGACTGGTGTATGGCATTTAATGTTAAGGTGCGATATGGTGAAGACTTTGTAGCTTTACTGCACCTCTAGGCCACGGATAAAATACATAAATGCGCCTATATGAGTATAGGGCGGCATGAGCATTTCAAAGCGGCATTTGAAGTATTTTATCAATTTTCTGATAGTGATAATGCGATTTTAATAGATTTACCGGCGCTATCAATTATGAGAAAAATTATATTGATCGAAAAATAGACAATTTGAAAATAATTGCGGTGATTGTGACCGATGTTGCCTTATTTTGGTCTGTAATATTGTTATTAGGTACAATTTTAATTTTTTCGCTACGAAATTCCAGTTTTGTGAAATGCAATATTTTAATAAATTCTTTTAAAATATCACTGCCACATTTAAATGGTCTCATTTGACTGGATATTATGTGTTCAAATGGAATGGATGTTTGCAATTTTTTATTGAATCAATGAATGAATATGGAGCCATAATTTGCTGGGATGAATATTCAACTTTGTGGCATGGAAATGTGGGAATGCAAATGTGTATGCTATAAATTTATCAGGATTTTCAACAAGTTGTGCACTGGAAATCGTCAACTAAATCCCACAAAAAATACAAGCTGAAAGGTTTCCGCCAAAGAAATGTCATTAGCTAGCTGCAAACAAATATTGACATCACTTCAATCCGCCACTGCTGCTGATTCCAAATTGTGTTTGCACCTTCTGGAATGCATTATGCATGCATATTCCATAAGCTTCACCTGTTTCCTCCATCAATCGATACATTATTAATCAAATACCACAACTCTTTTTTCGATGTCGCACAAACCAGTTGAATAAAATGCATGTTTCCACAAATGTTAGATACTTCTTTCACTCATCCACTGATACCATACAACAGTTCATTCGAAATTTAAATGTTCAATCCGTCAATACCTAAAAAACCCATTCCAAACCTAAATCTTTTACGGTTACATCAACCTTGGGTTGTACTACACTGCACCCACTGCACCATTCATGTAAATTGTTTAAATAAAATGACATTGGGCAGCGAATATTCGCAGCGGAAAAAATGCTGCAAAACTGTCGAATATTCGCGTTGGTGTGAACATCTTCATACAAGGCAGTATGTTACAGTTTCGACGCCGCCGCGGAAAATTTCGCCTCGAATATTCGCTGATGCGCCGGTGTGAGGGACGCTTAATAGTAAAAGTGAAAATTTGGTGCGAAATTATAATAAGTTCACTCTAAACAAATCCATATTTGGGCAGATTTTCGACACTTTTTGGGACTTTAGAACCAAAATTGTGTTGGGTGCATTGCAATGAAACAAATCACAGTGCAAAAAGAAAATAATTTAATAGAAAAGTGCATTTCATATCAAATCTGAAGAGTTCCAAAATTCTTGGTAAATAGGATTAGCAATGAAAGGTGCAATGTTGTGTTGCCTGAGGATTAGCAAATTCACCAATATCCACATATTTTGATTTTCGATTTTGTGTGGTTCATTTTGACTGTTACAAGGGCCGAAAGCAAGGAACTCAAAAATTCTTTTGATGACAAATTAATACCCTAAATTCTTTCTTAAATCCTAAAATCTGTCAGTACTAAACTGTCAGGATCAATCAATTTAATATTTTTTTCTGGCCGCTAAACATTACGGTTTGTCTGCTGTAGCTTAATGCGAAAAGTCAAATGAAACTTCAAATAGTTTGGTTTTTTTTGAAGATATTTAAAGCCGTTTTTTTATGACTCTGGCAATGTAAAATTATTTAGTTATAAGACTTTCTGGTACAAAAATACTTGGGTTGTCACTTTAACTCGAACTTTTGTTGCGATTGGAGCGATATTACAGATGCCTTCGATTTTTTATCGGTTTATTTGAAATACATATACAAAATGTAACGTTAAATCATAATTCCAATTTTTTTTATTTTCATTAAAAAAAGGTAATCATATATTAAAAGATATATATAAAAAATTATAAACATATACATATAATAATTATAAGCTCGTCGAACTTATTATTATTTTGCACCATTCAATTCACGAATTTTGCACTCTAAGGTCGCATCCAAAACATACATCATTACTTGGTAAATACCAAGAAAAATAGTGGTTCGAACAAGGACATCAAAAGCAATAAATTAAATACAAACTCTTGCGACAAGAACCTTTACAAGAGAATAAAAATATAAATTTCTGAAGTTTTTTTTAAGAGAGTTTTAGGTTTCAGGGGAAACAAAACCTATGTGGCCTTCCTGACACAAAAACGACATTTCGTCCATACTATGCAACATCGTACCGTGCTCTGTGGCCGAGATCGTTCGGTCGCCACTCTATGATATAGAGATTTATTGTGAAACGAGTTTCCAAACTCGGCATGGTCCGCCGCTAGTTTATTATTTAGAAGATGATAAGATAAATTCTTATCGTACACTCAGAAAAATATATCCCATAATATCTCAATAGGAATCCCTAACTAAATTTCAAACAGTTTATTAGTTTAATCCCATTAATTTAAATAGATTAGAAACTGTTGAATTGATAGTAGGACATACATTTTAAATTAACAGGATAATCTAATTAGATCACACAACTTAACAAAACCGGTACAGAACAGGCGCATTGATTTATTGGACTTCCTATTGCATTAATAGGATAATCCTTTTAATTGAATTTCAAGCACATGTCCGTATCTCGCAAGATAATCAACAACATGCTCCGTAGTCAAGATCGTTCGATTGCCTTCCCGTGACTCGGTAAGTTTAAATAGTACTAGTGAATCGAATGTTCAATACTCGGTCTGGCCAAATATCGTGATTCATAAAAAAATCCACAGTGAAGTAGCGTGAATGGTATAATCATATGGGACTAAACAAACGGATATTTATCGAGTGAAAGTAATAATTTCTAGCAATGTGAAATGACTATTCCATTAAAATGATTTCATATAAAAATAATAATATGATACCACATTATCACCTCATTAGTTTAATAATGGTCCTATTAGTCGAATAACCGGATTTTCCTATTGACTAAAACTAATAGGAGCAAATGACAAATTCCTATTAATTTTATGTGATTTTTTCTCTAAGTGATTATAATAAACTAATACTGCAACTAAGAAGTGGTATGGCAGACAACCGTATCACACTCCGAATTCAGTTGTCGTTGAAACGTTGACGACTTCACACGGTAGTTGCCAACCATGCTCCACTAGGAGTTAGGGAAATTCAAAAGGGAAGAAAGAGATGCAACAAGACACGCCTATGTTACTAAAACCATAATCCAGCAAAGTCATCCACGACAATAGGAATGTATTGTTTCATTAACTTTACAAAGTAATAAAGCGTTATACCAGTCGCTGGTCGAAATGTCGGACTAGAATTCCTCGTTAAGACCATCAAAGGATCATGAGTGCCAGCCAAATTTAATAAAGATCAAACCACGGTGAGTCGTCAAAGAAAAAAATACCGTTCATTGCATCCGTTATTGCATCGATCGAAAACAAGGTCAGATTGCCTATGCACTTAAGTTTGATGTGATTAATAATTTGGTAAAATATTTTTTTTCGGAAAGCTGCCTGGAAGGAAGAAGCTCCCAATTGTGAAACCATATTTAGTCCCTTAATCTTACTTGGTCGCGTCTCATCTCGTTTTTTTGGCCGGCGATTGTCTCATCGGCCAGCAACATTCTGAGAAATGTCTAGATAAAGCAACAAATTTGATGAGTACTACTACTCGTGGATCAACTTGTGTGCACTACAAATTCGTAGGGCAGGTTATGTATCTTGAACAATAAATTGACTAAAATATAACACATTCGATAACTCGTTACCCAGATTCGTAACATACAATTAAGCCAGTTCAATGACTTTAATCACTCATACAAATTTTTCACATTAAAAAAATCGCAATTCGCTGTTTTTGAGTGATCATATTGAATATACCGGAACGCCCATTTTTTTTTTTTTTCAATAAAAGTAATGGTTCAGATTAATTACCAAATTGCCAATAATCGCGAAAAAAAGAAAATACCGCGCAACTAATATACACGTATTTTATACAATACATGTTAGATTCAAAAAAAATTACATTATGTAATACAACATATTCTGATAAATCTTCCATTTATCTATTTCCACCCACTGACCATGGTGATCATAATGGTCAGCATTTATATTGTTGCTTCAATTGATGGGGTGTGCGCTTCTTCTTTTCCTCGTTCTTGGTGCGAGTATAGCATTAATGCTACCATACACCTAAGTGTCGGCGTTTCATCAAAGAGTTCGCTAAATGTGATCCTGGGGAATTAAGTGAAATAAATAATAATATAATGATGAAGTGTGATGGCGATGATGAATGTAGGTGTTTCATGGAATTGCAAGATTTCCACGTGAAGGTAATTGCCAATATGGTATGGGTATCGGTATACATAATGCAAAGTCCGAATTATAGTCTAAGAAAAATGGCATATCTGGTCGGCAAAAATCCTACATCGGAAATTTTTTTTGATTATGGTTGGGAATGGTCCCCAGATTATGGCATTAAAAGTCCCAACCGATCGGGGGTCCGCAACCTTAAAAAAAGGGGGGAAAGGGGGGCATTTTTTCGGTTTTTTGCGATTATTTCAAAAACAGTAAGAGATACAGAAAAATGGTCTGAGGACGAAAAAAACTACATAAAATTATCTTTGCAATGATATAACACATTAGAGTTTAGTTGAATATTTTGCGCGTTAGAATAGAACATAAATTAGAATATTTTCATTTTAGACCTTTTTTAAAAGCTCCATAACTTTTTAAAGAACGCTAGTTCAGCCGTAAAATTTTGTATAAGTATTCACAACAAGTTTAAGATAATTCTAACGTAAACATTGAGTCGCTCCGGTCAAGGACCTCCATTATCCCCCCATTTAAATTTTGCAAAACGGCATATCCATAACTCCCCACAAAACTGGAGCAGAGTGCTAAATTTTGGTTTGTTGCGATTGAAAGTCATAGTCTCCCCACCCACCAAAAATCAGCTCATTCGGATAAAAACTAAGGGTATCTCCCATACAAAGTGACCCATCAGGAGTTTGTTCTACACACTTCTCGTTTTATAAACTGTAGAACAAAGTTGTCTTGGGTCACTTTGTATGGGAGGTACCCTTAGTTTTTATCCGAATGAGCTGATTTTTGGTGGGTAGGGTGACTATGACCTCCAATCGCAACAAACCAAAATTTAGCACTCTGCTCCAATTTTGGGGGGATTTATGGACATGCCGTTTTGACAAATTTAAATGGGGGGATAATGGAGTTTCTTGACCGGAGCGACTCAATGTTTACGTTAAAATTTTCTTAAACTTGTTGTGAATACTTGTACAAAATTTTACGGCTGAACTAGCGTTCTTTCAAAAGTTATGGAGCTTTTAAAAATGGTCTAAAATGAAAATATTCTAATTTATGTTCTATTCTAACGCCGAAATATTCAATTGAACCCTAATGTGTTATATATCATTGCAAAGATAATTTTATGTAGTTTTTTTCGTCCTCAGACCATTTTTCTGGATCTCTTACTGTTTTTGAAATAATCGCAAAAAACCGAAAAATGCCCCCCTTTCCCCCTTTTTTTAAGGTTGCGGAACCCCGATCGGTTGGGACTTTCTATGCCATCATCTCGGGACCATCCCCAACCATAATCAAAAAAAAATTCCGATGGAGGATTTTTGCCGTTCGATGGCCATATTTTGGTCCAATTTTCTTAGACTATTAATAGAAAATAATAACTGCTGTTTTGGAGAGAGACTTGGAACTGAAATTAAAAGTGTGGTATAGGCAAAAAAACGTTTAATTTTATTGGTTATGGGTGGGCTTAGAATGGTGGCCGAAAATGCATGATAGAATCACGCATACAATTTCGGACAGTATATGATCATGATTGTTAATTCCACTGGTGCCTGGTACCAGCGTCCGCTTTAGCGCTTACGCCCCGGACAAGTGGACAATTTGCCGCCCTTCTGTACTATAGCAGGAAAATAGTATTTATGTCGTTATTTTTGTAAAAACGAGCAGCTTTGAAACAAAAATTCCTGGTCACTATGGGATTCGAACCAACGCTCCAGTAATTGAGAGAATAGCCTACCTACTACCCACTACTATAGCTAATGATAGTACATAGTAGAAGCCTGTTTCGCTATCATTCAGATTCTTGAGAGTAATTCAGCAAAGTTCAGCAGGGCTTTGTATAGGGAGTTTCTTTAGAATTGTAAAATTTAAGCTCACTATTAAATTCATTAAGCGACATTTTTTCAACATCATCAAAAAAATATACAGATGGCATACGGGAAACTGACGGCTTTAAAACCGACGTAAAACATCGAATATGAATGCGAAAATATTTTTTCCCCTAAAACATTCGACACATTTTCGAAAACGATGCTCCGGCAAATTTAGTGACAAAGAATTGTCCTCGTTTTCATTACTAGCATTTTGGAATAGTTTTTGATAACTTCTGTACACACTTCGCAGCAGATAAACTTCAATTAGCCGGATATCTTTGCGGACGAATTTCCGAATAGTTTCAACGTTCGCGGCTTATTTTCATAAATGCGAAGAATCCTTAAACCCACACAAATCCCTGTATTAGCATATTAGCAGACACAAATTAGAGAGGACTTTGCGGCGAAGAAATTCGCAAAGACATGGGGGTAATGGAAGTTGATTTGATCGATAGTGATGAAAATGGTGCATTTTTGGTGTGAAATTTCTCACAGGACTGCTTTTTTAAATGCTTTTATGTGCTGAGTGCTAATGAGATTCCTTATCTCATTTCATATGAATTTCTTAGGGGGTTCAATATTTATTGATTGTACGTGCGCTCTTGTGATTCAACGGACTAAACAGTATGTTTAGTCTTAATTTTACCTATAAAAAAAAAATATTGCACCGTCTATAAACAAAATATGCTTTTTGTGGGAGAATTGGTTAGTTGGACATTTTTTATTTTATCTGTAGTTTCCTTTCCACTAAACCCATGTTGATAATGCATTTTTTTTTCAAAAAGCCACTCCTTAAATTTGGTGCTCCATGTGATCTCCAGCAAACATAAACATAAATTATCGGAATTATAAATTTTATAGGTCCCTCTAAACAGGGTGTCCGGAAACTGCCGCATAAAAACACCAGATTGTGATTCCTCATGTGATTTCCAGCAAAAAAGTTGTACTGAACATACCCCCAATTCGTAACCCTTTGGCTGCCACAGGCATTTAACGATTTTTGAAAAAAAAATATCTTCTTTCACGACTCAAACCTCAATATCTGCAAAGCTAGACTAGCTAGAATAGCGGAATAAGATGATCATTACAGCCAAAAAAAAAATTTCAAAAATCTTCAAACGCCTGTGGCAGCTAAAGGGTTAAGAATTGGGGGTATGTTCGCATAACTTTTTTTCTGGAAATCACATGAGAAATCACAATTCGGTGCGTTTATGCGGCAGTTTCCGGACACCCTGTATAGCAAAGCTTTGTACAAATGTTTGTTTTCAAAATTTTACACAGAAATTTCAATGATTGTTTGTTCAAAAATATGCTTAGACTTGTAAAATTTTATTAGAAAAATTACTTTTGAACATAAGTCTGCACATAATTTTGCTATAGTTTGAGGGAGGGTTAGGGTGGCCAGATGCCCCGTATTTTACGGGTTACCCCGTTTCTCGGGCACGGAAAGTCGAAAAACCCGTAATCCAAAAAATAAAATACGGGGCAAACAATTCATGATTCAAGGAAAAAACTCCATCAAAGGGTTAGAGGCAACTTTTTATTGCATTAAACCAAATACTTCGAAATTTTCCAGGATGCGAAAGTGACGTAATCAAGTTAACACACATAGTACATCATTCATGAATGCGTTGCAGTATTTGGAGTCAGGATTTGATTTTGCCGAACACACTTACCTGTACTGTCTGCAACCCTTAAATTTGCAGCACGAACTGAAATTTGAGCAACTGGAGAGAATAGTCGGATGTCTAAACATAACTACGGTCAACTTGGATCCCCTAATTAATAAATATGTTCAGGAGATGAAGAGATGCCGATGTAGTGATAAGCCCTGACTCACGGACAAAATTATTTACAGCTGTCAATAATAGCAAAATATGATTCGAATTTTGAAACTGGTCTTTCTATCCTGGCAGCGTATTTAGGAACCCTTGATCAGTTCGTCCCAACGCAGGTGACGAAATCGATCAGCTTTTCTAGTGGCCCCAAACCACCTTATCGATTTCGTCCGCTGAAAGTGGATAGGATTCCAGTACATTTAACGTCAAAAACGGCCAAAACCCTTGTTCAGCTGGAACGAGTTTTTGGCTGTTTTCGACGTAAAATATACTCGAAACCCTGTGCGAGCTCGTCCACTATCAGTGGACGAAATCGATAAGAGTTCTGGGTAACTTTAGCACTAAGAAGCTAATCGATTTCGTCCCCAAGCAGGTGACGAACTGAACAAGGTTTCATAAATACGCGTCCCGGCAATAATTCTCCGTCCCTGCAGAATATTCTCGCCTTGCGGTAACGCATGAACAGATAGCCGGAACCGACTAATGTAACACAATGTAAAGGCTGACCCTCAAATAAAATGCAATTTTAAAATGACATTGAAAAATGTCTATAACTTTTTATTGCAAAATTAAGAGTTATTGCAGGCTATGCCATCAAATAAGAAATATTTTTACAAAAAAGGCATATCGGCATAATAATAGTTTTTTTTTTGCCCCGTAAAAAAATCTAAAACCCGTATTTTATACGCTAGTGACCCGTAAATCGGAGGCAGGCAGGTGGTCACCCTAGGAGGGTTCTCACGGGCTTTTAACGTTTTTTTTTTATTTTTCCTTGTTATATTAGCAAAATTTTTAACAAATATTTGCCTTTAAAATTTTACATAGAAACTCTAACTGACATTTGTTTTCATTTTTTGTACAAATATCCCTTACACTTCAAGCCTCTTTAAATTCTTTCAAAGGTAATGTTCCATTCAAATAGTTCCAATCAAATAGCCGATTTACTGAAAATCTACGGATTCGGAAGCTATGACATAAGCGCCACGCCAAAAAAAAAACTTTTTTTTCAGTGCACTTATATGGAGTAGTTTCCAGACACCCTGCATACACAGCCGAGCCATGCAATGCAATGTATTTCAATTTGCACAGGAGGCGATTGAATTGAAAACAATTTCTTAGATATGACTATTAATTTGCGAAACCGCGTACGCGTCTTCGCAAATTATCAATTTGCTGAAAATAGCGTTCATCTTAGCCTTAGAGATAGTCACATTCATTTAACTGATTTCAATCTGACGACTATCCGTATAATACCTGTTAGACCTGATACTAAGTTTGTTTGCAAACTACGCGCAAGTATGTTATGAATGTGTTTCTACGCTATCTGAACGATGCGTCTAATGCAACTGAATTGATCAGATTAATAGTACAAATTAGCAGTTATAATGTTAGATGCATTTACCAAAATGGTAAATGAAAAGAAGCGATGATATTTAGATGCTAATATTTATAGCTTGTAACGACACGAGTGAATTTCTTCGTGGATTTGTTTATGCTAAAAAGCTTTTCAATGGAAAGTTCTTTCTTGAATAATGTTTGCTTAAATGGATTTTATCATGAACTTCATTCATCATTAGGAACAACTAGGACCTGGCTGACGTTATCTTTTCAGGAACATTAAAAAATTATTTTGTCATTATAAAAAATAACTGGCACCCAGTTGAACCTTGGCCTCCATATGTGTTATGGTCGTCCTATTTTCTACATAGATTTCTACTGATTGTACACATGCTTCCACAGAATCGCAAAGTGCAATAATAGGAAAAAAGGGTAAACTATAGTATGCCCATATAAAAAATATATTTTGATCTAATGTTTTTCATACCAACAAAATCATATTTTTGACTGGTGTGTTTTCCCCGCCTAAATCGTGTTAGTCTTAGATTGGTGGAAAATGAATTTAAGAGTTTAAATATTTAATAGCCGAAGCCAGAAATTTGATTTAACACCATCTGTTTTCTAAGCAATTTTTTTTTATTTCAATCGTATCGAGTTCGCTGATATTAAAAAAAAGTCGTATTCGATATATGTACCAGTATTCGCAATTAATGAATCTTTAACAAGAACCAGTTATCTATTTGTCTGTAGTTATTTCATCCTTTTTTTCGCGAAAATCATGTTTATTACAGTTCATTATGTTCTCATCCATACAATTTCCAAATGAAAATACAAAAGATTCTCAAAAAATTAATTAAGCTACATATTTAAGAAATCGTCGGACTCCAATTAAATCAATTTGATTTCATCTGAGCAACATCTTAGAAGACATACATACATATATGTATTGAGCAATAGGTAATAATTCCAGAAACGAACCAAATTACATACGTACGAGTACGAGTACTATCAAGGTCCCCGGCCCTAAACTACAAAAATGCTAGCGCTAGGACTCCCAACATACATATAAAGTACACTATCACTGAAAATAATTAATAATATTAGATACCATGTGTGTTACGTACGGTCGATACGGTAAAATAACAAATTGATCAGACACAGATAAATCGCAAACTTTACACCTTTAATTCCGTTTAACGATACATTAGAAATGAAATGATTTGATGCGTACACCATGCTGAAGGCTATATCCTACGCATATAAAAGATTCGAATAAAGAATTTGTAAATATTTTATTCGAATCTATATGGTAAAGATACTGGTATTGTAAGAAGTAGTATAGGTAGTTGCGTATCATTCTTTATAATGGAGCCAACGGGGGTGTTTTGAAATATATTCTTCAATTGGGAAATTGAGCGATTTATTTTTATTAGAATTCAGATATTCGACACAAATAGCTAAACGCAGAAGGTATGTAATTGCAATCTCTTTTCTATGAAAGAATATTGGTTGTGTGTTCTTTTCATCCGCTTGGCTCATTGCCATAAACGATTGGCGGGAGATAGTGGCCAATGATGCCCAATGGTCAAATCAATGGAATATGGTCGAAATTTAAGTTTGAAAAAAAAAATAATGTTTATATTATTTCCGCAATTCCGTGAGGATATGTGTTAAGATGATTAAGTGTTTTAGTCAATTAATGAAGGAGGTTGGTATAAATATTATTCAGAAAGTTTAAAATCTGAGTGAGTGCAGCTGAGCTGCAATATTTCGTCAACATTAAATTTGTTTTTTTTTACCAAAAAAAAGTAGTTTCTTTTCGTAAAAAATCATAACAAATATTTTCATCGGAACATCTACAGCAAATATTCACTTGGAATATATGTAGGTACTCGTCACATAATTCACATAGTGATAATAATCATCCGCTTATACATTTATCGATACAAAAAAAAAACGAAAAACAAAGTCATTGAACTTTAACTGGTGCAAATCAGAACTGCTAATACATATGGTTGCATATTATAGTATGTTAGGTACACATATGCTTAGATATGGGTGTGCAATTTTGCCTGTTTCTATATCAGCGGAGTCGTAGAAGTACGGATAATCAAAAGGGACCATGCGCAAACGGGGTCAGTTTAAAAAAAAAAATTGAGGGAGATGAGTCCTAGCTGTATTCAAAAGTTACATTCAAAGGCGAGACTTCCGGACAAAAAATTGCAAATAGGTGACCAAGCCCAAGGAAGTCTATTTAAAAAAAATTGGTTTGATTTAGGAGGCCGATGTAGAGCGCATTGTTGTGCACATGTTTTGCGAGATAATTTCGGGAGGAATTTGAGTGCGGGACAAACTGATTAAATGCTGAGCTGTACATAGTATCTTATCTTTTTAATTTAAAATCAAATTGAAATAAATTAAATACGATCATATATATGTATACATCAGTGCCGGATTGAACAAGCGCGGGGCCCATGGCAAGAGTCAAGGGCGGGCCCCCTAGATTTGCATTAGGAGCCCATGTCTGGAGTCAGTAGCGGAATAAATTGATTCAGATCCCTCCCGCCAACTTCGTGAGTGAGCCCCCTGATATAATTCGTTGTCTTTTGCCTATCGATTCTTTTTGACAAGAAAGCTTTTAGAATTCGAAATTAAGTTTAACTATTATTATTAAAATTAGAATATCGTCTAATTATTTCGGGACAGTTCCGTACATTTTTTTACGAGGTATTAACCCAGCTAGATCGGTCACGACTCCACGATATCCAGTAATTTGGTGGCCAGATTATAAAAAAATCCTCGGCGTGATAGTTTTCCATGTACCTATGTGGTTAGAAAGCATTATTATTATGTTAGAGTATAAAGGCTGGACAACGCACCGGCACAACTTTCAACGGGAATGAAACATATCATCTACCTCACGATAGTTCGAACTGAAGACAAATTCGTAGTTTAATTGTTAAAACTCAAAATCATAAGCACATCGAAGGACATTATTCTTCGCGCAACAAATGCACTAGGATAGTCGCTCAACTTACCATGGTTGTATGGAGGTGGTCTGGTCAGTTTTCGATTTAAATGGATTTTTCTAGGCTTTTTTGTATATAGCATTTTCAGGTCAAGTAAATAACTTTCCGAGTCAAAGAGATAAATGACCGAAACAAATAGGTAAATTTCCGAATCAACGAAACACGTTTGCAGATCAAATAGATAAATGTCCGAAACAAAAAAATGAATTCCTAAATGAAAAAAGTTAATAAACAAATCATAAGAATAAATTTCCAAATCAAAAAAATAAATGTCCACATCAGAAAAATAATGTACAATTCAAATAAAAAATTGTCCAAAACAGAAAAATAAATTCACAAATCAAAAAAATGAATTTTTCAAAATTTCAAAAAACATATTAAACAAATCAAATAAACAATGCTTCGAATGAAAGAAACGATTTAAAAAGATAGTATGTACTTTAATATAGTAAATAATTTGCTTTTATATGAATTTCGTTGAACATTGAAAAAATTATTAATTAATTACATATTTCAATCTGAATTAGATTTTGTTTATTCAAAATAACGTATATATATAATTGTCAAATGTACTACACACGCTTGGAATAATATATAGATATAGATATAAATTGTTTTCTTAGACGTTATTTGCCATCTCTAAACTAGCATAACTTCCTCAAAATTCAATTCACACCAGCTGAGCTTTCTAAAATTTTTATTTTACATTAGAATCGAAGATAGAGGTGACCTCAGAATGATGGAGGTTCGGGAACATAACGGAATCTATACATTGACAGTGTCTTCGAGTCTGTAAGTCCCAGTGTCGGTACTTAAAAGTTAAAATTATTAGGTCTCGATTGAATTTGAATAAAAGCTCCAAATTAGAAGTGTTTTATTTTTTTTTACAAGAGAAGGTTTAGTTTTTTATTGTCATGATCAAATAGATTCAGTTTCTTAAAAAATATTTCTATCGCAATAGGTGAAGAATACCAAGGAGGAGGGTGGTATTCCTGGGGAATAAACCCGAGCAAATAATCAGGGGAAAATGCGGGAGAGTCTGCACCCTAAGCAGACACATTGACACAGTTTTAGTAAAGGTGACCCGATTCAGACAGGATTCTGTTGAATTATACGAATTGTAGTGTTCAGCTGATGTCGTGTACCTTTACTAATAGAGAGTTTTAGCATGTCGTACTATCGTACACATTTCAACTTTAATCGACAGTCTCCGCTGTTTAACGTACATAAAAAAAAACTTACGCCTACTTGGGACAAGCAAAATTGTGGTATACTGTTTTTTTTTTGCGCGCTACACAAGCGAATTTTTCCTTTAAAATCTCATAGACTTCCACTTCCAACCGCCCGTTAATATTATATCTTGGGTTGTCATAAATTTAATGTACATAATTTAATTTTTCTTATTAGAAGAATATTATTAACCTTTGAAAATTTATTTATTTGATTTGGAAATGTATTTATTTGATTTACTTTTTTGGCATGTAAATATATTTATTCGATTTGGAAATTTATTTATTTGATTTGGAAATTTATTTTCCTGATTTGGACATTTATTTTTTTGATTTGGAAATTTATTTTTTTGTTTTGGTTATTTATTTTTTTCAAATAGAAGTTCATTTATTTCGTCCGGAAATTTATTTATTTGATCCGGAATCGTGTTTTGTTGTTTCGGAAATTTATTTTTTTGATCCGGAAATGTAGTTTGTTGATTCGGAAATTTATCTATTTGTCTCGGAGAGTTATTTACTTGACCTGGAAATGCTATATATTTTGACTCTTCTCAAATTTCGGGGCTAATGTAAAATTAAGTTCTCTAGACGCATAGGATTAGCTAGGGAGAAGAGGAAGAGGAACATCTCTCGTTGTCTACAATAAAGTACCGGAGCTGTAAAATTGTTTTTTTTTTATAGTCATATTTTTTTACGGTTCAAAAATTATTCTTGTGGCTTGTGTGGCTCTTAATTCTCGTGCGCCCCAAACCACGCGGGCTCTGCGGGCCATCAAGTGCCGACTCTGTTTGGAGTACACTGAAACCTCAATAAGTCCAACTAAAAACGTGTTCCAAAACTAACGCAAAATTAAACACTCGCATCTATATTTATTCATTAAGCTTACCTAATGTAAAATATCTAAAAAAAACTTTAGCGTATCTAATTTTTCCTGTGTGAAATATATTTAGTATGTCCTGTCGATGGTACAATTGGACTGTGACACTTCTGACGTCAAAACAAATGCTTAATGTACTGTCACTCTCTGACCAGCTTCTCCTTCATTTCGACAAGCGTTTATTCAAGCCGAATTGATCAGTCAATTTCACCATAAAATCATAAGTACACGGGTTGTGTGTCCCTAGTTCATTCATAATAATGATAGCGACACTACTGTAGTCCGACAGAAAAATATTGCCCATCGATGGACTGAAGACTTTGAACTTTAGGCACTAAACGAGCAATTTGTGTTTACTTTGAATGATCGTATGATAGTTGATCTCTTTGATCCCCATTTGTCTTTCCTGGTTGTACCTGTTGTTGGCCTAGTTATGTATAATTCTGTTTTAACATAATTTATAACAACATTTTTTTAAATTTATGCTTTATAGCCACATCACCTGTGTCAAACCACGCAATCTAGGGCAAATTCTCATAACCGAAATCAAATGTCTCATACAAGAATTTGATTGTTTCACGGGCTATATGGCTCTGTTTTGAAATATCATCGCGATATCGACAACAAAATTCAGTCGAGTCCATGCAAAGTTGTCATGGAAAATTATGACACAATAGAGGCATTTTTCCGAAGAGTTATTAGTTATTATTACCATAGAAAAACCTTATTGGGCCGTTTTAGATTGTAAGAAAACGACCGTACGGGTAAACTTTCACGAAAAGAACGAACGTGCGATCATTTCACACTATCCGCTCAAAACACGGACGGGCGAATAATTATAATAAAGTAAATGCGTCCATGTACGCTTTAAAGTTAGTGTAGAATGAAAATGAAGTGTCGAGTCGACAAGTAGATCAAAATGAAAGTAAAACAACTAGCCGCATTATAGGTTTCTTATTGTCACAAGAAAAACATCAACGATCGGGAGATGCTATCGTAAGTCCGGTTGTAATTTGTTCATACAATTTATACGAAAAAAACAATCGTATGGGCCATTTCAGACTGTACGAAAACGGCCGTACAATCAAGCTTTTACTGAAACAAACAGCGTACGTGCAATTGTTTTTCGGTCATATGACGCATACATGACGATTACCCATGCTGTTTGTTTTTGTAAAAGCTTGATCGTACGGTTGTTTTCGTACAGTCTAAATTGGCCCTATCACGATTGTTTTTCTTTCGTAAGACGCGTTCATGCAATGTGAAATGCACAATGCTTGTCTGCTGACCACTATAAAAGCTCTCGACGTACGTTTGTTAGCCGTCCGGTTTCGTCTTACAATGCGAAACCGCCAATTGGGTGTCTGTATGAATATTTTTATATTGAATATACAACTACTCGTTTTAGTTACTATTATTAAGTTTTTTTAAAGCCAGTACGGGGCCCCTCAAGGCGAGGGGCCCGTGGCATTTGCCACCTTCTGCCACGAGGTTAATCCGGCACTGGTATACAGTGAAACCTGTCTAAAAGACCACCCGTATTAAGCGACCACCTCTCTTAACGACCGATTTTTTCGGGAACGGAATTCGTTTCCATACAACTCCATACATTTGTTCCCCGTATTAAGCGACCACCTGTTTGTCGGACCAACGACCACTACATCACTCATTTGTCCATACAAATTTTACCCTTCTTAAACGACCACCTCTATTAGCGACCATAAAAAATGCCATGTGCCCGTATAAAGCGACCAGAGGCAAGTACACATGGGCTTATCTTTTGGGTTTTGTATGCTTTTTTTGCAAGTTTTCTTAATAAATTTAACAATTAACGGTATTAACTCATAAAAAAACATAAGGCCGCAGCAAATGTAAGTCGTTACGTTACGCGAATAATAGATTATGGGCAGTAAGAAGCAACAGCAAAAATTTCCAATCAGATCTAGTTTTAGCTTTTTAGTTTTTGTAGCCATCATTCGGTGGTGATACAGCTGCAGATTTCCTTGTTGTTCATAAAAGACCAATAGTATAGTCATTAGTAGATTTCAGATTGCAAAATGTGGTGGAGAAAATTTTGTTTTTGTTTCTTATGTTTTTTTTTTGCTAAGTTTGAATCCGGAGCTTCCCACCCAAATTTCGTTGCAGAACAGGACCAAAACCGAAAAAACCTGTACATTTTCGGAGTTTTTCCGTTTTTTGGCTTATAACTTCAAAACAGTACACATCTCCAAAAACCAGTCCATAAACATGTTAGAGAAATCATTATTGCGTGTCCAACGCGATATTAATCTTTAACATGCGTTAAGCGGTATTGCTATAATTGATTGTCATTTTTTGGCGTTTCGAAACGAAATGTAGGTGGGAAGCTACGGATTCGGGCTCAGCACCCCAACATACATAAAGAACAAGAGAAATGCAACTTTTGCGACCAAAAATGAAAAACCGTTCAATCTCAAAATTTAATTCATAATATGGAACTATGCTAAAAATGGCAAATATAAATTATTATCAATTGTAGTAATACCGCTCAACGGATTTATAATATTTATGTCTTTTTGGAAGCGTAATCATGTTCTCTAACTGGAGAGTTTTTCACAGAAATTAATAGTTTCGGAGTTAAGAGCCAAAAAACGGAAAACAACGAACATTTTGGGGTTTTTCGCAAATTTGGCACTGTTTCGCAATTTTACTGTTAATGCTATCCGCGTTTGACCTATTTTCAAGTTTAAATGCTGGGTAACTAGCGTATGTCACATGTAACATGTATGCAACATCTTTCTAGCGGGAACTTTCGAACGTTTGAAAAATGTTCAGTTTTCGTGGAAAACATTTCGTTTTCGAATTCATTCTATAAAGGTTGTTGCGTTTTCTTGTTAAGAAAAACTAGCAATTGAAAACGCTAAGACGCATTCTTATTACCATTGGTAGAACTCAAAGATTATTTCATTATTTTATAAAAGAACTTAACTGAGTTTTTATCGTGCATGAGCAGAATAGAATTCTTGAATGAAATATGCAACAGATGCATCTTCACATGTTCAAATGTTCTCCTTTTTAACATGAGTGGTTGTTTGGCAAAGCATTGGCCAATTCGGCGTAATTCAGTCAATTTCTTCAAGCTACTGTGAAGTATGCAAGCCTTTCAAAATGTTTCTATTTAAACGGTTGACAGCTCTTGCATTCCACAAAACACAGGTATGAACAGTAAATTTGCGCTATTTACTCAGTGGTCCAGAGCCACCTTTACTAAATGCACCAGTAAAAAATGTATCCAGGACACCTCCTGTCAAGGAAGTTAATTTGCTCTGTTCAATTCTGGATGGAAATTTAGGTCGTGGATTTCTTGAGAAGATAATAGCTTTGAAATCTCTCATGTTAGCTTTAATTTAGGAAAAAAAAAGTTGTACATTGCCTCAAAATTGATGAATTTGTTCCCTAAGTTCATTACCCTTATTAAGCGACCACCTCTAATAGCGACCACTTTTTCCGGGAACCGACAGTGGTCTCTTTAGACAGGTTTCACTGTACATGCGTATTTATTATATTTTTTTTCGCATTTTTAGGTTTTTAGAACAATATTAGATTATAATACGAATTAGAAAAATATACATTATATCCTATTTTGTCCTTATGCTTAAAATTATTATTATTTTCATAGAGTGCAATAATGATGTAGTGCGGTATACCTACTTATCTTCCAGAGGCATAGACAATTATGTCTTTAGTAATTTTACTTTTTAATTTCATTATCCGCCAGGACTTATTTCTTTGCAGTTCTTACACTTCTTCAATGTCATAGCTCCAAATCAATCACCGCGCGTCAAATAGGCGACGAAATAAAAATGCCTCAATTCAATTTCATTTGAAACGCATTATGTGTACAAAACGTTCCATTAAGCACACCATATCGATTGCAATAAATGATATCAATTCAAAAAGTAGGCTGAAAGGTGATCTGACAGCCGCAAAAGGAACGATCTTGGATCATTGCTTTGCGTATTGCCAAAGTGGAGGCGAGATATATTAGTACTTTTACTGTTGCCACGGCGCAGTGGCGTCTAGCATGTGGCTTTAACCACATAATCGGCTAACGCACATATGGAAATAGCGCATTTATATGACGACGCCACCGCACTATAATGCAAACATTATAGTACTTGATTCTTGATTCCTTTGGCTGTAGCCAGCCTATACCAGTATTTAACTCGAGCGTTATTATTTCTTCAAGTTACCGTTTCTTGTCATTTTATCCTCGCTATGAAAAGTTCACATATCACTCAATTTTCAATCAGTGGGTCTTTTATTTTTATTATTATTATTTTTGTTTTAATCTCATATGTTAGCGCATACATATGTGCATATCTTTTTTTCGTTTCTTATTAAGTTCAGCCGAGAAGGTATACGGATACTTGTTACACAGGTCTTATAAACTGATTGCAGCAGATTCATTATTATAAGCCACAGTTTGTACAGAACAAAGTGAAAGGCCATCAATGAATGGATAGAATGGACAGACCACGACGAATGGATGCGAATAGGATGCCAGGGAAGTAAGTAATTTAACATGCCACCTGACCGACGATCATCGTCATGACAGCCTTAATGCCAACACAAATCCTTTGAAAGATGTGATCATTATGGGCGGCTTTATTTGTGTTAATTTCAATTCGCATTCTTGATCGTAATAATTAATTTTCCCCGTGAAATGCTATAGTAGTCCAGTCATATTAGCATTTCAAATAGAAAAAAAAATGATTAAGGCTGATTTTTGTTGTTTTTGCATCAGTGGGAACCCAGGAGTCTAAAACTCATTTTGCTAAGAAAACGTTTGATCGGAAAGGTCCCAAAAAGGACACTATTTAAACCTTGACCGAAGATCGGCATGCGGGGTATAATATCAAAGAGGAAGTCGAGTGCATTACATATCCGGTTTTTGTTTCTTGTTTCAAGGACCCTCAACGGAATAAATCGCGTTTGTATCGTCTGTATCTTTCCAAAGTCATAACTACTAATTCAAGTTTTCACTACCTTTTTATTTTTTTAGAATCTATAATAGCGAGAGATTTTACCATTAAATTTGCTACGAAAAACATTGTTTGGAAAGGTCTGAAAAAGGTCATAAAAGGACACTAATTAATCCTTGATCGAACATTGGCATGCGGGGTGTCATACCAAAAGGGGACGTCGAGTGCATTCCATATCCGGTATTTGGTACTTGTTACTTGACCCTTAAAGGAGAAAATCGCTCTTAAATTTCAAAAATTTTCGGGTTTCCCGTAACTTATCATCTGTATCTTTCCAAAGCCATAACTACGCGAATATTTCAAGTGCCAACAGATTTAGAATCTATAATAACTATAATAATAATTCTACCATTAATTTTGCTAAGATAATATTTGATCGGAAAGCTCTGAAAAAGGACATAAAAGGACGTTAATTAATCCTTGAACGAACGTGGACATGTGGGGTGTGAGATAAAAGAGGACGTCGAGTACATGATATATTCGGTATTTTCTTCCAGTTTCAAGGACCCTCAACAAAGTAAATTGCGTTTTAATAAAAAGTGTTTGTGTTTTCTATAAATTTATCATCTGAATCTTTCAACGTCTCCTTTGATATAACACCCAAGCATGCCAACCTAGAATCAAGGATTTAATTAATGTCCTTTTGTCCTTTTTCGGAACCTTCTGATCAATTTTTTTCTTAGTAAAATGAATGGTAGAATCTTCAGTTATTATAGACTTTCACTTAAGTCTGAATAATTACGTTTAGGGTCCTTGAAATAGGAAACAAACACCGGATATGCAATGCACTCGACTTCCGCCTTGATATGACACCCCAAAATTTTTCATTCAAAGACGTTCGATCAAGGATTAATTAGTGTCCTTTTATGTCCTTTTTCATAGCTTTCCGATCAATTTTTTTCTTAGCAAATTTAATGGTAGAATTTTCAGCTATTATAGATTCTAACGAGACCGAGGCTAATTTCGGGCGCAGCCGAAATTTGAATACCCGTCAAATTTGAATGCAACTTAAGCTTCTTTTGCATTAACAATTTCTACCGCAGCCCTATGACGTGTTCCGATACCATCTGTTCCTGGCTGCGTTGAGGCTAATCCAGGACAACACTTGGATGCATTTTGGTTAAGATTCATAAAGAAAAAAAGTTTTTTTTACCAGCACCTAATATTTGAGGGTTGGTTTGTATGACAGCCCTATGACGTAATATTCCGATTCCATCCATTCCTATATATGTTTTGAGGCGTTACCATGAGCACATTTGGGTGAAGTTTTGTTAAGATTGTTTCATAAAGAAAAAAGTTTTTCTTATAAGGACCTAATTTGCAAGGGTTTATTTGTATGACAGCTCCATGACGTAGTGTTCCGATTTCAGCCGTTCCTAGATATCTTGTGAGGCTTTACTAGGAACACATTGGGGTAAAGATTGGTTAGGGTTAAGGTTAAAATAGAAAAAGTTTTTCTTTGAAGAACTTAATTTTCACGGGTTATTTGTATGGCAGCCATATGACGTAATGTTCCGATTCCATCCGTTCCTAGATATATTTTGAGGCTTTATTAGGAACACACTTGGGCGAAGTTTGGTTAAGATTGGTACATAAAGAAAAAAGTTTTTTTAAAAGAACCTAATTTTCAGGGGCAGCCCCATGACCCCATGGTCCGATTCCATTCGTTCCGACATATATACAGCGTACACTAAAAAGAAACTTGTATACAAAATTTCAGCCCGATAGCTTCGAAACTGAGCGACTAGTTTGCGTTGCAACAGACGGACAGACAGACAGACAGACGGACATCTCTCAATCGATTTCTATCGTCACACTGATCAATAATATATATACTTTACATAGTCGGAGGTGCTTGCTTCTGTGCGTTGCAAAGTTTCACATAGTGACGGGTATAAAAAATGAAAAATGTAGCTTTGGAAACATACAGATGGTAAGTTACGGGAAACTCGAAAATTGTCCATTAAAACACGATTTATTCAGTTGAGGGTCCTTGAAACAGGAAACAAACAACGACATGACATGACACTCCGCAATGCCACCCTCTGATCAAGGATTAATTAGTGTCCTTTTTGGGACATTTCCGATCAAAAATTTTCTTATCAAAATGAGTTTTAGACTCATGGC
The DNA here is from genome assembly GCA_949715475.1 of Microchrysa polita. Taxonomy (NCBI): domain Eukaryota; kingdom Metazoa; phylum Arthropoda; class Insecta; order Diptera; family Stratiomyidae; genus Microchrysa; species Microchrysa polita. The sequence goes on along the minus strand of OX454420.1, from coordinate 86,246,645 downwards.
ACCATACTGAATCGAAAACAACCAAAATTAGCCTTACTCTATTTTTTTTTCAATTTGCAGGCCTGAATTTGGATATTTTTACTGGACTATAGGAAATTTTAGTGAAGAACATGTCGCCCTGCAATATATGTATGCATCTGGTATCGTGTTGCATTTAGAAGATTTATCCTATACATTATGGGGGAAAATCACGATTGTCAAGTTCTTGAACATTGCCCGTTATATTTGGAGGACTTTGTTTGTTGCGAGCATGCTATATAGAACTTTCTTTTTGGTGGGCACGACGTACGATACGTTCTATATGTAAATCAAGCGCAACGAATCAAAGTCTATGTCTATGAATCAACCTGTGAAGGAATAAATGAACACCGCCAACATTTTTGCAGTCACCTGTTCGTGCACTTAAATAAGTAGGAAGCAATTAATTTATTTTGCAGGGCACTGCAGTTTCATCGGTCACCATGAGCCTATTATCAGCTCGGCAAATGTTCACTATTAGCCTGATTTAAGGAACATATTGCATTCGTAACATACGAGTGTTACAAAATCGTAATGTGCTAAATGTTTATGTGTTCGCGTAAATGTAAAGTAAAAAGAAAATGGATAAATATAAGAAGTTTACGGTTTTATTGGAGAGTTTTAGCATATCGGTGAAAATATAACGATAGTTCGAATAGGCTTTGACATTTTCTATGAAAAATTCGCTTGCCTGCCGTACGCAAAACAGTATACCACAATTGTTCATGGCACAAAAGGAGAAAGGTCAATTTGACTGTCTATAAACAGCTGGAATTGTGGGTATTATTTGCCGACATTATTCGGTTATGCCTACTTGGAACATGCAAAATTGTAGTATACTCTTTTGCGTACGGCAGCAAGCGAATTTTTCATAGAAAATGTCAAAGCCTATTCGAACTATCGTTATATTTTCAACGATATGCTAAAACTCTCCATTATTAAAATTAAATACTTTATCTCATCCGGAAACTAGCAAAATCTGGTTCCAAAAACGTAGCATTGTGCAGGATTGTTCAATGTATAGTGCCAAAATTTTCCTCACATAAAAAGTGGACACAGCTTCCACCCTCCTTCAAAAAGGTAGTTTCCCGACTTGTTACATTGAGTTTCAATTTTGATACCAAAATGGATAGTGATTGACCTATAAGCGTTAGTCCTCGCTACTTAAAGTGTTACTTGGTGAGACTCCTACTCTCGCTTTAAATTTGACAAATGATCGACGAGCTAAATTGCTAGAATTTACTGAGACTCTCAGTTTAAATTTTAATCTAGTGGAAAAAATTATTGAACTTAAATGTAAAATGTAGAGTATCAGGGTTTCAGTTTCAATTGCCCTATAGATTCATTACACCAGGCATGTCAAACTCGCAGCCTGCGTCGTCAAGAAGTCGGTGGCTTATGCAAGCTCAAACTATGTATTTCAGAAATCTTCCTCTATGTTTTATAAACAAATTTCTGATGAATATTTGAGGTACATATGTTGAGGTCAGACATTTGGTTGTTGGTGCTGGAAAATATTGGGCCCATACGTAAAATTGATTTGTCCCTTATAATGATGTACCACCGTTGAATTATAATTCGAGTGTTTTAGATTATGGAACAAGAACATCTTGGATTGAGATTTATTTGAAAAGATACTGAAATCTTGTATTTGAATGGAAATCACCTGGATGTGATATTTCGTAAAAATAAAATTACCCGATTTTTTTAGCCCTTAACTCATTGCCGGACACAACGCCCAAATTTGACACGATTTGTATGTCAAATGCTCAAAATTGGACGTCTATAGACGTTCTGTCCGGGAAAGGGTTAAGCTTATTAAGATTTACATATTTTTGTTTCACACCACATCACAGACAAATGTTACCTATTTTTAGCCAACTTTCTGTCCGAAACTAATTTATGCCAGCCCAACAATTTAGGCTCCCAAGGTTGATTTGGACAATCTGGATGTTTCTAGACGACCGGTGTGTTTTGATCAGCTGTCCAACATTTAGTGGGAAATTATTCAGAAATAGTAGTTGCTGATCGTAGCAACAACGCATTGGTCTCGGCGACGACATGATCCAAGATAGAGCTGCCTGTAGAAATATGCTGAGATATTACCGCCAAAACGGGCGATGTGCCTATACCGAGCAACGCAAAACCATGGAGCGGTATAAAGAACGAGGCAAGGAAAAAGAATAAAGTAGTTGCTGACAGTGGCGGATTTACCCATTTGCTGCCAGTAGGCTTTTCACATATTGGCGCCTCTACTGAAACCCTACTTATTGTTGGGAAAAAATTACGCTTTATTTACCAATTATTTTAGTAGTCTGGCTGGTCTAGCGGTAAGTGCGCACACCTTCGGTGCACAGGGTCATGAGTTCGAATCTCACCGTGGTTCATGGTGTTTTTCGAACTCACGAGCTTGTGACGGACTATGATCTCACTCAGATGTTAAACGAGTAATCATTTATGGGGATAAATAACACTGCTGAGCGTGATGCTGATCTCATTACCTCAACAAAAAGCAGATATTCATCACAGAGTGTAAATAAAAAAAATAATGCAGAGCGTAAAGCTTATGCAATAAATTTTCTGCTTGGAGAATCGGTTTAAAGTGCGGTGAATCCTAAACTTTCGTAAGGCTCAAATATTGATGCCGTTTATGAATTATGGTTTGCTTATAGGCCACCATTTTCAATCAAAATTATTTCAAAATCCCCCGGAGGAAATCCGTTGGTGCAATACATCGGCTCTAGCCAAATCTATTTGATGAACACCTCTATGCCTCTATGAATTTTTGAGCCGAGAAAAAAAATAAAAAATCACTTGATATTGCTGATTTAAATTAATGCCTAAGCTCGCGATTCTTATATAAACGGCATCAGTCAGCTTGTCATTTTAGGATATAATTATCCTTGGTAGAGCACTTGCGGATTATGGTCGCTCCAGTAAGGGCAATTATGTTTCTCGAAGTATCACCGAAGCCATGGTGACGACGAAAAAAAATACATATTTTTTGTTTTTGGTCAAAACTTTCTCGGGGAGCGCAAGGCTCAGAAGACTTCACAAAAGAATATGAACTGGAACAAATTTGAAGCGCCTGGTGAAAAGGAATATCTTATAATAAAAAATTGAAAAGAAACTTGATTTGTCTCTATATTATGTAGCGATTGGGTGTCCTGCATTGGTTGTGGACAATTGGCAAAATCAATAGTGAAATTTGGTTGAGCAAAACCACCATCATCCAAAATTTGAGTTCATTTTCAGTTTTCCGTCCATCTTCCATCGCCGAAAATGGTAAAATTTTCGATATTTTGTGTTGTGTCTTGTGGACCGTGAGACTGTCTTATTTCAGATTGCCCGATAAATTGCCTAATGCATGTGTAAAACGGGCGACAGATCGATTGCCCAATCGATCGGCCGAGAAATCATCAGGTTTGTGGCGCCCTTAATATGTCAACTGACAAAAAGCCGAAGCAGCAAATGTTGTTCAGAGGTTGAGCATAGCAAGTCATGAAAAATAACAGGAAGGATCATGGTTTCGAATTTAAGCTTAAATGGTCTTCAATATTTACCCTCAGTGTTTGTGGCTCTTAGACACTAGCGACAAATGCCTTTTCATGTTGATTTCTAACTGAGGGTGAAAATACGCCTCGCCTATTCCCAAACCGATGATAAGTGCCACATCCTAAAGTCCTCCACGGCAGTGTGAACAACCTAAAACATATTTTCTGGATTTTGCCGCCCCCTGAAATTTGCCGGCCTAGGCTCAAGCCTACCCAGCCTACTGGTAAATCCGCCACTGGTTACTGATCGATCAACTAAACTTGCGCGTTTTAACTTCTTGTCTAAAGTTTCTAAATTTGTTTGAATGCATGTATGCATGTATTTCTAAAGGATGTAATCCCTAGGCCATTAATGGCTCTGATGTGTACTTATATTTTAAAAGAATTCTCCTGTTATTAAATTTCGAAAATAAATGTCTATAGGTATTTTTCATCCTGCGGCCCGCTTAAACCTCAAGACAATGATATTTGGCCCGTGCCAGGTTTTGGAGTTTGACACCCTGCAGGGGTGTTACACCAATCTTTCTCCGCGGCTCATAGATAAATTGTAAATCAAACAATTTTTTTGAGTGCTAGAAGGACCATGAAAGGAAGATGCTAAGTCCCATAATAAAATTCTGAAGCATTCAACTTCTCTCATAGTAACCTAAATTTCCATTGCTTCAACTCTCGAAAATGCTCGAAATCCAGCAAAATCTTAAAGCCCATAATTGTCAAAACTAAATCCCTAAATTAAAACCAAACACTCTAAGCTGGTTTTCTATTATATACTTTGTTTTTTTTTTGCTTTAGAGATTATTTGGGATTTTTTTTAATTTTTAGGGAAATTGAGGTTTTGTTATGGGGATTTTGTGCTCACAAGGTGCACGAGGATTTCTTGTTCCATAACGAAATTTCATTCTCCAGATTGTTTTGTTTTGTGTATAAATTACGCAGTTACATTAGTTTCGGGCTCATATTTTCTAGTTTGCCAGACTATGAGTTCAACCTCACCGTATTATTAGTTCTAATCATTTTAATATAATATTTTAATTAAAGAATAAGATCTTGTATAATAATCGTGAAATCAATTCACCTATTTTATTTGGCACCTAATTATCGGTCAATGGCTATGTTAGATCACGCTCTCGACTTACTTAACACCAAATGCCATCAACAAATAACCCTTGCCCCTAAAGAGCCCTAAGTGGCTGTTAATTTTACCACATCCATCCATGAATATCTGCCTTCATTTCTTCCGATCGCACATACATTTCTATGGAGTGAAAGCAATCTATCGCCTCGCCCTAGCGTAACGGATAGCCAACATCTGCAAGTACTTGAAGCAACAATTTTCAAGAAGGTGTTGTTTCTAATGAGATTATGTCTAGACATTTATGTCCGCGAGTTGAGGATTTCAAGTGCATCATCGTCATTATCGCGCTACATACACGCACACGCTAACTTTTACCAAATAGGATAACCGAAGGAAAAACGATTCGTTTAACATGAAAACAAGCAAACGTTAGAACAGAAGCATCAAAATAAACTATGAATATGTATTGCCTTGTCGATATGATGAAGTCCACATTGCACCCCAAAAACATTGAATCTAGCACACGCGTAATGCAAAAGGCACCCTTTTCTATCAGGAGCAAAGGCAAAGGCACTCGTGAACGAAACTCCAAAACGCCAGAAGCAGGAAGTACTCAAGGTTCTTAAGATTGTGTCTATGTACTCTGTATCTACATACGCACAGTCTTTTATTGGTGAATGCAGAAGCCGTTTGTGCGTTTCTCTCGCTAGGCTAGACACATTGCCGGCACGCATAAAGGAGTGGAAATTTTCAGATTAGACGTCTAATGGTACTTTAGATTGTCCCGGGTGTCGATTGTAAATTAACCCATTGACAGTCCCCAGAGGAATAATAAAGGATCAATTCTTAGTTTTAGCATCATGGCCTCCTTTTATCATTGATTTGCACTATATAGTGCACAAGATTCCGTTAATGTCAATTTATCACCAACGCATGCCCCGAAATGCTATGACATTGAGAGAAGTGGTTCGTAAAAGCATTGACCGTATATAGAAACCGAGTCCTTCTGCAGATATGTAAACGGATAGGTAGCTCACGCGATTGCATACTAATTGCCATTATATACATTATCCTTAGGGCTATAGCGCAGAGAAAATACATATCTTAGACTTTCTTGCTTGTCACTTTAATGAATTGATCGTGCATATGCACTAGAAAGGCTGCACCGCCTGCAATTCAATGACAAGAAACAATTTTCTATTCCTAAAGGGACTTTTGTGCAGATATATGAATGTATATTCCTAACATATGGAGAGTAATCTGAAACTATTTGCACAAATCGCTTATGCCGCAAACATCAAAAATCAATTAACGCCAATAAATTAATAATACAATTTATGGAAAGCAAGAAAAGCGGATAAGAACACCTTAAGCGGATTTTCCTCCTTTGGGGACGAGCACGAGAATTATAGGTAAGCGTTATTTGCATTCTGTTGCGGAAAAAACATTAAATGGCGCTCCTGCATGTCCCGCGCGATTGGCAATGCAACATTTTGATTCTTACCGTAGATAAAATGGTTCATGATTTGGCGACTTTAACGAAGATGCTCAGATACATCTTTTTCAAACTAGGAATGATCATGTATCCGCATTGAGAATTACGTGCACCTGCTAATGGCTACAAAGCGACCAATTTAGCGAACAGACGATTTATTAATTGTAGAGGATGTAAGGCTGTTAGCATATAGTTGCACGGGATATTTTTCACTTGATTGTCGGTACAGTGAAGATGGTCAAATGGTCGATGGAAGTGCATGACTTTCATTTCAAAGTATCAGTTTTCCGCTGGACAAAGATTAGTTGCGTAACACTATATCGAATCGAAAAGTTCAGAAATAAGGACTCATGATGATAGAACGAACATTTTCCTCGATTCTGACAGGAACACTAATGCGCACAAATCGTTTTCTTATAATCCGTCATGTCGAATGTCATACAACGAAACTGTAAATCCTCCAAGCGGGACTTGGTTGTTCCGCGTAAGGTACCAATTAAATTGACATGTTGCTAAATGGGATATTCCCTGGTCCCCGCTAATTCATCTCGAATCGGCAATAGATGTAGAAATATTTTCTACAAACATAGTTTACACTGAAATTCTATATCCACTTGACTTATGTGGCTTGTATCTAGGACGCCCAATCAGCATAGTGCCATCACCTTAGAACTTAATCTATTAATCGACGACAAGAATCATATAGTCCGGGGGTTAGGATTATTGAATCCGCGGGAAAACCTACACGACATGGCAAAGGATTAGACAACACGATGCCCGTAGGATGTTAGAAATGTATCGTCGTCGTCAGCCCTGTATGGTAGCAGTGTACATACATAGTATGTGGGCAGTATGTGGCCAGTGGCCTATAATTAATATATTAACGATCGGATGTGAACATGACAAGTCATTTGAAATTTATAGTAGCGTTAAGGTGTGAAAAATATCAATTATCTGATTTTGTACGGATAAGACAGTTTGAAATCGAGAAAATTAAGTGGGATCTGAACTTTTCGTGTTTAGATAGATTGCAAACGATATTAGCGCAGAAGAAGTGAAGGGAAACTTTAGATGTTTGGAATTTTAACATAAATTAAAGATGGTTTATTATCGAAGATGATTATCAGGATTAGTGTTAGCACGGATTATAGATGGTTTCAGATATTATCTGAGTAGATTGAAAAGTTGGCAATTTGTTTAGAATTAGGTATGCTTGCTGGTGTGGTGAATGGTCAATAACGATTAACTGGGACAGAGAATTTTTTGTTTTATTTTTATTGTTAAAAGTTTGTAACATAAATTTCATAACATTTCAAAATAAACGGCCGCTATTGTCACCAACCGCTGTGAAAATCTCAGCAGCTTCTCAAAAAAAAGGAGAAGAGGAAGAGTAATAATTTGGATTTGACAACTGTCGCTTCCGAAAGAAACTTTGCCGATAAAACTTTAAAACTAAATCTCTGCAAATCCATCATCAATAAACAACTTTAAATTATTAAATTACAAGTCCAATATTAATTTGTCTGAATTTCCATTCTAATCAAATATTTCCAATACACGTTAAAAAAAAAGCACACAAAAAATTTAACCCAACCAAATATTAAATGCCCATACAATTCGCTCCAATTTCCAAAATAAATTACCGAAAGTTTCGACCCCAACGCATGTTGACCTTCCAATCAATTCACAATCATATTTGTTTATTGGAAAATCAAATAAACATATTTGGGCCAACATTTCAATTACACAATATAAGCCCGCAGCATCCAACATTTTTGGATATAGTATAGTGCCGCGTGTATCAATCAAGCATGGAGTTTTGAACGTTGGCGTTCAACATCTTAATCAGTCATTGTGTTATGCATCAAAGATTCGACAAATGGTTGCATTGTAAAATACAATGAAAGTATAAAATGTGTGTAAACATATAGAATGCATCATGCTGCTTTTTCACTGAAACATGTGCTATTACGTATGTATATAGGTTACAAATATGATAATTGGATAAATACATAGATAAATAAAAAATTCATGGTGCTGGTAACCCAGTAATTAGACATGTTTTATGTAATGTGGGAATTCAATGTTTGATATTCTTACTGACCGAAAAATTTACATATATAGATGTATGGAAATTTCGTGTTAGCACATTTACAGAAAGAGCTTATCTCTATGTTTTTGTTCACATATTTCCTTTTCAGCACTAAAATTAGAGTGAAATAATTTTGGATTTTAATCTTAGCTTAGGAATGGCTTAATTCTACCACCTACTTTTTACGGTTAAAATTTCTTACCGTTTACTTCAGGTTTTCCATTAGGCGTAATCTTACAGATATAAAAATATTATTTTTACCTCACGGCAGGAGGAACAATAGCCGCAATGCTTCTTTAAGGCCTGGATGGACCTCTAGCAAAAGTGAAAATGAAATTTTTTTCCGCACCAATTTTTTTTAAATGAATATGCTGCTGTGGAATATGCCGTTTTATGTATTAGTTTTCGATTTCCCTATAGAAATTTTCCAATGGGCGTGGAATCAAAAATTAATATACAAAATGGCTTACTCTCATAATACAAGTATCCAAACTTTGGCAGATTTTGGAAATTGATTCTGCAGGATACAAGAATAAATTTTAATTAATAAGAATTATTTGTAATAACTGTTAATAAGAATTGCTGGTTTTCCATATTCTCAACCAAAAGCTGAAAGATTACGCTTCGTTCGCCCTTTTCTAGAAGAGCCTTTTTCTTGGGTCTTGTATAGTAGCCCCATGCGTCTATCTGGACATTTTTCGTCTAATTGATAGGGATGTGAGATTTAATTAGGATTAGTCCATATAAAGGAATATAATATACTTTTGAAGGTGGATCCTCTATGGCAGTGGTTCCTAACTCACAAAAGTCTGCGGACCATTTAGCCTAACAATATGTCGTTACGGACCACACATTTTTTAAGCAGGGTAAATTCATTTACATTTACAAAAAAGGCGATGCATTCTAGAATTCTAGGTAACCTAACACCTGCAATGTAAATACATAACAGAATACATCACTGAGCGAAATCATCAAAAAGGGTACGCGCGGCACAATTCTACCGAGAATCCGCCGCAACGAAGGCCATGAATATGTTGGTGTATTGGGCTTTCGGGGACAAAGCGACTAGGTACAAAGTGTCTGCCCTTGATGTTCATATGCTTAGGTGTAATCAACCTAAAATTGTTAGTGGAACAAGTAGCTCAGCCCAGGGCCCATGTAGGCATCATGGGAAAATGCCCGGGACTGCAAACTTTGAGGGGTGGCTTATTTCTGAAAATTTCAATTAATTTAAAGTTCGGTGAACACACATTTCGATTTATTAAGAGGCAGTTTTGAGAAGCTAGAAAAAAAAAAACAAATTATACTTTGCAAAAACCGGTTAGTGGCAGATTTTCATATTTATGAGAGTGTTTTGTAAACATCACTTAAAGCAATTTTTTCAATCCTACAATTTATCGATTGATCTTTGATTCAAAAATTCTTCAATAAGGGTAGCTAAAAAAGGTTCGACATTGCTAATTTCCGAAAGCTAAATAAAGTCTGGTCGCCGAACTTTTAATTTTAGTGTTAGAATAAACTTAAAACGACTGCCTTGGGCTTCAACCTAATCAGATTGCCAATTCTGGCTTTAGTTGGAACTTGTGGCGAGTAACAAATGGAAAAAATTTGGTGCTAGTTATATTAACACATTTTTTGTGTACTTTTTATTCTTACTAACTCTTAAATGCATCACTTTCAGTCAGTCGTAGTCGGTCGAAACACCTTCCTATCGAATAAATTAACTGCAACGTCCACTCAAGTTGTGCTAATTCAAAACGCATGAAAAATTTAAAATTCTTGTTAATACAAACAGTAACTCTTCGGGAGATATATAAAAAAGAAATAACAGGTGTAGATCGCTTGCAGATGGGTTGATATTGAGATGCGAGGATGTTGCTAATTTGGCATTATAGTGTGTATATTTATTACCCAGTTAGTTGCCTTCAAGATCATAACATGGCGCCACTGTTTTTCCCAATTTAACCCATGGAACTTTCAACATCACATACATCCACTTTAAATCTGACTGGTTTACTTCCAGGCATAACTATAGTGACGAAGGGCGGCCATCTCATCACTGCCAAGGGACACCATTAGGGGTAAATCCAGCCCTGGCTGAGCCAATATCCTCTAAGTCTGTGCAGGAACAGGCTTACTTGCGGATCGCAAATAAAATTGTTAGCTCGGGCAGCAAGGAGCATTAAGCAGTAAAACGGTTTGGTCTGGTCTGTATCCTTGGATTAAGCAACTGAGTTTTGAGTTTATGAATTCATCGGTTTTTGGATACTGTCAGTAGCAAATAGTTTTTTTTGGGGAATATGTTCATTCGCAGGGATCACCACAATGTTGAACTAAATCGAATTAAAATTCCCTCCCGTGTCCCACTGCAATCACGTATAACAGCTTGCGAAGAAATCTTGATTTGCTGAAGCCTAAATGGTGCAGAATTTAGAGCTCACTGCATACCCAGAGCATGTTCGACATTATTATAATGATTTCGAAAAACCCCTTCAAAATATTTTCCTGTGTACGCCCCGATTCTCCCATTAGGAATTAACATTATTATTCACTACTCTACATGACTTGTCCTTACCAAATGCAGTGCAGACTGAAACTGAGCTTTATGTTCTTACAAGGTCTGAACATAGTGGATTCAATGTCATTGAAGTTTCATTTTTAGCAAGTAATTTTAATTTCATATTGACAAGAAAATATAATTTTTAATTTTTTTTATAAGTAATCTTCTGAGACTACTGCTGACAAGTCTTTCGCCGACAACCTTCCGTAATTGACATACTTATTAAAAAAACAATTGTTAATTCCAAGCAAATGCGAATTTGAAATCAACTAATGCGAAAGGATCGAAGAACGAAAAGAGTACTATGTGGTGATGTTTTGTGTTGCCTCCAAAGGTGAAAAGTACTATTAGTATGGTCTGATGAGGCAATATTCACGAACTTGCGGGAACCCCAATGAAATTCGTGCGGAGAAAAACTTTTTGGACATTCAATTTTTCCGTGGCGATCGTTTCAATTTCGTAATTCTGTTTTTAGAATTCTGGAAAAAAAACTTAAAGCTATCCGCTCCGCACAAATTTTCAATAATAATCATAAGAACACGGCGAAAAAAAGTAAAGACTAGATTCAAAATCGTCGGTAGACTAAAAGGTATACCTACGCAGTGGCGATCCTACGTAGGGGTTTTAGGGATTCAAACCCCCTCAGAATTTTTCAGTGGTATTAATGTTATTTTTTTCCAGACAGTAGGTTGATTGGAATAGTGGCTAGGGTAATCACCTTCGAAGCACAAGGCAGTGGTTTCGAAACCCACTGTGGACAGATTCTGTTTATGATAGTTTTAGAATTCATCATGTGACGGACTATGACTTCACTGAGGTGCTAAATGAGTACTTCTTTATATGAAGAGGGAAAGTGAAGATATTCCAAGCCCCTCATCGCAGTAATTCATGAAGAAATTTGATCGACAATGAGCGAGGGGCTCAGTACTGGGTAAGTTGCGGGCAATATGGTCCTGTTCTTCTGAAGGTTAAGAGGAAGGAAGGTACTACGAACAAATCTACAGTAGAAAAAAAGCTGTGACTAGCTAAGAAAGATTGCGTGTATATTTATAATTGTTTTTATGTTTCATAATTTTGCCACTAACTTTAGATTTAGATTTACTTTATCACGCTTGACTCCCTGCCATGTCAACGTGAACCACGCTCAGCGATAGTAGTTTTGCATCCAATTTCGAGCCGTATTTAAATATTTTCTGAATAGTTCTACTTTCCTAGAATCGACTATGGACCAAAGGAACATGTATGTATAGGAAATATACGCGTATAGTGCTCAAAACCGATGGTTTAACTTCGATCGCTAAGCGATCATCACATGAGTCGTCTCTATGAACACAAAACTTTACACACTTCACAGCAGAGCTGTGATGAAAACGGGCACCATTCTTTTAAATGAAAATCCTCTATTGTGCAGGTATTTTTGTGGCAAAGAATCTCTCGTTCAAAAACCGAATACTGTAGTTAGGATCTTTTGAGAATTGCTAATGGCTAATTGGTTAAATCTGTTTGCATTTTGTTTTGTGTTTAAGAAGGTGTTAGCTTGAAAGAAATTGCTAAATTAAGCAATCCGCCATTTGCAAAAGGTCCTAACCGCAACCCGAGATTTTACGTGTGCCACCCTGATTTTGCAATGCAAACTGAACTACATACATGGACTACGGTTCTCAAAGCCGTAAAACTGGTCTGCCATCGATTTTCAAATTAATAATGTAACCCTGTCGAAAATCAGGTTGGACGCACGTCCGGTTGACAGTACTCGTATTGTTACAAAATCATTCTCTGAATTTCCAATGAAAAAAAAAACCGAAAATTCTTTTAAGTTTGAATATAATGTATCATGAGAGCGACATTAATATTTGAAACCTCTAAAAAACAATTAATGTGCAATATTATGTAGTTTCAGAAAATTAAGTCAATTTTTTTGAATCGATTGGGAAAGTATCAAAGTTACATTTCGCAAAACGACGACGACGCTTATCATGATTCTTTAATTTATGTTTTTATAAAATTCGATATGACATCCTTCCTGGCCCAATCGAGTTGCCAGGATTACAATGTATGTACAAGTACAATGTCAATTTTGAATAAAGATCAAAAGCAGTACCGAACAGTTAATCTTTCTATGCCTATACATTCTCCGAAAACTCGATTGGGTCCTCTTCCAGGAAAGTTGCGTATAAAATTTTTATTTTAACAAACGACCCGTATAATCACTTGTATTTAATGGTAATTATTCTAAGAGTTCTATCTGCTATAATTTCACACCCTACTATCGTTATAATCTCTCCGGTATCTTCTTAACACAGCCGATAAGATTCTTTACTACATATTCTAATACATGTACACATGGTATAATTAAACTTTTAATTAGGTGTTCTTTACTTCGACATCGTCGACACATGATGCCCGGCTAAATCGATAAAACTTTTTTTTACGATATCATCGCACTAAAAGATCGTACTAAAGTTAAGATGCATCTCTATTGCTGATACAAATTGACACTCTTGCGCGGATAGATGCAATAGACATAGAAATCTTAGCTATGCCATACACGTGACTATATAAATCCAGAGTGAGAGTGAGTACTTGAGAAAATTTATAGCCTTTTAATTTATGTCGACACATTCGATAGTTGAAATGTCCTCTCTATCGCATCGAAAGCATCTTCATCATTTTGATCTTTTCATCTTCGTTTTCATAAACTTTCAAGAATCAATTTTCATTCTTGTGTGAAATGCGGCAAACATATACGAAAAGAACTTCATGTCTGCACTCTTGTTGTTGTTGTTGCATTTTAGAACTCAATCGCACTAAGTTTGAATGAGAAGGTGCATAAAAACATAAAATTTCGAATCGATTGAAAGATCTATAGTTTGATTTGTTGACTCTGTTATCTGTGTACTTATTACAAAACGCCAAGCCGCCGCCCGACTTGGCTGCGTTGCATTCAAAATATTTGTACAAGATGCTCTAAAAGTTACGGGGCTTTTTTAAGTATATATCAGAAATGAAGTACTATGCATGTAAATATCTTCCAGATCTGTGAGCTATAGCTTTTCCGCATGGGACAGAGACTCTATCATCATCGAATTGAAAGTCTATAAAATTTCAGTGAAAGCCAAATGAATTATATGGATAGAAACAAAAACAAATAGGTGCCCTATAGACATTTTGGTGATTTTCCCGTAATTTATGGAACGTATTTAAGTCGGCCGTCATTGGTAATTTCAGGCTATAGTTGTTGCCGAAGAATTTTAGTTATGTATTGCGCATTTGATCTAGTTTTCTTTGAATAAATATTATGATGATCAGTGAATTTGGCAACTTTATATTGCATTCGGGACTTTCACAATAAGTATATGGTCTAAAGAGAAGCGGATGTTTATTGTAGAATAATTAATAAAAAAAAACTGCATTAAGTAAGCTGAACGAACACAATGAGCTTTTTTTTTTTTAATTCGGGCAGATGAGATTTGTTTATTTCTTATTATGTCTTTTTTTCTTCTTTATGGCACGATAGCCCAATGTTGCAAAAGTTGCAGATGCCTAACATTAAAGTTCGGCATGAAAAAAAATTTTACATCAAAGGATTCATAAAAATCTAGACAGTCTAAAGTTTAATATATGTAATACATTTCCTATATTTTTGTAATATACCATTTTCAAGACAAATTCCCCATTTTTTGAAAACAAATTAACTATGTATATGTCAAATGAAATGACCGATTTCACAAATGAAATTAGCGCATTAACAAGTCAAATTAACGATCTCTCAAATGAAATTCACGCTTTAACAAGACAAATTGACGATTTGACAATGACAAGTGTTTTGCTGAAGGATTAATTTGACTTGTTAAAGCGTTAATTTCATTTGCGAAAACGTTAATTTCATTTGTTAAAACGTTAATTTCATTTGAGATATCGTTAATTTGATTTGATGTATACGTAGTTAATTTGTGTTGTGAAAATGGGGAATTTGTATTGAAAATCGTAAAATAAAAAAGTTGACTTTGTTTGTTATTAATGCTTTTCGATTTGAACGGACAGGATGATTGTCCAAGAAAACCGCAAACGGATCAAAATTTCCCTCTTTGGTAACAGCCTACTATTGTATCATCAGGCCTTAACGCGATATTCTGAAATGGAAATGACATTTGATATTAGGTATGCACCGTGCGAGATAGAATTTAAAGGAAATATGTATTAAGATAATTAACTCTAATAAAATATTAGAAACCCAAAAAAAAACGGTCGCCCAAAAAAAAAACAAAATGACATACGAGAGATTTCAGGGAAATTGATCTCAGAGCCATCTGGGGGCCGGCATTGGCAGATGATCCATGTCATGGATCAATTTTCCATATTGTCATTTTGTATGGGATTTCCAGTAAATAATGAAATTATCCAATAAGGAGGTTTTCACACTTACGGTCAGATTACGGAGTCTGTACAAATTATGTACCTACTTAATTTGAGCTGTCAAATTCAATATAATTTTGAACTCACGACACCGCAAATTAAGTAATCTGGCCAGATTAACTACAAGTGTGAATAGCTCATATGTCGAAAGGCTCTATTTTTATTTTTGCGAAGGTGCGCGCACTAACCGCTAGACCAGCCAGACTGTTGTTTTTAATAAACAATATTTTTAGGGTCTTAACAGAATTATGCAAACGGAATTTGTTGAAAATTACAATATTTTTTGACTATAATATTTCACGTCATGAATTATTGATTAGATTAAATTTTTACCTACATATTTACAAAATCTGATTTATGATTTAAATCTTGATTTTAAATCTTCTTAGTAGCTCATGCAAACATTTAAATAGCTGAATTCTATTAACAAATTTATCCACAGCAAGAGTGTTTTGTCCATCATAGCAAAACAATATCTGTGGTGATTATGAATAATCGCTTAAGTCGGTTTTCATAGTTTTTCAGTAGAGCGATTTTAAACTTTAAAACGACTTGTGAAAAATCTATACAGTTTTCAAATCCAAAGACTAATACATTTTTCTAGATTATCATGTGAGCAATGTATCCTACTATAATTTTATTCAAAAAATAAAGTAGTTTGATTGTAATATGATAAAAAACAAAATAAGAGTTTTTTCCGTATGAAGCAATAGGTGTCGACAAAACTTAATTCCACTTAAGTCTTTATTCTCAATTATATTGTGCTTAAACTATTATCTTAAGAGCACATAGCACATATCAGCTGCGGAGTTAATCTGTTCCTTAACTCTTTTGCATTCTGAGATAAGAGACCAAGTAGCATCACTGATAAAAGGTATCCTACCTCGATCCAATCGTCCGACAGTCGGCTTCGCCACACGAAATGAAAGAATCCTTTGCAAAATTCCATCTATCTTCAATTGTAGGATTCTCAAGAGTGCTGCACTAGCTTTTTCGTGCAAAGCGGTAGAATATGCGCGTTTAATTGATAGATTTTTTTAGTTTTTGCACATTAAAACGTGGCACGATTCGTGCGTTAGTAGATCGTTGGATCGCTGCCGTTCGTAAACGAAATTTCGCGATAACAAGATGATGGTTGCTGCCAATATCAGCCCCACGCTTCGACCTGGTGCCCAAGAGGCAGTTTCTCCATGTCTTTGAAACAGCAATATGGTCAATTTGTTTGGTTTTCTCTTCTGCCATCAGGAGAAACCCAAGTTGTTAGGTGGCAGGGTTTATGCTTGAACAAGGTTCCGCCAGTGACTAGTTGTCGAGAGTTACAGAAGTCCACGAATATTTCGCCATTGTTGTTCCTGTCGCCGAGCCCGTGATTGCCCATAAGGTGTTCCAAGCCCAAGTTATTAGTACCGACTTTGGCATTGAGATCCCCCATAATAATTTTGATGTCACCCCTAGGAGCCCTATCAAAGGTGTCGCCTAGTCGCTGATAAAAAACGTCCTTTGCTGATTGATCTGCAGGTTCAGTCGGTGCGTAGCACTGAATAATTGTAATGTTTCGTACTCTGGGGTTGAATCTGACTGTGATGATACGATCCGAAATAGGTTTCCAGTCGATTAGGGATCGGCGTGCATTCCTACTCAACAGTACTCCGACGCCTGGTTGTCGAGGTGTATTATCGTCTTCATTTCCTGAGTAGAGCAATACAGTAGGAGAGCTTGGTGATAAAGTCGCCCCCGATCCGAGCCATCGTCCTAGTATAGCGATGTTGTATGGGGTAATTTCCTGGTCGACTTCTGTGAGCCTTGTCTTATTACACTCCCCCACATAGTCCCAACGTTCCAAAAACCTATCTTAGTTCGTTGTTTATAGCCAAAAGTCGTTGCCGTTGAATCATTCGGAGGTATCCGAGGCTCGTTTAATGTTTCGAGTGTAAAGTAAATTTCAGGTACGCGGGATACAAGCCAACATTCCCTCAATAGTTAACTTCACGTTCACGAAATTGCAATTTGATTGAACAACAACGCATTTAACAGTGACTTATCTACTCAATTTCACCATGAATGCATGCGAAACAACCGCTTACATAGACATTGTAACAGGACTTTCCGTAAATCTGATAAGGAATAAACGCTAAAGCCATATAAGAGCTCTCTACTGAAAGAAAATCA
Source organism: Microchrysa polita (assembly GCA_949715475.1). Lineage (NCBI taxonomy): Eukaryota > Metazoa > Arthropoda > Insecta > Diptera > Stratiomyidae > Microchrysa > Microchrysa polita. The sequence continues at coordinate 86,229,266 of OX454420.1, read as the reverse complement.
TTTTGGAATAAGAACTTAACTCAAGATGAGGAAGACTGAATTTGTTTTGGAGTTAAGGAAAAAACGCTTATGTCGATTTAGGCTGTTTCGAAATTCAGTGGTAAAAAAGTCATTTGAGTTAATTTCATATTTGGAAAAGTAACTTACGTTAATTTACGCCAATTTTCAAAAATATATATATATTTTAGTAAGAAATATGTTAAGTTAAGTCGCTTTTCCTTATGTCGGTGAGGGTCTACTTGAGATAGGCGGAAAAACTAATCGCTGTAGCTCGCTCAAAAATAATCCGAAATTAACCAAATTGTGTGTAGAGGTGGAGTCAAATACGGCGAATCCAGTGAACACATTAACTCGATTTTGTCTTAAGTCGACTTAAGCTGTTTTTCATAATGACCACAGATATATGTATAGTACTCCACTGAAGACATTCGGAAATATGTCACATATAAGAATTGTGCAAATCTTTTATATATAACTATACTTTAGTATTTCTCTTTTAAACCGCAAGCAACAGCGTTGTGGAATTCACCATTACCTTTTATGGAGTTTTTACTATCATTTTGAATGGAATATGAGGATAATTCCATTGAGCTCTCCATAACTGTTGTAAATGTTAAACGGTGGTTGACGAGCATACTAAAAATCAATGCTGGAAAATACGATTTTCAGTCGGTGGTTTTAGGAAATGTTTCAATATTTGATTCACGAATAAGTAATTCATAAACTGGGACAAGAAATCATTGTTAAAAGCAAAGATGGGAATTCCCTACCATATAAACGTCATCCTACATACCATCTCTGAACAATAGGCGTGTTTTTTTTGTACTCCAGTATAGGTTAGTTTAGTGTAACTACATGGGGTTACAATAACAACATGTCACAAACAGGTTATATTGTTTTGTAACCCCATGTACTAATACTAAACTAACCTATACTGGAGTACAAAAAAAGACGCCTAATATAACTGCAAAAATTTACCAAATACTTAATGCGATAGCTTTTATTACACAATAGGGCGTATGAATCAAAAACTTCTTTTCTTAATGCTAAACTAAACCAGTCGATGGAAAGATAAATATTTTTTTTATGTTTGTTTAGCGAAGTAATAAGTAAAGCATCTTTTTATTCATACGACCTAATGTAGTAAATGCCCAAATTTAAAAGTCTATGAGTCAGAAGAATTCAATATCAAAACTCTTTTAATTTCAGTATTAACTAATTAGTTCTTTATAATTTTTACATTAATTTCGTATTTTACATGACAGTATGTATTAATATGTATAGTCGGCTCTACAGAGTACAGACTTTGCATATTCATATCACTATGCTCTCATGGGTTCACAACCCGCGCACCATGAAACATGAATAAATGTATGAACAAAAATTAATAAATACATCATATTCAAGTGTTTAAGAGTTTCCCTACATAAATATTGATTAACAACATCATTTTCATTGAAAGTTCACCATAATGAATATTAAATTAAAAAAAAAAAAACACAAACACACCTTCATATAATAAATTTACCAACTTAATGAAACCAATTTGATAACTTCACTTTAAGGTAATTAATGAAGTGTATACAAATCGAAAACATGGTACACCTGTGGTTCATTTAAAATTCCATATGATGCGATTTGGAAAATGGACTCTGGACCGCATGAGAAACAAATCAAAGGAAAAAAGAAGATGTAACATCAACGAGATGAAAATTCGAAGCATGACGATAGCAAATTTAATTGAATTAAATATGTATGTTTCGAATAAATTCCATTGCGTGTTTTTTTATCTTGAGACTTCGATCATCTTCCGTAAAGGAGAAGAAACATGAATAACAAGCTTCACACATATCCAAATCATTATGACGATAATCCGTCATAATCATGAAAGTTCGAAATTGAGGTGACACATATGTTTTCGTCATTAGAATTCGTCATTTACTTTTGACGTTTTGGTAAATGGTAAAAATGTCCCTACAACAGCGATATGTTGATGAATATTCTGTTCAATAATTTAAAGGCACGCTTTTCTTGAATTTGAATAGAAATGTGTAAAGATTGATAACAAATTTAATATTTTTGCAAAAATTCTTGTTCTTTATTTTTGCAACAGATGGCGTCCCCTGTCATTATTGAGCAAATGATGGTCCAAATGTGTAATTTGGAATTCGTGCTAATGATGGTAAATTTTCGTCATAATGACGTATTTCCGTCATTCGAAGATATGTGTGTCAATGTTATAATACATATTTTTTCGGTGTACTTAAGTTCATCAGAGAAGTGCTTCCCAAACGGGGCTCCGCGAGACCAGCCCAGGAGTTGCGCGAAAAAATTGTGAAATTATTGCCATCACCTTTCGCATTAACTGTGTTTGGCAATTTTAAGAAATTTGTGTATAAATACGAGTACATGAGAGACATAATAGTACACCGACACACTATAGAAAAACCGTGAAACGTAGTTTACTTGTTTGTTCTCTTAGAGAGTTTCATGGCATACCTTCAGGATGAATTTTTGTTTTTTCACGTCGGTCGATTCAAGGTAAGGACGAAAATATTTTGAAGTATACTGAAAAAATAAGTGCCATGAAAGGCAAACTATTACTTTCAAAGAGACATGTTGCAGAGGGAAAACTGGAAATGTTTCCATCCCTCAATAGCGCAAATGATAAAATCAAACATCTACTAGTCGAGCATTTGGAAACCTAAAACGGTAGAAAAATGTTTGATTGGATAAGAAATCGCTTTGTGGCATGCAATTTTCAAATTTCACCATGCCAGAAAAAGAAGAATTAACGTTGCCTTCCTCTGATCGAGGTTTAAGATTAAAATTTGCAGAATGTTCGCCTGAAAAATATTTGATATCCGTCAAGGAAAAATTCCCTGTTTTGTCAAAAAAAGCTGTAAATATCCTGCTATTGTTTTCAACTTCATATCTATGTAAAATAAACTATGCTCAATATAAAAACAAAAAAAACTGACAACTTAAGGAACTTGGAGGAGGATATGCGAGTGGCTCTATCATATACTCGGCCTAATATCGCTGGAATATGTAAAAATCACCAGGCACATGTTTCTCATTAAATTTCTCCATTTTTTTAATAACAGCATACTTCAACTAAATATTGATACTTTTTTCTAACAACACTTTTTTCTCCTTGTATGGGTACGATGAACGTTTTGTCTTGTCTATCAACGCTCGTCTTCTCTTAACGACCCATTTTTGGGGTTCCGCGAAGGAATTAGACGATCTCGGGGGTTCCGCGTATTCGAAAAGTTTGGAAACCACTGCATTAGAGTAATGATTAGGGAATCAGCAAACGTTTTATTTTCATGGTTTTAACTACAGGTCCCGCATTGGCTCCTGAAATAGTTGGTTGGCTTAAATATTTTTTTCATTTAAAACCAAAATTTTCCAATTAGGCTTCTTGAATTTGTAGTCTATTGGGCCACTCTCATAACAAAATGCATTGGCTCTATAATATGTGTGTTGTTCTCATACCTCTATGTCTAGAGTTTTGTAAGCTATTCACGACGCGCGACGTGCTAAACGACCGAGTGCGTGCTTTGGACCACTTCCAGAAGCTTAAAAAAATATTCAAATAATTTTCAAAGAATATCGCAAAACTCAAATCACGTATACATACATATATGTATGTACATATGCGTATTCTATTTTATTGCGAGCATCTGAACCGGCCATTCAACACAGATTATCTTGAATCATTCAAAAGTTGAAAGAGTATTCAAGTTGTGTATTTTCATTATTTTTTTTTTTCTCTTTTAAAAATATGTTATGCTGTTGTTATTTTCTTAAAACAAAATCCCGAACAAAAATACAAAAACGTTGAAGTAAATAGCAGGCAATGCATAAATTGTAGGTCATTGGATTCGGGAAATCAACTGAGGTCATGAGGACCAACTTAAGGACTCATTATTTTTTCTAAAAATTAAACACTTAATTTTTTAATCGCGATTTATTGAAAATGGGGAAGCGTAGATAGGAGACATTTGCACGTGCTGACATTCGATAAAAAACACTGACATGACATTATACTACGACTATGAGTACAAAAACACATTCTTATGACGGTGAAGTTAGATAATATGTTTCTTGATTAGATAAATATACGCTTCTGTGTCAATAATTTTTTGGTCGTTTCTATTGTTTTAGTCGTGCGTTTTTGATATATTTTCAATTAACTGGACATTTTCAGGATTTGAAGAGAAATTAAAATTTCTTATTCGAGATTGAAAATATTGAAATGTTCGATTTGAACTTTAAAAACGTTAAATTAATCGCATTAGATGTAGGTCAATTATTTTTGAAACTGGAAACACTTTTTATGAATCATACCCCAAAAAAATAGAATGAGGTTTAAAAAAGATAAAAATAACTACGGTGTACGACACGGCCATTTTCATTTATGTAGTGTTGACCTTGACCTAATTTGAAGCGGGAGTGCCGTGGCATTTCTCCTGACAATTTCTTTTTTCTTTACTTCATTTGAAAATACACTGTAAAAACAAGGTTGAATTTTACATCGAAAACTCGTTGAATTTTACACCTTTTTTCTAGCAAAATTACAGTAAACTTTTATTTTTAAACAAAATTTCTAGTAAACCCACAATATAGTGTACCTAATATTACACTGATTTTTTAATATTACTCTATTTTGGTGTAGATTTACACCAATTTTGTAGTAAATATTTACACCGTAACGCGTAAAATTACTCTCCTTCATATCGTGGTGTAAATTTACTACTATAATAGAAGGAAAAAAATTTCTTCCTATTATTGGAGTACAATTTTTTTTCGAGTGTAGTATAGGAACTGCTTGGCAAATAAATGCGAATGTTAAAATCTGTTAATTTAAGGAATGTATAAATCCTAATAAATGATTAAAAAATTAATGCTGTCTCATCGGTGTTTAAACATAAATTTGTACAAGTGAAAAATAATTTTTAATTTTTGTCCAATAGCCCGAAAAAAAAATCACTTAGTTCGCCCATAGCCATGTGGCAACCAATGACGAAAAATACAACAACTGATAGCATTTTAGCTAAAAAAAAAAAAATCACCGTACGTGGATACAATTACTTGTGAAAATTCTGATTTTTCCTCTTTTATCTTTCGTATCCGTATTTATTCCAACCAAATTGAAACTATCCTATTTATACTTGTATTTTCATAACTTTTGCACCTATAACGAATTCATCAAATATTTACTCAAAAAATATTTCTCTTTTGGTTCGGGGCTCACTCGAAACCTTAACTCTTACGCCCCCAACCAAATAAATTTCAATCAAAATTCTCCTAAATAAAAAAAAAATAACAAAATATCTTATCAAAATGATGACAATATCTAAATATAACAGTATAATGATATACTTCAGCAAAGCTTGTTATGGTTGAACTGCAATATTGTGCTTACCGCGGGGTTACTATAATGATGTGGGTGGTTGATAAAGTTGTTTTTATCATGCATAATGAAAGTGTTATCAGCCGTATATGGAGCAAAGATTCATAGTGCGAGATTTAATGGCAACAATAGCCGCGCGCAGATAAGAGATAACACGGATGTCATTCAGAAATATGATTAACGAAATTAACGAAAATAACCAAATGTGTGCGTAGTAAACCGTACTTTTTCATAGACGACGAAGGCCGGAACGTTACTATAAGAAATACGTATACCTACGTGTGTTGACACTTAAAAAAAAAGGTGTTTGAACTACTGTAGTCTTGATTTTTGGGTTCGTTGATTTATAATATGTGCACTCTAGAATGCAATGGAATTTAAAGGTTAATTTTTAAGATGGTGACGTGGCCATAAAAAAATAGGTACAGCTCTATGTACATGACTAGACACTTATTTGTTATTTGAGTAGAGTTTACAGTTATGTAAATGTAATAAATGAAATCCTACATCACACAGGAGTTCCCAAGTATGGGCGATCTGCATTCTATCAAAGCGAGTATTAAGCAAAGAAATTGACAGGAATTTGAAGTTTTTTTTTATTAGTTCACGATTTCAGTCTATTAATTTTTAGTCCTGACCTTTAAAAAGAAAAAAACATTCCATGAAATATTTTTTTTTCAGTTTTATAACCACCATCAATCACTCTTTCGTGCATTTCTGTACATCATTTTCATTTTAGAATTCGCCCGAACAAAATAATCCCATCATATTGCTGAACAATGGTCTATCATCACGAATTTGATTGTTTCACTGGTTCAGTGGCAATTTTACTTTCCATAGTCTGTCTTATGAATTGCAGACATGTATATTGGATTTTTTTTTATTATTTTCCTTTAAACATCACATATTTACGATAATGCACACGACATGATAATCATAAAAAATATTTCTCCTAAAGACGGAAGGCTAAATTATGTACATTATTGACAACTTTGTATGCAACAATAAATTCATATCAAGGATACACGTCTGCATAAAGTCACGGATCTCCTCCTCTAGAGAATTGGTTTGTTCGTTTTTTTTTCCGAAGAATATCACCCAGACATCGCAGACAATTCTTTGTAATTTAACGGATAATAATTCCTGAGGGTATAAAAGTGGTTAATATTCCGCGAACGTGAATCAAGATTGTAAATATGAGCCGAGAGGGTGCGATATTCAAATGTAAAATGAATTATATTTAATTCGTCTATTGTTTCGGGATGCTAATTCATCATATCCTAATTATCGGTTATTAAACCGCCATTATTGGCCATTTTACTGGGAATATCTAGAACAATTGGTTGATTGTTTTTGTGGACATTGGGGCTAGTTGAAATTTTAGATGTGATTGGATTTATCAATGAGAATATTTTTAATAATAAATCATTTTTTTTGTCAAAGTTGGGAAGACGAGTGACCAAAATATTGTTACTGATTTCTTGAAATTTTTGTTGTTTAAAATGTGATAATTAAAAATACAGTGTTGAAGTGCTAACTATCAATAAATCCCAGCCATAAAGATTACGTTTAAAAGTACATACATAGTTCTTTTGTTTTAATTTCTCTTGCAAATACGTAGATATTGACAAAGAAATAAGTCGTTTTTTAACACTAGAAGGGCCAAATCCGTCAATTTGACGGTTTTGGCACTTTGATAGAGGATATTTTCGAATCTATCTGCTCATGAGTTGTGAAATTCATTGATTTTTCCTAAAATGAGCATCTTAGTGTATGTATGTATATGTGAACTCAAATTTCGAAATATTTCTTATTATATTATTCTACCTATAAGGGCCAAGCAGTCATTTTGACGGCAAAGTAGTTCAACTACGTGAAGAATACGTGAACTTCGCGAATAAAACGTTCACAAGACAAAAAATAGACATTCTCACAATGCCAGCCGAAAGTATCACAGAAAAAAAAAAGTATAGACTAATTGCAGGAAGAATCGTACGTGTGATGATTACACATATGGTATAAGACCTGGTTGCGGAAAATGTATTCTGTATGTTACAAAAAATATAATTTTTAATAAATGTAAATCGGAATAACCTCAAAATATATTGACCATCAACTCAGATTTACTATTTCAGTTCGCGTTTTTCCACTTTCGCAAGCCGAAAAAAACGGCTGGCCGTCAAATTAACGGCGCCGACTCTAGTAGGTATGATAAAACTGCCGGCCCTTCTAGTCTTAACTTGTGAAAACTGTTGGACTTTAATCGGATTTTAAATTTGATCTCTGGGTCACGAAATGAATGTTCAATTGGTTCAATACGCCTCACATACTCGGTCAATCCGAATCCTTTTCTTTTCATTTTTGTTCTGTCAACATCGAAGAGAATATATGAATTTATCAGAACGAAGAATCCAAAAAATTTACTCGGACGCTTCGTGTGTGGGCGGAATAAGTTTTTTTTTCGCTTTTAACTTTTATGTAGTTTGGATGCTGTGCTTTCGAAACATTGAGTCGTGGATTCGAATCCGACTGTTAGGATTTTTCACACTTACGAAATTGTACTTAATTTTAACTGTCAAATACATACAATTTTAAATTCCCCATACCAAAAATTGCGTAATCTGGTCATACTACGTACATGAAAACCTTCTATGTTGATTCAGTTTGATCTTGAGACTCATCTTACGGACTGTGATCTCACTCAGACGAGTAGGCATTTGTAAGGATAAATACCTTGTCAAAACATTGATTTCAGTACATCTTCAAAAAGCCAACAATTATGTAAAATTGATTTCGAAGTACATCTTCTGTGAATTATGTGTTGCCCTTACATATAGAGGTTTCGCAGACCACTTAAGGTGACCACAAGGAACACTAGTGGTCCGCGGACCACCGATTGAGAACCTTTGCTTTAAGGTATATATGTGTAGATTAGTTAGCAATATTTCCAGTAAATAATGGCAAACAATTAAACACAAATTCTTAAAAAGATAAGAATTATGTATATCAGGAGACGTTTTCAAAAAGTTGCACTGAAAAAATCATTTGCTAAAAACAAGAAAAAAATACAATAAAAATCAGCCAAGGAAAAGTTTTTCTTAAAATAAATAAATAAGCATTATTTTAAGCAAAAACTTTTCTTGGAACAAGAAAATACATCTTAAATCAGAAAAACTTTTCTTGGAACAAGAAAATATATCTTAAATCAGGAAAAATTATTCCTTAGCTGTTTTTTATTGTATTTTCTCTTGTTTTAAGCAAATTATTTTGTTCAGTGTGGCGTGAGAGCCCTGAATCAAGTTGTTCCGCAACTGACGACATCCTATTTCTGATTTGTATGACTTTGGCGCGTTTCTGTAGAGGTATTGAGATTATCAGTACGCTCTGCCGCTCTTTTTTCCCCCCATAATTACTCAGAGTACTAATTTAACATCTAAGTGAGATCGAAATGAAAATTTTCGGGGATCGTCTCCTGTTATGGGGAAAAAAGTGCCTAGATACTGATAATATCCTGATAGAGAAAGAAATTACATTACATAATACACTAAATACGGATTTAGTTTAGTAGCCAAAGTAAAATATGTAATCCAAAATATGGTCATCAAGCGGCAAAAATCATATTTCCGGGAATTTTTGCAGGATTGTTGAGAATACTGCAAAGATTCCGAGAAATATGATTTTTGCCGCTCGAGGACCATATTTTGGATTATTTTTCTTTGGTTACTAAGCTAAATCCGTCTGTAGTGGATTTGTAATCTACGACGCAGGGCTGCGAAAACGAAATCGCTATAACCATACTAACCAAAATACCATAAGCAAAAATGTTGTACATGCTAGGAAAGTAAAAAAAATACGTTCGGATAGGATCCATGTGAATAATGATAACATTCAACCATTACGGTACAAAAACAAATTATTTCAAAGTGGAGAAAATTAAATTAAAAATTAACCAATGTGCGTTTAAATTAACTGCCAATTTCCAGCCTCGCATTGATTTGGAGCAAAATTAAACGCGCAAAACGTTGAATGGAATGTATTTTTTTTTTAAATATTTGCGTATTTTTCGCTCAGTGTACAATACATATAATAACTATTACATTAAATTTTAAAATGCATTAAAAAAAATTGCAAACAAATTTTGTTTGCTGCAAACGCCTCACAAATGCACTTGGCAGATAGCGCACCGCAAGTGCGTGTCAACGCGAAAAATTTACAACTGCACAGATATAATTTTGCAACAAAAAAAATAAATCAAACTGAAAAGTTAATTAGCGATTCAACACTTGGCATTTCTGAAAAGAAAACAACTTTTCACAAATCAATCCCCTAGCCCTAAAGAAATGAATGTTACCTTGGACCAAGTTCATGGTTTTTGATACATTTTAATGCACATGAAGGGCTTGATTATTATCCAAAGTACCATTGCATTTCATATGGAATTGAAATATTGCTCTTTAGAACAAGGAGAAATACTAATAAATCAATCTGCAGATACATTATATCACGAGTGGATTAAGTGGCATAAGGCTGAACGGTTCATTTATGGTCACACGATTGTAATGCCGAAAAGTATTCAGTGACTTATTTGTGTAAGTTAATCCATTAGTTGCGAACACAAATAATATGGGTTATGCCATGTTAAATGTTCAATTGATTTTCACATACATCAAAATCACCCAATTATTAAATTTCAATGATGCGAATCATTGAGGAAATTATTTAGCGAGTGTATTGGTTGGGTGAAAAAATTATTAATTATTAATTTTTCATGATACAAAAATGTAATTATGATGTATATTGTTCCATATTGTGCAAAGTGCTGAATCTTTAAGCTTTATCTGACTCCAATTGGCAGCTCGTCAAAAAACTGGCATCGCTGCCATATAGCAGCAATTTAGCATTTACCTACACTAGCTACCAAATGAAACCTGAAAATGGCATAAACAAACTTTAATTTTGTCGGTTTCTTATCAAAATCGGACTCTGCGCGTTTAAATTATTATTAGGCCATTAAAGAATAGGTAATACAATTTCACACAAAAAAACGAACAAAAGTTGAAAATTGTCACATTTAATTCGACCATCAAAATTGGACGGCCAATCAAATGGCAGTCAGTGTGAATGCGATGACAGTTCGCATCCCGAGTTGCCAATTGGTAACCAGTGTAGATACAATTTTAAATTTGCTGAATTCTGATCAAATTAAAGAGAGAGGGATTTTTTAAAGCCCATGCAACAAACGCCCTAATATATTGGGAGCTTTGAAAACACAGCAGTTTAAAAATTGTTTGTCCTAAATTTTCCCGATTCGTACTTTTTTTGCTTGATACATTTTAGTGAGTAAATCGACAAATGAAAGACTTTCTTTTTCTGCATAAATCTCTAGAGAGGGAAAGCCGTTTTCACCGGCTTGTTTTTTTTTGTATCGTCTCGAATGCCCAAATAAGTCGGAAAAAATCTAAAAACTAGAGGGGAAAAAACAGCCAAAAAAGGGATTTTAAACAACCTTCGTTCCGATAAATATTTTTGTAAAATATTGAAAAATATAGGCGGTTAAACTGACGTTAACCATTCGTACATATACAAAAAAATGTTATGTTCCATGTCATATTATGTGGACCCCGATTTGCCTCCTGGATACACTGCAAGAGCTTGTTTAAGATCATAGAACCCGTGTAGGTAATCAACAGGAAAATGTCTGCAGTCAGAACATCGACGACAGCACTTACCTATACCTACTAGCATTGCGATTAACTCTTATACCTAACAAAGTAACCGAAACGATAGTAAACTGCGGTCATGGTTAATGTCAACCAACGAGTAAAATAACTAAGTGCCTTCGTGGATGGTCCATTGATATAGTCTAGGACGACATACAGAAAACATCCAAGCCTCAAGGTGTTGATAAAAACTGCGTGGCTCTCGTAGGATTATTCCTTGTAGGTACGTACTAACTATAACGATTCGGTGTATATCGTAAAACAAATTTTCATGTGACTAATTGGAACAAAAAAACGCAATGGGTGGCCTATTATCATAATTGATGCGATTGAAATATTGACAGACACAACAATAAGCAAATTGACGATGATGTTGAGGCGCCGCAATCACTTCCCACAAATGACATGTTTGTTTATCGGTTTGACATGTTACTGATAAAATTGATAAAGTTTCGCACAACAAAAAATGATTGTCGAGGCGTCCTGGGTGTTGTGTAAGTTTTGCAAATATTATATTGCTGAATTAGCAGAGTTAGGAATACTTTACCTGACCTCCATGCTAAATACATATAAACAGATCGAATCACTTATGGTTCTCAAATAATGCATGTCGGAGCTTTTGAAGTGATAGCGTATCCATACATAAACGTTTGTGGTTTTGGAAAGTGTTACAACGAATGTGATATGTCTTTTAATATGAAATTTCACAATTTATTAATTAATTTAATTAGAATATGGCAAACTCTGGGTAAACAATGCATAATTTGCTGTTGATTTCATTTCTGCTTTTTGCGATTTAAATGATAATGTAATATATTTGTGTGGAACTGTGGTGATCGCAGACACACAGTACAACCCCGCTTAACCGAAGTAAAAAGGGGGCTGATGGTTTCATATAACCAAAATTTTGGTTGATTCGTTCTATTAATTCGATAAATAAAAGCAAAGTAAATGACAATTGGGCACTTTCATTACAAGCAATGAAATTTCTAAAAGTTAATTCATTTCATTTGTTATTTTTTACACATATATTTAGTCATTTTAACCTACCTGTATTTGTAATTTCGTTTCAGCGAAATTTGGTTAGAGGGGCTTTCTACTGTAACTATAAAACTGAACCCTACTTTCGCTATTCTTCAAATATAAAATACTATTCAGTATTTCGGGTTGGATACGATATCCCCAGTCACAAAATCCCCAAACCAAAATCCCCAAATCAAAATCCCCAAAATCAATATCCCCGAAATAAAAATACCCAAAATCGCGCGCGCGTTCTAAGATCACACCTCAAATAGGGAATGAACATTTTCTTTAGACTATATTGTAGATGGTAAAAGGTGGATGGTAAATGGCAGACGAATGGTAAATGGCTGATGGCAGATGCTAAATAGTAGATTGTAAATGGAAAATGGTAGATGGTAAATGGCAAATGGCAAATGGTAGATGGTAAATGTTAGATAATAAACGGTAGATGGTAAATGGGGATTTCCTTCAGACTATTGTAATTGTAATAATCGTACCTTGCAATAAAAAAAAAATCACCGACGTATAGACTGATATATATATGCTTATTATTGGCAAACTCATTGAAGTAACTCAGAACAGCAGCAGATAATCTGCAGGCAATTAAAAATATGCAATCGGTTCCATCAATAAGCCGACTAAGTTTTCCGCGAATATTCATTCGGATAAGGATGGAGACTTGTCTCGATTATGTTAAAGAAAACCCACTATGCTTTGGGCGATATATGCAAGCCGTTTATTCAATATATCTACTCGAACATTATGTTTGTGTCAATCAAAAAGATAAATAAGTTTGTATCGACCCACGACCCTCTACCATTTAAAATGTGCCATCTATACCATCAACCAGCTTTCATCCATCAACCATCTACCACTTACCAGCATAGTTCGGGTGTTTTTGGGGATTTTGTATATGGGTATTATGATTATGGGGATTTTGAATATGAAGATTCTGATTTTGGGGATTTTTTTTGCGTTTGGGGATTTTGTGATTGGGGATTTCGTATTGTTCCCTAGTATTTCAATTAATGTTTTTTAATTGGGCAAATGTTAGCAACAACAACGCATTGGTCTCGGCGAAGACACGATCCAAGATAGAGCTGCCTGTAGAAATATGCTGAGATATTACCGCCAAAACGGGCGATGTGCCTACACCGCAGGTCGAGCAACGCGAAACCATGGAGCGGTATAAAGAACGAGGCAAGGAAGAAGAAGAAGAATTGGGCTAATGTTAGATTTTGTAAAAAAAATGATTTTACAGCAAAAATTTTCGTCAAAATTCCAATTATAAAATGAAAAATGTTATAAGAATATTCAAAAAAGAGAACATACATATTTAAGTAATCCAACATCTCTATGAAGAACCAAAAATTAAGCACAATTTTTCAAGCTGATTAAAAATACTTAACCACCTACCCCAGAATCCCACTGCCCGAGTTTCTTCTTCTCTGAACTGGAAACGTTGTCTTTAATTGATTATTATTAATAATAATTCACGTACGCATTACATGATTACGTCAATTCACCCGTCTATCTCTAACACATACACATAAGTATATATCTTGCCTTAAATATACAGTAATAAATGCTCGATTCTGTATTAACAACAATTACTGGTAATTATGATCGAATATCATTTAAATTGTTGCAAATTCCCATGACATGTTTATACAATGCGTTACCCGCGTTTGAAATTCCATGTAAAATGGGTCTTTAAAAATAGATGCTCTGGATCCCGACAAAACGAGACGATAATATGAGGGAGCCAGTTTATAGGCGTCCAGATTGCATGCGTAATGTACATACGAGTAATAAGATGCGATGCAATGCGACGAGTGTATGCGACGGAACTGAATCCTCAAACTTGAGGGTTGGACGGTTGAGGTCTTCTCTGCAGTTATGAGATGCAGTTTTGAAGGGAAATCTCTAATAAAAAAAAATCCCACCAGAAACATAAAAATGCGAAATTTTGCAAAATGTTCAATGCGATTATCTCGATTACCGCAATCTTCGAAAATTACTATTTAAAAACATTAAAATGCAAAATTTTCGAAAATTTCAATATGAAAACATAAAAATGCGAAACTTTCAAAAATTCTGATTTGAAAACACGAAAAAGCAAATTTTGACATTTTTATTAATAGCAAAAAAATGCTAAATATTCGATTTAAAAACATTAAAAACGAAAAATTCACGAAAATTTCGTTTAAAGTAACAGTTTTGGATAGTTACAATGACAACCGTGGACGATATACTCGTACAATAATTATTGTTTCACTATGATAATACTGATAGTCTGGCTAGTCTAGCGGTTAGTGCGCGCACTTTCGGTGTACAGGGTCATGAGTTCGAATCTCACTGTGTTCCATGTTGTTTTTCGAACTCACAAGCTTGTGACGGACTATGATCTCACTCAGATGTTAAACGAGTACCCACTTATGGGGATAAATAACACTGCTGAGCGTGATGCTGATCTCATTACATCAACAAAAGCAGATAAGATCTTGGAAATAGGATGTCACTAACACATCCTGCGGCCTTAGTCCAATGCTGGATTGTCGCGCCTGTTATTTTTTTTATGATAAATACTCTCTATTTTGTTGTATTGAATTGAATAGCAATCAGTCTGGACTCAGCCTAGGCAATCATCTATTTCCAGACTATGCACTGCGAACGGATATACTCCAGTATTGTAGTGGCTAGTTTTGGGGTGTTTCCTTATGGTTTGTTTGGATAATATAACACGCAATTAACACTTCGTGTTTTTGCGAAAATATGACTTTTCAGCTTGCATAATGAATGCAAAAAAAAAAATCGTGGATTATTGGATTCGAATGAGTATTTACGTTGGCTTTATTACTATGATATTTTAAAATTGGATATAGATATGTATTAGCAGACTTTAGGCACCAATGGAAAAATAAAATTAAAAATATAAGAAAAGATGCGAAATTAGTCTAGTGTGAGAAACGTTCACTGTGCATCACATGATTCAGACAGTGCAATTCACTCAGAGAAAAAAATACCCGGAAAGAAATAAAATTTACTTTAAATCAAAGAAAATCGGGAATGGTTTAGCACCAAAGAAACCAATGCCTACAATGAGTAGGAAATTTTCTTTATTTTAAAGAAATATTTGCTCCACACTTACGAAAGTTTTTCCTATTGCTAGGAATGTAACTCTTTGATTTGAAGAAATAGATGAGTTAAAGGAAAATTCAAGTTTTTCTTGAAAAGGAAACAGTGCAGGGAGACTTTTAGTCCTTTGCTTAATATTGTATACTTATGCACAAAAAAGGGAATAGAGAATGTCTTTTGATTGACCAAAAAGAAAAACCAGTCATTTAGGTAGTATTTTACATTTTTGCGAAACACAGAATACAAATCATTCAACCCTCCGTCGAGCGCACCTAAAATCAAAACAAGATCGATCGCACTCAGCCTGAGAGGCCACCCATCTATTTTGGAACCTTTTGCCCTATCATGTTACTTTAAGTTTCAAATACATATCGAAATTGATTTATTAGTATCTAAGGAAGGATAATAAACTAAGTTAATTACTAAGAAACGTATTTATTAAAAAGGATAAGAGTGGAAGAGAGCCCACTGCAAGCGTAAACTTGAGCGGCGCGGCGCTCCAGCGGCAAAGCTTTCACAAAATGTGCGAAAAAAAGCTTTTACTAGTAAAAGGTATAAGCACACACAATATTCAGAAAGCTTTTCCATTGTATTGAATGGAATTTTTGTTTATTTTGCATAGTTACGCCATATTTTGCTTGGTTACGCCATTAAAATTCGGAAAAGCTTTAAACGCGGGAGCGCCGCGCCGCTCGAAGCAGGTAATGGACGGCAGGCGTAATAGTGTAGTATCCAGGTGATGAACCTAGTACATCAGATTGCAAAATGTGGTAGGGACAATTTTTTTTTGGTTTCTTATGTTTTTTGGGGCGCTGAGCACGAATCAGGAGCTTCTCACCAACATTTCGTTGAGGAAAAAATTTTAGCTTTTGTAGCAATACCGCTTAGCGCATTTTAATGATTAATGGCGCGTTAGACCCGCAATTATGTTTTCTCTAATATTTTCAGGGACAGGTTTTCGGAGAAATGTACACTTTCGGAGTCGTAGGCAAAAGAACGGGAAAACTCCGAAAATTTAGGGTTTTTCGCGGTTTCGACCCTGTTTCGCAACGAAATTTTGGTGGTAAGCTCCGGGTTCGAGCTCAGTACCCTAAAAAAAACATAAAAAACAAAAAAACATTTTCTCCACCACACTTTGCAGTCTGAAATCACGTAGTTACTACACTTCAAGAAAATGCCAAGAAAGAAAATTTTAAGAAAAATTCTCCATACATACATTTTAAATTAAATTTAAAAAATTAAATTGTTAATCGTTATTAGGAATGGACCTTTAGGCTCCAAAATTAAATGTGGAAAAACATTTTTGATGTTGCGTCAAGCTAGAGGCCTTTCTACGCAACTGTCTAAATGTCCACGGAGAACTTTGTGAGATTTGTGAGTTAGACGAGTAAACAGAGCTACCAAGTTTTAGGCCTCTCTATACTAGCGTGGAGCAGAGAAGAAATTGTTTTCCTGGCCTGTCAGAGCGGATGCGTCCGACGGAGTGTCAACGGTTTTGCTTGATAAAGGAAGAATACAAGTTGCAAGGTTTGGTGAATATCTTTAGATATAACGTCAATATGTATTTTGTTTTCATTCAATTACAAGGGGCATGAATGAAACATAATATCGTATTAAACCAACCTTTCAAGAGCAGTGGAACAGTCTATTTTCGAACAAATGTGGCAATCTGTTGTCTCTTATGAAACGACAATATATTACACACGTATACTATGCTAATTCCTGTCGCAAATACGATACATTTTTGACGAAAGAAAAAAATTTCTTAGTCTAATGTTTTGCAACAACAATAGAAAAATTGTATGTAAGTCTACAGTTATTTCTCAATACTTTTATCAAATCATAGATCCGTGAGTGTCTAATTTTAAGACATACGTAAATCTCGTCAGAGCTATGCTTATCTGAAATAATCTTATATTTATTAAACTCTTTAGGGCAATTGAGAAATATTGCTGGACTATTCACGACTTAGCTTTATCTTCGGCATAAATCCATGCTCTCATTTTTGACATTTTTTCCGTTGACAATAACGTCAATACTAGAAATCACGAAAAATCTAAAAGACAACACTTGCCGATTGCCAATATTGACAAAAACAAACTAATTTAATGCACATATTTGAAAATAAAGAGGTTTTCTTCATTGATCTATTAATTTTAACCAAAAAGCTTACGACTCTGCAAATATATAGGTTTTTTTTTGCAACAAATGCGTCAAAACAATGAACACGTACTATTGTACTAAAATATTTATTCAAACAATATTTGTCATTTAAAAAAGAAGCAAACACTTTCTAAGAAAAGAAACAAAAAAAAATCCTAAGCTCTCTGCCGAAGTCTAAAAAAAAACAGTAAAAAATAGTCAGCCCGCAGTCATTTATGGTAGTAACGACGATGAAGTTGTTCACGCAGATCGACAATGTCTTAAATACATACATACAAAGTCGATTTTTTAATGAACAATCTGTTGTTTGTTTTTTAAATGATCCGCGTCATTGTTAGCACCATCATCAAACAACCGTAGATGGGATGGAACAGCCGCGTTATAAACTATCCCAGACCTTCAATGAGGCGATGAATAAACATAAATGCATGCAACAGTGTTTGGTGTTTGGGACCTAAATTCAGCGCACCATATCAAAAGTAATACCGAGATCTATATGAAGCCTCTTGGATTGAAAACTTTTATCTATATATTGGAGAAATTACGACAATTATCCGATATGCATGACAGATATTTTGAAAATGCAATGACTGTAACATATAAGAATTTCTGTAAATATTTGACGTTATGGTGTTTTAATTGGTATGGTTTGAAATCGATCTCGAGTCTACATATAGCCACTCTACCTATGTGTGAGTAACTTTCGGTGCGTTATGCCCCATTGAAACGACAGTCATGCGACGTTAATTATGATGGGATATAGGTAGCATAATAATCGTAAATTCGTTTAGCTTTTTGTGTAATTCCACAGGGAGTTTAACTTTAACTGCAGGTACGCTGCACGGCGATGTACTTGGTGCATTTCTGCAAGAAACTGAATAAAAAGATTTTAACGAGAAATCATATATGTACATAGATACTCGTAGAGTTAAAGTACATACTTAAGAAAAGTTAAAAGAAAAAAGAAACAGAAACAATTTTTCTCATAATATAATATCGTATAATTAAGTGAAATCTCTTCTAATAGGGTCAAATGGAATTGACGAAATAAGTATACCTTGGGGATGACGGACCATTTTGATTATGTTTCCAGCATATCCATGGAAGTTCAATCGGATCGTGCATAATTGGGTAATCACTAATTATACAATAGGAGATTAGTAGCATTTATTTTTAAAAACGAAAGTTATTTTTAATGATTAATTGTAATGGACGAAGGGCATTAGGGTCGAAGATTCACTTTCAGACTTAATGGAAATATTTCAATTCACGGAAATCCAAAAACAAGATTGTTTTTTTCGGCTAAGATAATTATCTTTATTTTTGTTTTGTTTTGAATTTAACGCATTTTTCTTATAATTGGAAAATTGTACTTTATTTATTTCCCAATTAAAAAAATTAAATTATTGGATTGAATAAAAAATAAAAAACTAATTGTCTCTGAAATAATATTATTGAAAATCCTTCTCGACCGCAAAAATCAAAAATAAGGTTCCACCAAAGAAAATTAATAAAATTAAAAAACACTGAGTTTCATATTATTAAGATTTGATTGTATCCGGAATAAAATGAAAATAATAAGTGAAACACAGTGTTCTTTAATTTTATTAATTTTCGTTGGAGAACCTTGTTTTTATTTTCGGTTTTTACGGTCAATAAAAACTTTCAATAAAATCATGTCTAAAACAAGACACCAAACATATTTCGTTTTAAACAGATTTTAGTATTTAATACTTTTCTAAATAATTACCTCGTTTTGAAACAAGGTGAAGAAGCTTTTATAGTTTTAGGCTCTCCGGATATAAAAACTATTTCCATTAAATCCGAAAGTGTACTAATTAGCTCTTAAACTAATGTTTTAAAATGGTAAACATACGTGTTTCACTTTAATTTAGGGTACAATACAAAAATTGAAAGCATTTTTGACAGTATTTATATGAAATTTCACATGTGTGTGTAGATATGTGTTATTTTTTATATAAACAGAAATAATAAATTTTTATTAATATACTTTATTTATTTTGTTTTATTTCCAGGTAAGTTGGAAGCACAATCATTTATTGAATACATAAGTGGTAAGAGAAATTATTGGATAAAACTTATCGTAATACAAATAATCTATGTATATGTCTAAACTTTCGATTATTTCGGACATCTATATTGATTTAATAGGGCACCAAAAAACAATTCTACTTTACTCCATCTCGTACACAAGACATATTATTCATTTCATCGGTAATAAAAGTTCGAGTAACCTAATTCCCTTTCGAAGATAAATGATACCAGCAGTCAACATTCCGCTCAAAAGCTATATCGTCTTAATAATAAATCCTCTCAGAATGGATATAGGTATTAATCTGAAGTAGGTCACTTATATGAACGTGAATTACCAAGTTCATCTAAAACATGTGATTACGATCATACATGTTTCCTCTACACTCGTAGTTGCGGTGTAAGTTCCTACAAAACTCCGTCACAACACATCAAGCCCTTTCTATTCTTTATTCATTTCTTTTATGGCGAACATATTCATTATGCACCAATGTTATCTATTATATGATTTTCGTGTGATGTAACATGTATACTTCTATCCAGATATCGCTTTTAACACGTTCAATACCTTTATTCTGTTCTATGGTTCCATGCTCTTGTATAGACCTAGAGATGAAAGTACTTTTTCCAGAGTAAAGATTGCACATTATCCACTCTTGTTTCAACTGTTTGGCCGTAGTAGAGGCTTGTTGAATATCATGCATACACTTCAAGGAAGTAAAAAAAAAAAGAAGTGTTTGGTCATGTCTAACATTTTAAGCAAGATCATGATCTAGGAATTAATAATTAAAAGAGCATGTTGTATCTTTATGTACACATTCAGACTATAGCTTACATCCAAAATAGCGGTACGTTGAGTTTAAGGAAGAGAATTTAGATGTCGAAAAGCCTGAAATAAATAGATAAACGAAGCCGCGTGTTTCTCTCCTGAGGGAAGGTAACATGGTATACAATATTTTCCGGAAATAATAAAAAACGAAACACACGCGCTACCGCTTTTGCTGTTTACTTGTCGTTAAGCTTTTAAATCCGAAAACAATTATTAAAAATGACAATAGAGAAAATGTTTCGTATGTTTTATATTTACAGTAGAACCCCTCTTAACCGGCCTCGGATAAACCAGTCCTCGGATTAACCGGTGAATTATATCCCACTTAACGTTTCTTGTTCTTTTTGTTACCGAAAAATGACTAGCAGACTTTTCCTATATCCCACGGAACGTTTATTTTTCCTTTTTGTTACCATGTCATCACAGTCAGCATCAAAATCAAAATGTAAAAAATATTAACATAAAAGATGTAATTTTTATGTTGGCAAGTGCTTTCGTCTACGTTAATGAGAGCATGGAAAAAAAATTGGTTCAATTTAGAAAATCTAGTCGAGGGGAGTTACCATTCTGACAACGATGAAATAAGAAAATGACAACCAGGCTATCTTACACGATCTACAGTTGTTACCTGGTGGGCAGCAAATGGAATTTGCGGATGTGGAGGACTGGGTAACAAGTGATGAAGGACTGAACGATTTTTTCAGTGACGAGGAAATAATTGGTATCGCCAGTAAGGATGACTGTGAATGCGGAGACGATGGAGAATTTACAAACATTGATGAGCCATCAAAAATAGCATGTGTAATCTATTTAGTTTTCAATAAAATGAGTTCCAACAGCGTTCTTTTTGCTTCTTTATGTATAACACTCTATGAAATTTGTATAGTATCTTGAAATATAGGTTATTGTCGAACCAAATTCAATTTTTCAAGGGAACCTCGGATAAACCGGCCAAACTCCTAACCGGCCAGGGTGTGGGTCCCGACCAGGCCGGTTAAGAGGGGTTCTACTGTAGGTAGCCGAGATTGCAATGGATCATAGATAAGAAATTATAGGCTGCATTCAGACGTTGCAGGTGTTTTCATTCTTGCAAATGTGTGCAATGGCTAACCCAAAATTTGTTAAATATTAGACATGTATATATATATATATATATATATATATATATATATATATATGGTCTGGCTGGTCTAGCGGTTAGTGCGCGCACCTTCGGTGCACAGGCTCATGAGTTCGAATCTCACCGTGTTCCATGGTGTTTTTCGAACTCACGAGATTGTGACGGACTATGATCTCACTCAGATGTTAAACGAGTACCCATTTATGGGGATAAATAACACTGCTGAGCGTGATGCTGATAACATTACCTCAACAAAAAGCAGATAAGATCTTGGAAATAGGATGTCACTAACACATCCTGCGGCCTTAGTCCAATGCTGGATTGTCGCGCCTGTTATTTTATTTTTTTTTATATAGGGTGGCCCACAAAAGACTTGCGTTTTAAAATCGCTATAAAAAAACAACGAGTATATATTTTTCAATTTTTTTTTATTTTATTGGATAACCTTTTATGTATGAAACACCACTTCGTTCATATGGCTGCCTCGGCTGGCTTTACAGTAGCCCATTCGGTCGACCCAATTTTTAAGCACATTTTCGATGGTATGGCCCTCAATGGCCCTGATGGCGACTTCAATCTCGTGCTTTAGGTCGTCAATCGTCTCTGGGTGGTTGGCGTAACACTTATCCTTGACGGCACCCCACAAAAAATAGTCCAACGGGGTCAAATCGCAGCTGCGAGGCGGCCAGTTGACATCGCCGTTTCGGCTGATTATGCGATTTTCGAACGTACCGCGCAAAAGATCGATTGTGACGTTGGCTGTGTGGCACGTAGCGCCGTCCTGCTGGAACCATATGTCGTCTATGTCTTCCTCTTCCATTCGGGGAAAGAAAAAGTCTTCCAACATGCCGCGATAGCGGACACCAAAAACGGTTACGCCGGATTTTCTGAACCCCAAATGCGACAGTTTTGCTTAAACTTAACCATTTCGTAAACCGCAAACCTTCTACTAAATATCTGACACATTGACAATGACATTCGAAATATCAAAGTCAAAATTATCGATAGTTCAAAAAGCAAACGTTAGATGGACCACCCTTTTATATATAGATATATATGTTCATTCTAGAAAACTTACTTCTTTTGCTCAGAAAATGGGTAAACCAGAAGATATGCGAAAGACACTTCAAAATTCGACAATTTGTTTCCTAAATGAGTGAATGGTGTAACCCTTTTATAGCAATTTCGACGGATGCACCGTATCGTGTCCATTCCATAAACTTTTCAATCTTCGTCCTATAACTAAAACTTGCTCTCATAAGGCATTTTAGCACAAGCGGTGTCCACTTAAATGACAGCTTTAGCTTCACTAATTTTGTTGTTTTATTTTTCTATATATCTAAGAAAATGAAACTTTAAAGGGTGGAGGCTACATAATTAAAATATATGTACATCAAATTGAAATTTCCTATCAGTTTAAATTTTCGATCTCAAAAATATTGTTAGAAAAATGATGTTAAATTTCAATAATTTCCCAGAGAGAATTTTATGTCATGCATCCTTTATTCTAACGGTAAAATATTACAGACAGCGAAAGCGAAATGGTGGTCATACATCAAGGACTAATTTTTTAATTTTCAAATTTCAATGTTCAACGTTAATTGTTCACTTTTAAGTAGGGTGGAGCGCGGTTCTCACAATAGATCTATTGTTGTTGTGTATTGCTATTTGTACAGCATTTGCTCAACTACTGCGCCACTGTGATTCTGTTGGAATCGGCTGCGATTTGGTAACATCCAAAAAAGGAATGGTTTCAATCTTTCATGTTCACATACGAAGAGGTATACTAAACCAAAGTCTTTTTAACTTTTCTCTCCCGAATCGAAGGGAGACCGCATCACGAAAATGTCAACATTAGTCTTAATACTCTTTAATGCTTCTCAGTCAAAGAGAGTAGGACGGATGTTTTGATACCATGGTTTCTCAAAGTGCGCCCTGCGATCCATGACTGAAATTAGGGATCCGCGACAATGCAGAAAAGATTATGGGAACGCTAGGGTGTCCGCGGAAGATTTCGAGAAATCAAAACCTTTACTTCATGTTTTCGTTACTAATTTATATTGAATTTAGTTCGTATCAGTCACATTCATTTTCCATACAAGTTAGCAGACTGTCAGTCAATCAATTAACTGTGACTGATAACTGAAAAGTGTGGATCGACCTTAAAAAAGAATAAGTTTACATGCATACTCCAGGGAGTTGCGGCACACAGAGTGCATTTCGAGCCGGTTTCGAACTAGAATTACATGGCGCGCTGCAATTCTCATCAGATGCCTCTACGTATGCAGCGCGTCATGTAATACCAGGAGAGGCATTACCGGACTCAATCATTTTTTAAGCATGCTAAACTGTCCAACAACAATGTTTTTGTTACTTTGTTTAATAAGTTTACATTTTATCGAAATAATTATAAGAAACTACATTGCCTGATTTACCAAACAAATTTTAAAAATTTCCATTGTTTTTAAATTCTGTAAAAGAAACTCCAGAACGAGTTGACATAGTTATACAAAAATATTCTAGTTAGGTGTATTTCAGGAGGCCAAATCGCCGACTGAACTCAAATATTAGGGTTGCTCCGCCTTCAAAAGCTGGGACTTATCCTTCAAACAAAACTCTATTAAAAGCTTTCACGCCGAATGGGCTACTGGCGGCGGGTAGTTCGGTTAGTTGAGGATTAGAAATTACCTTCGTAACGCATTGAATTCACTTTAACCGCAAGGGCAGCAGGGATCTAAAATCTACCACATACTTCAGTGTCCATTTTTATAGGAAGCCTTGTGGAACGTTTTGGTGTAACAATCAAGGTACTCCTGAACCTAGAATAAATCTTAAATATATGTTCCCGAATACATGCCTCCTAAAATCAAAAATTAAAAATGGCTTTGGTCCGTTACTGAGTGTAAATGAGCTACAAGCAAGTCACGGGGTTAGATTGGCTCTTATCTAAGCTTGAGCTGTCAATATTAGAGCCATGTTTCGTTTCCATGCACATATTTAAAATAATTTTTTGAATTTTTTTTTTGTAATTGTCAAATTATTAGGTAATTGCACTATACAACAGAAGCAGCAAAAATGTTACCAGGTTATTCGAAAGCCATACACTAGGTTGAAGTGTCCGCTTCAAAGTTCGCCGTAGGTTTTCGAAATATAAGAGTTTCCGCCGAAGAAAGCAAAACCCAACAACACTTTTTTTGTGTTGTGTCAAATATCAACGTAATAGCAAATTTTCAAAACGATCAGAAATGAAGAAAAAAGACAACCTTAAAAATTAGCTGGGCATTTAGAAAAAAAAAACTAATCACATTCTGATTAAAATGTACAGCCGAATGTAATCAATGTAATAATCATTTAAGTTTTCATGCTGATGTTGTAATTGGAGTCGCAATGGTTTTTGAAATAATTTTGTAAGGTGTCCGGGTTCCTGAACTGACAGTGAACCATATTTTCAAGCTATCAAAATATATCGGTTACGAGTAAAAATACAAAATGTTCATATCACTTACTCCAGCTAACATTTTGTCTACCTTGTGTATGCGAATATTACTACTTCCAAATTTAACCAGTGGCGGAGGCCGGCAATTTGACTACTGCCCAAAGGCACCATACAGGTTATATCCGGTCCTAAGAAATTGCCAGTAGTTTGCTGTTACCATACTGAACCGATGAGTGATGAGCTTAGTGATTGTCAGAGTATGGATGTTTGTTTCATAGAAACAGTTTCAACTTTTTGCATAAAAAAAAACTCGATACCGGCTTTAACAATTTTTGTTTTTAAATATACTTTGAAAAATAAGCGAACAATGCAATTTTTTCTTTACATCTATATATTTACTTCCATTTTAATTTTTGAAGTGAATGTCCTGGAATTGCGCATATATCGCGCAATGGGTGGAACCCGTTTCGTTCTTTTTACACATTAATTTACCGTTAATCCAGTAACTTACCGAAACATGGTACTCAAATTCTTTGTTAGGACCATTAAACGATCATGCGTGCCAGATTTCATAAAAATCCCACAGCGGGCATTGGGATATCGGTTTACTCGCTTAAGTCTGTTGAAAAAAAAAATTGCCGTTTATTGCAAATGCAAATATTTTATACACTAGATTTTTATGTGCTGAATATTTTGGTAAAAAAGAAAAACAAATCTGGAAATTGCGTGTTCCGTTCAATAATCTTATACTTGTTAGCTTCCCGTTTTTTCTTTTGGGAGCAGGACGCCTCCGGGTATCTTCATTTAAGGTCCATCTAGATTAGTCGCTAAATGGCGTCACGTGCAGCCAAATGGCTGTTGTCATTCCATCCAAACTAGTCGCCATTTGGCTGTGCGTCCAGTTTTAATATTCAATATGGCAACTCAACCAACCGCTTTGACAACCGCTTGTCAAATTCAAAGTGACAATTTTGCAACTTTTGTTCGTTCTTTTGTGTGAAATTGAATAGTTCTTTAATGGCCGTGTAACAATTTAAACGCGTAGAGTCCGATTTCGATAATTAAATTTAAAAAATACCGGCGTACAGAGGGCTGCGCCCGCAATACGACGGTTTTTTAGATTTTGGATACATACATAGTGAATAATTTTGCACATATATTTTGTAGGTAATAATAAGAATTATGCCCAATGTTAATGAAATGCTTCTCGTAAATCTATTTTTGGATTGGTCTAAATAAACGCGTTCCAGAATGAAAGGCGTTAATAAGACCAATCCAAAAATAGATTTACTATGTATCATGGCTCCGCATATTAACTGGATTTATTAGCTATAACGCCGTTACCATTACTCCAAACTGGAAAAAAGCTACTGATATGAAATGTACCCATCGAGTTCTTTGATTTGATAAAAACTAAAAAAGTCGACTTTTTCAAATCTCCGGGACACCCTGTTTGCGTTATCCTACCAACGTCTAAGTATTTCGTGCTAAAGACTGTTACGATTCTACACATTCCTACCAAATTTCATAACGATCGGTTAGTGAACAAATTTGTAAATGTCCGGGACACCCTGTTATCTTGGCCATACCAATTTTTAAGTATTTCATGCCAAAGACTGTTACCATTCTACACATTCCTACCAAATTTCATGACGATCGGTTAAGCCGTTCGCGAGTTATTTAGTGAACAGACGGACGGACAAAATCGATTTCATAAGGGTTTTTTTTTTGTAAAATCTAAAAAAACCCTAAAAAATCAACAAAATGCAATTTTGGTTATGTCATTTTCTGCCTCCATTTGGCTGCTATAGTGTGAATGCTAAGTAGCAGCCAAATGGCTGTACGCGATGACAGTTTTTGGACGCGCAGCCATTTGGCGACTAATCTAGATGGACACTTAAAAGTAACAGGTCATGGGAATCATGTTCAGGTTTTTCTAAACCAACGATTCTTAACCGGTGGTCCGCGGACCACTGGTGGTCCCTGAGGCGACCCTAGGTGGTCCGCGAAGCCTTCACTCTGGCTCTCACAAAATGCGTTAAGGAGAAACTCCGATATTACTCAACTCAATCTTTCTTTTCTCAAAAAAAAAAAAACTCGAAAGTTAGTAGCAGAGCGGAGTTAGTTTTTGGCAGAGCAAGTTTTTTTAGACCTCATGGCATCCCGCTACTCACAAAACATGGTTATTAGTAAATCCATTTAACCATTATAAAAATCGTTCTAGACAGTTTTTATTGAGATTTTTTACGATTATAGTTTTTGAAGACTATATTATTGAAGGGATATGTGCTCTACTGATGGTATAAGGATTTCGGACGATTGATGAAATACCGTCAAACATTTTTTGTTGGCATGTTAATCCCCTCGGTAATGCAATTTCCACGGAACCGCGGAACTCTGGATGTAAAAAAAAACATCTTCCGGTTTGTGCAAAACATCGGAGTTTTCTAGGCTGTAGCACTCCGTAAGGACAGTGGTAAAAGCTTTATAGTTTTAAGGAAATAACGCTATAATAGCGTAGTTAATAATATCAGATAATTGAGCGGGCCAAGAAAATGAAGACCGGCGACCGAGAGCTTAATATAAATGTTTATGCAGTTTACATTCTCTTGTGCTCAGAGCCTATTATGGTAATTTACATTGCTGAATTAAGATAGATGAGGTATTATTGATCTTCAGTGGCACTGCTGAAAACTTTTCGACATGTGTCTTTTTGTTCAACGTGGACATGCAATCCTTTTTCTATATTTCTAAGAATTTATCTGTAAAATCATTTTTCTTCCAGTAAGAACTGTAACGAAGAGCTTTACCATGTAATAAAATAAATTTCGGGCTTAAAAATTATGAGCTATCTCTGGGGGCCGATTTCTCGACATCTTATCTAGTGGTTAGTCTTATTGTATAGACAAGGCGCCATTTTCTGAAAGCATTTACAGTGTATTGAATTGAATTTTTGTTAACTTTGCATAGTTATGCCATATTTTGCATGGTCACGTAAAAAGTATAGCAGAATACTCTTTAACTGAATTAGTTCCAATAGTTTCCCTATTGATATTACCGAGGTGTGCGATCACGATCACCGCAAGACATGGTATTCGGAATAAGACTTCATGATTTTAATGGCTCCTTATACATTTTAAATTTGGTGGTCCGCGACAACTAACGAATTTTATCAAATGGTCCCTTATGTGCAAAAGGTTAAGAACCACTGTTCTAAACCTTTAGGTTCTCGATAGATATCCGAAACTATGGCTATAGAAACATATAGTATCTACACAAAACCGACCGATTGTTTACCGTAAATCGTAGTTTAATTTATCGAAGAAAACATACATATTAAATTTGTATGAGTAGTTACCAAATTTTTGACCAACTTCGGTCAGCGGACCATCGGTTGAGAAACAGTGATCTAAATTGAACCTATATTAAATTTTGTACAATTCGTAATGTAATGTATGGAGTACTCTCCGGCGAGCCTATGTGACCTTCTGCATTCCTACGGATAAATAAACTTGGCATTTTTCGGCTTTTGAGCGTTTAATAATTTTTTATAGTTGTCAAGACAATAAGCAAACTAACATTTTACTTTTGACGCAATTTGGTGTTTTTTTGTGGTTTTTAGTCTACATTCTCTATTTACTCTGATTTTTTTACCTTCAGAAACATTGTTTAAATAGAAATAGGTATACTTAAATATACATATTTATTTGCTGATGTGGCTCTGACATTTTTACGCACTGGCAACATCACTGAAAACAGTAGGTATGCATAAATTAAGAGGATTGTTCAACAAAGGCGATAAATAAATTGCAAAATAGTTTCTCGTATTTGCACTAGAGACTTCATAAATATTTTGGACATTTAAAAGATAAAACAATTTTTTTTTAATTTTGAACAAAGCTGAATTATGTATATTATGTACTTGACTATTTGAAAAATGATGACAATAACTACAAACTACACTAAGGTGCAAAATATGTATACCTATGTAGTCAAGCTATAGTTTGCTTCAAAGCTGCATAGCGACCACGCCGACAGTGTTAATATTGACGTAATGCATATTGAAACAGCAGCGTGCGGCCGGCGCACTACAGTTGAAATTAAAATGAATAATTACAAATACAAACATTACCGGTTGCATGATGGAATCATGCGGTATTTCACATGGCGTTTATTCTTAGGCCTCCCTCGTGGTCGTATTATTTGATGATACGAACGATATGATGATATGGCATGGGAAGATTCCCTCGCTTAGTCATTTTGCGGGCTATTTTCACACATTTCCTCGAAAGGAGACCTTCTCGACAAATGACGAG
Source organism: Microchrysa polita (assembly GCA_949715475.1). Taxonomy (NCBI): domain Eukaryota; kingdom Metazoa; phylum Arthropoda; class Insecta; order Diptera; family Stratiomyidae; genus Microchrysa; species Microchrysa polita. Next base: position 86,200,047 of record OX454420.1, on the reverse strand, counting down.
CCTATTATGTATTTACAGCGAATTTATATATGTAGATGTTTTACTTTTGCCATACTCGTGGTCGTGGTTCGTCTTCAAGTAGTCGTTTGTGTCGTCTCATCCGAGCAATGTTGAAATGTTAATTACTTAAGCATTTAATTTGGCAGCTCCTATACAGAATGGACCTATCGCCAACTGTATTGTGGCTAAAAATAAGTCGGTTGTGCACTGAATGTTTACGAAAGCGGAAAAATAATTTTGTTAAACGACGAGAGTAAATCATTGGATAATGTCACTTACGATTGAATAATCCAGAAATGTGATGAATAATAGCTAAACATATCTATGCAATAATTTATAATTGTTAGGCAGCGGTTAGGATCTTTTGCAAAGTGCGAGTTGCGAAGTGATTAAAATTGCTTAAAATTGCGTTAAAGTTTTAGGGAGAAACTTGAGAAGCTTGAATACAATTCGCAAAAGATTCACGATACCCTGCCTAATTTATGTCTCCTTGGGAATTCCATGTTCACTCTATGACACCTCTACATTGCATTACTTTTTATCGAAGGTTGGTTGCAAGTAACATTCCTTAAGAATTAACGATATCATATTTAATGCACAATTTCTTAAAACCCTGAAGACTTTCTAAATATAGTGTAGTTCCTAGGTGATTTCAGATTGCAAAGTGTGGTGGAGAAACTTTTTTTTGTTTCTTATGTTTTTTGGGGTGCTGAGCTCGAATCCCAAAAAAAAACATAAGAAACAAAAAAAAAATTTGTCTCCACCACATTTTGCAATCTGATGTACTAGGTTTATCACGTAGTAACTATACACTAAAAAGGCCCATTTTAAAAATACAATGTATCCCGTAATATCATCGACTATGAAAATAAAATAATAAAATAAAAAAAATAAAAACACATTTAGTGACGCCAAAAAAAAAGAACCAAAAATATTTTTTTCTGATTTTCCTGTAAAACTTCAATTAGATAAGAGACAGATATCCTGACGTTAATTATTTTAATTGAAAGTGAATGACGAATGTTTTTGTATGGTTTGCAAGGTTATAGACGTTACGCCGGCGCCGTGCGTACGTACAATATTTTTCCTATTTATAGTATCAGTCTGTACGACATGCAGACGTGAAGTAAAACTGTTTTCTATTTTTGATGGAAAGATAAATCACAGTTTATCTCGTTTATGGGAATAAGAAAAATGCTTAAATGCGGCTCCTCTTTTCTCAAGGTTCGGGACATATCCCCAATAAATGTACTAGGAAGTCAATCATCAGGAGATTTCTTTTTATTGGGGATGGAATATTTTCCAAATAATATAGTGCCAAAAATAGCGCCACTATCCCTAGTTATTGTATAGAATGCAATCTGTTTGACTGACACCACACACCGCTAGGCAAATTTTTTAAAAAATATTTCAATTATTTTGTTCACGTATACATAGTATTATGCTCATACTTGTAGTTCACTAAAATTAACATTTCCAGCTGTGGTATTTGTATGTATAGACACTTGCACCAAGGAAACATTATTATGTATATTTTCCCAGCTCCCCACTCATGGGAAACTTCGTCCATATCACTTCATATGGAGCCCTTGAAAATGAAAATGCCATATTGTGCTTGCATGATGAATTACCCCAAGTCACTAAGTCCACGCGATCAGAATGAAGATCTAACAAAAATCTCAACACGATTATGTTCGCACTAAAGACACGTCAACAGAAACTCCAGGAATTATAATTAATTACTACAATCTTAATCCATAAAAATGTTACCATCTAAATCATTCTTTTGATTTTTCGTCATTTTAGTTGTAATATGTATAAAAAGGGGTCACAACACACGCTTCAATGCCACTTCCTCTATAGTATAACACATCCTATACAAATTCGATTATTTCGTGTTATGAAAACACATGATGAGTCTTCAACAATCGCTTGACTACAGAAGATTTATTGCATCAATTCATCTTGCCATCCTCAACCCTTTTGCTGTGCGCTTAAGGATATACATACGACACAAACATTGCACACATTCTTTTAAGCATATAATCGCTTGTTTCAATTTAGATTCCACACTGACAATTAGCTTTGGGCTGTTTGATCTTCAAGTCATGTTTTATTAAGGAAATTGACCTTCTTTTTGGGTATCCCTAAAATAGGTGACTGATCAATCTCATCAGATGAATGTATTTTTACGAACGATACACTATGAGCTCCTTATATAGCATAGCATACTAGTCACTGGTGGAATTCCAGGAGCTATTTAGAGTGGGACAATTTTTCATGATGGGCAATCGTCAAGGATGATTGGGAATATGCTGCAGCACATGGATAGTATATATAGAAATGGCTGGAAAAATTTTGTAGTCGTATGATCAGGAGCGAAAATGAAAAAATCCAAAACATATCTCCCGGTCACACAAGTTAAGCCCCAGGGATTAAATGGAGACACCAAATTGACAGATTGATTGTTAATATGTGTGAATTGATTGAATTAGTTTAAAAAAATCATGTATGCACCACAAACGGAGTGCATATATCGACAAGAACAGAAAAACTTCGATTCATGTCATTTAATTAATCACGAAAATGTTGTCCAAAGAATTGCTGTCTAAAACACCCACGAGATGTTCTGTTTTGGAATCAACCTTAAGATCGAATTAGGTACATATACTCAATGACTTTGACATGAATAGGCATAATAAATTTATCTTAGAGTCAATATTTTTATTGTGTATGTTTTTGTAAAAAAGACAGCAATATTTCAGTTTTCTGATCAGATTTATTAAATATTACTGCCACTCACAACATTTTTACTTGGTTTACAATCGCTACTGCGCTCGAACACAGATCATTTTTAAACGTGAACAAAATAAAATTAACATAAAATGTTCCTAATAATAGTAATTTAGTAAGTACACAAGAAGATACTTAAGTATCTTTCTTCCAGACTTCAATGATATGGTTGATTCATACAAATTTTACGTTAAGTTTTTCGTAAATATAAATCCCATATTGAGGTAAAAGTTTTTAGAGCCCAGCCATATAATGAAAGAGGTGGTAAATTTTGCAAAGAAGTTCTTGGCAAATTCATATTGTTTCGAGATATTTATTCATTCGTGAACTTGGCTCTCCAAGATGTTTTAAAGCATGACATTTTAATTTTCAAGAATCTTTTGATTTATACTTGTCGCGGCAGTCTTACGGATTCCGATGTGAGTGCATGTGAGAAACATGATTGCATCTAAAAGGTGTCTAAAAATTACGCAAATTTTGAATTGAATTAAAAATGCAGCACGATTTAATTGACTCTACCTTCGCTTTCATGAAAAAATTTTTCTACGCGGATTCATAGTATCTACCCGGGTAGATACAAATATTTCATACAATCTGTTTAGTATATAATCTCATCCATAACTATTCTGTTGAGATATTAAAGCAAATAATCAAGTGTATTACCGATAGTATCGATTATTTTGTATGTGAAGTATCGTTAGTGTAGGGATGTCCAAAAAATTAGTTTGCAAATTTTTTGAATATATCCGAGTTTAGTTTAATTGTTTACAAGGAAACTAGTGTTTATTTAATTTTGCTTGGCTATCATGTTTAGTTGCCAACCCTTTCCGGTTACGCTAGCCAAACAAAGTTAAGTTTTACAGGTCGAGCTCCACCTATAAAAGACTTACCTCTTAAATTTCATATGCCCTGGAGCCCAAGAAAACAATTTCCAAATTCCTGTAAATCAAATTTTATCGAAACATTAGCAAAACGTTTGCTCCCACATAAGCCCTTAAAATTTATCGGTTTTAGTATTTCATAGGACCAAACCAAACACCAACCAAAAATGACTTCTTTGCCTTTTACAATTATTGTGAATTAAAAGCCTTTGTTGACTTTCACCGGAGTCTCCGCACGCAGTTTTCACGCTTTAATCCCCGAATGTGCTGTTTTCAGTACTGGGGTGGAACAGATCGATTAACAAGTGAAAGTAATGTCAATCGTGAGGTATTTCTTCGGAGCCGATTTACAATTTCGTCTGGGTTCACGGAAAGGGTAATTTCGAGCTGGCCCCATTCAGACAAATGTCCGCTATTTTGTATTCAAGCGTAAATTTTTACAACATAGGCTCCACTTCAATAAAATGTTCGTCGACGAAATAGATTTTAGGCAGCAGTTTAAATTTAAGTCCAAAAAAACAAGAAATTTTCCAATTTGTATGCACACACGTTTTCCTCTGTACCTTCTATGCACCATGACGAGTCTTCAATTTGCATACATATCAACCAATAGCCTGCCATTGCAAATCAAATCGATATTCAGAAAACAAAACAGCAAAAATCAATGGATTTCTTCGAAAAAATAAATAAACATAAAAAGTGCCGATATTGAATTACCCATCCCTACAAAAACTGTATAATTCCGGCAATTAAGTGAATTTTTGCCCTAAAAAAATACACAGATTTAATTCAGAATAAATCAAAACTGATTTTGTAAAGTTTTTTTTCAAAAATGTATTACAAAAAGAATGAGATTGGGGTAGAAATCGTCATATATCTACCCGGGTAGATATACATGAAACTACGTTTGAAAATTGACGAATCTCGAAACAAAATTTAAAAGCATCTTAAAATATTAACTTTTTTCTTACTATCTCAATTAACTATGAAAATTAATAACTGAGTAGGAGGCATTTTAATTTTTGGTGAAACCTCGATGAGTTATTAACAAATGAAAAGTGAAATATCTACCCAGCTAGATACTATGAAAGCGACGGTTAACATTGCACTCCCACTGCAAATGGCTACATTTCTTCCGGTCTACATTGTTTGACCAGAACATTCCACGCCATTGAATTGTTTAAACGCATCATCGTCCTAATGGTCTCCAAAAATTACGAAAAAAAGATCAGCGGTGCAGGAGTTGTTGCCTACAAAGCCCTATTGTCCGTTATAATTCTATAAAAAAAATAAATATTTACAGGCTATACATAAATAACTGTATTTAATTTAAATCCTGCTTTTTTTAGATCCTTTTGAAGTTGCTCTATCACAGACCTTAGATTTAGATTTATCAGAACACAAAAAAGTGAGCGAGCTACAGACAACGGAAAATAGAAATAAAAAAAATAGCGCGAACGGTGGGCTGGTGAGCGTAGCGAGCAGGGGGCGTAGCCTGGTATTTCTAAATGATAGATTATTTCAGAATCCTACTGACGACAAAAGTTCGACTTTCTTAAAGCTAATAATAAAGTATCTAAAGCCTCAATTGCAATCGAACGTGTAGTCATTACGTGATTTGAGATTGGAAAATGTGAAAAAAATTGTTTTCCTATGTTTTTTGGGGTGGGCTGAACTCGAATCCGGAGTTTCCTACCAAAATTTCGTTGCGGGTCAAACGGAAAATTAATCTTCAAAATGCATTAAGCGGTATCGCTACAATTGATAGTGATTTTTTTAGCAACGAAATTTTTGGTGTGAAAGCTCCAGATATGTGCTCAGCACCCCAAATAAAATAAGAAACAAAAAAAAAAATTTCACCAGATTTTGCAGTCTAATGTACTAGGTTTATCACGTGCTTACTACACTAGATATGTATCAAATGGTAGGTACAGTTCGAGAACTAACACGTCATTCGTTATGTAAAAATCAAAATTGAACCACACCATTAATCGAAAATTTACCATAACTCGCAAATTCATTAGTGGTAAATTGGAAAACCTTTAGAATACCGCTTTACTCATATTTAGTGCAAATTTAAAAGATCTAGCTGTCAAGGATCAGAAAATACAGTCGTCGAAAAATGCGATTCATATAGTGTAAAATTTGATCAGGGTCAATCGATCGATATTTATAACCATATCGCACTTTTATCTTTGGCAATCGTTCATTTTCTATAACTCAGGAACCCTTTCACCGATCTTTCTGAAATTCGGCACACTAGTATAGCTACTTAGCGCTCACATTTGATCTAAATTTTAAGGTACTACTTCCGGGCCTCCAGAAGTTACAGTTGCTCAAATAGCACTTTTGTGTTTTTTAATGTTCTAAAAGATGTTGATGATTTTTATACCCTTCGCTTATTAGGCGAAAAGGGTATATTAACTTTGTCATGAAGTTTGTAACGCATTGAAGGAAGCATCTCCGACCATATAAAATATGTATATATATGATCAGCGTGACGAGCTGAGTCGATTGGACGATGTCCGTCTGTCCGTCTGTCCGTCTGTCCGTCTGTCCGTCTGTCCGTCTGTCTGTCTGTTGCGACGCGTTTTACTCGGCCAGTTTAAAAGCTATGGAGCTGAAATTTTGCACACATGCTTCTTTTTGCTGCAGGCAGTTTGTATGTTTGAATCGCTAAAATCTGACAAGGGGGTCGTGGGGCTGCCATACAAACCTACCCCCTAAGATTAGGTTCTTCTTAGAAAAACTTTTTTATTTATCCACCAATTTCAATTTAATTTCACACAAATGTGTTTTAATTGGTGACACACGACATATGTAAAAATCGACTAAATCGAACAATGGGGTCGTGGGGCTGCCATACAAACCTAGTCCCCCAAATTAGGTTCTCCTAAGAAAAACTTTTTTATTTGCTCATCGATTTCAATAAAGTTTCGCACAAATGTGTTTCTAATGATACCACAAAATATATGTAAAAATGGACCAAATCGGACCATGGGGTCATGGGGCTGTCATACAAACCTAGCTCCCCAAATTAAGTTCTTCTAAGATTTTTTATTTTTTTACACACCAATTTCAACCAAACTTCACACAAATGTGTTTCTATTGATGACACAAAACAAATGTATAAACAGATGGAGTCGGACCATGTGGTCATGGGGCTACCATACAAACCTAGCCCCCCAAATCAAATTTTTCTAAGAAAAACTTTTTTATTTGCACACCAATTTCAAACCTCAGAAAATTATATTTCTATTGATGCCACATAACAAACGTGAAAATAAATGAAATTGGACTATGGGGTCGTGGGGCTACCATACAAACTTAACCCCCAAAATTGGGTTCTTCAAAAAATACTTTTTTATTTGTACATATACAGAAATTTCAACCAAACCTCATGGAAATGTATTTTGATTGATGTTACAAAACATATGCAAAAATGAATTAAATCGGACCATGGGATCATGGGGTTGCCATATAAACCCAACCCCCAAATTAGATTCTTCGAAGAAAAACTTTTTTATTTGTCCACCAATTTCAACCAAATCTCATAGAAATTTGTTTTAATTGATGCCACAAACATTCGTAAAAATTTATGGAAAGGCCATGCGTTCATAGGGCTGCCATACAACCCCCCCCCCCTTCCTCTTTCTGGTTCTTATAAGAAACCCACGTCCCACGCTTCTCCCAATAAATCTTCGATACAGCACTTATGTGAAAATTCAAAAGCATGGAAGCGGGGAGGACTGAACACAAGTCATAGGTACGCCCGAAAAAACTTTTAGCCCGAGGGGAGCGAAGGGTATCCAAATTTCGGCCGCGCCCGAAATTAGCCTCGGTCTCGTTTTCTTTTAAAATTGTCTTGTCTGAAGTCTAAAAGCAATTTATGATTCCATTCTAATTTCTAGTGTGGCAAAAAGGTTCACACAATTTTTGATCTTTTTTTAATGTATTCTTGTAAATATTTAGTTATCCTTTCGGGAAACTAGGCTAATAAATTGATTCTTTTTCGCATCTGGATCAATTTCTAGAATTTGAAAATATGTACGTTACAAACTTTTAGCGGCAGAATAAAAAATAAAATAAATAACAGGCGCGATAATCCAACATTGGACTAAGGCCGCAGGATGTGTTAGTGACATCCTATTTCCAAGATCTTATCTGCTTTTTGTTGCGGTAATGAGATCAGCATCACGCTCAGCAGTGTTATTTATCCCCATAAATGGGTACTCCTTTACCATCTGAGTGAGATCATAGTCCGTCACAAGCTCGTGAGTTCGAAAAACACCATGGAACACGGTGAGATTCGAACTCATGACCCTGTGCACCGAAGGTGCGCGCACTAACCGCTAAACCAGCCAGACTAGCGGCAGAAAGTGCGAGAAACATAAAGCTGAATCTTTTGGCATTTAATTCGCATTTCGTGTAGGTACAATAATGTCTAAATGAAAAGCAGAACAACAAATCGTGCATTTATCATATACATATCCTCATTTTACACTCCTCATAAAAAAAACGGACGGCCTAGTGCCCTAATTTCATCAAATAGTAAACTCAATTCGTACCAAATTGTATACGATCAATGAAAGTAAATCCAAACCGTATGGTTTGTAGGAGCTAGGGTAAATGGCGCCTATGTCAAACATCAATCATAAGCCTTTCAACTCTTTTTACCCTGGTGAGCACCCGTTCAGTGTCGTCACTTCAGAGCTAACAATGCGTTATTGATATCTACATATGCGTCTCTAGATGGACCATACACATACGCTTACTGAGTTTAATGGCCGGTCATATTCACTTTTTCTAGAGCACTTATTAGTGTTGCACTATAATGCACACTCGATCTAATTTTCATTATCAATTTATTTTGATTTTCCATTGCTCACACGGTGTGCGTAGTAAGACTGCTCTTTTTTTTTCACAATATAAAAACGTGTGCGTAAACGCACTAGCCATGGGCTTTTATGATAGTTACTCGTACTCCTTTAACGATTATCTTAAATCTAGTATCTAGCAATTTGTAGCAAACACCATACACTTAACTTAACAGTCATTGCTCTCGGTGTTAGGTCACTGGTATCATGCAGTGCAAGGCATTGATTGGAAAAGGTATATTTTTAACGAGACCTTTCACCATTCTTCTTAAAGCTTATTTCATTAGTTCGATCTGAATCGAATGAATCTGACAAGTAACAATATTCACTCATTGATTTCCCAGAGAAGTCAATGCATAGAATCCTCTCACAGTGATTTATTGTTTGGAATATAATGCAACTTGATTCAAATCGAAACTATGCAGAAGAAAATATGAAAAGCGTTTATGATTCAATTGAAAAAAAAACGAGACCGAGTCTAATTTCGGGCGCGGACGAAATTTGGATACCCTTCGCTCTCCTCCGGGCTAAAAGTTTTTTCGGGCATACCTACGACTTGTATTTAACCCCCCCGTTCCGTTGCATCGACAAAACAATATTTGTGTGGGGTTCGGTTGGAATAAGTGGGCAAATAAAAATATTTACTCAGAAAATGTTATTGAGGGATGCGGGAGTTTTGACCTTTTTTGTTGCTTTGATTAAGACACATTAATTCAAGATTTTGTGAAATTGGCGTAAGAAATGTTTCTTACAAGAACCAAAATGGGGGTTGAAATTGGTGCACAAATAAAAAAGTTTTTCTTAGACGGACCTAATTTGGGGGGTTAGGTTTGTATGGCAGCCCCATGACCCCATGGTCCGATTTTACCGATTCAAACATACAAACTGCCTGCAGCAAAAAGAAGGATTTGTGCAAAATTTCAGCTCCATAGTTTTTAAATTGGCCGAGTAAACAGCGTCGCAACAGACGCATAGACGGACAGACTGACAGACAGACGGACATCGACCAATCGACTCCTCTAGTCATGCTGATCATATATGTATACTTTTTATATGGTCGAAGATGCGAAGGGTATATGTAATAATAAATTTTTAACGTTTTTGAGAATTTGCTAGCATGTATTTATTTAACATTTATTAGTTCGTATTGATCTAGAATCATCTATTTTAAAAAATTCAAGATGTTCCGTAAGAAAACCCAGTTTATTCAATTCTAAATTGACGCGCTATGCCCCACAACGTGTTAAGGCAACCTAGTATTTATTAAACAGGCATTTTATACGAGAAAATTTGATTCTAGCTCAGTGGCCACATGATTTACTCTTCAATCATCACATTGCAGTGTTTGGTAGTGATATCAATTTTTAATTATTTTCCTTAATCAAGGAAAATAAAAAAAATTAAAACCGAATTTCCTCGGAATCTCTTTTTTTGCATAGTTCGTAGAAACAGATTTGAAAAAAGCGCAATAAGGAGAATACTAGGATTTATAAAAAACAGAAGCGGATTTTTATTCGAATTTACCTTGCAAATGGTGTAATGTATACATATTTATATATCTTTTCAAATTTCGGATTAAACAAATTCCAAGGTTTCGACGTTAGTCATTTTAAAGACAAATACAAGCTTATTTCGTTTATTTGCCAAAGCCACTACACGAGTACTATCTGTTTCTTTAAAACGTAAGAAATTTTATAATTAAGTACAAATTTTTGAATGTTCTTTTATGATTCTATTTTATGACTTTTAACACATACAATAGAATTTATTCCTTTATATGACGGTATACGTACACATACCGCTTCTATACAAACTCTAGAAATTTTTCGTTTAAATATTATCTGAAGCTTACCATACAGAGGAAAGATGTTATGCTGATACAAAATAGACCAAATTTCCGAAGAAGCAAATCTCTGTACTGTAATAAGTGACAATATAGATAAACTGATACTATGTACAGGGTGGGCTAAAGTGATTCAATGTAAACGATACATAACCTTTCAATTTTTGTAATATTTTTTTTTCTGAAATTTGGAGACAATAAACTAGACACATGGAAGATATGTTTACAATAGGTTACAAATATGTATACCAGTAATGACATGGAGTTTCTTTAGGTGGGTTTTTGGAAGAGAGACATTTTTGCACCATTATTTTCAGGAAAACAGGTAAATGAGTACAAAAACAAGAAAATTTCGGAAATTTTAATAAGTGGTTTTTAAATCACTGTTTCAAGAACATTAAGGCTCACGTCTTTTTTACTTTTTTTAAACACTTGCAAACTGTTCAATTTAGGATGTCCCGCTTTCGACATGTAAACATATCTCTGTCTAATTTATTGCCTCCAAATTTCAGAAAAAAAATATATTAAACGAGACCGAGTTCTAATCTTGCGAATAGCACGATGAGTGTACAGACCTAGAAGGCACGCAAAATTCAAAATATTCAATTCCAAGTTTTTTTTTTTAGGGGAGGAAGGGTTAGATGAGTTGGATCTGGCACATCTCTCATACTTTATAAGGACATCCATCAGCTACCATTTGAAACAATTTTGAAGTTTCACGCAAAATATTATCAAAAGATATGGCTGAATATAATTTTGTAGGGGACGCAGGGGTAGGGGTAGTCGCACCTGCTCCACTTTCCATCAGCTCCAAGCATATATACCAATTAGCCATTGAACAAAATTTGAGGTCTGACGAAAATTTCAAACCGCTAGCTTCATTATTTCGGGAGTTATGCATGACTCACATTGAAACACCCTGTTCCCTATGATATACATACATATAACAAAGCACCCGATAATGGTGTGAACCAGAATAGACTTATGAAATCATATACAATTCATGGTCATGGGCATGAGGTGGTATTGAAAATGTTTCAACATTGCCTGATAGCATTTGTACTATACATGTAAGCCCTTTCAAATATGATAATTATTATTTATTGCCAAAAGTGCATTGTTCCACTTTCTATCTTAGTGTCGACACATACATTACGCGAATTAATGAGTTTGAATCGTCCTTTGAAACGGAAATGATAAAGTAAACATTACAAATTTTAAATTAAATCATAACTTATAAGTTATCACTTTTAATAATTTCCATGACACACCGAACATACGCAATTATCACGTTTTATCACATAATAAATTCACTCGAAATTCATAATTTGTTAACACCTATCTTGCGCCATATATAGCAGGAAAATTGTGCAGAACTTCATCCCGAAATCATTGAACCATAAATATTTTCTTTATATTTTTAATTGTAGCGTATAAGATTTATGTAATTTTTGCATGCGTTCCGGATTTCCTTTATCGACACGAAGAGCAAAGAAAAGGTTCCTCACTAAATAAAAAAATAAAATAAGTTCGCTCACCCCCTGAATTTGTTGCAATCATATACCTCATGCTGGGAACACAATCCGAAAAGGTCAATGAAAAACCCCTTCAAAAATGCATCAAACACAAACTGTTATAGAGAGTGTGGTTAAAAGTCAATTAAAGAACAAAGAAGACATTTTGTCCAATCCAATAGGGTTAAGCGAGAAATAAAAAAAACACTTCCACCCTGTGTATCTATAACAAACTGCTATACTGTATACACAAATCATAATCCTCATAAACTATAATTATTTAACACTATAAATATGGCCTGGCTACATCATATTTCGATTTTAATAGACTCTGCAACACCCTCTTTGGTAAATTTATTTTATTTTTATTCGTATCTTTATTTTCTCAACCCGGTGTACTATGGGTGTTATTAATCGGATTGAACTACATAATATACAAACATAAATGCATACGAGCTAATATATTTTTCATACTCGGTGAAAGGGAGCCTACATACGTGTACAATATCGGAAGGCCCATTTCACCAGGAAGAAGGGATCATTAATCCCTGCGGTTCACATTTCCTGAAAATCGACTACTGTGCGCTCTGCTGTGTTGATAGCGCATTGAATATCATTCTCGAGAATTTTTTTCAATTTACAAAAGATACTGCATTAATCCGCAACAAATGTCGATGGATATAGAAATAGATAGTTGTACTTCCCTACCGCTGATATGTGTAATGTATTTCACCTTATCGCTTTCAATATTCATCGTGCAAGGGATTTTGACCTTAAACTTTAATCAAACCTGTCAATCAAAACATGTTGAGGTACCTATACTGACAATATGATAGTGAAGAGAGCTCCCCCCATATACTACGTATGATATTGATATGGTTTCAATGTCGCGTATCGGCGTTGTTGACAAATAAATCGATATTATGTCGGCCGGTAAATGGGATAGTATCGTAATCGTATCGAAGCGCCATATGGTAGGCTGTGATATAGATAGGATTCGTGAATTAAGTGCACCAAATCGAGTGAACCTTATCTCTGTAACCTGATTCCCAAAATTCTTTGAATCTGGAACTATTGTCCCCCTTCGGCAATTCTATAGTATGTAATCTATAGCAAATTCCTAAACATGGATATAACCTATAGTTGCGACATAAAGACAAAATATTGAAAAAGTAAGTCATAAATCCTGGGAAAAAAATCGAATATCAAACACGTTATGTACTAGGGTTAAAATGCAACAAAATTCAGGTATGTACAAATAGTGCAGTATCCAGGGGATAAACCTAGTACATCAGATTGCAAAATGTGGTGGAGACAAATTTTTTTTTTGTTTCTTATGTTTTTTTTTTGTGGTGCTGAGCACGAATCAGGAGCTTCCCACCAACATTTCGTTGCGGAACAGGGTCAAAATCGCCAAAAACCCTAAAATGTTTGCTGTTTTTCCGTTATTTGGCCCCTAACTCTGAAAATATTTATTTCTTCGAAAAATTCTCCATGAATATGTTAGACAGCACATAATTACGCTTCTAAAGAGACATAAATATTAAAGATCCGTTGAGCGGTATTATTACAATTAGAATTTAAATTTGCCATTTTTAACATAGTTCCATATTATGAATAAGATTTTGAGATTTAACGGTTTTTAATTTTTGGTCGCAACAGTTGCATTTTTGTTGTACATTATGTATTTTGGGGTGGAGAACCTGAATCCGTAACTTCCCACCAAAATTTCGTTGCAAAACAGGGTCAAAATTGCAAAAAACGCCAAAATGTAAAATTTTGCAAGACATTTTTGACGTTACGTGATAGCGACAAGTATTCCGGTGTCGTAATATGGTATAGAAACAAATATGGCATAGCATATAATATAATCCTGTAACTGCTCCCATCCTGCACCCTGAGGTATACCAGAACGGCACTAGCCCTAAATAGGTCTTTTTCTGCGCAAATTTCTTTAAACAAATCGGAGAAAAATCATCTGGGCTGGTGTCATTAAAGATGTCAAATTAATTTATATATTTTTTTAGAATCCTGGTCTTTTTTAAATTAATCAGAGGGGAAAAACTTGGAGACTTAACAAATTGGAGGAAAATTATATCAGCGAAAAATTAACATACATAACGTTTTCATTTCAGTTGGTTACAAAGAACAGCGGTTGAGCAAACACCTTGAGTGATAAAACATGAAGCTGTTCTTGAAAACCAATACTTTCAGCAAAATCGGATTCAATGTAGGTTTTCTCGGTTTTGTCCTCCGGGCATTGTAGAAATTTAACAAAATTGATCACTGACAAAGGAACAACTTTAGCATATCTAAAATAAATTAACTATGAGAGAACTGAGAGAAGAGGTTACTTTCCAAAACGGGGTAATTTATTGATAGAGCCAATTAGGACAAGAAAATTTAATGTTAACTGCGCGGTGACTCAAATAAACTCATTCCTAATTTCTAACACAAGTTGATTTCTTTGCAGCTATCGCTTCTAACGTGATTCATTGCCAATATCCCTTAGAAAACGTATTTCCAGCTAACCGAACGTTTTGACATGTTCATTATAACAGTTTTTATGTTATCATCACTGAAATTTCAAAGCCCATTAAACAAATTTCGAGGGGGGGGGGGACCGGACCCTATGGACCCCTGCGATTTTTCTGCGATCCTTATCCTCTGCATTCGAGTTATCAAGAGTCATAGTACAACACAACGTATGTTGGCCGATAGCTCACTCAACGTGTTTTAAAGTGCATTAGCACGGAGCAATGAGAAAGTTTCAACCACATCGCAATAATTGACAACACGAAGTTATAATATCAATACGCTAAGGAAATACCATATCCTTCCTTCCTTCCTTGTCCTTCTTTGACAAAGCCCACCCCAAAACGACGAGAATGTTGCTGCGACTCAAAGGCTAGGCGACAATTTTGCCGAATCGAGTGGTCTGGCCTTTAATAAATTTGGGTCAAATAGACTTTGTTCTTTTTTGTTGTAACATGCATATGTAATGCTACTCAGACTTGCTATTGTACGTTATGTTCAGGTTTGCTTCTTGGCTCATACTAGGATATCGAGGTCTAAGCGACCCAAAAGCCATACATAACATAGTTATTATAATACATAAATGTATTTATTCTTTGAAATTAGTCAGCGTCATGTCATTTACCAGACTGTCTCGTAAGTAAGTACGAGACCAAATCTGCCATTACACACTGAAAATTTCAAATATCCGCATTATAGAGTCAAAACTGTGCTATATTTGATATTTCCCAAAAACTTCTTCCCACACGACAATATTTTGAGGCCTGTGCTGGCTAGTCTAGAGTATTCAAACTAAAAAGTAGTCCAGGTTTCGTTTTATTGGCTGCGTGAATGAATAACTCCACCATACTAGACATACCAGGGTTATGTTGGTTGTATATATGTATAAGGAGTAAATCTCTAAAACTGTTAATATCTTCCTTGGAAAAAAATCGTAAAAATACTTTTTTAAGAATATGCTAAAAAAACAATATTTTAGAAAACTACTAAAAATTTCAAGTCAATATGACCCCTAGAACTCGAAATATTTCGAATTAAAGATGGAAAACATACCCGGGTATGTATGTGGTTCCAAACATAAAGGTTAAACAACAAACTCCTGCACATAAAAACGAGGGAGGCGCAAAATCACCTATATCATTAATCTAAAGTATTTTTTGAACAAAATTACCAACCAATTTTTTTTTGCAAATTCATAAATTGGGATATAAATGCTTCAACAACATTCTATAATATTCTTAGTTTCATATTTTAAGCATAAAATCAGAGCTGAGCTCCATAGAGCTAACATGTCAACAAAACTTTTCACACTTCATTCATTCCTTACAAATATTTATGTACATACATATGTATGTATTTAAATATGCATGTATTTAAGTCTCTATTGTAGTGCTCCCATTTTTTCACATGCCACAAGTTCAAAGCCCTTCTTAATGTCATCACCACATTATCACTACGTGCATTTCTTGCACTTCAGATATATTCCTTAAATCATTCACAACCATGTAATTGAAGTATGTATAATATTCATTTTACAGTTGAACACTTTTGTATGGCAACCAATTTTTTCGAAGGATTGCAGTGTGTGCTAAAATGACAGTCAACTATGTTTGGATACAAATTTCAAAATTAATAAATTAAACTAATATATTAAACTCATAAAAAGTTTCATATGTCTGTCGAACTACTTTTGTTGACTTTTATAATCCTTTTTTTTTAAATTATTTAAGCGGTAGCTTGACGTTTTCACGATAATGTCTGTTAAGACATAATTAGTTAATTTATGTAATATAATATTTTTTTTAAACCCTAGATAACGGATTATATTTCCCACGGTTAAAGCCCAACAAGGTAGCCAGGGACCTAAATTGAGCCTATAATGAGCTTTTTTGGAGCTCATATGCCGTTTTTCAATTTTTGTGAGTTTTATAGTCATTCCTTTTCTAGTCAAAGGATGAAAAAAACTTAAATGTTTTTCTCAGGGGTTCATTACCTTTATAAAATCGATTTTGTCTGTCCGTCTGCCCTTCTAGTAAATGTTTCATGAGTAACCTTGTCGGGTTTCTACGCCAATTTTTTTTTTACGGAATAGTGTTGAATCATATTTTATTCGTTTCTAAACATTTCAATTAGAGAAGTCAAGTCGAAAAAGTTCGATTTTACCATTCCTGAATGACAAGGCTTTGAAAACGTTATGGGTCCCCAGGGACCTTGTCAGATATCTAAGGGTTAATTCGGTATATTAAGTGATGCCCACACCGGCGCGTCAGCGAATATTCGCGGCGAATTTTTCCGCGGCGTCAAAATTGTAACACACTGCGTTGTATGGAGATGCACACATCGAGGCGAATATTCGCCAGTTTTGCAGTATTTTTTCCGGTTCGAATATTTTCTACCTAATGTCATTTTATTCAAATAATTTATTTGACAGGTGCAGTGTGGTACAACTTGATGTTGGTGTCCCCGAAAAAGATGTAGATTTGGAATGAGTGGTTTAGGATACTGACCGAGCATTTAAGTTTTGAATGTTTTATGGTATCAGTGGATGAGTAAAAGAAGTAACATTTTTCGAAACATGAATTCCAAGGAAGGAAGGTTTTTACTCGTTGTTTGGACTTACACCAATAAATTGCCCTATTGTGGCAAGTCCGGCGACACCCCGATCGTATCGGTCGGCCGAAGAAATGCAGAGATTTCGATGATTTTCCAAAGTGCATAGTACGAAGTTGATCGTGAAATTGTTGTGACCGACATCTAGGTTTGACAACTAACAAAAGCATACATTTTGTGAATTATTGTACTTATCTTGGTTATCCCCTTGTGAGCTGCGCAGGAAAGATGCTCCGACTCCACCTTAGAGAATTTTGTTGCGAGTTGTTATGAAATTTCATACGATGGCGTAACCAAGCAAAATATGGCGTAACTATGCAAAGTAAACATTCAATTCAATAGAATATTCAAGCTTGTATTTTACTACGCATTTTGCGTAACCTTGCTAAGTAAACAGTTACATATGTATATTCAATTCAAAACAGCCACGAAACAATGTTCAAGCTTTGTGTCTTCTCTATAACGATAAGACTAACCAATATACGGTTCCCGCAATTAGGAACATTAGAGAGTTTTAGTAAGTCGTCGGATATGCAACGACAAACTTTGACATTTCCATACAAAAATATGTTTGCCAACAATACGTAAAACAGTATACCATAATTTTTGCATGTCCCAAGTAGGCCTGGGTGTATTTCCGTATATTGGATCTCACAAAAACAACTCTGTTGTAAAAGGTTTCCGCCCAGTGGCGTGCACTCCATATATGCAAATAAGCAGTGCATACCCTCTCATTTTAAAACATTTTCTTCATACAAGTTCATGAAAATATTTACTGATTTCACTGTTAATTTTTTCCTGAATAAATGTACCAGCGCCATCTTTATATAGGTACTGTAGGTTCCATTGACATCGTTTTTTCGCCGACACTAAAGTATTCTCGATAAGCACCATTTCGCCGTGCTTGTAATCTCCATACGAATTGAAAAATTTCAACTGCAACAATGTTGCAGGCTTATATGGTGAAGAGAAGCACGCCTGCCTTGGCGTTGGCGAACAAAGTTGACGGACGAACGATGACTATAACACGAGCGGCGAAAAATGTCGTGATAAGATTTGAGCAAAGGGAACCAAAGCGGAAATAAATAGTAGGTCACAAAATGTGTCGTTCAATTTTGATAAAATGTTTCCTTTGTTTGTTTTTTAATATTTAACAATGTTGAAACAGGAATTTATTATTTTTTGAAAGAGAATGTATTTTACTAATCAGAAACAAATTATAAAGCACATCTTTGTACGGCGTTGGTTGCATAGCTATGCATTTTGTTAGTCACACTGTACTGTGTTATGTACATATTACAAAAGAAGGTTTGTATGCCTACAGTTTACACATTCGAGAAAATCAATAAATCTTACAATGCGAATGTTCGTATTATTTGTTTGCTTGATTTAAATTATTTTCAAGCACTGTTTTGTTAACGCTACAAAGTTTTTTTTATACTTTTTTTTAGTGTTTTCTAAAATAAATTAGGCGGTTTTTACTCATTTTTAGTTTTCCTGAGACTACTCAATTACTTAGGAAACACTAACATTCTTTTTTATTTCGACATATCAAAAAGCGTTTATACTCGTATTTATCTTTTCTTCGGTTTTAATTTTGCATATCCTCCACAAAATGGCTGTGCACGCCACTGTTTCCGCCAAAGAAAAAGTCGTCAGCCGCAAAAAGGATTGATATAAATACAATCCCACCAATGTACATAATACATACTCGCATCTTGTCTCAAGGATATGGATATTCAAAAGTGATTGAATTAGTTAACCACCAAACCTACGCGGTGCGGTACCCGTCAGAATCTACGAAATAATTTTCGCCGTGGTAGACCACGCTGATTTTGCCAATTCGGATGGTGTGTGTGTTGTGTGTAACGCGTAACGCTCCCGCGCATGTTTGGCGGAAACTAATTTCTTTCAACGCTTATTGGCGGGGCGCTTGACGAAGGTGTTATTTGCGGCTATGTTATTTTCTTGATCAGATTTCATTTTAAATCTACCAGCCTTGTAAATAAAATGTGTTTTAGAAACTTATTTCGCTTTCCTTCGTTTAGGCGACTTTTCCCTTTTTTATACAATAAAGGTCTTTCGTAATTTTCATAAGATTGGTTTTATCCTGCTATTGGAAGAAATAAGTTTCCGCCAAACAAGCGCGGGAGCGGTATGCGTTACACACAACACACACACCACCCGAATTGGCAAAATCAGCGTGGTCTACCACGGCGAAAATTATTTCGTAGATTCTGACGGGTACCGCACCGCGTAGGTTTGGTGGAAGCTATTAACTGATTCAATCACTTTTGAATATCCATATCCTTGAGACAAGATGCGAGTATGTATTATGTACATTGGCGGGATTGTATTTATATCAATCCCTTTTGCGGCTGACGACTTTTTCTTTGGCGGAAACCTTTAACAACAGAGTTGTTTTTGTGAGATATCATATTTTTTGCAGTTTTTAATTTATAAAAAAACAACATATCAACAAATGATATTGAATGCGTTCAATTTATTGAAGTTAAGACGATATTCACTGCCCTTTAATCACGAATTTGTCTGAGTATAATAATAATAATGACCCTCTTAGTAACCTTAGATCCCTTGGTTACCTTAGTCGCCTTGGTAACCCTAGTGACCATAGAACACTTGATAACTTTGGTGACCTTGGAAGCCCTTAGTAACCTTGGTAGCCTTAATATCTATATACATCACATTAAGCTTAATGATAACCCCAAATTTAACCTTACCTTAACCTTGGTCTAAGCCTTAAACTCAACCTTAACGCAGGCCTTGTCCTTAAATTTAACCATAATAATAACACTAACTGCGACTTAACAATAACTTCAACCCTATCTGTTACCCTATTGTGATATAAATTACATCCATACTTTCAAAGTTTCAAATTGGGCCTACCAAAGGGTTAAGACACCGTTACTGCAGACGCAAGAATGTCCTTACATCCAGGTTCCACCACCACTGCAGGTTCAAACCGAGTGGTACTTACAAGAAAGATCGCAATGTATGCACCGCACTCTATGCTCAAGCAATATTATATTAATTGTTCTAAACAATTCTACCAAATCACAATATTTTACGATTCTATTCCAAGCATTTTTCGTACCCATTCCCGACTTTTACAAAATATTTCCTTTGAAACATATGAAAAGACAAGCCAGAAACTCTATCCAGTTTCACATTTTTTGCTGTATCTTTTTTTCTACTGCGCGGATCGGAGCAAATGATAGCCTATGCACACCCTCGCGACATACTCTATCTATGGGAAAAGAGAGCGGATCCCGAGATGCTCTCTACAAGTCTGTAGCCCTATCAATGAACAACAAGAACAACGAGAACAAGATTTTCGAAAAAATGCGATTTTCAAACTCTTATAACTCCGGTATTTTTCATCGTATCTTCATGAAATTTGCTACACTTCGTAAGACGGCGCGAGTGACAACGCCTACCAAATTTGAACACTCAGGGCCAACCAGAGTCCGAGCTACAGAAACCGAAAACCCGTACTTGTTCCGTCGTGTAAACATAGTCTTGGTCGCTTCTCACTTTGCATTTGTTCAAATTTTTTCCTCTTTCTTTGGCGGGCGGGACGCTCCCGCGTCTCTAGATATTCTGTAAACAATCCTGATTAGCGAAATTAGTTGTCAGATTATTACCCCATGCCTACTTGGGACATTCAAAATTAGGGTATGCTGTTTTACTTATTGTTGGCAAACGAATTTTTGTATGGAAATGTCAAAGTTTGTCGTTGCATATCCGACGACTTGCTGAAACTCTATATTTTTTTTTTAATTTAACCGTAAACATTAATTTTAATTTTTAAATTAAAACTTGGAGCAAAATGTAACTGTCCAAAATTGAAAATATCCTATGCTTTTTAGTCTAGTATCTAGTGTATTTTTTCGATGTAATGTAGGTATGCTTTTTTTTTCAGAACATTGCGCTGTAGCTTTTAGAATTTTTGATAAAAACGAACAAACTGAAAAATTACCTTCTTTTCCCTATTCTTCCCCATCCTTCCGGACATCCAGTCTCGATCAAGACATTTTTTCAATAATCAATGTACCATCACCAGGAACCCTGCTAAAAATCAGAGATGAACCATTTTTGTAGATAAAATATCCTAATTTTCCTGGTCTGATTGAAAATAATTGAATCTCAATTTTTGAATGCTTCAAAAAATCGTGTTCATCGAAATTGAGACGAATGGGCAAATCTGTATAAAATAAAACAAAAACATACATACATATACGTTTTCGTCTGGTAAAATGTTCAGCGGAACAAATTACATTGAAGAGCACCTACTGTTTCGCAACAGGTATCCTTGAAACACGTTTTACTTTTTAGTGACTTGTCTACAATAATAACATCTGTTTATCAGAAATGCATTCTCTAAACGAGGTAGTTCAATTTAGAACTTTAGAATATTCCTCCAAATAACTATAAAGTATGTACAAACATTACTTACTGAATTGCAACTGCATATGTCCATACAATCATGTTGATAGCCTGCAGATTTCGTTGCTTGACCACTAGTCGGTCTTCCGCCAATTCTGATCTTTTTACATCAAAACACTAGGACCATTTTCTTTTTTCCTGCGGGTATTTAAAAAATCTCTACGGCATGTAGCAGGCGCGTTCCTGCTGTGTGCTATCTATTTGAACTTGCTGGAATGTGTATGAATAACAAATTGAAATCAAGAAGTGTTTTATTTTCGGTTAAGTTTATTCATAGTGATGTGTGTTTTTCCGTTTTTCGATGAATAGAAAAAGAAAAGTACAAAAGTTTACACCTTGCCTAGAAGATTGGTCCATTTTGCTTTACCTTGAATATAGCAGATTATGAAATAGCACTGAAAGTGATGCCAGAATTGATCTGTTCAAATGTGACTCTATTTTTGGTTAAACTATTATGTAAGGGTATGACTATTTTTAGATGTATCCTTGATTGACGAGTTGTTGTAGTAGCGGTTCAAGAGTAAAGACATTTTGTTTTTCTTGAGTTTTTTTTTTTCTTGAATCAAAGGGGGGAGAATGGGGTGTATTGGCAACTCCTGACCGTTGCAAGAACGAGTATTTCCGAAACGGGATGCATCGCAGAACTATTTTTATAAAACAAGAATTACACTGGCATTCGAACCCGCGCATAGGCAATTCAGAGAAAGAGTGTCGTATTTACCCACTAATCTACCGAATTCCGCTTCATTGATGAGTCGAAGATTATAAGGGTTCCAAAGATACGAAAAATGAAAAATGCAATTTTGATTGGGTGATTTTCGTCCGCGATGGATTTTAAACAATCGATTTTGGCAGAGTGGGTTTTGTGCCAAACTCGCATTGCACTTATATCTACGCTTGGACTGTACTTTCTGTGTATACAGGGTATCCGGGGAAACTGCCGAATAAACGCACCGGATTGTGATTCCCCAAGTGATTTCCAGCAAAAAAAAGTTGTTCGGAGCATACCCTCAAATCTTAACCATTTAGCTGCCACAGGCATGTCGTAACACACGAGTTAGACCCTGCATTTAGTTAAAAGTTGGACTATAATGTTGGAATTAAAGAAAATAACATTTTGGCTCCAATTTTTATGAACAGACTGTGCACGATCCTAAAAATCACCAAGTATTTTTCCATTCAACTCTCTCCTTTCTAAAGTCCACAAAAAAAAACTCAGACACGTTTGGTGGTTTTATTTTACACTCTCTTGCCTTATCGTCATTGACGTCCATACTTTACGCACCGGCGGCAAAGGGCGAGTTTCGAAACTAACTTACAGGAGCTATTTCTAGAGTATGCATGCATACATATTTATTTTATATGTAACAATACACCTTGTGTCGTCTTATGACTTATAAACGACGTTACTCATGATGATCCCTTTAGGAAAAAAAAAATATATTAAGTAATTCTTGAATCGTATGGTGGTTTCTGGAGTAGATACTGAACAAAAAAATTACTGGCGGCATGGTGTGCGTTGCGTATGAAACATCTTCATTTGCAGCATATTGCAGAAAAAAAAGTATACACAGTGCAATGCGGAAGCATTTTTGATGTCCCCATGCGTAATATGAGTAGCTAAAGGGCTAAAGTATCTCTGGAATATTGGCGTAGATTAAACATGCGAAGAGATAGTTTCAGTTTCATGACAACTCAATTATGAATTTATTAAAAGAAAAGTAGAAGTCATTTGCTAAAACAATAAAAATTAATAAAAATCTTATATTTTAACTGCGCAAAATAAATGAAGTTTTAGGGAGATACACTCCCAATTAATAGGATAGGTCCACTTGAAAAAAGGCTGTATCTCGGTAAGTGATAACGGTATTTTCTTCAAACTTGGTGACAATATTTTCAGTAGCCTGCTTGTTCTTTGATAACAGAAGGTCTCAAATCCGGAGTCCCGTTAGGATTTTCTTTCGAGAATTCTTAAAAACAGTACAAATGGTGAAGTCAATAGGATAGTTCCAGTGGAAATGAAATATCAAATAACGGTACAAAAGGGTAATTTTACTTTGAAAAATGTAGCTGGTAATAGGTAGAACTTATTTAAGTCATTTGAGCTCAAAAAGTTAATATGGGATAGAATTGTATAGGTTTAAACGGTAAATTAAGTTGATTTTGTCCTAAGCTCCTCTAAACGTTCGGCAAAAAGCTTCAGTGTTCTTAAACTATCGTCTAACGGTATAGATCTTCCTTCAACAAGATAATGACACCAATTATGAAGCAAGGCTGATAAAAGATTGATTTCAAGACCAACTAATCAAGGTTTTATGGAAAGACCTTCATACTTTCTAGATCTAAATATCATCAAAAATGTGTGGGGATGAATAATAAGGAAGATTTGTACCGTTAGATGGTAGTTTAAGAACACTGAAGCTCTTTTGCGAACGATTAGAGCAGCTTGGAGTGAAATTAATTTAATTTACTGTTAAAAACTATACAATTCTATCCCATATTAACTTTTTGAGCTCAAATGACTTAAATAAAGTTCCACTTATTACCAGCTATATTTTTCAAAGAAAAATTACCCTTTTGTACCGTTATTTGATGTTTTATTTCCACTGGAACTAGCCTATTGACTTCACCATTTGTACTGTTTTTAAGAATTCTCGTAAGAAAATCCTAACGGGACTCTGGATTTGACACCTTCTGTTATGCAAAGAACAAGCAGGCTACTGAAAATATAGTCACCAAGATTGAAGAAA
Organism: Microchrysa polita; assembly: GCA_949715475.1. NCBI lineage: Eukaryota > Metazoa > Arthropoda > Insecta > Diptera > Stratiomyidae > Microchrysa > Microchrysa polita. Next base: position 86,175,777 of record OX454420.1, on the reverse strand, counting down.
ATACCGTTATCACTTACCGTGTATATTACACACTGTGTATATTAGGCATGACAAAAAGAATGTCTAAGGTATAAATAGTATACAATGTAGGGAATCAGTCGAAAAACCTTATTTGCATTGGTTTTAACGATTCATTACCAGGGCAACCAAAGTATGCAAAATGCATATTTTTTGGGATGTGCTATCAAGATATGGTTGAGATATAAATCCGATTTATTTAAAAAGAAATCGATAGAGATATATTTGATAGTGCATATTTTTTCATATTTTGTCCATAAATGCATATTTTGCATATAAATGCATAACAGCATATTTTTCATATTTTTGTTGCATATTCTTGCATAATATTTGCATATTTCTATGATTCTACGAAAAAAATATTTCTTTCCCACATTTAATGCACGGAATCCAATTAAATTCCCTATGTGAAGTAAATAGAAAAGTCAAAAAGTATTAAGTAGTGCTCACACCAACCCGACAGGGATTTTTGGTGTTCACATCCGTGCGGCGTGAATAATTCGCTGGTTACTGTCAGTTCACGGCTAATATCATATTGTTGCCTTAGAAAACTTTAGAATACAGTAGATGCAGTTTTGGCCAATTCTAATTTCTAAGAATTTTTAATTCTCAAGCGTGTTTAAATACACTCAGAAAATTGTTATAAAATTTAAAAAACAGCTATTTTTCATTTTCAATCATTAGTGGAAATATCAAAGTGATTCTTGTACTTTTAAAATTGCTGCATGTCAAATCAAAAGGAAATATCATTTCATTTTAAAATACAGATTCAGAAACGGAATCTTGTGCTAATTTCAAGAATAGAATTGCTTACAAAAGTGAGTTTTCTGGTAGCAAATTTTCGACGATATTATTCACCTTATGTAACGGGATTAAAACATAAGAATTTTGTAATCAAACTTCTTAAGCTTGAAAATGAGCACAGTTTATTCCAATTTTAGATCGGCCAGTGTGTCTAACTGGCTCTTATAATTTCCAAGCTACTCTAATTACCACATGTTCTAATTTTCGAGCGGATACTGTACAAGGTAGGCCTGTTCCAAAAACCGGGATCCCGGTACAAAACCGGTGTTCACTTGGTACCGGACCCGATATTCTAAAGTACCGATATCCCGGTTTTTTTTTGGTACCGAGTTAAAAAAAACCGACCGACGAGTCGGTTTTTTGGTACCGAGTTAAAAAGAACGATTCGATTCAACCATGAGCCGGTTTTTCAGGTCTTTTGGTACCGGTTTTTAACCCGGTACTCAAAAAACCGGCTTATGGTAAAAAAAAACCGTCGGTACTGAAAAAATCCTGAGTCGGTTTTTAACCCGGTACTCAAAAAACCGGCTTATGGTAAAAAAAAAACCGTCGGTACTGAAAAAAATCTGAGCCAGGGAAACGCTTGTGGTACCGGGTATTGAAAAAAAAAACGAAACCCGGTACTTAAATCTCGGTACCGAACAGGCCTAGTACAAGGAAAGGACAGACACATCATAGAGAATAACGGCAGCAACAACAACAATATCGGAAGCAGAACCCCTTATAAGATCGGATAGCAGAACAAGCCAAATTTTTCGCAATTTTTTTGCAATAATACATTTTAGTTTGTCCTTGTCGATCAAAGATTCTGTTTATAAAAATATTTTTTTATTTTACTATTGTAAGGGCATATTTTTCAATTTTAAGAGCATATTTTAGGCGCCTAAAATTAAGTTTTTTAGGGCATATTTTGGTTGCCCTATTCATTACATATTAATGTGATCAGGTTATAATATGTAGCTGTACAAATGTAGTAAAAAATAAAATCAAAGTTTCCTTAAACTTTGGTCCAAAATGGTGCTTAAATCCAATATAAATCATCAAAACCTCCGATGGTGGTTTTAATAAGAGGGGATGTTGTAGGAGAATAAGTTTAAATTTTTTCCCTCATTAAGTGAAATCTTGTCTGGCCCATTTTGTCGTTACTATCTAATTCTTCTTCGGGAAAATGTATTTTTGGCATACGTACCTAATTCACACAAAATATTTAAGACTACATAATATATTCCTGTCCATGACGATTACATATTTTCAATTTTCCACGATATTGTGTTCACAATATTTTCTTCCAATTATGTCCAACTGTGTACGCCCCATTTTTCCTTTAGTCGGGCTCTATTTATGACCGAATAGTCTTTATTCTTACGTACAATCTCGTCGCCGCAGGTTCTATTATAATCTAAGCGCACTTTAAGTCGTATTTTATTGTATTAAACCGGGTGACATCTTAAGCTGCTGACTACATAACATACCAACATCCATGGGCAACATATGACATACCTTCAGCCTTGCCCATATTTTCATGGCAGCTCATATTATGGCGTGATCAGTGATTTATACTAGCAGCAGGGTGCATTTCAGTTAATAAGTCATTTTCTGCTCGATAAATATTTTCTACTGCGACACTGCAGTGCAACAGAATGCGCTACAAACTGTTTTTAACCATTTGAAAGGCGATCGGGAGCGTGGTTCTTAATTTGTTTTTGAATAGGTATTCCTGTACCCGTTTTTATTGACAATACATTTTGGGCAATTATTGAAATTTTCGGGAAAGATGATGGTATTATAAATGCACATTTATTACTAGAAATAAATGTCTTTATTAACGCACATAAATTTATTTAGAACTGAGTTTGTTTTTCAAAATATCCAATTACAACAGACTGACTGAATTTTATAGAGCCAGGTTTAAGGACAAATCATTAAACAATTTATCAACTCGCAAAATCGAAACGACAAATTAACCATCGCCCCCACAATTCAGATCCACCCATATATTACAAACTTGCTATTTTCTAGATGACCATCTCAGTATATAAGAATCCAAGAATCAATGTAACCATTAAAAGGTTAAGCATTCATCCGCAGCTCTCGTATATTAGTCGATGATATTATCTGAAAATTGAGTATACCAGTAAATCCAAGAAGTCATGTAAATGTTGGTAAATTCCTTGTTAGATGACCGTGTTGATTTCAGAAAAAGACACAACTCACCGAATACATCCTGATGGGTGCATGTATTCCGTGCCGCTCGCGTCGTCTAATCGACAAAATAATTGACTGAACACCGCGTAAAATCAAGTTTAGAAGAGAGCATCATATAGAATTTGCATGTTGCTGTAAATTATGTCACATAAACAAGATCACCGATAGCCATCAATATTTTATATCCATTTCCTGAATATCATCTAACAACATATATCGGTCGTCTCTGAAATGAGGTGGAGGGACATATGCTTATACTGATGAACCTGTACCTAAATTGTATATGTGGTTACTAATTTTCATATGAATTGGATACTACATACGTAATTGCAGACTATACCACTTGATAATGATAATCGTGTATTCATTTTGGTCAAACATACGCTCATAATGAGAACTGAGAACCAAAATGAGACCTTTCTTCCGAAGCACAAACCTAACTCTTTGTTTAAGTATTCCAATGAAAATCCCTAAGTCTAAATTATTTGACAAGTTTCAATTTAGAGTATAAAGAAATATTGATACACAATTGTAACTTACAGTAAAGGGCAATGTACCTATTTATCGAAATTTCAGTGGTCGGAATCTGCTATGGGATATCGTTTACATGCTAATTTATCGGTCTTTTTTCGGCAGATCCCATACCACTGGTTTTTGTTTCTTTATTCGGCGTCCAACTTGATTATGAGACTTTTTTCTTAAACACACTAACATGATGGTTATTGTTTAATTTAAGTATGTATAATATTTGAAAATTGATCCCATATTTATGAGAATAGAAATGAGTCATTATTATCAGTAGAGCTAAGAATTTGTATTTAACAAGCATGGATCATATTTTTATTAGCAAATAAATGTATAAATTTCGACTTATTAGCATTGCAAATTCAAAATAAAATTAAAATTCTAAATAGGAGCCATTCAGTAGAAAATTGTGATTTTCTATTCTTGAATCTCTTGATCTTGAAAAAAAAAACATTTTTTCTGAACTGAACATATGGGTTTCCATAGCGATAGATATACTCAGTGGCGTAGATAAGGAGGGGTCCCTTCGATCATAAAGGACGCCAGCAAATTCAAGCATCACAGTGGGGGACCTCAATTTCGAGTATGTAGACAACTTCAACTATCTGGGTTGTAGTTTATCAAAGGATGCCAACCGAACCGACGAAATTAAGCGACGGATGCAACTAGCCAATAAGACCTATTTCTCGGTCCTCCCTATAATTAATTCGAAACTTACGCACAGGAACACGAAGCTCCGCGTGTACAAAACGATCATCATGGAAGTATCGAAAATCGTGAAGCTTCAACGTGTGCAATGGCGGGGCAAGTACAACGAATGGACAATAATCACATGCTAAAGAAGGCTATGAAAGCGCAACGAATTGACGGAGCGAGGTTGCGTGGACGACCGGGAGCTCGTTGGGAGAACTCCGTAGGTGAAGACGCCCACCAGCTGCTATGGACTTCCGAAACTGGAGGACAAGGTCGCGTAACCGCGACAATTGGAGGTCAACGATTCGACGGACACTGACGGTTCCATCATTTTTGGTCCGGCCACGGGAGATGTCCGCTTGCGGGACAGGCTTAAAATGTAGCTTCTATGTGCGTATTAATTTACATTACAAATCATTCAAAAGGAACATTAAAACAATAAAAGTGTTATGTTGTGTTTTAATTCATTTGATTTACAAACCTCCACAATGTACAATGCGCAAAGGCACGTTTACCAATAAACTGTTCCAAGCTTTGATAGGGAAAACAAGTAGAAAAATATTAGCTTTAATTAGGGATGTCAAAAAATGGACAACGGTGAGATGCTCCTTCCAAAGTTGGTTCTTACCCAGAGTGACCACTGCACACAGTCTGGCATTGTTACTTGAAAGTTGTAAGCCACTCGAGCGTTCGTATTGACTTCTCTCCACTGGATTAACCCTCAGAGCGTTAAGTAAAACTTCTTCAAATGTGTAGAGAACTTTGACTAAGTAAGTCTACATTAACTCGTGAATTCCTTAACCTTCAAGCGGGCGCGCATCATTTTGTGACATAACCGGGCGCGCGGCGGTAATTTACCGCCCTCGTTTTTTCCCCTCCATTTGCGCTAAACCGTACAACTTTCGTTCTCATAATTATGGTAAATTGAAGGAAGAGCATGTCCCAAATAAGTTTTCATCATAAAAACTACTAACTGGTGAACAATAAAACAAGCTCTGCAGTTTTAGCGAAGCACGTCACTTCAGTGATATTACACAGAGCACACACATTTTGAACGCAACTATATACCTAAATATACCATCCCCGAACGTTTGATGACCGCTGGAAAGGTATGGAAGGTAAAATTTACCCAACATTTTATTGTATCGTATGTATAACAATATGACTTAAGAATACATACTTCTCCCACCTAGATCCGGCCAACGGGAGAAAAGCTATGCGTGTTTATATGATCATGGCGGTAAATTACCGCCCGCGCGCCCGCTTTAAGGTTAAGAACCACAAGGGGAATAACTCATTCTAAGGAAAATCATGAATAGCTTCAGCAGGGAATGTAGTTTTGCCTAAACTTTTAATAAAATTTAATTTTGAGTAGAGCCTGAGTTGCACTCCTTGGTACTTTAAATATGACTCGCACAATACCTGCTCTGCTCCAGAAGCATTTCTTCCCGTATAGGCAAAACTACCCTCCCAGATTATCAGTCTCGGAATCGAAATAACGTCAAATTTCTGATGGGCCTATACGATCAACAAGAAACCAACCATAAAGGAATCGAATTATATTTGTGTAATCTCCAGACGGTGATAAGTCCTTTATTAAGGAATATTTTGTTTGCCAATAAACTGTTTAATGATGAACAGATTATAATACACAAAACAATAAATGAATCGCCGAAGGCCCATTTGTATGTTTTTACGCACAAGGATCTTTTTTCTAGTAGATAGAACAGTTGATACTTTGTTCGTATATATGAAAGCAAATTCAAATTCCAGTTAATCGAAAAGTTGAACAGTTAACTGTGTTAAAACCGGAAGAAAAAAAAGGCGAAAATAACCCGGTCGTCCATTATGGAAGTATGGGTTTTGGGTTTAACCGTCCTGTTTCTGTACCCCTATTCTAATACACAAATGCATGGTATCTGTAGAGCCGGAAATCTTCAAAAACAAAACATGTTGCTCATAAATGCATTTTTGTGATCGTATCCAGTTTTCATTAATTTCACCAAGTCGAATAAAAATTGAATTTGTGTCCGCTTACGTGAGATGATTTATGAGAAATGTATGTAGAAATAGTGTCCGTGTCCAGTCAGTAGAGCGTCCGGCTAGTGGAATGGATTTTGCTCTAAAATATGAAGAAAACAGTACGGACCAAGAAAATTGTCCGGCTACGGGAGATGTCCGCCTGCGGGAGCTGTCCGCGAACGGAGCTTTCACTGTATTTATGCGGGTCACCTAACTCATTTCAAAGCTGTAATATGTCCCTTTTATTGGCAGTGCAATTTGCAGGAAAATTTGAAAGCTCTGGATCCCTCACAGTTGTAAATTTATATGAAAATGCAGCTTTAATTTTCTGCATACAATTTCGCTCAAGCTGTAGACGATTCTTTTTTTATAACGATCTAAACACCATATTTCTAAACCATCAATTCTTTGCAATGCTGTTGAGCCAGCATTAAAAAACTTTAATTTTTAGAATTCAATTTATTGGAAATAAAAGTCGAAAGACCGGCAAAAATTATCGAAACATTTGGAAATCTTTGCGGACCATTCAATATTTTAAAAACTTCATTTTTTCGCACGAGGAACCCAAAGGAAATTTTTGATTCTAAATTGAGAATAGATAGTCAACAAAACAGTTTGAGCAACCTGACACAAATTCACCAATCCAAAGAAAATTATAAGTGCAAAAACTTATCTTATAGTCAATAACTTTTACAAGCTGTTTTAGCTTCAAGTTTATTCACCTTACTTTATATGACTTAACCCATTTCCTGCCGCACCTCGACGCATATTGTTTTTATATAATTTTCTTGTATAATAATTCTTGATGTTTGAGCTTAGATTTAGAGAAAAAATGTGTTTTGAATTTTTTGGGTTTCGCGGATTACCAGGAAAAAATGGTTGGCTGACGAACAAATGGCGGAAAAGGATATAAAATATTTTGCGTCAATTTACTTTGCCTGGTCATACTGTATTGTGGTATTTGGGTAAAATTAACAACATTATCTGTACGATCGTGTTTATTTGTTTAAATAATGGCTTTCTTAAAGTCGATTCACACGTTACAGTCACAGTCTCTGTGATTTTGCAAACACATTTCTTGACTGTGTGATTGACAATTTGTAAATTTCCATATATCGAAAATCTTATGATTAAAATGTATGAACCGACCATGGAAAAACGGAAGCATTTGGTCCGACAGAGTCATTAACAATCAGTGAACTTAGGTGACGCATACTTCGCCCGTAGAATCCAGAGTGGTCTCCCCAAATTGAGCAGAATCATGGTGAGATTGGGTTCTCCCAGATCTGAACTGTCGGTTTTTGTCACTACTAATTGAGAAAGAAAATAAAAAAGAAAATTTACTTTCCCTAAATACACTCGGCTTTACAAAAATCGGGCCACTCGCCACTTTCGAACTCAAATTCAATTTTCTCTAAAAGTATAAAACTTACAACTATGAAAGTTATATCCACCGAAAGTGCATTTAATGGCAATGACTATGATTTTTATCTGAAGTACCCTTAACTCACGCAACAAACACAATGCCGGTTTTGATTAGAGTTCGCGCTTACCGTGTGTCCCGGTTTCATTGGCGCCGAGTTTATAATTTTCAAGAGCAACGAGCCGTATGGACCAAATTCTATCACTAGCAATTAGTAGTTACAAAAACCGACAGTCCAGATCTGGGAAAACCAAAACGCAACCCAGTGGAATGAATTGATAAACTTCTAGCAAATTAATAAATATCTTGGCGTCTAGTCCTAGGAGACAAGGATTCTCACGTTTTTCCTGATGAGCTCCAAACTAATAAAGCTATCAGTATAGTAACTAGATTAGACCCCCGATATTCCGAAATGGTTGGGACCGGACCCAATTCATATTATCGAGTTGTTTGAATTTTCTAAATGCACTGTCACCCTGGTGATAGTAAAATCATTGAAAAATTAACAATTTTAACTTTAACTCTCTCTCTATATTACCGTAACTCCTAGTGGAGCATGGTGCGTTGATGACCACCGTGTGTAGTCATCAACGTTACAAAGACAATTGAATTCGGAGTGTGGTAAGGTTGTCAGCCATACCACTTCCTAGTCGCATTGTTAGTTTATTATTCTACGATTAGAATATTTCTTATAATCTTCTACTGAATAATAAACTTGCGACGAGTCGTGCCGAGTTTGGAAACTCGTTTCTCTATGAGTGTCTATTTCACAGAGTGGCGACCGAACCATCACGGCCACAGAGCACAACTTTAACTAATAATCTTTTATTATCATCAAGATCAAGTTTAAAGAGTAGTATACAATAATAAACTATAGAAAGCTCAAAATTGTATCAAACATAAAACAAAATTGGACATATGTAAGTCCGTATCGGGAATATCGCCATTCCGGATTTTGGGGGTCCAGAAAATCGTGGTTTTATTGTACATGAATTTTGAATAGAATAAACGCCTTTCCTATCCTTAAATAAACATTTATGCAAGTTTCGAATGCAATTTTCTTCAACAGTTGTCAGGGCTGCATAGAAAATGTCGAGTCTCTTTATAAGTGGACACAAGATATCGTTTTCAGCCGATGGTCAACAAATTTCCATTAAATTTAGAGTCAAATGTATTATCATTTTAAACAAAAATGATAACTTTGTAAGTAATATTCGTCATTCACAATTAGTTAACTTCATTTATTAAAAATATTGTTTAAAACAATTTTTCGGCAAAAGGTGAAATTGGAGAACATCCCAACAAGGGTCACGGGAACAAAAATTAGTCAAATTTACCGTTATTTTTGAGGCACAATACCGATTTTTAGAAATAAAAAAAATATATGAACAATTTCAATGCTTCTAGAAAGCATCAGTAAAGTTAATTCTACAAAAGAATTTTACTTTTGGAGTTAAAAAAAATAAAACATTAATGGTTCGTGAACGAACCAATGGCAGAAAATGGGTAAAAAAGAAAATGGTCGCGGAAAAGCTAAATCGCTACGAAAAGACATGGATCTCTGATTTTTTGTAAGTTTGGTCACTAATTTATCAATCTTTCATGGGCGTAGCCAGAATTCTGTTAAAAGGGGAGGGGCAACCCCAAATATTTTTTTGGCATCATGATCATGATAGTACCAGAACGGGGAGGTTCGTATATAATCAAAATCCTGAAAAATAATTTAAATATATCGTCACTTTATACCGTAGGTCAAATAACAAACTAGAGATGGTTTTGAAAATTAAATTCTAAGAAAGGACAGTCGGGAATAACTTTGACTACCTTTGAACGATAACTGACACCTGCATTTATTTCTCTTTTTATTCATAATTATTTATAGCTCACCTACTATTTCCGCCTTTTATACTGTAGTTCGTCTATGAATCAGTGCTTTTTATGTTCCTAGGGGTTTCTATTCTACTCGTGAATTGTTTACTTCTTAAGCGAAGTGGCATTGTTAGTTATTTTCAAATACATCTTTAATATAAATTTATTAGCTTACAGACTTTCATATCTAAGCGAGTCTACAACATTCGAAATTAATTCCTGGAATAAGATTTACAGAGGGTCAAAGTTTGGGAGAAGTTTGGTTTAGGGAAAGGATTGACAAGGTTCTAACTCAACACGAGAAACTTTTGCCTACAAATTATCTCTTCTAGCCTGAATGACTTTCAAAAATGCCATTAACTTCCCAGCGAAGCCTTCGTGTGACGTATCCTTAATCCCATCAAGAATCCTCAAGACAACAATGCTGAGAGCAAATATCCCAAAAGGAAACATACATTGCAACTAATGGATTATACTCTGTGAGAATTTTGAGTTTATTTGAAATTTGATTTAGGTAGGGATTAGGGTTTCGTAGATTTTGTGTTTGTGATTTTGTATTTTGGGATTTTTTTTTTTAATTCGTATAGTTCCTATCGGAAAATTAGGGAAAACGCTCATTTTTTTTCGAATCGATGAATCGACCAACCAAGCCGAACTCTATAAATAAGGAAAAAAAAGTGGAGATATGTTTCTGATTTTTTTATTTCGACTTCGGCACTATATTCTGTAATTTACAGGGCTGGATTTTGTGTTCAGTTTTACATTATCAAAAATACACAGTGATTGAGGTTGCTTGACGCATACGTGTATTCGGGGTGGTATAACTTAAGCATTATCTCCTAAACATCAGGGGTTCAGCCATACAACTCTTTAATTTATGAAAGCAATTTAAAAGCACCCATCCATTGCACCGTGATTGCCTACCCTACCCATATAGACGTACCAAATTCCTAATAATTTCGTTCGCAGTTCATACCAAGTCGTTAACATGTTAAAGTGCAAATTGATGCCAGTAAAAAAAATTAAAAACAAAAGACCGTAAAAGTTTGTTAACTCAGCTCGACCTCACATATTCCTTCGACAATCCTTCTTTCTGCAATACATCCACTTCATATAATGCACGCACATATTCTGCTTCCAACTCGTACCTCCGTATACAATATTATAATTAAAGGGCTCACATGCACCGACAATTATTATTTAAACCGATCATATATGCCTAAATTATGATCTTCATTGATCTGCCCGAGAACAGGAGGTTCACGTTTTTTTTCCCAAAAAAAAAAATCCAAATTAAATGTCTTTATTACCCAAACAGCCAAAAGGTAAGTTATGGATGAAAAATGCAAGAACATAACAGCGTAAAGCAAGAAGTGAGAAAAAAGGCGATGGAAAGCCGGAGTAGCACATGCTCTGAAATGGCCAAGCAAGGACCAATGATGAATTGCGTCAATTTGATTTACGAAAAGTGTTACGCCTCTACGTTTCGGAAATTTCGGTTCAATTTATGAGGACATTTTGAATATTGGGTACAAATTTTTCCGTAAATGCAATTAGACTGTTCAATTTGTTGCCAATATACAGAAGGCTGATTAGACATGATTGGAAAGTATTAGGAAAATTATAGGGTCGGTTCAGAATAAGCTAATCAAATAAGTGGTGGACGAAATAAATCATCATTATGTTTTGGGCAGATGTTTCGTTCAAATATGAACGAATGAGAGAATTTATTTACATATTTTTTAAGAGAAATGGAAATCGAACCAATCACTAGCATGTGTATGTATGTACTTCCGAATAAATTCAAAAAAGGAAATCCTGATATTTTTAATTAATGAACTGATAAATGTCATCGATCAAGTGAAAGTAGATTGGACTCATTTATTAGCACATATCCTTTTTGTCCACTGATCATAAATTACACATGGAACGTCGAAATACACACATGCGGTTGTTTTCGCATCTTCCCTATTGCCATTTTTAGCTAAACAAAAAAAAGTTGTGTGACGACAAAGTCACTAGTTCACTTTCCTTTCAACTAAAGTTAATCAATTAATGCAATAATAGAATAACCGAGTTGAAGAAGAAAATAGGCATTGAATAGTTATAAATTGAATGCTATGTCCAATTTATTAGCTCATGCGTAGTTGGATCCATAACTCTTTAGCATCGGCATAGGCAACAAATATGTAGGTACCTATCCACCAGCAGTTTTTTGTCGATTCGATGTTCACGAAATAAACTTACAACTAATTGAAAGAAAGCCTGAAATATGCTCAATCTGAACGGACTGTGCATAAATATTTTTCAACAGGATCGATTGCTTTTAAATCATCTAAAAAAATTGCATCAGATACCTCCAAGCAACTTTGTGGCCACTGGTCAGATATGCGAACCTGTTGGTACAACACTTATCATTCAAGTTTCTTCGCGCAACGGGAGTCATTCTTGTTCATTTGACAATCCTCCGGGCTACTGCATTTGAATTGTGTCCACTCTTGTCTATTGAATACGTACGTTGTGCGGTACACTGAGAAAAAACATTAGAATGGTTATCTAAAGAAATAGTCGAATTCATCTAAAGTTCGTCGTTGATTTTCAGCTTATGATTCTATTTAGTTAAAATAGCTACGAAATATCTAATAAAATTGGAAAACTTAATTAATTTATCAGTAAACATAGTTAATTATTGTATATAAATCAGTATCTTCGAATCATTAAAAACTCTATTCATATAGTCAGTTTTACTACTTTTAATAGATGAACCAACAAAAAAAAATCATAATTCATTCAATTCTGAAGTAGAATCATCCACTATTTGTATTTCATTCAGACAAAGAATTCTTAAATAAATCGAGTTAATCTGGAAAATTTTTCTAATGTCATTAGACAAAAGACCTACTGACTTTTGAAAATTTGACTATTTTCATTTGTAAATGATGAAGTCGATTGGATTATTGCTGAAAAGTATGTGAAACAACTACAAATACTCCACCTGGTTTTGTGATATACATATAATATCTTTATTTATCTTCTTTGGGACATAATAATAATATCAAGCATAAATTGTATAATATTAAAATAACTAAAAATAAAATCTAACCTCAACTTCAACAATTTGAGATGTCGATGATATTTCTGCGTTAAGTATCCGCTAAAGGTGAACGAACCCTGGAAAAAGCATAAATATTAGACAATGTTAATGATATGACATCAGGATTAAGTCTTACATTTTCTTTTCTCAGTCCAATTTGTTCTTTGGGAATTATTTGTTTTGTCCATTTGTTCAATGTCCGCTAGCGTGAAATCCTTGAATACTTTCCTGTGAAGTCGGAATTCTCAGCATATTTGAAAATTTATCACATATAATTACATTTACATACCAGATATATCCTTGATGATTGGTGAGGCCCCACAAGAAATCAAATCCTCGACATGCGAGGCAACTCTACAAAAATATCACCCATTTTTAAACAAAGAACGCACGCACTTTTATCACTGCTTAACTCGTAGGACAGATACACACATCAACATCACACAACCACAAATAATGCGAAATGTACGCGGAACAGGAGATTGCATTTTGTTCGGGAATGAACACGCAAAAAACCGGTTGAGAATTATTATCAAAATGGTTGTTTGGTCTACTTGATTACTTGATTTTTCTACATGTGTGTTTAGGAAATAGAATTTAGCTAGTTGAAGTAGTCGAATTTTCTATTTAAAGTGTTTGGATTTTCACACAAGTAGTCAATTTTCACAAATATTTAGTTAAATTGGTTTATCAAAAAATTTTGCTATTCCGCTGAAAACCGAACGATTGGTTGTAGTTAAAATGTATATTCAAATGGTTAACTTAACAAATTTAGTAAAAGAATTGACTATTTATGGCCCGATTTCTTTTGTCTAATTTTGTCCGGTTAATTGAACGATTTTAATAGTGTTTTCTGCTACACAGATTAGTGGAAATAACCATTTCTTTAATAGAACCATCTAAATAAAAGTCAACTACTTTTCATTAGTTAAACTTTCTAAACCTTTTTTCTCAGTGTATACAAAAAAGTATGCATGGCCGCATTGTGTCCATCCTGTGTATGTAATGTATAGTGTATTGCATTTAAATTTAATTTATCGCTAATTAATGAAGCACGCAATTATTGAGAAGTGCACAGAGTTGTGAATGAACCGCACGAAAATTGGCATTACCTAGTGGTCTGTCAGTTAGAGAATTTAGAGCATGTTTTTTGATGAATTTGAAAGCGCACTCGGGCCAGGGGCGTAGTCGCGAGAATTTTTTATGGGAATTTAATACAGGATTATTTTTTTTTTCAGTACGTTTCAATAGGGGCAATATGCATAGCGAAAATAGGGCATTCTACCGATTTTCAGCGATTATTGAGGATTTTTGTGATTATTTACGGAAAATCGCGCATTTTGACATTTAAAATGACACTGAACAAATGGATTCAAGAAATGCATATTAAAACTTATTTTCTGTTTTAAGCCAATACTGTAGCAAATATTTTGCATAAAAGTATCAATTAACAAAGGCGAGCGCACCAACCGCTACACCAACTATGGTAAAATAATAAAATTACTTTTTTTTTATTTTTCTGTTGCTCTTAAATTTTAATGTAGGTACTATTACTAAAAAAAAATACAAGTTTAAAAAAACATCTCTGTAGTGCAAGCTTCACAAATAGGTATATAATTCCATAAAATCGCTTATCCAAACTGCGGAATCTAATTACAAATTATTCGATTTGTGCAAAAATTTAAAGAATTTTTTTGAATCCATAATTTCAAGGATCTGTATCAACTTTCAAGGTAGTGGTACAAATTTAGGACTACGGAGAATAAGTGGATAAGTCGACTTATATCGAAATTGGTTTAAGTGCATTAAACTACTCTTACAAAAATGCTGCGTAATGTGAATAAATACCTATTAAAGGCCAACGCTTTCTTAGCTGGAAGAATGTCATTTTCAGACAACCCAGGCATTGATGTGGTTACCTGGTTAAGTCTACTTGATCAGGTTTGTAGGAAAAACATTCTTTGGAAATAATTAGGTAAGGCGGTTAAACACTTGTACTTAATCTGGCCAGATTACGTAATCTGCGTGTGGTTAGTTTAAAAATGTATGGAATTTGACAGCTCAAATTAAGTAATTTGCACAGATTACGTAATCTGGCCGTAAGTGTGAAAACCCCCTAAGTCGACTTGTTTTATTATAGAAATTGAGAATAAAAGGCATAAGTTTGCCTCAAACGAGGCTATGTATAAATCGGAAATCAGCCTCAATGATGTCACAGAAAACATTTTAGCATTGCACGTGCACAGAGCCAATATTTATGACTAGTGTAAATGATGCAGTTGGTGGAATGATAGTTCAGTCAAAATATCCCAATTCGGGCCGCCAAATAGAAAAAAATAGAGTAAGGTTGATTTTTGTTGTTTTGAATTCAGTGGGCTCCCATGAACCTAAAATGTATTTTGCTAAAAAAAATGTTGATCGGAAAGGTCCCAAAAAGGACAAAAAGGATACTCTTTAATTTTTGACCGGAGATCGGCATGTGTGGTATCATATCAAAGAGGATGTCGAGTACATTACAAATCCGGTGTTTGTTTCCTGTTTCAAGGACCCTCAACGGAATAAACCGAGCTTAAATGAACAATTTTCGTATTTCCCGTGTATCTTTCCAAACCCATAACTACGAGAATAATTCAAGTTGTCACTACTTTCATCACTTTTCAGAATCTATAATAGCTGGAGATTCTACCATTGAATTTGCTAAGAAAAAAGTTGATTGGAAAGCTCTGAAAAAGGACATAACAGGACACTAATTACACACCGTGATCGAACGTGGGCATGTGGGGTGTCATATCAAAGAGGACGTCGAGTGCATTGTATATCCGGTGTTTGTTTCCTGTTTCAAGACCACTAAATGGAATAATTAAACGCAAAATTACGGCTTTGGAAAGATACATATACGAAAAACACGAAAATTTTCCATTGGATCCCAATTTTCTCCTGTGAGGGTCCTTGAAACATGTAATAAACGCCGGATATGGAATGTACTCGACGTTCTCTTTGATATGACACCCCGCATGCCCACGTTCGATCAAGGTTTGTAATTAGTGTCCTTTTATGTCCTTTTTGAGAGCTTTCCGATCATTTTTTTTTCTTAGCAAATTCAATGGTAGAATCTCCAGCTATTATAGATTCTGAAAAGTGATGAAAGTAGTGACAACTTGAATTATTCTCGTAGTTATGGGTTTGGAAAGATACACGGGAAATACGAAAATTGTTCATTTAAGCTCGGTTTATTCCGTTAAGGGTCCTTGAAACAGGAAACAAACACCGGATTTGTAATGTACTCGACATCCTCTTTGATATGATACCACACATGCCGATCTCCGGTCAAAAATTAAAAAGTATCCTTTTTGTCCTTTTTGGGACCTTTCCGATCAAAATTTTTTTTAGCAAAATCAATTTATTATAGATTCGGAAAAGTGAGAAACATAGTGACAATTTGAGTTACTCTCGTATTATGGGTTTGGAAAAATACACGGCAAACACAATAATTCTCCATTTAATCTTGATTTATTCCGTTGAGGGTCCTTGAACCATGGAACAAACACCGGATATGTAATGTACTTGACGTCCGCTTTGATTTGATACCCCACATGCCGACCTCCGGTCAAGGATTAAAGAGTATCCTTTTTTGTCCTTTTTGGGACCTTTCCGATCAAATTTTTTTTTAGCAAAATGAGATTCAGATTCCTGGGAGCCCACTGGTTCAAAAACCACAAGAATTAGCCTTACTCTATTTTTTTCTATTTGAAATGCTATTATGACTGCACTATGATAGCTTCCAAGGAAATACATACACTAAGTTTAGTTGTGCTCGTACATTACATTAAACAAATCTGATGATAGGTACATAGAGATTGTGGTATAAGGAAAAAGCGGAATGAGGATTGATCCTGAAAGCCTTTTCCCGAATTGGTAGCTCAAATTTACTTTAAGCTTTCAAAATTTCATAGAATGAGTAAAATTGCCAAAATAATCTGTCATACAGGTGTATGAGTTTTAGAAATTTACATTTTTGCCAATGTCTGACTTAATCACTTATTCCACGGCCCAACAGAATTTTCGTCATGGCTTCCCAAGTATCGGCTCATCCACATGTAACGCACCTATTTTGTTTCTTAACAAATCCATATTTCTTAAATTACACTCCTGTACAATTTGGCCTAATATATACCATTTTTCGGTCAAGTTCATAACTTTGGAGCATCAAGTTCGTAAGTTTAGAACATCAAATTCGATATTTCCGGGGCTTAAATCGTATCTGTAAATGCATATTTGAGCACTGAACTTTTTGAATTTTAAGAAAAATATAAAATTGGGCTGTCCACAGTTACGAATTTGATATTTCAAAGCTATGAACTTGAACGAGAAATGGTATAGAATTTTAAGCCAATGTTCACACCTGCAGATACAGCAAGTAGGTAAGTAACGGAGTTTGGTAACACCATCTCTAAGATTCAAACAATCTCCAATTCGTAAAATTCTGCCATTATGGAATTTTAATTGACTGGTCAACTTATGTGTTAGGTTTTTTGATAGGATTTTCAAAAGCCAAATCATCATAGACAATTAATTTACGACCTTAAAATCAATATTCCAGCTGTAATTCACGTCTCTGAAACCGACATCAGCCATATCTGTAGGATTAGGATCTACTAAAGCAAAATTAGGGCGTTACATGTGGGTGATCCGACATAAATATAAAATTTAACAAGTTGTTATAGAAACACCTCTGAACATACAAATACCTAAACTTCGGCGAAATTCAAAGGTGATATCAAGGGAGCATTACCCCCCCAACCTTTTAAATTTCTCTCTAGAAACGTTCGGTTTATGACCTCTAATAAGTTTCCATGTTTCATCAATTTGGCTAAAAAAAATTAATGAAAATAAAAAACTTGCAGAGAGTTACCGATAACTAATTGTGCCAGCGTACAGGCACATCAGATTTGTTATACAGCGTTCAATGCGACCTATTTTGGAATCCATATTATCTCAAAATTACCTTAACATTGATAGGTCCCACAAAAATAAAAAATAAATCCTCATCGAGCAAAATATTTAAAAATTATCATTTGAATCAGAAATACTCGTATGGTGGATAACAAAAATATATTCCACAGGACTTTTATTGTTATAGATTCCGATCGAGTATTGAAGGGTCCATAATTCCGGTTTGGATGAAAGTATTCAAATGAAATTCCGCAGATCAAATCCTGACACTGCTGAGGAATCTAACAATAAGTTTTTTCGCTTTGTCGCATTTGCCCAATATAGCAGGTCAAATATTAAAAATGCTGCCCTGAAAAGTTATACTTTTCGACTTATCCACTTATTCCCCCCGACCCTAGAAATATGCTATTGTGATGGCTTGTACAATTTATTTGATTGGTAGCAGATTTTAGATAAATTCAATTGAATCAATTTTAATTAAATCCTTTTTTAATTAGAAAAAATAGTGTTACTTTTTTGGACTAGTTGAAGGGTTGGAAAAAATCTGCCATAATATTCTCACAAAAATAAACAGTGTCAATGTTAAACTATACGTACTCATACAAATCGTTGAAGTTCTTTATTAAAGCAAAATATTTTGTTTTGCGCTAATCGACCAATCGCTTTCTAATTTATTAGCTACCATAGTTTACATAACTTTTTTTTAAAGAATTTTATCGACATTTATATATTTTTGTGAAGTTTTCGCTAATTAGTTTTATCAAAAAAAAAAGAAAACGCACTATTTTCGTGGTATAACTTCTTTGAGTATTTTATTTGTTTACATTTAAATACATGTAATGTGTAATATAAAGTTTAAATAAATTTTGTTACTAAAAATAAATCTCGAATTCAATTATATCGCTAACATTTTCCTGACATCAAATTCATTACTTCTTTATCACAAGGTCAATCAATTTTACTTTCCAGTTTAATTTGTAAGCCGCCGTCCTTTTTTGAATTAATCGTGAGCGGATTAATATTGTGAACTTACACCATTCGTACTTATAGTAATATTTTCATGATTATAATAATTATGTTTATGACAAACTAGTTTCACATTCGCAGCCTAGTATGCAGATTTCTATGCGACTAGACATTGATTTGATATTGAAATTCAATCTTAAAAGAAAAATGTCGCCACATAGTAGTTACACGTGTTTGGCTAGTCTTAGCATTTGAGTAAATTAAATGCTTTCATTAAATTATACAATTATCAATATTGATTGATTGAAACTAAACGATATTAATTAGTAGAACAGGGTGATTAATTGCATTAGTTGAGTTGTTTTGACAAGAATACTAAAAACGTGAAGTCCTGAAGTCCTAGCCTTAACAATAATTCCGGCGTCTCTATATTTCAATTGCGCAATAAAGTTATAAAATTGAGTCCATACAGGTGTTAGCAATACTATTTTTGAATTTAGTTGTTGATATAGTATAGCCATAGATGAGCTCCAAAAATGTCGATCACTTTTAACACTCTGTGCCTCGGAATCTACACCCCGTAATGTGTAATATTTTTCACATGAACAACCTCATCATCTGGATGGCACCTGCCCTGCAGACGTATGCGATCGGTTTGTCTTGGAATGTTTAGTGTTACAGAAGGCCAACTAATCATGATCGCCAGAGGCATGAATATTAACAAATTAAGACATTATTTATTAGAAACTTTGCAGAAATGGAGCAGCTAAATCGTCTGGGGCATTGATATTTTTATTATGGAGACGCCATTAATTATTATAATTCGATGTACCACAACATATATGTACTCGTGTAGGTATAGATTACGGACGACTATTTTATGGGATAGTTGAAACAAGTTAAACTTAATGCCGGAATAATAAAAATACAGGCAAGTACATAACACACTAGGTGTCGGTTACTCGTACATATTTATCCATAATTTAAGCTTAAAGCATACTTGTAGCATGGTCGTTTACACTGGCTATAGAATGCCTTAAGCTTATTTATTAACCTAACCTAACCTATGAGTAACCGTCCTACAACTCAAAAAGTGGCAATGAGGCGACAATTTTATTTATTTCCTTTAAAAAAATATATTGAGCAATTTTGCTGTAAAATTTGAAGATTGTTTATTTTCTATAAATTAGATCATTATTATTGGTTTCGCAGATTAACGGTTCTTTTGTAGTGTTCTAATTGGTACGATAAAATAGTAGTGATACTGCCGATGCGTTCCAGTCGAAAAGCTCTTTTACTTGATTTCACGTCTACTTATATTCTATCCAGAGTGGACGAAAACGGATTGATTTCGCCGTACGTTTTCAGAAATCATCGAAAAATGTTCACAGTGCACTGTTTGTAATTTCAAATGACAACCGACAATAATATTTTGCCTATAAATCGTTCTAAGTTTAAAAATGTGCTGGTGCAGTCATCGATAGTAATTTACAACATATTTCGTCACTTCAAACTGACCGTTCATTCTCTTATCATGGAGAAATTAAGAACATTGGCAAACACACGAAACTGAACAATTTGGTCGGGTGTCAGTTAAAATATTGGAGTGAGCCGAAATGTGCTGAATATGGGAATTTAGGTTTGAGACCTGGGTGCTTACACGTTTTCATTTGAAAAAAATCAAGTTTTCATAGAAAACACGCAAAATAGCGTATTTTCAATGTGTCAATTTGTATGGGAATTGAAATGTTTTCGGGCTGTTTTCATACGAAAACATAAAAATAGCCCCAAATTACATGATTTCGTTCACTGTGAACAAATTATTAATTTTAATAGTTTCTCGCATTTTAAGTGTTTTTATCCGAAAGTATACCTTTTTCGTTTAAGAAGATCTCGGTAAGCTTTAAAGCGTCAAAAAGCTAGGTAAAAACCAGTGGCGTAACGTACTGTGTTCCATGTGTTCGGTCGAACAGAGGGGCGCCCAGATACAAAGGGCCCCCTAGCGTAGTGACTTTTTGGAAGTCAAGTCGCAAAGAACTTTGCGATTTGCGGGTCCATTGAAGCTAGATTTAAAGGGGAAGAACAAGTTAAAAGTGCTCTTTGTTTTGAAGAAGTTTGAAGTTCGAAGAACGTTTGACTGTTGCGCTGAAGAACTGACACTACATCCGGGAGAAAAAAAAAATCAGATGCAAAATTAATTGGCTCATTGTCCTCTCATTTCGCAAAATTTACTTTTTCCCGCTTTCGAGTTTTTGTTATTTTGTCTTAGTTGCCCGGTTCTCCACCCCCTTAATATTAGGCGTGTTTTTTTGTACTCCGGTGTGGGTTAGTTTAGTGTAACTACATGGGGCTATAATAACAACATAACCTGTATGAGTCATGTTAAAATAACCTACATCGGAGTACAAAAAACACCCTTATTGTTACAAATACAGTATTGAAAATTATAAGTAAAGTCAAACCTTTTTAAGTCGAAACCTCTGTAAGTGCAATGATTCCTTAATTCGTACAAATTTAGGGTTCGACTGGTGTTCCGGTAAATTTTTGATATAAAATGCAATCTCTAAGTCGAAAACCTCTTTAACTCGAACAATATTTTATTTCAAGATAACGGGAGAGAAGAGTTAAGGTTAGGTATGCAAAACCAAAAAGGCTCTTCTGGGACAAAGGTTTCTGGATCTTGTTGCAAAAAAAAACGATGTAGTCATTCATCAAGTGGTCAGAGTTTAAATTTAGACGGATTCTACTGTACTGTCAAATTGTGTGTTGTCAAGTATGAATCGCATTTTACCAGACCCTAATAGCTTAACAAAAAAATCCTGGCAAGAAGGTAGTTTCAACAATTATACAGCGTGGGGGGCTCCATTTTGATCTCGAACACAATATAGCTTAGAAACGTTACGCCACTGGTAAAAACTATGCCAAAGAGTCCAAATAAAAAAAAACACTACTTTGATCTGATAAGTAATTTCAGCACAAACCAGGCCCACTTAATTTACAGCTTAATTCGAGGTTTGTGTTGATTTCGTATGAAAAACAAACGCTTTGATGGGCACTCAATAAAGGTTTGTGTTCGTAGAGACGACTCATGGGATGATCGCTCAGCGATCGTAGTTTAACATTCAAATTCCGAGCTTTATTTACATATTTTTGAATGTGGCGACATTCCTTGTATCAACTATGACCTAAAGGAACATATCGGTATAGAAAATATGCGCATAAAATGCTAGGAACCGATAGTTTAAGTGCGATCGCTGAGCGATCATCCCATGAGTCGTCTCTATGAACACAAACCTTAAGGTTTTTGAAAATGCCGTACCTCATACAAAAGCGGCAGAGTTTTCTAGCATCACGAACGACACTTTTAGTTTTGCACCTGGTTTGAAACCACTCCTCGACTTACTTAAGTATTTCGTTCCAAAGGTCTATGCGTAAATTTTACGCAACTGGAAATGTTGACAAATGTGCGATTTCCAGACAAGGATTTTCTTCAACCTCTTTTTGAATTTTGTACCATACCTGGGATATTTTCTATGCAGGAATTATGTTAAGTGGATCGTCCAAGGATTTTTCACGGGTTTTGGCTTTTACGTAAATATGTCGGGGAGTTACTGTATATACATAATAATTATTAGTACATCCAAAAGAAGAACATCTCTAGTGCAAATTTACTGATTTGTCACTAATTTCAATGAAAAAATTCACTCACTTGGTGCATCTGTGTTTTATTTGGGTATACTACTGTATTTTAAGATAAATTTCGCATTTTTTTATTGAAAATGTAGTGGCATAATTAAATAAAAAATGAAAATTTGTGCACTTACGTGTTTCTTATTCTATAGATGTAGGCTCCACGGAGAAAAAATTTTAATTGAGCTTTTTCAATGACTCAATTTCATTGGTTTCATATTCTAAGAAAATACATAATAAAAAAAGTTTTTTAATGAATCTTAATAGCTAAATTTATAGAAACGAGGGCTCAATTGCACAAACCAGTTTTCAATTACTTTTTATCAAATCGGCAAAATTGCATAATATTGGGTTAAAAAATTCGGAAAAAAATTACTTTAAATTCTATATATGTAAAACCAGCCTTGCCTTGTCAGGAGCCATCAATTAGCACCTATAAACGCGACTATAAATAGTACATACCACATTTCCCAAGAATCAATGACGGGTTAAGCTTAAAACAGAAATGGTAACAAACAAAAAACGTTCTGAAATCTAGACGAAAACAGCAAAATCAAAACAGGACTACTTCCTTTACAATTCATGTATTTCTATTTCTATGGGCGTTGATTTAAAATGATGTCAATTCCTAAATAGTATAACGATTTGCACCCACTTTAAGTATACAAGTGCAACAACTTCCATTTCCTTTTCAATCTACAATTGAATGAAAATTCATTTGAAATCGAAAACCTTTCCATACATTCTCGAATGTGATGTCATACATTTGTAACTGAATACCTGCTACCATGTGCTTCCCCAAAAACCCACGATATCTACAAATAATATTATCTTATCCATGGTCTATCTTGATCATGAACTTGTGATCATTAAATCCTACATTTCATGATTCGAATACCATATTATATCTGCTAAATACACGTAATCGAAGAAGCTCAATTGAAAGTGTTGCACGTTTCAAAGCCGTCAGGAGTCTAGCTCGGCAGCCTACTCTGCGTATAACGAATCGTTGCAGTTGCAACCTTTGCAAATTTTATAACTAATATTAAATGTTCCGTGTCTAATGCGACTACAAGATGTTAGTATAGTGTCTGGGATGTAAAATATGTATATATGTAGAAGCGGTGAACATCGCAAGCTATACGCTGAAGGAGGCCCAAGTGGGCGAACTCTATCATCCAACCGCGCACTATTGTACACATACTAATATGTACTACACTTACATATTACATTTCTAGCATATTCAAGAAGCCAATTACAATAAATTATCAACAGGTGCTAATTGCTCACAAAACGACTGGCAATGACTGTAATGAAATCTAATCGTGTTGCGAGAATCAATGCGTGGATGGATTGATGGACGTAAAGACTATACACATACTATACAGCTAGCCCAGTCCATCAGGAGGTGTCACACATCACACATCATGCAACAATGTCATGTCGCGGAAAAGTAACAAATCATAATAAAATGATTAAATTCTTCAAGCTCGTTGACTCTCACTCGAATGCCGCGAAGAAACGTGATATGCAATTTAAATCATTCGCAAGTTGGCGCTGTGACGATAAAGGGATAAATTTTAATAATATTCCATTCATGATTTGATAATCATTTAATGAAGATGTTATTATTTTATGAATTTTTTGAAATTTATTCGTCTGCAGAAGAAGATATAATATCTCTAATATCCGAAAACTCAATAAGTGAATCATATTGATTTCAGTCTGGTGCGTTAAATCCCTTTATGGATCGATCAATAAAGGGATTTAACGCACCAGACTGAACTCAATTAAGATGATCGCAGACGTGGTTAATAAGTGTGAGATAAATACACATAATCCTCAAGTGAATCATATTTATTGGATAATTAGGGGCTAATTTGGTCCACCATTTCTTGTGCAATCTCTAAGAACTGAACTGTCTTTGGTGGAGGTTTTGAGATCAACAGCAGAATTTTTTTATAATGAGATTTGAACTCACAGATCTACCATACCACTTAAAATAATTCACGGTATGCTACTATGTAACTTTCTTAATTTGATTCCTGAAGAAATGAAAAGAGCACTGACCCCAGCTTCCGACTCGATCCATCCCTATTCAAGGAAGTCAATGGGGTTGAAACCAGGTGAAATTTTTTAAGTTTAATTTAGACCACTGTTTCCCAACAGGTGGTCCGCGGACCGGGGGTAGTCCGCGACGCGAGAGACCTCTAAGTGGTCCGTGGGGAGACTCTGAAGACTTCTTAAAACAAAGTTATATTTTCTTGTGACGAATTAAAGTTACATGCCAACCACGCGATCTCATCATCATGTAACAGATTATTCACTCAGTAAATACTTTGCTACTACATACTATGCCTGTGATTTATGGGAAGGCAAAATGGGATGCTTAAGTTGCTTATAGCCCAATTCCGAAATTATTCAAACTTATTATCAAAAGTCGATTCAGAATGCAAAATTTAAAGAGTTTTTTTTCGCGTTACTGGATAACTTTCGATTGGAGTTAGCTCTTCCAGACAATAAGAAGTCACAAATTCCAGTGCAAGAAAAATCCCAGCTGGTGAGGCAAGTGTTGACTCGAACAAAACAATTGTTCTTCCTTCCCTCAACCTGGCAAATATTAAATCATGTTTCCTAACAAGATGGCGTTAGTTTAAAAATTCAAGCCCAATGACAAGCGTTTGCGTCAGTAGTTTGTGGACTGCGCCTTCCAAGTGATGGAAGTCGAACCTAATTTTCAATAAATCATCTTCCTCAGACTAAAGCACCAAGATAACGTAGTCAGTTATGCGAAGGATTTTTATATTATCAGTGGTTTTCCATTTTAAGGTCTGGTCCGCTACGATTTTCTCAATAAAAAGCATACTTAGTGTCGTAGAACATGCCGTAAATGCTGGGGAAAATAAATAAATAAATAAGCTAGAATCCGAATGGTTCCAACATTTTTTTTTGCCACTTTATGCATTATTTTTCGATTACCCGGTCATTAGATGATTTTGACGATGAAATGACCGGGTAAGCGAAAAATAATACATAAAATGGCCGAGAAAAATTATGGAACCGTTTTCGTATTATAGCTTATGGAATTCCCCACCATTTGCCACATATTATACAACAGTAAGTATGAATTTTCATTGACAAAATCGCAGCGGACAAAAATTTCAATCTCATTCGGCCCGAGGTCTATCCAGGCCTTTAGGAATAAAAGTAGGAAATAACAAAAAAAAAGAACAATTTGTGATGGGAGAATACAATGCTTCGAGAAAATTCGATTCATTATTATTGAATGGTGGTCCGTCGAGATCCATTCTCAGGCTAAGTGGTTCGCAGACGTTTCTGAGTTGGGAACCACTGATTTAGACAATATGAACACAACTCCACGCGTATAATCGTATGCATTGTATCACAAATATTTTGTGTACTTTGGAGAACATGAATGTCACCAAAATCAGTGATTTCCAAATGAAGTTTCTTTAACACTGTTCTCCTCAATCTCAGCCACACACAACACAAAAATCCTCAAAAAATATCAGCAACCGCAATCACGACTTCTTCGAATTTGCCTAATTCCAAGCATTGCCATTATGCTCGCCTATAATGCTAAACAATGATCCCATAAATCACGCCGCCCGACTCTCTGGACAAATTTCTGCCATTTTCAATTTGTTGTTAAATACATTTACTTCCAACATTTTATTTTTACGAAATTCTTTGGATACACCAAACTATACAACTTTGCGACATTCAGAAAACAATACATTTTAGGTATGGCCGCACTGTGTGTGTGGTTTATATGTTTGGTAGTGTTGCTACTGCGCCTATTTGACGTTCCTATGCTAATTTGCGAAAAAACACTTTCAATATAATACACACTAAGAATAAATATAAATCGTCAAGAGACGCAGGAATGTTAGATACATGTAAATTAGTTTCCGACTTCTTGTGCTAGCCTATAGAGGCGGAAGACTAGACAACGGATGATATTGTGGTATAGTCTAGTCTAGAACGGATTCTATCCGAAATCGACCCTAAAATAAGATTATGGGAAATGTAGACATGGAGCAATTGTATATAGTCCGCATCCGCATAGTCTGAACAAAAAAAAAAAAAAATATTTGAAAATGCCACAGGATGATGCATGGGGTGTGCAACTTGTAGTGCATACCAAATTAGATCGCATTATAAACTTTTTAAATTATTATAATATCCAAAATAACATTTCTAAGAATTTTCAATTTTTCTGAAACTAATTATGTATTCCTTTTTATTTTTCAAGCGCCATCTCGAAAATAAATTCATTAAACAACACAATCGTGAGTTGGACTTTCAGCTGAAAAGAATGTCCTCCTAATTTGACATAAATGTATTTTCTTTTCTTCGTCTTTTCGCTATCTGTATGCTGGACATGTTGCAGCTATTGAAAACACAAAATCGCGATAAAATCTTTGGGTTGACAGGTCGATTTGCATCGCCATGGATGCCTTCTGTTTTCTGCATATACGCACGAGCCATAGACCTAAACCAGGCGCACCCAGTTCATTGTTTGCAAATTTGTTTTAGGAAATACATTATTGGGTATTTTTGGATTAAGATGACATTAATGATATCATTGGCGCTAAGATGTTTCACGTTTTATAAGATTGGCAAATAAGGATTTGATATAGGAGTGTGATAGCTATTTATAGATATGATTCTGATTTGGCAGACTAGACATCCATATACACTGCGCGACAAATGCTTAGGTTCATTCATATTTCCTTCCATGAAGCGGTAAAATAAAATCTTACCAGTTCAAGAAATGTTATTTTTGGAAGTATTAAATATCACAAACAAAATGAATGGACTGAATCCCCACAGCACATTTTCCTTAAATTACAGTAATTGATTTAATTCAAAGAGTCAATTTCCAGTGCGACAATTGCTTAGGTTCAGGGACGATTTTACCGTTTTACATAATGTTTTCGCTGAAAAATATTTCAGAAAAGTATGAAAGAGGATAAATACGAAAAAACAGGAGAATTTTTTTGTAATTTAATAGTGTGTATTTTCGCCATTTTTATTTATAATTTCATAAAGCCTTCGAGGCAGGTAATCGTATAAAGAATGCAGCACAGATATCGGTATTTTAGACCAAGCTGTCTTAATTCCATGAATTAACTCTTCTTTAGAGTCGTATTGTTTACCACTACTGTAAACCTCCCGAACAAGCCACCCCCAAATGTTTAATGCCAGGGGAGATGGGCACCCAGTCTAACAAAGCCACATTTTTCTCCTCAATAAGCGATTTAACCACCGCTGTATGAATTGGGGCAAGATCATGTTGCAATATCCAAGGATCGCCTCCGTACATGACATTTATCATAGGGATTTCCTCTCCTAAGAGCTGTTTATAAGATGAACTGGTTTGGTAACCTCGTAGAATGACCAAGTCGATAGTTCCATGATATGATATGGCTCCCCATACAATAACGGAACCTATTCGGAAGTGATGGCGGGACAGGTACATAGGGTCATTCCTAGGCGATTCCTGTAGGCGATTTTGCGGGGTTAAGGCTATTTTTTTCTTTAATCGTAAACGTTTTAAGCAAGATGAAGATCTAAGAACTCGTTGGATGGTCCTTACACTTGCTGATAACACAAAAATCTCCCCAAGCTTACGCGCAGTAAAGGGCGAGTTCGAGGCTTCTCTTAAGAGACTTCGCCTTGATGCACCGGAAATCGCTTTTTTTCTGCCTTATGCGTATCGTCGGCCATAATTTCCACTATCTCGTATAAAATTATTAACAAGGTTCAAGCTCCGCTGAATCCGTATTGCAATTTGTCGGTTTGAATATTCTTCTTGCTTTAGTATGGAAATTGTCGCCATTTCCTCGGCAGAAAATTGATTTCCTTTTGACATTATCCACTATATGACTCACAGAGTTTAACGCGAAAAAATGTTTCCACAAACACTTCTCACCAGGACGAGACAACTCTTTAAAGTAAGTGAACCTATACAATTGTCGCAGTGGAAATTGCGATTTTCATTTTAAAAAATTCCGTTAGCTATGCGAGTTGTTTGATAGAATTGCAATATTTACTAAAATAACCGTTAATTGAGAGAGCATTATTTAAAAATTATTTCCGATCAGAGTACATAGAAATTATATGATTTTAAACCAAAGTATCCATGAACCTAAGCATTTGTCGCGCAGTGTATGTATGTATACCCAGCCAACATTCTGAATTCATACTGAAATCAAAGTGAATTCATTTCATGAAAGTGAAATCACTTAAGCTTCATTTAGGCTTCAGTTTGATATCACATCGGATTCACCTACGTATGAAAATTTTTAGGCCGAAATGAAATCATTTGGTGGATTCAGAATGAATTCAGTAGATGAATCCCACCTGAAACCATAGGGTGGTTTCAAAACGAATTCAGAATATGAGTCCTAAATGAAATCATTAGGTGGCTTCAGAGTGAGTTCAGTAGATGAAAGGCAAGTGAAATCATTAGGTGGTTTCAGTAATAATTCAGTACATGCGTTCAAAGTGAAATCACTGTGTGTTTTCAGAACGGATTCAGTAGATTTTAAATTCAAATTAATTGTAAGCTTTCAAAAGGCTAGTTTTTAGTACATCATTGGGTTTAGAAAATTCACAATTAAAACATTACATCCTACAAATTTTAATAAAAAACAGAAAAATAAATAAAATAATATAAATGGTGAATTTCAATTTCTGTCTCTTTGTCCTTTCTGAAATATATAAATTTATTTTTACGCATAAAAATAAATATTATTATAACATTTACCAGTCGCTCATTGGCATATTGGAAATGCCTTTTTATGTGCTTTTCTGTTAAAGCTTCTGTCAAGGGGGGCACTGCTGCCACATACACGCTCCTAAATATAAATTAATTTTTAAAAATTGTATATAACATTATACCGATAAAATATACGTTTTAATGCCGTGATTAGTGTAAAGGACAAAAAACAGGTCTTACCTCGGAATAAATGTAATATTACCATTCACTTATCTGTTTTAGAGTATTGCTGGCTATATAAATCCAGATTTGCAGCCCTGACCACCCTGTGCTAACTTTTGCGCGAGCGAAAAAAAAAACATCTTTTTGCTCATTTTTTACATTTCCAACAATATAATAATTGTCCTGGAAATAAAACGATGTTTGGCATTTTCTAAGTAGACAAATTTCCAATCAATTGGGGTAAGTCAAATATTGACTGAGTTTCAGGGTTTCAAAAGGTATGTATTTTCCACAAAAATAGCATAGTGTAGTCCAAAACGCTTGAGAAAAAAAACGGTAGTATTCCATTTATTCCGAGGTTAATGTCGAATTTGACTGGCCTAGATTAGACACTTACCTTTTTTAAAGTTGCTTTTAGTAAAATTCTTCAAAATTACTTTAAGTTTAACTTCACTTCACAGCACAGCTAATTATACTCAATTGACACTTTTATAAAAATTATTATTAAAAGTTTTTAATATACCATTCCAACGATTGCTACGGGTATTATTATAGATTTCAGTTGCCTTTCACTGCATGAAGCCTAAGTGAAATCCTTTCCTGAAAGAAATCTGAATACATTCAGTAACTATTCAGCAGCTGAAGATTAAGTGAATGCATTCACCTAGCTTTCATTTCCTGAAAGAAAAATGAATACGTTCAATAATTGTTCACTAGGTGAAGCTCAAGTGAAGTGTACATTCAGTTTGTGATTTCAGATCGGTTTCACCTAGTGAATGTTCACTAAAATGTTGGCTGGGTAGTATAAACAAGTCGGAATTAAATTGTAGTGGTGGCTTTGGTAATACATACATATTTATACACTTCAATTGGATTTTTTACATTTTGTTACTTTTGACTTTTTTTTTTAATTTTTGCTCTCCCTTTTTAACTATACAGTGTGTGCCGCATTAGGTGCACAATAAGGGAATGTTTGATAGGAACATTTTTATCAGCAACAATGCATCAATATGATTTAATTATTTTTTACCGTTATCGTACTATTGTGAATTTTTAATGAATTCAACGAAAATCACGACTTGTCGTTTTAAAATCAAATTTGCCATCCTCCTAATCAATATTTCAAAAAAATTGTGTCGGTTTCTAATGCAACGTAAAATCTCACATAAGTTGATTTCAAATACATATTATTGTTTCTACTAATATACTCATTTTCAAAATTGGGATTGAAAAATTGATTTCTCTTTGAAATTGCTAACAGTAATTAATTTCTTAGAACGGTTAAATCTGCAAAGTTAGCAAAAGTTGCTCTAACATGTTGACTTTGCAACGGTATATTACTTTTAACCTTCCCATACCCGCGCCAATTTTTTTTTTGTTGTTGAACTATAGATTTTGCGCTTACAAAACCACTTTGCGCACTTTACTGTAAGCTACCGCCAAAACATAAATTTATGATGCGGATACCGGAGTCAAGGCGTCGTTTGACGCCAAATACACCAATATATGTATGTACGCGCGACTCGCGCAAACTCACGATTGGCGCTAAAACGGAGTCAGCGAAAAATTCGGCAGCTTCAAAAAATTTGACCCGCCAGCGTTTCTGGTAAAAGACCAAGGCTCGGGTATAGGAAGGTTAACACTGACACTTTAAAATTTTTGAATATACACGTTTAAAGCCAAAAAGCATCAAACGCATTGTCAAATTTGTCGCGGTTCAAAGTACTGTTATGAAATTATTGCTTGAAATTTCAATAAAAACCAATTTTAGAATTTCTCTCAACTTTTGTCAATTTTTCCCTAGTTCAAAGTACCGTTAGAAAATTATTGCTTGTTCAGTGGAACACGGGCCCCCAAGCCGAGAGGGCCTCCAAAGCCAGAGAATCATTTTTATTTTAAATATTAATGTTAATAAGTCAAATGCACTAAAACGTCTTCAGAGATACCGAACTACTACTGCCGATGCATGCCTTAAGATAACGTTGAGAGCTATGCTTTTAAAATATTGACACAAAGACATTCCAAATTGACGAAATTTCGGCCAAAATAGAATTTTTAATCCAAATTGATCAATCTCAAAATCATGTCAATAAAGTTCAATTTCTAATTAACGAAATTCCATGTCAAATTGACGAACTTAAAAAAAATTGACGAGTTTTCAAATTGTGTTGAGGTATTTCCATTACAAATTAGCAAATTTCCATGTCAATTTCATGAATTTGCAAATAATGTTGGCAAGCTTCCATTTCACAATGATGAATTTCCAAATCTCGTTGACGAATTTCCATTATAAATCGTCGAATTTTAACTGACAAAATTCCATATCAAAATCACGAGATTCCAGAAAAAATGAACGAATTTCAAAATCAAGTTTACGAATGTCCATATCAAATTTTCAAATTTCCACGTCAAATAAATGAATTTTAAACTAATATTGACGAATTTTCATTTCAATCAAGCTGACGAACTTCATTTAAAAAAAAAATCATGACCATGATAAATTAATTTTAATTTCCATTTCTTTGGCAAATTTGAAAATAATGTGTTCGAATTTCCATATCAAATTGACGAATTTCCATTAAAACTTGAAGCAATTATGTATGGGAAACGGATAAATCAAGACTAGTTTAAAATGGAAATGCGTAAATTTGACATGAAAATTCGTCAAAATGATTGAAACATTCCACTATTTGACATGGAAGTTCCATGTCAAATAGTGGAATGATTCAATCATTTTGACGAATTTTCATGTCAAATTTACGCATTTCTATTCCCAGTCTTGATTTATCGGTTTCCCAGACATAATTACATACACTAGAAATGTATCTTAACTGCCGGTACACGCACAATGCCGCAAAGTCAAAAAATTTCAATTAAAATAATTTAAAATCAAGTACTTAAGACTAGAAAGCTTGCAGCTATAGCAGGAGGCGGGCAATTGGAAAGGTCATTCTTGTTTTTTGAGATTTTTTTCTCTTGTAATGCAATGACGCTAGTAAAGTCTTTTTCGATGCACAGACACAAATATAACTGTGAGAGCTGCTTATTAAAAATTGATCGCAGAACTATAATTTCATGTTGATTTGTTGCTGTTGTAGTGACTCAAGGGATTTTTTTTCTCTTGAATCGAAGGGGTTTAGGACAGCTTTTGGCCGTTTTGATAACGGGGTCGATTTACATCGGAGAACCGGCTGCAGTAGAAGCATTTTTTTAGACAACACTAACATCCATGATCACAGTGGAATTCGAATCCACGCTCTTGCAACTCAGAGATAGAGTTTCATCTCTTTCACTGAGCCACCGAAAGACCTAGACCTATAAGATCCATTTTGTCGATTAGTTACTGTAAAAAAATATTTTAGCTCGTTCGAGCATATAGTGTACTCTTCTCACCTAAATGAGGGTATCGCTTCATTGTGCGTATATTTGTTGACATATTCATTTAAATGAAATATAAATTTATCTTATGTGTGCAATAAATACATGATAAACAGCTTTTAAAATAATTAAAGTGATTAATTTCTTGAAAATTAAAAACGTATTTTTTATCTTTCAGCAATTCTGCAACGTACCACGGTCAATGTTGGACAAATTAAGATACAAGGTGTCGCCACATGCTTATTTCTGTGCATGGATCCATGTGGTGCTGTCTATGGTTCGGTGAGTAAGTTATATTTTTGTATATATTTCTCTAAATCCCTGTATGTCCTTTCATTAATCCCAATAAACGAAATCATTTTTTATTGAAGAAATCAAGTATACGCTGCCAAATACAAATACATACCGAGAATATTCTCTACTACATAATATATTCGCAATACATGTGCATACATACTTTTGATTAAAAATCAAAAAAGGGAAAAAGTCGTTAACTCTGAAATCTTAAGTTGTTGTTACAGATTAATATGCCATAGCCATTAAATTTGCATGTGCCTCACCAATTAAAACTTTAATGTGCACATATTTTCATGAAACACCTCTTGTTACGACAGATTCAGAAGAAAAAAAGTTTTTGATAAAAGAAACTATACATCGGATTTGGCCCGATTCTGTCATTTCCTTAGTATGTTTAGAGAATGTACCAAAAGTCATACTAATAACTAATAACACATTTAGCGCCCGTTACGAAAAGCCTATTTTACAAAATTTCACTCACGTATTTTTACCGTTATTGCCCATCAAAGGAGTGACGAAAAAATATTTTCTAAATATTCATAACGAGCACCGAATACGCTATAACTCGTTGACTTTTGGGACACTCTATGTATTTTCAATAAATCCTCAATACATTATGTATCCCTATTTGCATCAAAATAATTATAATAATTTTTTTCGCCAAATAACTGACTCATTCCCAGCCTCCAATATGTAATGCCTATTTGTATCACACCAGTCAACATACATACAATTTTTTCGCGCCCTTATACGAATAGTAATTTATCCTAAACAAACAATTTTTTAACTTGATACTTCATTAAAAACGGACCTCACCGTATAATCAACAATTAATTTATCTTGACTTTCCCTTTTCCAAAAAAAAATCAAAAATCCCTAAATGAAAAAAATTGGAAAGAAAAACAGGAAAAGCGTATATGTCACATGAAACCGATAGGGCGTCTATTCTATGGCTGCTCGATGAAGGAATGTTCCAAATGAACACCAAAATCATACCAAAAAAAAATCAAAGGATCTGTGAACATCGAGCCGATAAGCGCCTTTCCAAACGCCATCCACGCCAAAACAAAAGGCAAATGATAAATTTTTTTTTCATATATGGTTTCACACAATCTCGCGACAACTGGTGTGAAAGAAATATACGTACGTACAAAATATACATTAACCATACGGAGCAGTTGAAGACAGACAACCTGCCCGATCACATGCGTCGAGAACCCTCATAAAGTGTCCTACTTTATTGAGTGATCACATTCGTTGTGACAGAGGTCGATCCTTTTTCGATAGGATTTCTTTGACCTGTGTGTGTGCTATGCACAAGAAAAATGGATGTGACGCGGAGCGGTTCATATTGAGAGTGTGAAGAAGAAGCCTGCGTGAAATTGTTATGTGTGTTTTTGGAAATTCGAATGGGAAAGGGATAAGAACAAAAAATCCTTTGGAATGATTAAGATGACGTTGAACGGTTATTTAGAAAGGAAAAACATGCACGGCTGGTTGATGTAATGGACCGCTTGCTTGCTTCTTGGATTTAGGATCAGACTTGACTAATGAATAAATGGTGAACTGATTATGAATCTGCATATCTGTCGGAATCTAGAGCATCTTCTTAAGAATTGTCAATACATAATTGTCAAATTCGATTAATCGAAGGGAGATAAGTTGGTGACACACAAGGATTTTTTTCTTTTCGGTTTTCAGCTGATACTGTTTATTTTATTATTTTTATTTTTAAGAATTTTAATGATTTGAGTGACTCTTAAGAAAATACAGAAAATATAAAATATCTTAGAATGGACGACCAACGTGCTACATACCATGAACTATTTGCGCTCGGTATGTTCTATGTATAATAAAATTGTTCACATTATACGTATCATACGCGGACACCCACTAATTTTTAATACTTGATGCCTTTCTTGTTGTCTGCTCTCATGATATTTTTTTTTATTTTGTTGAATTTTTTATTGAACATTTAAAATGTTAATATAAAATACACCAAGTGTACTTATTTCCAACAGTTAAATCAAAACAGAACCATTATTCATAATTACTCTGTAATGAAAGTTATTACGAGTTTAAACAAATTTATGATCTATGAACCAAAAAAAAAAATTATTACCATTACCATATGTCATAGAATAATTTTTCATTGACATATGAGTAACGTCTCAACTGACAAGATTGTCATTCATATACATACATATTTATAAAAAGCCTATTATAAAAAGACTTATTTTTTGTTTGGATGGCTATGGTTTTAGGTGGCTATCATCTGTCATCCGAAGACTTATTGGCGTTAATCGGTTAAGTTTTATGTACACATGTATGTATGTATACTCAGCGACTGATAATTAAGAGGTCGTGTGTATGACGAATTGAAAACAGTTGTCATATTAATGGATTTTTTATAACACGCTATTTTTTCTTATTCATTTGTACTTATTACATACAATGTACGTATAATGACAGATTATGTGATTACATGTGGTGAACAAAAATATTAAATTAATATTTTGTTTTCACTTTTCATAAGCCGCAATAAGTCCATAGTGTACACACATATGAACAGGCGCGCACAGAGGGTGGGGCAAAAGGGGCAATATGCCCCGGGCCCCGCGTTGGAGAGGGCCCCGCAGGGACAGTGGTCTCGTAGTGCGCATACGTCTGCAAAATTATTACACGAATTGATGTCAGATAAGTTTTATTTAAATCTCTATTTATCTTGTTTTGCGTTATTCAAAGCATTTCTAGGACCCTATAGGATTTTCCTTGACCTACTTTTTTCAATTAAAATTGCTAAATCTAAAATTGGCACTGATCTTGATATATTTTAGGTGTTGAGATCAACAGCACACTCTGCCGAAATTTATCTAATTAATCGGTATTCTCTTAAAATCTGAGTGTCCTCGAACTATATTTATTTTATAGAGAAAGTGTTAACCAAGAAACTAAAAACGATGGAAGCCCCTTTAAATGACTATTTCTTATTTAGTTTCCATAAATTTATATTTATTCAAGTCTCTCTCTGATTGTTATTAACTCATTGTAGTCTTATCTGTAACTATGCTCTCGAACTAGCAAAATTTCTCAACGTTTTCTACTGGTTTGGTTTTAGACTTTTGTTCTCCTATGGATCAGTGCACACTCGGTCTTAGTAACGTTTATGAAGAGACAAGAATTTAGATTTTCGCAATGCCATCAGCAGTGATGGAACAACTTCACTCTGGGCCCTCCCGCCAACTTCTTGAGTGGGCCCCCTATACTGAGGAAAAAAGTAGAGTGAAATCAATCGAAAACACTCTTAAAGGTCGATCCACTCTTTTCAGTCATCAGTCACAGTCATTTTCCATACAAGTTAATTGATTGACTGACAATCTGTCAATTTGTATGAGAAATTACTGTGACTGCGGCTGATGACTAACAAGTGTGGATCGATCTTAAACCAAGTATTTCGAAACATGATTTCGACGTTACAGTTTTTCTACTAAAATTAAGAACATCGTACTTAAAATAACTTTGCTAAGAGCTACTTTGGCTCTTTGCATTCTTACATTGAGAATAGCGTTCTTGTTGTAACGTTTATTAAATTAATGATTTCATCAATTGTTTTTTTTTTTTTTAATAAAAATGATCACGCAGCGCAGCATTGACCTCTATAGGTGTTAGTGATGTTTAAGCATAGAAAATTACCTGCGCCTACAATGAGATTCGATCGCGCGAACCTATGATTCGAAGACGAGCGCCCTATCTATCTACCCTAATGCCGCTCTCTCAGGTACTGACATCCTGTAGTAGGAACTACATTTATAGAGTTTCCAAGGACAAATATTCTTTTTCTCAAAGGGGCCACTTTTATTTATATGCCCCGGGCCCCGTAAATCCTCTGTACGCGCCTGCATATGAATATAATGAATATTCATTTTCACAACAAATCTACATACATATGTATGTATGTCGCATGTGCATTAATTCTATAAAAAAAAGAGGAATCAACGTTTCGCCATTTCTTTTTAAAATCTAAAAAAAAACATGCTAACTGCTAACTTCATGGCTTCTGCTTAATTTTTCGACTGCAGGGACAAAACCAGTGAATTCATCGTCCATTATCTGCCAGGAAACTTGAAACTTAAATTTTAAAATGGCACACAAAAGTTGAGAAGCCTTTTGTGCAGTTTCAATTGATCAATGAAAATGGCGGATCATATTAACTTTTGGATAAATGAAAATTAGAACATTACGCATATTCAGTGGCGAACCTACGTAGGGGTTTTGGGGGTTCAAACCCCCTCCGAAATTGCTCGATGTAATATAAAAAAAAATCGGATTAATACAAAAGCAGGACGTTTCCCAGAGTGGCGTAGATAGCTTTTCAGAGAGGAGGTGGATCATTTTGCAAGATTACTTATACGTTTACGGTTATCAAATGTTGCATTTCAGAATAACAATTTCTGTATTTATTACACTTCAAATTATCCGTTTCTTCAGCAAATTTTGGTGCAAAATAGATAGCAATTTTGTCATACATATACGAAAAAACTGTGTCCTGAAATAATTTTGGCTTTTTTACTACGGTGAGTGAATCCACAGTATTCCAATTTTCGTACAAATTTTCGCTACTATGATTGGAGTACCAGACCTTTATATTGGGTTAGCTCAGTGGTTCCCAAACTTTTCGGAGTCATAGAACACCTAGCATCGCCGCTTTTCTGGCGGGAACACCTCAAAACAGTAATATGTCCAAAAAGGAAAATTATGAAAACGATAAAGTAATTCGTGAGTATATATTTCTAAAATTTACAAACTTGTAGTACACCGTAGCTGCTAGCTATATTTGCTTTAAATTTCGAGGCCATGCATAAATTTTACGTCTGTGATGTTAGCACCCTCCCTACTTTCGAAAAGCAAATGTGCTAACTAGGTCATTTTTTAAAAAAGATACTAATTGGAGAATTACTCCTCTCCGCCTCTTCTTTTCACCAGAACTAAGGACATTGCATGATCCCTATTTTTTGCTAAAGAGAGGGCTACCCAATTTTCAAATAGAGGACGAAGCATGCATTTTTTTGTTTCATTTATATGCGAAATGCCGCGCTTTGATTTCCGGAAGATGCGATCTAAAGTTTTTGTTTAGGTCTGATGAGTGACAGGAGGGCATATCCACTGAATAAATATTGAGATCCCGAGGAAATTCATATTAAATGAGAAATAGGGAGTCGCATAAGCGCTGGCCGCATAACGGTATTTAAAACAGACTCTTTTGTGAGAAATCTTATGTCCAAAGGCATTATTTTCATAATTATTTCTTTTGGAGTCGTTTTCCATAATTTTCATGGAACTTCAATTCGCCAAAACTTAGCGTGGATTTCTTCAGTTGGTTCCGATTGCATTGATTCATCTAGTATTGGAGGGAAAACTACGAACAAGGTGGTTTGGATTTCAGCAATATGAGGGATCGAACCACATAACACATCGCCAGAGCTCCCTCCCTCGGGAATACTAATATTGGAATTTGGCTAGGTTCCTCAGATTTAACTAGCTCTGCCTTATTCTCTATAAAACTGTCGAGATAGTGCATTTATAAAAATAAGCGATGCACGTTGAAAACCCTGAAGAAATCCGGCTAATTTAAGTTTTGCGGCTGCCCAGTTTTCTAAGGAAATTTTTTTAAGAAAACAACTGCAGGATGTTACTAATGAAAGCGAGCACAATTTGTTGACTTAACATGCTTGAGAGCAGAGTTTTCTAAAATGTGCTGAGTGTTTTAGTGAAAAACAAAGTTTCGCATTAATTTACGATTTCTTACATCAAGCTTTAAATTTGAAATTCCAAACAAACTCTTGTGGTGAATTGCGCTTAAGACTATGAATGATAGCTGAACGTTCGTTTGAATCCCATTGTGAGCATGAATTTTTCTGTTGTCTCTACATCAGCTGGTTCCACTATATAAATCGTTTCGGAGCAACGACCATGAGGGACCCGAGGATTCACTCGATTTATGAGGAAAAAATTCTTTGAATCGATTCTACAACAAAGACGTCCATCGATAGTATGAGGAAGTGCTAAATTTTCTATTGCTGTTTTGAAAATGGTTTCACGTTTTTATGAAACACTACACACGTTTGCTTTGTTTTATGTACCTAAAGTAATAATAAGAAATGTGTGACGAAGGGGGGGGGATTGATCCCCTTGATCCCCCCCTTATCTACGCCACTGTTTCCCACAAAAATATAATTCTAACAGACGGAAAATGAGAAAATTGAGCAAGTAACTCAGCATCACAGAGATGGTGCTGCGTTAAGATGCTTTTCGAAAGACTCTTCTAGCACCACAAAAAATTCTCAGATTATGTTTGACGAGGCCCGAGCGGCGGACAAATTTCGAGTATAGTGCCTTTCGGAAGTACAACTGCAACTGCTCCCTGATCAGTCTAAATTGCATTCACAGTTTTTTTTTCCAATTAGCTGAGATTGATACTGAGAGGAGTCTCTCAGTTTTTTGTATATTAAGTTCTTCGGCACTTTGAAATAATCGGCGGCCAAATAACTAACTAGCAAGCTCAAGTCATGATAAAGTACTATGATACTCTGTACCCATTTTAAGACAATCTATATTGAAACGCTACTGATGCTTTGTAACCGAACAATACAAGAAATGATTGAGGGTCAATAAAAATGTATTAACCAAAAATAGCTAGCGAAAAAAAAAACAAAATTTTACGGGTGTAGGGTATAAATATTATTTCAAATTCAAACTTCAACCTCTTATATAAAACCACTCCGGAAATATTTTTCTGCGTACGCCCCTGCGCATATTTTTCCGACAAAAAGCAGGGATTTGGTTGATTTAATTTGGCAGAACGAATTTTTACCTTAAATAAATTTTTTTTTACACAAAATCGTGGATCCACCACTAATGCCTATATGTTTTATTGTCATACAGTGGGACATATACGTATGGTCGCAGTGCACTTTTCACTAAATTACAGTGCAAATTGTATTTGCTCTACTTTCCTGTTCCGTGCAGCAAAGGTAATACATGGGAAAAGCTGAATTTACGATAATTTTTAAGTTTCATAATTTTTAACGGGACTTTTGACGTTTCAATTGTATTTTTGTTACTTTCCTCTAAATCAGTGGTTCCCAACTGGGAAACATCTACGGACGACTTAGCCAGAAAGTGGATCTCGACGGACCAACATTTAATAATAATGAAACGAATTAAGGTCTCGATTTTTTTGTCGAGGTGTTGTATTCAAAAGCTCACACTCTTTTCCCCATCACAAATTGCTCTTATTATTATTTTTTTGTTATTTCATTTCATTTCATCAGCTCGCACAGAAATAGGTGTTTTCGGGTCTCGAGGAGCTTCGATTAAAAGATATCCAGTAAACGGTATAGCTCTATCCTTAGACTACGGTTGTGACAATTTTTAGCGCAAAAAAAAACCTTTTGAATTTTGGCAATCGAGTTCGAATTTTTATAATAAATTTGGATAATTTCGTAATTGGGAAACGAACATTAGCCCTCGCAGCAAAGTAATACATCATAATCTGTATTTATGATGAAAGCGCGTGTTTGGTATGTGACTTTAATTAGACACAAGAAAATATGACTCTTTTATAAGAAGTCTCCAGAGTCTCTCCGCGGAGCACCTACGGGTTTCTCACGGACCACCCCCGGTCCGCGGACCACCTGTTGGGAAACAGTTGGAAAACACTGTTAAACGAAAGATTCAGCAATCGAGAAATTTGCAAAATTAATCGTTCAGAACATGTAATTAGAAATTTGATAAAAAAGAAAGAAATTTCGGTTTAAAGCCTCCAACTAAAGGAAAAGCAAAGCTATCATTGGGGAACAAAAACTAAATTCCGAAAATCGGTTTAAGGCTAGAGAAGTAAAGGAAAAATTGGGCCTCTCCGTGACGCACTACCATATTGCCCGCGATTTGCGTACAACCCCGAACATCTGTAAAAGGATAATTAAGTCGACACGCAAACCGAAGTCCACAAACAAGCCCATTTACAATTGACCGAAAAATATTTTTCATGGGCGCAAGAAAGGAAGCAAATAATTTTTTTTTCAAAATTCAACTTAGACGGACCTGACTGTTACAGTTGCTTTTGGAAAAATTTAAATAAACACGAAGTCACACGCTCTAAAAGAAATTTTGGTGGTGGCAGTGTAATGGTTTGGGGGGCTTTTACTTGCCATGAGAAGCTACCGTTATGCACGGTCACAACGCGAATCAGCTATTCCAATTATGCTGAACTGCTGGAAGCGCTTTTGATCCAATTCCTGGAAGAAAATGATGACCAGAGTCCAGAACCGACATTCTGTAAGGCGACAGTTGACTGGCGATAGTCATTTTCGTAATTTTGGAATCATCCAAGGCGACAGTCGCCCAATGTATCTTATATGACCGTCATTTTCAAGGCGACAGTCACTTTCATGAAAAATTCACCATAACCATTAATTAACGCTGAAACCTTCTTCAAAAAGTAAATTCCATCTAAATTAACAATCATTTGGAATCATGTAAGGTCATCACTTTACGGCGACAGATGGTTTTTGTGCTCGCTGTGCTTTGTATGACAGATATATGTATGTGCTTTTGCATTATAGATACTTTAGGGTCATCCGACACCATGCATTGCAAACGTACATATGGTACGTATGGACGAGTTGCCAAAATGGACTTATATTGTCGTCCATCGTACGATCGATTTCATGGTATATGAAAAGCGTAAGGAATTTCTTTATGTTTTTGAATGTGTGTATGCAATGAAGTGCAGCGCTCCTGTCCTCTTTAACTAGTCCATTCCCTCAATTTTGTAGTAAAATATTAAGTTCTTACATCATAAATAATTCCACAAATCCTCCAAAAGCACCCTCTTGTTTATTCCTTCACACAAACAACTTAAAAATTGTCGAAATTATATGAACTCTCAAGCTATTTCCGTTATTTTTCGAATTTCGCATGAAAGCGACAGTAACAATGCTGTCGTAGAAAGTGATCGCTATTGGCGACATTTATGGGCGATTATCGCCTTAGACTTAGATGATCCCAAAAAAAAAACTCTGTCGCTTTTCGACCTCTAGGTAGTAGTAGCTATCTCTTTCATACATACGTAAAAACCCATTAATAAATTGTCGCCCGACGACGCCATCACTTTCGATTATCGCCATTGGCGATGGCGATTATCCCCTTACAGAATGTACCCTCAGTTCTAGTCATCATTTTCAAGCAGGATAACGCTCTTATTCATGTTTCTATGGAAAGTAGAGCCTGGTTTACCGAAAAAGGCGTACCTCCATTAGACTGGCCAGCTTGAAACTCCGACCTAAGCCCAATGGAAAATTTTTTGGGGAATACTTTCGGGCAAAGTTTATGCCAAAGGAAACAGTAACGGAGCTTATGAACGAGATTCGTCGATGTTGGAACCAAATTGAAGATTCGACCCTAGAGTCGTTAATGAGATCAATGCCCAGAAGGTTGTTTCAAATAACACTGAACAGCGGAGTGGCTACAAATACTAATTTCTATTTTTCTTAACTAGTTTTTTGATAACCGTTAATGAAAAGCCGTTTTATTTCAGTGCACCCTAACGTATATTTATCTTTTTTTAAAGAATAATTATATTAAATTATTATAA
This sequence comes from Microchrysa polita, assembly GCA_949715475.1. Lineage (NCBI taxonomy): Eukaryota > Metazoa > Arthropoda > Insecta > Diptera > Stratiomyidae > Microchrysa > Microchrysa polita. The sequence goes on along the minus strand of OX454420.1, from coordinate 86,133,215 downwards.
CAAAAATTGATTTTTTTTTTATTATACCTAGTAATAAATATTTTGCAATAGAATAAAACTACATTGAAGAAAATATCGTAGTTCATTTTGTTTTTGAAATATTGTACCACATTTACCTTACTCAACATGATTTTCAAAGTTCCATTCCCTCTCCATCATTTCCTCCATCAAAATACATAGTCATCAATCACATCTGTAGAATATTCTGAAACTCCAGAATTCCAGAATTGTATTCCCCCCATCACACCATATATGGTAATGTGATCCCCCTAGCAACAATATTCAGTCAATTAAAATGAAACTTGTTCGTTTCCAGTTGATTTTATCTACATCCTAGAAGTGTTTAATTTTACGATCAATTAGTCCATTCTGTCCTTTTCAATGATCATCATCATCATTGGTGTAGTCATAACCACAAATTTCACACGCACTCAATTCCTACAAACATGCACATTACAATGGCTTTCTAGTTTCTACAAGTATGTATTTCTTCTATTCGTCCCGTACGTATGGTTTTATTTGTCCAGCATTCATATGAATTGATGTAACAAATGGAATGAAAAAAAAGGAAAAACATAGCTAACGTCCAACATCATGTTCGTGGTATGATCACGACACCGATATTATTTTATTATAATAAAACTATGAGCATATCTCTTGTTTTTGCTTGACTAATCCCGAGTGCGCCGCGCCGGCCGCGAGAATCATCTCTCTTCTGGTCGAGTACTCTCACACAACTTGAAATAATGTTACGGATGAATGGCTTATAGATCCGATTACAGATTGCGATAAAACACCATGAAAATGCATTTAATATAATAAAAGATCGGTTTTAAAAGACATCATTATGCTTCGTTGTACAATGCTATCGTCTTCTCTTTGAGTACATTGTGCGTATCTATTTCACGCCCCGTTGAAAACCATGGTCAAAGATAAAATGAGAATGACAAAATGATCAGAGGAGTATGTCTGACAGGATCAGTGTACCTATGATCACATCTCTAGAGAATCTGTATAAAGGGCATTCTTGGAATGCTTGGGAAGCGTCTTAAACTAATGAGACATCATTAGTTGTCGTCATCGTCTGGTATATTGTTTAATTAGAACTTAATCCTACACCTGGATATTCAGCATTCTTTCCATGTTAAGTAATTTTGCGGCTAAAATTAATATTGGAAATATTAAAGCAGGGTCAAACTATCTCTTAAAAATCTAAGATGCTTTCGAAGGAGTTACTATTTTTAAATTAGATATTTCTACCTCAAATTTACGATTCAAATTAGCATTTTTCCAAATCAAAATAAACATCTTTCATCTTTTTTTTACTGGGATGGACTGATAATCCTGACAAGTTTGCAAAAAATCTAATTTAAATCGTACAAATGCTGATTTGATCCGCAAAAGCGTTAATATCAGGTGGAAATGCTATTTATTTTCATAAAAGTGGGATTCAACATTCTCTGTTTTTTTTTCGAACAATTTGATGCGCATCGATTTTTTTTCCAATTCAACTGGAATACCGCCTTCATTTGCAAGGATAATCCGCCTCAGCAAGTCCGTCAAGTCAAAATATCGATTTCTGTCTATGCATGTCTGTACACGTAGCACACGCAAAATTCAGCTATCCGAAGTTGTCTAGTAAGATTTTTCTTTATCTTGTGTATCCTTTGCAGTATTTCTTTACCTTTTATGTAGCATACTTAAAATCTTATTATTTCAGAATTGGTCAAATAATTGACAGATTAGTATAATAATCATATATGTATGTACGATGACAGCCTCTCAGCTTCATCACATTCAATTCTGTCTAATCTGTTTAATCAGATGTTTAGCGCCATCTTCTAAACAAAAATCTCCATTTCCCCCCCTATTCAAATGCAGAGAAGAAATGAGTCATGGTCAGATCGAAAAATCGATTGACGTTCCACATACATATAACGTTCTTTCACAAGTTTTGTTAATATTTTTTGGGTCAAATTGATACTTTATGATCTCATTTATAGCCACAAATACTCATCCGATCTCTGAAAATATTAGAAAATTCACAAAAAAATAAACTTTCTCAAAACAGTCGTAGCGTCTGTTTTCTTTCAGAGTCATCCTTAATCCTATTGAATCCAATTAGTTAGCGACTGCGGACCGCGATTCGGACCATTTAATTGATCGGCATGATCAAAAGCTAATCTTATGATTTAGGAGGTTGAATCATTCTACCGAAATGCCCCTGAAAATAAAAGATGATATCAAAAAATGAAATACAAACAGGCAACAGCTGCGCGCCGCGAGCTTCATGGACTATGGAAGAGGGGAGCTAAGACAAATTTATTAGATCATGCAGATTTATATCCAATATTAGTGTGATCCAGAGGCATCTATAAGTCTGGCAATGCATTCGACACGCATCACCAACGACAAAGATAGCATAAGGAACTGGTATGGTTTGTCGAGGAGTTTGTAAGCAACCTAAAAAGTACCTTCGTCAATTGAATTGTCAAATCGGCCACCCTAAGTTGTCGGATTGGATGTACAGTATCGATAATACTTGCTTAAAGAAAAGATAAGCTAGTTTCCATTAAGGCTAGAGACAATTTGTTTGTGTCAAAATATTTTTGCTTTTATTACCTTATTTTAACAATTAATTCCGAGTAATTTAAATTGATCGCTCTGTGGCTCACTTGGCTGAGTCGCACTCTACGATGCTGGTAATCTAGAGGTCCGGAGATCGATCGGCAAAAGTAATTATCCGATGTAAGCCCGCGACTTCAAAAAACCCCATAAGAAGAAGTCTGGAACAGTTAAATCGGGTGATCTGGCCGGCCAGTGCAAATCACCAAAACGAGAGATTAACCGACCCGGAAATGTTTCCTTCAGAATATTGATTGTGTCTCGAGCAGTGTGCGCGGTTGCACCGTCCTGTTGGAACCACATCTTCTCCAGTCCTAGTTCATCAAAAAATCATCATCATCAAAATTCGCCATCCACAGGCGTCGTTTGACTCGCGGCGTTTTCAAAGAAAAACGGCCCGATTACTCCTTTAGCGTCAACAGCTCACCAAGCAGTAACTTTGAGCGGGTGTAATGGCTCTTCGTAGGTGATACGTGGATTTTGGGTTCCCCAGAAACGAGTATTCTGTTTGTTCGCGAAGCCGCTCAAATTCATTATTTTATGGACTACTCAGAGCTCAAACTAATATTTTACTTACAATTTATAGCTTGGAATTTTTGAGCTGCATTAATAAAAAATCCTGTCACTAGTAAAATATCTGAGGATATTATACAACAAAACAAACAAAAACAAATTTATACAACAAAATCTGGACCCTTTTGTATGAATTGTTGGTTGATTGGTTGGTAGTTGATTAAACAGCAATGAAATTGGTGTCAAATGAAAGGTCTCTATTGGAGAGGAACGTATACAGGGTGTCCCGCAACTGGTTAGCCATAGACCAATGGTAGACTCTACAGGATGTTTTAGGAAAAATGTCGCCAAAATTATTTCTCTAGCTTTTACCGTTAAGGAGTAATCGCCTTTTTTGTGATGCTTGTCAAAAAGCACGACTTTTTTCTAAAAACTCCTATTTTTTAGCTTCCACTTCAGCCAAATCAATATTTTTTATATTCTTCTGAAAGTACACAAAATTTCCAATAAAAGGACATATCGAACGTTTCGAACTGTTTCGTATCTTCCGAGATACGACGTTTTGAATTTAGCAAAAATTTCAATTTCAATTTTTAATGTCAAAATTAAACCCGAATTTCGTAACGGTACATTGTAGTGGCAAATCTGCAAAGTTGACAAAAGTTGGCGTAGTATCTTAGCTTTCGAATGGCATATAAGAATAAAGCACAGAGTCATCCATTTTCTGAATAATACGTATAAATGAAAAGAAACCATAGTCTGCAAATGTACCAAACCGATTTTAATCTTGAAAAGGAAGTAAAATGTTTACATCAAGAATAGACTTGGATGTTATGCATTATGGAAAATACTTTTCGCTACTGTTGTAGATGCTACTTTATTAATTATAACGGTAAGTATAAACAAATTTGATTTATGTGTTGAATTATTTGTACGAATGTTCGCTCTGTACACATTAATATTGTGAGAGTATTTTTCATTTTCATCGCCTAAAGGATAAACATTTTAATTTGTCAGGTATTTAGTAGTGTCCTTTTATGTCCTTTTCCAGAGTTTTCCGATCCAATTTTTCCTTAGCAAATTTAATGATAGAATCTTAGATTCTAAGAAATGAAAAAGGAAGTGGCAACTTGAATTATTCACGTAGTTATGACTTTGGAAAGATACAGATGATAAGTTACGGGAGACACTAACATTTTCCATTCAAACGCGATTTATTCCGTTGAAGGTCCTTGAAATAGGAATCAAACACCGGATATGTAATGTACTCGGCGTCCCCTTTGATATGCTACCTCGCATGCCGACCTCCAGTCAAGGATTAAATAGTGTCCTTTTTTGTCCTTTTTGGGACCTTTCCGATGAAATTTTAGTTAGTTAGTTTAGACTCCCACTGATCCAAGACCAAGAAAAAAATAGCCTTACTGTATTTTTTTCTATTGGAAATGCTTTATATGACTGAACTATTTCCACGTAAAAGCAAGATTTCCTCCACTTACGGACTATGTTTTTTTTCCTTTTTACACATATTATTCACAAACTGGATGACTCCTGTGCTTTATTCTTATATGCCGTTCGAAAGCTAAGATACTACGCCAACTTTTGTCAACTTTGCAGATTTGCCACTAGAATGTACCGTTACGAAATTCGGGTTTAATTTTGACATTAAAAATTGAAATTGACATTTCTGCAAAATTCAAAACATCGTATCTCGGGAGATACGAAACCGTTCGAAACGTCCGATATGTCCTTTTATTGGAAATTTTGTGTATTTTCAGAAGAATATGAAAAACATTGATTCGGCTAAAGCGGAAGCTAGCAAATAGGAGTTTTTCGAAATAAGTCGTGTTTTTCGACAAGAATCACAAAAAAGGTAATTGCTCCTTAACGGTAAAAGCTAGGGAAATAATTTTGGCGACATTTTTCCTAAAACATCCTGTAGAGTCTACCATTGGTCTATGGCTAACCAGTTGTGGGACACCCTGTATAATGATTTTAACGGTTACAAACAATGAGGTTTTTGAGAAAGCACGACTTTTGCGCCTTTTCATTGCATTATAACTTTTGACATAATCAATTTTCTCTTTGTGTTAATATAAATATGATGGGGCCGAGAAATCACATGCCTTCCCTACAAAACAAGTATTTTGACATGTATGTATATGTCTTTGCGGGGGCTATCTGAATTACTGGGGGTCGTTTCGTGAAATAATGTGACATTGTAACGTAACAAAAACATAACGAAGCTTAAAATCGATCTTCACCAAATTTAATATACATTATCCTTTGATGGCCCTGACAAAGAATCGGTGATTTTGATAAGTGGCGAGTATAGCGGTAAATTCACCATTGAAGTGAACTAAAAGGCATCCTTCAATTAATTCGCCTGGCTCTCCCCGTGGAAGGATTTCGATGAAACTTGGATGGTAGTTAAGTGATGCGGTCCTTAATATTTTGGTATCGGCACTTATTATGTGAAATTTTTATTATGTCATTTTTTCTGTGGGAGTGCACGTTGAGATGAGTCCTCCAAAATGACAACAAGTTGATTTTCAGTTTTCGGAAAAGGAGATTATTACCAAAAAGGATATTTTTCCACCAGGGAACAGAGTATGCGCATAATGGGTTTCGTTCGAAAGGCGATGTTTGGGGCAATGTATGTGATCGTATGTACAGTATAATGACCACAAAAAAAAAGTGTTCGGGAAACTTAAACTTAACAAGATAAAAATCTTAATTTTTACGGAGGTTCGAAACCTCGTCCAACTCAACCTACTTCAACTTGCCACTTAATCGACTCGGCAATGCTTGCTCTTATCGAAGTTAATAACTTTAGCAATTCATAACCCAGTCTTTTGTTCGTATATTTCGATTCTGGTAATTGCAGCACAAAATAGCCCAGAACAGTATGGTTAGGAGGAGAAGGGCAAGGGACGGATGATTTTGTGTACACAGAATACAATGACGGATGGTTACATACGTATACGTACATGAATGAATGAAATGAAATGAAATGAAATTTAATGCAATTGACAGGTTGGATTCGAAATGGCGAGCAAAGTTTAAATTGAATATCCGATTACATCCGTCCACCTTCAAATGTGTATACATATATTATGTACTCGTGAACCATTAATTGATATACATATGTATTTGAAAGCAAAAAAGGCGTATCAGTTAAATGAAAAAAGAGACTCACGCGCGTCCAATGAAATGCATACGATTTGTCGCGTAAATTTAAAAAGAACAGAAAATAAAAATTTCCTTAAAATAACAACATGCGTTTTAGTATGTACAGTATAATGACCACCAAAATAAAACAAAATGTATGAGAAATAAAAAATAAAAAAAATCGGTTATTTTTGTGGGGACTCGAAACCTTGTCCAACCCAACCAATTACCTGCCACTCAATAGACTCGGCTATACTGGCTCTTGTCGAAATAAGTAACTTTAGCAATATCATCATCCGGTATATTGTTCGTACTTTCGATTCTGGTAATTACAGCAAATAACAGCCGAAGCACATAATAGTATGGATAGGAGCAGAAGGGCAAGGGACAAATGATTTTGGGTGCACAGAACGAACGGTTACGAATGAATGAAATTGAATGCAATTGAAAATAGCGAAATAAATAAATGGTTAAAATAAATAAATAGAAAAAAATTGAATTTGTGTGGACTCGAAACCTCGTCCAATCTAACCAATTACCTACCACTCAATCCTTTCGGCCATGCCGGCTCCCATTGGGCGAATAAATCTAGCAATCATCACATGATCATGTTCGCACAGCTCGATGTATGCAGAACGTAATTGCTAACAAAACGAAGAGCTTTAAGAATGTGCTGCAATTATCAGAATCGAAATGTATAAACAAAAGACCGGGTGTTGTTTTATTTTGTGGAAATTTATTTTCGATTTTTTCTATTTATGGTGTTAACGTTACAAAACGTGAAGATTCAACGAGACCCGGGTCTCACTCTGGAAACAATTGAAATTCGAATACATATTCGAGTTGACATTTGAGACCGGAATGTTCTTATCGATCTTAGACCGAGACTAACATATAATATTCGTCGATGAAAAGTAAATGGAACAAAATGACGCCTTGTGTAGGAGGTACCCTTAATTTTCATTGGTTTCAATTGATTTCAGGGTTTCAATGTTTATCCACTATTATTATCTGGGGGGTCGAAATGGGTGGAAAATAAAAATAGGAGGTGGGGGTATTTTTGGAGGAGAAACTTTATTAAAATATCACTAGAATTCTATGAGCGTATTTCACTAGAATGTCTAGCGGTCATTTTCTAGTTGCATTCTACTAGAATATACATACAAGTAAAAAAAATTACAGTGTAGAAACCGTTTCATTTATATACAAAAGGTAAATAAATATCTAAATTTCAACCTAGGTTTCGAAATGAGACAACAACATTTAATTTCCCTAATCTTGGTAAATTTATATATTTAGAGAAATCTATTAATCTATTGAAATATTGAGACAGGCAGGAATTCAATAAGAAAAAGGTGTTTCAATACGCTATTATATTTAATATAATAATTAAAGGCGGGTAATATTTCAGGTACTCCAATGGGGGTAATTATTTAAATAAAAATTAGTTACTTGATACTTTTGTGATAAACGCACAACGAATTGACGGAGCAAGGTTGCGTGGACGACCGAGAGCTCGCTGAGAGAACTCCGTAGGTGAAGACGCCCACTAACTGCTAGGCTTCCGAAACTGGAGGACAAGGTCACGTAACCGCGACAATTGGAAGTCAACGATTCAGGCGGCCAAGGCCCGATGATGATACTTGATACTTTTATCATAAAATGGACCAGTTTTTAATTTTGGCATTTGGAGGAGATCCGCACAAACCTCCAGAATGGCACACATTTTGTCGCTTTCTTTTATATTTCACGGAAAAACAAAACAATTCTTCTTTCGTCATAATCTAAACTAAACTAAATACAGTCGCCTCTCGTTAATTCGAACCTCGGTAATACGAATTTTTCGATAATCCAAACTAGTTAACCTGTCCCTTCGATAAATCGAATAAAAGAGCCAAGTTTGTATGAAGTTATATACACACGATAAAGCGAAATGATTTCGTTCAACTGAGCATTTTATAATTCGAAATTTGCATTTAGAAACTCTTTATAATTCGAATTTTTCCTGAAATTTTTCTGTTGCTGTCTTTTTACGGCGAATTGTGAAAAGATTACACATTTTCTTCAGTTTATTGTTGACTTTCAAGTGAAAATGATTTCGAAAAAGTACACGTGCATATCCGTAGATGTGAAAAGACAAATTATCGCGGCAGTGGAAAATGGTGATAAAAAAAGATATGGCAACGAATTTCAAGATTTCAGCATCTACTACTATTTTAAAACAAATAATAAAAAAAAAGTTTGGAAACCACTTTACATTAAAAAAAACGCAAAAGAATAGATAGATAAAGATAAGGTATCCTCTTTTCTCATTAAATTTAGTATTTCTCCAGTCGATCACAAAATAAGGACAAGAATTGCTTCGATATTTTTTCATAAATTAACTTTAGTTGGACTATTTAATCCCATGATACGTTTAGGATCTACCTAGTGCTGAAAAATAGTTTTCGTTTTACGTTGGAACAAAATTTAATTACAGATGAAACCACACTATTGAAGGAAAGCCTTTAAAATGGTTGAGGCAGTGTCGCGAAAAAATTTTCCGGATGAATCGTGAAATAAATTATTTTATTTACATAGTTTTTTTTCGATAATTCGAACACTCAATAATTCGAAATTTTTTCGTTGTTTCTTGGGCTTCGAATTATCAAGAGTCGACTGTATAGCAAAAAGGACTTTAAATAAATCTTTTTGTATTTCTATCTTTATCTTTATCTTTTCTCGCGTATGTGTTGTTCATTTCAGTAAAAATGTAGCAAACAATCAAAACTAAAGGAGGACACGCGCCGTATATACAAAATGACAGAACGGATCCCATCAATGTCAAGAGTTTTGATTTCATAATGACATCCGTAGTATACATCAGAGTCTAGCACAAATTGCTGGAGTTCCAATGAAATATTACAAATATGTATACCATGATGGTGGAAAAGAGATTTGTGGGTCATTAGGGAAGATGAAAGTGTCCGGACGTAGTATGGGGGTTTATGTTAAATCGTGAATTTTTATATAGCATTATGTATGTATGTGTTGCAAGTTTGGGAACACAATTCCGTGTTGTTTTTCTTTTAATATGAAAAAATAATGATTCCTTTTATTTGTTATTGCGATACGAGTACTTGATTGATTATGGCAGTAGCATTAAACTTTAATTGAAGATAAAAATTAAATTCAAAACTATAAATGTAGAATATCGATTTCAATATTTTTATCGGATTCGATTTATGTATTTCCAAGTACATAGTTGGTCAGACACCTTAAAAGATACAAGGAAAAACCAACCTATTTTTTTATATGTTTATTATCATTCGTGCTCATTATTCTATTGTTCAGAACACATTTAATGTTTCAAATTAGAGTTTATTACTCCAAAAACACATGTTTTCAGTCATAAACACATATTTTCAACATTACATTTCTCACATCACTATATGAAACATGATTCCGTTTTGTCTTCCACTCAATTCCCGAAAAACGCATCATACAAAAAGGAACACCCACAGCCATAAAAGCTGCATAATACAATACCGCAGCATATGGAAGCCGAAATCGGTCATTAAAACGATACTCAGTGCCTTTTTAAGAGTTTCTGGTGGTCACATTAAAGACGAAAATTTGTTTTTAAACATCTTCTCCGATATAACCGTCGAAAGGATAAAAAAATAAACAAACGTACTAAATCCCATATATGCTATATTGACCACCAACACCGAGCATCATAGGGTCATAAAATCATATCTGAAAATATACATACATAATTTAATTTTATTTCATTTTAAGTGATTGGATAGAAATCGATTTTCTTTCCGCCGACCATGGTCAAATTAACATGCGCGCATAACAGAGAGCAATCGCAAGACTATACATTTGACGGAATGTGTGTCGTCGCGTCTTGTCTGGCTGGACTTTATATAGGTAATCGCGTGTTTGTCTCGCACTAATCCCTATAATATCCTATATGAAGGAAAAACTGGATCAATTCATAGAATGCTCACATTAAGTCAAGAGCATCTAACAATTGAGCTGATAAAGCTCGAAATATGGTTTGATAAAACTAAAACAAAACAACCGAAGATGAGACAATATTTCGTTTCAAGGCGGTCTATTGATGCTCGTCTTTCCTCGTTATCTCCTGGCGCCGCCGGTGGTAAGTTTTCGATATTCAGTATATTTTGTCAAACGAAATTTCTAATATATATTGACATTTTATCTTATGGCCGCGCTCTCAGAACAATTCAACATTCCTGCGAAATTATAATGAATCCCTTTCTGATCGTTTCGTCGCTTTCCCAGAATTTTTGAACGGGACGAACGGTTCCCGTCTTTCGTCTCCTTGCGTCTGTCGAGCGTATGTTGTGGTTGTTATCCCGAAACAATAATAATAATCGATCCACCACCGGATCGGCTATACCTATATCGTTGAGTGAGAAAAATACTTTCGAAATAGGATCTTGCTGAGAGTGTAATCGACCGATTTCACAGATCATAGATAGAGTGTAAATTATGACACACACACACATGATCTTGACCCTTATGGTTCTCATAAGCGCACATATTACACGCATGTTATGACATCTTAATGACTATGAAGTTTGCTCAGTATAAAAAAAAAACAAGGATAACATTTCTTGAAGGAGGATAGGATAAAAAATCAAACAAACAAAAATAGAGAAGATCTCAACGCCACGGCGCATACGATACGATAGGGATATTGAAATGGAAAATATACTTCTTCGGACCTCAGGCAGCATGTGGTGTGCCAGAGTTTGATTTATATATGAAGTTGTACTCGTAATCCCCGAGTCTTTTCGAGATCCTGAGAAGGTGGAAAAAAAGTTTCTGAAATTTATTACTCTAGAAAAATTATTTTAAGCGAGCACAAGTCATAATAATGGGGAAACTAAGTATACATTATGCTTTCGTTTTATTCGAACAGCCGCACTCTCAATGACTACTTGATGAAGGATACGCGCGGGTCTTCGGACATTCGGTACATATGCATGACAACAGTAACTCAACGTTTTGGTCTAAGCCTGAGTAATGGCAATTAATCACTGGCCATACGTACAAATATTGTAGGTTGTGTGGCATGACCTCACATGCAGGCGGCCCGGCTCGGTAGCGCGATATAAGACAGAGGGAAATGCCATTTGAGCGGCAGCCGCTCCGCGCAGAAATCGCAAGTGCAATAACATATGTTAGATGACACATTCACGAGATGGGTGCTGGCTGAATTAGGTTCTGTTCTGAAAAATATTAACAGCAGTGGTCGGAGCAAACCTATTTTCGGTATATAAATCAAATACATTTAATTACCAGCATCGACAAAAAATTGTATGGCCCTAGGAAGGTGAATGTTTAACAAAGGTTAAAGTGCAAAATGTTAAAATTAACAAAAAATTTTACAGCGCAATCCCATACAAAGTGACCCAATACAACTTTGCTCTACAGCAGTACTCGTCGCTTTATAAAATGAGTAGTGCGTGGAACAAACTCCTGATGGGTCACTTTGTATGAGAGGTACCCTTAGTTTTTATCCAATTAAGCTGATTTTTAGTAGGTGGTATAATGGTGCCCTCCAATGGCAATAAACCGAAATTTAGCTTTCAGCTCCAATTTTGGGGGAGTTATGGATATGCCGTTTTGCCAAATTTAAATGCGGGGATTATGGGGATCGGATCATCTCAATTTGCAGCAAAAATTATCTTCTACTTATTCACACCAAATTTCATGGCTGAATTTGCGCCTTTTCAAGAGTTATGGTGCTTTTTAAAAAGGTCTAAAATGAAAATATTCCAATAGTCTAGCGCGGAAGTTTCCAATCAAAGTCTAAAGTATTATCTATCATTGCAAAGGAAATTTTACGTAGTTTTTCGTCCTCAGACCATTTTTCTGTATCTTTAGCGAAAAAATAAAAAATAGCTCTTTTCCCTTTTTTCAAGGTTGCGGACCCCAAAACGGTCAGGAGCTTTTTCCCATAATCAGGGGCCATACTCAACTATCCTGCAAAAATCCAGAGATGTATGATTTTTGCCGACCAAATATCGTATTCTTTACCTTTGGGGCTTAGACTGATATTCATCGATATCTTTCATTATTATATGTATATACAGGGTGTCCGGAAACTGCCGCATAAACGCACCGGACTGCGATTCCTCATGTGATTTCCAGCATTCTTAACTATTTAGCTGCCACAGGCATTTGAAAATATTTGAAAAAATAATTTTCTTGTACGACTAAAATAGCGATGATTCACAGCAAATTTACCTAAAAAATAAAGCTAACCGCACAAAAAACGGATAAGTAGTTTGGTTTTTACAGAGCTTCAAAGTCAAATTTTTATGATTTGACCCATAAAAACTATAAATTTTTTCATCTCAATTTTCTCTAACTTCTACCAAGGAGAGGTGCATATTCTTACGATTGTATCTTTATACCCTTCACTCGTAGAGTAAAAGGTATATTAACTTTGTCATGAAGTTTGTAACGCATTGAAGGAAGCATCTCCGACCATATAAAATATGTATATATATGATCAGCATGACGAGCTGAGTCGATTAGGCGATGTCCGTCTGTCTGTCTGTCCGTCTGTTGCTACGCGTTTTACTCGGCCAGTTTAAAAGCTATCGAGCTGAAATTTTGCACACATGTTTCTTTTTATTGCAGGCAGTTTGTATGTTTGAATCGCTAAAATCGGACCGTGGGGTCATGGGGCTGCCATACAAACCTAACCCCCCCTATTTGGTTTTTCTAAGAAAAACTTTTTCATGTGTTTACTAATTTCAACGAAATTTCACACAAATGTGTTTCTAGTGATAGCACAAAACATATGTAAGAATGGATCAAATCGGACCATGGGGTCATCGGGCTGCCATACAAACCTAACCCCCCAAATTAGGTTCTTCTAAGAAAAACTTTTTCATTTGTGCACCAATTTGAACCAAATTTCACACAAATGTGTTTCTATTGATGCCACAAAATATATGTAAGAATAAATGGAATCAGACTGTGGGGTCATGGGGCTGTCATAGAAACCCAGCCCCCAAATTGAGTTTTTCTAAGAAAAACTTTTTTATTTGTCCACCAATTTCAATCAAACCTCATAAAAGTTCATTTCATTTGATGCCACAAAACATGTGTAAAAATGAATGGAATCGGACGATGGGGTCATGGGGCTATCATACAAAGCCAACCCCTAAATTGAGTTCTTCTACGAACAACTTTTTTATTTGTGCACCACTTTCAACCAAAACTCGTAAAAGTGCACTTCAATTGATGCCATAAATAATCGGACTATGGAGTCATGGGGCTACCATACAAGCCTAACCTCCCCATTTTGGATCTTCTAAGAAACATTTTTTCTACACCAATTTGAAAAAACCTCAATGCGTCTTTATCAAAACAAAAAAAAAGTATTATTTTACCACTTATTCCAACCAAACCTCACACAAATATTGTTATATCGACGCCACAGAATTTGTCAATATCAAATATTATGCGAAAACAGAAGGAAAAGATTGGGGAAAGATTAAATACAAGTCATAGGTTTGCCCCAAAAAACTTTTAGCCCGAGGAGAGTGAGAGTGAAGGGTATTCAAATTTCGGCCGCGCCCGAAATTAGCCTCGGTCTCGTTTTTACATCATTTTATTCTAGCTCCATTATTTCTAGCAGTTTTTATACGTTAAGTGTAGAAAACTAGGGTTAATTTTCGCTCGAATTCAATACGAATCAATTCAGACTGCGCCTAAAGATCTGCAATTTGGTAAAATCTATTGAAATTATGTCAAAATCGATCCAAAATTTACCCTAGTTTTCTGCAGTTAAGGTACTAAAACTGTTAGAAATAATGGAGGAATAGCTATGCTGGAACGAGGAATCACAATCCGAAACGTTTATGCCGCAGTTTCCGGACACCATGTATAAAAAGTCAAAACTAAAATAGCTTTAACATCTCCCCATTTTATAGGATAAAAATAAAATTGCTCGAACTGACGAACTGACTGGTAAAATAACAACTTTTCACTCATTCATAAAATAATGTTTTTCCAAAAATCCATTGAGAAATGATTGTTAACCCTCAATCGGTGTCGTGAACATTTCAGGGATTAATCGGTATTCGTTGTGGGAGTTGTGGAGCATTTTTATTTCAGTACTTTCCATTAAAATACTACTAAAAAGAAATGTAAGGATTTACGAAATTGATAAGGAGTAACTCAAAATTTCGGTGCATCTAAATATTTTTCACAGCGATTGAATATGGGTCAATTTTCAAAATTTGTGTAACCCTTTCAGCCCTGATGGTTTCACCATGAGACCACCTACTAAAACTATAAGTACGTTAAGCCCGAGTGGTTCTGGTTACGGCACACGACCACCGCAAAAATTCATCATTCTTATCATAAACTATCAGAAGAAACCGGTTGTTTTTTAAATTTAGTGTCTGGATATCATTTAAGCCGTCTAGAAAAGAGTCATTCGAGTGAAAAACGTAAAATTGGCGACAAGCAAATTGACAGGTAATAATATATAAATCTAGCAGAAACCCATCCATAGAAAATAAACCAATTTTGAAAGACGTCGAAGTTGCGATGTATTTGTTTTGTTCACGCCATAAGTTGGTGGTTTCACTGTGTAACCACTCGGACTACAAGGCCCTTTTTTGTTCTAGGCGCTCGTACGTCGTGGAAATTTTCTGTAATAGAAATTATGTCTTCGGGTGAGTTTCGACAATTTTTTGAGGACAAAACTTCCGACAACGAATCATTCACCTCTGCTGTCTCAAATGGCAAGAATTATGAGGAAGATAATTACGAGAATCCTTTAGCGCCCAATTTGGATGAAAACGTTCTGGAGCCCCAAATTCAAGAAATTGAATGGGTCAACGAAGATTGTGAAATCTTTTAGGCTAGCCGTGGTATCCGGATTGATGGGCGCATAGTCGGGCACCTGAGCTAGGCGTAAGAGTGTCAGAAAAATGTTCAATTTTCGAGGAAATGTGCCTCAGGAAAAGAGGCACAGCTGGGCTCTACTGCGCACATTCCCAGACGTGGGACATCGCGCAGATGCGCTCATTGTAGGATAAAAACGCATCCCCATCGAAGCAGGTGGGCTTGTAACGCTTGCCACGTTGGATTATGTTTGACCACAGAAAAGAATTGGTTTGGACAATTTCACACTTAAGCCCTGGTGGTTTCACCATGGAACCACCTCAAAACCAAACTTTGGCTTCTATTTTTTTTAATCAAATTTCAAGAAATGTTTTTGAATTACATATTTGTTCACATTTATATAAAAATTTGGAAAAAAGTGCAGCGTTTAAATTCAAGGCTTAACGGGATAAGCAACCGACTACAACCACCTTACCGTTTTAGAAGGGCAGATGTACTGTGCTATTCCTAGTGATTTTCACTTCTTGATACAGAGACGGGCTTCTGGCACTAGAATGTGAAACAATCAAATATAGGTTTACAAAAAACCGTTAACTTTAAAATTTAATATTTAAGTGGCAAAGTAGTGTGTGTTAAATTTTTTATTTCTTTTTTTGTGCAAAAATTTTTAAATCATTTAAGTGCAAAATTTTGATAAATTTTTGCATAAAATTTTGTTAATGTGAAGCTTGAAAAAATATATTTTTTTTGGGATTGAATGGAGAAAGTTTTAAGAAAACCACATGTAGAAACTAAAAATTATGGTTTTTCACTTATTTTTTTCTTTGAATTCAACGCCATGCCATCTGAATAATTTAATTTTGAAATGAATGACGAGGGACGCAGGACCGGATCTTCTATACGTGCAGATTGGGCATTTGAATAGGGCGCCAATTAAAAGGGGCGCTAAACCCATTAAGATCAAGGCGAACAGACGATTTCAACTTTAAGTTAATCTTAATAATCTCATTGTTATGTTTTCAATTCGAAATTTCCGAAAACGTTGACGTTGAGACCCGTAAAGCATATTCCATTGCGCATTTCTCTACAAAGTTTAGACTCCTAACTATTACCGTTAGGAAGTTAGAGTCGCCCAACAAACCCACACGAAGTCCAAATTTTGATCGAAATTTTCCAAAGTTTCGATTTGAAAACATAAAAATTTTCATTTTTTGGTATGGGCGTTTCGGTGACTCTAACTACCAATTAGTGATAGCTTAGCTAGCACTCTCGACTTTGTAGAGGAATTCGAAATATTCGAAAATTTCGATTAGATTTAAGACGCCCAAAGATCCTACAAATTTTGACTCGATTTTATGTTTTAAAATCGAAATTTTTCACATTTCGCACATTTCTCTACAAAGTTGAGAGTCCCAGAACTTATTAATACCACAAAACATACAGTGAGTCACAGTTACAGTGAAGCATATTTGACATATTTCCTTAAATAATTTTGGGAAATAATAATTTTTAGACTACAATCTATACTGCTCAAAACAAAATAAGGGCCACTAATGTCCGTTGACTTTAACAACGTCATTTGGCGAATTTTTAGTGTGAAAATTAATTTCAAAAATGTCATTCTGTACCTGAATGTGATGTGAGTTATCACAGTATGATTCCTCAACATTAGCTTTAACGGAACTGATTTAAACAGTTCTTTTAGGGTCAAGAGTCATACATTTGGTAGTTTTGTTTATTTCTCATTTTGATTTACAATTAGTTTTCGCCAAGTTCTTTAACTGCAACATTAGTTGTTTCACTTTTAAAGATAAGAAGAATCTGTAAAACACAAAATGCCAGCAATTCGGTGCCATTTAAATTTAAATGATTCGTCCAGAGAAATGTGGGAGGAAGGTCGTTGGCAACGTTCTGTGGCCCTGCAATTAGGGTATTCACGAAAAGCCATTCAAAATCTTTGGAACCGTTACCAGGAGACAGTAAGTGTCTCCCGTCGTCATGGTTCAGGCCGAGTTCGAATAACCACCCCCGCAGAAGACCAATCGGAAGGTGTATGGGACCATCGGATTCAATTTTTTGATTTGACATGTGGAACGTATTGCCAATGTAATTTTCCGTACAAGCTGTCATGACAATCATGTGTTCTCAGTTGCTGATTTTTTGACATAAACCTGTGGTCGTTCTTCATGCTGTGGTTTTGACGGTCCTTCTCTTTAAAAGTAGCAATGGATGTCCATCTGCCATCGCCAAGAATGGTATAATTTTCGCTATTTTGTGTTCTGTATTGTGGACCGTGAGACTGTCTATTTCAGATTTCCGATAAATTGCCTAATATATGTGCTTGTGGGCAATCGATTGCCCTTTAAACAGTAATTTTTGAAAATATTTGCGCATAAGCATTACTTGAATTTTTCAATCATGTTGAGTGAAGGCCCCCCCCCCCAAAATAAAAGCTCCCATGGTGTGGTGGCCACTAGAAAGTGGTGGCCCTGAAAAACTGACCACTTCGTCCACCCCTCATATATGTAAGATTTTCTTTATATTTTCCCAATATTGTAATATTTGATTCTTCTTTCACAATGAACATTTATTATTAACATATAACATTACCATTACAATTAGTAATCTTCAACTTTCTTCTTCCTTGCCTCGTTCTTTATACCGCTCCATGGTTCCGCGTTGCTCGACCTGCGGTGTAGGCACATCGGCCGTTTTGGCGATAATTTCTCAGCATATTTCTACAGGCAACTTCGAGTACCTTTCTCAACTTAAATATACCTTCGTCAACGTTTTTACTAGGAATGATAACATCATCCATATAAACTACTGCATCGTTGTTATTGATCAAATCTCGCAGAACTGCCATTATAAATCGAGTGAATACTGCTGGAGAATTTGAAATACCAAACGGAACATACAGGAACTCATACTGACCATTTTGAGTAACAAAAGATGTATACTTTTGGGAATTTTCATCAACGGGTACATGGAAACATCCATTTGTTAAATCTAGTGTTGTAAACACCTTAGCTCCTTGTAGTTTCTCCAGTACATTATCGATTTGAGCCATAGGAAAATTATCCCGATTTATCTTCTCATTCAATTTCCTATAATCACAACATAAACGTTTCTTCCCATTTTTCTTAGCTACAAGCACTACTGGTGCAGCATACTCTGATGTGCTAGGTTTTATAATTTTTTCAGTTAGCCATTCTTGCACTTGATCATCGACAATTTTTTGATCACAATAAGCTAAACGCCTAGGATTTTGATATACAGGTAAATCATCTGTCAAAACTAATTTCATCTGAACAGGTGCACTAGCATTTCTTTTCGGTGTATAGTTCTCAACCAAACTTTTAACTTTAACCGACTGAACATGTTCCAATTGTGATAAATCCATTTCCGCTTTGAATAATTCTTGATCTGAATCAAGCATGCAAATACTGCCAAATTCATCCAACAACGTGAAACTAGATTTATCCACATTCTGATGTTCTTCATCCTTATCCGGCTGATTCGGTTTAATGAGAAATTTCGTGCCATTATTACTTACTATCATATCTATATTTTCCAAAATAGTTCTGCCTAAAATTGCTTCAAAGCCCATATCTTCATCCGGAATTACATAGAACTCTATTGTAAACTGTCTATTTTTACCGGCAAAATAAAAGACCCGTAAGTAAGAACTTTACTTTCACCAATTCGTGTTAAAATTTTTGCACGTCCAGTTAAAACTTTTCCGAGTTTCCAGAAAATACTTTTTCGAATTAAGCATAAATCTGCTCCCGTGTCAATAAGTCCTTTGAAATTTATATTAGAATGACGAATGTTTTTTAACTCAAGACCAGAAGCAGTAAATTAACTTAGCGGTCCTTTCACTAACTTCTCGTTGTGAACAACATTAGTCTGTTTCTGCTGCCTGACTCTAACAATGGCTTTGCATTGTGCAGCATGGTGTCCCAGTTTGTCACACTTATAACATTTTAATTCCTTTTTGATTGTAGGACAATCTTTCTTTATATGTGAGTCATCTCCACATTTGAAGCATTTCCTACCTTTTATTTCTGGAGAACTATTGTCTTTCATTGGCTTATCCCAACTTTTTATAGGACCACAAACTTTTTTGTATACTTCAATCTGTTTTTTTCAATTCTTTAATACTAGTGGCTTGGAAAAGTAATGCCTTATTAGTTCGAGAGTCAGGAATTCCTTCCACAAAATATTCGATTAAACTCTCATCTTCTAAATCGATTGGCTTTGCAATTTCCATGAGTGCATACAAGAATTCGTTCAGCGTTTCATCCCTTTTTTTATGGCGTTTGGCCAACATACGATGAATTTCTGCTGAAGAAACTTTTGTTGTGAACTCTTCCACTAATTTAACTTTTAAAGACTGCCAATTTCTAATATGCTCCTGACCACGGATAAATGATTTAGCAGCACCAGTCAATAATTGTTTACCGTAAATGAATAATTGGAGTTTATTCCAATGAACAGTGTGTGCACATTCTTCAAGTTCTTCAACCCATTGATTAACGTCGGGGGTACCAGAACCTGAAAAATGTGACACAGATCCTTCTACGTCCTTCAGAGTAAACCATGAACCATGTCCTGAAAGGCCGACTGTTGTGACAACTGAATCATCACTATCTGAGTTTCCACTTTCGACTAAACCATAATGCTCGAAGAGCCTTTCCTGTAGTCCTCTTTTCAATCCAGTGGTAGCAAGCCCTTACTCTGTCAGCTTACTCTGAATTACGAAGCGCACGAATCTCCGCAGTGTTCATTTTACAATAATGTCACAATTATATTACGAACTAGAAAATATAATTCTTAACTAATCTTAACCTAGATTTGTCATTTCCATCCAATAGTCCAGTTTAAAATAAATTATTTAAAGGTTGTACACTTACATAAAACTTCGTTTCATTTCGAAACATCCATACAATATACGTACATCACCGTCACCGTTTTTTCAGTCACTTGACTTCTTGGCATTCAATAAACGTACATCATCATCGTCACCGTTTTTTCAGTCACAAAACTTCTTCGTAGTTGATGTTGTTTGTTTCCGACCACATATATTATGTACTGTAACGTCTGCTTCCGGCTGACTCCTGACTGTCGCCACACACTATCTTTCTTCCTGTAATTGTATACTAATTTTCTTCCATTCAATTGCACATACACACATATTTCTCCAGCAAAATTGCAATTTAAGTTAAACTTATTCTTGATTCTCGTCATCGTCAATTCACAATGAATCCTCTTGATTCAGAACATGAAAATTGGATTCGTTCCTTTTCCCTTTGGATTCTCCAACAATCCTTTTCGTTCCTTCCGATTCAAGGCTTCGGTTGAGCCTCCAAATGTAAGATTTTCTTTATATTTTACCAATATTGTAATATTTGATTCTTCTTTCACAATGAACATTTATTATTAACATATAACATTACCATTATAATTAGTAATCTTCAACAATATCTATTATCCGTTATTAATATCGATCAATATTCAGTATTATAATTATTATTCAATTATATACATTATTTTAATTATTATTCTATTATGTCTGAAACCGACTGGAGATTCTTGCTATTTTTATATGAATGATATTTTATTTAATTTTCACGTCAATTAAAATTTTTAGGGCTTGCTATGTATTTTTTTTTATATGCTTTCATAAAGTATTTTTCCCACATATCAGTTGTTACCACTAAGTTCCATTTATGCTACGTAAATTAGATAGTTTGTATGGAGCACTGATAAGTGCACAACACGCTTAAGTGCACGAAAAAATTGTGCATTATCGATGTGCACTTATCCGTGTTTTATTGTAATTCAACACATATTTGAAAATTTTAATGTGGAAGTAATGGCAATAAAGTTTTTTTTTAGGTTTAGGAGAAACGGATCTAACTCGGTCATCGTCATTGATAGATAGCCGCTTCTATGACCTTAACTTAATTTTGAAAATGGATTCCAAGTGACAGCAAAAAATGTCTACGGCATGGTCAATTTACAACCACCCAAGTTGATCAGCACATCCATCAAATACGTCATGGCAAAGATTAAAAGATACTAAGAAACTTCCTCCGAACCTTTTCTTTATCTAATTCACTTCTTAATTTTAAAATAAACAAAAACCCCATTATGCTCGTTGAAACTATAAATCTCCCAACATAATCATTCGATATCGCCAACAAACATGCTCCCCAATGTATTACATACAATGGGGCATTCTCATCGAACATTATTTAGCATAAATCAATTCGTGAAACATAACAATTATCAGTTTCCTTTCCAATTGAAAGCTACTCCAAAAAATTTACATTAAAAACATTTATCTAAATCGTGAGGCGTTCATTCATCGAGCTCTCATCATTTCGGCATCTTTTCTGTTTTCAAGTTAATTTTAAAGTAGCTTTTAAGCCATCAATTCTTACATAATTAAGATAATTATTGTATGTGGAAGCAATTCAAAACTCGGCTATTTTAGAATGCCTATACATATATGTACGATTTTTTTTTTTCACGGCAATGACATGTCGATGAGTTGATACGTCATCAGCCGAAAACCAATGCAAGCTGCTAGTGAATCTGAGTATCTCAGAGGTAAATGAATGAGCTATCTATCGTTAACCCAAAATTAGCTCGTCAGTATGTGTAGGGCTCGCTTTTAGTGCGTGTAATTATAGTTCAATAGTTTTCGATCCGCCTCCACAGTATACAGACGAAATTCTTTTCAATTCATTGGCAATTTAGCAAATTTTTTCTTGTAAGACTTAACCCCCCGGACCAATGTATTTCGTCCATAAATTAAGTTAAAAGCAAAGAAAAAACAGATCGTCTCTAGTAATGACATTGTGAATTTGTATGGTAATTGAAGTGAGAATGTCATCGGCCGGACATGTGGACAGCTTCAAGTATACACATTTATGCAACATGAATGTGCGAAGCTTAAGAAAATTACTCCAAATGTCTGAATTGGTTAAGCGGATTAAAAAAAGCAATAGTCGTTGGTTATAGACCCTATACCCGTATAATAGTTGGGACGACCATAAGGGTTAATACACTATCCACGATACTTACAACGAGTTACAAGTTGGCTTTGTTACCCCTGATTAGGTGACAGTGTTTTTGTCGGCTCTGTTTCTGTCGTCTGTCACACTATTTTTAGGACCGTGTCAACGAGGACAATAAACTAGAACAGATTAGCCGCATGATTAGCATACCATCTGATTGTCGTCGCGTCGATGTACTACAAGTGAATATACTGACATACAATAGGAGAAGTAGGAAGCATTGACCATACCAATTAAGCAGACTATATTCTTGATGTAGATTTTCAATTAAAATTCGGAAGATTTGAATTATTTATGAATATTTGTGGGTTTTTTTTTCGCGCTGTTTTTGAGGGTTGTTCGGGGCTTAATTATGCGTTAAAATGAATTCGTAGAACTAGAAGAATTAATTATGTTGTCATCGGCTTGTTAGACTATACAAAAAGCTGATTGGCAAAGATGTGCAGCTAATGGAAAGCAGATGTTTTGTTATGTTGTTTTGGCAGACCGAAAAGCATCATAAATCTTGATGGGCCAATGACGTCATTTTCACTAGATGAACTTGATAGTGAAATCTGAAACAGTTGTATATGGGATAACGGAATAGACGAGTCTTATACAAGAATTTTTTTTATGAAAGTTAATAATGTTAGAATAGTTTGTCTTTGCAAAAAAAAATTCAAAATTTTTTGCGGATGAACTCCCGATATATGGACAATTTTCGATAAAAAAAACAGAAAAGCGCAGAATGGTCAGTTAAGTGGTTCCGAAAGTTGTGAACAAAACACGCCTGGGGAGGGACAGAGGCGATTGGATGATTGGGAATAAGATACCAAACATAAAAGTGCAATTATCTCGCTTAATATTGATCGTACAGGTGCTAAAATTGACACTTCAAATCACATCTTTCGATAGCTGTAACTTTTGACTTGACAACTAGAGACTTTAAATTTTCAAGTCAAGTGCCTCCCCTGAGGGGCCTTTGTAGTTAAAATAAATAAATAAATAAATGGCGCGACAGTCCGATATTAGACCCAGGCCATACAATTTCTGAAATTTTAACTGCTTTTTGGCAGAGCTGTTGCGATCAACATCACGCCCTTTAACCCTAGAAATACATATTGTGAGTAACGTTAAAGATAACCATACGTCTCCGAGGCGCATACTTTTCATAACCAGTTTTCTCCATCCCTACTATATTTTAACGCAGAAGCTTTAATATTCTATTTTATGGCAGCGGGCTGATCATCGTTATCAGCAGATTCTTTATCTACATAAGCCTCGTTGCTAGGCTTAGGAAGAATTTTAAAATTTAATCCCAGATGTTTGTGGGTAAAGTTGTTACCTCCAATTTCTGCCTCATTCAGAGATCTGAAAACTGATTGCTGATTTTCATAAATTCCCTGCGATGTAAGAGTTTATCTTGTTCCTACAAAAAATTGCGGCAGTAAATAAAAAAAAAAATGTTCAAAGTCATAGGCCACCTATTGGATTTCGGCGAACATGACATAGACAAACATTTGGTCAATGGTATCAACCCCTCCTTTGGTCTGATTATAAAGCATTATAGTTTCAGGCTTTCTATTTGATGGATTTACCAGACCTTCTTCATCGCAGGAAAAAATATCATCGAATACAATTATTTAATCTAAAAAATAAAAATAACTTTCCAACACTAAAAGTTTCCCAAAAGATAACCATACGTCTCGGAGGCGCATGACCCCTCTATAACAGGGAAACTATGATACATACCAACTTAAAGCAACTGCCCAGTTAAAGTGTTATTTGACGTCAGAGTCGGCCGTGAAGCACAACTTAATACAATTGTCGGATAAAAAGCGACAACGATTTAAGTTTTTCTTAGGCGCCTCTGAGACGTAAGTTATCTTTCTAGGGTTAAAGTATTTCGTCACCCTGAAATATCATATCTTTTCATATGATAGTCTGTCACATGGATCGTGAATTCCACATAATTTTCTTGAATTCGCTCACAATGGGATTCGAACCCACGATCCTGTGCTTTGAAGGCAAACGCACTAGCCACTACACCAACCCAACTTCGTAGTTACTCTTTACAAAATCTCACGACCCCAACATATTCCCCAAACCCTTCTCCATCTCTTCATTCTTGTCAAACATTATATAAAACACCTGTAAAAATAATCAAATAACTTATTCTAGTTTTTTCGTTGCAGAAGACGTTCACGGACGACTGTGTCTTCAACGAATCAATGGAACAGCACCACTACAATACATACTCATCAACCTACAATTCAAATTCCCACCGTACTCTCTACTTAGCATTAAATGGTTCTGGTAAGCCGCGTCGTATACAAATCTCGCGTTCTCGATCGCTTGGTAAATTGGCCACCTATACAAAAGCCATGACATCAACAGTCGACGAAAGCCGCGTGGAAAAACTAATTGCCCGTACGTTTGGCGAAAATCGTGTCAAGCATGGATTGCGTCAGCTCTGTGATGCTGGCAAACCGCTCATTGAATTGACCGCGCCCGTTCTTCGAATGCCGCCCAAATGCAATGCGCAGAATAATGCCAACGGTAAAATAGCCGCGGCAATGTCGTCGTCCTCGTCGTCAGTTGCACGTCAGCCAAAACTAGCTAGATTAGGCAATAGTAGTAACAATAGCAATAGTAGCCATAGCACGAATAACGGTCCGTTACGAAAAAACAACAATAAAAATGGCGGCCGACGACGATGTCGACCGCACGAAAACGAGCAGGAGCACAATTGTCAAGTGCGTCGCGGACCACATGCTCTGAAAAAGCGTGGACCGAACCGAAAATGTCAGCCGACACAAACGCCCGAAGAGTGTGCCAAGACGCGACGAAAAGGTGGGAAGAACAAACAGAACAAAGGTGCAAACCAAAGAAATCGTAAAAATAATAATAACGGTGGCAACAGTGCGGCAGGAAATAATCGAAAGAACAAATCACCGTTGGCTGGCAGACGAAAAGTCGCCGCGAAGACAACAACTTCGTCAACATCGACCACGTTGGTGACCAGTAGTCACGAAATAGTCGAGACATCAACCGCAACAGCGCCTGCGGCGACGACGACGACAACGACCACACTGCTCATGGCATCGCCTACGGATACAACAACACTGAGCCTACCGACACTGGCACGATCAGTGCGGACACAAACCATCCGACAGGAGCTCAGTATGCCGATTAGTAACGAAGAAGAGATGGTCAGTACGGAGGATAGTCAACAGTGGCATGCACATTCGTCGTCCACGGAGGTGCATGATGGTGTGGACGTTGACGACGAGTATGCAAGCATGTCGGCCGTCGATGCACATGCGCAGATGGTGAATGGCGATGATTCGATGTACTATGAAGATTTTAAAACGTGAGTGTCCCTCCCAATTACATATCCAATTTTAAACAGTGAGAAAATACTTAAAAAAGTAAAAATAACTTTTTTTTTTATTATTGTCTTGGTTTATTTTTAATCAAATTTTATATATTTGACTCGATTTTTATTTGGTTTGTACAAAAATCTGAGATGGATGGAAATTACAAAAGCAGAAATTAATAAAATTAATTTGAAATCGTAAAATCTTTTTTTTTGTAATTTTTGTATATGGTCAATTGAGTGTTCTCTACTTCATCGTAATTGTGTGTGTTTTGTAAGAAGTCGATAGATAAATTGTTTAATTGAAGTGGTAGCTTAGCTTAATAGTAGGAAGTCAAAAGTTCTACTCATACTCTGTCGCTGGCTGTGGTGGTTCGGAGATTTTCGCAACCAAAAACACCAAACGCAAAATCGTTGAAAGGAAAATCCTAATATATGAAATTTCTACGACGGAAATACTCAAACCTGAATCCCCAAATTAATCCCAAGCACAAGATCATCGAACACAAAGTCGTCAAACCTGAATCCCCTAATCAACCCCAAGCATAAGGTCATCGGCGGGCGCAAAATCATTTAACACAAAACAAAATTTGAACAAAAATTTGGGCAGACTTCGAAAAAATTAGGGGAAAGATGAATTTTTGCATGAGCCTAACTTTCGAGATCCTATGCAAGACCCCAAATATCCCCGTCTGTACGAGTGCCGCTAGCGGTTGTACAGAGGGTCGAAGACCTTCAAAAACAGTTTTTTTCTGAATATCTCGATAACGGTAATATGTACTAAAAAGTGGAGTATCGAAAATTTATAGCTGTGAATAAAATGTCGAAGGTAGATTTTGATTCGACTACCCCTAACGGTGCCAAGTGGTCTAACGGTATTTTTTACAAGGGTCAGGAAAATCTTTCTAACGGTAACTCC
This sequence comes from Microchrysa polita, assembly GCA_949715475.1. Lineage (NCBI taxonomy): Eukaryota > Metazoa > Arthropoda > Insecta > Diptera > Stratiomyidae > Microchrysa > Microchrysa polita. The sequence goes on along the minus strand of OX454420.1, from coordinate 86,106,655 downwards.
GGCTAAAAAATGTTGTATGGCGAATTTGTACGAATTTGGGCTTCGAAGAAAGTGCCCAAATTTCTTATCAATACGTACACCCTCAAGGGTGCTACGGGAACTGAAAACTTCGAAAGACGGGATCTCTTGGGTTTTCGTGAATATTTCTGTAACGGGGGAGTGCGCTGTAACGTCGTCTATGACGAGTTTAAAGCTCCTGGGGCTCTAAACAAATAGCCAAAAGTCTCCATCGACCGGGAGGCGAAACATCCGAAGATCACCTGAATATTTTTGAAAAATTTATTTTCTTACACGACTTAAAACTTAATGTCTTCTAAACTAGACTAGCAGGAGTAATAATAAGATCATTCTCACTGCCAACAAATTTTCCTAAACAAAAAAACTAACCGCACATAAATCTGATAAGTGGTTTGATTTTTACTGAGCTTAAAAGTAAAATTTTTTTGATTTAACCCAAAATCAAATTATTTTTTCACCTCAATTTTCTCCAATTTCTGCCAAGGTGAGTTGCCTTTACGATTGTTGATTTTGGCATTGTATTCAGATATATTGAAGAAACATATTCACTTCAGACCACTATCCCGCATAAGTTACCGTTACTAAGATTATTCATGAAATTATCAAAAAATTGCGTTTTGGTATGGTCTCAACCCTCATAGCAGCGCCCTTATGATTGTACGTATCGATCTGAAATTTTTGGTATTATTTTTGTACAAGCAAATTCGTCATTATAACACTTTTTAGTGAACATAACCGTTATAGAGATATTCCAAAAAAAAACGGTAACTTTTTATTTTTGGCCCCTTATAACTTTCTTGGGTGCCCACAGATCCATAAGGACTTATGGCATTTTATTTGCAGCCACAGAAGCTACAAATATATCATAGGAGACTTTAGAGCATACACCATCGTTACAGAGGCATTAACGAAAAACCTAAAAATTATAGTTTTTCTAAGGTTTGAACCCCCACAGCACCCTGTACATATTGATGAGAAATTTGGCCACTTTCTTCAGAACCGTATTTGCTATGAATTACCCAGTCAACATTTTTTAGCCAGAGTTACTGTTATAGAGATTTTCGTGAAACCTTGTTTAAGAGAACCGTTAGACCCCTGGTACCGTTAGGTATGCTCGGATCAACATTGACTTTTGATATTCTGAAACCAGAAGAGCTACAAATTCGTCATACACCACTTTTCAGCGAATATGACCGTTATCGAGATATTCGAAAAAAAAAACTGTTTGAAGTGTCTTTGACCCTCTGCAGCACTTCTAGCGGCAGTCGTACAGACGTGGACTTTTGGGGTCTTGTTAAGGACCTCAAAAGGAAAGCTCATGCAAAAATCCCGCTTTCCCGTAATTTTTCCGAAGCGAAATGCCAATTTTCCTGAGGTATTAGTATTTCTGCAGTATTAGGATTTAACAATTATTAATTTTTATTTTCTTGTTTGTTGGGGGGCCGAGGATGTTAGCATGTTATCAAATAGTCCAAATTTCAGAAAAATTTCAATACCGATTGCTAATTTTGGAAAATTGCATGGGCGTAGCCAAGGGCGTACATGTCTTGTAAGATGTATTCTCAACCGTTTGGAAATGGTATTAAGTCTGCTTGTTTCGCCGAGATTCCAAAATAGGCAACTTTCGTAATAAGTATACTCGTATTAGCCTTGTTAGTTAAAAGTTATAGTCATTGCCACAGCAATGCGATGCTGGATGTCTAACAATGCGGTACTAGAAAAAAAAACGTTTCATAATCCCCACGTTTAGGTTTACCAACCTAATCAAATTTGGTCTAGGGACTTAGGATTGCCCACCATCAGGTTTTCGCCTGGAGACTCCACATACGAAGCATCCGGATTGAAGCATTTGGCTTGGAGACATGTGGCAGATGTATAGTTACTGTAAAAAAAGGTCAATTTCAAAGTCACACTGAGGATTTTTTTTTGACAGACATTGCAGGCGAAAAGTAAATTAAATTTCAAAGAACAAAATTTGTATAATTTGGGCTTGAAAAAAATATACGGTTGCACGGGTATCCCCTTGACAGCATCTTATCTACGCCACTGGCGTACATCCCTCAGAAGAGTAACACAAAGAAAACCATCCAGGATATTCAAAAGTCAGTGAAGAACACAATAATGACCAACATACACAAAATTAAAAACAAACCAAACATTTTTGCCAACAATATCTTCATACACAGGGTGCTCCAAAAGCCAATTTTAATCTGAAAATGAATGATAGAATATCACTTCTGAAGTCTATTGTGAAAAAAAAATAAAATAAATAAAAATTGGACACGTTTTTATCGTTATATGTCATCCAAAGTAAGACGAAAAAATATTTGGAGCTTTCACGCATTTGGGCTCCATTTTTTAATTTTACTTCTTTAGTCCAGAGTTCATAACGGTATGACATTCGCTTTTTTTCCATCTCACTGTTGGTATAGTAGCAAAGTCTCTTAAAACCAAAACAATTATTTTTGAAAATATTGAAAATATTGATGTCGTAATAGTGCAAATTTGACAAATATTTACAGTTCTAGTGCATAAGAATCGGAACAAGGTGAGATTTTATTGTCTTTGCTTTCCATTGCATACAACTGTAAAAAATTGCGACTGTCATTTTTTTAATATTCTATTTTTCTACCACCAGACTCACTATCACCTAATTCCAGATTGTCGTTGACTGTTGAGACACCTTGTGTTTTTTAAATTCGTTGAAAAGATAGGAGGCATTATTAGATCAGCAAATTCAAATAGGTCTATTTTAAGTTACAAAACTTAAACAAAAAAACATACACTTAAACAAAAAACACAATATTTATCAAAACATATATGTAGACAAGACCGGAAAGTATTCTAGTACACACTTAGAGATTACCCAGACAAAAACATAACTCTATAATAAATATATGCTAACATCCAATACTGCATAATGTTTTTAACTGTATAAAGAAACAAAGTAAAATTATTGTAAATTAAAAATTTAACAAGATTTCGAAGAAAAACAATTACTAATTTATATTAATTATTATCAACAATTTATTACTATTAATTTTAGAATAAACACATAATATGCCATATAAAACAAAGTACTGAACAATAGATTGTTTGATTTTTTCCTATTTAAGAGAATTGTTTAAGTTTTAATGAAACATATTGATTTTTAATAATATAGAAGCCAAGCATGTACTGTAATTTTACTCAGTGTATTTTTTACGATAAGTTTACAGTTAGAATATTTGAAATATTGTGAAATATCTAATTTCTACTATAAAAAAAATCAAAAAACGACTGCGAAAAAAAATATAAATTCTGTCTCGAAAAGTTTATTCAGTAAGGCATAGTTTTATTAGATGATTTTATAAATAAAAGCATTCTTATGTCAACAGAAATCCTCTAAAAAAGGTGGAGCACGATTTTATTCATTTAAATTTTTTTTGTGTTCTAACTCCTCTTAAGATGCCCGTCCTGCTGTCTACGCGACTCTAATTGTATTCCTTCTCCATTATGGAGAATGCACAAAAAAAAAAGTTAATCCGAATACAAGTGACAGAGCAGATGATGCCCGTTATGAAAAAAAAATATATTTAAAAAAAATAATCATACTTTTTCGGGATTTTCTATTTTTTTTTTTAACGGGCATCAGTTACTTTTCATCACACTTATCGAAATTGACGTTGACTTTTGGGACACCCTTTTATGGAAATTTCTAATCAGAACACGGTAAGAAAATACATATAGAATTTTCTAAAATGCAAGCAAACCTCGCTACTAGCTCAGAAACTGATTAAATAAGATATTTAAAAAAAAAAGTATGTAGACTCCTAGCTAGTACATAGAAATACGAAAACATCCTAATCAAAAACGCAAAACATTAAACAATGAGAAATGTTAAAAGAAGGTTGACATTTTTTCCATCCCCCAATTTCATTGTATCTATTTATCGTTTGTCTATCTTCATCATCTTTTATGTAAAATATTTCTTAGTATCTTAAATTTTTAAATATGTATACATATATGAAACAAACAAAAATATTCAAATAGTGTATTTGCATTTTAAATTAAGATTTAAAAAAATAGTAAGCAAATAAAAATTAGTTTAACAATGAAACTGTTCTACAAAAAAAACTACTTGTTATATTTGTGAAAATCCCGAATCCATTATAATGAAAGAAAAATACTTGTACAATAAAAATGCATATTGCAATAATAATTATCCAATAAAGGATAATCAAAAATCATTACATATAGTACAGAAAAGCTTATTATTGTAAAATATATGAGCATATTTCATAGTATCGCCTATACACATGCAATCATCATCACATCAAAAAACGTTTAACAAAAAACAATGAAAACAATAAAAAAATCTTTAAAAACAAAACCTAAAGAGCGTTTTTATTTCTTGTTGAATTTATTATCCTTTAAAAGCTCTGAGTAAATCAAAAGTATTTAGATATTAGTTCGTATTCCATAAGAAAAGCTTTAAATCCTATGCTACTAACTGCTTAGATAGAACATTAAAGAACACAAAAAACAACATAAATCCAAAACTATTTATTAGTCGTAAATTTAATATTTATTTCTTAATTGTTAAAAATAAACTTACATTTAATTTAAAATTGTAATTTAACCTTTTTTTGCTTTAATTTTATTATTTTCTAATATTTGTGTTTTGACAGTTAAAACTTAAATTTATTCGTAAAATTGCTTGCTAATTTTCTATAACATACTCAATAGAAACTAAATTCATGTTAGTATATATTCCTCAAAAAAAAAATCCTTCAAAAGCAAAACCATATCCTGAATTAGCCATTTTCTTATTTCTTTTCTCGTTTTAGCTTACAATTGCATCTCTGGCGATTTATAACCTTTTTATGGATTATTGTTTGGTCCATGCGTGTATTATCCTGAGCTTTATTCCTTGCAAAAATTTCAAAAATTCTCCTGCTGCTCCAGAAACAAATCCTGATAAAAACAAAATATTGATTCCATTCCGCCAAAAAGAAAACACAAGCATGTTAATGTTTTCATGTGATCCCGCGGATCACAGCCGCAACAAATGCACACAAAGTTTCAAACAAATTTTATAAAATGAGAGAGACAAGGAATATCAAGTTTTGACTTTATTGTGCTCATAATTGATGCTGTGATCCTTGGCGCGATTTGGGTGCGCAAAATTCATGATGCGTCATATAGTTAGCAGTTTTCATCAAATGTTTCGGATAGGTAAATCAAAATTTGGATATTATTGTTATTTGAGTTAGTTTTCTTGCGCGCGGTGTCTTGCTATGGTTTGTTATGGTTTTGTTGCAATTTTCCCTGTAGACTTGACATGTTTTTTTCAGTTTTTGAATGAGTGTTAAAGGTATCAAAAAAAAAATGTTCAGTAGAAAAGGATTGCATGGTGGACTGATTTTTTGCATGTTTTTAGTAGTTGGTTTGTCATATCATTTAGAGATGGATGGAATATTTTGGATTTTGTTTTTAAAAATGTAGCAATTTGAAAAGCCATTGTGACTGCTGTATTTTGGTTTTTAGTTTTGATACCTATCAATTATTTACAGGATTTATGAACATGGTATAAGTCGCTGAATTAATTTTGCAAAATATGTAGTTTCATTTTTTGGTCTTTTATTTGCTATAAAAAAATTCATAAAATGCCTGGTTTTTGTGCAATACTGTAATCGAAATTTTCTTTATGTGTTCAATTGCCTTGCGGAACCGACGAAATCCTATATGTTCAAGAATTACAAAAAAAAAATATCAAAAAAAATTCATTGTTATGGAAGTTCATTCAGTTTCTTTGGAGGTGTACTCAGTACCAAAATTGTGGGACAGAAAATCCCTCATATTTTTCGTTTAGCGAATTTTAGATGATAAAGGATTCCCTTAGCGAGAAGAAATTTTCAATTTGCACATTTTAAAGAACTTGTAATGCAGGACTCAGTAAAATGAAGTGTTCATGCTTGGCATTGCTTCCGAAAAATTTATCTGCCGAATTAAATTGTTGTCTTAACGTTCATTTGTATGACCTCACCTCTTAAGAGTGAATTAGTCGGGAACTCCTTATTTTTTAACTACACCCTCCTATTTTTTTAATAATGTACTGCCTTGGGTGCTTACATACTGGATGGGTCGATAGGATAAATAATTTGTTTGTTGGTTATCGTAATATTTTAATTTTTTTTTTTTAATTTTTTTCAACATAAATCTCGACAATTTTTGTCACTTCCCTAGTCCAAATTTACGAAATTTTCGAAAAAAAAAAACCATTCAATTATCAAATCAGATACACAGTCTCAAGAAAATATCCTAATTGAGTTGTTGTGGATATGGTATCATCAGTAAAATTTCCATAATACATATTTGAAAATATTTCGGGAGGTGTAAGAACCCAATGGACAGTTCCCTTGCCTTCATGCTTGTTATAGGCTTTCCACAATAGCAGAAAAGCCTTTTGTAGCCCACGATGCCTGATTCTGAACCAACCTGATCATTTGAAAAGAAACTAAGTGAAAATCGCACTAATTGTAGAAAGATTTCCCAAAGGTGATGCTAAGTAGAAGTGTTGCTGAGTAATGTTGATTTTTTGGGACTTTTCCAGATCCGCTATCGAGCGAATTTTATTCTTAACGATAATAGCGCCACCTGGCGGCCATATTCGGTGCATTGGTTTGTATCTTGGGTGATATTATCATATCCATGGAACTTTGACGTAAAAGACGATTAATCCCCTCTTAAAATGAGTTCATACAAGAGTGTCATCACGATATCAGTCCATGGTCGAGAATCAGCTGACACGGAAGGTGTGAATTTTCACTTAGCCACGGCATCATCCACAAATGGCGCTACTATCGCGAGAGCTCAAAGCGTAAATAGCCGCAAGAAAGACTGTCTTATCAAGATTCTCCTCTACATAGCAAATTTATACACAACGGACCATATTTACAATATGGCGCGCTAAGTTCACATCCGCTGCTCACAATATATTACTCTTAGTTAAGATTCAAACCAGGCGGGTTTTTATTTAATTACTCATGTGTCCTTGCATTTTCTGAATGCACTAACGCACAAATCAATGCACAAACGATTTCCAATCTATTGATGCCAAATTCATACTTATCCGACCATATTTAAAAAATGGTGGCCAACTTCCATGGCGGCCACATTCCAAGTTTTCCGAAGTGCTATGATTAAATAATTAGCGATGCACAAGCGAAAATTATTGTCGCTCAATCATGCACAAATGTAGCCGCCCCCGCACAAACGGTTTCCGAAGCGATTCGAAGAATTAGGCGACTAACTTCACATGAGTCACCCACTGGTATGCATGATGTTATACTTGAAGACCTGCTCCGTAGTTTTCCTTACATTAAGCTAGAAAATGTCCACATTGTGAGGCAACTTACCAGTTCGATATTGCTTTATGGTTTCCTAAAGCCTGATTAATAAAAATGCATAAAAGAGAGAAATAAGGCAAACTCTTCAGCGGATTTCCTGATTTTTCCTGGGACTCCTCCCGGCAGTCCCCATTGAGTGCTCAGTATCGTACAATTTTTATTAGGTATCAGCTATTGCCCAGCTAGTCCGGTCACTACTCCACGATGGTAAAGTAATTTGAAGGCTTGATATAAACGAATATTGTACCATGGAAAAAGGCAATATGGCGAGGATGCATAAATTTAGCTAAATTATGTTATTTTAGAGCTTAACACGTTCACTGTCTAGCCGTCGACATTACCATCACGTCAAGCATCCGAATATCTATACATTGATGCAGTGGCGTAACGTACGGTGTTCCATGTTTTCAGTGGAACACGGGCCCCAAGCCACATGGGCCCCCAAGGCCGAAAATATAAATAAATAAATAATATATAAATATATATAAATATAAAAATATAAATAGATCCTTAGGTAACTGTTCTTTTTAAGACATTTATTTTTGTTAGTTTGCAAGACAATAGGCAAACCAGCTGCAGAATCTAACATATAGACAAAACATTCCGTGGCGTAACATTTTTGAAAATCTTTGTGTTCGAACTTTCTTTGCGCAGTCAAATTTTCGATTTACATATTTGAAATCCCACTGTCACCATGAATGTTTGTGTTGTCTTTATAAAGAAAACGCTCCTGCGGCATCTTGCGGGCAAATTGACGAATTCCTAAATCAAGTTTACGAGTTCATATGTTCAATTGACGGATTCCAAAATTGTGTTAAGAAATTTCAATTACAAATTGATAAATATTCAGTTCAAATTGACGAATTTCCATTTTAAATTCTTGGACTTCAACATTCAGTTAAATCATGTTGACGAATTTCCATGTCAACTTTACGAATTGTCAAATCATTTTGACGAGCTTCCAGATCTAATTGACGGATTTTCATGTCAAATGAGTCTTAATTTGTCAAGATATTCGTCAATATGTGATGGTAATTCGTTAATTTTGTATCAAAAATTCGTTCACAATATTTTGAAATTCGTTAACTTAACATGGAACTTCGTCACTAGGACCTAAAAAATCGTCAATTTGCAATGGAAATTCGTCAACATCATTTATAAATTTGCCATGGAAATTCATCGACATCATTTTTAAATTTGCCATGGAAATTCGTCAATTTGAAGCATATTTGTGTCAATACTTTTAACTTAAAGCATAAGGCAAAAATCGGCGGAAATAGAAAACTACTAATTTTTTGCACAGGAATACTGGAGAGCCGCAACTTTACATTTGACATTTTGCAATAAAACAATCATCAAAGCAATCAGTAAATTATGAAGAAAATGTCTCACAAGCTTATTGAGTGGGGATTTGTTTAAATATCAGCTTCTCTGGGTTTTGATCACGAAAATATTGAAGAGATATAAAGTTTCGACTTGCAAAAAGGAGTGCTTATCTTATAATGCGTAAAACTGAGCCATTGTGATCCAGTTCGTTGAGTTTCTAAATACTGAAAGAAAAGGACTGCTCCATCATGAAAAATATGTTCACAATGTTGTGGATCTACTTGTCAAAAGATCATTAAGTCAAAAGGTTTTTTTTTTATCTAGGAGTCATAAAATCAAGAAATATATGCATGCGCTAAACCCTTCTGTCCAGATAATGAATTAGTCGTTACTCCTACAGAATGCGGTTTCCGTTAATATTTCCTGCGGTTAAAAAGTCGCACGTGGGGGGCCCCACTGCAATTTCGAATACAGGAAATTTGCGAAACGTTTCGCCACTGCATTGATAAGTCGCATGTGATCTATAGACGTGAACGGGGAATGACGATTTGCGCACATGTGACTCTTAGACAGTGAATATGTTAATACTCGTAATATATGTCTGGGGACTGGGCCAATGCAACAATCAAAAGCGGCAATGACAAATAAAGAGGCGAAAGATATTAAAAATATTATATTTCTTTTCACTATTTTCCGTTTTTTATGTGAAGCTATGTTCATTCGTCGACTTTTTTGATGTAATTTTGGATTGACTACGATATCCCGCCCATCCTGTTCCCGTTTTTCAAAATCCCGACGTTCATTCCTGCCGGTGAAAAATCCCGCTTAATTGAAATTCCGTCAACTTAATATCCCACCATTTAAATAACCCGCAATAACCTGATTTTTAATATATCGTCATATCATGGTGAGATATTAAAAAGCGCCACCACATTTACCGTTAAAAATGGGTCTTACTTAAGTCTCGGAGACTCAAGGGACAGGGGACTTAATTTGAACAATAGGTGGCCTGGTCTTTAGTTAGTCTAGACTTAAGTATACCCTGTGAGACAGTCTTGTTCTGTAGCGGCTCAATTTATCATCTTGATCGAAGAAATAAACAAATATTCCGGCAGATTTCTGTTAAGATAAAGTATCGCATTAACTGCTGGAAATCACACAACTATGAGTTGATTTTTTGTTAACAATGAAAATAATTTTGACGGAATTATTTCGTGTTGGGTATTATACAACGACTAGTTGAATCTCCATTTTCAAAATTTCCACTAACATATTCCCGACTTACAATATATCGCATCACAATCCCGATTGGTGAAAATATCGAATCAACGAAATTGCGCCATTAATTCAACAACTTTTAATTAATAATTAAATTTGATGCAGAAAATTTAAAGGCGATTTTGACACAAGGACGCACATATTTTGTTATAGGGGATTCAGATTCAGACTATCGACAGGATTTCTTTAATCCTGGACTTCATGAGCAGTTGTACAATATTGTATTGCAAATTGAATAATGCAAGTGCATTCTTGGATACATTTTTAATTTTGTGGCATACGATTTCATATAGTAGGCGGGTTTTAACTGGATTAAATTAGAAGTTTTAGTAAATCCTGCCGATAGTGTGAATCCCTATTACATTACATTTCACAGAGATGTACGAGTACAATACTGCCTATATAGCGTGGCGAAAAATCGAATAAATAAAATGGAACCGAGACACTGGTCGGCTAGATGCTCGAAGTGTCATGCCCTCAATTTATAAAACATACTGTACATACTGTGCGTACTACATATACAGGGTGGCCCATTTAAAGTGAACTAGTGTGAATAACTTTTTTATTTCTAAACCGATTTTTTAGAAATTTCACTTAAAAAAAATAGACAGGGGAGGGAGATGTGTTTACACTATGTTGGAAAAATTATATCCTTTAGATCAGTGGTTCCCAATCTTTTTCAGCTCGCGCCTCCCTTGTGAGATCTGCTGATCCTGGCGCCCCCCGAGAAAATATTGGCGAAAAAACAAAAATGGCCATGGGCAAGGAATGCTTTTAATTTTGGACATAAGTCGCAATTTAACCCTTCTGTCGGCACGAAGGTCTGGCCAGACCTTTGGCACTATATTTTGGTGTAAAAAGCATAGAAGATGAAATCGCAGCGACTTCATATTTCATGACATCCTAGAATAATATGTTTGGAAGCATTTTGCAAAAATTTGAAAAAATCGGTTGAAGATTTGAGTATGTTTTTGATGATTTTCAATTTATAGTGCTTTTTGATACCCAATAGGTCTGGCCAGACCTATAGTTATTCCCCCCATTTTTCTCTTGAAGTAAGAAGTGCAAATATGAAATTCCGTTATTTATGACGGACGGTTCAAACTCAATTTGAACTATAAACGATAAAAATTTTTGAGATTTTTCTATAAAAAGCCGTGAAGTTCGGAAAATGGGTATGCCTAATTTCGTCACATTTTATAACACCACCCAATCGACTGAGTTTTGATCCTAGGAAATTCAACCCAGTTTTATTTCCTTTGTAATAGTAAGGACTAAGTATGAGTGACTTGCAAACGTCTTTCTAAATAGATTTGATCAAAAAATTTACGAAAAATTTAGAATTAAATGATTTTTGCCTTGAAAATTCCCTATTTCTTCCCACTTATTGCCCTAAATCTGCAGACTAATATCGAGGTAAAATCTGCCAACAAAGTGCTTAATATTTCCCCAAAGATATTGGAATTAGAAAATTCGATCGAAATATCTACTAGATAAACACAATTCAAATAGCGAAGCAAAAAAAAAAAAGAAGAAAATAAGGGAGAAACACGTTTGTACTAATACCACCTCAAAATATATCTACTTAAAAACGTTTCCAGTATATCTACAAAAATTATTTTGATGCTTTTATTATTGAAAATTTTCAGTAAAGAATGGATAAAATGATTTTACCGATAAAAATTTTACTTTTTCTAAAAAATAAAAAAAAATTTCTCAGTAGTTCCAGCCGGGTATAGAATATGCATATTGTAGTAGGTGCCGACAGAAGGGTTAAATTGTTTGAACTTGAACTTTTGATTGTTAGTGCAGCCAATATTTTGGAACTACTGGAATTTTTAAAAAGCATTATTTAACTTTCATGATTTCCACATCCTGAATTTCGTCGTCAGTTCGGCCGTCATTATGGCTTTAGTGATACGTCCAGCAGCAAAATTGATATCAATATTATTGGAGCGACCAAAATCCGTAATTTTTTTTATCAAAAATCATGCAAGGACTATAGCTGGCTGATGCGGTACATATCAGCCATATCAAGTGATTTTTTTTCCCCGACCTAATATTCTCAGCAGTGTTTATCAAATGGCTAGTAGCAGCGAATTAATCGACGAAAATTCTGGTGTAATTCATTAATGGGAAGGAAACTATAATTTAGTGATGAATTCATTATTAGAGTTGTGTCCGCGCCCCCCTTCCCTGATCGTCACGCCTCCCTAGGGGGGCGCGCCCCCCAGTTTGGGAATCACTGCTTTAGATGAACGCCCCGGGCGGCTTCGCAAAGACGTTCAACGTATGTTTAATTACCTTTTGCAATATTTCTGGCTTCAAACCTCGGATCTCCGCTACAATGTTTTGCTTCAATTCCTGAATTGTCCTTGGTTTATTATCGTAGACTCTCTCCTTAACCCTTTCGCTCCCAATGATGCCATATGGCATCATGAAGTTAATGATTTTTCATAGAAAATTTTCTATTTTGTTTTAGGAAAACCCTATAAAGTGGTTTTGCATGAGCATGATGCTATATGGCATCATTGGGCGTGAAACACAAGTCAGCAAGTCATATACATAAATGCCAGTTGCTTGCTGTATGGAAGGCACCCTTAGTTTTTATACGAATCAGCTATTTTTTGGTGGGTGGAGTGATTATGAGCTATAATCGCATTAAATTAAAATTTAGCACTATGCTACAATTTTGGGGGGAGTTATAGATATGTCCTTTAGCCAAATTTAAATGGGGGATAACAAGGGTCCTTCATCGGAGCCACTCAATATTTCCCCCAAAATAATACTAACCTTATTGTGAATACTTTTACGAAATTTTACGTCTAAGCTAGCATTCTTTCAACAGTAATATGGCGTTTAAAAAAAAAATGAAAAAGTTTTAATTTATTTTTAAGTCTAGCGTCGAATTATTCAATAGAACTCTAATGTGTTATTTATCATTGCAAAGATAATTTTATGTATTTTTTTTCGTTCTCAGACCATTTTTCTATATCTTTTGACCCCCTTTCCCCCATTTTTTTAAGGTTGCGGACCCCCAATCGGTTGGGACTTTTTTGTCCATTGTCTAGGGGTCGTCACCAACCATTTAAAAAAAATTCCGATGTAGGATTTTTGCCGACCAAATATCTCATTTTTCTTAGGCTGTGAACACGGAACTTGCTAAGTGCCCTTTCAGTCCCAATGATGCCATATGGCATCATGCTCTAAATTGTTAACTACAGCGCTTAAAATTTTTTGTGCAAGAAAATATCATAAAAGATGCCTACTGAACGACATAATGTTGTTAAAAAATTCTCCGCTTAAAATCCATAATTTGGGCATGAAAGGGTTAAGGTATCCCCATAGGAAGAAATCTAGTGGAGTTAAGTCTGGAGATTTAACCGGCCAGTTAATTGCAGAGCCCCTGGAAATGACTCTTTCGACGAAAACGTTCGTTAAAATCTCCATTGTAGCTGCAGCGGTATGGCAAAGGCGCTCCATTTTGCTGAAACCACATATCTGGTCGGTTTTGGACAAAAGGGCGAATGAAATTGTGGAGCATCACGATATCGTTGTCCGTTCACAGTCAGGGCCTCTCCATTCTCGTCCTCGAAGAATACCGGACCGATGATCTCCTCTGAAGTAATACGTAATACCGCACCACACAGTACATTTTGCTCAAAGCGTCTCACGCTCGTTTAGGTCTCTGGGATTTGTTGCGCTTCACGTTCTAAAATTTTGCTTGTTGACGAAGCCGTTCAATAAGAAATGTGCCTCGTCCGACATGATAAGACGATGAATGAATCCTTCTTCTCTGGCCAATCGCTGGAATTGAATGCCATACGCTAATTGTTGTTGGTAATCAGGAATCAGGAGGTTGTAAGTGCTGCGCGAATTGTGTCTTGTAAGGAAACATGTTGCATCCACGTACGTAAAATACGCTGTAATGTTGTTCGTGATATCCCTAATTGAAACGATCTACTTCGGGTTGATGTTGTTGCATCTGATTTGACGCTGGCTTCCATCCGCTCAATGATTTCGCCAGTCCTCTTGTAACGAACCGATTTCGATACATATGTCTGCTTTTGAATTTTTGAAATTTTCAAAAGGAAAAAAAAACGCCAAATTCAAAAGTGGACATCTATGTGTCGAAAAAAATTTCAATGGGACAGCTGTGCCGAAAATGGCGAGATGAGCGGAACACACGGCCAACTTCAAGGGGAGTTGGGTGACGGCTGTCAAGAGGGGAGCATGCGGTTGGCGATGAAAATGAGATTTGACCTGAACAAAACACTTTGACTGAAAAAAAAAAAGATCGAGAAAAGTCAGTGATGGAAACGCGGCTAGCGGCGGATCGCTTGGAAATAAAAGCGAAGGCAGATAAGTGGTTTTGTTTGTTTTTTTTTTTTTTGTGCATTATGTGTGTTGTCTCCGTCAACCACGAGGTTGTCCGCCGTGAGTACATCGCGTTAAGTCGTTTCGGTGATTGCGTCCCCATGTGTGCAGCTGACCCCCCCCCCCCCCCTTCCAGAGGCGAATTTTGACTTTTTAAAGGGAGGCGCCCTACAATTTTTGATTCGGCCGCGGGCGCCTCAGGACGGGTTTTATTATTAAAATTTAGTGGGTATAGTTTGGCCGGGATCCGCCGCCATCCGGGTCCACGGAGCACGAATAAGATGGCACCTGTGCGCGTCGGCTAATATTCGCGATATCTACCCCAATTTTAACCCTCATGTTGTGATGTGATCCCGCAGGCATGCGACATCCCTTCGTTTGTAAAAGGAAAGGGGCAACGAGCGGCACAAACCCCGCCCGTACCTCCCGGAACTGAGCTACAGCAAGCGCATGCCGCTGCTCGCTCGTTGAGGAGCCCTATCTTCGTTGCCTAACCTGCACGGTTATAGAGGCATTGGCTCCGTCCCCTGGGCATCTTCGGATGGCCAAGTCCTTTCATTACACTCTCACTTCGTCTCCGGGCTCATGGAGGGCTATTAACGGTTCCTTGTTCTCGAAAACGGCGAACAATTTTGCGAATCGTTGATCTCGATGGAGCAACTCTTACATGGAGCGTTCGTCGATACTCGCGCTGTGTCTCGACAATCGAAGTATTATTCCGCGTGTAAATTTGTATTATTTGAGCTCGTAGCTCAACCGTATATCTTCTCATGTTGTTTTTTTTTTTCAATACTAACGCATATCCTTTCCATTTTATTTTATCAATGTAATTTTATAAAAACTCGATAAATTTGAGCAACGAGACCTGACGCATTTTTACGACTTAATTTCTGAATAAATTGTCTAATAATGGTAATTCCATTCTACCTGTGCATACGTACTTTTTGTTAATGAAATGGCTCAAAAATAAACTATTTTTTAAAACCTACCTAAATCGACCCTTCCTTAACGCGTACCTACCTCGAAAGTAGTGTAAACATATCTTCCATGTGTCTCGTTTATTCTTACAAAATTTCAGAAAAAAAAATATTAAAAAATAAAAAAGTTATGCATGGTTTACACTAAATAGCTTTTAATGGGTCTGTACATATACAAGGTAAGTACATACATATCCATATTAGATGCATTAAAATATGATTGTAATCCTCGTGTCTATTTAAATTTTAAAAGAAACTTTTTTTTATCAGAATATTTTTTTTTATTATATTTTAATTTTATATTTTCAGATAAAAACTACATTAGCAGTCGATTTATAGAAACTCCACCGCATCTACCAAATATTTGAATGTTAATCTATACACATTTAAATACATACGACCAAGTGCCGGCCGTATCAAAAGAACCATAACATTTCTTCTATTCATTATCGAAATATAAAACAAGCAATTATTTCAACACAAAAATTATACTTATGTTTTAATAAAAGTTTTGGATTATTTGATCCAATTTAAATTTGTTACAAATACCACTTAATCCAAACACCTTCACCATAAAACATGACAATTTTATAGGTATTTAAAAACACCAGCATGCATAGAATAGAGATGTATTATGCAAATCAAATTTTATTACGGAATAATAAAGTTTTAAATTTTAACCACTTAATCACATAGAAGAGTATACATTCTAGACGTATGTATATAATCAACCTAATAAAATCGATAGGAGTTATCAAAACAGGATAGACTCAAAAAAAAAAAAGACTGAATAAATATTATCTAAAAAAATAGATATATATCAAAGTTCCTAAGAATCTATATAGAGAAGTTCATAAATTTCATGGAGGAATCATAGGAAATAGTCATTTATGTGGGATAACTATGTAAATAATGCAAATACCATGCTGTTTTGTTTTCTTTTTCTCAAATCAAAGAATTCTAAAATAGATGGAAACATCAAAACATTCAAGGCAGCTGCTGTAAACTATAATAATACAGTAGAGCGTCGATTATCCGAACATCGATTATCCGAACATTCGATTAACCGAACCGGGCACTCAGCTTCTTTTCATGTGAAAGACATCGAAAAAATTGAAAAATCAAGAGTCTGGAGGAAGCAACCTCTCGTCTGTATCGCTCAATTACCACGGATTTTTTATTTTGGTTGAGTTCTAGTCGTTTTGCTCGTTTTCAGTTTTTCGCTTAGTTCTACATTTGGGCTATCTTCTAATTTTTCTATGGAAGTTCGATTAACCGAACTTTCGTTTATCCGAACCACCCTTGTCGACATTAGTTCGGATAATCGACGCTCTACTGTAATCGTAAATAATATTTTACGTACATTTATTTATACACAGAATGTACTATGAGTATTCTATGTGATATAGAAAAAGTAGCGAAACCAACATAACTCACAATGGATCAGTGAAAAGTAACATACCCACACACATTTACTAAATAGACATAGCAATCGAGAGTTGGATACGTTTCTTGCAACAACTATTAAGGCTCCACAATTTTGATAATTTTCCCTAGAAAATAATAATACTCACGCTCATCCTATATTATATAAATTAAAGGTCGATCTACACTTTTTAGTCATCTGTCACAGTTACATTAATTTTTCATACAAGTTGATAGATTGTTAGTTAATTGATTGACTGACATCGATGTCAGCTTTTTATGGCAAAGGACTGTAACTGACACTGATGGCTGAAAAGTGTGGATCGACCTTAAAAAATATTATATCAAAGATTTTAGTTTTTAAATAAATTAAGATAATTAAAATAATTCATACATATGTATAGTACAAAAATAATAAGACAATCTTCTTCACTATTAGGTACATTACATTATGATAATTTACAAATCAAAAATACATAAAATATACGAGTAAAATTTAAGAAATAATTTTATGGAAATTAAAACAAAATATATTTATACGAAGTATCAAAACTATGATCGACAAAAGATTCTATTGAAGTGTAAAAATGTATTTATTTATTATGAATCTATCGAAATAAAATTTATACTTTTAAATGTGGGTCTGTTTTGCTTTGCTGGTGTTGTATGGCATACGAAAATCCATGACTGGCTCTTGAATGGAATTCATCGAATTCATCATCAACCATTTTTTGCTTCAAGAGTATAGTAACTTTCGATGTACATGGTATGATAAATAATGTATGCACAAGCAAATCAAATGTCAGCTATCCATGAAAACCATCGATAGTCACTGCATGAGGCTCAATGGTCTAGGGGTATGATTCTCGCTTTGGGTGCGAGAGGTCCCGGGTTCAAATCCCGGTTGAGCCCGTGAACTTTTTGAAATACGTACGAGATGAGCTACAAATGTTAAGGATTTTTAAAAATATGAACATACATACATGCTACTCAAACATCTGCTAATTCAAAATTAAGTATCTTTTTATGTGAATGACTATTCCTCTCGCGGTTGCTATATAATACACATTTAAATATCTGATTCAGCGATAAAAGCTCTAAAGTGGCACTCAATTTGCAATAGTTAAAATTTTACTACTACTCGTATACTATAAAATTTGATTTTTAATTTTCTTTTCCTATCTAATTTAAATTTCTATGATAATCTTAGAGCTTAGACTGCCTCTGAATTACTACATGCGATGGGCAGATATTTGACGAAGATTATTATTTTTAGCTTGAGTATCTAAGCAAAGTCAAAGCAAAATTCGTCGGGAGAAATACCTGAACGCATATCACATTATTGATAAATAAGTTGTTAACACATGTAAGCATGTGCAAAATAAAATGACGTATCGCTTATCACATGATTACGTTTGCGAAAGTTATAGGTCATAGAACGCTCATGTGGACAGGGTGACGTCGGTAAAAAGAGGGGGCATCATTGACTAGTACGTATAGATATAATCAGAGCACGGAACGCGGATAGATATGATAGCAATCTAGATTTCTACCGCCTACCCCTTGATGACGATTATAACGATTCAATAGTAAATTGTAATTAATGATTATCGCAAAAATTGCTAGGGGTAGGGTGACGTATTTTACACATTCGTGCATAGATATTTCTCCTGATTCAAGACAACTAGAAAACTGCGAGAAGAAAATAGATTGTAATTGAAAGCGAACTTTTGACGTTGCTCTCACGTCTCACCACACGCGGCATAGTTAGCAATAAAATTTAATATTGTATAGTATGTATTGTTATGTTCCAAGCGGTGTTTTCTAAAGATGCCGGCCGATATAGACATGGTGTACGTGCCGTTAGTCATGTAAAGTTTCTTCGATAGCGTATGGAAATATGCTTACTAACGTATTTTTTTTTTCTGCCAAGAATATTTATACAAATTGGCTTTTAGTATTTTTGTTTTTGCAGAAATAAAATTGAGTCTGTTACACATTACTAATTTTGAATGTGGTCAGTCATGATTTTCACTAATCGTGGCTTAATAGAACAAGGTAAGTATGTTAAATATATCGAAATACCTTTGCGGACAGATGTTATGATTTGGCTGGTACATAATACATATTTACATTCTACATGTCAGTCAAATTTTAATTAGCTACACATATTCTTGGAGAAGATGGAATGTTGTTTTGCCTTGTAAGGAAATTCACCTACAATTGATTCGATATTATTTTATTAGCCATCATGGAATGTGGAGTGATTGGAAGCGTTGTAATACTCACCAAAACGCTTGTAGCTATTGTACCGAACGATAATAGTCAGGCAAAACCGCATTACAATAAGAGAGGATTTTTGGCTATAACGGATGCGCCATTGATCTCGCTTGCGAATGGCCCCGAAGATTTAGAATTGGGTGGTGAGGGCCCATGTTTCGCAGCCATAGCATAGCATGAGTCGGATGATCGTTTTATACACGCAGAGCTACGTATTCCAGTGCGAAAGCTTCGAGTTCATAATTAAGGAGACCGAGAAGTACGTTTTTATATATGTACTGCATAATAGAGATGAGCATCGAGAGAAAACCATCGAAAAAACATCGAGACGAAACCGTCGATGGTAAGAAAACATCGAACCAAAAACATCGATGTTTTGAGTTTTTTGAGTACTCAAAAAAGTAATCACTTTAGTAGCAAAAATTGAGCTGATTGAATATTGAATATAGTTTAGTTTATGGTTTTCATTCATTGCCTTCTCCACTAACCAGAATGTAACTCCTCTCCTTACCTTTTTTTTCATAATATGCAATCGTATCGTACCCACAACCCACCGCATAGAGAAACCAGGGGTACCGATCGGGAATCTGGCCGTATGGCGTCGACTTGGAAAACTATTCGAAGGGATGGCAGTGAGCCCGCTGTTCCCCTTTCTCCATTAATCTCTGAACACTGAGGGAGAAAGAACGACAATAGCCGAAGAAAAATAACCCAAAATATGACCATCGAGCGGTAAAAATGAAACATCTTTTGATTTTTTTGCAGAATGGTTGGGGATGGCCCCCTGATTATGGGAAAAAAATCCTCAATGATTGGAGGATTGGCAAAAGATATAGACAAATGGTCTAAAACCAAAAAAAAATCCTTTGCAACGATTTATAATACATTCGAATTTGATGTGAAATTCGGCGCTAGACTAAAATATAAATTAGAATATTTTCATTTTAGAGCTTTTTAAAAAGCGCCATAACTTTTGAAAAACAAATGCAAATTCAGCCGTGAAATTTTGTGTAAGTATTCACATTCAGTTGAAGATGATTTTCGTTAAAAATTTGAGTCACTCCGATCAAGGACCCCCATTATCCCTCCAAAATTGGAACAGAAATACTCGAGTGCCGAATTTTCCAATAGAATTCTAATGTACATATTAGATATCGTTGCAAAGGAAATTTTATGTAGTTTTTTATCTTTTTAGACCATTTGTCTGCATCTGTTTCCGTTTTTTAAATAATCACTAAAAACTCAAAAAATGTCCCCTTTTCCTCTATTTTCAAGGTTGCGTACCTCAAATCGATGAGGATTTTTTTCATATAATAAGGGAGCCCCAACCATCCTGCAAAAATCCAAAGATGTTTGATTTATGCCGACCAAATATCGTATTCATCTTAGTCTATAATCGGACATACTTCGGCCGTCCGTCATATGTTGTATCTTGACGGTGCATGAAAAGAAAACATGGGCGATGAAATTCTAGCACACCTCAATCTCTTCAAAATTTCAACGTAAGCAGTGAGGAAAGGTTAAAACTATTTAAGGGCGAAACTGTTGTAGATACTTGTATTGATTGTTAACTAATTAAATAAAATAACAGGCGCGACAATCCAGCATTGGACTAAGGCCGCAGGATGTGTTAGTGACATCCTATTTCCAAGATCTTATCTGCTTTTTGTTGAGGTAATGAGATCAGCATCACGCTCAGCAGTGTTATTTATCCCCATAAATGGGTACTCGTTTAACATCTGAGTGAGATCATAGTCCGTCACAAGCTCGTGAGTTCGAAAAACACCATGGAACACGGTGAGATTCGAACTCATGAGCCTGTGCACCGAAAGTGTGCGCACTAACCGCTAGACCAGCCAGACTATGTTAACTAATTAATATGAATAATAACTATTGTGAATTAGACATTATTATTTTATACTATTTTGTAATCTTACGACTATATTGTGAATTTAAATAAACTTGACACTTGTCATTTAGTAACCGATCCTCGTGGTTGACTTTCTCTCACAACATGGCGCAGTCGGCAAAAGAAAATTAGTGGAAAATAGTCATAATGTCAGACAACGAGACTGCAAAAAAGGAAATTGAAGATATTCGGCCTTCAGCAGCACCGGTCGTGAAAGTAGCAGGTATGGAAGGTGTTTTTAATAAACCAGAGCCCCTTCTACTGGACGGCAACATGGAGGCAAACTGGGAGAAGTTTTTCTCGAAATTTACGCGATATCTTCGTATCACCGGCAATAGCAAAGCAGAGGATGGAATCAAGGTCGCAATGCCATTAAATTTGATAGGCGACGACGCTTGTGAGTTGTACGATACCTTTAATTTGGACGAGGCGAGCACAGAAAAATTCGACGCAGTAGTTGCTAAATTTGTGGAGCACTGCAAACCAAAATCCAACATTATCTACGAGCGGTTCATATTTTATTCGAGATCCCAAAAGGAAGGCGAAACGTTCGAGCAATTTTACACAGAAGTGAATCGCTTTGCAAAAAATTGTTCTTTCGGGTCATCTGCTGACGATATGGTTAGAGACAGGCTGGTGTTGGGAACCAGGCACATGAATTTGCAAGAAATTCTCATCAGGGCAAA
Organism: Microchrysa polita; assembly: GCA_949715475.1. NCBI lineage: Eukaryota > Metazoa > Arthropoda > Insecta > Diptera > Stratiomyidae > Microchrysa > Microchrysa polita. Next base: position 86,084,988 of record OX454420.1, on the reverse strand, counting down.
TGACATAACCTTGCACCAGATAGTGAATAGGTGCAGAGCGTTTGAGGTAAACTTGCAGCGAACTCGAAGGATTCAGAGCGACACTCATGAAATTACGGCGGTAAACAAAAAGGTAAAACATTTTAATTTGAAATCAAATAATCATTGGCAAATGCAACACAAAAGGAAGCAGGAACCGTGTCAGTATTGTGGGATATCAAAGGTACATGCCCGGCGTTCGGGAAACAGTGCAGCAAATGCAAAAAGTATAACCATTTTGAAAAAATCAGATTTGAGGTTAGAACGTGATGAAATTGAGTTAGAGGCATACGGAGGCTTTATAATAAGAGCAGAGAATAGTGTTAATTTAGAATGCGAACATAAAGATGTAAAGATGAAGATCAAGTTTTTTGTAGTATCAGGAAATTACAAACCAATTTCAGGACTCAAATCATGTATCGTTCTTGGGCTTATTCGACGTGTATACGACTTAAACTCAAATGATAATGCTGAAAAGGTAATTAAATGTAACATAGTTATTTTCACGGGAATCGGAATTTTGAAAAGTGACCAAAAGTTAGAAGTACATGAGAATGCGGTACCGGTAGCTAAGCCGCCAAGGCGAATTCCTTTAAAAATTATCCCCGCTGTACAAGCTAAATTGAAGGAATTAAGTGAGCAAGGCATTGTAGAAAAGGTGGAAAAACCAACGTCATGGGTGCACAATCTGGTTGTGGTAGAAAAGCCAGACGGCTCTTTGAGGTTATGCATTGACCCATGCGAATTGAATCGAGTCTTGAAAGATGAATTTTATTTGATACCATCTTTCGATGAAATTGCGGAGAAGATCAATGGGCAGAAATATTATAGTGTTTTATATCTCAAGGATGGGTTCTATCAAATAAAATTGGACGAGAGCTCAAGTGATCTTTGCACTTTTAGCACTCCATTTGGGTGCTACCGTTTCAAGCGTTTCCCATTCGGTCTAAAAACTGGACCGGAAATATGCCAAAAATATAGCCAGAAATATTTCGGGCATTTAAAGGGCGTCATTACGTACCTTGACGATATTTTAATTGTGGGTAAAACAAAAAATGAACACGACGAAGCTTTGAAAAATGTGTTTGAGGTAGCACGTAAAAATAATATAAAGTTTAATCCAAAGAAGTTTCAATATTGCCTCACGGAAATCAAATATATTGGCCACATATTCTCTAATCAAGGTGTCAGAAGTGACCCTGATAGAGTAAGGGCAATAATCCAAATGGAAAATCCCACTAACCTTAAGGAACTGCAGCGGTTTCTTGGGTTAATAAACTATATGCGAAGTTTCATTCCGAATCTAGCGGAAAAGATTGACGCCTGCCGTTCATTACCTGCTTCTAGCGGCGCGGCGCTCCCGCGTTTAAGGGCTCTCTTCCACTGCAAGCGTAAACTTGAGCTGCGCGGCGCTCCAGCGGCAAAGCTTTCACAAAATGTTCGAAAAAAAGCTTTTACTAGTAAAAGGTATAAGCACACACAATATTCAGAAAGCTTTTCCATTGTATTGAATGGAATTTTTGTTTATTTTGCATAGTTACGCCATATTTTGCTTGGTTACGCCATTGAAATTCGGAAAAGCTTTAAACGCGGGAGCGCCGCGCCGCTCGAAGCAGGTAATGGACGGCAGGCGTAAAGCTTTTCCGAATTTGAATGGCGTAACCAAGCAAAATATGGCGTAACTATGCAAAATAAACAAAAATTCCATTCAATACAATGGGAAAGCTTTCTGAATATTGTGTGTGGTTATACCTTTTACTAGTAAAAGCTTTTTTTCGCACATTTTGTGAAAGCTTTGCCGTTGGAGCGCCGCGCCGCTCAAGTTTACGCTTGCAGTGGAAGAGAGCCCTGAGCCTCTGAGAGCTTTATTAAAAAAGGATATAGTTTGGCAATGGCTGCCTATTCATTCGAAAGCTATAGCAACGCTTAAAACAGCAGTGACTGAAGCTCCAGTTCTGCAAACTTTTGACAGAAATAAAGATATATTAATTCAATGCGACGCATCTAAGGATGGTCTAGGCTTTTGCATCCTGCAAGGCAATCGTCAAGTCGCATTTGGATCTAGAAGCCTCACGATAGCACAGAAAAACTATGGGCAGATTGAAAAGGAGTTTTTGACGATTTAAGTGGCATGTGAAAGATATCACCAATATATTTATGGGCATAATAAAGTTATTATTGAAACGGACCACAAACCGTTAGTATCAATTATGAAGAAACCGATAACAAAAATTTACTCTACCCGTTTGCAGCGCATAAGACTAAAGCTGTTGAAGTATAATTTAGAGGTCCGATATGTACCGGGCAAAGATTTACATATTGCCGATACCTTGTCTCGAGCATTTTTGGCTGACACAGGTGAAAATGACAATTCATTGAACCAAGTTGTTCATTCGTTGTCTGTATCGGATAATCGCTTAGATGAAATACGGTTAAAAACGAGTACAGATGAAGTTCTTGTTAATTTAATGAACGTATATCAAAACGGGTGGCCAATGACGAAGAGTAAGGTGCCGCGAAATATTAGACATTTCTGGAATTTAAAAAATGAAATATATGTGGAAGATGGAATAATTTTTTATCAAGATCGTGTCATAATTCCCCAATCATTGCGAAAAACTATGGTAAAGAAAGTCCATGACAGTGGCCACTTTGGAATTAACCGTACCGTTGATAGGGCTAAGTCTGTACTGTTTTGGCCAAATATGGTTACAGATATCACTCAAGAAGTTGAAAAATGCTCTACTTGTGAAAAATTTCAAGCATCTAATAAAAAAGAGCCGCTTATACCACACGAAGTTCCTTCGTATTCTTTTGAAAAAGTTGGGTGTGATTTTGCTGATTTTGGAGGCAAGTCTTATCTCGTTTTACGTGACTATTTTTCGAAATGGATAGAGATTCACGAATCTTCGTCAAAATCAGCGTATCATGTCAAACAAATTTGGCATAAAATATTCACAACATTCGGATTTCCAAAAATCATAATCGCTGTTAATCAGCCTTTCGGGTCAAGAGAATGTTTTGAGTATGCCAGGGCGCATGGCATTAAAATAGTAAATAGTAGCCCATATTATGCGCAATCAAATGGTATGAGTGAACGAGCTGTCCAAACAGCTAAAATAATTTTAAGAAAATCATATGACTCTGGTACACCTTTTTTGACATTGCTTATGGAGTATCGCAATACGCCGTTGCCTGGTGTTAAATTATCACCAACGGATATCTTATTTGGGCGATGTGTTCGAACAATTTTGCCAACATCAGAAGTCAAATTTAAAAATGAGCATACTGATTTATATACACACTAAATTATTAGAAGCACAAGTCCAAATGAAGAAGCATTATGATAAGCGTACTAGTTGTAGAGACGACTTTAAAAAGGGAGATAGCGTACGATAGGACATTAAGTGGGACACTCGGACACAGGGAGACTGGGACATTGGAATATTGCGATACTGGGACATTGGGACACTAGGGTAGTTGGACATTCGGACATTACGCCTTTGGGACACTGTGATATTTGCACATTGGCACATTAGAAAATTGGGACACTGGGACATCAGGATCCCAAAACAAAAATATTAGTTGGCTATTTAAGTATGCAAAAATATATGATATCTGACCAAAAACAACAAAGTTGTAAAAGTTACCCTGCCAAAGAAAAATTCATCTGCCGCAAAAAGAATACATATCCCTCCAATCCGCCGCTCATATTTAATTTTATTTTAGGTGTAAATGCTAGATGTAATTTGGTTTTAGATGTAAATCCTGGAGAAGTTTAAATGTACAGGACTACTTCTAAAAGTAATTTGGCGGGAGCTTTAACATTGTATTCAGTGCCACTTTGACGGCACCAAATTACTCTAGCTAGGAAGTGGTCCTGTTCATTTAAACTCCTCCAGGATTTACACCTAAAACAAAATTACATATGAGCGGCGGATTGGAGGGATATGTATTCTTTTTGCGGCAGATGAATTTTTCTTTGGCGGGGTAACTTTTACAACTTTGTTGTTTTTGGTCAGATAAATAAATAATTATTATAAAAACAACCAATCTTTGGCTGGAACCAACTAAAATATGTTTTCCGTGCTCTAGAGTGCTAATAAAGACTGAATAATAATTTTTTTCTTTCATTTTATGTTGCATATTTTGTCATTTTAGTTGCACATTTCAAAGGTTTTTTTATGCATATTTGCATGCTTATTTCAGCCTTTTTAAGTTGCATATAATCCGGTGTCTATTATTTATATGAAGTTGGCGGCATTCCTTAATGCTATGCTACCCATTTTTCGTACAAATTTTACAATTTGAGGCTCGTCTGCCACCCCTTAGCGCCACTGAAATTGTGTGCGACTTTGTTTTTCATGACCAGTGGATCAAGTACAACGATCGTGCAAAACATCAGCAGTAAGAAAATATTTGCAACATACTCCAATCTTTTATACCCCTTACTCCTCGTATGCCACTCCTTTAGCGCCCGATTGGCAGACAGATCAACATTTTCGTGCATATCATCAAGAGTATAGAGATAGAAAGTATAATTCCCTCCTGCAACTTTAATTTTTGCAGATAGGACCTTTCTTTATTAGATATTCAGAATAAAACAATTGGAGGACAAACATGAAATATGTATTGTCCATATCATACTACCCTGAAGATGTTTATAGTGGCTTTCGACTGAAACGGACAATGATCCTGTCCCAGTCGAATGAAAGCGAATCAAAATTTCCCAATTCGGTAGCAGCTGACTATCGTGTCATCAGCCCCTAACGCGATATTCTGAATTATAAATTGTATTTGTAATTATGCACCGTGCGAGATACAATTAAAAGTAAAATTCTCAAGAAATATTAAAATGATAAACTCTGAATAAAGTTTAACAACCAAAAATACTGAATAGCAAAATGACATACGGGCAATTTCAGGGAAATTGTTCGCGGAGACATGTGGGGGATTAGTTTGGCTGATGATCCAAGTCATACCCTGGATCAATTTCCAGGATCATCATTTTATATGAGATTTCCAATAAATCTGGAAATGATCCAGTAAGTCGAAAATCACTTATAAGAAAGCAAAAGAACTGAATATTTAGAGCGAGGTGCAAAATGAGCGTATATCCTTAAATGCAATACAATACATCTGCATAACACAATTTTCTTTGAATCTTTGATGCGAAATTAAATATGTATAGGGGTGAATAGATAAATTTTAGGTTAATTGATATTTAATCGTGAGAAAGAATTTGAAAAGTTAAACATTCATTGAACAATAATAATAATAATATTAATTCAACAAATCCATTAATTGAAAATTAATATGTTTTGGAAAAATTATCATAGCGACAAGGTTGCGTATGATAAAGGTGGGGTCCTAGCTGGAAATTGAGCTTGTTATAATAACCAAAGACCTGCATACATTGGCCAATGAAGGCGTCTAAAAATATACCATCGACCACATTCAATCGTGTTAGAGAAAAAAATATATAAAAACTAATATTAACCGCATAAAAAGTGCAAATAACCAACGTTCCATACTCAATATAATAAAATGCGTAACAATCGTTCGGCGAAGCACAAAAAAAAACCGAAGACAAGGAGCATGTAACAAAAGTAGTTTATGACATACAACAATCGGAACTTTGTACTTTTCCATGTGTTAACATGTTAATTGAGGCGAAAATATGAAAAAAAAATCAACCTAATATAAACTACAAGAAAAAAAAGAGCAAAGTGCCTATTGTCTGCAACTATTGCAGCAGACTAGGTTGGGTATTGCTATATAATTTCGTAGTGTACTTGATACCAGAGATTACGTGCAGACTTCTATGTTTTACCACAAAGAACATAATTTTTTCCATCTCGTTCATCTTGACGTTTTTCCTCAAATTTCATTGTATCTATACGTATGGAATTGATCTCGCGCGCCAATATCAGATTGAACTGTCCTATAAGTATACGTTTGACATCCAAGTAAATCTTTTGCGAACCGCATAAGGTGGAAGATGGAAATCAATCTTGTCTATCGATCCCGATTTTTAGGTGTTACATGATGTATCCGTTTACCATTATAATGTTTACCCGTCATATTGCATCTATGTAAGTCTATGAATGATTAAACGACAGATACTCGTCAATTTAGGCCCTTTTTTCAGATGGAAACAACATCGTGTCAGTCACATCCACTGATCTGAGGAATGATGCAAAAAAAATTCCACGTCGCACATTAGATGGCTGTTAGATGTTAAAACCACAACTTATGAACGCTGGCGACTTCTTATGGTTTCTGTTACTGACATCAGATACCGGTAACGTGCAGTGCTTTAACCTCCTGTAGAGTGTATTGTATGGGTAAAATATTGCACCAATAATAGGCAGGGCTAGGCATGTTCGATTAATCGATTAATCGAACTGTAATCGATTATTTTCAATAATCGATTAATCGATTATTTTTGTTTCGATTATACGATTAATCGATTATTAAAATAATCGAGAAATAATCGAAAAACAATCGAAAATACGATTAATCGAAAATACGATTAATCGAAAAATAATCGAAAATACGATTAATCGAAAATACGATTAATCGAAAATACGATTAATCGAAAAATAATCGAAAATACGATTAATCGAAAATACGATTAATCGAAAATACAATTAATCGAAAATACGATTAATCGAAATAAGTGGTTGTTTCGCTGCTTGGCGGGTGACGTCTGGCAGTAGACGAAAATTCCAATTTGCATATCACCGAACGAAATTGGTGGCAAATGAATGGTCTCGAGTCTCTATCGACGATCCCGAAGTCATTTTTCGCTAGTCACCCCCGTTCTCCCGCTGCAGCTCCACAAAGCGGCTGTTTCGCTGCTTGCGGGAAATGTCTGGCAGTAAACAGAAATGGCATTGTCATATCACCGAACGAAATTGGTGGCAAATGAAAAGTATCGACTCCCTATTGGCTTTTCCGAAGTAATTTCTCCCTAGTCACCCCCGTTCTCACGCTGCAGCTCCCCAAAGTGGTTGTTTCGCTGCTTGGCGGGTGACGTCTGGCAGTAGACGGAAATGACAATTTTCATGTCGCCGAATGAAATTGGTGGCAAATTAATGGTCTCGACTCTCTATTGACGATCCCGAAGTCAATTTTCGCTAGTCACCCCCGTTCTCCCGCTGCAGCTCCATAAAGTGGTTGTTTCGCTGCTTGGAGGATGACGTCTGGCAGTAGACGGAAATGGCAATTTTCATGTCGCCGAACGAAATTGGTGGCAAATGAAAGGTCTCGACTCCCTATTAACGATTCCGCAGTCATTTCTCCCTAGTCACTCCCGTTCTCCCGCTGCAGCTCCATAAAGTGGTTGTTTCGCTGCTTGGAGGGTGACGTCTGGCAGTAGACCGAAATGACAATTTTCATGTCGCCGAACGAAATTGGTGGCCAATGAAAGGTTTCGACTCCCTATTAACGATTCCGAAGTAATTTCTCCCTAGTCATCCCCGTTCTCCCGCTGCAGCTCCATAAAGTGGTTGTTTCGCTGCTTGGAGGGTGACGTCTGGCAGTAGACGGAAATGACAATTTTCATATCGCCGAACGAAATTGGTGGCAAATGAAAGGTCTCGACTCCCTATTAACGATTCCGCAGTCATTTCTCCCTAGTCACTCTCGTTCTCCCGCTGCAGCTCCCCAAAGTGGTTGTTTCGCTGCTTTCGGGAAATGTCTGGCAGTAGACGGAAATGACAATTTTCATGTCGCCGATCGAAATTGGTGGCAAATGAAAGGTCTCGACTCCCTATTGGCGATTCCGAAGTAATTTCTCCGTAGTCATCCCCGTTCTCCCGCTGCAGCTCCATAAAGTGGTTGTTTCGCTGCTTGTCGGGTGACGTCTGGCAGGAGACGGAAATGACAATTTTCATGTCGCCGTAGGAAATTGGTGGCAAATGAAAGGTCTCGACTCCCTATTAACGATTCCGCAGTCATTTCTCCCTAGTCACTCTCGTTCTCCCGCTGCAGCTCCCCAAAGTGGTTGTTTCGCTGCTTTCGGGAAATATCTGGCAATAGACGGAAATGACAATTTTCATGTCGCCGATCGAAATTGGTGGCAAATGAAAGGTCTCGACTCCCTATTAACGATTCCGCAGTCATTTCTCCCTAGTCACTCTCGTTCTCCCGCTGCAGCTCCCCAAAGTGGTTGTTTCGCTGCTTTCGGGAAATGTCTGGCAGTAGACGGAAATGACAATTTTCATGTCGCCGATCGAAATTGGTGGCAAATGAAAGGTCTCGACTCCCTATTGGCGATTCCGAAGTAATTTCTCCGTAGTCATCCCCGTTCTCCCGCTGCAGCTCCATAAAGTGGTTGTTTCGCTGCTTGGAGGGTGACGTCTGGCAGTAGACGGAAATGACAATTTTCATATCGCCGAACGAAATTGGTGGCAAATGAAAGGTCTCGACTCCCTATTAACGATTCCGCAGTCATTTCTCCCTAGTCACTCCCGTTCTCCCGCTGCAGCTCCATAAAGTGGTTGTTTCGCTGCTTGGAGGGTGATGTCTGGCAGTAGACCGAAATGACAATTTTCATGTCGCCGAACGAAATTGGTGGCAAATTAATGGTCTCGACTCTCTATTGACGACCCCGAAGTCAATTTTCGCTAGTCACCCCCGTTCTCCGCTGCAGCTCCATAAAGTTGTTGTTTCGCTGCTTGGAGGGTGACGTCTGGCAATAGACGGAAATGACAATTTTCATATCGCCGATCGAAATTGGTGGCAAATGAAAGGTCTCGACTCCCTATTGGCGATTCCGAAGTAATTTCTCCCTAGTCATCCCCGTTCTCCCGCTGCAGCTCCATAAAGTGGTTGTTTCGCTGCTTGTCGGGTGACGTCTGGCAGGAGACGGAAATGACAATTTTCATGTCGCCGTAGGAAATTGGTGGCAAATGAAAGGTTTCGACTCCCTATTAACGATTCCGCAGTCATTTCTCCCTAGTCACTCCCGTTCTCCCGCTGCAGCTCCATAAAGTGGTTGTTTCGCTGCTTGTCGGGTGACGTCTGGCAGTAGACGGAAATGACAATTTTCATGTCGCCGAACGAAATTGGTGGCAAATGAAAGGTCTCGACTCCCTATTAACGATTCCGCAGTCATTTCTCCCTAGTCACTCCCGTTCTCCCGCTGCAGCTCCCCAAAGTGGTTGTTTCGCTGCTTTCGGGAAATGTCTGGCAGTAGACGGAAATGTCAATTTTCATGTCGCCGATCGAAATTGTCTGGCAGTAGACATGAAAATTGTCATTTCCGTCTCCTGCCAGACGTCACCCGCCAAGCAGCGAAACAACCACTTTGGGGAGCTGCAGCGGGAGAACGGGAATGACTAGGGAGAAATAACTGCGGAATCGTTAATAGGGAGTCGAGACCTTTCATTTGCCACCAATTTCGTTCGGCGACATGAAAATTGTCATTTCCGTCTACTGCCAAACGTCACCCTCCAAGCAGCGAAACAACCACTTTATGGAGCTGCAGCGGGAGAACGGGGATGACTACGGAGAAATTACTTCGGAATCGCCAATAGGGAGTCGAGACCTTTCATTTGCCACCAATTTCGATCGGCGACATGAAAATTTTCATTTCCGTCTACTGCCAGACATTTCCCGAAAGCAGCGAAACAACCACTTTGGGGAGCTGCAGCGGGAGAACGAGAGTGACTAGGGAGAAATGACTGCGGAATCGTTAATAGGGAGTCGAGACCTTTCATTTGCCACCAATTTCGTTCGGCGACATGAAAATTGCCATTTCCGTCTACTGCCAGAGACGTCATCCTCCAAGCAGCGAAACAACCACTTTATGGAGCTGCAGCGGGAGAACGGGAGTGACTAGGGAGAAATGACTGCGGAATCGTTAATAGGGAGTCGAGACCTTTCATTTGCCACCAATTTCGTTCGGCGACATGAAAATTGCCATTTCCGTCTACTGCCAGACGTCACCCTCCAAGCAGCGAAACAACCACTTTATGGAGCTGCAGCGGGAGAACGGGGATGACTACGGAGAAATTACTTCGGAATCGCCAATAGGGAGTCGAGACCTTTCATTTGCCACCAATTTCGATCGGCGACATGAAAATTGTCATTTCCGTCTACTGCCAGACATTTCCCGAAAGCAGCGAAACAACCACTTTGGGGAGCTGCAGCGGGAGAACGAGAGTGACTAGGGAGAAATGACTGCGGAATCGTTAATAGGGAGTCGAGACCTTTCATTTGCCACCAATTTCGTTCGGCGATATGAAAATTGTCATTTCCGTCTACTGCCAGACGTCACCCTCCAAGCAGCGAAACAACCACTTTATGGAGCTGCAGCGGGAGAACGGGGATGACTACGGAGAAATTACTTCGGAATCGCCAATAGGGAGTCGAGACCTTTCATTTGCCACCAATTTCGATCGGCGACATGAAAATTGTCATTTCCGTCTACTGCCAGACATTTCCCGAAAGCAGCGAAACAACCACTTTGGGGAGCTGCAGCGGGAGAACGAGAGTGACTAGGGAGAAATGACTGCGGAATCGTTAATAGGGAGTCGAGACCTTTCATTTGCCACCAATTTCGTTCGGCGATATGAAAATTGTCATTTCCGTCTACTGCCAGACGTCACCCTCCAAGCAGCGAAACAACCACTTTATGGAGCCGCAGCGGGAGAACGGGGATGACTACGGAGAAATTACTTCGGAATCGCCAATAGGGAGTCGAGACCTTTCATTTGCCACCAATTTCGATCGGCGACATGAAAATTGTCATTTCCGTCTACTGCCAGACATTTCCCGAAAGCAGCGAAACAACCACTTTGGGGAGCTGCAGCGGGAGAACGAGAGTGACTAGGGAGAAATGACTGCGGAATCGTTAATAGGGAGTCGAGACCTTTCATTTGCCACCAATTTCGTTCGGCGACATGAAAATTGTCATTTCCGTCTATTGCCAGACATTTCCCGAAAGCAGCGAAACAACCACTTTGGGGAGCTGCAGCGGGAGAACGAGAGTGACTAGGGAGAAATGACTGCGGAATCGTTAATAGGGAGTCGAGACCTTTCATTTGCCACCAATTTCCTACGGCGACATGAAAATTGTCATTTCCGTCTCCTGCCAGACGTCACCCGACAAGCAGCGAAACAACCACTTTATGGAGCTGCAGCGGGAGAACGGGGATGACTACGGAGAAATTACTTCGGAATCGCCAATAGGGAGTCGAGACCTTTCATTTGCCACCAATTTCGATCGGCGACATGAAAATTGTCATTTCCGTCTACTGCCAGACATTTCCCGAAAGCAGCGAAACAACCACTTTGGGGAGCTGCAGCGGGAGAACGAGAGTGACTAGGGAGAAATGACTGCGGAATCGTTAATAGGGAGTCGAGACCTTTCATTTGCCACCAATTTCGTTCGGCGATATGAAAATTGTCATTTCCGTCTACTGCCAGACGTCACCCGCCAAGCAGCGAAACAACCACTTTGTGGAGCTGCAGCGGGAGAACGGGGGTGACTAGCGAAAATTGACTTCGGGATCGTCAATAGTGAGTCGAGACCCTTAATTTGCCACCAATTTCTTTGGACGACATGAGAATTGTCATTTCCGTCTACTGCCAGACGTCACCCTCCAAGGAGCGAAACAACCACTTTATGGAGCTGCAGCGGGAGAACGGGAGTGACTAGGGAGAAATGACTGCGGAATCGTTAATAGGAAGTCGAGACCTTTCATTTGCCACCAATTTCCTACGGCGACATGGAAATTGTCATTTCCGTCTACTGCCAGACATTTCCCGTAAACAGCGAAACAACCACTTTGTGGAGCTGCAGCGGAAGATCGAGGGTGACTAGCGAAAAATGACTTCGGGATCGTCAATAGAGAGTCGAGACCATTCATTTGCCGCTAAGTTCGTTCGGCGACATGAAAATTGTCATTTGCGTCTATGCCAGACGTTTCCCGCCAAGCAGCGACACAGCCACTTTGTGGATTGGAGGGGGAGAACGGGGTTACTAGGGAAAAATGACTCCGGAATCGTTAATAGGGAGTCGACAATTTTCATTTGCCACCAATTTCGTTCGGTGAGACTAAGATTTTCATTTTCGTCTACAACCGGACATTTCCCGAAAGCAGCGAAACAACCACTTTGCGGATCAGCAGCGGGAGAACGAGGGTGGCTAGGGAAAAATGGCTCAAGAATCGTTAATAGGGCGTCGAGACCTTTCATTTGCCACCAATTTCGTTCGGCGACATGAAAATTGTCATTTCCGTATACTGCTAGACGTCACCCACCAAGCAGCGAAACAGCCGCTTGGTGGAGCTGCAGAGGGAGAACGGGGGTGACTAGGGATAAATTACTTCGGAATAGTCAAAAGGGAGTCGAGACCTTTCATTTGCCACCAATTTCGTTCGGCGACATGAAAATTGTCATTTCCGTTTACTGCCAGACGTCACTCAGCAAGCAGTGAAACCACTTTGTGGAGCTGCAGCGGGAGAACGGGGGTGACTAGGGAAAAATGAAACGAAATCTTCCGCTAAGCAGCGAATAGCGTGTTTTCCGATTAATCGTATTTTCGATTTTTTGTAGTTTCGATTAATCGAATTTTCGATTATTTGTAGTTTTGATTAATCGTATTTTCGATTAATCGTATTTTCGATTATTTGTAGTTTCGATTAATTGTATTATCGATTAATCGTATTTTCGATTAATCGTATTTTCGATTAATCGTATTTTCGATTATTTGTAGTTTCGATTAATCGTATTTTCGATTAATCGTATTTTCGATTAATCGTATTTTCGATTATTTGTAGTTTCGATTAATCGTATTATCGATTAATCGATAATTTTTTTCGATTAATCGTATCATCGGTTAATCGTATAATCGATTATTTCTAATAATCGATTATAATCGATTATTTTCAATAATCGAACATGCCTAGGCAGGGCTACCGTTTGGTGAAAGAGTTTTTTTTTAAATCAGAGTTTTGATGTTGGGGACTAGAGAACGGTTAAATGGAGTATTATGTTGCGAAAACCTACTTCTTATGTTGTAATTTATGATAAGAAAATTTCTCCAAGAAATCTATCTTATTAAATTTAGATTATAAATTATAAATATTTTATCTACATATATTTTAATTATGAAAAGATGTTTTTTAATGATACAATTCCATTTTTTGTAATAAACACACTTTTAGATGCATACTACATTAGCAAATTATATTCTTTTCTAAAAAGGTTTTTTTTTTATATATTTTCGTGCAACAAATTCAAACGGTTTTTCTATGTCAAGTGGTTTTTATAAATTTGTTATTTGTTAAATATAAAAAATAAAACCATTTCCATTGCTTATTTCACTTGCAATTATTTTTCAGCCAATTTAATCGAATTTAATTACTTTTCAAAAATCATATGATTAGAATTTTGTTAAATTTTTCCATCAAGCGAAAATAGGAGGCATTTAGAATCAAAAGGATCTTTTGCAAACTGTGAATTGCAAATGATGTAAACTGATTGAAATTGCCCTTAAATTTTTAAAAAGATTTTAAGATTAAACACGATTGCAAGTATTTTGCTGCAATTCGAAAAAGATCCTCATCGTAGCATTACTGTCGTTTTGTTTTTTTATTTTAAGAGAATTTATTTTGTGATCACTTAACTAAGTCTATACGTTCAATTACAAGTTTGGCAACCTCTGATTCCGCACATCTATATACTCTGCGCCATAGTAAAAGTACTCCAAGACTCATACTCATATTGATGGTTGATTGTAATTGAAGTCAATCCTAATCAGTCAATTAGAGCAAAATGCATCAAGTTTCAGCAGAGTAGTTGTATATTTGAACGTGAACGCACTACGCTATAGGCGCAACCAACATAATAAATTGCATAAATTTTCACCTACTCTGTACGATTTGGCGCCTTCACTGACCGTGCTATACCTTACATACCGGTTGGTTCGGGCGTTGTGAAAATATATAGCCAATAATAATAATTTTCTATCGTTTAGAATCGTCTCCGAGTCTACATAAGTGTTGGGTTTGTAAAAGTAGAATTATGGGAATTGTAAGGCGCCAACAGGCGGGAGTCAAAGACTATTCTCTTATACATACTCCATTCACTGTTCGTACCTTTATCATCTATGCAAGGTGAGGTACAAGAGTTCATACAGAATTTTGGTTTTGTCCAATATACATATAGTATTTGTACATACATATCTTCCAAACAGGGGCGGCGCATAATGGCCTGAGATTTAGGGGCCCAAAAGCCATAAGAAAGATTTCGTCGAACCATAATTAAATCGTGACTACAAAAAAACAATTTTCTAAAAATTTAGAAAAATTTTTTTGTAGACAAGGAGAGATACACTTTCAGTATAGTCGAAACGAATTTTTAATATATTGTGCCTATTTGGCCATCTCTATCCCATCTACGTAGGTGGAATAGCCTGTACATTCAGAAAATTTAATTTTGCCTTAAAATTGATCAGACAAATCACAGGGCATTCAAATTTTCGCATAAAAACCATATTACAGAAAAGAGCCTTAACTTGTTCCAGAAAGTCGGCAGATTTTACGTATACCGTTTTTCCCAAGTCTTAAAAACGCGAGAAAAATGCGTTCGAATCATACTGATCAGTCACTAGTCAAGCGATGTTGCCCTAATGCTTTTGCGATCAGAACCGTGTGAACCAGTGGCGTAACGTATTCAAAATTGTTGTGTGTCAAGACCATTTGGGGCCCCCATACTTTATATAGTTTTCTAAAAATAACAATGATTGCTTTTCAATAAATATACATTTTATGGTGGAAACCGAATGGAAGCAGCAGCAGCGTCCCAATACATTTTAAATGGTTGAAAGCAAAAGCTTCAAAATAGCTTTTGCTGCCAACATGACAGCACTTGTATACGAGATGCATTTTGTGCGATGTGTGTATTACTATAAAGGAATGATATTAATTTGGTGTTTCGGATAATGCACGACTAAAGTTTAAATAAGATTTACAAATAATTAAATTTGATAGCACACGCATTTTATTTCCAATAATAGATTTTTTAATAATGAATAACAACATAAAAACATAAAACAAAATGAAACTTAATATCTCTCGACGTGTTCGTCAGCTTCATATAAAATGACGGAGAGTGAACTAGACAACATCATTCTCGATAGATATGATGGCCAGCGAGTTCAAACGTTCTTCACCAGACGTACAGCGAATATAATTTTTTATTAGTTTTAATTTTGAAAAAGATCTTTCTGCTTTTGCTATTGTCACTGCAATTGTCAAAAAAAGACAGCAAGCAGTTATAATTTCAGTAAAACTACTACAACAAGAGTAGTTTTCCACTAAAATAAAATTTAAAAGCAGAAGAATTGAATTTTTTGAGATCATTTTTAAAGCATTCTTTAAACGCCAATAGATGTCCTGAAATTGAATCTGATACATCATCCTTGTACTGAGTGACAAATTTTTGCCCGCTGCAAAAATGTCTTCATCTGACGAGCTTCTTAAAAACCCTGCCAAAAATTTTTTAAGTGATGTACAATATTCCTAAATCCGGTTACTGCGTTAATTGCAACGACAAAATGTCAATAGCTCGAAAGAATACATTTATCCCAAAATAATCTTCTTCAGTCTCGATTTCATAACGCTGGCTTAGCTCATCAAAGTGTTTTTTTTTCGGGCGGTGTTTTCTGTTTTTAATGAAACATGTCGAGCACTTCCAAGATTCTGCCAAACCAATTGCAATGCCTGTCAAATTATTGAAGTCCTCTCGAAAACTGTTTATGCTTATATAAGCATCAATAATAATTTTCGCCGCCTTTTCTATTTTATATTTTCACTTTGGAGCTCCTTAGATACGCAATTTGTAATTTTTAAGATTTTATCTTACAGAACGATCAAAAAAATTATTTCCAACTTTTCTAATGAGCTCCTGAGAAACATAGCCTCATCCCTTTCTGTTTTGTCCTCAGATGTCAGACTTATTAAAGATAATGTCTTTTAAATATCAACGAAGCGTAATCGAAGAGCTTCGATAGAGTCATGTCTTGATGACCAACGAGTTGGATTCAATCTTTTTAGAGTCACATTTTTATTTACATTATTTTGCAATAAAGCTCAACGCTTAACACTATTTGCAAAAAACGCATACATTTTTTCGACAAAGTCGTAAAAGTTTCTTATTTCATCTACTTTTTTTTTACCGAATCATTGAGCGCCAAGTTAATTTCATTATCAGCACAGTGGACGTATGGAGCATTTGGAGCTACTTTTAGAATTTCTGCCTGGACTCCTTTGTTAATACCAGACATATTTGGCGCACAGTCGTACCCTTGACCACGTAATTTTTCTAATCATAATCCATTTCCTAAGATGATATTGTTTTTAATGATTTTACTAATGTTGGCGCCTGTTTGATAATCTATTGGAATAAAGCCTAAAAAGGATTCGGTGGTGACGATCTGATTGGGTTTGTTGTTTTCCTTCGAAATTAACACATATCTCAAATCTACACTCAATTGGTCGATCTTAGCCACATCCTGAGTAGAATCTAATATAAATCGAAAAGAATGGAGAATCTTGGATATCGGAAATAATTTTTTTGTTTAACATTTTCTCCGAGAATATTAATTACTTCATTTTGAATTGTTGGACTTATATAAGTTTTGGGATGCTTTCCTCTAGTTTCCAGTAAACTTTTCAAAATGGGGTCATATTGATTTATTAATTCGATAACTGACATAAATACTCCCGGATTTCTAGAGTTTTTGATTCGTCATGCTCCGAAAGGGCAAATTACAGCTGGCTAGTGTTAGGCTTACATCTATGATGCGTGTCACAATTTTTCTCCAAAACGATTCTTCTTCCCTTATAACCTTTTCTAGATCAGAGTCCACTGTTTTATTCAGGCACCGCAAATTGAGCAAGACAGATTGTGCTCATTCTTACTTTCATGTCAAACCAACGCTTGTTTTAGATGCGCCCAATCACTGAACCCATTGGCAAAATAATTTTTTATTCCTGCGAAAAGCCAACAAGGTAAGCAGCAGCATTGATTCGAAATGCTAGAGTAGCATAATCAGAAACGTTCTGCGACAAGACCAGATTTAAGATTTTTCTAATAGCAAAAACTCGTAAAACTGCGGCCCCTGGGGGTCCCCAACCGGTGGGGGCCCTTGTTCCATTGCACACATTGAATACCGTACGTTACGCCACTGGTGTGAACGGAGGACAGTCATACATCATTTTGCGTGGTCTCTGTGTCCAAGTTTCAAAAAATGTTAAGCTTAATTTACACTAAACTTCTTTACAATAAAAAGTCAAAAAGTCAATTGTCGGCACTTATACGGATAAGCCTAAGGGCGGCCATTCACGGAATCCATGGATTCCCGGAATCCAACGACACTCCATAAAAAAAATTACATCTAGGCAAGTGTCATTTTTTATATGGAGTTTCGTTGGATTCCGGGAATCCACAAATTCCGTGTGTGGCCGCCCTAACGCAATACATTTTCACCTGGCTTCGCTGTACTGTTTGCTGAAACCGTCATTTCGCAGTTTGAAAAACCCCATATGACCATAACGTCCTTTAGGTCCCTCTGCTGGCAAATTTTAGAGATATTATTTCCCTTGCATTGCCTTAAGTCGTACCGATGTAATAGCCCCAGATGGGTTGTTGTCGTGCTGAGTCAACGAACTTCGCTGTACTGTTTGCTGAAACCGTCATTTTGCAGTTTGAAAAACCCCATATGACCATAACGTCCTTTAGGTCCCTCTGCTGACAAATTTTAGAGATATTATTTCCCTTGCATTGCCTTAAGTCGTACCGATGTAATAGCCCCAGATGGGTTGTTGTCGTGCTGAGTCAACGAACTGGCTGGGCCAACGAGCGTGAAGGGATAATTGATAAAAAAAATTATACTGGGGTCTCTTGTGAAATAGAGGACATGTCAAGTTCTCTCAAATTATTTAAACTTAATTTTGTGATGCTCCAAAGCATAGCATAATTAGCAATCTTTCCAGTAAAGAATGGAGAAATTATTTTGGAAGAGGGTGGGGCGTTCTGTTTGAGTGTCCGTCAAGAAGTTAGCTGAAGGGCCCCAAGTCAAGTTGTTCCGCCACTGCCTCCAAACCTATTTTCAGAAAACGATATGAAAATGTACATATCTATGTGCTTGTATTTATTATGTTGTCCTAGCTGATTTGTTTTTGCAAAATACATATACATTTCCGGTACAAAGGTTCTTTGGTACTGAGAGTGTTGTCTGTTATGTATATGTACGATATTTGCGTAAGGAAAATAATGCGCTTATTGGCTAGATTGAAAATTATTAGAGTTAACCCTGAATGGGTATGCGTTTGCCCTTATTAGTTAGAAATTTTTTAATTCCTATGTTGGTATTAATTCCAATTTAAAATAAATATAAACAACCAAAGAACCAGTGGCGTAACTAGGATCTTCCCTGGAGGGAGCTAGGGCTATTGTCGCTACTTGGGTGATGTTGTAATTTTTCACTAGCGACACTATACGGTAATGTTTCTACGCCTCGTTGCATTTATTTATTGGCTGGCCATTTCGATCTTCTGCCTAGGATACCAGTACACAAAAAATGGCACCACGGACAGTGTCGATTTATCATGTGGATTTGCCATGGGATTGCCAAGAAATTATATCTTCTCAAGCGAAATAGACAGTACGATCACTTACAGGACTATGTAATATCTGGCAATAAACCAAATTATTTCTGAGGTGAATTGGTGAATTGTTGCGATGGCCATCGAACCATCAAAGAATATTTTTTTATTTTTATTTTTTACTAGAAAATATCTGTACAACAATTTTGCTTAAAAGATTTTTATGAAATACCAAAATATAGAAATGCCTCCTTTTTTACGTACACAAGGCTACCGAATTACAAGTAAAATTATTTAAGGCAAGCAGAAGGCCTACAAAAATTTTGCAAACGTTAGGCCTGCTTAACATTAACTAAATTTTGTAAATACTAATTTTTATGAAACAGGACGTTTTGTATAAAAATTGCGATTCTGATAAATTTTTCTTCAAAAAATACATACATATTAAGGTGTGAGATTTTTATGCAAAACATTTTTTTTTTGGAAAAAATTTTGATAATTTTAGGCTTTCACATTAGTTAATTTTGTACAAATTTTGCGCTAAAGGAAATTTTCTACAAAAATGTCCGATTGTGAGGCTTTGCTATATAAACCTTATTTTCATTTTCCCAATTTCTGGGAGCCCCTCCAGTGTTTGCGCCACTACAAAGAACACAGTGATCGGGTTACTTTCTTAAATCTTTCAATTCAAAATTGAGTGACATCTGACATGTTTACATATTGCAACAATGTCTTGATTAGGATGTTGTCTTCGGG
The DNA here is from genome assembly GCA_949715475.1 of Microchrysa polita. Taxonomy (NCBI): domain Eukaryota; kingdom Metazoa; phylum Arthropoda; class Insecta; order Diptera; family Stratiomyidae; genus Microchrysa; species Microchrysa polita. Next base: position 86,065,588 of record OX454420.1, on the reverse strand, counting down.
TTTTGATGTTTGTGGATTAATTTTTCCGAGATAATTTTAGTGTAATTTTAGATAATAGGTTTTTGTGTGCGGCATACACGTCAAATTTCCTTTATTCACCTTCAACTTTTGGGAAGAGTCCAACTGAATTAGTATAGAAGATTTCATTGCGACCAATTTAGGATTAATTTAATTTATTTATATTGGAGCTTCTAGGCCGAAAAAGGGTTAATAAATTCCAATTCAACACTTCCCTAAGGTGTTAAATTCGTATACATATACAATTCAAACAGAAAAGATAGATTAACACTGAAAAAGATGCAATTGTTGATGTAGTGTGACAAGTATACATTTTGCAAATTCCAATCAACTTTAACAAACTGGCCGTGCTTCAAGTGCTGGTCCTTGTTTACATCATGTGGAGAAATGTATAATGAAATGTGTGTACCTATATAGTATAAAGACGAAAAACCACAAGACGTTCCTTTCATGGGGACATTCAAAGTACATCATAGAGTAGTTTCGTTCTATGTTTCTTGCTGAGTCAATGCTGGCCAATAAATTATATTGCCCGGAGACAGGTTCTAAGACCACTGAGCGTCTCTACATACACACAAAATTAAATCAAGGTGCTAAAGGCTAATTGGAAATTATAGATTTTCACATTGATACAAATAAAGCTAGCTTAGCTGGGGCATGATTGATAGCATGCGTCCATAAAATGGAATTTGACATTTTTGCAAAAGGACTTTTGTTTTGTAGTTGAATAAGATGAATAACACGACAATTTTAATACGTAGAGTACGTTTATACCAATTAGACTAAGAGATATCCATGATATGATACAATGTCATCGAAAATTTGCATAGGTATACTGAAGTGCCCACTTAATTATGAGTTTGACACACTAGTGTTTGAATGACGAAAATGCGTCATTGTTACACAAAGTAGCCGTTATGAGCTCGTTTGCAAAATTACGCATTTGGACCATCAGCCAGCGAGCAAAAAACACATGTGTGAGCTATCATTCATGAACCACGCATCAGTTGAGATACCTTTGTCATTCATCACGTTTTCATACAAACAGTATATGACGATGTCCCCGTATATCATCTATGCATGCCTTTGTGCCTTATTACGGATAATGATTACAAAATCGTTACTCATAAAGATGATGTAATACAATTGTATCATATATGCTCAATGCATCGCTCGTAAAAAATATTCATGACTTACGCGAAATTAATGAACGATTTATTATTCGTGAGTAATGAAAAATGCCAACCGCGAAATAAATCTTGTTTGCATTTCCCATACGCAAGCACACATACTGATTAATGTAATAATAATCGAATTTTTTTTTACCGTTACCTTGTTATCGCTCTTTTTGTGAAATTCATCGAAAATCGTGTCATGCAAAATCATAATTTACAGCCCTCCTGATGACTTAATCCAATATTTGAGCTCAGTTTCAGAAACTACATAAAATTTCACAAAAACTGAAGTTTTTCCTGTTGCCAACATTATTGCCACTTTCAAGATACAGTTACTCAAACTTAATATAAATTTTAAATTAGATTTTTCATCGAAAATTCAAACAGTAATTTCATAACGGTGCTTTATACGTACAACTCTGCAAAGTTGATAAAAGTTGCATCAACATGTTGTCTTTCTAACGGTATATCACTTTTAATATTTACATTACAGAATTTCAGGAAACACGCATTGAATGGTAAAAATCAAGGCTTCAGTGGAATCGCTAACAATTTCCCTTTACTGGAAAAAAGACAAACAAAGAGAAGAAAAGATTCTTAATCTCTTCGATACTAGCCCAAAATAGAGCAGCACTTCAGCTGGATATTTCTCGGATGACACGGTCCAAAGGACTCTTCAGTCGGACAACGGGTATCCGTACCAACTTACGCAAATTCAGGAATTACTACCGACCGACTGTAAGAGGAGGATAACATTTTGCAAATAGTTTCTTCGGAAAATCCGGGGAAGACCGTAATTTTCAAGCTAAAATAGTGTGGACGGATAAAGCCACGTTTACACGCAGTGGCATTTTCAACACCCGGAATAATCACATCTGGGCTCAAAGCAATCCCCATGAAACTCGGCAATCTCGATTTGAATATGAGTTTCGTGTCAATGTTTTTGGTAACTTATTGGCCTTTTAACCCTTCCCCCTTGACTAAATTCCAGAAGCTTTCTCGAATTATTACAAAACGAAATATTGCGCATTATCAATCAGATGCCTCAGCGTGATGAACTCTGGTGGCAGATGGACGGGTGCACAGCTCATAATGCGAGACGTATCAAAGAATATTTGGAAAACGAATTTCCCGAAAAGTGGATTTGCGGATTTGGGACAGTTGCGTGACCTGCGAGAAGTCCCGACCTTACTCCACTAGATTTTTATTAATGGGGTAACTTAAAAAACAATGTCTATTCCGAGTCGATTACCTCCCGGGAACAGCTGCTGCAGCGAAGTAATGATGCTTCTGACAACATAAAAGAAAACCCCCCTGAAATCCTTCGGACCGTTTCTTACATGTGCCGAAGGTGTCGAGTCTGCATACAAAATGGAGGAGGTCAATTCCAGCAGCATTATTCCAATTCATCAAACAGACCCATTTAATCATTAGATAATATATTTAGTTTATTGGTTCTTTCTCATATTCAAAACTTTATTTTCATTTTTAATTAACAAATTTTCAAAATTGCGATAGTAAGATATAAAAAATAAATGAATAAAATTTCAGTTTGAATAATCCGATAAGAAAATAATTACCTTGTTTTTTTTACATCCAATATGTGTAATTCCAAAATCCCGCAATTTAAATATGAAAAATTTTATACCGTTGGAAAGCCAACATGTTGAAGCAACTTTTATCAACTTTACAGAGCTGTACGTATAAAGCACCGTTATGAAATTACTGTTCGAATTTTTGATGAAAAATCTATTTTAAAATTTCTGTAGTTTAAGTAGTTGTATCTTGAAAGTGGCGATAATGTTGGCAACAGGAAAAACTTCAGTTTTTTTGTGAAATTTTATGTAGTCTCTGAAACTGAAATCAAATCTTGGATTAAGTCATCAGGAGAGCTACAAATTATGATTTTGTATGACAACTCACGATTTTTGAGGACTTTCACAAAAAGAGCGATAACAAGGTAACGGTAAAATAAATTCCGATTGTATTGATAATTTTCTTGCTGAAACAAGTTGTGCTATCAACCCTAACAGTATTGACCACCTAATGCGGGACACCCGTATACATATATACCTACATATACAGCACATCGACTCGTGATGCATGAAGTGAACTTTATTTTTGACTATTTTGACGATATATGACGCCAATGCTGCCTGGACATTTCGTCAATAATGACATAGATTCCTATTTAACTCAATAATGACAGGAGGCGCCCACTGTTGTAAAGGTAAAGAAGAATTTAATTTTAAAATAATTTAATTTTAATAATTTCTTATTAACCTTTACACATATCTGTACAAATACTTGAAGACAAATGTGTCTTCTGAACAAAATAATCATCGAAATGTCGATATTGTAAGGGTCATTATGCCATTTACACAATCGTCATGACGTAAATGACGAAAGCATACACTTGGGAGCAAAAAAATCGACCCACCCCAAATGCTTCCATTCTAAACGAAGCAGGAATCTCAGTGATGGAGTGGCCAGCAAGAAGACCTGACATTTATGGGATGAACTTAAGGGAAGAGTCAGGGCTAGGATTAAACCCCAGAAACCCTCCAGGAACTAAGAGTGGCTATCCAAGAGGCACCTCAAGAATTCAGCTCAAGTTTAATAATTTCGATGGAGGCGGCAACAAGAGCAAGGGGTGGTAATACAAAGTCTTGAGTTAAGTTTTGCTTTAAGAATTTTCTGTGTTTTACTTTGAAGAACTTTATAAATTAGCCCATAAAAAAGTGTTCAAAACAGTCTGTTTTTGTTTTTAACTGTGTAAAATCAATAAAACAAAAAGTGCCAATTAAAAACGTCTGATGAAACGTCTCTTTTCGAACTATTAAACTGTGTTAAAACTTTTCCCTTCCAATTTCAGTTTTTGAGTTCTTTTGTTTTAAAGCACAGCGTTTGGGGTGGGTCGATTTCTTTGCTCCCAAGTGTATATATGTCACCCTAATGTCGAATTTCGTAATAATGGTTTTGCTGTCTCTCTAGCCCCTTAATCGATGTATAAAGTCCTAGATTTCAGACACATACCAACGTCTTTTATGCTCAAAACTGCACAAATACCTCCCATAGCCTTCAGCAAATTAAATCTCTCATTCATAGATTCCTATTTAACTCAATCGCAAATTTATAAATCATTCATAGAAATTAGGATTAAAGAAAATCTGTCATTAATAAATATATCAACAAACAATTGTCCCGCTAAATTCATTGCAATTCGTCTAACCTTCGGGTTAATCCTCATCTAAATCGTCTCGTCGCAGTCAGATCATATCTTTCAATACCCCCGTCTAGGCTTACTATAATACAAATCCATACCACAAATTGCCTATGCAGCATCGCGATCTCACATTTCACCAGTAGGTTTGGTTTGAGCAGCTTCAGACAAGTTATACTCTGGTGATATTCCGCTCAACATCTTATCTTTTGGCAAAGACATCTGAACATGTTTATGCGTCAACTGCTTATCCTTTTCCACACGTACGATAATATAATACTATTGCGCCATGGACCGCATAATCTTGGACATATCCGCTCTCCGATGAAACGAATAAATCGTAATATCTGCGCGAGGATATATGCAAATATAAATGAAGAAAGGTAAAATGGTTGGCAGTAGCAAATTGCAGGTGTGACTGGGTTGCAAATCAAAAGTCGTATCTCATCTCGGGTGAATATGATAAGAAGGAACATGAAAACTGACTGAGATTATATTGGGTATATATTTATTTATGTATCTCAGGGTAAATGTGGTAATAGTTCTTCATTGGAATGCACTTGCGCATAGATGGTACTCTCCCGTAAATAAGGAGCTAAAAGATGAAAATGAAGATGTTTTTCTATCGCTAAAGGTTCAACTATTCTAGGATAGGGAATGAAATAAATGAGACACTGCAATGTGCCATCAATTTTGGCCCGATAGTGCATTCGGTGTGGAAAATGTGAAAACCAATTTGACTGCGCGACTGAGATGGTGAATGAATAATGGTTTAGTGTTTCAGGTTAGTAGCAATAAGATGTCTAACCGTAATTTGTGGAAATGTGTTAATGGAATTAGATATAAAAATGGCAGACACGCCATAAACTGACGCTATTTGTCACGCCATTTCGGGGTCACGGGCTCAACCGATATATGGAAAAAATGGATTTTTTCTGAAAGTCTTAAGCGAGTAACCCGATTTTAGAATTCAGTCTAAACTTGTAGAAAGACTTGCTTCTACCGCCTCTCCCTGGGTTGGTTTTTTTTTTAATTTGGTTCGCATGTTCCTCTGATGGTCGTATCAAAGATTCGAAGTTATGCCCTAAAAAAAGAAGTGATTACACTTCGATCCGCCACTCAAATCCTGGTTCGCATTTTGGGTGTATACAATGGATAATCCGGAATATACAGGACTACCTTTCGATGCAGTTTTGTGGGAGCTACATTTAGTGGGCGAAATCTAGTATCCTTGTATCGTAATGGTGTCAAAATTTCGTCAACGTCATATCCCTAATATCCACCCAATTGAAGTAATATAATTTTTTTTGCGACTGATGTATTTTTCTTTGACGGAAACCTTTTTGTTATTTGTGATAGTGTTTTACATTGCCACTCTTCATCCTTTCCTTATATTCCAGCATTTTTATTTTTATTCTAATAATAATTACATGCCTTGCGTGTACAAATTGCCTTTCCGATTTCCATCGTATATTACTTCTGGTATATTTATGTAACCTAACAAGTGTAACAAATACGGGACGCTATTAAATGCGTCAAAACATTTTACCAACTACGTCCGTTACACGTGTCATGTTGCAAATATTAAAAAGCGACAACATGAATTCAATCAGCATCATCGTATCGCGGCAAAAGCGTATTGATCGCGCAGTTTACAACACAGCGAAATTCATGGTTCGTGGTTGAAATCGCGACATTAATGTCTAATCCACCTTGAAAGGAAGCATGTGTGAAAATCCATTGCACACGCCACATATAAGTACGTACGTAGGTGCACATGTCGGAGTACGTGCGTTGCCAGGATTTTGAGGAGCAGACGATATATGACACTTGCGTTGCGGCCAGTCTTGGGTCTGGCCTGCGCCAATGCACCCTGGAGAACATATACGCGTAAACCTATCCGGAGTTCATTTCACGTTCGGTTTTCAAACGGATTCCTGTACTTGTACTAACTTGATTTGAACCAAATGGTGCATAAGAAAATGCTCAACTTCTAATATGCAGATGAAGAGAAGAAGAGATGTACGAAGGTCACTTTTGCTTTGGTATGACGTGATGGAGCGGCCAGCTCCTTTGACCATGGTACGTGTTGTTAATCGGGACTCGATGCGACATTTCATCCATACATCATACATCGCATAGTACATATACGTGTTGTTTGATCACAAACTGTGAAATTTTCTAACAAGTGGTCATCGTACTTCAACACAACACACATAATAATGTGCAGTGCCTCCACATACAACACAACCCCACTTGCGGCTACACACAACACGACTCTAAAGTCTAAACGAACAAACATCTCCAGCAAAGTAACATGTTACATGCCTCTGCATCGAGACATGTTGCGGTCAATTAATGATTGCTATACGAATCCTGTGGATTCATTTTGATTGATGCGACAAATCTGTATGTTCTTACGTACTATCGAATCGGAATATGTATTATTTGCTAGGATGCTGAGCGTGGGATTTTATATTTAGAAATCGGGTTAGGCAGGATGTTTGTTCGGAATGTAATGGAAAGTGCGAAAACATTAACAGAAATATGTCTTACAATGTTCGACAAGTAGATTAGTTAAAAGTTTCCTTTCAAGGAAATCGCAGATCATGGATTGAGATATTCTAGTGCCAGATACACACTAAGTTGTGATGTTCGGACAGATGGACAGAAAATATGTCAGGATTTCAATTTCCCTTTAATTGACATTATTTTAATGTATAAAAGGTTCATTCCTGGAAGATATTGTTTTTTTTTTATTGAAATCACAAGTAAACGTCTCTTGGGGCTGACTAACTTTTCCATGATTTGTTTTTTTTTTTCGTTATTATATCAATCTGATGATATATCGTTAAGGAATTGCTTTCGAAATATTCACAAGAAATAAAATGGGGCATTCTGGTGGCTCAGTGGTAGAGACGTCATTCCATCTCTGAGTTGCCGGAGCGGGTGTTCGAATCCCACTGTAACCATGGATATCCAATCCATTACCCTAATTTCCCTTCCGCAGAGTTATCCCCTAAAGCCTTGATGACGACAACATAAAAAAATAAGAAAGTAGTTTTTTTTAATGCATATCCTTTTCAACAAGGGTCTTCAAAAAACACTTTTTGAAAATTTTGTTCTCTCTATTATTAGTATGAAGAGTGAAAAAAATTGACATTACCAATTTGCATATTATAACATGTGGGGCGTAAAAATGATGAGTGCCTGAAACTTCGAGAAAACAACAGAAATGGAATGTACTCAATGTCCCTTTGGATTTGACATCCAACACACATTCTATCATTAGTTAACGTTAAATTCGTGACATTTTCTGTCTTTTTTGAACCTTTCCTCTGCTTTTTTATGTATTTCATTTTTTTATTTTTAGACCTCTGTAGCCCTACAGAATAAAAAAAAAAACGAAAATCAACCTGAAATTTGTATTTTTCATTCAAAATAGCATCTTGGTATTATTATTTCCAGAGATATTATTTGTCGTATTTGTCATGACTTTGACTATTTGTCGTACTTTCATGACTACCTTTTTTGATATGACATTCAAAAGGTATTACTCGACGGGTTACTCAGTTCAACGTACCGTTAGGAATTTCGATGTGATTTTGACATTAAAAAATAGTTTTGAAACTTTTGGAACATTCAAACGGACGCATCTCGAAAAATACGGTAAGCTACAAAACTTTTAAGGACCATATTTATAAACGTACCTTAAGGAAGCCTCAACTATTGGTGACCTTAAGTCAAGGAATGAAATGTAATTTTCAGTGCCTCATTAGCCGAAAAAAATCAAATTTGAAGAATTGACGAAAAAATATATTAGTGCTCATCCAACAGAAGATAAACTAATAATAAACTTAAATTTTGTATCCGTATATACTCAAAAATGTATCTCAATGAATCCTTGACTTAAGGCGCGTTTAGATGGCTTCAAACTTGTTTGCATCCAACTTTTCCCTCAAATTTATCCAAGTTGGAAGGCTGTTTACACGTACGATATTCTCTCAAACAAATCCTATCAAACTTGTTGGCCGCGTAAACAGTAGTTGAAAGTTAGAGCGGTCGTAAAACGTTATCAGTTTTTGCTATACGTATTAGTACAGGAAAAATATATTTGCTTTTTCTTTTATTTTTTCGTGAATATTTTAAACATTTTCGAATGAGTGTACAGCGTGCCCCAAAAGTCAACGGAAAGCCGGAATTGGATGATAGCGCACAAATATTGGTAATCAGAACATTGAACATTGATGAATCAAATAGTTCGATCTCTCGATTCCAAAAATAATCACAATTTTTTTTCAAAACCGAAACAAATAATTTTCGGGCTGGGCTGCAATTGATAAAGTATTTCGAGTTTTGCGTGCGTTGTAGCTTTGTATACACTCATCGTGTTATTCACACGAGCGGTGTGAGCATGATAGTAGTTTTTCGTTGGATACTCATATTTTATTTGTCTTGCCGTCCAAAGGGACATTGCATTCTCTGACGCCTGTAGCATTCCTATTCTCGAATTAACATTGCACACTACACACTATCATTGCATTACTAACTTTCGTAGTTCTACAAAACTGCATCTTTCGATTATGATTTTCATTTCGTATTCGTAGTACAAATAATTTTGGAAATTATGGTTCATATACACAGTGGCGCAACCAGGAATTTGCCCTGGAGGGGCCTACCACCATCAATATTACTAGACATGTGAATTTGATTTCGCAAGTTGAGTGATGGTGCTACGTGATTTCGAGAATTTACGCTATGCAAGGTTTAAGCTCCCATTGCAGCCTACCTTATTTTCGAAGTATTTTTTTTCGTAGCTTAGCGTCGTGGAAACACTCGTAATCAGCACGTCATTAATCATTTACATCCAAGCCAATTGGAGCAAAGTTTGTAATTGCCCGGTAGCAGACGAGAAAAAAATTTTAGGCACCAACCAAATCTGTAGCGAATTTCGCATAAGAACAAGAATTATATTTTTTTTTTGAAAATCTGCAGCCAAATTCATCGCTTCATATTTCATTTTGAAATATCTTCTTTCCTAATTTCTGGGTCTGGGAGGGGCTTTAGCCCCCTTAGCCCCTCCCGTGGTTGCGCCACTGCATATACATAATGTATACATATACGCGTATGTACATATACTGCTCAAAACAAAATAAGGGCCACTAATAATTTTCTGATTATTTTTCTGTGGAAAAGGAAAATCATAGTTTTGTTGGTCTAATTTAATAAAACAATATGTTTTTCATTAATTATAATGAGTTTTATTGAATTTTGATCAAAAGTTATACTTTTTTCAGCATTTTTTCGGATTGCTTACTTTTTGCGGTCATGTAATCGTAACAATAACAGTTAATTTGTATGTCTAATATGTAAAAAAAATTGATTCTTTGTTTTTTTTTAGTATTGAGTATGGCCTTCACTTTTTGACATCCAGTCTCGAAGCCTGGACGGAACGCTTTCAATAAGCCGATCGACGCTTTCTTTTGATATCTCGTCCCAACACATTTTTAGCAATTGAATCAGCTGTTGCTGATTGTGTATATCGCCTCCAGCTGTCCGCATCCGGCGTTTTAATTGATTCCAAAGGTTTTCTATCGGATTTAGGTCCGGACCGTTGGAAGGCCACTCCATGACCTCAATATTGACCTCCTCGAAAACAGACATTGTCGCCCGAGCAGTAAGTTGTCGTACATTATCCTGCATAAGGATAAAATCATACAACGCCTGTTGTGAAAAAGGAATGATATGTGGCCTAACAATCCTTTCAATATAACTTTCGGACGTAATTGTCCCGTTATTTAAGATAACAAGGTAAGTTTTGCCTTGCAAGCTAATTCCGGCCCAGACCATCACACTGGGACCGCCTCGCCTCTCAATTTGATTAATGCAAGGATCCAAAAATGCTTCTCTGATTTTCCGCCAGACTCTTATGCGTCGGTCGTCACTAAAATTTTTTACTTTGCACTCATTGGAGAAGAGCACCTTGCGCCATTGTTGCATGTCCTATTGTCGACGAGCAAATCTTAAACGATTCGTACGATGCGTCCTGGTCAGTTGTGTTCTGGTAACACGTCTCCTTGACCGCTGCTGGTCTTCATGCAAACGATTTCTGATTGTTCGAGGACTAACAATGGTCCCAGTCGTCCTTAATAGCCTACTTTGTAGTCCACGAGCACTGATGGTACGATCCCGTCGCGCACAAAGTCTCACATATCGGTCTTCTGGAGACACTTCCTGTCTCTTGGTAACTGTTCCAAAGATTTTGAATGGCTCTTCGCGAATACCCTACATTCAGGGCCACAGAACGCTGCGAACGACCTTCCTCCGACATTTCTACGTCTCTGGACGAAACATTTTAATTTAAATGGCGCCGAATTGTTGGTATTTTGTATTTTACAGATTCTCCTTATCTTTAAAAGTGCAACAACTAATGTTGCAGTTAAAGATCTTGGCGAAAACTAATTCTTAATCAAAATGAGAAAGAAACAAAACTACCAAATGTATGACTCGTGACTCCAAAAGAGCTGTTTAAGCCAGTTCCGTTAAAGCTAATGTTGACGAATCATACTGTGATAAATCACATCACATTTAGGTACAGAATGACATTTTTGAAATTAATTATCACACAAAAAATTCGCCAAAAGACGTTGTTAAAGTCAACGAATATTAGTGGCCCTTATTTTGTTTTGAGGAGTATACATCGCTTTTGTGTGAAAGCCATTGAAACTCGCATCAATCAATTAATCCGGAGAATATTCTGTACACATATTTATACATATAGATATATATGTATATTTTATATCGTCGGATGATTCCAGTTTGATAACCAGAACAATCTCTGTATTTCGCACCAATAATTTTTTCCCAAATAATTCATGTCTGCAGTAAAATAATTGTAAAAATAAATTATTTGTATAAAAAAGCTACTGAAAATGACATTTTATTCCATGACTTAAGTATTCCCTTGGCTAAGGTCGCCTTAGGTAAGAGTTTCCTTGATACGTTTATAAATACGGGCCTAAGGTGTAATTTAATTGGAAATTTTAAAAAGTGATGTTACTTATTAATTTAACCATATATAGGAAAATTATTAAAAACGTTTTTTTAACTATAGTATGTGGCGATATATTTAAAGGTTTGCATTTCGATTCATTTAAAAATCTGGATAGATATTTGATTTGATTCAATTTCAGTTATATTTTTTAGGATTTTAGGTAAGGTCAAATTAGCAGATTGCATACAAAAAATACACTTCTTTTATAATTTGTTATCTTGAAATCCGTATAGTCCTAGGAACCTAAAAGTTTTTTTACAAGAATAAAAATATTTAGGGAAAAGGTCCTAAAAAGGCAAAAAGGACCTAAATTTAAACTAAACTGAAGATAGACATGTAGCGTGTTATAATAAAAGGGACGTCAATGACGTTCCATTTATTTACTTCTTTTTTTTCAGGCCCTAAGGACGACGTAAATCGTGTATGACTGGAAACTCGATATCAAACCTCGCCATTAGTGGGAATTTTAGTGGGAATATCGGATTCCACGGTATTTTTTGGAAAATAGTTAGTAACTAATGGTTACAGTTTGAGTGTTGGAGTTATAGGTCTATATGTCTCGGCAATTCCGTAAAATTAACACTTGGTCAAATGACATCTTTTCTCAATGAAATTTGAATTTTTAAAATTTCCCATTTTTTTACGTTATATTATGAGTTTGATCACTCGGATCCACATTAGTCTCAAAACCAAAACAGTTTTTTTTTTGCAAAAACAAAATTTTTACAAATTATTAAGATTTATAGTTACATTTCATAAAAATATCAGAAAGTTTGCATTTTTCTAATTTCTTTTGATTACTTATAAAAATGAAAATTTGTGACAGATTTCGGAGCGGGCACTATTCTATTATCTATTATCCCACTCCTGCTGGACGTTGAAATTCTGGGACACCCTGTATAGGTCTAGGAGTCTCAAATGTATATTTGGATTGGACTTCAGGGAAACAAAAGAAAGGAAAATCATGCCACTTGCCCAAAAAGCCAAGCCGAATTGCTATAAAGTCGGATTGCCTGATATCATATCATTTCCTATGCATTTGAGAACTTAACGGCCCAATGTGCTTCGAATTTCTTCCTCGCATTATGCATTATCAATAGTCTACTAAAGGTTTGTGTTCGTAGAGACGACTCATGGGATGATCGCTCAGCGATCGCACTTAAACTATCGGTTCTTAGCATTTTATGCGTATATTTTCTATACCGATATGTTCCTTTAGGCCATAGTTGATACAAGGAATGTCGTCACATTCAAAAAATATTTAAATAGGGCTCGAAATCGGATGTTAAACTACGATCGCTGAGCGATCATCCCATGAGTCGTCTCTACGAACACAAACCTTAAGCGAATATATCATCTACCTAGTCAAATTGCGATTTGCAATAGATGTTTGGCCGAAATCGGAGCGGTCATAAATTATTTATGCACATATTTCTCGAATAATGCTTCTAAACAAAGTGAACTAGGCAACTAGGGTTATCAACTCATAATTTCAGTTATTTTAACTGAAAGGTCATAATCTCATAATATTTTTCTGATCAGAAGATAATTTAATGTTGCATTTTAATTTTAAAAGAAGAGTAAATCAAATTAATGGACTTACGCCAGTTTCAAAATAAACACTTTGAAGTTGTTGTTAAGTAGCGAAATTTGTGACTATGAGAAGAACAGTATATTTTTCGGTGTTTTTTTTTTTCGTCATAGAAAGAATCCGCCTCGGCGATGACACGATCCAAGATAGAGCTGCCTGTAGAAATAGCCTCAGACATTACCGACAGAACGGGCGATGTGCCTACACCGCAGGTCGAGCGACGCGACGCCATGGAGCGGTATAAAGAACGAGGCAAGGAAGAATCCGTCAATATAAATAATAATGCCATCATTATCTCAGTTTTCATAAAAAAAGAACTTACGCCTCAAAATATCTTAATTTCAATTTTAAATTATCCAATCTTACCTCTTTCAGGCGATTCTCCCCTAAGACAATTCCACAGCTGATTCATGTCGTCATTACCACGTGCTTTGCTCTCCCATCTCGTAACCGAAATGAGTACATATTCGAAATAATGAAAACAGTTTCTCCTCTATTCGAAAATCTCCACCTGTACGCGAACGCGATGCCGATAGACTGGAGATTTTCTCTCACAAGAAAAATTCGCGCAATCTCACAACTTGATTCTACAACATAATCTTCTGACAACGGCAAAACGCACTCACTAGATTTTTGCTAAAAATAGAAAAGAACGTTCCCCGCAACCGTAACAAAAATATGGCGTCGGTCGGTCGATTGTCAAATCGTGGTCCCGTTTTAATTCAAAATTTACGCCAATCCACGCGTAATTACGGACAATTGCGCGGTTCACGTAATTTTGCTAAAGATGGTGGTAAGTGTTTAGTGTTAGTGACCGGCAGTTTAGTGGCATTAGCAGCGGTAAATTATGCGAAATCCAAACCGATTCAAGCATTGAATGTGAAGAAAATCAAGGTGAGTAATATGTTGAGTATGTGTGAAATGAAAGATGAATTTTCGAATGGTGTATAGAGTGTGGTCTCGTTCTGGCATGTGTCGGGAAATGTATAAACATTCACATTCGCGAAGGGGAATGTGGTTTAGTGATAAGATGATACATATTTGACAATCAGCTGATCGGAGATTCGCGTAAATACCGTAAACATAAATGGTAGTTGGCAATTTGTATAGAATTTCAAAGAATTTGCATGTGATTCATGCAGTATTAACTTGATGATTACTGTTTTAAGAAGTTTGATTTTGTCGCAATACTTTTATTCCACTGCCTATGGTTTCGCTCTACTCACAGCCCAAGTAACAATTTCATCCCTATAATAGTTCGTAAAATATTCTCTTCTAACGACAATAGGGGCACTTTACAGGGTATAAACACTGAATAATAGCCCAATAATGGCATCTGGCGCCGTTTTTTGATCCAATAGAACCTCATTGTAGCACTGAATTACGCTTCGAGAAAGACATACATCATGTGTTATCCCAGCCAGCATCGGCGTCATATACCGTGAACATAGCCACAAGCTTTACTTCATGAATAACGAATCGGCATTATGTATCGATAGGACGCATTGAAAGTTAGATACTTCATGGTCAGCTGAAGGAATGTCGACGGATCATGCATATAGGAAATATAATGGTTTTCTCCTCAAGTGTGATTTTTGTTGCTGGGGTGATTAGATTCACGAATAAAACATAATCATTCATATAGTCTGGCTAGAGCAGTGGTTAGGGCGCGTACCTTCGGTGCATAGGGTTATGAGTTCCAGACTCTCTGTCGCCCGTGCTCTTTTTTTTAATTATTCTTTGATGCATTGAATATATGTGATACTTATATTCAATGCTGACGAATAACGATTTTATAATGATTATCCGTAATAAGGCGCAAATGCGTATATACATGAAATAGGGGGACATCGTCATATACTGCTTGTATGAAAACGTGATGAATGAATAAGCAATATGTGCTCACGCGTGTTGCATGAAATAATGATTACAAATGTGTTAAATGCTGACTGGGATGTCATCATTTTCTGTCATTTTCTCGCGATTGCAAAAAAAAAGAGAAAAAAAATAATTCCCGCAGCCAGCGTCGAACCAGCGACTGTCGTACGCCAGTCTGACGCCCTAACCACTCGGCCAACCTCACATATAAATAACATTGCTCGTAAACACTACAAGTGCTCGACACTTCTTTATCGACCCTTCTCCTATGCACCTTCTTCTTTATATGTCAATCAGTTGAAGCTAATTAAATTCACACATTCTTCAATAAAATACAGACATTTTCTGCGCTGAGATTATCTTAATTTATTCATAAGCTAACAAGGAGTGAGGAAATGTTGGTTTCAAGCAATATTTCAATGAATTAAATTCAAGAAACGTGGTATTCCAGAGCACCTCATAAGTGTCAATTCAGTAAATCACAAATTCCATCCTTCTATAAAACTACTGTGAACAATTCTGTGGTCAAAAGGTAAAACAGCATAAGTCCGTTTTGTTGATTTTTCAGGAGAGCATTTTAAAGTTTTGAAAAATTCTGTGATAAAAGTTTATAAATATTTTCAGACGTGTTTTATCAATATATAGAGTGATAAAAATATAAATTTTTATAGGATAATAATTTTGTTGATAACTATAATAGTTTTGTAGTTATAGCGAAAAAATCGACTTATGCTGTTGTTCCTTGTTGAGGGAAAAAATATTTTAAAGCGTAATTTGATAAATGTCATTATTCCATTGCATAATCCCAGGCCACGATTACGATATTTACACATAAGTTGTTTTTCCAAATCCTACAACTGAAGTGCATACAGTTTATGTGCAGATATGCTTTTTTGCTATTTCTTAAGAGTGTCTTATAATTGAGTTATGCGGTCTCGCGATTTAAAGTTTTTGACTCTATTTTCACGATTTCATGAATAAGGGTTGTTTTTTAAATTATGAAAAATAAAATAAAACACTAGGGGCGGAATTCATATTCCCCACTTACACTTAAGGGAACCCTTAAGGGACTGACGCTATTCATAATAAGCAAACGCTTAAGAGTTTCCTAACGAGTTCCCTTATTCGTTAAGGTACATATCTAGTAACCTTATATCAATTCATATATTTGTTGACATATCCTTATTCAAACACTTTGAAATTTTTTTCAAAATTTTGAATTTGAATTGACATTTTTTTATATTTTATATTTATCACTTTCAACAGATATGCCCAATAAGTAAATCGTTTTTTAAATTAGGCAAGGCCCTAATATGTGCGGTCTATGAATACTCAAAACTCAAAGAAAGGCTCACTTATAAAGAGAAAACCGTAATTCCTTAAGAAATTCCTTATTACTTAAGTCGGGACTATGAATTCCGCCATAGATTTTGATAGCACAAAACTTTATTTTTTACTAATTTCTATAAATTAATCAGTAGGGGGCAAAGGCCTTCTCTTATTGTCTTCCTCGATGAAACTGTAGATGGCTAGGTCATATCATTTTTGGTACGACAATTAGTATTAGCAGCTTCAGCGTCTCAGGTTTAAGAAAATAACAGGCGCGACAATCCAACATTGGACTAAGGCCGCAGGATGTGATAGTGACATCCTATTTCCAAGATCTTATCTGCTTTTTGCTAATGAGATCAGCATCACGCTCGGCAGTGTACTCGTTTGGGTACTCGTTTAACATCTGAGTGAGATCATAGTCCGTCACAAGCTCCTGAGTTCGAAAAACACCATGGCTCACCGTGAGATTCGAACTCATGACCCTGTGCACCGAAGGTGCGCGCACTAACCGCTAGACCAGCCAGACTACAGCGTCTCAGGTTACTTCACGTAATATGGTGGTATAGAATCAAAAACTGAAGCCGGTTTTCGACGCATCCCCATGATGGCCTCGGATTGGGGGGACGAAACGAACTAAGCATGTTGCAGTCCAAGAAAGAAAAAGGCTCAATAGCGAGATTGCCGACAGTAATTGCGAGTTGGAGTGTTAAAGAATAGAGTAACGGAGAGTTTCGAGTAGCCTTTATAGTAATAATCGGCTCAAGGGGCGTGTCTTCGGATTCGCATATGTGCGCGATCCGCATTTAGTCCCGTTTCGGTAATCTCCGGCTTATTAATGTGCATTCCTCTACCGAAGTGAAAGAATAAGCAGTTAAGGATGAGTTCTACTACCGACTAAAAACGCTCTTCGACTCACTTCCATCAAATGACGACAAATTGCTGCTGGAGCATTTTAATACCAAAGTCGGAAACGAAAGCTAGCATAGAGGAACTATTGGGGGTTATAGCCTCCATGGTGGAGTCAATTAAGGGACATGTTCGTAGAGACGATTCATGTAATGGGCGCTCAACGATCGTATTTTTGCATATAATTTCGATCCATGTTTGCATATTTTTTGAATAATGCTACTTTCCTAGTATTGACTTAGAACTAAAGGAACATGTCTGTGTGGAAAATATACATAGTACGTAGTACTCAAAACCGGCGCGCGGTTTAACTTCAATCGCTAAGCGATCATCTCATGAGTCGTCTCTACGAAGACAAACCTTTACATCGGTCAGCGATATATCGACTTTGCGAGCGGCGAACCTGGTCCTAAACGACGCATCGACGCATTCTTAAGCAGTTCAATCTCCAGAAAATACACCGTGAACCAAATCAAGCACGTACTTATCACAATGAGATGGGTTTTCACTATTTTAGATGTCCGATCCTATCGAGGAGAGAACTGCGGAGCTGATCACTATTTAGTGAAGAAGACCTTCGGGTGCAGCATTTTTACAAGAACTTGGTGGTTGTCAATTTTACAAACGATGTCATAGCGGCCACTTACACTGCCACCTTTGAGAAAAAATAGTTTTCAATGCTAAACAACATCAGTACTTTGGACGTCCCAGAGTCCGCAAGAGCTCAAATACACCATCAAATGAGATGTAGCACGGTGGAACGAGCACAATCACAAGATTACTACTTAAAATATGGAGCGAAAAAGTAATCCCGAAAGATTGGCGCAGAAGCGTCATCGTCCAGTCCTCAAAAAGGATAATAAGCTGAAGTGTGTGTTACAGGGGCATCTAATTAGTTTGAAGGAGAGTAGGACATAATGCTGTAATTTGGTGTACCAGGTAGGCTGGAAATATGAGGAATGTGAGGATGACTTATGCCGTCTGACCTGTGTTAGAGGACAGAATAGACTCACTCGCCAATTTTAAAGTCGCACTGGACTGAAGCAGAGCGATGCACTGGCATATCGACGCTATTCAACCTTGATCTGAAGTACGTAATTCGAGCCTGGAAAATGAATAGAAGTAGAACGCTACTTCGTCGATATCATCAAAATCATGTGTCGAAAAATAATTATACAGAAAACTTTCTGCGTAACCTTATAATATAAAGTTACTCCTATGATATAGCATATCACACTAGTAGCATAATAGCATAATTCCAGTACTATTTATTTTTTTGGAGCAGATTTGTCCACGGATTAAAAACATAACTCTAGTTACACATTGGAATTCGCAGAAAGTGAATTTTGACTAATAACATATCTCCACATATGTGTACTCAGTTGGAGAATTTATAATCGGAATAACAGCACAAGTGTAGTTATGTATGCACGAGCTACATAGATCAAGATGGAATAAGGACACAATTCAAATTGTACCAAGTGATAAACTATTATACATTTTGGAAAAATAGCATAAGTCAATTGTTAAGTTGGTATACCTTTTTTCTATTAGGAAATAAAAGCACACCTCAATTATGCTGTTATTCCTCCACTTGTAAAACAGTGTTCATTCGTCGAAATACGAAAAGGAATAACGACATAATGGGGAATGATGCTGTTATACCTTTTGTAATTCTGATCGTGGCGAGATATGCTGTTAGGTTTTTTATTAATAACTTTGGAACCTGTTATCCGATTTGCACGAAAAAAATTTACAAAATAAAACAAAAAATGCTTAACAAGATGGCATATGTAACTCAATTTTGACATAACTCGAGTTATGCTGTTTTGACTTTTGACCACAGAATTTATTGGATGACCATACGAATGTCACACTATAAAAATGACACCGACTGTGCTATAGAAGAAAATAATGCATGTGTGTGAGTTAACTTAGAGAGACCATTGCATGTGTGTGCTGTATCATCCAATAAACACAAGAGTGGAGTATTTAAAGGAGTACGTTTTTAGGTTAACGTTTAGAGACAGTTTTATCGAAGTTTTATACCACCATCTTTAAATTTATTCCATAATGATGATATAAGCTTTCCGGAAAATACTTTAAGGATGTTTTATCGGATCAAAATATTACTTTAAGCGATGTCACACGATCAATGAATTTCGTAGTACTATATGATTGCTACAGTATGGAGTGCTTCTTTAAAGCAAACGAATTGTTACTTGGGAGCAATACCGCGAAGTTAGCAACTGTCTTGCAAGGTAGGTGTGGATAAGGATATGTATTAGGCAACTAAACGTTTCGGATTCTGTGACACAGTCCCGCATTTTACAAGTCTGCCCGCATTGGAAATTCCCCCTAAATTGTCTCGCAAGACATCCAAAATGTATCGCATTATAAGTAAAGTGGCATCCTTTGCGCTAGTAATTTTTTTGTTGGCCATACATACGTATCTTCAAAAGGCTTTAACTTCTGAACGCATACAGTTGGAACTCTGAAATTTTCAGGAAAATGTGCACCAAATTTAGACGGAAAAATTACTAATTCCGGCCGGAAATATAACGGAAAGCAGCACCATGTATTTTAAATGGATGACGTCACTTGTTGCTGTTGAACAGCAGCAGCATGCTGTCAGAAAAAAGTTTTTCTTAGAAGAACATAATTTCCAGGAGTTGGTTTATATGACAGCCCTAGAAGTAGTTTTCCGATTTGAATCCGTTCCTGAATATTTTTTGAGGCTTCGTTAGGAACATATTTGGAAGAAGTTTGGTTAAGTTTAGATTAAAAACGAAAAAGTTTTTCTTAGAAGAACTCAATTTTCAGTGGTTCGTTTGTATGGTAGCCCTATGACGTAATTTTCCGATTCCAGCTGTTCCTAGATATGTTTTGAGGCTTTACTAGGAACACACTTGGGTGAAGTTTGGTTAAGATTGGTACATAAAAAAAAAGTTTTTCTTAGAAGAACCTAATTTTCAGGGGCAGCCCCATGACACCGTGGGCCGATTTCATTCGTTCCGACATATATACAGCGTTCACTAAAAAGAAACTTGTATACCAAATTTCAGCCCGATAGCTTCAAAACTGGGGGACTAGTTTGCGTTGCAACAGACGGACAGACAGAAAGACGGACATCACTCAATCGATTTCTCTTGTCACACTGATCAATAATATAATATGTAGGTATGTACTTTATATAGTCGGAGGTGCTTCCTTCTGTGCGTTGCAAACTTCATGACAAAGTTAATATACCCTTTCACATAGTGACGGGTATAAAAATTGGAACCATTTTTGGATCTTCTTCTTTTGCGCTAACTTCTTGAGGAGCATGGCGCGTTAACGACTACCGTGAACTACACACGGTAAACTAAGAAATATTAAAAGCATTTATTGCAATGACGAATGCATATACATTTATTCTAAAAAACTTAAAATGTTTTATCTTCAGATCAGAGCAAATACATAGTTGAAAAAAAAATATTTTGGCCAAAAAAAAAATTGACTCATTAAAAATGTTCTTCTGATTTTCTTATAATTTCGATATTATGCACCTATAAATTATCTCATCGGCTGCATTCGGCCTTCGGGATTGAAGCCGTATTACACTATACACAATTTATTGATATTGATTTATTTTTATATCAAATGAAGGCATCCTTGAGAATTTCTTCCCTGGCCATACACCCCATATTGGATGAACACTTTGCCGTTAAAAAAAAGTTCTCGTTGGACTCCGCCTATATCTGCTGACTAAGCCTTACAAAAATATCCGCTAAAGTGTTCCAAAATCGGATCAGTAAAAGTGCTGTGTTGTAGTGTTGTAGAGTGTACAAAAATTTGAGTATGTAATACAGTCTTGGAATAATATTTTCGCACAGTCGCATCTTGGCACTATATTTTGCGTACAGCCTTAAATATGCAACGAATCTTTAACAAAATTGTCTATCAACTAAAGACGTCCTCATCACGTTGCATAGAAGTTATTCAGCTTTATTTTTAAAAGAGATGATGTTGTTATTAAGATTCGGAGCGGATCCGACCTATACGAAATCCCAGAGCGAGGAGCACTTTTTTAGCAGTCGGAGCGGAGTGGAGCGCTCTTCTTCGATACATTTGAAGTTGAGCGTAATTTCACCAACAGTAATCCATTGTCTCTTTTAATTCTAAAATTAATTAAGGCACTTCCAATTACTGTTTACTCTAGGTACCTATCGGCTTCGTATGATAGATATGATGATATGATTATTTAAGATTTCTTTACGGAAGGTGGAGGACTCTTTAGGCTGATTTACCCCACTAATTGGAATATTTTGCCAGTTCAAAGATTTAAGTGAAAGGACTTATTAAGTCCTTAACTTCGCTGACGGTTGAACCATATTGTACTACAATTCAAATAATGCAAGCAAATTCTACGATACATTTTGAATTTAATGGTATACGGCTCTAACTAGTTTCTAGTAGATTTGTTTATAGTCTGTATTGGCTATCACACTTCAAAATTTTGAATGACAAAGATGGTTATTGTTATGTTCTTGTTATGTTCTTGTTACGTTACCGTGTTTTATGTTTTAGGTCCGAATTCTTAGTTATATTAAACGCACTGTGTTTGGTTAATTCAAAGGGGTTTATTAACTAATTCACAATTCAAAATACGGATTAATGCGATTCTTTTCATTACAAAATACTAGCGCGCGAATTCACGTGTTGCAGCTCAAAAGGTTAGGAAAGAAGTGACGTTTGACTGATAGATAGGTGATAGAGCAAATACATACATATTTTAATACATATATAACATCCTCTTTTTTTTCTTTTAACAAGGCGCTTCATATCTATTTACGGGATTTCTAATTCTAGATGATTTTCTGATCGGCCGCTGTTGGTTGAAATCATTGGTGTCATCTCTCGGTAAAGGTTTTCCGTCTGTTGCAAACTTGCCTTCTGCTGGACCGCTGGAATTGCCTGAGTGTTCGACACGTTGATTTGGTAACCGTCGAATATGGATCGAATTACGCACGTAATCGTTTCGTCCCACACGGACAATGTATGACCTCGCGTTGATAGACTTGACGACGACGCCTGGTTCCCACTGCTTGCTTTTGACGTTGACTTTGGTGTAGATATTTTCTCCTTCGTTTAAACGTCGATAGTTCTTTGTTCCCCGGTCATAGTATTTCTTCGAACGCGATCGGTTTTTTACTATGGACTCCTGGACATTTTTCGTTATCTGCTGTTCGTAGTTTGCTGAAGGGATATTACATCGCAACCATCTACAAAAGATTCGCTTTGCAGGACTAGATCCGATTTTGTTGGGAGTATTTCGCCATACTAATAGAGCTTTGTAAAAATCCTCGTTGGAATCTAAAGATTTGATGATCATTGTTTTTGCCGTTTTCACAGCTGCTTCTGCCTTGCCATTGCCTTGCTGGTGATGAGGACTAGATGTTGTGTGTTGAAAGTTCCATTCTTTAGAAAACTGTTTAAATTCGTGTCCAATAAATTGTTGACCATTGTCCGATATTACTTTCCTTGGTATGCCATGCCTTGCAAAATTTCGTTTGCAGATTAAAATTACGGATCTTGCAGTCATATCTGCTAGTTCATCAATTTCAAAATAGTCAGAGTAATGGTCTACGGTTATTAGGAAACGATGAGTGCGATTTTCAATTGTAATTTCAAAAATATCCATTGAAACGATTTCGAACGGATGTGCTGGGATCTCGTGTGTGATCATTGGCTCTCGTTGTTGTTGTTTGGAATATTTTATGCAAGTATTGCAGTTTTCAATTATTGATTTTATATGACCATTGATTCCCGGCCAAAATACAGTTTCTCTGGCTAGTTTGAGAGTGTTTTCGATTCCGGAATGACTTGTATGCAATCTGCTTAAAATCGTCTTTCGTAGTGAAACTGGTATCAGAATACGATTTCCTTTTAAGATCAACCCGTTTTGTATTGTTAAAAGTTCTTTATAAGGAAAGTATTGTTTGAGTTGTTCGTTTATTTTGTTCTTAGAATTCGGCCAACCGTTTTGTATTGTTTCGTATAATTCAATCATTACCGGATCATTTTGTGTTTCTTCTATTATTCTCTTCGTTGTGCTATCACTTATTGGTAATTCATCAATGCAATTTATGTTTTCTATTATATTGAGTATATTTTCAATTTTGTAAATATCGTATAGCTTTTCTTCGTTCAATGTGTTTTCGGGAGCTCTTGAAAGGGCATCCGCAATATACATTTCTTTGCCTTTCTTATATTTTATATTCAGCTTATAACGTTGTAACAGGAGTATCATGTTTTGTAATCTTTTTGGAGCCTCTAACAGTGGTTTTGCGAAAATTTTCACTAAGGGGCTATGATCCGTTTCAATAGTAACATCCGATTTGCCGCAGATGTATTGATCGAAACGTTTACAAGCATAGAGTATCGCAAGCATCTCTTTCTCAATTTGTGCGTAGTTTTTCTGAGTGCTAGATAGTGTTTTCGAAGCATAAGCTATGGGCTGATTGTCTTGCAAGAGAACGCTTCCGATGCCGAATGAAGATGCATCGGTTTGTATGATGACCGGTTTCGTAGCATCGAAATATTTCAGTGTTGGAATTGTTGTTAGGATATTTTTTAATTTTGTGAATTCGTGTTCATGCACCTCAGTCCAGTTAAAATTTGATGATTTGTGAGTTAATTCTCTTAAGTTATGCGAATTTGATGCTAAATTCGGGATATACGTTCCAAGGTACGTTATCATACCGAGAAATCTTGCCAGCTCCTCCTTGTTGCACGGACGTGGTAAGTTTCGTATCGCAGAAGTTTTCGTTTCGTCTGCTTTTATTCCATTGTTGGTTAGTACATGACCGTAAAAATTTACCTCTTTCATGCACAAGTTGATCTTATCCTTGTTAAGTTTAACATGTTCCGCTTCAAGTCGTTCGAATAGTTTACGTAGATTCTTGTTGTGGTCAGTTAGCGCTTCTTCATCGGTTTCGCCACAGCCAAAAATCAAAATGTCATCTGCAATGTTAAGTACACCATTTAATCCACTTAAAATTTCAGTAAGTGCAATTTGGAAAAATTCCATTGCTGGTTTTATACCAAAAGGCATCCTCAAAAACTTATAGTTGCCGAAGGGTGTGCTGAATGACGTTAGTTCACTGCTGCTTTTATCCAGTTTCAGCTGCCAAAATCCTTTCTTCGCATCCACTGTTGAAAATATCTTAGCGTTTGCTAGACTCGGTAAAGCTTCTTGTAGCGTCTTCGATGTAAATCGAACGTCTTTTAGGTGTTTGTTGAGTTCACGTGGGTCTAGACAAAGTCGAAATTTTTCATTCCTCTTCACCAAAACGATGTTGTTCAGCCAAGGCGTTGGTTCAAGTTGCTTTTCGATAACTTTATTGCTTTCCATTTCTTCTAAAATTGATCGGAGATTATTATGTAGCGCGATTGGAACTCGTCGTGGCGCTTGCTTTCTAGGTACAACATTGTCTTGAAGCTCAAGCTTAACCTCACCTTTGAATTCTCCGAGTCCCTCGAAAACAGATGCATACTCTTGGCAAATTCGTTCAGCTTCTGGAGGAACTTTGTTTATGTTGAAGCAGAGTTTTATTAAGTTCATCTTTTGGCAGGTGCTTGCTGAGAGTAACGGTGCATGATCTCCTGTGACTATTTCAAAAGTCTCATTGTAAATTCTGTTTTTGTGTTTTAATTGTAAGATTACTTTACCCAATGGCACGATTATACTATTTCCAAATGCTTGCAATTTTGTTGTTGTCGGCGTTGCTAATATTTTTTCTTGTTGTGTAATACGCTTCAATTTGTTTAGTCCGATAATGTTGCAGGTAGCTCCTGTGTCTAGAATACATTTGACGTTTCTGAATAAATCGTTGTGTTGTCTGATGTCTATGTCAGCTGTTACGAGATTGGTGTTGGCGCTTAATGTTAATATTAGTTGGTGCTGCTGTTCATTTGTATTACTTTGTAGACTTTTAACGTGTTTAAGGTCGGATGTTCGATTGTTGCTTGTATTTGTCGACATACATACTGACGCGTAATGTCCATGTTTGCTACACTTTCTACACACTGCAGATCTCGCTGGGCATTCTCTAAGATTTTTATGGTACTGATAGCCGCAGTATTTGCATTTTGTTTCAGCTGACTGTTTTTGATAGGTCCGGTCCGTTTTTGGCTTATATGCT
This sequence comes from Microchrysa polita, assembly GCA_949715475.1. Classification (NCBI taxonomy): domain Eukaryota; kingdom Metazoa; phylum Arthropoda; class Insecta; order Diptera; family Stratiomyidae; genus Microchrysa; species Microchrysa polita. The sequence goes on along the minus strand of OX454420.1, from coordinate 86,040,225 downwards.
TTATTGCTGGAAATTTTCCGCACTTTACTAACAATGTCGGTAGCATTGCCTGCGTGAACGTTGTTTGTACTATGAGATTGTAATTCTCCCAATTGTTTTGCGGCATTCTCTTTCGATTTACAAATATCGATTGCTTTCGACAAAGTAATGTCTGTGTCCAGCCAAAGTTTTTCTCGAAGTCCTATGTCTTTTATGGAACATATGATCTTGTCGAGTAGGATATCGTCTGACAAATCTCCGTATTGTGTATTTTTGTTTAACTCTCGTAGACGCGCAAAGTATTCGTCATAAGACTCGTTTTGACTTTGAGTAGCTAAGTTGAAAATCGCCCGCTCATACCTTTTATTGACTCGTGGTGTTAGATTATTCTTGATCGCCTTCAGTATGTTGTCCGCTGTCGATTTTTCTTGCTCGGTTAGAGGTAGATTGCCGAACATTTGAAAAACGTCGTTTCCAATCGCTGTTAGAAGAATCGCTTTCTTTCTTTCCTCGGGCTTGTTGTCGAGTCCACTGGCGATGACGTAATTGTTCCATCTTTCCACAAAATGCTTAAAATTCTGAGCGATGTCGCCTACCTTGATGTTCAATGGCTCTGGTAGAGGGATATTCACGTATGCCGTTGCTTGTTGCGAACTTAGTGTTTGCTCCAAAACTTGAAGTGTGCTGGTTGCTGCTTGTTGCGAGTTTAGAGATTGCTCCAAAACCTGCAGTCTGCTGGCTAGCATGTTGATTGTTCGTTTGTTCTCTTCTTCGGTCATTTTTCTTGTTTTCATGGGCACTTTTCCAAATTTACCACTAACCTGACACCATGTTATGTTCTTGTTATGTTCTTGTTACGTTACCGTGTTTTATGTTTTAGGTCCGAATTCTTAGTTATATTAAACGCACTGTGTTTGGTTAATTCAAAGGGGTTTATTAACTAATTCACAATTCAAAATACGGATTAATGCGATTCTTTTCATTACAAAATACTAGCGCGCGAATTCACGTGTTGCAGCTCAAAAGGTTAGGAAAGAAGTGACGTTTGACTGATAGATAGGTGATAGAGCAAATACATACATATTTTAATACATATATAACAGTTATCATTCAAAATTTTCAAAAAAAAAAAATCATCTCTAAAAGTACTTGAACAGAAAACCTTCATCCACAAATCGGAAAATACAAAATTTCTAAAGATTGATGGCTAAAGCTGTAATTTCAAAGTAATGCGATGCAGATCTGCGTGTTCCTTAAGACGTGTGTGATAAGTGAATTCGTTAATTCATGTATATATCTATTGCAAAAACGATTTTTTTTTCAATAAATCTTTTTTTTTTACCTTGACAACCTTTTTTTAGAAACTGATCTATCCTGGCTAATGCAATATCGCCGACCTAAATGCGTCGTGTGCTAAATGGGACTTAAATTAAATCTATGTACATCGAGTTGTCTGATGATTTTTTTAACCAAAAAAAATGAAGAGCACCTTTTACACTTTTGACTAAACCACAGGTTTCAATTGAGACGTCACGCGACTGCATAAAATTAAAAAAAAATCATTGGCAGCCTCCAACGTCTTCAGCGGGACATCACATTGCAGTGCACGACTCATTCAAGTTGAATGATGATGTGATCCAAATACATTGCGGCGATCGAATAGATTTAATAACAGTTATCATCAATTTCCATAGCATATTCATTAGGGTGATCCGCGTGCAAATGCTCAAGAATGCATGAAAAAACTAACCTGCTTTAAGATATTACGGATCTTCTGCAAACATGATGCGTAACACTGACATTATCGGTACTCATCCGAAATTAAGAAGTCACATTTATCTTCAACAAAAAAAAAACAATTTCATTTCTTGCTCTTGGGCGCCGGCCGTTTCTTCAAGTACATCATCAACGGTTTTTCAAAGTTTTCAATTATTTCAATCGTTTCAGGAATTTCCATTCACTTATGCAGCATGCACACGACTGCACCAACTGTGCACGGGTCCCGCTGTTAAGTGCCCTTAAATTGCCAAAATGAGAAAATTATATATAGAAGTATGAACGATCCGTATATTGATATGGCACTTTTAACCATATAGCATCATCAATTACCGTGACGCGATTCACTAAAATTTCTTCAGTTATAAAGGTAACGCCAGTACAGTAAGAAGAGGGAGAAGATCGAAAGTACTTTTCTGAAGCAAGACTACTTGCCGAATGAATGTTATTTCATGTACGACATACTCGTACAATGTTAGATTGTCATTTGCGTTTGCGGTTGGATGCTACAGGACTTCGAAGGCTTCGTGTGAGGTCTGTGTTTTGGACAATTCTTGTTAAAGGGCATTTTTCAGTATAATTCGAACAACATTTTTCCATTTCGTTCGTGCGATTCTTTTACATCGTTAATTAGCGGAACTAAGTGTCATATGGATGCTTGCAATGTATTCTTAATTGTCTGAAGATGATTAATGAAATTGCAGATAATGTACAGTCAAACCTGTCTAATCGGACCACTGACGGGACCGATCAAATTTGGTCCGATTAGCAGGTGGTCCGATTACTAAGGGATGCCAGAAAAGTACAAAAAATTAATGAAATAATTTTTAAACGTTATTCATGAACATTAACTTGTACAAAGGTTACCTATGCCCTATGCAATTAATGTTTTGAAACCGCTCAACAGCGTAACTCCTTTGTGAGTTTTTTTTGTTATAAATTCTCCCCACACGCAGTTCCACCGAAATTTTGAATATTCTTCAATATTCTTCAAAGTCATGGTTAATGGTTCAAGCAATCCTCCCTTAACTTCACTTGCATCTTCTTGTCTCAGAAACTCCAGAATTGTCTCACCACGGCATCTACCCAACACTGATTCAATGGTTGATGCTGTCTACGAAATTTCCCGTGGTCATGGGAAATAATATAGCTCATTGTAATCGGAACTGAAGTGAATGTAGTAACGAAATTTCTAAGATTTTTTAGTCAACAAAATGTCTTGCCACGTTGCCTGTCTGTTGGTTTAAAATTTCCTCATACTGCTCAAGTAAGCATCAATTTGAAGGTTTGGTCCGATTTTGGAGATTTATCCAGTGGCTGGTCCGATTCTGGAGGTACGTCTAGTACTGATCCATCTAATTGGAGTCACCGATCGTGGTCCATGGTCCGATTAAGAGGTGGTCCGTTTATAAAGGTTATTTTGTATGAAAAAGCAAATAAAATTGACCAAGGGTGGTCCAATTAGAAGGTGGTCCGATTATAGAGTGGTCCGATTAACAGGTTTGACTGTATATGTACACCAACAAAAATCACGAACAAGAACTTTTTTTCTGTTTTTGGTGTAAATTGTCTTAAGTTGAGGATAAAAGCACAAAGACTGGAAACGTATTCGAGTTTTTGAAACATTATCTTTTTTAAACAATTGTATCATGGTATGTATGTATATGGAAATAACAGAAATTTCAAGGAATAAGGACTTTTCATAAAATATCCTTCCTTGTGAGCTTGCTTCGATAAACTAGAATTGCGTTTCTGACTAAACGGGCTCCATCAAATAAAGAAATTAAAATGTCTGCATCATTATCAAAGTAAACACAAAGCCGCACGAATTTACTTATCTTATTACAATCCTCATTTTGATTATCTGTTAAGAATTTATTCAAACGCAAGCAGACTGCAATTGAAAGCGCTCATTGCTTGCATTTCGCTGTAATGGAAAATTTATAAGAGGCGCCAATTTTACACTTCATATAATAAATTTACGACATGAAAACAATGTTTCAATAAGATTTTTATTATCCCAAAAATAACCGAATAAAATTATTCATGCGTGCATATCTGATCTTGATTCGAGAACACAACACTTTTGTAACCTACTCACGCTTAATATTTCGTGATCCCATAAAGATCCTATAAAATGAACGCGTATACACCATAAGTGCCAAAGAGAACAAAAATTATAACGATCTAGACACAAACAATAACGTGAAACACTGCAAGATTCACCAACGTCATAAAAGTTGGAATTTACATTCAACAAAGTGTTCGATCACTAAGTGCCCTTTTTTGTCTACACTCCGGTCGGTATCCCTAAAATTGCGTTGAACTTGACTTTGAATCTTTCACGCGATTAGTATTCAACACATAGGTCATGTTTGGTGCAATAAATGTTTCGACATTTTGAAATGTTGTACACACTTGTATCATCATAAAAATATTGTTCTGTTATTAAATAAATTATTACAAAAGTTTGTTCTGTCTAAAGAAGCCTTGGAAGTGTAGAGAGTGAATTTTCCCAACATATTTCATGGATGATTCTTGTCAGAAGTAAGTTATGTAGATTTAATCAGAGACGTTACGTTCTGATTTTGAATAATAAAAAGTGATTGAGATTTGAGATTCGTTAAGATAAGAGGTATGATACCGAGTTATCAATGAGATACATGTAACTACAAAGTCACACATAGTGAGATATCTGGCTAATCCAAGTTTGTAATGATGGGAAATTAAAAAAAAAACATCCAATATTTCCGTTGTTAATGTTAATGTAATGCATTTTAAAATTATTAAATTTATTAATTAAAAAATAGCAGATCCTTTAATTTTATATGAAGGAATCTTGATATAATTATGCAATAATGTTCATTTTGGTTGCTAAGGAATCCAAAGAGGTTATTGACACCATTATGCTAATAAATTTTACCAATTCCCATTATTTGTTCAATTCAAACAAATTTATTTAACAACAAGCTTGGCACAAGTGTTTTCTCGTAACGACTCCTCTCCGCGGGTCTTCTCCGAAATTTAACTGGCTCAGCACTTTGAACAATGACGCCAATCACTTATCAAATAGTCATAAAATATAATCAGTGAAACAATATTGCTTAATTTACTTTCTTCCTCGATATAAAATTCCTGTGAAGTTTAGTGTTCTGTCGTCGCGAAAATATAAAGTATATAGTTATGAACAAATTGTTCAGCACAGTTCAAGTTGTTTTCAACATACAAAGTTGATTAATTGAAGCTATTTATTAAACAAATATTTCATACATAGAGCCAATGGTGGCGCTAAGATGTGTGAAAGCACATGTAAATTTTACGATATTCTGACAAGACGGGATAATCAAACATATTGTGAATAATAATTTACAATAATTTTGGTTGCACCACACACAACGACAGACGACGAGGAAATAGCTATCCTAAGGATTTATGTATGGGTCTTCAATTGTCTTTATTCACAGTATAGCGGAATTGGTTTAAATAATTTACACCAATCAATTAATCAATTGAATTGTAGACAGGGAGTAGAATAGAGCATGCCATTTATAACAGAGCAGTAAAGTACGCACAAGCGTAATATATTCACACGCACTGTCATTTTGCTAGCTGCCAAGTTTAGAAATCTAATTTGACAACTGAATCATACGCGCTGACACTTTGGCAACCGCTTATCGATTTCATATAAATTTTTCCGCTTTTGTTCCGCTTTTTATAAGTTCTGCACAAAACAATTGTAATAAATTCAATTGCGCAGAGTCAGATTTAGGTAATTAAATTTAATAAAACATTCAAAATGAAATTTAGATTGACGCCATTTTGCGGCTGTAATTTGGCCACCTGTGTAGCTGCTAAGTAAATGCCGATTGACAGCTCGCGATGCCAGTTTTCAGTGAGCTGTCAATTAGCAGCGCATGTGGATGAAAATTCCCTGATTGTAGAAAAATCTCAAAAAAAACTCACAATCAAAATTGCAGTAAAAAATAAAAAAAAATAAAACCTCAACTATGCACATTTTTATGATTAAATTATAAAAATAATTGACGCATTTATCTGTTCATTTATTAATTCGAAATTCATAGTCACCACTTGTCGTGAATTCAATCGGATTTTCGAAAGTGGTCACATTCCCGACGAATTTCGAGACTCGGAAATTTTTCCGATATTCAAAAAAAGGTAACGTCAATGATCTACCATGTTATCGTGGCATTTCCTTTTTAAATGCCTCTGGAAAAGTTTTCACCAAGTCAGGAAAAGGTAATAATTGTCGATAATCAAGCTGGATTCCATTCCGTCAGGGCTACTCGACGAATGATAACCTTTTCATATTGTGCAACTGGGCACGTACCTACTTGTGTGAAGGCAGAAAATTATTCGCATTTTTTGTAGATTTTAAAGCAACATTCGATACGGTGGACCGCAAAGCCCTTTTCTATAAACTTAAAAATATCGGTATGTCAGCAAAATTTGGGCAGGTATTTGAACGGTTTTATTACATTACAAATGCGTAGTAGAATGGTTCAGCAAATTTCAACATTATTCAGTACAAATGTCGGTGTGCGCAAATGGGGGTCAACTGAGCCCAGATGCGTTCGCCGTATATTCGTTAACGATATCCTGGTTCCTGGAGGATATGCCTGGTTGCGCTAGAGCATTCGGACAACTATTAAAAGGACTGATGACATTGTGCTATTGGCGGAGTCACCTAAGAATCTTAAAAAAAATGATACGACATCTTGAACGATATTGCGTACAGTAGAAGCTATCCGTTAACCTCGAGAAATCGAGAATCATGGCTTTTAAAAAGCGCTTTTGTTTGGCTACAGATGAACGATGGACTTATAATGGCAACGATATTGAGGTGGTTGAAGAGTATAAATGTCTGGTTATATGGATATCGAGCAACCTCAGCATGGAAGCGCACCTCGCAAGAAAGGTCAAAGAAGCCAAACGGGCTATAAGTGCAACGTGGAAAAACGGCTTCAATAATGAAAATAAATAACAGGCGCGACAATCCATCATTGGACTAAGGCCGCAGGATGTGTTAGTGACATCCTATTTCCAAGATCTTATCTGCTTTTTGTTGAGGTAATGAGATCAGCATCACGCTCAGCAGTGTTATTTATACCCATAAATGGGTAATCCTTTACCATCTGAGTGAGATCATAGTCCGTCACAAGCTCGTGAGGTCGAAAAACACCATGGAACACGCTGAGATTCGAACTCATGACCCTGTGCACCGAAGGTGCGCGCACTAACCGCTAGACCAGCCAGACTACAATAGCCAGACTTCAATAATAAGAATCAGAATATATTTCAAGAACTATCCTAGTCCATATTATTTTATGGTTCACAAGTATGGGGCTCAAGAGAATATGACGAAGTAGAAAAACTGCAAAGATATTTCCTAAAGTGTATGTTTTATCTTCCTGCAATTACGCCAAACTACATGAAATCACAGGAAACTGGCTTAACCTCGCTCTTCTTGGAAACACTAAGAATTCATATCAATTTATTATTTAACGAAGATCGTAAGCATGAATAACGACAGATTACCTAAGAAAATATTGTTCCATGCAGTTGCAACCAAAACAGCGTTTAATGGTGACCTAATTACAATTGCAAACAGAATAGGCGGGGAGTTAAATTGAGATGGGACAATAGCAGTGGCGATCCTACATAGGGGTTTTGGGGGTTCAAACCCCCTCCGAAATTAATTCACAATACAGTGATGTTGCAAAAGCTGCTGAAAAATTCCTTCTTGTGTCGAGGATTTTTCGAAAAAAAATTTGACTTATTAAGTGTGCAATACGGGAGACCATACAACCTTCGTTTTTCCGAGTTCGGGTAATTTCGCGGGATGGGAAGAGGTCTCCTGTCAGACAACGATAAATTTAAGATAGAACAATGGAGAGTATCAGAGCTGAAATCTTTCTCGGACCATAACTGGATACTCTTTAACGTTCATGTCTCCATGGAGATGCTGCAATCTTACAGAAATCCTAAGCCGACAAACTGGAAGAAGTTCAGGCAGATGTGTAGATCAAAACTCTCAACTGCGACAAACCCCTCGATCAGCTCCGTGGAGGAGCTGGACAAGGAGGTTAAGTCATTGGAAAAATCATTGGAAGTAGCGTTCAAGGGTTCTTGTCCAATGAAAAGGAGTAAGAAAGTTCTCCCTCCATGGTGGAACATGGACCTTTCTAAGTTACGGAAGCTAACTCGGGATATATTCAACATTTGCAACAAACATAAGTTCTGGCAGCCATACAAGGGCTGCATCACAGGGGGCATGCGAACATGCCCGAGGGATGCGCTGAATGTCATCTTGCATCTTCTACCCATCGATCTGTTTATCAACCAACTGGCACCATGTAGTGCAGTCAGACTCAAAGCGTTAAGCTGCTGGAGTGCTAGGCCATACGGCCACACCAATATTCTAAACCAGCTACCACAAGACGTACGCAACGCTGTAACGGATCTTAAAGTGTCCAAACTAAGATTTGGGAAGAACTTTGATGTCAGATTCCCAACTAGAGGTGAATGAAAAGAGAGTGAGGTGGTCAAGGATTTTGACATCACACTCTTCACCGATGGGTCTAAAATGGATTGTGGCGTGGGTGCTTGAATCTTCTGCAGATCACTAAGTATCTCTGAATATTGCCGTCTTCCTGATTATGCCAGCATTTTCACTCAAAAATGCTTGCAATCATGAAGGCCTGTCATGCTCTCAGGGACATACAAAGCAACCAGAATATCGCCATCTGTTAGATAGTCAGGCTGCTATCATGGCTTTACAATCGGTGAAGACGACCTCCAAGGTTGTTGCAATATGTGAGGAAGCATTAACCAGCCATGGTACACGACAAAGAATCACCCTACTCTGGGTACCGTGACACAGGAACATAGAGGGTAACGAGATGGCTGATAAACTAGCCAAAATGAGTGCCACTCTTGACAGCTCTCATGCGGAGCGTGTTTGCGTCCCGATGGCAGCTGTTAAGAGTAAGATCTCACTATATAAGGGCTGCTAACTCCAACTGGCGAAATCTGAGGACTTGCATTATATCAAGGAAGATGTGGCCCTCCTACGACTGGAACGTCTGAGATTCTGACTAAACCGCGTAGAGATATCGCCAAGCTTACTGCTGTTATCACGGGGCACTGGCCAATGGGGCTCCACGCTGCCAGGGGTGTGTGTGTGAATACCCGGGTCTTGTCAGAACCCGGTAGGGATTTTCTGGGAGGCTTGGAGGATGCAGCTAATGTGAAATTAGGGGAGCTGCTGTACTTCCTAAATAACACTGGCTGGTTCAAGGCACCTCCCCACTCCTAAATTCATTACCTAACCTTCATCATATACATACACTAGTTAAATTTCAGGGAAATTGTGGTCTCAAAACGGCGCTTTATGCGCTAATTGGGCTTTTGGCTAGCCTCTGCCTAAGCCGCCACTTTTATCAACCAACCAACCAAGACGTGGAATATTTCAAACGGAGAATCAGCTGCCGCAGGTGGTTACCGATTTCAGGACTAGAGTCAAACTTCGTACTTACGAATCTAGTAAGCGACAAGAGACTGGCAGAAGTACAATCGGCAGCGGAAAGAGCATCACAACATTGTCAAATATATGTCAATTTGCAACAAGTTCTTTATTAAAATACATATTTGCAAAACGGTTTCTCCATTAACAAAATATCATTGATATTTAGAGCTAGAGGCGAACTTCTTCCACTGAATTATATCCCCCATAGAAGAGATGTTTCAATACTGTGCACTCTATGCAATCTGCATGAAGAGAGGATACGCGCCATTTTATAGGCATTTGTCCGGTGCTAAGGGAAATTAGGAGAATGCATTTTGGAAAAAATACTCTGAGTGCTCTCGAAGTAGACGCCATTCTTGATGGAGGAAACTGGGATGCGATGTACGAATGCTGCAAAATTGCATTAGGATATCGACAGCAGATTATTAATGAAAGCCAATAACACCAATATTAACATACACAGTGGTTGTGAGAGCTGGGTAGATGAACATGCAGAATCTGCCCAGCCCAGCCCAGCTCTCTTATCAGACCGCTTAAACTATAAAATTATTAAAACAAATTGGATCTAATATAATGAAGCAAACATAAATACGATGAAATTAATAATATAAAATAATTATATATAATAATAGTGTAACCAAAATATTTCTATATATATAAATATAAAAATGTAACTGAATCGGGCAGACGGCTTTGTCATGTTTTTGTATACTGTAACTGCAATCAAAAACTGTATAAATAAGACATCTATCTATCTATCAATGAATAACGGTTTCCTTAAGGAATAAGGGGTTCCGTAATATAAGAAATCCCTTGCTTAAGGGAACTTCGTTTTCATAGACATCACTTATTAGGGCGTTGCCTCATTTAATAAAACGATTTACTATTGGGCATATCTAAAGTGACTAAAAAGTATGAAGTATAATAAAGTTAAAGTTAAGGATGGATTCCCTAAAAAGGGAACTACGAATTGGGTTATCGCCCTTTAACCCATATTGTCCGGAGGTAAGAAGGAGTTGTGCTAGTATTACGAAAATTCGCACAGTAGTTTGGCATAGGAAGAATATGCAAATTTCGAAGAAATGTATTTTTAATTTTTTGTGTTTTGGGCTGTGGAGCACGTTGCGAAAACGCAACGCTAGGGCTTAACGTGTACTTTTTTGGTAAAAAAAGGTCTTTTCCATACACTGAAAACGTCTTATTTTTATAAATAATAGCCTAGCATTTTGAAACAAAAGCTATTATTAGCAAAAAAAAACTCCCAGTTGTGTCGATGTTTTCCTCGCCTGTAAAACAAATTTAAAAAGATAAGGAGTGGTGTTTCCTAAGACGGGATTAGTTTATTTTTTGTAAATGATCATTTCGGGCACCAGTTGTGCCCTTCTTCTTAGTAGAGTGGATCTGTACTGAACAAGGACACAACTGGTGCCCGAAATGATCATTTACAAAAAATAAACTAATCTTAATAAATCTATATATAAATCTTAGGAAACACCACTCCTTTTCTTTTTAAAATTATATTATTAGCATTATTATGGATCGCCCAACTTATTTAGTCGTCGAAAATAATCACCAAGTATTCTGGTGGAGTCCGCGGGGGGATGCGTAACCCCCCTCATTCTCTGTGCACCTTCGATTTTTATTAGGTTTGTTCTTGGAGTCACCAACCGATGCTAGACGCAATGCCTAAACCGGATCGCTCATATCAGATAAGTGGAACGCCTCCTTAGAATTTTGTCTGAATATAAGGCTGGCGAACCTCCCTCCAGGAGTAGTGCCCCTTCTCTTTTCATTTGCAGAAGGTTGTTCTATGATAAACCTAACTTCCCAAGGACATATCTGGATTCTATTTTACACAGAGTTTAAACTTCACACGCTATTGGGCCGGGTGAAACTTGGAAATAATCATTTTGCTGATAATAGGTAGTGGCCGCGTCGTAAAACCAAATAAACTAAATGTTCTTAATAAACTTTTTCATTTGCAAAACCACTTTTTACTAATATTTCTTGAATTTATCGAAAACTTAAGTAAAAACAATGTTCGCCCCGCTTTATCTCAAGAAGCTAAACAGAGTCAAACAATAAAAGCAAAAATTAAATAATCAAAACTGAATTAGTAGTGAAAATAATGGAAATCATCTGTCCATGGGATAGGAAAAAGAGGATATCGTTATAAGCTAGCGTTGCGTTTTCGCTTCCTTAAATTTTGAGCGTATGTTCTGCGCACATAATACAACTTTTTAATTAACTATCTATATTTTCGCATGTGTTGTAGTCTTTCTTATGTTATTTCCGTACCTAAGAACATGGAATTTTCACAATTTTTAAACCCTAAAAAATCATAGAAAATGTCAGAATACATCTTTGAGCAAAAACAGGTCGATTATATAATTCTAAAATGAATCTTTCTTCCTCGGGGATCAAGTTTTTATTTTTTATCAGAAAAGCGTAAAACATGAAAATCTAAAGATTTGCGAAAACGCACCCGTAGGACAAAATGGGTTAAGGTTTCCCTATTATAAGTAACTAATGTAAATTCCGAACTAACAATTAGAAGATTTTGTACCCTAGAATTTTGGTTTTGACACTTTCAACTCTGCGGTTGTTGGGGCTATATTTGCATGGGGATGTTTGAATTTCATCCAATCTGTACCGAGAATGTCCATCTGTCAATAGACAAAATAGACAATAATTTCAGTAACTTTGTTCTGTTCTCGTACACAAAATGATTCCAATAATTTACAGAAGACAGACAGCCGTGTGCTAATGTATGAATAGACGCAAAAATTGTTGCCCTGCGGTAAATGGATGGAATTATTCATTGTCACTTGATTGATTTGCGGTCTCTCTATTTTATCAATCAGACTAACAAACAACAGTCACACCATGGGGTGGTTCAATAAACAACGTTGTTAAGGGAAATTTACAAGAAATGACAATCGAGACAGTTCAATAATTATAAACATGTCACAATGGCGTGCATATAAAATTATGGGTGTTTAATGCACGATGCCTAATGGTAATTTACGCGCCGATATCAAAACGTATCTGGGTTATTATTTGAGTGATTGAGTGCGCATATGCAGTGGCGTATTTACAGGGGGGCACAGGGGGCACGTGCCCCCCCTGTGAGCACAGAAAACTTTTTTCACACCATACTAAAAATTGCAGTTCCAAATGTTCCCTTTTTATTTTTAGCGTTTCTATTACTAAACATTGTAAATCTTTTTCGAAACATTATCATCACATCATCTTCTCAATTCGCCAGATCACCTCGTTGATGAACCCCTTCCGTTTTTCGAACGGGTTGAGTTTATTTTCATAGACGCGTGGTTTCAAGAACAATAACTCTCAGAGAATAAGTACAAGCTATTATTATGTCGAGGCAACGAGGTGGTCATGAAACGTTGCCCAATCTCGACATGAATCTGTTCGGAAACAAGGACTGGTATTGAAAGTTTCGTCATGTGTGAAGTGACCCCATCTTATGTTGATATAAGTTGAGGAGATGTTGTTGCGGTGTCGATGTCTTGGAAGCCGCTGAATTGATAAATATTTGAAACAATCGGTCTGATTTTCGATCGGGCTTGTGTATTTTAATTTGGCCGTAAATTCGTGTTGGGCTGCTGTAAAGGTCTTTAAACCAGATGCTTCTCTTTCTGTTAAAATGCTAAAAATTTAAGTGTTTTGGTGGGGAAGCATTTTTAGCATACATTTTCGAATTCCTACGATTCGGTGTCTCTGGTGCCCTGCCTGGGGTACTTTCTTCAATGCTTCAATTTTCACGAAGTAAACATCATCGTAGCCATTCCTTCTCATTTCTATTTTGCAATTGATTTGCATGTTGCTTCAGCTTACCATCTAGGATTCATTTTAAAAGGTATTGCAGTTGCAGATACTATAGATTTTTGAAGCTAGTGTAGTACATATGGAAATAACAAACAATCATACCTTCCTGCTTCATTTTAACCTTCCGGCAGGCGCAATACTAATCCTAACACGATCGGGCGCAATGCATCTGACAGATTAAGAGCAAAAAAAGGATGAAACTAAGTTTCTGTATATTTTAGACTCTTATTTATCGTTGCATTGTATTTTTGAAACAGTTCTACGAAATTTTAGAAACAACTACTGGCTCACAAAGTTTGATACCCTTCACATTTTAAATTTCCTGAGAATATTCCAATTTCAATCGCTTCAATATTCAAAAAACCTCCAACAACTCCACTGGTTACACATTGTGAGCTTATTTTACTAAAAACACACTATTGAACGATTTGGTGAGCCTAAAAGGCAACACAACGTTATTACGCAATGTGAAGAGTATAACAAGTGGACATTTTCATAGAAAAGGAGAAAATAACACAATCGGGCGCAATACATCTGAGATTTTATTTTATCCCCTCCCGCCCCTCAGACATATGGTAAATAGAAACTGAAAACTGTTTTGGGTAGTTGATCGATAAAGATTAAGCTACTGTGAGTTTCAGATCTCACCCTTTTCATATCGCTGATTGGAGCAACAAAAACTGGTCACTTAATCTGTCAGATGCATTGCGCCCGCCGAAGGTTAATTAATCGATTGATCACTTCCCGGCTCTATGCCACGGATAGTTCCTATAGTAATCTGGATTGTACTTGGAAAATATTATTCGGCACTTATTACGATTTTACAGAATCTGATACTAGATTTTTGACAAAACATACAAAGGCCTCTTTTTCAGTAAATCCTAATTTTGCATTCAAATTCGCTTAAACTTGCCATGTAATTCAAGACCACAATGTCAGCCAAAATTTCTTGTATCAGCTTTTCATCTGTGTTTCTTTCAAAAGTAAGCAGAACTACATTTTGGCGGAATTTGGCCGAAATTTGGCAGAATTTCGGACGATGTATGAAATTTCTGTTCCAAAGAAAAGTGCTCCGTCTGGAATCCGTTTTGTCATATGGAAACAGTCTTTTTGGTCATTGCATTAATTCCATAGTTAATTAAGTACATATTCGTAAAATTCCTTTTCGGCTTCAGGCTCCTTCGAACTACATTACCCAAACTTTTTTAAGGCCCTCCGTATTTTGAATTGGTTGTATTGTATTTTGGTTCAGGAAAAGCCAAAAGCAGTTAATGAGTGTTATTCTACGATCTGTCAGGCAAACTAAACTTTTGGTGTCATAAACCTGAAATGCAAAGGACTCTCAGGCCCGTATTTATAAACATACCTTAACTCAAGGAGACCTTGAGTCAAGGATGCCGAAATTAAAATAAATGTCATTTTCCATACTTTTTCATAGAAATCACTTATATTCACGAGTTAATGCATCCTTGATTTAAGGAGAAACTCAAGGAGACCTTGAAATTTTGTATAGTCAACCTCACTTGAAGTCAAGCTACCCACTTACCTTGAAATATTATATTTCAAGTCTATTGAAAACTTAAGGTCTCCTTGATTTTCGCCTTACATCAAGGATCATCGATCAACGATCTGAAGACTGAGGGTCTTGCCAATGTTTTTCCTATGTAGCTGCTCTCGAGTATCCCCACACCAAACATTTATGTAACAAATTAGCCCCGTACTCGGTGCCCCCCCTTTGAGAATTTTCTAAATACGCCACTGCGCATATGAGGAGTTGGCGGACAATTGCAACTTATTGATAAATTGATCCCTTTAAGTGTCAGTCAATGATTCGTGCGATATCAATGTGCGATCGTTTGTCAAGGACAATTCATAAATTGATTGCAAGTGTCATGATCAGTTGATCATAAATGATTAATATTGTTTGATTTCGAAAACACCGCGATAAAAAGTTGTTTGAAGATTTTGTGTATCCTTTCCGAAAAGTGTGGACATTATTCGAAGATATCTTGAAAAATGTTCCACTACAAACTCCACATTCAGAAGACGTATGAAAATTCCGTCGGTGGGTTTTGTATTAGAGATGAGCATCGAAAGAAAAACATCGATGGTTACCATCGAAAAAACAGCGAGACGAAACCATCGATGGTAAGAAAACATCGAACCAAAAACATCGATGTTTTGGGTCTTTTGAGTACTCAATAAAAATAATCACTTTATTGGCAAAAGTTAAGCTGGTGTAATAGTTATATGGTTTAGTTTATGGTTTTCACTCATTGCCTCCCCCACCCACCAGCAACCAGCGGTACCGCGCGAGAATCTGGCTGTGTGACGACGACTTGGAAAAGTACACGTCGGGATTGCCGTGGGCCCGCTTACGTTTACATAGTCATAGAGCGCATATACAGGGTTATTGGTTAAGTCGACCAAAGGAAATGATGGTCCCCGAACAAGTTGCAGCTAGCTGTTTTAATTATTTGCATATTTGCATTGTCATTGACACCTTTTTCGAAAGCTGACAACACGCGTATGTTTTTCCAGTGGTCTGCAGACTCCATGTCATATTTTTTTTTAGTAATACTACATTAAAAAATATCTTTAAAAAAATCTAAGAAATTTTTTTTTATTTAAAATTAAAAATTTCGAATTGCGATTAGTTTTTGAAATTTTAAATGATTAAGAAATGTCTGCTATAGTGTTGAATAAAATCCAAAAATAAGTTTAAGTCCATTACCTTAGTAGTTTTTTTTAATTCTTACTTTAAATGGGAAAATTCTAAGTTATTTAAAAAAAAACCTAAAAATTCATATATCTCAGTGACCATTGAAAATCGGCCTAACATTTATGGCCTCATTTTGTTGCATTTTGACCCTATTATAACGTGTTGCAGGGAATAGGTCGACTTAACCAATAACCCTGTATACCGGCTCTAAAATAAACTATCTTAAAACATTTTTGAAGATAGTACTTTTTCTATAGAGTGTTTATACCGAACTAAATTCTAGGCCATTTTATCACGAACTGCCAAACACGAACACAATAGTGCGGTCCGTATATGTCGGTGACCGTGTATATACCGGAGCAAAGATAAAAAGTTTTAAACACAATTATTTTATTTTTGGACGGCATATACGGGCTGTACTAACTAATCGAAACTAAATTTAGTCCCACTCGCAACAGATGGCGAGGTGCTTGCCAATCCATTATGCCTAGACAAGCGACTGTCTCTGAAATTTATCCAGGAAGAGCGAAGTCGTCTTGTTATTGGGGTGATATCGTTTTCGATTTTCGTTTCGCTACAAAGTTTATATGAAATTCCTGGTTCGAAAAAAGGCGAGATTAACAAATTCCAATTATAATATTGTCCAAACAATCAAAATGTCAGATAAACCATTTGTAAACATCTGCACATTACACAATCAATTCGAATTCGAATCTCCAAAAATGTTTTAAGATAGTTTAAATTAAGAGCCGGTATATAAGCGCTCGGTGAAATCTAAAATATTTTATCTTACTTGCGGTATATACACGGTCAAAGTCTGCATAGTCTCTTACGTTGTATCTTGACGAGTGGGCAGTGGTCGGTGTATGAAAAGAAAAGATGCGCGACGAAATTGTACACACCTACCGCACCTCTTTAAATTTCAACGTAAAAAGTGAAGAAAGGTTGACACTATTTCAGGGTGAAACCACATTTAGAAATTGTGTGCCTTACCGGGTGTACCTATAAACAAAGACTCTCTATTTGGGTGTACAGTGTTCACGATAGATGGATTGCATGTTGTATGTTACGATGCAGTGCACTTTTGATTGAGCATGCACTTTAAATTAAAAACAAAGTTGAGTTGTAAAAACAAATATGTTGATTAAAGAAACATCGATGGTTAAAAACCATTGACCATCGAAACGCAAACCATCGATGGTGAAAAGCATCGACGCAAAACCATCGATGGTAAAAACATCGACCATCGGACCAAAAACATCGATGCTTTCGAAATATCGATGTTCGATGCTCATCCCTATTTTGTATTGCCTCAGTGCCGTGGCAATTTTTCTCAACCAACAGAGACATAAAATATGAAAATTACACTGAACCATATGAATTGATGTAGGATGTGATATGTGAAAAAAACCGGTCTCGAGCCAAATGTAATACGTTCTGTATGGTTGTGTTCTGATGAATTTAACCAACATTTTATCCATCACTCACATCCCATATCCGTCAAATTAACCTCCACAAATCTGTTTCTAATCGCATTGAACTATAGTCATAAAATTTACAGACTTCCAGCCAGTTTTGTCGTATAAATTTTCAAGTATTATATTCACAAGCAATTATTATTACTGTCCAAGTGCAAAATGAATCTGCCTACGCATGAGCTTGGTGTCCTTTATTGGCTTGACTTTTCTACCAGAGGCGCGGATCTCCGCATAGCCACCAACACCACATGATTCTCCTATTCCTAAGCCCAATTCGCTATGCATTCGCCTATACCTATGATGCTTTATGAAGCGTGTGCTTAAATCAGGTTTAGAATATGGCGCCTACCAACCTGTAATCCTCCTGAACTTGACACAATCCGTAACCGAAAGGAAAATTAATAAATCGTCTATAATTTCACGCGAATGTACATATTATCATAAGCCGCGAAATATGTTTTTTTTTTCTCACGGTAAACAAATCTCCGCGGAGACATGAACATTGTTCCCGCGCCAAGAATTGAGACATGAAAATCGACGGAAAAGATCCTTACGCGAAGCGCCAACCACAACCGTGTATGCGTTTTTTTTTTGTGGGGATTTATAGCTCGTACAAGAGCTATGTAAGGATTCAGGGCAAATATCGCGATTCCAGAGGTCGATTTCGCGACAAGCAATGTTTTGGATCGCGCGAATCATGCACTCAAGGCATAAATTGCACGCGCAATTATCATAAATTATTATTGTGTGCGGTGTTCGCGTTGAGCTTCAGGCGTCGGTCCCGATGACGTTGTATATATGTGTACATACTTGGCCATTGCACAGCATCGCTTATCCTGATCGCATCGATTTAGTATATGCATACTTATGGAATAAAAATTTGACATGAATTAGTCCATCTGCATAATGTAACATGTTGATCGTGCGCACATGATAAAGTATCGTCAAGGTTGTAGTGTTAAGGACAGCGAAAGGATTTGACCGTTAATTTACAAACTCGATTATATGTTTCACTTTCATTTTTTGGGACACAAATTACTGATTTATTAATGTCAGGGGCAGTATTACTAACATTTGGATTTTTTTTTCAACTTTACTGTGACCTTATAAGCAAATATAACTATTTAAAATAATCCTTTGATATGCAAAATAACTATTCTCCGTCCACCGCTATAGTCTTTCGGGCTAATCCTCTAAAATAAATCAAAATTCTTCACTCAATTTTACAGACAACACCCACGTGTCCTGCGAGGAACACACACACTGTGTTGCTAATCAAAAATTACCATAAAGTGACTTTAAATCATTGTCTGCTCGTGTTCATCTGTCAGTTTTACCTAGCCATGTTAATCGAATAGTGGAAAATGCGAATTCATGTTAAAACACACCCAAATGTAAAACAACTAACACAAAAGGGATATTTGTATGCATAGAACCGACACAGATTAACTTGTGCGTAGTATTGCACCTTGCGGGCTTAAGACGATCGATCACCAGGCCTTCATTTGGACAACAGCGATCGTATCGTATATCTTGTTGTTTTGCAAATTGAACAACAACACTTCGAGGTCTATTGTAATCGATATTGTATCGAGAGAAAAGATACAACATATCGCACAGATAGATTTGTTGTATACCACACTGCTCTAATCCGTTGCCGTTGAAGTCATTCATAGAAGCAGGCTATACCTCAATAAGCCTGTAGACATCAAAATCAAAATCTCAATGAGATTGTTGTCAAACAAGAGATCAATTTTGAAAGACATAATCCTGGAGGCAAGTGCAGTCATCGATCACACCGGTATTATGAGTTGCTATGGTTAACCCGCATTATAGGTGACACATACAGAATAAAAAGAATGTGTTGAATTGTATTGAAAAGTAAGATCGCCTTTTTATCCTGTGATTATCCTTCAAATTGAGGACGCAGCAGGATACTTAATTTATGGTCAAGGGAAGTAAAAAAAAATGCTATGAATCTTCCTAAAAAAATGAACTGTAAAAAGTGTGAGTTTGTAAGCCTTAGATCAACTTTATATGGTAACGCAATGCACGCAATAGTCCAGAATGGCTATGTGCACACACTACACATGTTTGGCAAAATCATTCGGATTGTTTCAAATGTCCAACAATTGCAATAGCAGGCCATACATTAAGGCACTTTCCGACAGAAAATCATGCCGCCATATATGCAATTTTGGTTAGTGCGCGCACCTTCGGTGCACAGAGTCATGAGTTCGAATCTCACCGTGTTCCATGGTGTTTTTCGAACTCACGAGCTTGTGACGGACTATGATCTCACTCAGATGTTAAACGAGTACCCATTTATGGGGATAAATAACACTGCTGAGCGTGATACTGATCTCATTACCTCAACAAAAGCAGATAAGATCTTGGAAATAGGATGTCACTAACACATCCTGCGGCCTTAGTCCAATACTGGATTGTCGCGCCTGTTATTTATTTATTTTATATATGCAATTAGATAATCTTCGGTTTCCCAGTTTCTAGAATTAGTGGAGCTTCCTTCTATGATTAGAATTATGTAGTTAATCTAATGTGAAAGGTATAAAAAAAAGCCTTCCATACCCGATATTTACGAAACTTTCTATAAATTGTTCATTACGGAAAAGTATGCCCCCTACAAACAAATTTCTGCCTACGCCTTTGAGTTTTTATTTAGTACTAGCTGTGAAAGCTCGCTACACTCACGTTGTTAGGTTCGTGAAGAACTTAGAACAATTCTTCTGCCTAAACATTCTCTCCCCGTTTCATACGCACTTTTTATTGATCCAAGTGTAAAAAGCACTGTAAAGAAAAGTTTTTGCAATATCGTCAACTGTGCAAACGGCAAAAAAACTGTTAAAGTGGTTTGTGGTGGTTGCTGCAGAACGCGTTTATGGTTATTTGACGTGAAATAGACCCTTTGGCAATTTTCTAAATGTACAGATAACTGCTGGACATCACTCATGTACTGGAAATCCAAGTATTCGCTAAATATCTTCTGAATTGCTTAGATTCCTTCCATTCCAAAAAAAATTGTACCTCATTCTTCATATCCTGAAGTGAAAAGGTCTTTGCATCGCTATCTTTATTAATATAGCAGCGAAAGGTCTCAAAAGGATGGGACAATATGAAACTATCCATTTATTGTCTACCTTTACCTTGTTTGTATCCATTGATAAGTGTATGTGACTGGCCACCATCTGCTGGAGATCTTCGCCGATATTTTGGATACCCATCTTCTCCCGTTTGCGTTTGCAGAAGGATGTCTCGAGGATACCTTTTTGTGCATCGTCCATTTATCATGCAAGGTGATGATGGATTGCCAGATCCACAAGGACCGAGAATCATATTTTTGCAAACGATCTCATAGAGCAAAGGATTTTCCAGTCTATTTGTAATTTCAGCTGAAATAATTGAAATGAATTTTATCTGTGAGCCAAATTAAGATGTGAGCGTGCTGCAAGCCCCGCTTTGGCCATTCAACACGAAACATATTGGCACCTCACTTTACCGAAAATTTATTTTTTTCTTATTAAAGTCATAAGTTGATGTAATTATATCATGCCGCGCACTTGGAATGGCTTTTCCGCTACCTGGTAAAATTTGTGATATAGCAATGCTATAACCATCCTCATCGTTTAAAAATATAATAGGATACTGTAAAGGATCGTATGAGTGATGAAGTACCGATATTCGTTGGAGAGTATTATCGCGAGATTATAATACGATGCTAAGGTTACCAGTACTTTCATCAACAATCAATACTGCCACTTCGTTTGACAATAGGGCAAAAGGATCATTACATCGCCCGCTGTGCTCATTGACAAGTCACTTATCAGCATGAATCACAAATTTAAAATTGTTTTCACAAATAAAAGGCGTATGCTACATTGTTGTTTTGAAACTCAGAACATAACTGTTACTTTGATGAAGTAAAGTCAGGTTGCAAGGATTGAGGTTTCGCGTGAAGCGCTGGCAGCAAACTTTCGATGAAATGACACATTTTTCCATGAATTTTGTAAATTGGCAAATTACCTTCCTAAAGGTACGTTCGCTCATTCCATATAAATTCGCTCATTCCATATAAAAACTCGTTTTTCTCTCATTTTAAAAACGAGTTTCTATATGGAATGAGCGAGTCGCTGTCGTGCAGTAGTGTCGAGGAAAATGTACCTTTAATTTCCTTACTTTCGAACGACGACATACAAAGCAGCCAGCCGTTGTACGTTTTTTATGAAGTGATTGTACACAAGTCAACAATTCTGTAATGCTTTGTGGTGGTTCACCCATCTCCATAAACTAACCACACTAAAATCGGATAAGCGGTTTGGTTTTTACAGTCAAATTTGCGTGATTTGACCTAAAAACAATATTTTTTTCCATCTCAATTTTCTCCAACTTCTGCCAAGGTGAGGTGCTAGTACGATTCTTTTAAAAATTGGCGCATAGTCTTACGATCATATCTTTCCTACATCAATTTATTGTAGCTCCATTATTTCTAACAGTTTTATTAGTACCTTAAGTGCAGAAAACTAGGGTTAATTTTGGCTCGATTTCGACATACTTTGAATAGATTTTACCAATTGCAGATCTTTAGGGGCAGTGTGAATTGAATTGTAGTGAATTCGAGCTAAAAGTAACCCTAGTTTTCTACACTTAACGTATAAAAAATGTTAGAAGTAATAGAGCTAGATCAAAATGATGTGAGAAAGATATGATTTTAAGACTATGCCGCAATTTTTAAAAGAATCGTACAAGCACCTCACCTTGGCAGAAGTTGGAGGAAATTGAGATGGAAAAAAATATTGTTTTTGGGTCAAATCACGCAAATTTGACTTTGAAGCTCTGTACAAACCAAACCTCTTATCCGATTTTAGTGTGGTTAGTTTTATTTTACAGGTAAATTTGTTGGCTGTAATAATCATTTTATTTCACTTCTACCTGGTCTAGCTTTGGATATATTAGGCTTTAAGTCGTGCAAGAAAATGCTTTTTTGAAAAATCTTTAAATACCTGTGGCAGCTAAAGGGTTAAGCTGAGGGGTATGTTCCCTACAACTTTTTTGCTGGAAATCAACTGAGGAATCATAATCCGGTGCGTTCATGCGGCAGTTTCCGGACATTCTGTATACAACGGTGTGATATAAGGATGACATTGACATGCCTCAAGTAAGCTGCACACCCAATTTGGTCAAAATCGAACCACAGGAAATGCGTCATTATGCAAAATTCGAAAAGACTTAAGCGAGTAACTAACATTTTAAGCATAATGGAATTTTCCGTATTTCTACATCGAAAGTATAAAAATAAGTATCCTATTCTCGTCTCCGTCACAAATTCAGTGATTGGGAAAAAGAATTTTTAAGATCGGTCCAGTAGTTTTTGAGCCAAACCGTTACAAACATTCCGATATTAGTGCAGTCATATTAGCATTTCAAATAGAAACTAGGGGGCTTCGCCCCCAGCTCGCTACGTTCGCCAACCCCCGGGGCCGAGGTTAATTTCAGGCGCGGCCGAAATTCGGATACCCTTCGCTTGGGCTAAAAGTTTTTTCGGGCGTACCTATGACTTGTATTTAATCCCCCTCCTCATTCTTTTTCTTCCGTCTTGACAAAAGTTTTGGGCTTGGTTGAAATAAGTGGGCAAAAAAAATATTTACTCGGAAAATTTTATTGGGGTTGCCGGAGCATGACCCCACAGTACGATTCCATTCGTTTTGAACTTTTTAGTTCCTTTGATAAAGACACATTAATTCAAGGTTTTGTGAAATTGGTGTAAAAAAATGTTTCTTAGAAGAACCAATATGGGGGGTTTGGTTTGTATGGCAGCCCCATGTCCCCATGGTCCGATTTGAATCAATCTTACATATGTTTTGTGTCATCAATAGAAATGCATTTGTGTGAAATTTGGTTGAAATTGGTGCACAAATAAAAAAGTTTTTCTTAGAAGAACATAATTTGGAGGTTAAGTTTGTATGGCAGCCCCATGACCCCATGGTCCGATTTGATCCATTCTGGCATATATTTTGTGTTATCTTTAGAAACACATTTGTGTGAAATTTGGTTGAAATTGGTACACAAATAAAAAAGTTTTTTTTAGAAGAACTCAAATTGGGGGGCTAGGTTTGTATGGCAGCCCCATGACCCCATGGTCGGATTTGATCCAGTTTTACATATGTTTTGTGTCATTATTAGAAACACATTTGAGCGAAGTTAGGTTGAAATTCGTACACAAATAAAAAAGTTTTTCTCAGAAGAACCTAAATTGGGGGGTTAAGTTTGTATGGCAGCCCCATGACCTCTTGTCCGATTTAAGCGATTCAAACATACAAACAGCCTGCAACAATAATAAGCATGTGTACAAAATTTCAGCTCTCTAGCTTTTATAGCGGCCGAGAAAAACGCACTGCAACAGACGGACAGACAGACAGACAGACAGACGGACATCGCCCAATCGACTCCCCAAGTCATGCTGATCATATATGTATACTTTTTATATGGTCGGAGATGCCTCCTTCAATGCGTTACAAACTTCATGACAAAGTTAATATACCCTTTCACTCTATGAGCGAAGGGTATAAAAATAGAGTAAGACTAATTTTTGCTGTTTTCGAATCAGTGGGCTCCCAGGAATCTACAACTGATTTTCCTAAAAAAATTTTGATCGGAAAGGTTGTCCCAAAAAGGACAAAAAAGGATACTCTTTAATCATTGACCGGAGGTCGGCATGCGTGGTATCATATCAAAGGAGACCTCGAGTACATTACATATCCGGTATTTGTTTCCTGTTTCAAGGACCTTCAACGGAATAAATCGAGCTTAAATGGAAAATTTTCGCGTTTCCCGTGTATCTTTCCAAAGCCATAACTACGAGAATACTACTTTTATCACGTTCCAGAATCTATAATAGCTGAAGATTTTTCCATTAAATTTGCTAAGAGAAAAGCTGATCAGAAAGCTTGAAAAAGGACATAAAAGGACACTAATTGCACACCTTGTCGAACGTGGGCATGTAAGGTGTCATATCAAAGAGGATGTCAAGTACATTTCATATCCGGCATTTGTTACTTGTTCCAAGGCCCCTCAAAGGAGAAGATTGGGCTCAACTTAAAAATTTTTGTGTTACCCGTATCTGTATCTTACTAAAGCCGTAATTTTCCATTTAAGCCCGACTTATTCCATTAAGTATCCTTGAGACAGGAAACAAACACCGGATATGCAATGCACTCGACGTCCTCTTTCATATGACACCCCACATGGCCACGTTCGATCAAGGTGTGAAATTAGTGTCCTTTTATGTCCTTTTTCAGAGCTTTCCGATCAACTTTTTTCTTAGCAAATTTAATTGTAGAATCTCTAGCTATAATGGATTCTGAAAAGTGATAAAAGTAGGGACAACTTGAATTATTCTCGTAGTTATGGCTTTGGAAAGATACACGGGAAACGCGAAAATTTTCCATTTAAGCTCGATTTATTCCGTTGAGGGTCCTTGAACTAGGAAACAAACACCGGATATGTAATGTACTCGACGGCCCCTTTGACATGATACCCCGCATGCCGACCTCCGGCCAAGAGTTAAAGAGTTTCCTTTTTTGTCCTTTTTGGGACCTTTCCGAACAAATTTTTTTTTTTAGCAAAATCAGTTGAAAATTCCTGGGAGCCCACTGATTCAAAAACAACAAAAATTAGTCTTACTCTATTTTTTTCTGTTTGGAGGCCTGAATTGGGATATTTTGACTGCACTATATAAGCAATTTTATATATGTACATAAATTAGTATAGATGTGTGAATGGCGATGGTGGAAGAATGGTGTTATTATTTCTTGTTAATGTCCACTCTGAACTAACGCATAGAATGTGTTAGCAGACATCTAGTTACAGCCCAAGTTCAGCTGACTTTTAAAGGCATGTGTTCCTAGCAGCGACCCCCTGGGATTATCGCTTAGCGCTCCTAGTGGAAGAATCGGTTTGTGGGATATGTTAATTCAAGTGATAAATCGATACTAAGAGTGCAATCACATTCAACAAATGTTCAAATTGTGATCTGAAAAACGAGCTGAGCTTATGGTTTGTATTGCTAGAGACGACTCGTATTAAGGGGATGATAGCTCAGCGATCAAAGTCAAATAAGCGGTTCTGAACATTATATGCATATAAATATTTTGCATACAGACATTTTGCTTTAAGTGATAGCGGATACTAGGAACTTGGTGACATTCAAAATATATTCAAATAGTGCTTAGAATTGGTTGATAAAATACAATCGGTGAGCGATCAATGCATGTCGTCTCTGGCAACACAAATATCTTTACCGACCATCGCGTAAGTCGCGTCTTTATCTGGAAACCGATCCCCTGCACGGCAATTATGACGAATCATGAATCTCCGCAACGTGTTTTGGCGTCTGTTAAAAAACTTAAAGTATACCTTATGAAAAAACCCACCCGGTGCATAAGACAACCATTTAAAAGTAAAACTTTTCTTTGAAAAAAAAAAAACTAAAGCGAATATGCACATGGAATGGGATTTCCGCTTTAGTAATTCTCAAAATAATGATGAGGAATGAAGACATCTTTTTACTATCTATATGTAGTTTGATCGGCTATAAGAAAGTCTGTGCTTGAAAGCTTTTAAAAAATTAAAACTAGAAAAATATTAAAAATAACCAAAAAACAATCAGGAAACGTTTTTTTTTTCAGGTCAAGGTCTTATTACGAAATAAATTTTGAAACTAACTTTCTGGCCAAATTACATATTCGAAATTTCACAGAAATTCATTTTGAATTCGTCTGTACAAAACTATCTGCTACGCACAGAAAAAGAAACACAAATTATAGTAAAATTAATGATTATTTCATTAGAATATTTTATTTTTTATTTTTACCGAGACGCTGACGTAGTTTTTTATTGTCTTTGATTTTCTGATACATTTGTGCGGATTTGAGCAAGAAGACTGACTATTCAACGTGTCAAAACGCGGGGGCATTGACCAAATACATGTTTCTTGAATATTTAAGTTGATTTTTTTCAGCGATAATAATTTTTTGAAGACGACTAGACACTACATACTTCATATTATCTTCAAAGCGGAAAATCGAATGTGTTTGCCAATAGACAAACAATGCTTAAAATAAATATGCGTAGACAGCATACTTCCTATGTTGATCAGATACCTAACCATGCCAATCGTATATGTATATTCATAAGAATGAAAAAACGAGGAAAATGCTTATTGGTGTCAAGTTGAAGGTCGTTGCTATCATTAATTAGCAGAAACTATGTATTTAAAAGAAATTTGTAACACATACTATCTTCAAAATCTTAAAAGATATAAAAGAGATAAGATAACAAAGATATTTTTAACAAGTCACTCATAGCAATCGGTTTCAACTGTTCATTTAACATCTGCTAAATATAGTTGATGCTAATTTGCCATTTTCTACAAAAAAAAATCACGGGCTCAACCGGGATTTGAACCCGGGACCTCTCGCACCCAAAGCGAGAATCATACCCCTAGACCATTGAGCCGCTCGAAGACACCAACAACGAAAAGAAATTTTAATTGTATGTTCATGACCTCATTTTTGAACTGATTTTATTGTTGGAAATTTTTATACATATGAAGCCACGATCATCATAGAGTGCGGCCATACAACACCATACACACCGCAGTAGTCTCAAGAAAAGCTGTGGTATTTTTATAGCCACAACGAAGAGTATAGGTAGACATCACCTTTATAACGTGCATTAATCACATTACGAGTACGATATTTGGAATGTTACTATGCAACATTTATAGTTCGTATTCGAATTGTTTACAACAAAAATTCATTAGAGAAAAATATTTTTTTTTTCACTTTTCAATTGGTATTTTTATTGCTGCGGTAAATAAATGACTCCCATATCGATATTATATTTACATCACCCAACAAAAATAAATCCGATGACATCATTTGTAAATCTCTATGGGTCAATATGTTAACCATATACACGCACCCAACAAATGAAGCAAAACCGAAATTTATTTTACTAATGATGGATGAAATTAACACTATACCCGCGCTTCACATATAACATGAAAAATCACTTTGTACTCTCGTAGCAGATCGAATTTCTTCGAATCATATTATAAGCAGTAGTCAATTAGTATTTGAAAATCCTGTTCTCGTTATACATTTATCTTATCGAGGATTTTCATCCCTAAAACAAAGCACGCGCGGCAAAGATGATTTGGTTAATTTGTAAACATTGCCCACCCACATCATTAATCTTTTGCCTCTTCAGTTATGCGCTTGTATCCTGTCGCGAGGTTAAACATCATATTAGATGCTCGCCGCGGGATCCTAGGGACTTTTTCAAGCGCAGGATGTTGAAAATTGAGTTCTATTTAAAATGTGACGTTCCCATCCCAAGTGTCTCCTACAATTGCGTTTTTCCGATTCGAAAGTTTGACATTGTCGTAATTAGAGTGATTTTGTGCAGATGCGTTTTAAAATTTTATGGACAAAAAAATGAATTAGACCCTAGCCAGACAATATTTCCTAACTTGTATCTGACGGGCTTCATTAAAAATGAATAAGTTTGATTTTCTAACTATGTATGTACACACCTTATTCACACGTATGTATGTCTTAAATCAGAGGGACTGTGTGGAAATTTCGTTACATAACATATATTGAAAATTAGAACCCCATTTTACTAAAAACGACCGATCCACGCTAAACTGTGACGAGATCTCTTTTTTAGAACAGTAAGATTTTTTTCCACGTGAAAAAAATGCAGTGTAACGAGATTGAAAATCTGCTAACGAAAAGACTCATTCACAAGTTCTTAAAGTACCTACACGGTTGCGCAAAATTAATCATCTAATTTTATTTTTGAATAAGTTTTTACTAAATAAAAAAAAATTAGTGGTGAAAATCTTTATTTAATTCTTCAGAATTTTTTCTGTGGTGGAAAAGATTATATCCATGAAGTGGCTGGTCGCCAGTGTGGCCGTTTTAGTGCATTTCCCTTTCAGCACATTTATTTTTTGTCACCCGGTAAATAATCTCTATATTAAAAATTTCCAATTTTAAATTTCCTAAAACACAACTCTACGAAAGTTTTATTTTCACTCTCCCTGTGTTAGTCCAGTGAAAATATCCCAATACAGGCCTCCAAAGAGAAAAAATAAGAGTAAGGCTAATTTGATTGTTTTCGATTGAGTAGGGTGCCAGGAATCTAAAACTCAATTTGCCAAGAAAAAATTTGTTCGGAAAGGTCCCAAAAAGGACAAAAAAGGACACAACTTTCAACTGAATAAATCGCGTTTGAATGGAAAATTTCAGTGTTTCCCGTAACTTATTATCTGTAAATTACGCGAATAATTTCAGCTTTTACTACCTTTTTCATTTTTTAGAATCTATAATAGCTGTGAGATTCTACCTTTAAATTTTCTAAGAAAAAAATTAATCAGAAAGCTCTGGAAAAGAACATAAAAGGACACTAATTAATCCTTGATCGAACGTGAATTAATTAGTGTTCTTTTTCAGAGCTTTTCGATCAAATATTTTCTTAGCAAAATTAATGATAGAATTTCCAGTTATTATATATTCTAAATTGGTTGACAACTTGAAATATTCGCGTAGTTATGGCTTTAGAAAGATCAGATGATGAGTTACGGGAAACACGTAAAATTTTTATTTGAGCGCGATTTTATCCTTTGAGAGTCCTTGAAATAAGTAACAAGCGCCGAAAATGGCGGATATGGAATGTACTCAACGTCCCCTTTGATATGACATCCCGCATGCCCACGTTCGATCAAGGATTAATTAGTATGCTTGTAGTCCTTTTAAGAGCTTTTCAAACAATTTTTTTCTTAGTAAATTTAATGGTTTTATCTTCAGCTATTATAGATTCTGAAAAATGAAATAGGTAACGACAACTAGAGTTATTCGCGTAGTTATGGCTTTGGAAAGATGCATATCATAAGACATGGGAAACACGAAAATTTTCCATTTAAATGCGATTTATTCCGTTCAGGGTCCTTGAAACAGGAAACAAACACCGGATATGTAATGCACTTGGCCTCCCTTTTTGATATGATACCCCGCATGCCGACCTCCGGTCAAGGACTAAATAGAGTCCTTTTTTGTCCTCTTTAGGATCTTTTCGATCAAAATTTTGTTTATATCAAAATGAGTTTTAGACTCCTGGGACCCCCACTGATTCAAAAACAAAAAAAATTAGCCTTACTCTATTTTTTTCTTTTCTGAAATGCTAATACGACTGGACCAGTGGCGGAACAACATCACTCGGGGCCCTCCCGCCAACTTTTTCAGCACCTCCTCCCCCCTCCCTACACTGAGAAAAAAGCACAGTGAAATCAATCAAAAACACTCTTGAAGGTCGATCCACACTTTTCAGTCATCCATCAGTCACAGTCATTTTCCATACAAGTTAACAGATTGTCAGTAATTAATTGATCTGTCAATTTGTAAGGGAAATAACTGTGACTGATGACGAAAAAGTGTGGATCGACCTTCAACCAACTCTTTTGAAACATGATTTGGACGTTACAGTGTAAAAACCTGCGCCTACAATGGGATTCGATCCCGCAAACCTATGATTTAAAGACGAGCGTCCTATCTTCTCTAATGCCGCAAACACACGGTCAATCCAAATGCATTTTTTTTTTAATTTTCGTTCAAAATCGAAGAAAATGTATGAAATCGCCAGAATAAAGAATCCAAAAAATTGATCCATACTCTTCGTTTGTGGGCGGCTTAAGTTTGTAACTTTTTAGACAATTGAAAAAAGCGACACGTTAAATTCAACTCTGTTCCTTGTTTCAGCTTTTAATTTAAGTGTGCTCTAATTTCCCCGCAGGGGGTTTGGGTCCTTGTGACACAGCAAAAGGCTGTGTAGTGGGACAGAGATCTTTGGTAGGTTGCGTCACCACGTACCTGAGCAGCGCAGGGAGGCCCTTGGCCCTTGGGTATGGTTGATACTCCATGGCGTGGATCTGTACAAAGACCATTCGGGCGATAACGTTCCCGAGCTCCCTAGTTATGTACTGGTAGCTCTTGGTATGACTGAGCTCCTCCCATAACTTACGGGAGATCATAAATAAATTGCATTGTTGACTCGTAAACTGAAGGGGCCGCCCGGATGTGAAAAGCAGCGCTACGAGTCTGCTTTAAGCAGACGAGTAGTCACAGGTACAACGAGGCTGGGACATGCACGTCTGAATGTTTACGTGAGGAGCCGAAGGAGCATTGCACCTGCTATAGAGAAGTATATAGCGAATAGTGTACCTCGGGGATGGGTGTGCCCAGGGTACCATGGTCCTTGTCCATCAATGTGTTGGACTCGAGGTGGTTGTAGGTGGTTACCCGAGTCAACCAGCTAGTGTTGCAACCTCGAGGTTGGGTTTCTGAATGGAGAAATCCCCATCTGACAATAAGACCTTGTCAGTAAAAAGCCGAAGGTCCAAACCTCCCGAAGGACCTGGAGATAAACGCCGAAATGCTAGGTGCTCCCTTGACGGTAAACCCGTAGATGGTAATATTGTGCTCTAATTTAAATCATTCAATTTTACGAACGTTATATTAAATTAAATACAGCAATCTTGGCAAGACTCCTTCCAAACCAAAAGTGGCCTCTGCACCACAACCTTAATGACCGTGTGTATACCGCATGCAAGATAAAATATTTTAGTCTTCACCGACATACATACATAGGCCGTATAGTTTGAACTAAGTTTAGTACCACTCTCAAACTAATGTGTTCGTATTTGACAGTTCATGACAAAGTGGATTGGAATTTAGTCCGAAAGTTTAGAAAAGGTACTATCAACAAAAATGTTTATTTGCCCAGGGACCTAAAGAATTTTTTTGCCCAAATGGCAATTGACAAGGAAAAGGATGGGTCGGCTTACAAACTGCGGCTACAGTTACAGCAAATAGCGCAGCAATGCCAGGAGCAAATTTTTTTTTTGTGAAAATTTAAGAATTCGGATTGTTTAATGAACTACAAAAAAATATATACGTCGAAGGGTTGTTTTTCGCAGTCGTGCTGTTTTTATGCTTCGAGAAATCTTCCGTGTGGCTTTTGGATCCCTTAATCTCGTGGGCCCCCACTATGCGGGCACTAATTCGACGCCCCTGGACTCGAATATTATTGCATTTTCTCCCAAACTATATGACCGCATATAGGGTGTCCCAAAACTCATCGTCGGGCCAGAAGTCGTGAATATAGTGTCCGCTACGAAAAAAAATGTTTAAAAAAATCAGTCAACTACTTTTACAACGTTACAACGGTAACAAATTGTTCTCTCGGTTCCACAATGTCAGATTTCTCTTAAAAAGCAAAACAATTACTTTTCGAGTTAGACTGCAATTGATAGAACAGTAGGTGAATCCTCATTGAGCCAAACCCAACAAAATTTGTTCGTTCACGAAGCACTTCCGCAAAAATGGTTGGGTTCTTTTCCTCTTAGTAAATGCAGTGTCGCAACACGTCTGCAAGCATGAACATTCTAAACATTCTAGTCTAATCACAAAATATGTTTGTAATTCAATGCATGCTGATTCTGATTATTCCCATAAAACCCACTTACAACAATTAACCTCAAATTATATCTATTGACGTCGTCCTGGTATGTGACACATCACTCCTTTTTAAACCAACACTAAAACTTAACGACTTTGTGTTGAACACTATCAATGGACACAAATAAAGGGATTGCTGTGGCGTGCAGAATGGTTACGAATCGTGCTATATATTATACACTTCGTGTACCCACCTGCCTATTACGGAACTCTAAAATAACCCACATTTCAGCCGAATACTATATTTGAGTATCTACAATTGCAGACATAATGGTGAAATGTTGAGTAGGTTTGGCGAGAATCAATTCCCGTTTGTTGGCAGTTTGTAAAATATATGCATAAATAGATGTACTATCAGCCGTATCTACATACTAATACTTTCTGCAGATACTTATAAGATGAATGCATCCATGGGGTGATATTCATAAATACAGTTTGCTTCCTTGTTTTGTGTGATGTGTGTCTAACTGGTCTAACGTTCACGTTCTAATATCAATTGCAACTCTAGCGTAAAGTGGTAAGAAAGTGGACACAATGAATCGAATTACCAATCATGCATATAGAAAATATGTGTTGGTGTGGTGCAGAATCGATGTTGGAAATCTTCATTTGGAATGTGTTGAAATTAGTAGACGAAAAAGCAAGCCTTTTAGCTAAACTTCGGTCAAATGGACTGTGTGAAAACCAGCAGTGTGTGTCAAGTCAGCTAGGCTAGAGTAGAGTCACAAAACTGTATAGACGTGTCTCTTGTCTATCGACGGTTGACGCATGACACTAATGTGAAAACAGAATTTCTTCGAGTTAACCTTTTCTAATTTTTGCTTGCCATTGCCACGGGAAAAATACCGAGTATTGATGACGACTAGATTAGATGTATGTATATCTTAGCTGAACTGGTGAACTGGACATACATTGCTTTGCTTGTTGCTGAGACTTGTTAACTGCTGAAAATAGACGCATAATCAATTTAAATGAACATATACAGCAAGTTGTAGCCATTATATTGTTAATTAGCAAATAATTGTCATGTACAAGTATAAGTTGCGTCTAATGTCTTCATTTGGACGCTAATTTATCAGTTTGTTTGTTGCCGGCTCATCCCGATATGTTGACGTCGTTGATTAACTCGTATAATGATTAACTACGATTTAATGCAACAGCTGTGCGGCTGGCGCTATAGACCACACAAATATAAGGAAGAGTGTGTAATGATTAAAAACGAATAGAAAATTGATGAAACTGAATCAAGAAATACAACTTAAAGAAAGTAAATTAGTGACTATTTAACTTGATATTTAAAGATGTCCTTTTTTTAATTGATTTGGGTGAAGTAAACAAGGATGACGTTGGTGAATTGGATTGCCCTTATTATTACATATTTCCCTTTTTTTCGCCGTTCAACATTTCACTATAATTTTTCAAGTACATGCAGCTCTTAGTTTCACATGCGGATTTCTCTAGAATTCAAAAAACATATCCAAATTTATCGTATCTTAAATTCCAAATGACTCACATACAGAAGGGCTCAGGCTTCCGAATACAATAATCGTGTGACAAGTTCAAATTAATTTTGAACTTGACTTTGATTCAAAACTCGCCGGTAACATAATACCCACTTCTATGCGTTATTCATTATCCTCCCGAAAAATCGTGGAAATGATATCTTATCCCATTACAATATTCTTGTACTTTTGAATATGTATATTTGTCTGCGTGGATCTGGACTCTGGAGTAGCATAACTATACAGTCAAGCCATTTAATACATGACGGCTCATGGGTGGCCCCGTATAGTTATCAATAGCCTACTGTACGTTGTTTAACTGTTGTCTCCCATTATCAACCAACAATAAACATTAACCTGGCACACTATATGCAGAGTGCATTGTTCCGAAGTTACAGCACTATGCGCCGAGTTGATTTCAAAAGGGCTGATTTGATTTCATCTAACTCTGATGTCACTCATAGTCATATTCCTTTTTTCATTCCAATCCGGGAAGAAAAATAGTAGAACACGATAACTAGAACGGATTGAATAATACTCTATCGGTGCGGTGTGTGTATACGTATAAGTAAGTATGTGGGACGTTTTAAATGATGTGGAGACATTAATCACACATTATAGCCAGTACTTTGTACGATTCTTGCTGGTCT
Organism: Microchrysa polita; assembly: GCA_949715475.1. Taxonomy (NCBI): domain Eukaryota; kingdom Metazoa; phylum Arthropoda; class Insecta; order Diptera; family Stratiomyidae; genus Microchrysa; species Microchrysa polita. The sequence continues at coordinate 86,006,126 of OX454420.1, read as the reverse complement.
ATGGTATAATCGTGAAAGTAATATGAATTCATATTATATTGTGGCTTATAGGTGCCGGAAGAGCTCCCGGTGTTAGATTTTCAATAATTCCATAGGCGAATTGTAATTCCTGCGGTGACCGTAGATGATTGAGAAATCGTGTTCACGCGCGATTCTACAATAAGGAATGATGAATGGGCATTTAACGGCCAGGATTTGTGAAATGTGCAATTAGAGCATATTATTTTGAAATAGGTCTTATAGCACTTGCTGAAATATATGGACTGGATTATAGAATAGGATATTAAAGAGATTGAATGTGGAGTCATCGGATTGTTGAGATTGAAAATTATGTGGTAAGGACTTTAAATATAGGGTGTGAATCTGAAAAAATTTTAAAAAAATTGTTGTGAATTAAATTGGTATGGAGGCTGTTCACAGTGTTATCGACCAACTAATCCACCCCAAATGCTCAGTACCTCTTTAAGAAATGGAGGCTTGTGTATGGCTTCAAAATCGTAACTTCAGCCAGCGCCCGCTCTAGCACTTACGCCGCCCCGGGCGAAAGGACAAGTTGGCGCCCTTTAGGTACTGTACCAGGCAGATTGATAGTAGATGTATGTGGTTGTTGTTGTCGAAGCACCTCAAGAGATTTTTTTATTCTTGAACTGGATAATTTTGGAAGCTCTTAGTTCTTGTAACACATCGGTTTCAGGATGGCTGCCTTAGGATAACATATCAAAACAAAAATGCGTAGTCACAGTGGGATTTGAACCAACACTATAATAATTCAGAATAGAATGTCTACTTACTGAGAGGCCCAGATAGTATGTAGAGTAGACGCCTGTTCCGCCATCAATCATATTCTTAAGCCCAATTCACCGCAGTTCAGCAAGGCCTTATAGAGAATTTGTTTGAAATTCAAAAATTCAAGTAAAGTAATGAATTCCCCCAGCCACATTTTATTTACCATTGTCTGGAAAAAAAATTATTCAAACGGCACACGGAAACCTGGCGGCTTTTAGAAAGATGTAAGAGATAGAAAATTAAAGCGAACAGTTGTTTTCAACTAAAACACTCAACACAATTTTGGAAAACTGGTCTCTCGAAAATGGTATGCCAAAAAATGGTGCTCGTTTCTATTACTAATCTTCTGGAGTAGTTTCCGATAACTTCCTTACATGCTGCGGAACTGATTAACTTCAATTATCCAGGTTTCTTCTTGGACGAGTTTCTTCAGTGGTTTTAACTTGGGTGGCTTATTTTAATAAATGCATCATCCATCGTGAATTGTTACAGAGAATAAGGTCAGAGCTAGTCAAATCGGGGCAACCTAGCCAAATCCCGATACGCATTATCATGTTTGGAAACAGATTAGAGAGGACTATGCTATTGCGGCTCTGAAATGTGTACTGTGGTTCCATTCCTCACCTTGCTGAAATCCAAACGAACTTGTTCGAAGTGTGCCCACTCAATGCTAGATACATCAATGAATTCATCCGCAAGCAGATCGATTGAAGTTAAAATTGCTGCCAAATATGAATGGAAGTCTTCTAAAATGATTGAAAAAATGTGGCGAGGATAGTGTCTTTGGGAAAAAAATTTCCGACACGAGGTTTTTAGGTTATAACGCCTTTATGCGCTGTGTGTTTCCATTTCATATGATTTCTCCGGGGGTTTACTTAGTGGACATGATCTCCTATTATTAAACAGACTAAACAAAAATATTAACCTTCGGGCGGGCGCAATGCATCTGACAGATTAAGTGACCAGTTTTTGTTGCGCCAATCAGCGATAAGAAAAGGGAGAGATCTGAATCTAACAGTAGCTTAATCTTTATCGATCAACTAGCCAAAGCAGTTTTCAGTTTCTTTCTACCATATGTCTGAGGGGCGGGAGGGGATGAAATAATCTCTCAGATGTATTGCGCCCCTTCTATGAAAATGTCCACTTGTTATACTCTTCACATTGCGTAATAACGTTGTGTTGAGTTTTAGGCTCACCAAATCGTTCAATAGTGTGGTTTTAGTGAAATAAACTCACAATTTTTAAGCGGTCGAGTTGTTCGAGGTTTTTGAAATATTGAAGCGATTGAAAGCGGAATATTCTTAGAAAATTTAAAATGTGAAGGGTATCAAACTTTGTGAGCCAGTATTTGTCTCTAAAATTTCGTAGAACTAATTCAAAAAGACATTGCAACAATAAATAAGATTCTAAAATATACAGAAACTTTGTTTCATCCTTTAATCTGCACTTAATCTGTCAGATGCATTGCGCCCGATCGTGTTAGGATTAGTATTGCGCCCGCCGGAAGGTTAAGCCGCAACCACACTGATCGGGGTTTGCAAAACCGCGCCCAGAAAATCAAGTTGGGGACAACACACGCCTGGAATTCAATTTTGTCATTTGTTCGGTATTAGGTCAACTGCCTGCAGTGTGGTTAGAGGAATCCAAGGAGCAAATCTTACACCGATCTTTGAAACATTACGCTATTAGCCAGTGGCGTAACGTACGGTGTTCCATGTGTTCAGTGGAACACGGGCCCCCAAGTGAGAGGGGCCCCTAAATCCTAAACATAAAAAGATTTTCTTTGATAGATCCTTGGGTGACTGTTCTTTTAAAAACATACGTTTTTATAAATCTGCAAAAAATATACGCAAGTCAGCTGCAGCATTTACAAGTCTGAAAGTGACAAAACATTAATTCGGTGTACGCGGAAGCCTGCACCTCGTAGTTATAAACTTTATGTATGCCACAGAGACGAACATTTTTGTTCAGCGTCTCTCAGGCTTGTTGAGTATGGGTCTATCTGAATATCGATTTCTTCTGGGATAAATAGACGCTTAAGTTGCAAGGAGGAATGCCTCTGTTGAAGGTTTTTGCGAAAATTGAGCCTTTATGGTCCAGTTGTCGGAGTATTTGAATCTTGAACTGGATGGTACGTCATCAAGAAAAAAATGTTCACAATGTTAACAAAGAGATAACTGTTGATAACAACGGTTACTAAGATCATTCAATAAGGCGTAAGTCAAAAAGTCGTTTTTTTTTAAACTAAGCCTCAAGAAATCAGGAAACAGGACATGCAGGTCCTTGGTACGAATCGTCAAAACTCTTCATGTGAGCTAGTTGATGTGATCCTTTGGACAATCACTTTTAGTCTAGGTTCAACGACTATTACGAGACAGGTAGGGGCACTCCTCAAGGTGGTTTCTTTATGCCTCCTTGGATTTTGTGGTAAATAGATGATCACACAAATAGGATAAAATCGAATTTAAATTTTATCTCAAAAAATTAAAAAACAAAGCCCTTTGAAACAAGTTGCTGAAACGGAAAATTTCCGGTGCTCTTGCTAATTTTTCGACGGCTTCAAATGTGAGTTATGATCTGTAATTTTTCCTCATGAAAAACAATCCAACGTAAGGCGCCCCATTTTGATTTTGAACACAAGAAATTTGGGAAACGTTACGCCACTGCTATTAGCTCTCGAAAGAAAAATTGTTCTTTCCTTTTATCGGCACTAGTGATACTTTCTGTACGCCATATAGCGGAAAATATCAGAAACACAAAAATTATACTTATGAAAATGGATAGCAAAACAAGCCAAATTGCAGCATGAGCAAATTTTCCCACTTTGCTAGCATCACAGACGTACGATTTAGGCAAATCTCACTAAACATTTTAAGATTCTAATTTCAGTTTTTCGTATCAATTGTGGGCTCTTCAAAGCCTAGTCAGGACTTTGCTTCTTTAACCCTTCTGTCGGCACCTACTACAGTATGCATATTCTATACCCAATAGGTCTGGCTGGACCTACTGAGAATTTTTTTTTATTTTTTAGAAAAAGTAAAATTTTTAACGGTAGAATCGTTCCACCCATTCTTTACAACCATTTATAAACAATAAAAGCATTAAAATCGTTTTTGTAGATATACTGGAAGCGTTTTTAAGTAGACATATTTTGAGGTGGTATTAGTACAAACACGTTTCTCCCTTATTTTCTTCTTTTTTTGATTCTCTTCTTTCATTGCGTATCCGTACAGAAAGTTTGATCAAATTTTCTGATTCCAATATCTGCGGGGACGTATTTAGCGCTTTGTTGGTAGATGTTTGAGATCGCCCCAATTGCTTATTTGGCCATTGCCGGCACTTCCACGGCCTCGTCGCACTCGACCTGTAATAACACAATAAAATCAACACAAAGCATCGGAACTTTACTCATTCAATACTTATCTGATGTTATGTTATCTGGATCTCGCTTTTTCGCCTTCATCGTCGTCACCAGCGTCATCAAACATCGTAAATCTGAAAAAAGTAAAAAGGAATACAATTAAAACTTGAATTAAATTGAAATTTGAATTATATACGAACTTACCTTCGAATTCGATTTGATTGTTTATGTAAATACTGTCAATTAATCAGCTGATCGTTTTGCATTGACCTACTTTTAAAAAACTAGTACAATTTTATCATGTAATAGATCTAGCAAGTACATAAACCATAATCATAAACATAAACCGTATTAGAACATAGAAACATTAGAATTTGTTAGTATGTTACACACAACATTACATATAATTGAAATTGGCATTGGCCTTGAACTGCGGGTAATGTATTGGGTAGTTCACCCACCCGTAGTTTACGAGGAAAGTAACGTACAAAGAACGGACACTCTCGTTACGAAAGCCGTTTAGTGGACCTCGATTTAGAATATTTGAATTTGATTGATTTGATTTTTGACTTCGCGAATTTTTAAGGACTTTGATTTGATTATACGATTTGAGTGTTTTGCCCGGAATAAATTTGTACATTTTGTAAAGTTTTAAAGTTGTGTTTTTTTGGTATTTGAACATTTGTACGGTCCGTCGAGTTTTTTTTCGATTTGTCGTTTGGAACTTTTGGAACTCTCGAACAGTAGATTTTACCCCGATATTAGTCTGCAGATTTGGGTAAATAGATAGAAAGAAATAGGGAATTTTCAAGTGCAAAAATAATTTTTCATTCATTTCATTCTAAATTTTCCGTAAATATCTTAATTAAATCTATTTAGGAACACGTTCCTAAGTGACAAATACTTAGTTCTTATTATTACAAAGAAAATAAAACTCTTTTGAATTCCCTAGAATCAAATCTCAGTTGATTAGGTGATGTTATAAGATGTGATAAAATTAGGCGTACCCAATTTACGAACTTCACGGCTTTTTAAAGCAAAATCTCAGAAAATTTTATCGTTTATCGTTTTTAATGACATTATTACATCATAAATAGAAGAATTTTCGGAGAGTTTAATATTTTCACTTTTCACGTTGAGACAAAAATGTAGGGAAACACTGTAGGTCTAGCCAGACCTATTGGGTATCAAAAAGCACTATAAATTGAAAAGCATCAAAAACATACTCAAAACTTCAACCGATTTTTTTAAATTTTTGCAAAATGCTTCTAAGCATATTATTCTAGGATATCATGAAATATTAAATCGCTGCGATTTCATCTTCTATACTTTTCTGACCAAAATATAGTGCCAAAGGTCTGGCCAGACCTTTGTGCCGACAGAAGGGTTAACAAAACTTTCAAAAGAGAACTAATAATTCAGTTGATAAATTAAAAAATTAACGTGTTTCCTAAACAAGCAACATTGATGTGCTTCTTTACTTAAACAAAACTTAATCCCTTTTTTTTCATCTTTTGATGGTTTATATTGAATTTTTCCTTTTAGCTTCTTCCATTTTTTTAGTCGAGTTTAACCGAAAAGCCGCCCCTAAAATTTGGCGACCCGGGCGACCGCCCGGCTTGCCCCCCCTTAGAGCGGGCGCTGACTTCAGCACTATGAACAAGTGAATATTTACAATTTTCAAAGTCCTATATAATGTTATCAAAACTACTCAATCACTCTAGGGAAATTTCTCAGAGACAAATAATATCATTATTTAACAGAAAAATGCAGTGCGGCAACATAGAATTAAAAAAAATGTAAAAAAAAAACAATTACGATGAAGGCTTTTCAGGGCCGAATTTAGCCTTTTGGCGCCCCTGGGCAGTACCCAAATCGCCGCCCTTCGCCACTGATAAATCTTTAAAGAAGTAATTGAATACGAAACGTACGCGAGCGTTTTTTTACCGATGAATTCTGTTTGGTTGAAAATATCTTGTTTTCCAGGGACGTAGCAGGAGAAGCGGTCCTGACCAATGCCGCAATTGTTTAAAACAGCATTGAAATTCCAAAGACGACATAATAAAATTCTCGTGATGCACTCTTTATTACGTCTTAAATTTTTTAGGGGATTGTTTCATTGTCGATCCAACGCATAAACCCCACAAAAAAAATTGCGATTGGCGTCATATTTGACGCGAAAACATCATGCCGGAAAAAAGTAGTGCTCCTGTTATGCTTTTTTTTACAAACAATTCAATTTAACCTAAGATGACCAGACTTCCGAAGATCCAATGCTGTACATACTTGCGGATGAAGAGAAGAGAACTGAGAACTTGAAAGAAGAGAACTGAGAAAGAATATTAGCCGATATTCTGGCAAATATGTGGGACTTTGGGACGGCAAGGTTCTGTTGATACTAAATAGGGAACTCTAAAGCTCTCAATGTTCTCCTCAGTGGCGTAGATAAGTCAAGTGTCAAGGAGATTGATCCCCGTGGTCACACATATTTTTTATACTAAATTATATAAATTTATTTCTTTGCTATTAATTGGTTACATTTCGTAATAATATTTACGGAAATGCCATCCACAGGGGGATTCCGGAATTAACTCTTTTTATAGTTATTTTCAATTGCATAATTGTTACTACCTTGTCTAGAATTTTGACAATTCCTAGCGTATATGTATTGGCGTACATGAGTTTTGGATTGTTTTTCGCTATTTTTTAGATAATGTGACTGCCACAGCACAGGTGCAATTTACTAAAAAAATAAAAAATTGAATACCTAGTGATACAATAGGCTTCTTATTGAGCGGCACATGCAGGACTAATTTGCTTGAATAATGCTGCATCGTACTACCCGAATAAAATCACAACCATCTCGTTCGTTCATACGCCGGACCATCTTTCTGTATTACCTACTTCACAGAAGCGGCCTCAATATATATTTATGGCCAGTTTCCTCGCTCTGCAGAACATTATTGTATGCTGCAGACAAACTCATTCTTAACATTTGCGCTCGGAACATTCAATTTTAAGCTCAACCCATAACCTTCGAGAATCGATCTTTCAAGATGTAGAGCGTATTCTGCGCTCTCATAGTCTTCAAGCCATTCTATAATCTTCTCAGTTATTCCTGAGATGCGTCGTCGCCTGACGAAATTAAAATCCCGCGTATCATTCAGGAGTCGCAAGTACAACCTCGATTAAGTACGTACACCAAAATTAAAGGTCTGTATAGACCTCGGGCGGACTGAGAATGAAATTTTTGTCCGCTGCGATTTTCTCAATGAAAATGCATAGCTATTATCATGGAACACGTCGCAAATTCCACAAGTTACAATCCGAAAATGGTTACAAAATTGTTCTCGGCCATTTTATGTATTTTTATTTTTCGATTCCCAGATAGGGTCATTAGATATTTTCCACGATAAAATGACCGGGGAATCGAAAAGTAATACATAAAATGGCCGAGAAAAATTATGGAACCGTTTTCAGATTGTATCTTATGGAATTCTCCAGCATTTTCCACATAGTCCACGTGCAATATTTGCTTCACTGTGCAAAACGTATTCCTCCGGAATCTCAACCTTCAAATGACAGGCCATTTTTTGATTTCCTCCGTGCTGAAAAAATTATACCGACAACTGATCTCCTCCCCCCTCTGAAAAGCTATCTACGCCACTGGTTCTCCTTGACAAAAAACCATCAGCAGATGAAGCACAGCACGTATGTTTTAACACGAAAAGCTACAACAAGAATGAGTACACGAAATATGATTAAACGCATAAAGCAAACGATAGATTTAAGAAATTTAAGATTTCTGTAAGTTGGACAGCCGTATGATCTGGCATCTGACTTTTTGTGATGCCCGCAAAGTAACTTCTAAGCTTTTAAACTTAAAAAATATAAATGTGCGGTTTTGGCAGCTGTAACTTCCGAACGCGGATAGGAAGGACCTTAATTGAAACTTTGATGAAATATTCGTCAGTATCTCTAAAAGTCTGCATAATTTCAGAGTTTTCGGTCGGTTCCGATTTATGGAATACTATAACAGCTAAGGCCTTGAAATTTTTATCAAATATACATACGTATGAAACGGTGCCCTACCAGTTATCTAAATTTCAAAGTTTTTCGCATACGAATCTCCGAGTTATGGACAATTTTCAATTAGAAAACTCAAAAAACCTAAAAATGTGAGCGCCAACTAGCTCTACAAGTGTGCCAAATTTCAGAAATATCCGGAAGGGTTCCCGAGTTATCGAAAATGATAAGGATTGCCAAAGATAAAACTGCGATTATCTCGATAAATATCGATCGTACAGGGTACATTATAGTCCAACTTTACACCTTAAAGGTAGACAAGACTGATCACAGGCCTCATCGAGGACTTTATTATGTAGTGAAATGGGCTTCATTTTGTGGCATGGAGAATGCTGCACATTTTCCAATGCTGTACGACAGGTCAAAATGCTGTTCTGTACAGCACAATGCTGTACGTCTGGTCAGCTTAATTTAACCTAAGCTTATAAGGCGGCGGATTTTAATGGAAACTCTTTGACTTCATGTGGGGCTTTCGAAAAAATTAGTACATATTTTAATAAAAAAGTCAGAAAATTTCATTCGGCGCCTAAATTTTAAATGATTTGTCGGCAATGGGATTTTCCGTTTATCTCTGAAGAAAATATAAAAACTTTTATAATTCAAACGTAAAACTTGTTAAAATTTCAAAAATTTTATTTAAATCTATTGGCTTTCCAGCAAATTCAAAATGGGGGAAAAAACTAAAGTGGAAAACCAAATGCTTGCGCGAGGTAGAACTCTAACTCTGCCAAACACGCACGGAGAATCCAAATCCAATTTTACGGATTTCTGTCAAAATACAAGAAAATGTATGATTTTGACAGAACGAAAATCCAAAACAATGAATTCGGTTTAAGCGTGTGTGTGCGGTATAAGGTCGTCCAATCCAAATCCATTTCTGTCAAATTGCCTGAAATGGATATTCAAACAATTGGATTGGCCGTGTGTGTGAGGCCTAATGTCCAGGCCAGTGTAGAATATCTTTAGCGCAAGCCTAAATAGCCTGCTTGGAATACGGGAGTACTCCAACATTATTTATGTTAAGGAAACTTATATGCTTTTGTTGTCACCTCGGAAGTTCCGAAAAATCATATAAGCAGGAAATATTAACTACAGAAGCATCGATTGCATTTGTTCCAATCTGGGGGAATTTTAGGAGGCTTGTAGTCGGGAAATTAGCGGCTCACGGCCAAATAATTAGGTATTCAAAAAAATGTCCCATATTTAATGTAGGTTCAGGAGTTGTTTGATTGTCACACCCAAATGCTTCTCTAGGCTTCCTATAAAAATAGACATAGAAGCATATGACATATCCATGCCCTTGTTTAAAGTGAAGACAATGCGTTACGAAGATGCTTTATAATCCTCTAATTTTGCTTTAAGGATACACTTTTAAAGCGGGAGTCACATTACAATTTGAGATGAGGAAGCTGTTGGGCGCATTGAAGTAAAACTTACTATAATAGTTAGGTTAGGTTCAGGGGCCGCCAGATTTGCACCCAGCGCACTTAGATCAGAATTTGGTCCATTGTGATACCACCGAGAGAAACATGTCTCTACTAACTGCCTATGTTGGGAACCAGACCGTGCTGACAATATATAGGTATTTATTTAGCAGTATTGGGCTCACATCCCGAAGATCAACGGTATCGTAAAAATACCTTGAGCCCAGAAAACGCCTTTGTTTCTCACCAAGGGCGGGACAGTGACAATGTAAGTGACACACACTCTCTTCCTCTTCTTCGTCATCACAACTTCTGCAAAAGTCGTTGTGAGGAATTTGGAGTCTTCTAGCGTGCTTCACCAATAGGACAGTGTTTTATGATTATGTCAGCTGCTGCTTTTTCAAAGTTTGAAAAATTTGCCGCACCTCGATATATGGCACCCCGGGCAATTGCCCAGGTTGCCCATATGTGAAATCCGGCTCTGAAGCTTTTCATAATAAAAAGCTCTAAGCTTAGCAGGGCCATAAATAAACTCCACAACTTAAGTGTAAGAATTCACTTAACTTTTTCTATAATTTTGAGGGGGGGGGGAGGGTTAAATGAACGAATTAATTTAGTATTTTCAGCTGCGAAGATGAGAGAGATTGACTATTTTAAAATTACAGTAGAGCGTCGATTATCCGAACGCTGATTATCCGAACACTTGATTAACCGAACCGGCTACTCAGCTTCTTTTCTTGTGAAAGACATCGAATAAAATGAAAAATCAAGGGTCTGACGCAAGCAACCTTTCATCTGAATCGCTCAATTACTTCGAATTTTGTATTTTTGTTCAGTTCTAGTCGTTTTGCATGTTTTCAGTTTGTCGCGTAATTTCACATTTGGGCTATTTTCTAATTTTTCTATGGAAGCTCGATTAACCGAACTTTCGTTTATCCGAACCACCCTTGTCAACATTAGTTCGGATAATCGACGCTCTACTGTATTTAAATACACATAAACTTTAAACTTTAGATAAAAAATATATCATTTTTCTCAGTGTAGGTATGGCGACAGGTCGTAAAGTATATTTTATACCGCTAAGTCCTAAGTGCCTCCTTTTTTATTAGCGAATTACGTATTTTTTCAAAAATGTAACTATTGTCAATACTTGCGAAACCTTATAGTTAGATTAAACCAAACACTCGGCATTGAATATTTTAACTCTGCAGAGCATAGACAACGCCTTCAATTTATTTAGGCGTGCTTCTCTTGATAATGCAAGGTGCTATTGCGAAGGCAACATACATACATCCAGACATACATATAATCAACCCCCATAATCAACCGGTTACTAATAATAGAAATCATCTTTTTTTCTGTCACGTTAATAAACTCTCAAGCTTGATATTGGATTCGTTAATAAATGCACATCTTCGAAAATTAAAGAAACAGCCATTAACTATATCCAAAAATTTATTTAAAAATCATAGCATTATTTTACGCAATAGATCCCATTTGTCTCGTTTATTTCCCTTCATATTCCCTGAACTTTTCTCCGCCCAACTTTCAGGAATATTAAATATATACACGGTAAACCTTAATCGCTCCAATTAATTCACTGTCATTTATAGTAATGACTTAATATGATCAACCTATTTGGTTCATGGCATATTTATAATGCCTATGTTGCCGTGTACCTTAGTACCTCAAAGATCACTCACTCACTCACGTTTCTTGAAACGAACGTGTTAATTTCCGTCAAGCATAAAACCTGATAATGTACTTAACTGTCTTGTCTAGTGACTTTTTGAAAAGACTCGCGTCGTCTTAGTTTCCTAATAGATTCAATGATCGGATGATTCTCTAAAAAAGAAGTATGTAATACAAAATTCTAGACTGCAAAGATGCAGCTTGATGATGTGACATTCCCGCCCGGCCAAGCCCTATTAGTGGGCTTAACGGACGGATGGAACTTTTCAAGTTTTTTCAATAAATTCTAATCGTCGTTTAAAATCCTATTGATGAATACATCGAGCTTCTGGTGATTCTATAGCTAACGTTGTATGCGGATGTATAGGAGAAGATAGAAGCAAGCAATAGATTAATCGAAGTTCATCATTCAGTTTTGTGTGAAAATCAGTCGACAATTATTATTATTTTTAAATTGATAGGATGTGAGTAAAGCCTTGGTTAAAACAACACTACACAGCAAAAAATCCGGTGTGAATTTAACTCCGAAAATTGTCGAATAGGGTCCCTCCGTTTGGATAAAATATTGTTTTATCCAAATGGATGAACACAAAAGTGTACTTCCAATTACACCAAAAGGAGTAATACTCAATATTTTTGGGATAAAAATAAAACACAAGTTTCACAGAACATTTAACTCATAAATGAGCTTTGTATAACTAGCATTTACCTCTCTATAGGTGTTGGCGACATTTCATTTACCTCTTTACGCTCTAAAAATGCATAATAAATTACCTGCCTACAGTAGGATTCGATCCAGCGACCCTATGATTTGAAGACTAACGCCCTACCTACTACACCACACAGACTATACGGGATGACGTTCGTAATTTGCACCATATATTACGTGCGGAATTAACTCCATTTTAAGTAAATTTTAACACCTTATAAACAAAAACTGATATAATTTCGAATAAAAGTTATTATTTATCCAAATGAATTTTATTTTGAGTGTTTTATCCTAATGGATAAAAGGAAAATGTTATACTCGGGACGGAGTGAAATAAATGTATTTAACTCCATAGGTATAAAAAAATTAAACCTTTTTGGATAAATTTTGGTTCACACCGCCTGATTTTTTGCTGTGTAGATTTGCACTGAACTCATGGATTTAAGTTGAAAAATATAAGTAAGTATCATTAATGGTTCGTGTTAACTAAGCCTCGGAATTTTTACAATTGCATCTAATTCTATGTTTACATATAAATTTTACATAATAATATTGAACAAGAACATTGAAATTGAAAGTAACCCTTTTTGGTAATCAATTTATCCATTACTGTAGCATCCAACGAATCCATTAAAATTAATTCAGTAAATCAGGTCTCAGCACCCGGTCTGTTTAATACCGAAGCGTTAATGTGTCCATAGAATATCTTCTCGGCATGTTCCACCCAACTTTGCACATCTTTATCTTTAATTTTGCTTTTTTGTAGGTACATATATACGATTTAATTTACTCCCTGCTCGCTTAAAAAAAATAAAAAAAAAAGGATGAGTCCTCCTTCGTCTAACTTTAAAAGATATGATTTCTGTATAAGGTGTACAGCATTAGTGTTTATACCATTAGCAAACCTATCACCAGCATGTCTATACTTTCCGTCGACTTGAATGGGCAATGCACGAAATCTCCATTAAAACTCAGCGGCTTCACAAGAGAACCACCATTCATTCATAGATTTATGCAAATTTCCATGTCAATTTCTATACATATTGAAGGAGATCTCATTGCTGCCGCCTCGCCGCTAAGTATGTGCTTTTCCATAGTAAGAAATAAGTCAGCGAGACCTGGCTATATGTATAGTCTGGATTGTAGGCAGGAAATGAACCATAGGTTTAGTTTCATCTTATTGCAACTGCAAGAAAAGACAGAAGTGAAATGTGGAAATTCTATGGAAGCTCTTAATTAGATTTTCACACGAAATGCACATTGCATCCCACTACTTAGAACTTAGAACGTATGTTCTCGAAATTGTTTTCAATTTAATTAGTCTATGGATAAGATATATGTGTTTGATAAGAAGCGCGATTTAGATTGATATGACTTAAGACTATCCACAAATCTGGAGATCATGTAGTCTTTTAGCATTAGAAGACACCCGTGAACGTTTTAATTATTTATTTGGCGTCAATGCCAAGATTTGTGCATACGTATTTATGCTATAGAGGTTTGATGTAAGTAGGTATAGCATACTGTCGAATTATAGTAATTAAATATTGGATTAACGACACTTTCCTCAAATAGTGTAACAGATTAGAAGACTAGTATTAGTAAGATTTAATTCGCTGTGTACATGACAAGTACCTAGTTGCTGTTAATTTTCATTTAAGATTCGCTCCTCCACAATGTACATACATAATTACTGACCTTTTCAGGTGGATATAGATGCACAAATGCAATGTCAGAGGAAGTAAGACCATGATCCCTATAGTAAAAAAAAAAGAATTTTCCCGTGAGCCGATCTTTCGCATAAACAAAAATCTCCACAATTGATCAATGCAGCAGATGCACATACTCGCCGACTTCTCTTCCATATGCTGAAGTATCCGTAAAATTTCCAAAAATCGCTTTCACGATTGGTATATGGGCGTAGTCGATCTGCTCCATTGATCATTTGCCATATCGACCTGTAATTATCATGTAAACAAATTGCACCTCTTCATTTTGATCGGCCCAAAGCGCTGCCTAGTTTTCAAACCCTTAATTATTCGGTATAGGGCACCATAATTAACATACATCGCGATGTGTCATAAATCTTCGGCTCGTTATGCTTCTATTGTTGTCTAATCTTCCGACAAGTTCTTTACATACTAGCATAGCAGTATCATATTGTACGGATATCAAACTGGGCTTTTCACTACACTACCCTACACACTTATAGTTTGTTTATTCGGACTGAATGAGAGAATCTAATAAGTATTGTGAAAATAGTGGTGACAGCAAAAGATTGCTACAAGGGGCAGACAGAGCTGGATGTTCCGACTTTTGAAGACATTATCCTCTCAAAACGTGGTAAGAGGAGGACGCCATTGAAGATCGTATAAATGTTCTAATCATATATCGCGAACATGGTATTCCGTTGCCTGGGCTGTGAGAAGATTTTAATCTAACATTATACTATACGAACGTATGCGCTTCTCTTATGATATGGCAGTTAAGAGTGCACAGGTTATACGTTTAGTTGTACATTCATTCGTTTATGGTTTATTCTTGCGGAACGTTTGATGGCTCAATCAAATGCCTTCTTAGGGCTATGTAATATTTAAGAGTATTGTCACCTACGGGGACATTGAACTAATTCCTACACTAATGTACATTAATCCTGAGAAATCTCGACAGTAATATACATAGGTGTATTATATAAGGAATAAGGTTCTTCTTTAGATAAAATAAGCATACTCGATTTGCAGTAAAAATCCGGCAAAATTAAAAATAAGTATTCAGCCAACAGATGATTTTGGTGCATATCATGATACACAAGGATCTGCCAATTTACTCATATATCCACCGTCCTTTACAGTCCCTTAAAAGTCCGTCAAAACTTGCACTCTCTGATCCCTCTTGCTACTATATTAATGAAATAATTGCACTTTAATGTTTTCAATTCGAAATCTTCGAAAATTCCGGCTTCCACAACCGATGTAGAGAATATTCTGGTGCACATTTCTCTGCAAAATAGAGAGTCCTAGCTATCACCGTTTAAAAGTTACAGTCCTCCAAAAATCCGGAAAAGATGCACACTTTGACGTCCTTATAGTTGCTGTAATAAGCGAGATAATCATACTATTATGCTTTCAAATCGAAACTTTCGAAAACGTTGGTTCCGAGAGCGGATATCGAAAATATACATGCCTCTGCAAATTTCCTAGTCCTAGCTATAATCGTTAAGTAGTTAGAGACCTACTCAAATTTTACACCTTTGACTCCTCGTGGTTTAACAAGCGATATAATCGGACTTTTATGTTTTTTTTTTATTCGAAATTTTCGAGCCGATATGTAGAGAATATCCTTTTGCACAATTCTCTGCAAAGTTGAGAGTCGTAGCTCGCAATTTGGAATTTACAGTCTTCCAACAACAAGGAGAATTGTTGGCTAATCTCTTAGACTGTCCCGATTTCTGTAATAGTGTGGGAGAAAGTAACATTCAACCGAGTGTACGTGCATTTGTGAATTGATACTGATTTCTTGTATTGGGTATACTATTACTCCCTGTTTTAAATTTTTTTTCGGCCGCACCTAATATTTGAATGTGGCTCCCATAAATTCCATAACCCTGGAATAAAGTGCTGGGACCATATGTGAGAGTAAAATTTTTTTGGATTTTTTTTTATCTATAGAAATAGTTTTGTTTTAGTTTCCCTACCTGACCGCCTGAGCCACAAAGCGTAATTTAATCGACTAATACAGTGTCATCTAGATATACAAGACAGATTATCAGCTGATTCAAACGAATCTGCCAGTCGTCAAAGAACTCAAGGCCACGCGCATTACAATCCACAACAGTGGTTGTCAGCCTGCCGTGTTACGGCTGGTAAGTCGGGTAAGTCCCTGGTAGGCAAGGTACAGAGACTAGCATGTCTCATTACTACCGGTGCACTCCGATCTTGCCCAAGTAACGCTCTAGAGGTATTACTTCTCCTACACCCAGTTGACATACCTCGAAACCGAGGCAAAACTAACACTGACACGACTCATCGCGAGCGATGCAAATCTGGAGCTTACTAAGGGCCAGCTAAAATCTCTCAGCAACATCACTATCGCAAACATGCCCTCCGACCACCTTCCAAATGTACATGCGGCCGCCGTTTTCAGGCTGAAACATGGAGCGGAGAGGTGTGGCATTCTAATTTCGCTAGGCTGCACCCACGGACCATAAAATGGTTTACTGACGGTCTTAAAACAACCGAAGGTTCAGGAGCATTTGTGGTTGGCCCAGCACACCAGGATATCAGGCAGAAGTGGTGCACGCAATAGCAACCTGCGCCGATCTCTGGTTACGTGCTAACTATGTAAATAAACGAATAGCGACAGCGGCTAATAAGTCATTCACTAAGTATACCGTCACGTCAAGACTTGTTCTATGTTGCCTGAATGCACTGAACAAATTGGGCGTAAATAACAGATTAGCACTCTTCTGGATCCTGGTTATATAGGCATCACAGGGAAGAAGCAGGCGGATGAGTTGGCACGCAAAGCCGCAGCAACCCACTTCTTTGGACTAGAACCCTTTAGTAGCATCTCTACATGTATAGTAAAAAGACACGGAACGACTTAAGGCATCTGAGCACTGGGACAAACTACCCGGGCTCAGGCAATCCAAACTGTTCATAGCAGGATACTCCCATAAAAGAGCAGCTGAGCTGAGCCATATGTGGGATTCATACAGGCCACTCCTGCCTGAAATCATATCTTCGCACAATGAGGCTCTTACAAGACGCGAGCTGTCGATTCTGTGAAGAAGATGACGGGTTGGGTACAATATCCCGCCCATCATATTCCCGTTTTTTAAAATTCCGACATTCAATATCCCGCCATTTCAAAATCCCGCCAATTAAAAATCCCGCTCAATTAGAATCCCGTCTAATCAAAATCCCGCCAATCCAAAATCCCGCCATTTCAATAACCCGCTTATTCAAAATCCCGCTTTTCAATATCCCGTCACAAAAGGTAAGTATTCTTTCAATTTCAATATTGGTAAATATACCTACATATGTATTTTTCCGAATTGACACAAAGTTTGGAGGATGCAGATGCCAAAAAAATAGCTGATTGGTTTGGAATTAATTATATCCATGGGAAAAATACCTTTAGACGTAGCCAGCAGTGACTTTCAACTAAAAAGGACTATGAAAAAACGAATTTTTTGAGAAACTTGTCGCATAAACTAATGTAAATAATTGATAAGTCGAACGCATATCTATATTTTTTTTGTTAACAATAAAAAAAAATGTTGCCGTATTTTGAGGGGATTTTTTTATTATTTAAAAGCGGGATATTGAAATGGCGGGATTTTGGAATGGCGGGATTTTGGGGTGGCGGGATTTTGAAATGGTGGGATTTTAGAATGGCGGGATTTTGATATGGCGGGATTTTGTAATGTCGGGATAACGTAAAGCGGGATTTTTTGGAAAAAGCGGGATTATGAACGGGCGGGATTTTGTTTTTCGGGATTATGTAGGTATCCCGAAGATGACGAGACCTAAATCTACGTCCTGCGCGATTGTGATGCTCCGCTGGATACAATTTGGAGTGGCCTATCCATCTAAACCTGTTTGGTTAATTAACTCTTTATTATTAAAAAGCATATGTTGATATATCGATCGGACTAATAGCCAATGTAACCATAGAGTTGAGGCGTTGGAGCTCAGGTATCCAATATCTGTTTATTCGTTACAACTTGTTTGAATGCTCTCTCAACTTCAAACTTGTTGGCTAATTTCTGTTTACACGTACGATAAGTCCTTCAACTTGTATGAATGCTCAAAAGTTGGAATAGAGGATGAAACGTGCGAACGGCGATTTAGTCCAGAGTGGCTATGTGAACACACAATCTATACGTGCTTGGCGTTAATTTGTTTCATTCGAATTGCTTCTAATCTCAAACAATTTATAAAGCTCCCCATACATTGAAACACTTTCGGCCAGAGATTCGTGTCGTTTGACACAAAAATGAGCGCATCGGCATGGCAAGAAACACACATTTCGGGGTATCAAGAGACGCGAGAGCGTCTCGCCCGCCAAAGGAAAAAGAAAAACGAAAGCGAACAAGTCTATGATTACCGGAGACAACTTGCTTGTTTGTTTGACCAGGCTACAGCCTTCCAGGCAACAGCCCCCAAAAATTTTTTTTTACCAAAATATTCCACATATCCTGTTCTAGTGCCTTTCCAAATAAAATCTTCGATCGGCACAATAACGGGTAAGATATATGCAATAAACGGTGAAATTTTCACCCTCACAGACTTAAGCGAGTAACCCAATTTCAGAATGAAGTCTACAGTTGCAGAAAGACTTGCTTCTACTGTTTCTCTTCGTGATGGGATTTTTATGAAATTTGGAACGAATGATCCTCTGGTGGTCCTTCTAAAGAATCAATGTCTTCCATTTAGATAAGTGGATGGAATAACGGTAAATTAAAAGGTAAAATTAACAAAAGATTTCCAACAATTGCGTCTATCGGCTCATCGCATTGACCATTTTTTAAAACACACTGCGGCATTGGGACATTTGGATATTGGGACACCGGGAGACTGGGAGACTAGGATCTTGGGGTAGTGGGATATTAGGAAATTGGGACATTAGGGTCTTGGGACATTAGGACATTGGGGCATTAGGCACAATGGGGAAACAGGGACGTGGGGACATCGGCATATTGGGGCATTGGGACATCGGGATATTGGGGCATTGGGACATCAGGATATTGGGACAATGGGACATTGGGATATTGGGACATTAGGACACTGGGACATTAGGACACTGGGATATTAGGACATTGGGACATTATGACCTTGGGACAATCGGACATTGGGACACTGGTACATAGGGGCATTGGACCACTGAGACATCGGAATGTTGTGACATTGGGACATCGGGATATTCGCACATAGGGGCACTGGGATATAAGAACATGTGAACATTAGGGTCTTGGGTCATTAGGACATTGGGATATTAGGACATCAACACATTAGGACATTGGGACATTAGGTACACTGGGGAAACTGGGACGTGGGAACATTGGGGCACTGGGACATAGGGATATTAGAACATTGGGACATTGTAACATTGGGATATTGGCACATTGGGATATTGGAACATTGGGATACTGGGACATTAGGGCACTGAGATACAGGGACATTGGAGCACTGGGATATTAGGACATTAGGCTATTGGGACCTTGGGACACTTGGTATACTGCGACATTGGGACACTGACCACTGGTACATTAGGACATTGGGCCATTAGGATATTATCACATTAGGATACTGGGACATTTGGGACATTGGGGTACTGGGATATTAGGAAATTGGGGCATTAGGACCTTGGGACATTAGGACAGTTAGACATTGGGATATTAGGACATTAGTTGGGAGACTGGGACATTGGGATATTCCGATACCGGGACATTGGGACACTAGGGTAGTAGGACATTCGGACATTAAACCATTGGGGCACTGTGATATTTGCACATTGGGACAATAGGACCTAAATTGGGACACTGGGACATCAGGATATTGGGACATTGGCACATTAGGATATTAGGACATTGGGACACTGGGATATTAGAACATTGGGACATGAGGACACTGTGACAATGGACCTTAGGGCATTAGGGCATTACGACATTGGAACATTGGGACACTGTGACATTGGGACAATGTGACATTGGGACAATGTGACATTGGGACACTGGGTCAGGGGGGCATTAAGACAGAACAGTAACAGAACGTTAACAAAGCGTTGGCAAGGCAACAACAGAGCGTTAGCAGATCGTTAACAGAGTGTTAACAGAAAATTAACAGAGCCTTAACAGAACGTAAATCGAGTTATAAAAGAAAGGTAACAGACCGTTTACAGAGCGTTAGCCGAATGATTAAAGAGAATTAAGAGAACATTAACAGAGCGTTAACAGAGCATTAACGAAAAGATAATAGAGTGTTAAGAGAACGTTAATAGAGCATTAACAGAGTTAACAAAAAATTAACAGATTACTAACAGAATGTTAGCAGAGCCATAACACAAAGATAACACAAATCTATTTTGCACAAAATACATATTAATAAACTGTACCCATTTCATCCCAAAATTATTTTTAAAAAAGCTCAGCAACAGCCATTTGTGGCGTATTTGCAATTGCGTTTGCAGTATCTATTTATTTTAAAGAAGACCCTGTGAATATAACTTATGATATTAAATTTATGGAATATGCTGAACAAAAACCTATTGAAACTTTTCCCAAAACAAAAATATTAGTTGGCTATTTAAGTATGCAAAAATATATGATATCTGACCAAAAACAACAAAGTTGTAAAAGTTACCCCGCCAAAGAAAAATTCATCTGCCGCAAAAAGAATACATATTAATTATAAAATGGAACGAGAAGGGGAGTCTGAATTTTTGGGATTGTTAGACTGCATTTTGTAATCTCCGTGATAGGTTTTCCTATTTAAATTTAAAATCGTTGGTGTTGCGGTGATCACAACACAACATATCTAGTGAGAGAAGTTGCGAAGGGACTGCGTCCATTTATCAAATACACCTACAAATTAAAATAAGTTGGCTTTCATTTGGAAACTTTTCGACTTATCTCGCCACGCTTCTATTCTACAAAAGGAGTGCGAGAAGAGTACATAAACAAGTCCGTATTTCGTAAAATTAAAGGAGCCTCCTTTTATAATGAGCAAACTTTATAACTAACCTAATATGTTTGCTAACATTTAGTGTGGAGGGTATAATGAATTACGCCTTCCGTAGCGTTCATGTACTGAGCGTTCTTATATTTTAACTAGGTTTATTCAAATCTATGGGCAAAATGTAAGCAAGCCCCCTAGAAAAAATTTGCCTACCTACGCCTTTGTGTTTTTATTTAGTATGTGTGAAAAAAATGGTGCCATTTTTTTTTTTTTTTTTTTGATGTCCACTCAACGGACTAACGCATAGATGCGGTACTAGGTTTTCTCTAAGTTAAAAAAAAAACCCACAAAAATTTCCAGTAACTCACGAAATAAAAATCGGAAGAATATTATTGTGAATTCATTTTATTGCATTTTGGACCCGGTTTAAACGTGCGGAGTATGTCGGATTACTATAGTAACGCTGCAAAGTCCCAAACCCATTATAGTCGGTTATTGGAAAGGATGCTTTTCTCTCCGCTCCTTGCTTGACAACTGCTGTACTTTGGTTCTTTGAAGTATGGCTGATGTCTTCTAACGTCCTGGCTTCTTTCGTCAGAGAACTCTTTGATACTGTTTTGCCTTGCGCCCTGAAGCAGTGAGAGGTAGTCAAGTGTATGATCCTGTTTTTATTTGTATGCCAACATTAGAATTATAGTAATTTTCTATAAGAAAACTCAAAAAATCGTTGAAACAAACACCTCTTCTCTTACATTTAAATAAAACCGAACCATTTAGACATAATGAAATCTGTTTCATTGCGCATTTTTTACATTTTTTTCAGCCACATATATCCACATACCAACTCTTAATCGAAAAACTGGTTCACAGGGCTGTTTACTTTAATAATCATATTTACTAATTTAAATAAAAATCGGCGCCTCATAATTTAATATCGTTTCACCCCCTTTCAACGTTAATTTTGTTCTCATATTTTCTGAAAAATTATGATTATTATTACTAAATGACTATTGATTGCGTACTGTATCACGATAAATGCATTCTAATTCTTTGGAAAAATGACCATTCCTTATATTCACTGCACCGCGCATATAAAGATGTCGGCAATTTATATACAAACAAAAAAGGGATACATGATCGTCTGTGTAAACAATATCGATTTTAAATGGATGGGAGTCTCCTGTGGCGATTGGTATGAAGTGTTTATTGAATCGATCGATGTAATTCGAGTTAAATACGTTGCCACTTGTCCGCCCTATTTGCCTACTTTACATTATGTTTGTACTATGCTCCCTATATGAATCGGCATACATTTTGAATTTTCTTTATCGAGCGCATTTCGATTTATGAAATATGATCAGATCCTGTTTTTCAATCCTAATTTCCACACAATTCGTGTCAGTACTTGTTCATTTTGAGGGATAATAGAGTGGAATTTTATGCTAATCGATTTTTGTAGGGTTAATCGTTTATGTATATTGGAGACTGAATATTTACAATCGATCGGTAAGAGAATGTTTTGTAGCGAGTTAAAAATTTATTGGATATTGGAATTTCGGATGAAGATGGTATGGGGAAAGTTATGAGAAAGAATCACTAGGAATTTTCAAGAACAAAGAACCGAATTCGGTAAAATATTTATCGATTAATTATTATTTTTCTATCTTAAGTGATCCTTAGAATATCCTTTCTTTTTGTTGAAATTCACAAGTTATCATCATGTAGTCAAATAACCACTGAAATATGCAGTAAATTACAAAAATTAATTGATAAATATTTTTTAGTCCCTAAAACTCCTTACGAATAAATATGAGATTATTGTCAATACTAACAGATCAACTATTTATATAACAAAAACACTTCCTGGGCCTTGTTATCGACATTTGCCGTTTTTTCATCAAATAGCGTACAAAAATCTATTCCACCAGATTATCGCTTTTCTGTAACCCTTAATAACATCTATTTATTCGTCGTCTCTAACACTTCACTTTTTCTTCAAATGACAATAAAAAACCACCATGCATTTCCAGTTTTGTGTAATAAAAATACATTGGACTCCGTTAATTGCTTCATAACTTATCGATCAATATAAATTCAATGTGAAATTTATTAATTATGTGAACTTCTTAGGAAGCGCGTATATCTTTCTGGTTACCTTTCAAGTTCACTTTACCGTCTGTCCTATACTACTATTCGTATGAATAGTTAACGTTTTTCGTACCGGTGTACGATAGCGGTTTGATTATCTCTGAAACGGCAAGAATGCTTTCCAATCAATAAATAATCTCGTCAATTGGATGTTTATCGCGGGAAGATAGTGATCAGTAGGGTCCATCCATAAAGTCGCGTATCGGAACGGATAGGCACAATTTTGTGCTTCGGATGAGTCCATAACTATACTGAAGTCAATGCCATCATATAGAAGATACACCTATATGTGCGTAGTTTTTTTCCTCAATAAAATTGGAAGACAAATGAAATAAAACGGTTTAGCATAAATCACCTATCAGTTTTTCTATATTGTTCAGTGCTACCTTAACTTTTGACTGAAATTAAAATGGTAATTTTCGGGAATTTCTTAAATCAACCTTATAATAAGTTCTACTAAAGATGACTAGCAGAGGTTAAGTTTTCTCGATTTGATTAAATAGTCTTGACGCATCTATACCGTTAGGAACGCAAATGATTAACTTAAAGCGCATTGAAAAACAATTAACTTTTTTAGTTAAGAAACGTGTAGTCAATAGTGGTCCGAATACATCAATTTCGAACCACTGAATATGGCAAAAACAATATGAATATGTGAAAGATAATATGGCTGTTCACCTTCAAATTATGTGCCCTACAGACGAGTTCTGATTGCTCACCACAGGGAGAAAGATCACCATCTTATCGATACGTGTACCTACCTATGTATATGCACTATTCTTTCCGCATGCTTATCTTTTGAGTTTGGTATACGGGCACCACCTATCATTCTATCTACGACGAGAACCAATCGATATCGGCATATCATTTACTCTTTGTTTTTCACTTTTCATAAAAAAAAAACTCCATATTCACCTTTCCCAATATCATTTTGTCATTTTTAGTGTCTGGCGCACAGCATGCAACATTTAAGGCTGTGAAAGGAATTCTGAATTTGAAAATTTCTTTTAGAAATTTATTACAAAAATGTTAGATGAAATTTATCCGACGGAAAATGATAAGACATTTGTGGAAATTTAAAAGTGTGAAAATTAATTATGTATTCAAAATGTTTAATTCAAAGCTTTTTAATCCCAGGTGTTGATTATTTTTACTAAATGAGCACGGAGCTCGCCAAAGAAGCTGTAAGGTTAAACTTTTTTTGTCCGTTTGCGTTTTGACACAGCTCTTTCATCCATTTAAAATGATTCTGTTGGTGCATCTCTTTAGGTGCCTCCTCGCTACCACTTTACATCATATCCAAAGAGGTATAACCAAATCATCAGGTCAATGATTTGCAGTCGACTGTCGCCGTGTCAAGAGAAGGTATTTATATGGTTGAAGGATTGCATACCATAGCTAAGCGTTTAGCTGTTCGCAGCTTATCAAATCAAATTGTCCCGCAAATGTGCCGAATACTTAATATTCAGAAGGAATTTCCTTTATTTGCTATCTCCAATAATTTTCAATTCATAAGTGCAAATGAGCTCCGAGCTTTCTGGTTCGTGGGTCCTAAGCGTTCTTCAATCTGAAAGCAATTGTATTTTATCGAAGTGGTCATATAACATTTATTGAGAACACAGTGACAAACAATTTACAGTCAAACCTCTCTAACTCGAATAACGACTTGGGAAATGTTCGCTGAATGATTTCCTCTATATAGTAAAATTTTTAGCACATCAAAGTCATATAAATCCTGCTCGAAAATATGATTGCAAATAATCCGGAATTGTTCAGAAAATAATTTTCGATTAACCAGAAGTAATGATTTATAAGGCTCGTGGGATTTTCAACGACCTCATGGATACAAAAGTCCCTGTTGTCGTCAACATCCCCAAAAGCTTTACTAAGTCGAAGCCTTTTCATGCCGACTGTTCTTGCATACTTCTTCCCCATCATCTACATAACTACGTTTATACACTGGCAGCTGTAAATTGACGTGAGCGTAGCCAACAATTGTCCTGCCTTGATTCTTGTTAAACTTTCGAAAGTTCCATTGAACTTTTTTTTTAATAACATAAAATAAAATTTGTTTCGACTTAGGGGAAGTAAAGTTACAAGAAATGCCGTAAAATATTGTTTGAGTTAAAGAGGTTTTGACTTTGAGGAACTCGACTGAGAGGTTGTATTTTATATCTGAAACTGACGGGAACGCCAGTGAAACACTAAATTTGTTCGAGATAATTAATAATTATACTTAGGGAGGTTTCTACTTAGATAGGTTTGACTATAATATGTGATGCTTCTGCTGCTGCTGTTGGCGTTCCGGATTGGTCGGAATATACTGCTAGGGTTGATCGTACAAATTGTTTGAGCAAAAACGCAATCAATAGAACTGGTATCACTTTCGTGTTATCCCACGATTTGTTTTTTTTTTTTTTGCAATAAGTGTCACGTCAAAAATATATAAAAATTAAAACATTTGACCTAGCTATTCACTTAATTCAAATGTCTGGCTTCATGAAATTTCATATTAATCGTACACAGTCACCCTTATTTATAACTGAACATTTGAAGGCTCGAAATACAAAAAAATGCAGATTCCTTCAAGTATAAGCTGACCAGACGTACAGCATTTTGCTGTACAGTACAGCATTTTGACCTGTCGTACAGCATTCCTTTAACGTAAAAAGCAGGACAAATTCACCAAAAATCGACGTTTGGCAGGACAATGCTAGTAAAAAAGCAGGACACAAAGAAGGACAACCAGAAACACAAATACCTGTGTAATATTTGCGTACCTCTCGAATTTGTCAGCAATAAGCGGCGAACTCAAACGCTTGTTTCAGTGTAGTTTGATCAGAGGAGAGTTTTATTTAATGTCTTCACTTCTTTGAGAATCACTTGGGAATCAACCTTAGGCCTCTGCCTCCGTTGGTTTAGCCGGTACATCGTTATAACCGAAGTCGTTATAAGCGATATCCACTGAATTTATCAAGTATGCACCAGTAATGTCTTAAGACGCGTCAGGAGCAATAATTCCTTGCGATTCCCTTCTCTTGCCGGACAATATAAAAAACCGACTTGGTCGCCTACCACCTTGCGGAATGAAGTCTCATTTACATTTATTTGTAAATTTCTATAAAATTTAAGTGTACTTTTCATTAAATTTACTCGTCCTTTGGTGAGATGGCAATACGCTGTTCAAAAACAGGACAAAGCCGGACAAAAGCAGGACTTTCGAGGTTTTGGCCGAAAAAGCAGGACTGTCCTGCCCAAAACAGGACGGATACGACCATTACTCATGCCACATAATGAAACATAATTGCGACTTTATAATAAGGTCCTTGATTAGGCCTGTGATTAGTCATGTCTGCTTTTAATGTGTAAAGTTTGACCATTGTACCCTGTGCGATCGTTATTTAGCGATATAAGCGCACTGTTTGACAATCTTTCATTTTAGATAACTCGGGAACTCTTGCCGATCTGTCTGTAAATTTTGCACATTTGTCGAGATACTTGGTGCTTATATTTCCTCCAAATTTCACGGTCCCTATCCGCGCTCGGACGTTACAGCTGCCCAAATCGCACTTCTGTGTTTTCTAATCGAAAATTTTCCATAACTTGGAAATACTTGAGCGCCGCACTGTCCATATTTGGTGAATATTTCATGGCATTCGCTGCTAATATTCAGAAGTTACAGCCGTCAATCATGAGATGTTAATTTAATTACAATGGAGAAATCAGCCACTGTACTTCATCCGATTGCTTCATCAACCTCTATGGGAAAATGCATACTAAAGAAAGGACTTTTCATGGGTTTGGCTTGTCCTTAGGTTTAATTTAATTCTCAGACCTCGCACTGTCAGTTGCGCATTAGATAATTCGCCGACATTTTTGCGATGCAGTGCTGTTGCGAAATATGATAAGGCGAAGTGCAAGCGCAGCGAGCGGTGAACCAATGGAAGACAATTCGTAAGAATTACATCTCTGACTAGACCATACATTTTTTCAGATCATACATTTTCTCTCTGTCTGTCGCGCTTTTAATAATTTGCCAGCATACTTGCGACCAGGGCTGGTTCCAATTCCTACCAGCCCTGGTCGCAAGTATGGTGCGATTGCAGCGAGCCAATAGAAGGCAATTGGTAAGATTTAGTAGACCTTAGGACAGACGTGTCAACCTCGCGGCCCGCGGGCCGCATGCGGCCCTCCTCGCAGTTCTGTGCGGCCCGCGGCCATGTCGAAGCAGCACAATCTGTATCAACACAAAAATGGTGAAATTGGTAAGGTGAAGAAATTCAGAAGTTGAACTCAAGTCTACAAAAGTTACTAAAATTCGTCAGTGGCTTATGCAAGATTATTTTAGGATTTTTTCTCCAAATACTACCAACAATTTGAGGCTGGTTATTTGATTTTATGAGACAGCTCATTGTTTTTGTACATGACAATACTAAGTCTCTTCATGAAATTATTCTGTCCCGAAATGCAGTTAATACAAAATTGGTTGGCTTTACCGAACACGAATTGAGATTTATTTGAAAAAATTACTAAGCTTTAAAAATGACGGAAATCTTGGAATTGGTGACTAAATCAACTGAATTCCAACATAATAATAAATTAGATCCCAAGTGCCTGATGTTTAGACCTATATACTTATCAAGCTGTATTGGTGCATGAGTTTGTTTAAAACCATATCACAAACAAATTTTTGTATCTTTCTACTGACATTAATTTATTCTGACTATTTTGCCTCCCAATGTTATTTTGGGTGACCTCGGATGACTGGTGCTAGACATTTTTTATCATCTGTCCAAAATTTGGCGCAAATCATGTAATTGTGGTTACTTGAATATCAATCATATTTTCACGTTTTCGCTTCATTTCTTAATTTTTTAATGTTATTGAAGTAAATTTTCGAAAGGAAAAAGTTCTCACGGATAATCCCGAAGCCGCTATAGTGAACCAGACTCTGCTATATTTGAAAAGTAATATTCTGTAATCAACTTTCGTAATAGGAAGACATAAAAGCATTTGAAATTTTCCTTCTGCGGCCCACCTGAACCTAAGGAGAGTCTTATTTGGCCCGCGCCAGGTTTTGAGTTTGACACCTCTGCCTTAGGATTACTCAGGTCCACGCTATTCAGTATTCACCAACATTTTTGCGACGTTGTGCTGTTGCAGGATAGGATAAGGCGAGTTGCGAGTTCAGCGAACGGTGAGCCGATGGAAGGCAAGGTTCAATTAAATCCTGTGCCTCGCCCTTCGCTTCGTCGAGAACTCGCCATGTCTGTCACGCTTTTCAGAATTCGACACATTTTTACGACGCAGTGCTGGTGCGATGAGTGATAATGGATGGCAATTCGTTAAGTTTAGATCTGTGACTCGTCCATATGATTAGCTCTCCGCTGCGCTCAGACCTCTCACTGTCTGTCGTACATTAGAGAATTAGTCAAGGTTTTTGCGACCTCTGACATGGAGCATAGAAGTATGACTTCACACCGGATTACGCAAGTATGTCTACAGCATTGGGCCCTCGTGAGTCTGGTCACCTTACCTAAAAGTAGTATTTAGTAGCTTTTTAACTAAAGATAAAGAAGGGAAAGCACTAAAAATAAAAAAAATAATAATGGCAGAAAACACATCTTCACACTTATGTCTCACTGGACTGAGGGTAAAAACGAACATCACCCGTCCTTTTATATCTGCTCTAAATTTGCCGCCCCTCAAAATCTAGGCTGCAGTCAACTGAAAAATCCGCCAGTCTATTGCCATTGACTTTTACAAAAGCCTCTATAATACCAACGGTTAAATCCCAAACATGCGAAAGAGGCAACTCAGGACGAAAGAAAAGCCTTCGAAAGAAGATAACTAAAAATATTTTTTAATTAGATTTCATTTTCTCGACTTCTGACCTGAAGAGTGCAGTGCCATTGGGGGGAAATATTTCGGACTATCGGTTTTCTTTGCTATGACTGGATTAAACTTTATATTCTTAATATTCACAATGTCTCAACTTATATGAAATATGAAAAATGTCTTGATAAGTTGTGAAGTGTTACGAACAAATTTCTATATAACGAATCATATAAGCCATTTATCACAGGTGGCCATAGCCCGACGTCGGGCTATCGTGACACATTGATGATGAAACCATTTATCCGGAATAAATTGTTAGAATTTCGTTTCATGGAAAATGCTACAAAAATTTCTTTTTCTTACTTGCTAACTAGCTAGCAATCATCAAGTAATTTGCGACAATATATCACCACAATTATTATTATCACTGCAAAATTATCATCAATCGCAAGAAATAAAGAAAAAACCACACGATCTGTGAGACACTGTATGCGCCATACAACTGTCTGACATAAAAGACACCTACTATTCATACATAATTTTCTTAAGGAGCGCCCGACATATATCCCCGGGGTTGTAATGAAATATTCCCGGCGAATACCTGTTTTCACTTCAAATCATGTTTAATCCTCGCCTGAACAATGCCGATAAAAATCACGGCCATTCTTTTTCTTATGATCATGTTCAAGTCGTTGTCATATCGCATGATTATCGCTTTTGATCATATAACAATGGAAATGCATGGATGTAATTGATGCCGATGCTTCTATGCACATTCATACTTAAACATGATGGACTAAATCAGAGGTACTATTTCATAATGTGTATGGCCAAGTCTATCCGCAGCATTAAGTTTAAATATCCGTAGAGTCAAAGGGACCATTCATATATTAACCAGGGACCACATGCTGAGCATTTTGAGAATCTGTATAGACACTGATCGTGAACTGATTGCATGAATTAGACATCTATACAAAGAAGTGATGAAGAAGTTCAACTTGTTTGCTTTAGCTCGTTGGTAAGGACAATTGTTATATGTAAAAGGCGGATCAACATCCTTTAGAGTGCGCTGCTTTCAAAATAAGGTCATAGAGAGTCAATTACGGACGAGAACTGAATTTGAATTGAATTGTAACTGATCGCGATCAGTTCAGCAAACAAGTTCAAAGACACTGATCTGATTTTCCTAACAAACATTTCAATTAAATTCAATTACGACTGGCGTAGGTGAAAATCGGAGTAAAGGAATCATTCACCCTGAACTGAACTAAGACCACTCTGCATTCACTTAAAGTTGTCAAATAACCAATGAAACGGATGTCTCCATTTATATACAGAAACAGCGAAATTGCTACACTATACAGAAAGTGTAGTAGTTGATCGTTGACCCATTGTCCAACATTTTGTGCGGTTGCAACATTGTGAATTCGAAGTGAGGGCACTTCAAATGTTAACTAAATACAATTAAAATGCTTAAAACCGGATAAAAGATGTTGTACGAAAGTAATGGAAGATAGTGTCCAAAAAAGTGAACTTGAATTGTTCGAACTTCGAAAAGTCAATTGGAAATGAAAAATGTTGTCCACAACCAGGTTCAATCCTGTCAATTTTGTTGTCTGTTTCTTAGATTTTTATCAGTATACTTAAAGATCGGCACCTGTCTTATTTGCTAAACGAATATTTAGTCCTCCACTGGGAAAAGTGAAAAGAGCTTTTGATCTTTGCAATATGTACATTATTTACAATTAATTGTAATGGAGTCATACGTGAATTTTTTAGATGAAAAATGAATAAAAGGACATTGACCTTGACGAGGAAACGATCGCACTATGGTGTCAAAATTAACAACCGGCGTAGTATAGTAAGGGACAAATTGAATTAGAATAAAGAAAGTTGTCCGTTTCTGAGGTATTATATAAAATATAACGACAAAATATTACAAAAAATGCTAAATGCATTAAAAAACATTTTGTACAGGGGTTCTTTACGTGTAAAGATATCCATCAGATCACCAACCGCCCTGGCTTCAATCTTTTCGGCAGAATACCTGTTTTTTTTTTTTTTTTGTATCCTTTCCCGAAAGATCTGCCAGATAAGATTTTAATCTTACTTTCAGTTTTCAATTTGATTTTAATTGCCGTGGCGAATCATTGAAGTCCATACGTATATACATTTTGATATTGCATTGACCATCCGCATCCGTCGCCTGCATGGTTGAATGCCTCTCTTCCTGGATCGCAACATGCATGCAACAGCAGAACAGGAGGATGCAATGCAAATATTTGGATTCCCTGTATATATGCTCCATTGGCAACGAGTCGCAACTGCCCTTTTGCCGCTACACACACGGGGGCTTCATACATGTACATGCACTCTAACTGTTCTGACGTTGTCGTTACCCAATTTCACCTTTGATGGTGTGACAGCTGAAATGACGGCGTATTTAATGCGAATACATCGCGCGCGTTATAATATGCTTGGTCATTTGGATATACCAGAAAATTTCAATTTGAATATTGCGTGAACTGTGGTTGGTCTGACAATTTGACACTTTGAAGGCAACACGAAATTGACTTGACTATATTGCGAGCATAATAAGATGCAATAAAAAAATTGCATTAATAACATACATACAGGGTGTGGCAGAAGTCAACGTTTGGAAAAAAAATATTTAAAAAAATTTCGGCCACTTATTTTTACAGTTATATGCAATCAAAAAATGCACACCTTGTTATAATTTTTCATACACTGTAACTGCAAACCTTCGCATTTCACAAATTTTCTTTTTGTAACGGTGAAAATTTTTTTTTTCGAAAAATAGCTCAAAAACAATTGTGTTGGTTTCGAGAAATGTTTTGTCTAACTTCAATTTAATGTACTGAAAGAAAATTGAACCATAAAGTTGCGGTAAGTATGTAATTTTAAAAGTTTGCTAATTTTTCTTTGTCATGAAGTTTGTAACGCATTGAAGGAAGCATCTCCGATCATAATATATGATCAGCGTGACGAGCTGAGTCGATTGGACGATGTCCGTCTGTCTGTCTGTTGCGACGCGTTTTGCTCGGCCAGTTTAAAAGCTATGGAGCTGAAATTTTGCACACATGCTTCTTTTTGTTGCAGGCAGTTTGTATCCGACAAGGGGGTCGTGGGGCTGCCATACAAACCTACCCCCCAAATTTAGGTTCTTCCTAGAATTTTTTTTTTATTTATACACCAATTTCAATCAAATTTCACACAAATGTGTTTTAATTGGTAACACACAATATATGTAAAAATCGACCAAATCGGACAATGGGGTCGTGGGGCTGCCATACACACCTAGTCCCCCAAATTATGTTCTTCTAAGAAAAACTTTTTTATTTTCTCATCGATTTCAATCAAATTTTGCACAAATGTGTTTCTAGTAATACCACAAAACATATGTAAAAATGGAGCAAATCGGACCATGGGGTCATGGGGCTGTCATAGAAATCTAGCTCCCCAAATAAGGTTCTTCTAAGAATTTTTTTTTATTTATACACCAATTTCAAACAAACTTCACACAAATGTGTTTCTATTGATGACACAATAAATAGATGGAGTCGGACCATGTGGTCATGGGGCTACCAGCTACCATACAAACGTAGCCCCCCAAATCAAATTTTTCTAAGAAAAACGTTTTTATTTACACACCAATTTCAATCAAACCTCAGAAAATTATATTTCCATTGATGCCACATAACAAACGTGAAAATAAATGAAATCGGACTATGGGGTCGTGGGGCTGCCATACAAACTTGACCCCCAAAATTAGATTCTTCTAAAAAATACTTTTTTATTTGGACACAAATTTCAACTAAACCTCATGGAAATGTATTTTTAGTGATGGTACAAAACATATGCAAAAATGAATTATATCGGACCATGGGGCTGGCATATAAACCCAACCCCCAAATTAGATTCTTCGCAGAAAACCTTTTTGATTTGTCCACCAATCTGAACCAAATGTGTTTTAATTGATGCCACAAACATACGTAAAAATTGATGGGAAGGCCATAGGGCTGCCCTACAACCCCCTTCCCCCTCTTTTTGATTCTTATAAAAAAAAAACAACGTCCCCGCTTCGCCCAATAAATCTTCGCCACGGCACTTATGAGAAAATTAAAAAGCATGGAAGCGGGGAGGACTGAACACTAGTCATAGAAAAAACTTTTAGCCCGAGGGGAGCGAAGGGTATCCAAATTTCGGCCGCGCCCGAAATTAGCCTCGGTCTCGTTTTAAAATTAATGAGGCAACACTCTGGTGTCATTTTTTTATAGCACAGTGCAGTATTTAAAATTAGACGAAACAGTGAGTTTGATTTTTTGGTTCGACAAAATTGGTTATATACTCGTATATCTCTCAAAACCAGAACAGCTATTTTTCGCGTTGGGCTTTAATTAATAGAGCATTTGGTTGCCGTTATAGTACAAAATAAGACTTGATTGTGAAGATTTTCAGTTACAGTACATGAAAAAGTAATCTGGTTGGCGTTGTGGTTTTTGCGCACACCTTCGGTTCACAGGGTCGTGGGTTCGAATCTCACCGTAAAACAATTCAGTTTATGGTGTTTTTCGAACTGACGACCCATGTAACGGACTCTGATCTCACTCAGATGTTAAACGAGTACCCATTTATGGTGATAATGATAAATGACACTGCTTAGCGTGCTGTTGATCGCAACACTTCAACAAAAAAGCAGGATTTTTGAAATTGGATGTCACTAAAACATCTGCGGCCTAAGTTCAATGTCGCGCCTGTTATTTATTTACATGAAAAAAAAAGAACAAAGCGTGCATTTTTTCAACTTTCTATGTTTGCATATAACTGTAATCGTAAAATATTTGTTTTTTTTTTATTTATTTGTTTTTACGTAACGGGCACTATCATCACCCTACGGCTTGACATTAAATTTTAGGACACCCTGTATAAATCCCAGAGTGGATCGCATAGTTATGGAACATCATGATCGAAGAAGTAATCATTTATGATGAAAACGGTACATTCAAGTAGGCACTTAGAACGAAAGCAGCTTTATCAGATTAGATGTCGGTATGAAATCGATGAAATGCATTTCAGGAATTCAGCCTAGACTATAGTAGGTTCACCTGAATCTCCGGCCTATACTATTGAGTATTCCATTCATCATAGACCAGTTTGATATTGACATGAAAATGCACGCAATGCAAAATGGTAGTCCGTCAAAAATTTTAATAGATGAACGAATGGCAAAATATACGTGTACCGGAAAAATGCAAATTTTCACTTTGTAAATACATTTAAAGTCGTTTGCATTAGCATCCAGCCGTTCATCATATATAGGTAGAAGCGTAGAAAATGTCTAATCTCTTCTGTATATCTCGAAGAAGATTAATTGTGACAAGTTAACAGCTTTTCGCCAAAGTATGCGTATTTGATAAAGATATTATATCTTCAATATCAAAATTTTCATCAGCATCGTTCTGAATCAATGAAAAAATCTTTAAACCTTCATCTGCTGGTTAGGATAATGTGAAAGACAAAAATTATAGTTTATAGTTTTTTTATATACCGACTTCCATGCATATCTTAGATATTTCTTCGTCATTCATCCTTTTTTCCTTAACATAAAATCTTAGCTTTGAACTAAGATAACTTCCATGCACCTATAACAGCATAACATAAGCATAAAATTAGGGCAATCGACAAAAATTCAACCACAAAAAAAAAACACAGAAATTCTAATCTGAAACAAAATTATTTTATAGCATTACAGTTGACCCTCGGTTAACGAACACAATTCGTTTCGCGATCATGTTCGTTAAGCGAATCCTTGCGAATCCTTTAAAATTTCAACAGCGAATGTTTTGCTTCATGGCCAAGAAATTGCATCTTAATTATATTTTTTTTTGTTAAAGCGAGCAATTCTTTAAAGATGCAGACTGAAACCAGTTTTACGCTAAAAAAAATAAAAATTTAAAATTTTATTGTTTGTTATACGAAATCTCTTTCTTTCAATCCGAAAATTTAGTTCGTTTATCGAAATGTTCGGTATCCGAGAATTCGTTAACCGTAAGGGTCCACTGTACTTATTTATTAGTATTACTCGATTGCCTTAATATTTTTTATTTCTGCTAATTTTTCTACTCAAATGAAGATTACACCACAATTTAAACGTGTTTAGTAAAAATAAGGCAAGGTTACTCGCTTAATACTTTCGTTTGAAAATGTAATGGTATTTGCAACGGTCTCAGAAAAGTATAAAAATAAATTTTTTTTTGACAATTGAAAATGTTAACGATACTCAATTAAGTCTGAAATGCTGATTTAGCAGTAAACGCGTCTAAAAAACATATTCTAGTATAGAAACAAGATCGTTAACCCTACTATGGGTATAGAGCACATCGGCAACAAGATGCTAAACAAATGTAAAAGTTCTTGTCGTGTTTTAAATGGGCAACTCTCCTTGCTTACCCTTTATTTACCAATTTATGGAATGAAATCCGCTAGAAAAAAAAATTATTAAGCATTTCATTTCGCTAAAGGGACATCTTAGAAATGTATTAAAACTAAATTTTTGTATGTACGCATATCCTTGTAGTGCGCAGGACTTTGTTTTGTTTAAAAACAACAGGGTTGTTGTCCAAGGTGTTCGCAGTTTATATTATGATGAGCCAGCAAAATTATTGACGATGTATAAAACATTACAAATCACAATGTATAAAAACAGAATATTTGGTAATAAGGCAACGATTGTTTATTTTATTTGTAATTTAGAATACACAGTATGAAATTATAAGAAACAAAAATTAGGATACAATTCATTTTTATGGAAATTCAAAAAACAAGATTTATCTTGAGTGAGACATAAGTGCACTTGACATTTTGTGCACATTATTTTCGAATACCCGGATACGGAATTTTTACAGCGCCCTTGTTTATCCACGACATTTGGGAAATGGTCAAAATTTTATCAAAACGGACATCTGCCATCGGAAGAAGACTCACTTTTCTTTTTTTCCGGAACTGCTTGTCCTTCTTGTAAATTGGATGACAAAGGTTGACCTCTTTTCTCGCCATAGGCTTTCCTGCTGTGGAAAGTCCATTAGCTATAGACGATTGAAATTGTATCAGCGATAGCTCCTGTTTTCGTCCCTTTTGATTTGCATGCCTATACGACACAGGAGTCATATACTACAGCAGCTGATAATAGCCAAAATACAATACGCATGTACCATTTGCGGGATTTTATGTTTATACGATAAAGCTCCATTAGCATATCGGCTAAATCCACTCCAACCATGAATCTGTTGTAGAGCTTTACCGTATTTGGTCTATTGATAGCCAACTGCTGTTTTTTTTTTCACCAACACCAACATTGACAGGTGTCCACGGCTCTACAGATGTGAAGGTCGATATCAAATTAATTGGGTTTCTATCAAACCATCTGATCAAACATATGGTCAGGCCCGTGTGCAGAAATCATCCAAGAGGAGGGTTTAACTTATACGTATATACTTAAAAATGTGCAAATATGCAAAATGCAATTACAGTAAAACCTGTGTATGTTTACCATCTCCGGTTCCCGTTTAAGATGGTCAACATAGACAGGTGGCCAACTTATGAAGGGGTACCCTACTCTAGGTCAGCATTAACCTCAACAAAAAGCAACCATCGTTTTGGAAAAATCCATTTAATTGAAGATTTGTTTAGAACCGCACATATATGGCGAGTTTATGGATTCAACATGTTGGATCAATATCCAAATTCGCCCGTGGGTTCATTTGACTGAAGTCTTTGACTGAAATCCATTTTAAACAATTGTCGTGCAAGTGCGGCCTTATACATTTCCAAAAGGAGTGTATTAACAACCACTGATATTTTTCCAATCCCCGAAATCTCTCTTTTATGTATTTCATTTCCATTAAATATTTGTTCACCCTATTTCGCTCTAGCCTGTCTAGAGGAAATATACACAACAACCGAATTTTGGTTTTTATATATGAATTGTTGCAATCGCACATTTTAATTCTGCGGGTTACTGCAAGGAACTCTTTCAAAACAATGTGATGTGTATTTAGCGACGCTAATCCATTTAATCGATCTTCAGACATGGTTCATCGAAGGTATGTTTTGAGTCTGCGCAAAGTTGAGAATGAGCGTCAATTAGTCGCGGTTGTCACAGGCAAAGCAGCCAGAATACGGAGCAACTGATTGACGTTTAGAAAAGCCTCTTCATTGCAAATATCTAGAGTTTCAAGTGAATTTTTGATATTTTGTCCAGCAATTCGTTGACGCCAAAGTTGGACTTCGTTTATCCAGATGTCACGGGAGTTGTCGTGCAAAGTTGCAGAATATGGTCCACATAAATGTCCACAAGGCAAAATTATCATTTTGTTAGGAGAGACAGGCGAAGTTCGATAAAATATTGCGATGATTCAAAAATCGGTTTTGTAATTCTATTAAAAGTAAATCAATGTATGGAATGTAGATGGCTCCATACGGAAATAATTTTCAACTGAATTGGCTTGTACGTTGGAGCGATGGGTTTGTTTCGACGCCAGTCTTGGCTTTTGCAGTTAAATATCATATTCGTCACTTACTTTGCTTACAATTTGACTTATCTTTCAATTACAATGCGCTCGATAGGGAATATTCCGCTTTTCGGATTGGATAACAACACGTATGAGTTTCGAGCACGAATGTGTTTGAACTGTTTTGTGAAGTTAAACTATTGCCTTACGAGAACAATAATATTCAACAAAAAAAATTGGCAAATATTTTCTAATGGGGGTGTTTCAACCACCAACCCCCCCCCCCCCCCCCCCTTGCGCACGGGCCTGTATGGTACTGTTGACCTCCACAATACTATCATGAGAACCTCGACCGCTTTTCTTCAAATCTTTTCCCGGGCGCAATGGACAATCTAGCATTTTGTTACTCCTTATGGTTCCCAGGAACAGAAAACCCTTCTCTTTCAACGCCTTTGCCAGAGGCAAGGAAGCGAACCAATTATCCTCGAAAATCTTAAAAAAAATTATTTTGAGGAATGTGACCTAAAATCGACATCCCAATGTCCCCCGAGAATCCCAGATTGTGGTCATCGCATGTTCCTTTCCCAACATATACCCTAAAGCCATACATAATGCCAGATACACCAGTAGTAGTAAAGCATTTATAACCACATTTATTTTTTATATAATAGTGTTTTATGCTGCTTCTGCCTTTGATAGGTTGATATAATTTGTTCGTCAACGCTGATTTCCTCTTCTCTGGGTATACGAAGAGAATTTTGAAAATTCTCGATATGAGGACGTACCTTATACAACGTGTCGTATTCCGGATCAGTGACAAGCTTACTCTTTTCATTGTCATTGAAATGAATATATTTCAGTAATTGCTGAAATCTATTCTATTCTATATCAGCGATAGGAACATATCTGCTTTCGTTCGCCCAATACAAGCGGACACTTGGCATTTTGAAAATTCCAATTTTTAGGAAAATGACAAACAGATTCTCAATTTCAGCCTGAGTCGTCCCCAACATAACTCCGTCCTTTTGTAGGGCATACATGTTGGTTTGCATCACAGTTAACTCTACTAATTCATTTGTTATAAATTGCCTGAAGTATTGTAGCGGTATTAGATCCTCTTTAGGTGGGGTGGAAAACCATCCTTCTACGTGTTATCCGGAGTCTCAAATTCTATTCTCCTAAATCGCCACATATCCTTTTGATGCATAGCTTTCGATTTTTTCGTTGTCGATGATGTCGATGCTTGCTCGTTTCCCCAAACGCAATGAAAGAACATTCAAATTGCTAGCTACCATTGATTCACTATTCAACTGATTATTTTGAGTCCTAATATTCTCTAAGAGCTGAATAGGAATAACATAGTGCTCAGCAAATTCGATTTCATCATGATCGTCATTTTCAAGCTCCGCTTCATCTTCGGAGTCCAATCCTTCTGGAATCGGTACTCCCACATTATATTCCTCCTCGTCCTCTAATTGCAAAAGCTCGAGAATCTCTTCCTCGTTTAGCGCCTTACTCATGTTATCGGGTTTATAATGCCAGATAAATACATATTGTCTTTATAGAATAAAAGAACAACTAAAATATAAAGGTCATGTAGGTTCGTCTAAACATATTACCTGTTTTTTGAATGTAACTGCAATGCTTCTCACAATAAATGCAAATCTCACACAACCTTCGCAAACTGCAATTTTCATTGTTTTTTTTTTTATGTAGATACATATTTGCAATTGTTCTCACTATAAATGCAAATCTAACACAACCTTCACAAACTACAATTTTCAATTACTATATTATTATCCTGTTCTCAATTATAGTCACAATTTGCAATTTTTCCAACACACTGCATAAAGGCTGCGATTTCATTGCATATCTACTAACATACAGCTTTATCTTTTTTTATTCGACTGAGGGGACATCAGTGAAACGTACATAATTTTTTTCAAATCCACAGTACGCACAGTTTTTGTGTTTGATAGAAAATAAAAATATGAAATTTGCGACTCAGCTGTTACACGTACTTACATTCACTCAAATGCCCAATTTACGGTATAAAAGCCACTTACAAAAAAAATCATTGAACGATTCTGTTAAAAAAAGTTTTCCGTTTGATACAAGACTAGATAAATACAGCCCAATTGAAAAATTTCGCAACTGTGATGGGATTTGTAACATGTTGTAAATTTACAACGTTGGGATATAGAGGGTTGAAATTAAATAAAATGTTAATATTGTTTAAAAATTGCTCAATTGCAAAAATTGACAGTAGCAATTAATGGATAAGTTTCCATATCATTGTAAAATAATAATAATTTGCCTGATATCGTGCGATCGTTAATGCCATCGTGTAAACACGCTTAAATAGAAAGTACCATTTCATTAAATTGATTTGTTTTAGTTTTTTGAAAATACGAAACATATTTTTTGCAGTATTAAAGTTTGTTTTCATAGAGCCAATTTTTGAAAATTTCTTGTTTCAATTGTATCCAAAAACCGTTTTCCACAAACACAATTGTTGAGTGATTTTTTCTAAATTTTAAAAACTGTCAGGCCACCGTCTATCCTCTGTTTTTCCTAAAAATTACGGTATCTATAAAGTTATAAATCTATATGACCTGAGACCATACAGTGTACTGAACAACTTTTTTTCCCACACCAATGAAATGAAACGCTACATTATCGCATATTAAACGTTAATGTCTTGTTGCAATACAAAAACCGAAATACGAGTATGTACATAATGACACTTGTAAGTAGCCGTTTTTAAGATCTATAGCCCTATGCAGGGATTCTAACAACTAGAACCCATAAAAGACCGCAATATAAAGGTCAAAGTCATTCAATCGATATTGTGATCCCATTAATCCTTGCTACGGGTCAGTAAATTGATACGCACACTAACCTTCGCTCCTACTGGGAAATAGATGAAGAACCGTGTTCCTTGGATTATTATGGTCGAAGCGGATGTAATTTGGCAAAATGATGTATGAATGAATGTTCTGCTTTTGAGACCCAAACATAGGGGAGAATTG
The DNA here is from genome assembly GCA_949715475.1 of Microchrysa polita. Taxonomy (NCBI): domain Eukaryota; kingdom Metazoa; phylum Arthropoda; class Insecta; order Diptera; family Stratiomyidae; genus Microchrysa; species Microchrysa polita. Next base: position 85,965,838 of record OX454420.1, on the reverse strand, counting down.
TGCGAGCGTTTAGTAAAGGACTAAAAATTTTCTTGGGTGTGATTATACAAAAGAGATTTAAGACAATAGGCAAATGTTTCCAAAATTGTTTGTTTCAGTTGTGAGCTGTCAAAATCCTAAGGGGTATCAGTTCTGCCCGGTAATTGTAATGCAACATATCGGATGCCCAGCAGTGCTCTCTAGAGGTGTTACTTCACTTACATCCTGTCGACATACACCTCGAAACCGAAGCAAAACCAGCATTGGCACGACTTATTGCGAGCGATGCCAATCTGGAGCTTACCAAGGGGCAGCTAAAATCTCTAAACAACATCACTGTCGCGAATATGCCCTCCGATCACCTTCTAAAGGAGATCTCATGCGGCCGCCTTTTTTAGGCCGAAATATGGAGCAGAGATCAGTGACACTCTAATTTCGCTAGGCTGCACCCACAGACCATAAAATGGTTTACTGACGGCTCTAAAACAAAGAAGGTTCAGGAGCTGGGGGGTGTCCCAACGCATAGGACGCATAGCTAGCCACTTCTACGGACCAGAACTCTTTTGTAACATCTCTACATGTATAGTAAAAAGATTAATCAAAGACCAGGAGCGACTTAAGGCTTCTGAGCACTGGGACAAACTACCCGGGCTCAGGCAATCCAAATTGTCCATAGCAGGATACTCCCATCAAAGAACGGCTGAGCTGATTCAGCTAAGCAGAAATAAAGTACGCACCATATGTGGGATTCTTACAGGCCACTCCTGCCTGAGATCACATCTGCGCACAATGAGGCTCTTGCAGGAGGCGAGCTGTCGATTCAACGAAGAAGATGACAAGACCTCATTTCACGTCCTCTGCGAATGTGATGCTCTGGCTCGACGCCGCTGGATACAATTCGGAGTGGCCTATACAGACACGGACGACATAGCTTCTACGACGATCAACCTTGATCGTGAGGCATAATCCTGCCCACAGGTGACTAGGGCGATAGTACAATAAGCCTCCTTCGGGTTCACGCCCCCCCCCCCGCAATCAATCTACATATCGGAAGGTTTCGATTATGGGAAAAGTAAAAAAGTTTCCGTTTCGCAACCAATGCTGAATATTTTGGAGAATTTTTATAAATTTAAATTAGATTTGCATACCTGTTTTAGCACCAATGTATTTATTAAACCGAAGAGGATCGACTCTACACCCCTCCATCTCCTACTTAATGTTCATTAAGGCTATAAATTACACCTCAGTTACATTCCAAAATCGAAAAGAATCTATGCAACATCAAAGACAACAAGAAAATGAAACGATGAAACATTGATCATTTGACACTGTTAAAACCATACATAAAAGAACGACAGTAGAAGGTCTTCCGAAAAATTATTATTATTGTATACGACCGTTACAAGGTGATCTATAAATATTGTCCACTTTGAGAAGATCGAACCTATAGATGACCATGAGACAATTACAATTGGAATTGTCTCACATTAAAGCCCAAATAGGGCGGTGAACAAGACGAGAACAACGATACGATGTCGGCCGTGTGCGGCGGTAATAAAACAAAATAAAATCAATTCCTGAATTTCATTATTTTACTTCTAAATGGCCCAGGCAGAAGGCGACATTTTTTTTTTTGTATTTGGTTTCGTTACACAGACTATACACAGTTGGTTGTTTTATTGCACAAAAATGATCACAACGCGCATTTAAAGATTTATGTACTCGACGCAAGTGGTTAATAAATCCTGGGTGTAAAATGGAAGGTGTACAAAATAAATTAACTAGATGACAAAATAGTTTGCTTGTTTTTAAGGTGGACAAACAAACATATTGTAGATTTTATGGGATAGACGAAAGACAGTTACGTTTAGATGGGACAGTATGTGGTAAAAAAGGAGTGGCACTAGAAAGGAATGGGACAAAAAAAGTGAACGCTAGAAAAATCATAATTTCTATGTGGACCGTGTGGTTATAAAACTATCAAAAAGGATTAAATTGTGGTTGATTAGAGAAGATAGTGCAGTGTACCATTTGTGACCAATGAATAAGAAAATCTAAAAAGGAAATGCAAATAACCGCATAATACACTAGATATGCTACTTTTTTTCGGGACCAAAATATTTTCTACGGTGACTTGATTTTGTAGCTTCGATGACATTTCTCATACGAATTTTATATGGAAAATGAATTGTAAACAAAATCATGCACATGCGCAGCTTAATGCTGCAACTTCGTAGTAGGGGCGCCGGAAAAATGGAGGAAATGAATACGAAATTTCAAAATTAATAGATGCTTAAAATTAATTAGTCAGCAACGTTCCTGTTGCAGAACTATACCAACAGCATCAAAATTTATACTATATCGAAAAGTACATTTAAATGGGATTGCAAAGCGTTGCATGGTATAAGTTCGTTTAAATACAAAATGTTTAATTAAATAGTGTGTATTCCAGTGCATTGTGGTTGAATACTCCAGCCAATGAAAAATCCAAAAAATATTAAACCATACCAGCCCCAAACACTAAATTTCCTACGTCACTGCTAGCTATAAAAAAAAATCAAATTCTCCTCTTTATTTTCAGATATTTCGGTTCCTTCTTTTTCTTCTTCATTCCTTGTGACTGAAACAATGGGAGTATCCCTTGGCAATTGTACACTGAAAAAAATCATTTGCTAACACAAGAAAAACATACAATAAAAAACAGCCAAGGAAGAATTTTTCCTGATTTAAGATGCATTTTCTTGTTCCAACAAAAATCTTTGCTTAAAATAAATAAATAAATATTATTTTAAGCGAAAGCTTTTCTTGGAACAAGAAAATACATCTTAAATCAGAAAAACTTTTCTTGGAACAAGAAAATACATCTTAAATCAGGAAAAATTATTTCTTGGTTGTTTTTTTTTGTATTTTTTCTTGTTTTTAGCAAATGATTTTTTTCAGTGTATAAATTCTAATGAAAACAAAAAATATTTGGTTATTCCCCGTTTTTCTCTAATTATTTACTTTTTGTCTTGTGCATTGTAAAATGATTTGGCTTTAAAGTCTTTAAAAAAAATTATGGGATAAATATTTACAAATCAGGAAAATGGCTCAAAATTGTTCCTCATTTTAGAAAAATTGCCTTTCGAACTCATAAAAATCGTAGTCAAGGCAGTCAGTTTCAAAACCTGACATCATACATAGAATTAGAATTAATTAAGGGAACTCGAGGAGAAGAAATTCCTAAATTTATTGTTAATCATTCTAAAATATACTCCAAAAACTGGAGTAGGCGACCTGAAAGAAAACCTGTGTTGGGACCCCAAACTGTATCACCGGGCCTCTTGTATATAAATGATCTTCTAATTCATTAAACCCAACTTACTATTAAGTTTAGCATATATATTTTCTGCTTCGAGCACATTTTTTAAATTATATCAACGTTTAGTTTTTATTTATTTCATCTTTAAATTTAATGTTTTATATTTTCGGCCAAATAATATTAAATGGAGAAAATTTGATTTGTAAATCAATTTCCTTACAAAATTACTCAAAATCTATGTTTTTCCATTCTAAATAAACTAAGGATTGAAAATCTGTCAAATTTTATAAATATTTTGCGAAAGGGTAATTTGTATGAGGGCTAAAAGTTGACCGTCGTCGATTCGACGAAGCATGACGTTTCCGTACTAAAAATAAGCATGACCTTCCAGGGTTAAATAAAACTAAAGAAAATAAATAAATGTATTTATGTATATCAAATTTATTCTTTTATTTATTTTCTTAGTTTCAGTTACTTATTTAAATTAACAAAAAAAAAACAATATTTCTTCCTTACTAATTTAATTATTTATATTGATTATTTTTTTTTTTCAGAAGATATTTCAGCAAAATCATCATTATTTTGTGATAAGAAAATAACGTAGAAAATAAGCATTTATGTATATATTCTAGCGAAGACTGTAACCACTGTAATCACTTTGAAAGGATCTACACAATCATCCCGCGTATACGCAGTTGCATTACTACAACAATATCGCTCTCCTCATCAGGCAGCATGTCGCGAGACCATGAAACAGAAGAATAACAAAAAGACCAAATTACAGAGAAGATCTAGAATGTTGTAAAGAAGCGGCTGATCGCATCTCAGTGATTAGAACGATCTCAATTAATTTAAAATTGGTTCAGTAAGGTGTGCGTGGGATTTATGAATCTACACGCCTTGCGTTCGGCGGAATTTTCTGTTGTATTCGCTGTTTTTCTTACCCATATGAGGATCTGTGTAATATGTGCTCTACTTCTGCATATACGAGTAGATATACCTGTACAACCATAGAAATTTTCTGTTTTCCTCACACATTATTCATGTTCTCATTCTGTTTATTTTGAATCGGGCCTCTCTTAATTAAATAAAAAATCAATCCTTTCAGTGTTATAAGTCGTGTGGGACGTACTAATCCGAACAACACGACAAATGGTTGTGTATCATTCGTTTGGTTATTGGTCGCGCCAAGATATCCAATTCAAAAATTCTCGACTAGAAAGAAGCGAATGGAGCGAACGAACGAATGTGATTCTACGAAATCATAATGTCATTTAAAGGCAAACTATGCATGTAAATAAGAAAAAGACGAAATCTTTGAAGGAAAGAACATTCATTGGCAATCAGCTCGATAAATCACTGAGGCCACTATGTCGTTAATCCTCTTCTGGTGATGTTCACACAAATATGCCCTAATTTACATACCTTTGCTACCCATGCTTGATTTCAAAATGTTTGGTGTCTGCTTGGTCTTGTTTTTTTGGGCGAAACGTTTTTGCACTCAGTCGAGATCCATTGGGGATTATTATCAGTTTAATTCGCCCAAAAAGTGGGCCGTAAGAAGAGTAAGTCCTGAGTTAGGTGTGATTTACTGAAGATTTTGGACTTTGGAGTTTCTTAATTAGTGACCGAGACGGATGTATCTATTTCTAGCAAATTTATTTTAGTGAAAGAAAGATTGAATAAAATGTGGTCTTTAATATTTTTTGGTAGTACATATGTGTAAGGGTTTAGAAATTAAATTTCGTATTTTGGAATAGGTACTTTTAATTTCTCCTAAATGAGCCACTTGTGTGTGCGTGACGGTATGCACTCACATGTTGTTGAATAATTTCTGTCCTTCCCTGTAGCAAACTGGCAGCGACTGAGTGTAGTTGTAATTTAAGTGATGCCTACACCAACACGGCACGAATTTTCCGGCGCGGCGCGAATAATTCGTTGTGTACTGTCAGCTCACAGCTGATATCATGTTGGTGCCTTAGAAAAGGTATTAGATTTATGTAAGGAAAGGACTTAGAAATCATAGAGAATAACGGCAATAACTGACCAAATACAATTTTTTTTTACATTTATAATCTTGCTGCAATTTTCGTGCACTATATTAATATGTCGCGGCATCTTTACTTATTATGTAAAAGCGTAAACGGAAGAATTCAACGTGAAATTGCAAATTTTCCCTCTCCATTATCAAAACCAACGTTACTGACAGCCCGGAACTAGAATTTATTTATGTATTAGTTGGCCTCTCGGCACATTGCCTCTCATTCTAATGCAAAATAATAGCCATAACGAACAATTGCCGCTATATTCTCGCTAATGCAAGCATTGTCACTAATACATACACAATGTACTCTTCTCAACTGCACTCTACGCACTCATGCAAAATTGTATGTCACGAGAGTCCAAATACCGCATAAACAAATTCCAGCTCCGGGCTCTGAATTACGGTGGTTTTGATGTCTTTACTTATTCTGAGGATAAAATCATAGACATGCGTAAATTGATGGAAATATGCAGTGCAGTACTACCTTGTTGTACTGTATATATGTACCCTAAAAAAGTTGCGGCAGTGTTCGATTTGATTGTTTGAATTGATTATCGCGTACTCGAAAACTCTTACATATTGTGCCCGTCGAATGGTTAGCCTTATCGTCTAGAGACACAAAACTTGAACATTATTTTTATGTTATTTATTTATTCATGAATGAAACGATTGACCTTGTATTCTTTCGGAAATCCGTCGATATCTCTGCAATCCTTTGGTGTGGCGGAACGATCGAGGTGACGCTAGACTCACCATAAAATTTTCCGGTCAGTGCACAGGGTGGTCAGAGCATGGGCGGCGCATAAGGGCCCGCCTGGCGGGGGGCCCACGAGATTTAGGGGCCCAAAAGCCACATGAAATATTTATCGAACCATAAACAGCATGGCTGCGAAAAACAACACTCCGAACTACATAGATATTTTTTCTAGACAAGAAGAGATATACACTGTTCGAAGTAAAAACAAATGCTAAATTTATTGTTCCTCTTTCACCAGGTTCCTTAGATAAACAAATTTAATAATATCCTAAAATCCGGATCCTCCAATTTGCTTTGCATGGCTACCTTTTCTAAACTTTCGGACTAAATTCTAATCCACTTTGTTAGGAACTGTTAAACAAGAAACAAAATAGCTTGAAAGTGGTACTAGACTTAGTTCAAACTAGTTGATATGACCTCAATATGTCGTTGAAGACTAAAATATTTTATCTTGCTTACGGTATATATACGGCTGTGGTGCAGAGGCCACATTTGGTTTGAAAGGATTCTTGGCAAGATTTATGTAATTAATTTAATATTAAATACAAACGTTCTCAAAACTGAGGGATTTAAATTAAAGTACACTTAAATTTAATGCTTAAACAAGGAATAAATTAATAACGTGTAGCTTTTTCCAAGTATCCAGCAAGTTAAAAACTTTAGTTGCCCACTTACAAAGCGTCCGAATCCATTCTTTCGATCAAATTCATACATTTTCTTTGATTTTGACGGAACTAAAATTGAAAAAACCGATTGACCGTGCGTGTGTATTAGTGTAAATATGGCGCTCGTCTAGGTTCGCGGGATCGAATCCTATTGTAGGCGCAGGTAACTTAATATGCTTAAATATCTCCAACACCTACAGAGGTCATGCTGCGCTGCGTGAGTGTTTTTATATTAAAATAAAAATAAACATTGAAGAAATCGTTGCAAGGAGTCAAAGTAGCTCTTAGCAAAGTTACTTTAAGTACGACGTTCTTAATTTGTCTAAAAACACTTTAACGTCAAAATCATGTTTCAAAAGAGTTGGTTTAAGGTCGATCCACACTTTTTGGTCATCAGTCACATTCATTTCCTATACAAATTGACCAAATTGTCAGTCAATCAATTAACTGACATCTGTCAACTTGTATGGAAAATGACTGTGCCTGATGACTGAAGTGTGGATCGACCGTCAAGAGTGTTTTCGATTGAGTTCACTGTTTTTTTTCTCAGTGTAGGGGGCCTACTCAAAAAGTTGGCGGGAGGGCCCCGAGTGAAGTTGTTCCGCCACTGGGTCAGAGATAACCGTCAACCTGGATGTTGGCCACAGCAATTTCACAATCGGCTTCGTACTACTTCGGAAATCGGTCGATATCTTTGAAATTCTTGAGTCCAGCGAAACAATCAAGGTGTCGCGGGACTCGCAACAAAATTCTCTAAGGTGGCGTCGGAGCATCTTTCCTGTGCAGCTCACAGGGGCGTCAGAGATAACCGAGATAATTACAATAATTAACAAAACGTATGCTTTTGTTAGTTGTCAACCTAGATGTCGGTCACAGCAATTTCACGATCAACTTCGTACTATGTACTTTGGAAAATCGTCGATATCTCTGCAATTCTTCGGCCGAGCGATACGATCAGGATGTTGCCGGACTTGCCACAATAGGGCAATTTATTTGTGTAAAACAGTTCAAACAACGAGTAAAAACCTTCCTTCCTGTGAATGCATGTTTTCACAAATGTTACTTATTTTACTCATCCACTGATGCCATACAACAGTTCATTCGAAACTTAAATGCTCGATCGATCTAAACATTCTAAACAACTCATTCCGCACCTGTCAAATAAATTATTTGAATAAAATGACAATAGGTAGCGAATATTCGCAGCGGAAAAAATACAGCAAAACTGGCGAATATTCGCATACAATACAATGCAGTGTGTTACAATTTTGACGCCGCGGAAAAATTCGCCGCGAATATTCGCTGACGCGGCGGTGTAGGCATCACTTTAAAACTATCGTATACCAATATTCTGAAAAATCTCAAAAAGGTGATACGAAACCCCTAAAATTAAAAAAAAAAAACAATCAATTTTCAAAATGTCCGAAATAAAATACCCTAAACGAAAAATTCAATTTTTTCCTATTTTCAAATCCCCAGAATGAAAATTCCCAAATATGTACATAATCCCAATAATTACGAAATCTATATGAAAATTAAAATCCCAAATTTGTTTTTGAACAATATCACTTTGTAAAAACTACAAGTACAAACCAATTGTGTATAGACATAAATGCAGTAATCCCCCAAAGGTGGGGAAAAAAGGGGCGATCTAAGAGTACACATAGTATGTGTAGGGTATGTATTTGGGGATTTTTTTTAGATATTTTAAAAATAAATAACAGGCGCGACAATCCAGCATTGGACTAAGGCCGCAGTATGTGTTAGTGACATCCTATTTCCAAGATCCTCTCTGCTTTTTGTTGAGGTAATGAGATCAGCATCACGCTCAGCAGTGTTATTTATCCCCATAAATGGGTACTCGTTTAACATCTGAGTAAGATCATAGTCCGTCACAAGCTCGTGAGTTCGAAAAACACCATGGAACACGGTGAGATTCGAACTCATAAGCCTGTGCACCGAAGGTGCGCGCACTAACCGCTAGACCAGCCAGACTACTTTAGATATTTTGATGGGATATTTTTTTCGCGAGGATTGATATTTCTGGGGGTTTAAAATGGGGAATTTCTGGTTTGGGGTTTTGTGCGTTCGGATTTTCTATCCAATATTGGCAATCTTGTGTGTTTTATATTCTTTACTAATGTCCAGAACGATCTCAACAGAACGATACGGAATCACCAACTTAAGAAAAAAAATTATTTTCGAAATCTCCAGAATGAAAACCCCCAAAACCCTCAAAAATTTAAAATGCCTATTTTTTCATTTTTCCATTTTTAGAACTTGAGATTTTGTGATCGGAAATTTTTGTGTGAGTGCTAAGCTTTTTTTTGGCGGATTTCGTGCGTGGGGATTATGAATGAAAAATGGAGACATTAAATTTACAAAAATTATATATCTGTATGATCAGCAAAAATAACGCAACTCCAATCATGACATTCCTCTTTCACTTTCATACAAAATCAAAATCAACCAAAGACCATTGATTGGTTGATGACATGTTCCCCAAAACGGTCATTATTCTCACACATGATATGAATTATTTATAAATCGACTTCAAAACTTATAATGACCACATATCGACATGAATCCACAAAATACACATGCATGCACCTTACAATACATCCTGCACACACTCAAAATCAAAGGCATTTGTTCACATTTGACCGAAACACAGTTGACAATATGTTAAAAGTTCTCTGATATCATTTTTTGACACGTTTGACATTAACGTTTTAATTGGATCCGAAATGTTTGGTAAGATCATGGTTATTCTTCAATGCAGAAGAATATTAAAAATTTCAACTGTCACATTTATGAGATATGATATACGATACTCGGGCGGTAGTGCAAGTGCATATTAAAATCTGTTCATGCAACTTGCATGTAATTGAAATGATGTCCATTTGAATGAAAGTGAACTTCCCCTTTCAACAGACACACACATACAAACTTTAGTTCGTGATATGAATGACCTTAAGATCTGAATCTGGCGTGGCTCCTTCTGATTCACTTCGTTAAGATTTTATCGGTACAAACCGATCGTTGTAGAAGTGTCACTGCATTTTTTATATTATTGAAAGTGAATTTTGGAGGTTTATGTCAAAAACGTTGTCGATTATTAATTTGAAAATTTATAGGTTGTCGAAGGAATTTCACACAGACCTTCTGAGAAAAGTGAGTTCAGGAATTTTGATGAAAAGGTCGATGCACGCGGCATGACATGGCGTCTAGCTTCTTTCTAAAATACATTAGACTGTCAACTATCCCATCCGTGACTAAGATTTTTTCTTGGACTTTTTTTATTTTATATCTTTTTTAAATTTCGGATCCGGACAATAGTTCGGAGAATTGACGCTGCACTGTACCGGGAAATTTAATATTAGCCCTATTCGACTGACTGGATCATTGATCCTGTCCAAGTCGAATGAAATCGGATCAAAATTTCCCAAATCGGTAACAGCTGACTATCGTGCCATCTGGCCCCAACGCGATATTCTAAATTATAATTTGCATTTGTAATTATGCACCGTGTGAGATACAATTAAAAGGATAGGTAGCAAGAAATATTAAAATGATTAACTCTGATAAAGTTTACAAACCAAAAATCCTGAATAACAAAATGACATACGGGAAATTTTAGGGAAATTGTTCGCGGAGACATCTAGGGGATTAGTTTGGCAGATGATCCAAGTCATACCCTGGTTCAACTTCCAGGATTATCATTTTGTATGGGATTTCCAATAAATCTGGAAATTATCCAGTGAGTCGAATAGGGCTATTATACAGGGTGTCCGGAAACTGCCGCATAAACGCACCGGATTGTGATTTCTCATGTGATTTCCAGCAGAAAAGTTGTATCGAACATACCCCCTCAGCTTAACCCTTTAGCTGCCACAGGCATTTAAAGATTTTTGAAAAAAACATTTTCTTGCACGACTTAAAGCCTAATATCTCCAAGGCTAGACCAGCTATAATAGTGAAATAAAATGTTTATTACAGCCAACAAATTTACCTATAAAATAAAACCAACCACACTAAAATCGGATAAGAAGTTTGGTTTTTCAAGAGCTTCAAAGTCAAATTTGCGGGATTTGACCCAAAAACATGCTTTTTTTCCAACCCAATTTTCTCCAACTTCTGCCAATGTGAGGTGCATGTACGATTCTTTTAAAAATTAGCGCATAGTCTTACAATCATATCTTTCTTACATCATTTTAATCTAGCTCCATTACTTCTAACAGTTTTTATACGTTAAGTGTAGAAAACTAGGGTTAATTTTAGCTCGAATTCAATACAATTCAATTCACACTGCCCCTAAAGATCTGCAATTGGTAAAATCTATTCAAAGTATGACGAAATCGAGCCAAAATTAACCCTAGTTTTCTGCACTTAAGGTACTGAAACTGTTAGAAATAATAAAGCTAGAATAAAATGATGTAAGAAAGATATAATTGTTAGACTATGCGCCAATTTCTAAAAGAATCGTACAATCACCTCATCTTGGCAGAAGTTGCAGAAAATTGGGATGGAAAACAAGATTGTTTTTGGGTCAAATCACGCAAATTTGACTTTGAAGCTCTGTAAAAACCAAACCTCTTATCCGATTTTAGTGCGGTTGGTTTTATTTTATAAGTAAATTTGTTGGCTGTAATAACCATTTTTGTTCACTATTCTAGCTGGTCTAGCTTTGGAAATATTAGGCTTTAAGTCGTGCCAGAAAATGATTTTTTTCAAAAATCTTTAAATGCCTGTGGCAGCTAAAGGGTTAGGCTGAGGGAATATGTTCAGTACAACTATTTTGCTGGAAATCAACTGGGGAATCATAATCTGGTGCGTTTATGCGGCAGTTTCCGGACACCCTGTATATTTGACAATTTAGTGGTTATGTGATAAACTACTGGATGTTTTACAGAACGCTCTGCAAATAGTACAGGAATTGTTAATTGGCCATTCATGCCATTCAGTAGGAAGGGGACGCTAAGAGCTTTGAATGTATAATTCACAGTTAACCATGCCAGAAACTGTCAAGTATCTGGGGGTCACTCTAGACAAGAAATTACTATGGAAACAGCACCTCAGAGTGGTAAGAGAGAAAGGAACTAAGGCCTTATGGATCTGCAGAAGCTTCGCAGGTAAAGCAAGGGGTATCAAACCAGATATAATTCTGTGGATCTATAAGACAATTGTTAGACCAATTGTGGAATACGGGGTGGTAGTATGGTGGAGAAGGGCACCCACTACAGGCGGTAGGCTGAATCTGGACAAAGTTCAGAGGCTGGCCTGTTTAGCTATCCTTGGAGCCTTCATTTCCAGCCCCGCGGCCTTGGAGGTTCTGCTGAACCTCTCACCACTACAAATCCACATTGGGACAGTGGCAAGATTGGCCGTTATCAGGCTTAAGGCATGTGATACGGCATGCCAACTGAACTCGGTGCAGTTAGGATGGAAAAGTAATCAAAACCTACTTAGTATGCCATCACACTATCTGGTTAAAACTTTACGTTTTGACACCACATTTGACTCAGTGACCTGGGCGAGGGAGGACGGGACGACGGGACTGACAGGTGTAGAGCACTCCGCCCCGGTACCATCATATTTTACACGGACGGCTCAAAGACAGATACAGGTTCTGGCGCAGGAATTGGCGGTCCAGACATTAGTCTTTCTATTCAAATGAAATTTCGACCGACCGTGTTTCAGGCATAAGTACACGCAATCGAGCTGTGCGCAAGAAAATGCCTTGAAAAGGGCTACACAAACAAGAAAATAGCAATATTTACTGATGAAAGTGCTGACGAGCTTTACTGTCACATCGAAGCTCGTGTGGGTGTGTCAGGAAATCCTCCAACTGGTAGGCTCCCGTAACAGTCGTATCCTTTTCTAGGTACCTGGGCATTCGGGTTGCGATGGCAGGCCGGCGAGCTTGCAAGGAGAGCCACTCCCTTCATTGGCCCAGAACCCTACTGTGGGATACCACTCTGTACATACCGAAATGTAATAAGTAATAAGTGAGGGGGGAAAGCCAAAGCCACCTTACACTGGGAAACTCTTCCCGGGCTTCGGCAGTCAAAACTTTTCGTTGCCAACTACTCACCTAAACGTACCCTAAGTCTAATAAATATGAGCAGAAACAGGGTTAGGATAATTTGCGGGCTCCTCACGGGGCACTGACGTCTGAATGGACATTTAAAGACCATGAAAACTGTTACCGACGCGAGCTGTCGGTTTTGCGAGGCCGACGACGAAACGGCTGCGCACATTCTTTGTGAATGTGAGAGACAAGCAATGCGTCGCTTGGAATGCCTCGGCATTATGTTCCCTTTGCAGGACGATATCGCCTCCTTGAACATGGGCCAGCTTAATCGGTTTATCGAAAGAAATCGGATAGATGAGTTCGTCTAACCAATAGCTTGGGCAACGGCACAATAGACCAACAGTCGCACTGCCCAGGGCTACCCAACAGTCACAGCCCACACTAAATCTAATCTAATCTAAACTCAATGTTATGCAAAATTGTTTAAATTTGGGTGCAATATTTATAGCTTTACTACAACTCGTACAACTAGGCCCCCACTCTACACGTGCATACGTACTAAGTTCGAAATATGTGGAGACCTCAGATCGACCCTGGACTTAGTAATTTTCCGTAAACGCTAAAACAATATTTTATATACAAATGTAAAATAAGTAACTAGCGCAACATTTTTGTAAAGTTGCTGAAATGATCAGCACGTTCTGCCGAGTTTTCTTTATCTCCATTTATCATATGATTCGGTAGTCTGGCTGGTCTAGCGGTTAGTGCGCGCACCTTCGGTGCACAGGGTCATGAGTTCGAATCTCACCGTGGATCATGGTGTTTTTCGAACTCACGAGCTTGTGACGGACTATGATCTCACTCAGATGTTAAACGAGTACCCATTTATGGGGATAAATAACACTGCTGAGCGTGATGCTGATCTCATTACCTCAACAAAAAAGCAGATAAGATCTTGGAAATAGGATGTCACTAACACATCCTGCGGCCTTAGTCCAATAATGCTGGATTGTCGCGCCTGTTATTTATTTTTATTTATCATATGATTCGAGTCCATTGTATGGGTCAGAAAAATATTCAGACTACTGCCAAACGTAGTTATAGTAAAATTTTACAATCCAACACTGCTATAGAACATTATCTCGATATGGACAATACATGGCTGAGTCGATGCACTATGTCTATGCCCCACAGAAGATTATGGGTATCATAGAGAGAGATCACATGAATGCGCAATAAATTATCTCAGATAATTGGAAATTTGCGACTTAAAATAAATGTATCAAGTCAAAAGCTTATAAAGCAAAATGTAAGAATCACACTTCAAACATGTACCTACTCGTACTCGTATCTAGAAGCTACACTGCTTAATTATTCGATTATATCTCCTTCAATTACTTGCAATTTTTTGACACCTCAACATCCGACCAATGTTTCAATGTTTACGCCCAGATAATTCTCAATATTTGCGTTTCCATTCAAGCTGATACGTTTATTTCGCAATGATCATCATGCTGAGCGGCGACCACACACGAATTGTGGTGGCCCAAAAGGATGCCATCAGATAATCCGTGCGTGATCTATCAATGCCATCTGCCTGCATATTAGCCGTTCACTTTACTATAAAGTAAATCCCTTAGTCGTCGCCATCATTTTCATCGTCATCGGGTCTACTCTACAACAGATCGTACACCCCGGTAATCAGATTGAATTGTATTATAGTACAATGAATATACAAGTTGCCAACAAGTCATTGTCAAGTTGCTGTCAACTACAAAACCACTGAACAAGGCGCCTAGAGTTTTGTGCGAAAAATATTATATGTATTTAAATCGTGTGCCTCGCCGCCACGCCATTAATCCGCAACCACACCACCACCATCACTAGGTCTTTGCATCTTTACTGCACACACTGGATAAGTGCAGTCGTCCTGTCAAAATTGCATTACGCCTGGCCTAATCTATATCTTCACATCTTTGAGTGCATTATGTATATCGAAACTGAAATTATTGTAGATATTATTTGCACCTCTCTGATCCAATCAGATTCAATCCCCTTTCGACTGCATACATACATACATGATTCGTTCTTATCAGCCACCTTGATCGTGTCTCAGACTAAAGGTTTGTGTTCGTAGAGACGACTCATGGGATGATCGCTCAGCGATCGTAGTTTAACATCCAATCCCGAGCCCTATTTACATATTTTTTGAATGTGGCGACATCCCTTGTATCAACTATGGCCTAAAGGAACATATCGGTATAGAAAATATACGCATAAAATGCTAAAAACCGATAGTTTAAGTGCGATCGCTGAGCGATCATCCCATGAGTCGTCTCTACGAACACAAACCTTAATAAGGCTATAGCCTGCGCGATCTTGCTTGTCTGACTGATATGATATGATATGAACAGTCGCGGACTCACTTGCGGTTTCATCCGATCCAGAAACATGAAGTGCAAAAAAAATGAATCAAATTGGATCGCTTCTTTAAGATTGTCCCTTCCGAAGTATTGTTATTAATCCGGCAGAATGAAAAAAGAAATAAAAAAAAATTCCTACTTTGAATATATTTTTTTTTAATTTTATCTTTTTATTTTTTTTCATTTCAGGAGGAAGATAAGGCAATTCGATTAACAGCACGAGAAAGACGCTTTATAAAATTTGCATCGGTCGAATATGACGGGCAGTTGTATATGACGCCACAAGATTTTCTTGATTCGGTCGTTGAACAGGAGCCAAGACGTAAATTGAACTTGAAATCATTCAATTACACCAAACAAGCATTATAATACACACTATGAAGTTGAGGTCATTGCTACGAATGTCGTTAACAAAATTGTTCTGTTCTTTTCTTTCCCCGCTCGCATCGTTTAGCACGTTTGAAGCGAAGATCCATGACAGCGAATGATATTAGTCAAATTAAAGATGTGACACCGGCGCTTAAAAAAGGATCGCCAAATATGTTTCGGAAATTGCGTGATAAAGGTAAGAGAGCTTATGTTTGTATAGATAATTTCAAATTGAGTTTCCAAGGATGAATTCAGCTATTAGTTAGCTAAGCATTGCAAGTATTTTCAGTAGGTAAGAAGCATCGTTGCATTTCTTGTCAATCCCTTTTCGCTTTATATCTGAAAACTTGTGTTAAATGGGTTTCGTTGATCGTTGTACCATCTGGGACAGATATCTGACGGGGGGTTTAACGTCTGTTCCACCGTGACGGTTTACCAGACGGTGCTCGAATAGGACAAACCTCAAATCATAAGGCTTGGCGTTTACATACTGCTGGATGCGAGGTCTACCTCTACCGTTCAATGGGTCCCGGCTCCCGGCTGTAGTGCAACTCCACCATGTTGTAAAACCACAGCCATGGGAGCCTACCTCATAAGTTGAATGAGGAGAATTACCACCCATGGGATATGGGACCTCTGCTCCGGAGTCGCAGTAGGCCTGCCACAGCTGCAGTGTGTTGCACACCCCATACATAGGACTGGTGACCTAAGTATTCGGGGGAGCAATCGACGCAATGTCGCAATGTCTTTGAGCCAGTGGGGGTCCTTCCTGCTTATACCATCTCATTAACCTTGTGTACGTGCAGACCACTTGATGAAACTCGGTAATTGTCGCGGACCACCAAATTGAATCTACGGACATAAATAATGAAGATTTGCAACGGACATTGTTGTATTATACCTCTGTAATTTCAATAGGATTAAATTGTCAGGAACACTGAAATATCCTGGCGTAATATGGAAGGCGGTCGATCTCCGAAATAATACCGACACAGACGCCTCTGTTCATTCTGTACAGATTTTCCCAGCTCCAAGAGCTCACTAACTGATTTCATCGGAAGCCCTACACGAGTGGGAGAGGTGTCTAATTTTACCAATTTTTCTTAAAGTTCACTTTTCTGGGCGAACTGTCCAGGGACAGACTAAGGTTGAGTAAGCCTCTTCATGAGTGAAGATTGTGTATATTGGTGTATATTCTGCACCAACGGCAATTCTGCCATAGGTGGTTTATTTGCATTCATCATTAACAATTAGTACATAATAATATTTCAATTCATAATGTGAAGTTTAAAATGCTCTTTGAGGTTACATTTGTAATGGATATACATTGATTAAAATCGAAACAATTTGAAAATTCATTTAATTTAATTTGTATCTTATTGAAAGTGCTAAGTGTTGTTATATTTAATAATTCAGTATTTCTTGTGTATCTAACATGAATTCTAAAATATATATTGCTGAGTAAAAACGGAGATGAAATTGATCCATATATTAACGAAATAACAAAAATAATGTGATAAATAGTTCTTCTGTCCTCAAGAGTGTTCATTTGTAAGAGCAATAATCTATTTTTATATGATAGGAGGCGAAACCTGTTTCTCCAATTGAATTTTCGAAATGCATATTTTAAAAACTGTTTTTGAATTGATTCGATCCTCCTACTCCTCTTTTCAGCCAGGCTAGTGTTGATTTTGCTTTGTTGACAATGAAATTTATGTAAAATTTGAAAGTAAGCTTCTCATCCAGCAATACACCCAAATCCTTAATTGTTGTGACTTTCTCAATTCTTTTACTCTCAATGCAGTAAATGAATGGCACCGTTTTATTACGTTTGCTGAACGTTATTGAATTTGTCTTCAAAATGTTGAGAGTTAATTTATTCTTCTTAAAAAAATCATTTGCGGCATTAACAGCGTTTTGAAGTTTTTGACAGTCTTCCTCGGATTTTATTGGTAACATGATTTTAGCGTCGTCGGCATAGAGAAGAATTGATGCAGTTTGTATGTAGAATGGTAATTCATACAAAAATAATGTGAAGAGAGTGGCACTGATGGGGTATCCTTGCCCAACTCATGAGGTTACGTCTATGGGCTCAGATAATGTCGAATTGTTGATTTTGACGATCTGCTGTCGACCGCTTAAGTACACTCAGAGAAAAAAACGCACATTCATATTAAAAGCTCCACATTTAAATTGAACGCAGTATTCGTTTGAAAAATCTCGTTTGATTTGAACGAATTCTCATTTACGCTAAGAGAATTTCTTTTAAAACAAAAGAGCAGCCAAACCGCAAACGACGGTCGTTTAAATCAAAAGATTCCGCATTACATAGTAATGTGTATACATTCCTTTACGTAACAAATACACATACCTAAAGGACGCGATGCCAAAATGTCATTTGTTTCAACGTAGCACAACAGGTAGTTAAATACTTCCGGCCGGTCCGATGAGTCTCGCGTGTTCATGTTAATTCCAAACAAATGTGTAGTGTCTAACAACAAACGCGTATTAGAATCTTCGTCGATGTTAAGAGTGTTTTCGATAATTTACTTTTGCATTTATCTGGAGGAATGGACGCTTGCACACGTGCAATTTAAGTTTAGCGGGTGTTAGAATAAAAGTGTAATGTATTAAAATTAGACCTAAATAAAAAATAAAGTGTTTTTCTAAAGTTTTCATAAGTTTTATTCTTTATTGATTTGTCAACCCAGGTAACAGTAAGTATCTAATCGAATGGAGAATGGACAATCAAACGGAATGTATTATTTTATTTCAGCAGAGTTTGCTTTTAATTCCATGTAAAACTCAATTATTTTGAATGAGGTAATTTCTATGAAATGAAAACGCGATGCGTTACTTTCGAAATACATACCGTTTCATTAAAAAGAATGCTTCGTTTATTTTAAATAACAAAAATGTTCAATATAAAAACGAAGACGTTTGATACAATTGCCTTTAATTTATTTAAAATGTTTTACCCGTTTACAATAAAAGAATAAGTGTTTATTTCAATGAAAAATACGTTTAAATCGACTGACTCCTTCTTTCCAGGTAAACGTAAATTCTTTTAATTCAAACGCTTTTTAACAACTCATTATGCTTTTGAAAGAAACGCCACTCGTTAGAATTAAACGCATTTGCGTGTGGAGCCAAATCAAAAGCGCAAATCGTTTGAATTAAATATATTTCGTTCAATATTAGTGAATATTTCTCTGAGTGTATGATACAAGCCATTTTAGTATTTGTTGGTGCATAGTCATAATTTTCAATTTGTGAAACCTAAGTGGGATATCGACTGAATCAAAAGCTTTTGATACATCAAGGTAAATGGCATCAACTTGACCGTGTGTCTTCATACTAGGGATGTCAAAAACCGGACGGTTAGTCCGAAAACCGGTACTTTCAAAACGGTTAACCGGTTTTTTTCGGTTTTTTCCTCCTCCCGGTTTTAACCCGGACGGTTGTTGCTCCATCCGGTTAAAACCGGAAAAAAATTCTTTCCAAATTCTTCCAATTTTTTATGTTTTCTTGATTTTTCAGTCTGCAATTCTATTACTTTATCCCCTATGAAAAATTTTGTTTTCAAATTTCAGCCCTTCAACAATTGTCGAACACTCTTCTTTTTGCTATTACTCGTAGAACAATCGCTTCGTCAAATTACCTCTGCTTGTATCTTAATCTCTTCCAAGGCAGATATTGTTTATGTTTACACTGCGTTTCACATGTATCTTGGTTGTACAACATGAATGTGAATTAATATTCGTGTATAGCAGTACTTCCCAACCGGTGGGGCGCGCCCCCCTAGTGGGGCGTGACGGTCGGCAAAGGGGGGGCGTGGGCTCAACTTGAGTGTTGATGTGATCGATTATATTACCACGGCCATGAGCTGGTAAAATTTTTCGATTCATCAACAAAATTTCTAAATCGCTGCAGGTATAGTTAATTAAACCACAATAAAATATGTCCAAAGTCTATTTGATGATGTTCGAGCCATTGACGACCAGGACCTGCAACAAAAACGAAGAATGAATGAGGTTCACCGCACACTAAATTTCGATCACTCACCTGCCTATTGATTGCTCGCTATCAGCATCCTATCTACGATCCACGGACCTCATCACGTCCAGCGCAGATTATTCGGCAGCCCGTCCTGCTACATCTTGGAAACTGCCTGAAATCACGAAAGAAATAATGCTATAATGCTTATGCTAAATGCTACAAATCAACATCATCGCACCACTCACCAAAACGTAAACAAACACGAAACAACACAGCACAAGTGACAGGAGGATCAGCTGATGATCTCTTGTACATAAGTAACACAACATGTTGCTCTGCAGCATGTTGCACTGCAACATGCACACAGATGCATTGCTGCAATTGCTAGCAATGTTAGTATACATAAGAAGTATGACAGTTACTTAAATTATGTTCTATGTACATGAAGCACAAGTTCTCCGGAGAGGCATATAACGCGCACTTCAGTTCGAGAAGCCGTTGAGTTCAGTTAGATTTTCACTTTACATTTTTGGATATATTGATTTTAAACTTTGCGTTACCCCTTTGACCAGATTTGATTTACTGATTTTAATAATTGTATTTGGAAGAGTTATAATTTGCATTAAAGCATCGTAAATATAGATTTTATAAAAAGTTAAAGGTTTATGTGAATTTTCTTTCTCCTGCATCGGGAGTGGTCCGTCGAGCAAGACCACACACATTGCGCCCCACAGATGATGATCGCTGAAATTGTTTCAGGAATAGAGATCGAGGAAAAACCAGGAGGGCACTACCTATTGAACTTGAATGAAATTGAAATTATGCTTCATAAAATATATCCAATGACTTCAATTTTGCTTGTTAACGCACCGCTGAACAAAAAAATGGATCTCGCTAGGTCTATAACCAGATTTTCAGTCAACATTTTCAGCACGCAATAACCTACTTATGATCATGCGCCCTCAATTCTTGACCCAATTTAGTAGGGATGTAGGGCCAAGTCTAGCTCTCCAGCAATGCCCAATAGCCTAATTCAGCTGAATACTGGCCACTACGTAAATCAAGTGGTTTATAGTTTAAGGGGCGATTCAGACTATCGACAAGATTTACTAAATCCTAGATTTAGTTAACAGTTGTACCATATTGTACTGCAATTTGAATTATGCAAGTACATTCTACGAAGCATTTTGAGTTTAATGACATACGATTTAATCTAGTAGGCGGGTTTCGACTCGATTAATTTTAAGGTTTTAGCAAATCCTGTCCACAGTGTGAAACCCCTCTAAGTGTGGAATCAATTCAATATTCAAATGAGCTAAATGTTAGCATTGAAGCATTGAAGCTGCACATAAGCTCAAGCTGATCTCGCTAGTCCAAAATCTCTGTGAGATTTTTCCAAATGACGTCAAATTTTCTCCTACTATTCGTCAACCTTTCGAATTTTTAAGAAAAGAAAAAGAATGAGCTAAAAAATGCCTTCTTTCGTTTTTGAGCGAAATTTTCTTTGGGAGGCGCCAGATTCCGCTAACCTTGCAAGGGGGGCATGCACTGACATAGGTTGGGAACCCCTGGTGTATAGTATATCAGCAGGGCAGTGTGAGGAGGGGGCGAAGGGAGCACTCGCCCCGGGCGTCGTGTCCCAAGGGGGCGCCGTAACGTACATTCATTGTTTTTTGTCGTAAATTGTGAGGAATATTTCGGGTTTGAAAGTTTTTAATATTACATTTTATTCTAGCTCCATTATTTCTAACAGTTTTTATGCGTTAAGTGTAGGAAATTGGGGTTAATTTTAGTTCGAATTCAATAAAATTAAATTCAGACTGCCCCTAAAGTTCTGCACTTTGGTCAAATCTACTCAAATTATGTCGAAATCTTGCCAAAAATAACCCTAGTTTTCTGCACTGAAGGTAGAAAAACTGTTAGAAATAAAGTAGCTAGAATAAAATGATGCGAGAAAGATATGATTGTAAGACTATGCGCCAATTTTTAAAACAATCGTACAAGCACCTCTCCTTGGCAGAAGTTGGAGAAAATTGAGATGAAAAAAATGAAGCTCTGCAAAAACACCCTGTACACTCTAACTTTCATTGATGTCAGAATCCATTTGATGAAGAAGAGCCCAGTATATCATATACTGAACTTGAAAAACTTACCAAATCATCGATCATCATATGGTTGTGAAAATTGCGCCTTATTGTTCGCTCTGTTAAGTTCTTTTATTTTATTTTATTTTAACCTTCCGTTAGTCGCAATAAAAAATGTACCACGAATAGATGCAATGCATCTATTAGATGCCAACTTTGTCATCCCGTTGTAAGGTAATTAATATATTCATAAGGTTTTTTTATTCAGTATATGAATATTTGAAGCCTTGTCATACCAATAGTCAATATCAAAAGAAGAAAATCTGATATGTTAATAATATTTTTGTTGATAAGAAAAAGTCTTAAAAAATGAGATTTTTTGGAATTGACTTACATAATTGCAGTTTTACGGCTTTCTGAACATAACTAAATTTTAAAATAGACATCAATGGTAAAATAAAGTATTCTTTCTTGTAGTAAATATTTTTTCGTATACTGCTGCACCTATATCAATTACATGTTCAAATCACTTACACGACTGCTCGCAATGCATCTAATAGATGCTCGAGCCTCCTACGTAAAACCAAAGGACCCCACAATTTTCAGTTTCAGACTAAAATGCTGCCGTATCCGTACTCGGTATACGAAGCTACTCTGTTCTGTTAGTTCTACGAACAATTTAAACGTAATCAACTAATATGGCCATAGACATTATTTCCTTTAAAACTTTTGCCGATTCAGAGCATTCCCTTGGTTTTCATTTGCTTTTTCTTACTTATCACTTTCATTTTAAAAATGTACATCTTATGCTTGCATTAGAATGGAAGCAGCATCATCTGTCAAAGTAGGCAGCACCATACATAATAAGTTGCTGCTTTTGCTGAAAAGCATTTTGTCAGCAATTTTAAATGTATGTGTGCTGTCGCTGTTGCTGCTTGGTCATTGTGGTTCAAGCATTAGAACCTAATAGAGCAAAAAACATACACTGCATTCACTATTAACTGAAGCGTGATGAAAGCTGTAAAGTTGCACACTTTTGCCACAGATATTCATTTTCGATTCTGGCGAATAGTCTCGCCTTTGGCTAGATGCCGAATTCTTACGTTATATTGGTGCAATCAATTGCAAGTGCGTGTATGAACTTGCGTATTATACGTACTGTTACATTGTTTATTGGTGCAATTATCTATCACTGCGCGGATCACTTTTCCTATGAATTCTTAGATAGCTTAGCTTGTTTTATTTCAAAACAAGTGATTGACTTATAGTTGCATAAAAATACAAAACTTTAAGTACGCCTCCGCATCCGGTATATCGCGTCCGTTGTTGTCCCAATTGTATATGAACCTAATATAATATAAACACTGAAAATCAGTGTAAAACGAAGACTGCAAATTACAAGGGTATACAGATCATTGGGGGTAGGGTCGCCTTGATAAAATGTTTGCCCCGGGCGCCAAATAGTCTTCGCACGGCTCTGTATATCAGTGCATTTCGCGTATCATCGTGTCGCTAAAAGATTTCGTATTCCGCAAGAGAAATTAGGATGGGCCCTGTTGTAAATGTATGGTATTTTTTTTTTTTCAAAAACTAATAAAATAATGAGATCACATCTGACAATTTTGACTTGACTGTCTTTTTTGTTCAACATGTTTCTCTTTTAAATTAGCTGTCTTACTACATCATGTACGTGCGTTTTAAGTTGATTTTGCATACGATCCGAGTGTGTAAGCAGTTTTTTATTAAAATTCTAGGCAAATCAATGAAAACAACCGGTTAACCGGAAAACCGGTACTTGGAGCCCGGTTAAAACCGGACGGTCTAACCGGCTTTGCAAAAAAACCGAAAAAACCGACAACCGGGTTATGGGCCGGTTTTTGACATCCCTACTTCATACCGTCTTCTGCCTTTGACACAAATTCTGCCAAATTCGAAACTGTTGATTTTCCATCCATGACCAACCGTGTTGGTGATGTGACACAATAAATTTTGTAAACTTATTCAAATGTTTGGCAATTATCGAATCTAGTAATTTGGGTATAATACATTGAATTGCTACTCCCCTATAGTTCTCGATGTGAGACTTCCGGCCATTCTTGTGTATGGGTTTGACATACGATCTTTTCCAGATAGTGAATAAGATGACGACTTCGAAATAGTCATCGCTGACTTACCATACCTTACTTGTTTTTGCATTTTCATTTTCGAGTGCTCGGTCGTCCTCGCTATGCATTCATCACATACTATTGGGCGCACGATCTGCGTTCATTCGTTGTATGCACATTGTACAATAAGAATACATTTCTACTTGTCAACTTACATACTTCCTTCAACTTAGGCTTGTACAGCCGTCGAGTACTTTATCTATCTTGCTCAACACCAAAAATTTGTGATCATATCGATTTATGTGAAAACCATGCAAAGGCTACCTAAAATCGTCCCAGTGTTGTCACCAGTGGTCCGCGGATCACCGGTTAAGAACCGTTGATCTTGGAGTTTTGCTTGATCTATTTTCAAGTATATTCTCATTACAATTTTGATGTTGGGGAGGTAAAATTTAATCCCCAAAACAAACAAGAAAGTTTCAAAAGTGTCCGCCAAACAAAAAATTAATCGCAAGAAAAAAGTTTTAAAACTGTAGGTACAATCTACATTTTGGGTGGATGTATTGGATAAGCCTGAGTGTACAGAACCATCTTCAACGTACTTTGGCGGTAGCTTCAAAATCTTAATCAGTAAACCTTGAAAACAATTGAGCACAATAGAGCTTATTAGAGTGCAAATTTTGCTGCGTCCTGTCCGCGTTTAGAAGTTACAGTCTTTCAAAGATGGGACCCGAAAACAAAAAAAGATTACAAGGAGGGCGGCCAAGGGCAAACTGGGTCAGTTTTTCATACGACCCAAGAGCAAAAATATCGCAAGGGGCGAACCAAGAGCAAACGGAGTAAATTTTTCATGCGACTCTATGTAGAACAAAAAAAATAGCACAGGGAGGCAAGGGCAAACGGGGTCAATTTTAAATGCGACTGAAGAACAAAAAATCGGAAAGAGGATACGAAGCACCATTAAGGTCAATTTTGCGAACTTTTAAATAAAGAGTAAATCAAGAGACCGATGAAAAGCATATTGAGGAGCACATTGTGCTGAAAATCTCAGATCCCCACAGCTATCCGTTTTCAGAAGCCATTCAAAGATGAAGGCCAAAGACAAAAAATATCGCAATGGGGTGACCAAGAGCAAACGGGATTAATTTGTATAAAGGGATATTTGGGTGACCGGGTCTATTCGATATAGGTAGGAATTGAGGCGTGAACACCAGCCTGACCTAGGCTGAACCAGTGTCGCCCTTGTGGCTCTCGAGAGCCCGCAGTCTCCTCAGGCGATATGGGTGGTGGCGGCTCTTGTCTTCCTTTTTCATTCATTCACAAAGATTGTGCAAATATCTGCGATGATCCCGTAGTATACTAGAAGACAGGAGAAGATTATGATCTGGCACGGCTTGAACCCACATCGGTGCTGCATAGACAAACTATCGCTTTATAGGTAACAAACATGGTTATTCTTTATCCTTGCCCCGGGAGCTGCCGGACAATGCCTTTTTGTCGATCACGTCTTAGGCGTACATTCATGTTAAGGGAATTTTTAACTCCAATTTTCCATGGCTATAGGACTAGATCGGAATCACGCAGACTTCTTTATGTACCCAGAAAATTAACTACTCACGCGATGAGGCACTGGTCATATATAGGGCCAAAATCCTTCAACGAACTCCCAAGTGGATTAACAGCACCCGAGAATTATTATCTAGTGTTCAATCGGAAATTAAAACTTTTTCTAATAGAAAACTGATGGCTTCTCTGACACTCGGGCAGTAGCATTAATTAATAAATAAATCTAGTTCCTTCATATCATTATTATTGAAAGTAGTTCAAGTTCATATATGTATTGTGTACGAGTAACAATAAGTTAAATATAAGTAAACTCCTCTCCACGCTCTGGATATAACCATTGTGGAGAGTAATTCCAACTGTAAATTGTCCTTGTAATCTGAATTTGAAATTGGAATGGAATAAAATTTGAATTTGATTCAACTTCATCATGGTGTCCAGGTAGATCTTAGTGATACTAACAGTAGGAACAACGTCAGTGGCGTAACGTTTCAAAAATATTTTGTGTTCGAAAACGTAATGGGGACCCCCTACACAGTATAATACTATACTTTTAGCAAACATTTTTGAAACGACCATATTTTTTGTCCGCAATTGCTATTATTTTTATTGCAAAGATTCGTATCCTATTCTTTGATAGGAGCAGTGGCATAGATAGCTTTTCACAGAGGAAGGGGATCTGTAACTAGATTTTTTCATAACAGGGAAATAACACATTGCACAAACGAAAATTTTGTACAAAAGTACAAAGTCTCAAGAGATTTCTGCCCGGCCTGATTCTACGTAGTTTAATTAATCGATGGTACTGAACTTTTATAAAAAAAAAACAAAATTATACAAACGTTTATAGCTAAATTGTTGTACAAAATGCGAGTGCATTAAATTTTTTGCGGTGTTCCTGGCCATACATATTTCATTGCAGCAAAATTCAATTTCAAATATCGCTATTACACCCCTCATTAATGATGCTAAATTTTCATCATCATGTAAATTATGCAGTACAATTTGTGCTGCTCGCTTTGCTTTCGCATCAACATTTTCACCATAAAAAATTCGAGGAATCATTTTTTTGTTTTATTTAAGTCAGTTCTGAAATTAAATTAATACCCTTTAATCACGGTCACGGGGGCAAGATGTTCGACCTAAGGCGGATTCTGTTGATCCTCCCCTTATCTAGGCCACTGGATATAGGAGAATAAGGTTTGCTTACCAATAACAGTTTTTAAGAGAAATAAGTAAGTCCTATCCCCCAGTAGATGTATGTATTTTCAAAGCTTTGGTCATCGGCTCATTTACCGATAGGCAAGACAGTGTGATTTTTGTTTAGCTTATTGGATGATTGGAAGTTTAGCTAATTCCTTATTGTGAACCGCATTTTTAAATTTCTAGGAGTCACCCTTAGCAAAATCCTCCTCCTCCAACTACTAAAAATCATGAGTTTAGACCGAGTGCACTTTGTACGCTGAGTGTTTAATTTTCAACAGAACAGAAGTTCCGATTAAGATATTTCGAATTTATTCAGGGCGGGCAAATTAAACAGGCAATAGCAGTTTTAGGAGGTGCCAAGCCGGGCAATTGCCTAAGTCGCTCCGAAAAATCATGACTCCAGGTACGGTGAGAAGTGTTGCAGTACATTAAGACGGTGCAGATTTTGAAAAATTACCAATTTTCCAATGCAGCCGTTTAATCGAGCATAGACCATTTAAATGAATATTTCCCCGTGATGAGTATAGTGCAATCGTCCACATAGAAAATTAGTTCCGAATGTGTTGGGAAACCCACCATCCAGGTATAGATGTTAAACAATATAGGGGAGAGTATGTTACCTTGTGAAATTCGATACTTAATTCTCCTATGCTTTGAACAATTTCCTCTATGTAGGAGTGCCTTTGGATCGATTTTAGAATGCAAATAATTCGCGGATTTTCACATTTCAGAATTCAGGCATAATAAGCGTAGATATCGACATAGATATAAGCTATCGTCCGTATGTGCGATATACTTGACATGACCATGAAATGAAACAGGTATCACTTTCACTAAATTAAAAAAAAATGCAATAAGTGTTCCTGGCTTAAATCTTTCGTTTTCAGTCATACAACGTTCATCAGTCAACTCCGTTTTATTGCATACTGTCAAGTTATAAGCTAATCTTATCACATACGAATATTAGAACAAAACAGCTACACTTTAGAAATGATAAGATTATAACAGTCATAAATACATTTATTAGTCCATTCACTACTTGGTATTTGACTATACAAATTTCCTATTTATGTCTACATATATATCTAAATTGACACGTACCCCTATCGATTGACGAGAAGCATCAATTAATACGATTTTTATGTGTTTTTCAATAATTTATCTTTGTATTTTCTCACTGGAAGTCATCAATCGTTTATATCCTATTAGGATGTATTTATATTAAGAGTCGCGTTTAAGCACAATTTTAATTGATTTCCCTTTGTGCTACCCTGCAGGAATCATCTCATATACGGAATATCTATTTCTTCTCTCGGTTTTGACAAGTAAGTATTACACATTGGATGTATAGTTTGTAGAATATTAGGGATGCTGATATTGTAATGAATTGTTATTTATCTAGAACCCCAATCTGGATTTCGAATTGCATTCAATATGTTTGATACGGACGGAAATCATCGTGTAGATAAAAATGAATTTTTAGTGGTGAGTATTGAATAAAGTGGGTACGGGACGGACTCAACATTTTTTTTTATTGACGTTTCGAACAAAATTGATATTTTTTTTGTTAAAAAAAAAATCGGGAAATTTTAGATGAAGCTTGCAGATAGATTATGAACTTAAGGTCAATTTTCACATAACATTCGAGTCAAAGTCACCAGCGAATTTTCATATTATATTTTTTATGACCACATACTAATATTTTTATCAGTGTGGTAGTCCACTCGCTGAGTAGAAATCGACCTTTATTAGCGAATTTACAATAAACCACGCGAGTGTCAATTTTGCTTCGAAATTCGTTAGTTTTAACTGTATTCATATTATTATTCAGTTGTGTGTTTTCTTCAATTTTATTGTTATTGTTCTTAAGTGTTCATTTCTGTTTTTATATTTTATTATAGTGAATTTATATTCATATTTGTGTTTTATTTTCTATCTTTATTTCAAAATTTATTACTATTAAATTTTTATAGATTCGTAATATATTTGGCGGTTCATTGAGAGAT
Organism: Microchrysa polita; assembly: GCA_949715475.1. Classification (NCBI taxonomy): domain Eukaryota; kingdom Metazoa; phylum Arthropoda; class Insecta; order Diptera; family Stratiomyidae; genus Microchrysa; species Microchrysa polita. The sequence goes on along the minus strand of OX454420.1, from coordinate 85,937,303 downwards.
CATGAGATGGATGAGGCCACACGTAAAATTGTGAGAAATATTTTTTTTTATTGTACTACCACCCTGTCTCATTCCGTATAAAAATATTTTGCTAACATCTGACAACAAAATCTAGTTAAGTGGTGAAGGGTAAAATACAAATTAATTTAATTCAATTATAGCAAAAACTGGGTAAAAAGATTTTTGATTACCATCATCCATTATTATATTTCATCCAATACTAACTCCATTTAATACCATATACCTAATAAGCGTTACTTTATTACAATTAGATTGGTGTATCTTAAAAAGGGAATCGAAACTTAAACTTTATTTAATCATGAATACTAAATAATTCTATTTTTCTCCGTAAAAAAAAACACACACACAAACGCACACGAATCCATACAGCTGTTAAAGCTCGTTTCAACTAAAGAACAAGCGGTCTTCTTGACGAGAAAGCGAGAAGTGAAAGAACCGTCACTTGTAAGTTTTTATTGGTTTTCCTGATGAAAAACAAAAATCATACTTGACCCTAGAGTGATGTGCTGTCTTTTGTGATTTCGCCAATTTCTGTATACATCTACAGATCTTATAATATTGCTGTATATTTGACGTGAAAAAAATAAAATAAAACAAAAACAACCTTAATCTTAAACATATGAAACACATACATTATGTATACAGAATTTCAATTCTACGCGTATCCTGAAAATCCAACAAAACGGAGAGATTTATCTAAAAAAACTATGTTTGTAAGTCTGCTTTTAATATTCATCGTGTACGTGTTCATGAATTTACTCATTGAGTCTTTTTCTTGATACTGTTCCATTTCCATCTAATGAAATTCAACTTTTCTTTCAAATCTCGATGTTAAATATGGCTAATACTATCTCGTGAAAAAACTTTTTTTATTATTTAAATTTTGCGTTTGTATTGTGGTTTTACTTTTTCTATATTTTATTTTCTGTAAGTACGATTACTGGCTTTTGGTGTTTCTGTTCTTCGTATTGTTTCAGGGAGACTATCAGCTGTTTGTACAAAAAGGCACTATGTATACTAATTAAAAGGAAAAATTAATTTGTTAAATTATTATTTTAATTGCATAAAAGAATCAATACTTTGCTTGTGAGAAGTCGTCATAGAAGTATGCAATATTTAAATCGACAATAATACTCAATATAGCGCGGTGGCCTTTTTGTATTTTGCTTATTTTTCTGTAACTAATTGTTTTATGTGAAAAAAAATAGCATATAACTTACTGCTTTGTTTCTTTCCGAAATTCTATTTATTTCATTTACATATTTTTTCTAAATCTTAATTTCAATCAACATATCGATAATAATTTAAATAAAAATATTAACACAAATTTTCAAATGTCTAGATGGAAAAAATCTTTAGTGGAGCATGGAAGGATAAGCATGGCGTAAAAGAGACTAGTGAGGTAAGTATAAACATATTTAAAAGTATACAATCAGATCAGAAAAATGTCGCAAATATGGAACTTGTGCTAGGTGTACACAACAGAGGATGTGAAATGGGTAAAACTGAAGGGGGGCTTAATATCAGTCAGTTTTATATAATTCTCGCATTATATTGGTTACCTTAACGTAGAATAATAAAACAGCGATTGGGTCTATGTCCTGAAACGACCTACGCTTCTCAAGCATGACTAAGAATCGCCACGGGGAAACAAAAATCACACATATTACTCGGTTGCGTATTTATCCCAAGGGAGCAACTGTAAGGAATGTTGCGATCTGAAAAAAAAAATGCTGGGCCTAACAACTCCAATAAACGGACCTCCACTGCCCATGTTGCATAGAAACAGCAGAAAGCTGCCGTCGTCGACAAACTAAATAAACTCACAAAATTCCAATTCATACCTCAATTCTTATAACATCTTCTGACCCGATCGAATTGCAATCGCAGGAGGTGGACTTGTTTTCCTGCGGTGCCATTCAGTGTTATTGATTTCACCGACGCAAACACCACCATCGAGATACAAGAGATATCCGTCAAGTAAAGAAATATTGACATTGAAATCCTCAACATTTATATACCCTCAGTCTAAAGCTGTCCAGCAGGATTCGAAACCAATATTAGTCCTACATACCAGTACCAGACCATATCCTCTCGTACTGAGTGACTTTAATGCGCACCACCATTTATGGCACACAAACCTCAATAATAAAACCAGAGAAAATTACGGGTTCTATACAAAATCCACAAAGTCAAAATCCACAAGTCAAAATCCACAAGTCAAAATCCAAAAGTCATAATCCATAAAGACAAAATCCATAAAATCAAAATCCACAAGGTCGAAATCCATGAAGACAAAATCCATAAATTTTTGTATGAAGAGAGCCATAAAGCTTATTGCATGGGCTCCGATTCGGTGATGTCAGTGCGCGTTTTTTTGTACAAAAATAATTATGAAATGCTCCAAAACGTTAATTTCCAGTGGCGGAGCTTGAGAAAGTTCAGCGTTTTTTTTTTTTAAGTTAAAAACCAGAGGTGAGAGCGAGTGGTGATGGGGAGATTGGAATTTTCGTTTCCCGGAAGGTGATTAAGATTCTTCTACTGTATATTTGTAGCGTTTGATCATGATCAGCAAAAAATCTGGTCCGGACACTTGGAATCAGGGCCGGATTTAGCCTCTATTGCGCCCCTGGGCAGTAACGAATTTGCCGCCCTCCACCACTAGATAAGCTTAAAGGTAGCAGTTGTCACCTCACAAAGGAAATGTATACAAAACGTTAGCGGGCGTATGTGAATAATTGAAAATTTCATATTTTTTACTAGTAAGCGTATTTTGTTTGCTTGAAAAATTTTTATGTTGCTTCTCAGGGGAGGAATCCAGGTGTTCCGTGCACCTCCCAAAATTGTTTTAGGAATGATTGAAACTCCAATGATAACATAGAAAACTGTACAGTTCTTATTACATTCGGCTTTTCACTTTCTTTAGAAATGCGTTCATGTTTTCTACATTTTTTTCTTTGTCGATCATTTTGGAAATAATTTGCGAATTACCCCAACAAATAAAATATCCTATATTAGCATCATATTTAACCAGAAAACGTCATACCGAATAAACCCAAAATTAGGAAATCTTACGGTAAATTTTGAACACACCTTGACCTAATTTGTTTTCAGTGATAAAAATAACGAAAACGAATTGGGAAAGCACTTCCTGATGCTATTCAGAAAAAAATCATTCGGTGCCTAAAAAGTTCTAGATTTTCCTGATTTCAACTATTAAATTAAATTATTAAATAATTTTTTATTTTCGGTGGAAATTTTTTCGTTTTTCTCTGAACAAAAAATTGCAAATTCGAAAATTTAAGCTTAAAAATTCTTAAAAATTTAGTTACACCTATTCACCTGACAAAAACTCAAAAATTTTATAGCCAATGCGGCATTTCTAATAAAGACACTATGACCTCTCCCGAAACCAAATCCTTGCTTCCCAGCGAGTTACTTGCTTGGGGGCGTTTTGAACTTTTCAAAGGATCGCTATAACCAAAAATATTTTTGTTTTTTTTTTCTCTTCAAGTCTGGGGCAATTTTAGAGGCTTCAAAACAGGAGCTGGCAGCTCGCGTATTCATATCATTTAATGTGGCTTCAGGCATAATGTTTAAAATTTTGCGTAGTCCCAATTGTTGAAGGCGGAATCACATTAAAAATTGAGTTGAGGTTCCGATTAGGTGCTTAGGATTAAGACGATTAAACTATGTACTTGTATGTATGCACTTCCAACCAAAAAAATTAAAAAAGCAAATTATTTTCTACAATTATGTTTGAGTTTTCAAAATCCATCTTTCCCATAATTTTAGACCAATGAAAAAATTTAAGAATTTGCCGCCTCTCAAATTCTGCCGCCCCGGGCAGTAGCCCAGGTTGCCCATATGGGAAATCCGGCCCTGCTTGGAATATTAGTTTTATACTTAAATACCACCAATTTAGCCAAACAAAATATGTAGTCATTCCATGCGATGCAGAACAGGGGGAACTAAATATTAAATTGTTTTTTGGCTATAAAAAACACTGAATTTTTCCAAGGAACCTTTTAAGAAAAAACCTAAAGTTTTAGATTGATTTTCAGAAAAGTTGCTTAACTAGACAATTACCAAACCCCGGAGCATATGCGCTCTACCTTAAGACACGGAGAAGGATGCACCCGGAGCATATGCGCTTTAGTTGTTGTAATGATTGCCATGCACTTGCGAGTCGCCGGGCTATATTTTTGAAAAACTTGATTTGATGACGAAGTGAAGATGACTTATCGCGGCAAAGATAAGCTAACTCAAGATCCCAGCAACAATGTCTTGCAGAGGCGGCTCGTCAGAGGAGGCAAGGGAGGCAGTGCCTCCTTTAAAAATAGGAAACTTTTTAACATTTAACAATGATCTCATTCAACCTAAACTCATTCATTACTTCATTTATAGAGAGCTAAGCTACCTCAATTCAACTATTTATTTCACTCTTTAGTACAATACAACATAGAATGATTAACTTAAGTTGAAATGAGGCAGAATCATCCTAGCCTCCAGAATTGTATTTATCAACACTGAATTCGTCATATCGTTGATCTGATATCGCCGAAAATATCTCTACTCTTCATACTTTTCACAACGAACGGTCGGAGGACTGCCTCAATTCGGAAAATAAACGTGAGGCAGATTCGCGCCTTAACGCTAGTCTTCTGTTGAGTTGAGTTCGTCGCTGCTATACGACGACTTTACGTTCAGTATATGCCTATAGTGTTCTATACTCGTAATTTTCATAGCCACCCGGAGGATAGCCTCAACTCAATAGTCCCAAACGATTGTGTTTGGAATATTATTGTGTTGTTGCTACATTTCACCAGCATAGATGACCGACCGGAGGACTGCCTCAACGGGTGTACTGCTCAACAGATTCGTCTACAAAATTTTTCGTTTTATTTTTTTAGTTTAGGCCTTAAAACAAAAAAAAAAAGCAAAGCTATAGCATCGATAGCAGTAAGATAAAAAATCATTCCTGAAATAGGTTTTGAAGTCGATAGTTGCGTCTTGCTTGCTTAGATAGGTCTGTGTAAAGTGCATTCGTTATTATTAACTGAAGTGATTGCAGTAAGAAGGCACCATCTAAAATAAAAACGTTTTGAAGGGAATTGTTGCGTTTTGCATGCTGCAATCGGTGTGTATAAATTGTATGTAAAAGAGAGTTAGCTTCCAAAAGATAAGTACTTCCTTTTTCTATTTTATTAGTTTTTACTCGTAGATTGAACTTTAACCTGATAATTCACGATGAATATTATTGACAGCTTACTAGTAAGCCCATTTAGTCGGAGAAGCTATCAGGAAAAGTTACAAATTAAGGAAGAGGGTAGACCAACTCCAGAGCTGAAGATTATCCGATCTGATGGAAAAATTAATCGTTCTTTTAACATGGAGTGGTATAAAAAATTTGAATGGCTTTCTGGAAGTCTTGTCATAGGGAAATTGTTTTGTTTCTCCTGCGTCTTGTTCCCTTCTAGTTCCGGCAATGATGTATGGCAAAAGCAAGGTTTCTGTGATTTGAAAAACCTCCATCGTGCTCTCTCTCGTCACGATATTAGTCAGGACCACATTCGATCGCAGTTAAGCTTGAAGCTTTTAGGGTCTCAACGAATTGAAACTGAAGTAAATGAAGGGTACCAACGACAAATAGAAAAACACAACGAAAATGTGAAAATGAATAGGGAAATTTTAAAACGATTCATTGATTTAACATCCCTTTTGTCGCGCCAAGATTTGCCCTTCAGAGGTCACGATGAAACAGAAACTTCTGTAAATAAGGGAAACTATCGTGAAATATTCGATATGTGGAGCAAATACGATTTAGTTCTTAAATCAAGCACAGATTCAAAAGTTTTTACAGGGTTATCTAAAACCATTCAAAATGAACTAATAGAATCTGTCGCTTTTAAAGTTAGGGGTGAAATAAAAAAACGAATTCTTAATTGTAATTTTTTTGCCTGGGAAATTGATGAAACTACTGATGTTTCTTGTAAGTCACAACTTTCTGTTGTTTTACGGTTTGTATCCGGTGGAAACTTAGCCGAACATTTCCTTGGTTTTTTCGACGTTAGCTCTGGCCGTGATGCTTCATCTTTATTCACGTTTTTAGAAAATGTCATGGGTGAATATAGTTTCCAGGAGAAATTGGTTGCACAAACATATGATGGAGCAGCCGTAATGGCTTCAGAACTTAACGGTTTGCAAGCCAAAGTTAAAGCTGTTGCTCCACAAGCAATTTTCATTCATTGCTATGCGCATGTGCTAAATTTGGCCTTAAGCAAAGGAGCCAGTAGCATATCCTATGCTAGGATATTTTTTTGTAATTTGTCTGGATTTCGATCTTTTTTTTCAAAGTCGACTAAACGCACAGATGTTTTAAATGCATTAAAAGCTCCACGGATTCCATCTTCGGCTCCTACTCGTTGGAATTTTAATTCACGTTTAGTTAATGTTGTCGCCGAAAATTTGACTATATTCGAGAATGTTTTCGAGCAGATTGCGAATGACTCGAATTTCGACTCAGATTCTGTACGTGAAGCTGTTGGCTTTCTTCATGTTATCAAAGATTTTGATTTTGTGTTTCTTTTATCAGTCTACAAATCTATTTTCAACTTTACTTCTCATCTGTGGGATATTTTGCAGGCAAAAACTTCAGATGTTCTTTTTTGCCAAAAACAGATAGACGTAACAATTGAAAATTTGCAAAAATTAAGATCTGATGCAGAATTCATTCGAAATTTTAAATATGCATGTGAAAATTCTTCTTCTTTGCCTCATTCTGGTCGGAAAAGAAAAATCGATGATGGCGTACAAAATATTGAACAAAAATATCGCATTCTCTACTTCGAAATTGTCGATAACATAGTTTCTCAGTTGAGAAATCGATTTGACGAATTCCATAAATTAGAATTTTTGAAACTTATGGACATATCTAAATTTAACTCCTTTTCAAGTATGTTTCCACAGTCTTCTTTTGACTGCTTGATGTTCACGTATGGCCGTTTCTTTAATCGGGAAAAGCTTAAAAGTGAATTGATAGTTCTTTATGCCGATTCAACCATGTGGGAAAATTGTCGTTCAGTGAATGATCTTTTAACATTTTTCCATATTAATGGAATTTGTGCTATTATGCCAGAAACTACAAAATTGATTGAGTTAGTTTTGACTATTCCCGCTACTTCCGTCAGCACTGAGAGATCATTTTCAGCATTAAAACGTATCAAATCTTATTCCCGAAATACCATTGGTCAATCGCGATTATCCGACTTATCTCTGCTAAGTATTGAAAAGCAATTTGTTAAGAACTTGGAGAAAGAAAACGGCTGGTATGACGATATTATTAAATACTTTGCCACAAAAAAGGAAAGAAGAATTGATTTTATTTTTAAGTAGTTTTTCGCTTTTAATTTTTTTTTAAATTCCTTAAATTCGTAATTCTTATAGTGTGTGTGTGTGCGTGTGTTTTTTTTTCAATAAAATATATCTTCATATTTTACTTATGCTACCAAAGACCTTCAAGCCATATTGGACTCTTAAAGCAACTGAATATGTCAGCTGCCTCCTTGTGGTTGAATGCCACGAGCCGCCGCTGATGTCTTGGGAGAAAGAAAACAGGTTGCCGTCGTCTCACCCGAGAATTTGGGTAAGCGATGTCGTGGGAGAAATTCGGGGAGTCGGATTTGAGTCGTCTTTCGGATCACACCTTGCCACCGCGTTGAAAGAACAAAAAAGTAACGGTTCCCGGGCCACATGTGGCAAAAACGTTAATTCGCGCGCGCGGAATTTAGAAATGAAGCTGTGAATCCAAATTTGTGATAAGTGTTTCATGAAAGCCCAAGGAATAAGAAGGACCATTAGCGGTGGCCGAGTATCACATAAGGATGAGTACCACATGTTTGAGTGAATGAATGTGACCGCTATGTGTGATGTGTTCCCCTAATCCCCGTTTCGATTCCGAGATGATGTGATGTGAGTCACTTCTCGCTGCGCGTTAAGGGCGGTCCCCCAAAATTATATTACATCTGGTCAGGCCTTGGGTACCGCATGGTCGGGTTTGTAGGTTATGTCTGAGGGTAAAGATGGCCGGGGTCCACTAACATCGGGACCCCAGAGCATAAAAGGATGTTGCTTGAGTTGGCCGACGCCAGCCTCTTTTTCGCCTTTCTCCCCCATTTTAACTCCTTGTGGTATGTGAGTTCCCGAAGGCACGTGGTTTTTGTGAGTGTGATGGAGTAAGGGGCTACGAGCGGCGACCACCCGCCCGCATCTCTAACCGACTTGAGCATACCAGCGCGTGCCGCTGCCTGCTCGTAGAGGAGCATTTTCGATCCTTGGGATCAGCTCCGTCCCCCGGTCGCCTGGTGCGACCACCATTTTACATTGTCTTTACCTGAAGCGCTTATGGGCCGGGTGCATTCCTCTCCGTGTCATCGGCTAAATCGTATATGCCACGGATGAATCCTTTTCCGTGTCTTCAGCTAAAGCGCATATGCTCCGGGATTTGGTAATTGTCTAGTTAACGTAATAACGTACATAAATATTCTCAATATTCAATTGTGATAAGTTTTTGTGGATTTTGACTTTGTGGATTTTTCAATTTTTTTTTGATTTTCTCTTTTTGGATTTTGTATAGAACCCGAAAATTACATCGTTCACCAATAAAAATGAAATGAATCAGACTTTCGTCCATACTCAACGATGATATGCAACTGTAAGAGCACTTTCCAAGCCCTTTAAGCCTAAAGATTGCATCAAGTTCGGTGATAATAGATAACACATACAACGACGACCATAAATGCGCCCACAAATCTAACCAACACTCCGTCGAACATCCCGAGGAGGAGAAACTCAAGCGCGCTATTACAAGAGCTATTTGTAACTTTACAGTTGACCAACTTGAAGTCACCACCAACCAATAAAGTCGCTATTAAAAATGCTAAGAGTATCAAATTTCTTGACCTCGAGGGTGTAGCCATGATCATGTTCAAACAACTCTGCTACAATGGATCGGTCGTCATTCCTGCACTTAGTTCAGGAAACGGAAATCTAAGCTCCTAAAAATCAAACAAGGCTTCTTACAAAGAGGAGTATTATCGTCAGGACTTCCTACACCAGCTACAGGAAATCATGGCAAGGGGGAACGACATTCCTTAAATGTGGAATCGCGATTAAACTCATATACAGTGACGGAAACAAAAAATTGGTCACTTTATGGATCGTCCTTTTATGTTAAGCTCTGAAGTTGGGAGGTTTGTTTGAATTGGGAAATGGTTTTGTACACTCTCTATGAAGAGCGAAAATTGGGTGATTCGATTACTAGGTTTAAATAGGGTAAGGTCAATATATTGCAAAATCAAGTGGAAAATCAGTGCTTAAGAACCACTATTTAAGTTTTGGCATATATACTCGAACCAATTTTGAAAATAATGGAAAAACTCGAAGGTGCTTAAATATTGACCCTAGAGCAGTCAAATTTGGTTTAAAAATGTTTCTCACCTTTAGGCGGCTGCATCTCGGAAACGGTGATAGCTAGGACCTTGGTTGTTTCACCAAAATGTAGTTCTAAATACGTTCTACATCGACTTTTTCAAAACCCATTTTCGAACATTTTCACTTGAGAACACAAAACTGCCTATATCTTTGTAAATATTGAACCTAGAGCTCACAAAGTTGGCCTAAAAATGTTGGTGGCCTTTAGGCGGCTGTATCTCGGAAACGGTGATAGCTAGGACCCTGGTTGTTTCACCAAAATGTAGCTCTAAACACGCTCTACGTCGACTTTTTCAAAACCAATTTTCGGAAATTATCACTTTAAAACACAAAATTGCCCATATCTCCGTAAATATTGACCCTAGAGCAGTCAATTTTTTTGTTTATAAATACGGGCCTAATTTTTTTTTTAATTTGTATTGACGGAAAGTACTCCGCGGAAGGCATGCTTTTCTTTTTTTATTGGCCACAGTACATTTCTTACCTCAAGTTTTATCTAAACAAAATGCTTTATCTTAAATGCTAGACTGATACATGTTTTAAAATTACTGATTGTTGAGACTAGGGGGTTGATTCTCTCTTATCTGGAGTCAGTGAACTCAGGCATGGGGCCACGAACTGGTACTAGATGTCCCTCAAACTGCTTTTATTTTATTGCTACAAGTCTAACTAATAAAAATCAAATTAAAACCCTACAAACGATTTCCTAGATTTTCATCGAACAACGCTTTCTGAGGGCCGAAAAGTCCCTGTTTTGGCGGGAAGGGAACCGGCTGATGTAAGAACGGGCCGGTGCCTGAGCGGTTTCTCTTAACCGATTCCTCGGGGAGAGTCTGATTGTGGCCGCCATAGGGGCAACCTCGCGCGCGTCTTTCTTGGATCTCACCACGTGCTGTTTTCGCGATAGTTTTTTGAAGAAGTGATTTGGTGAAAAGTGAGCTCAAGGTCATGATTTGGCGTCATTTGGAGGTTTTTTTTTCGAGCGTGAGCGATACTTTTTCGGATAAATGGCTGGCAATAAAAAATGCAGAACCAGCTAAGTTTCTTGTGGTCTGTGGCGTGTTTCTAGTTTGGGTTTTGAAAAAAAGACCTAATAATGTTTCCCAATTGATTTAAGCGAGTTTCCCTGCCGCCCGTCCCAAGTGCGTTAGCGGGATGAGGTGATCTACCTCATCCTGAATTTCGCTAGGGGAGGCGCTCCAAATTCGCTCGGCCCGCGCGCCTCATGGTCGGGATTCTAAATTTTGATGTAGTGGTTGAAGACGGCCGAGGCCTACCACCATCTTGGCCTCGGAGCGCCATAAATGGCGACTGAACTGGCTGATTCCAGGGTTCCCTTTTTTCAATAATTAAACTTTTTTCACTTCTTTCCGCGTGTGCGTAAAGTTTTAGGCACGAGAATCCCGTTAATATGTGTGGACAGGGACAATGAGGCGGCAAAAACCCACGCCCTCCTCCCAGTCTGAGCGTAGCAGCCAGCTTGTGCCGCCGCCGTCCCCATTGAAGGAGCCATCTTTGTTTTACGACCTTCACGGTCACTGAAAACTGGCACTTTTAAGGGGGTTTAAGAGCACGGTGAATTTTTGCCGATATCTCAACCTCTGACGCAATTAACCAAATACAATTTGTTTGTTATGGTGATTCTTAAATCTTAACTAACGGTATACACTGTGCTTGGGACTAAAAACGTACTTAGGGTGGTTTTTTAAAATACGTTCGCGAATTATTTTTTTTTATTAGTAGTAGTAGAATTGAATTTAAATAAAAACTTATCTTATTGCGGCAGAGCTCCAATAAATATTCTAAAAAATCTCATTCATTTTAGGATGACTACATCGATGACGAGGAAGGCCTGCAGCGGCGTCATAAGGTCGACACTACATTACAAGTACACTTTTTCGGCAAGAAAGGAAATCAAGATCTCTACTACGAAGGATTCTACAAATTCATGTACAATTTACAAACTGAAGTGTTGGAATTAGAGTTCAGTGAATTTTCGAAAGGCAATACGGCCATCACTGAAGTAGATTTTGCCAAAATTTTATTAAGATACACGTACTTGGATACCGACGAATATGATATGTATTTGGATCGGTTGTTGGATCGCGTCAAGGACGAACAAGGCATAACGTTTACTGAGTTTCGAGATTTTTGTCAATTTTTAAATAATTTAGAAGATTTTGCAATTGCAATGAGAATGTATACGCTAGCGGATCGGGCTATATCAAAAGGTGAGGACAGTGTATAGTAAGAATAAAAAAATTTTTTTACGAGGAATAGAACCAAATAATAATTTAATTACCACTTTTTATTTAAATTTGACCTGAGTTGTTCTATAATAATTAAAGGTCGATCCACACTTTTCACTGATCAATCACGGTAACTGTCCATACAAGTTGCACGATTGTCAGTTAATTGACTGACAATCTGTTAACTTGTATGGAAAATAACTGTGACTGATGATGATGACTGAAAAGTGTAAATTGACCTTAATTCGGCACAAAATTTATACAAAAAGTTGTGTTGTCCTATTCTGAATCGAAGAAACAATTAAAATTTATTTAATTCAATTTATTGTCCTTCGAAATCAAAATCAAAAATCCTGCTTACTTTTCTAGATGAATTTTCACGTGCCGTGAAAATCTGTACCGGTTACACGCTCACGCCACATCTTATCGACACTGTCTTTGCAATATTCGATGAAGACGGTGACGGATTGCTATCCTATAAGGAGTTTATTGCAATTATGAAAGATCGCTTGCATCGTGGCTTCAAAGTAAGTGTTCACGGGATCGATTACAATGAAGAGTTGGAGGATGAGTACGATGAAAAATTTGAGTTTTTTTCAGTGTTGCGTCGACATGCTTGTCGACGTGTTCGACGATCGCTTATTTAAGTTGTTTTGAAAAATGTTTGTTTGTGTTTTCTCTAGTTAAAATTTTTAATGATGAGATTTGTTTGAATGAATGATTATATTTTTATGTGGTATAACAGGAAAATCGTCTATTTTGTCTATATAGAAATTTACTTCTGGTTAAATATATATGTACATATAATCATTCATTCAATTGTTTCAATCTGACATTTAAGAAATATTTATTTTGTTTAATCTATTTTTAATTACACAATTTTGGACTGAATTATTTTTATCAAAAATATAGATTTGTATGCTTTATATGTGTGTTGCTTTTTATTACATTTTATTCGTAGTTATTAGAATTTGTTATTGTCATCTTTTATTTATTTTTCTTTAATAATTTCCATTTGAATATGTAGACTAAAATCTGAATTCTATACTCGGTCGATGGTTTCTCTACAAAAAATCGTCTAGAACTAAATTCTTTCATAAATAAAAATTTCAAGGAATTTCTATAACCACATTATTTATAATCAATGCTTAAACATTTGTTTCGTTAATTAAACCTAATTATTTTTTTTCAATTTGCCGGTTTTAATTAGAAAAAAAGGAAAGTTGGAATTTATATAGAAAAAAGAAAATGTTGCTACCTGTGCATTCAAAGCACGAGCGACTTAATTTTGTTTATTAATAAATTACACATAGTAAGAAAAGGATAATTGTTGTCTCTTTCTCTCCACTTTGCAATGAATACGTTTTATGACAAAACTAGTTATGGAAATGGGGTCTTAAATAAATAAATAACAGGCGCGACAATCCAACATTCGACTAAGGCCGCAGGATGTGTTAGTGACATCCTATTTCCAAGATCTTTTCTGCTTTTTGTTGAGATAATGAGATCAGCATCACGCTCAGCAGTGTTATTTATCCCCATAAGTGGGTACTCGTTTAACATCTGAGTGAGATCATAGTCCGTCACAAGCTCGTGAGTTCGAAAAACACCATGGAACACGGTGAGATTCGAACTCACGACCCTGTGCACCGAAGGTGCGCGCACTAACCGCTACACCAGCCAGACTACTGCGGTCTTAGTAATTTAAAAATTCTACGGTATTTTATTTATTACGAATTTTAGTAAAAAAAAAATTACGAAATTTAAGCCATAAATCTAAGTAGTGAAGGACATACCACACAATTCAGGACTTGGACATAATTGGCCACGAGCAAAGGCCAATAGTAAAGTGGCATTGTGACCTGCCTTAACCGTATTAACTTTAGCAAGAATTTGATAATTCTTCACACTAAGTAACTAACATCACTCAAAGGAACGACTAATTTTAATATGTACACTTGAATGCAACGAACTGAGAAGAATCCTAATAAATCTTAATTACGAACAAAATGAGTATTATTTTTTACTTCTAATTCAAAACTTATAAATTTTTTTCAAAATTCAATTTTTTAGTTCCAGTTTTTTGATATAATAGATCATTCACATTCGAAACTGCGCTGCGCCTCCATTTTATATTGATTTGATGTTATGGTTTGTGTAATCTAACGTTTCTGCTTGCGAAAGCTTCTTATGTCCTTTAATTTTTGTTTACTATTTACAGTATTTTACACTTTATCAATAATGTTTTTGTGTGTATATATATTTTTCAGTCAACGGCCAAATCGGAAGGTTGGGAAGCATTTAAGCACTGTTTAAAACATGAAATGAAACAGTCAAATGCAGTGTAGACATTCATCTACAACAATCTCCAGATACCAAAAGAAAAACATACAAATGTTGAACGAAAAACATCGAAATGAAACTGAACCAATGGTCTATATTTACGTAGCTAGTTACTTAACAAAAATGATACTTAAAGAATCAGTACTTAAATATTGAACAATTGTGTATTTCAATACGCCAAAAATAGTTTTAATAATATAATATTAATTCTTTCTTTTTCTCTATCTTTATACTTTATTTGTGTGAATATTTTTAATTGGATTGTTATTTATATGTGTATAAAACTAACTAAACTGAAGCTTTTTCTTTGAAAAGAATTGAATATTTATAAAGTTGTATGTTGTTACATTTAAAGACTGGCGCTACAAACAAAAAGCATTTTTTCATGTACTTATTCTTCCAAGCTGTTTCAATGCACAGTTATTATTATTGCACAAATTATAATAATAAAATGCTCTGAATCTCGAAATTTGTGTTGTAGATATTTTCTTATTCCCTTGTCATTCTCCCTAAATCATTATTTTCGGAAATTTTGTTGGCCAAGTTGGTGTGAGAGATGCGGCAGACGGATGAAGTAATAATGTCCCAACTGCAGCTGGAGTGCTCGTACAATTTAGGGAGTGCCCGTCCTAGCACTTACGCCGCCCCGGGCAAGTGGACAAATTGCCGCCCCTTAGCTACTTAACAGGCAGATCGATAGGTAGGTAGCTTATTTTACATTTAATTGTGACAAAATGAAGAGTAAAAAAAAAGTCTCTTGCTGACAGCAAATGGGGAACTGATAAGGAGACGTTACTAACTACTTACAAAGCCATCGGTCGTTCAGTGGTAAACTACGCTCTGCATCCATATGGACAAACAATCTCTGCAACATTCAATGGAAACGGATTCAAACGTGCTAGAATGCAGCTATGCGTACCATTACTGGACGTGTACGCATGACATCACAAGATCACCTCCACCAAGAAACAAAGCTGCTGAATCTGAAAACTCATAATGAGCTACTCGCTAAGCAATATCTTGTTGGTTGTAATCGTAGTCAACACCCGAATTTCGATCTTATGGACGAAACCCCACCTCCACGTCATGTTAGACGTACACTAAGGGACAAGGAAAGGGAAGTCCAAAGATTCAAAAGATATAAAGGCAATACAAAAACCCGTGGTCACAGTAGGATTAAAACCAATGCTCTAGTAATCCAGAGGAAAGAATATCTAACCGCGGAGAAGGCCCAGTTCGAAATTTGTCCTGGTTAGATGAATCAATGTAATTGAAACGAACCGAAGGAATCCGCGAAGAGATCGGGCGAATTGACAATCGAATTGCTGCGAAAGGTGGATAGAATTTATTAAACGCCATTTCAAACATTTTGCGAAAAACCCCAAAATATTTGGCCTTGTCCGATTTTTGGCTTACAATTCAAAAACTGTACATTTCAGCAACAAGTTGTCCGGAAATATTAAGCAGTATCGCTACATTTGATAGACAGGTTTTTGCAATTTCGACCCGGTCTTACAACGAAATTTTGCACCTCGCATCAATTCAAAACCACGCAAGGACTTTCTTTGAAAAATGCTTTGTGTCAGTTTATTTACTGCCTTGCGGCATTTTGTTTCGCCTTGTGCCTGTTTATTTCATCTGAGTTTCTATAGTTTCCTTTCTACTAATTTATTTTAATGGTGTTTTTGGTTGGCGGCCGTGAAAAAATCGTGGTGAGGTGGTGGTGACGGCGAAAAAGCGGACAGCAAGTAGTTGAAGGACACGTCATTTTGGATAAAACCCTACTTTGTTGGAAGTGCTGTGTTTGGCATTTACGTTCTGGAGTGGCTTGTTGTCTGAAACCATTAGCGACCTGAGTAACAGACACCTACCTAAGGTTTATGTTGGCACGGTATATTTGTTGTATCTGTAACCGTTCATGTTTTTTTTTATCACCAATCGCTCCCCGATCAACTTATGCGGAGAGCGTGCACTCACAGTTCACAAAAACAAAAACAGTGTCGATCGAGGTGGGTGCCAGCTGACCGAACTTGGCAATCGTATGGCAGGTCGGCTGAGCATGCGCTACGAGAAGCGCCTGCAAGCCCCTCGGCGTCTTAAGTTGTATCCTATGGTAGTGGCTGGGTAGCTAACAACAAAGTGCACCCATAGAAGGAAGATGCGCTGCGAGACCGCGTCTATTTGTTTACCACGAGAAGACCTTATCGACCGCGTTGGTAGAAAATAAAACGTGAAGCGTGAAGAAAATCTCGCCATTCTATTCTCGTAACCAACAGTCTGTTCTTAAAAAATAGATATGCATATATTCCCAATTTAATTCCTCTCGTTTATGTTCGCCAATTCATAGGCATGCGATATCCCTTTCTTGATGTAGATGACAAGGGTCAACGGGCAGCACAAACCCAACCCAACCCTCCGCTCTGAGCTACAGCAAGCGCATGACGCTGCTGACTCGTTGAGGAGCCCTTTCTTGAGCCTAACCGGCACGGTTGCAGAGCCATTGACTCCGTCCCCTGGGGCATCTCCGGATGTCCAGCGACATCGACAGCATAAACAAACGATGGGTCTCGTATTTCGAGGAGCTCCTCAATATACCATCGATCTCCCATACGGAAGAAGCCCGAGCTCCTCAATATACCATCGACCTACCCTACGGAAGAACCCCTCGAGCTGAACCAGGCCCTCCCGTTCAGACCCTAGAGTAGAGGAAGTGCATTTCGCCTTACTATCGCTTCAACGTAATAAAGCGCCGGGTGTTGACGAGATCCCAGTAGAATTGCTGAAGCACGGTGGAATGTGCCGAACCAACCATACATGCGCTACTGATCAAAATATGGAACGAGGTAATCCCGGAAGACTGGCACAAAAGTATTTCTCTGCCCAATCCACAAATGAAATGAAATGTGAGAATTGCAGGTTCATCTCATTAGTTTGTACGACTTAGAAGATTTTATCACAAATTATGGAAAAGGAAATTAATCCGTTCCCAGAACAAATCATTGACGAATATCGAGACGGGACACAGTGCGGCGACTAGAACAAAAATTCGAACATAGGCAAATAAACTAAATTAAAATATTGCAGTTTTGACTACTATGATTTTACAGCTATCGGAAACCATTGCTATTTTTTTTTTAATTTGTAACGGTATTTGCGGTACAGACATGATTGTTCAATAAGAAATGCATTTTTAGCATATACCACCAATATTTCAAATACCCGTACCAACCCTTTCTTAATACAATCGCACATAAATATACTTTTCACGTTAGGCCTTTAGATAGGAAGGCCTTGTTATGGTATTTGCGTATAAAACAAGGAACATAACGGTAAATTTTGAAGGTACTAACCAAAAAGCCTGATACTTTTCTTATTTCGTCAAAAACAAAAAATGGCCGGGAAATGAGGTAAACCATATTATTCTGCATTTAATGAAGTCAATAAAAACACAGAGTTTGGCTACGACTACCTGCGACACAGTCTACAGTAGCTATTTTTATTGACTAACCTCTGTTTTTCGTGTTTAACTTTTTGTATAACAACATTCACTCTGATGTAGCTTTGGACTTTAAATTGTGGTTACATGTTAGCAATGTTATAAGCTCATCTGATTCTGAAAATGGGGCAAATCGGAGCAACATGTCCCGCACCTCCCCTACAAATTTTATGTAGAAAACATACAAAATTAGTCATAACTCTTGGCTAAATTAAGCTGTTTCGCTCAAGTTATTCTAATAAGTTTTTAATCGAATATCCTTCGACAGGACTAAATACAGATTCGATTAAATCGAAGATTCCACCACCTCCCCTATAAAAGATCTTAAATAAAAATAAAAATTGTCTTAGCTGCTCGTAATTCGTGAAGTGAAACAAGTCGTTTGTTTCGGTATTTGCATATTTTTGATTATTTGTCATAAGCTACTGAAAAGCTTACATAAAAGAGTAACTTTTGTGAATTATACACATTTATCCGGTCAAACAACCGTTATAATACATATTTGTATTTTCTATGTCGCATAAATTTTTCGAAGTTTGAATCTCTATTTTTTCAAAATAACAGGACCTTAACCCAAATACTTAATTGCACCAAGCAAGACGGAATAACTTTAGATTTTGTTTGGTAACCCTAGCTTTCTTAAAGATTTCATAAATAATGGTGCCGTTTTGTAACGGTAAATAAGAGCATTATGGCCACATAACATGTTTCTCTAAATAAGCCATACTATCTATTAACATCATTTGTAACATCTGAAACGTAAAATATATTATCTATACAATGGATGCAACTGTAACCATTGGAGAAGTAGAAGCGGCCCTAGCGAAATGCAAAGATGGAAAAGCTCCAGGAAGTGATAGGATACCCGTTGAATTTTATAAGTACGGCCCTGAAATTCTTAAGACCACACTGACTTAAGAGTTCAATCGAATTATGGATACGCGGGACATCCCTAGTGAATTCTGCGACTCAATCATTTTCCCCATATTTAAGAAAGGAGAAGTTAACGATCCGGCATGATATCGGGCTATTTCTTTCCTAAACGCATCGAGCAAAATATTCACAACCTTGCTGCAGAGAAGATTTGCCGAGTGGTTGAAAGCAGATGACATCATTAAAGAAAACCAGGCTGGATTCCGGACGGGATATTCTAGGAATGATAACATCTTCGTATTGCAAAGCTTTGCACGACATTATTTAAATGAGAGTAAAAAACTGTACGTCTTTTTCGTGGACTTCAAGGCTGCATTCGACACAGTTGACCATGCCGGTCAACTGTGTCGAATGCAGCCTTGAAGTCCACGAAAAAGACGTACAGTTTTTTACAAACTGTACAACAACGGGATGAGCCTCAAGTTTGGAATTGTCTTCGAACAACTATATTATAAAATACATCTGCAAGGATCTGGACTGGAAAAGAGCTGTCTTCGTCATTCGATACAAATGTCGGTGTTCGCCAAGGCTGTATGCTGAGCCCGGATGCGTTTGCAATCTTCGTGAATGACATTTTGGATGATATCCCCGGTGGTGCGGAGGCATTCGATTGAAAGGGCTAATGTATGCAGATGATATGGTGTTCCTTGCCCAATCACCGAAAGAACTACAGCGCATGATGGACCATATTCAAGCTTACTGCATACAATGGAGTCTTACGATAAACCTGCAGAAGTCGAAAATTATGATTTTTAAGAAGCGATTTGTGTTAGCACAGGACGAGAGGTGGACGTATGGTGGACAGGAAATTGGAGTAGTGAAAGAATACAAGTATCTCGGCATCTTACTCGCATGTAACCTTTCAATGGAGCCACATCTGAAGCAAAGACTCAAGGAAGCAAAATGGTCAATGAATAGCATCTGGAAGAATTGCTTCAGCAACCCAGTTTTATCACATAGCGCAAAGCACAGCATATTTCAAGCTATGTCGAAGTCAGTGTTACTTTATGGTGCCCAAGTGTGGGGAGGAGTAGAATATGATGAAGTTGAAAAAACTGCAAAGATATTTCTTAAAAAGAGTATTCCACTTACCAATGAACACCCCAAACTATATGCTGCTACAAGAAACTGGTCTGCCTAAGCTTCTCTCCGAAACCTTAAAATTGCATATGAGGTATCTTCAAAAAATTGCAGCGATGAATAACGAACGCCTACCTAAGATATTACTGGCATATGAGGTATCTTCGAAAAATGTATTTTATGCTGACTTGCAGGCGCTAGCAGAAACCACGGGTATGCAGTTTAATTGGAATGGCTCAACGGAGACGGCCAAGGATCTTTTTACTCTAATGGAAGAGGCTAATAAAAAGGCAAGAATAGTAACAGCTGAAAGGGCGCTATCGACACAGCATCGCGATATATATTCCCGCCTAAATCACAATCTCAACGATAACACGTATCTCCTTAATGAATTTCCGTCAAAGAAAATCTCTATCATTTTCCGAGCCAGGGGAGAATTGCTGCCACTCAACTATCAACCGCATCGCGATGATCAGCCACAGCTATGCAGCTTATGCAACATGAGAGCGAGAGAAGATACACGGCACTTTCTTGGAATATGCCCTATACTAAAGGAGACCAGACGTTGGTTCTTTGGAAAAGATGTACTGAGTGATACCGAAATATATGCAACTCTAAATGGACAACCGAATTGGGAGAGTTTATACGACTTCTGTGAAATAGCGCTAAGTTACAGATACAGGATAGTGAACGAAAGCATATAAAAACCATTATAATAAAAAACGCATAAGGAGGGAATTTCGGGTAGATGAACACCCAGAATATGGAGTATGGTGAACTTCATCATCCGGTTCCTTCCACATGCTAACATATAGAACTAGTCATCCATCAATAAACAAAATAGAAATAATACTGGATTAAAATTAAAAAAAAAAATAAAACAGATAACATTAAAATAACGCGAATAATATATATATATATATACATATATATTACTAAATAATAACATACTCAATATAATAATATAATAATATCTAAATACATCAAACTAATTACGCAGACGGCAAAAGCCACGCCGCAACTTTGTTTTGAATTGAGTGAACTAAATGTACAAATCTGAATTTTTGAATATAACAACTTATCTATCTATACAATGGGGTTGGTAAAAACATCCTTAAAACCGCTAATGTTCTTTCGAACAGAGTATATTTGAAATTGGGATTCAGCACAAACAAATTCAACTTATGGTCCTTTACATGGTACATGTTACAAATTGGCAAATATGCGATGTCCGAAAAATCATTGATTTCGCCCCACTGTGCGGCGTTTGACCTGGCCGATCAACCACCGATCAGCGCTTTACTCTGAATGTGAAGCTGTTACTTCAAAAGTGCTGGTAATAGAACATCGATGTGTACCAAATTTTTGTCAACTTTAAGCAAGCATACGCAGTAGTGCGACTGACAAAGGTGACGATGACTAATTCCATATATCAGGTCAGTGTGCAAAATAGACTTGCTGATTTATCGAAAATCACTTCAACGATTGCAGCAATGGGTGTGGTATGTACAACGAATGGACGATAATCGCATGCCGAACAAGGTGATGAACGCACAACGAGTTGACGGAGCGAGATTGTGTGGACGACCGAGAGCTCACTTGGAGCACTCTGCAGGTGAGGACGCCGACCAACTGCTGAGCGTCCGAAACTGGTGGACAGGTCACGTGACTGCGACAATTGTAGGTCAACGATTTAGGCGACCGAAACCCGACATTTGGCTATCTTGCCACATTGATTCAAAGAGAGTCCTGTGCGTCTTGTAAGCGTTTCGGCCTTCAAGTTTTTGATTGTTTGCTCCTGGAAGTACTACATAAGGTATACACATTCAAGAAAAAAAGCACCAAGATAAAATTAAATATTTATTTTTCTCTTTTTACAAAGACAAAAAAAATGGAAGATGGAGTTTTCTTTCCTTTTAAATTATACAATAATACACAGAACTTTGGGAAATAATATACATAAAAATAAAAACATATATTTAACCTAAATAGACTTTAATTAAAATATGTAAATGTGTTTCTTTGAGTTGTTGTTGTTGTTTTTTGTTTTTTGTTCAGTTTATAATCTAATCTTAAGCGCTATTATACAATGATTTAATGTAATAAAAATATCAATTACATCCATTGCCATTTAAATATTATTTATAATCTTATATATATACAAATACATGATTTAAAAATATAATTACAATGAACGTAAAAGAGTGTATTTGTTTAATTTATGAAATAAAAAAAAATTCACCAGAGCTGGTGTTCTGTAAGGCGATAAGCGATAGTCACTCTAATTTTTTCTGGTATAGTCTAACGCTAAATTTGGCAAAATAAAGGACCTAAAGTGACAGCTTACCGTCAAAGGTGGTTAATCTTAGGCGATATGTAGCAGTTCCACGTTTATTATATAATGCCAGAATTAGCGTTAGACGTCTTCTTCTTCCTTGGCTCGTTCTTTATACCACTCCATGGCGTCGCGTCGCTCGACCTGCGGTGTAGACACATCGCCCGTACTGACGTTAATGTCTCAGGCTATTTTTACAGACAGGTATTTTGGATCGTGTCATCGTCGAGACCAATGCTTTTTCATTTGACACATCCACTTCGACGTTAGACGAAGTCATACAAATTAAAGTGACGGTCGCTTATCGCCTGACCCAGTTCAGAATGTTTTTTTCTTTTCAAATATCCTCAAGGATATAAGTTTAGGACAGACGTAATTTTTTCAAAATAAAATTTTGAATATTTGTATGTATTTTATTTTTATTGCAGTAAATTTTAGGCACTTCGGTATTCTTCTGTCAAATACACTCTTTATAAAGTTCACTGAACTTGGACGGCCGTTTTAAGTACATTTTTTGTTGTTTGTATCGTTATTGCTAAACATTGAAGAATCGAGAAATTTATATGGGATTTCCCCTCCACCGAGATCATGCTATTGTGTATCTCCATCTATAGAAAGGCAATAGTATTCGTATTCGCACGAAATAAGGCACTAGAAAATTTTATTTGGATTGCATTTTTGAGGGTCACAGAATTAGTAATTTTTTTTGTTAAATATATTGTTCCCATAGGCTTCGTTGTAATGTTTATTATAGATGGTAAAAGGAAATTTTCTCATAATAAGTGTAAATGCATTGAATCAGATTTTTTTTTAAGAAACACAAAACGAACATTTTTGTATTTATCTAGTATAAATAGAAACAAAAGATACAGCATGCAAAAAAAAACATAATGAATTACACGGGCAAACGTCGCCGCATAATAATACTTTTAAAAGTTTACGAATGGAATGTAAAAATGATTGCTTTTATCACAATATTGTCTGTTATGGGTTTTCCCGTATTATTTTTTCGTTTTTGTAAAAATATATATATTACTGAGCAAACTATTTCATCATCATCTTGTTTCGTACCAGGTTTTAACAACGATATGACTGGGTTCATCGCTCACAACAATTCTAATATGGTTTGTGGATTTGATTGGTTGATTTCATGCAATGATGTTCAGAGTTCCTTAGATCACTTGGCCGGGTTCATAAATCAGAGCGGGTGGCATACGGATGAAAATTGATTTTTCATTTTTTGGTTCGGAAACTGGACTATTTTTTCAATGGTGAATTCCGATTTGAGGAGTATTTGCCGATTTGAAAAATTCCGGAATTTCCAGGAGTATGCCCAACACTGTAATTTTTTAGCCTAGCTAATTGATCTAAAAGTCTGTAAACATAATGGCAAACGGCTTGTTCTGCTATCCGTTCTCACAGGGAGAACTTTTGTGTTTCCGATATTTTCCGCTATTGTCGATATGAAGACAAAAAAAAACTTCTTTCGAGAGCTGAGCGTAATTTTCCCACAAAACAGTATACCACAATTTTGCATGATATTTGACGTTCTTTAAACAGTCGAAATTGCCGAAATTATTTGTCGTGCCTGTATTGTGTACGGTAGGCAAGCGAATTTTTTTCTTTAGAATGTCAAACCCTATTCGTACTATTTTATAAGACATGCTAAATTTAATCTAATATTAAAACTGTTGCGAGTCATGAACCAAGACAACAAATAATTTAATTTATATCTACGAATAGGTAAGTAACGTAGAATTTTGTTCAAGTATCTAGAAATCTATGAAATTAGCTACCTATTTATCCTATCTACCCCCGGATCTTTTCAAAATAGTATTCTCGCTTGACTTTTGCGAGAATCGTGTAAACGTTTTCGTAAAATTTGAAACGAAACAAAAAAATTCAATGAGATTATACACAATAGAAAAATAAATTAATAATATGTATATCCAATAGAAACTAAAGTAAATTATTTGGAGGTAATCGAAAACTTGTCTTGACGATTCAATCTAAATATATATTTTCAAATTATCCTAATTACTTCGTAATTTAATTAAGTAAATCGAACTAAATTTGATTTGCGTGTCGAGTGTCATTTCCTTAACATTTATGTGTGAACGCATCGTTTGTCTTAAATGCTAACGATATTATTTTTATATTTATGTACTATGTACTAAATAAAAATAAAAAACTATTTAAGTATTTTCAAATTTTCGTCACTAGATAAGTCGTTCTTCAGGCGGTGGTTTTAGAACATTGTCCATCTCCAGTCGTGGATTACAATATTCTTGAGCACTCGGACTATACGTGCCACGTGTGGCACGTTTATTGCGTGCCATTATAACAAATGCACCCAAAAGGGCACCGCCTATTGCAACTAGTACGACAACAATTGGAACGACAATAATTGCAATATCTGTTACGGATCCATCCGTGAGATTTGCCTAGAATGGAAAAAAATATGAAAATTAAAATATTGCGATGAGGGTTAGTACACACAATACCAATAAAAAATAGAAAAATGTACCGTTATACACCTTTATGGTGGAATAAACAGAAGAGCTAATACATAGGTTTGAAAAATAACTTGGAAAAAGGTTAAGAGCTACTTAAGAAATATTTACTCGGTCTGATAATAAAAACACGGTTAGGCGGCTAGCATTGAGGCATTGGCTGGGTTCAGAGATTTCCGAAAAGCGCGAACTGCGATGTGAAAAAAAACAAGCATATCATGATTCGCTCGTTCGTACCTTCTTAAGGGCGTTTTCGTCTCAATGAATTGAAAATATTTTTTTTTTTTTGAGAATTGAACATCTAGTTGCCGTAATTGACTACTAACGGGCATTCGGTGGCTCAGTGGCAGAGATGTCACTCTATCTCTAAGTTACCGGTGCGTGGGTTCGAATCCCACTGTGGCCCATGGATGTTTGTGTTGTCCATAAAATGCTCCTACGGCAGCCGGTTCTTCGATGTAAATCGTCCCGGAGCTACCCGTTGTTAAAACAGCCAAGAGCTGCCAAGACCCCCTTCGATTCAAGAGAAATAAAAAGTCTCTTGAATCGCTACAACAACAAAAACGGAGTTATTACTAGGCCTGTTCCAAAAACCGGGATCCCGATACAAAACCGGTGTTCACTTGGTACCGGACCCGGTATTCTAAAGTACCGATATCCCGGTTTTTTGGTACCGAGTTAAAAAAAACGACAGACGGTTTTTAACCCAGTACTCAAAAAAACCGGCTTATGGTTAAAAAAAAAACCGTCGGTACTGAAAAAAAAACCTGAGTCAGGGAAACCGCTTGTGGTACCGAGTATTGAAAAAAAACCGAAACCCGGTACTGAAATCTCGGTACCGAACAGGCCTAGTTATTACTATACTACCAATTTACAATCAAGAAAGAAGAAGTGGACCAAAGAACTACGAGTGGATAATTTAGTGTGTGTTCTAACAATTTAGATACTTCTTGCTCTATTTATCAGGCTGGTTTGGTTGATTAAAGTTTGGTGGCTAAAACGAGGCAGGCCACAAGCTCTATCGCTTCTAGCGACGTTTTAAAACCACAAACTCCATAAAGCTGTTTTAAGGATGGCGGCTACATATAAATACAAAACAATTTCGAGAGTAGAGAGGCGTCTAGAGATTTAGACGCCTCCGGCACATACTCTAGGCCAGGCTTGTCCAACATACGACCCGCAGGCCACAATCAGGCCCACGAGTGACTTGGAGAAATATTATTGTTGTTGTAGCGACTCAAGAGATATTTGTTTCTCTCTTTTTGAATCGAAGGGTGTTTTGGCAGTTCTTGGCGGTTGACAATGGGTAGCTCTGGGACGATTTACATCGAAGAATCGGCTATCGCAGTAGCATTTTTATAGACAACACAAACATCCATGGTCACAGATTCGAACCCACACTCCAGCAACTCAGAGATACAGTGTCCTCTCTACCACTGAACAACCGAATACCCCCTTGGAGAAAAGTAGTTATTGGCGGCTCATTTAAGCACAATTTTCATGAAAAAAAGAGAAAACAAAACAATTTTTGTACACAAAGCTGCAAGACGGAGGTGTTTGTTAGGCACAGAAAAAAAATGTCTTTAAGTTATTGAATGCTTCACAAAAATTGTTCAACAGCTGGGATAATACATAATGTTTGAAATAGATTACGCGCATCAGCAGCAGCATCGGCATCGCGAAACGTCAAGCGCAATGCATTTTACATTGCTGACAAAAATGTTGAGCAGAAGACTGTGCATTCAGCATATTTGTCAGCTATGAAATTCTGCCGATGCAGCAGCAGCATGCGCGTAATCTATTTGAAGCATGATGCTTGCCGGGATCTCATTATTTTCCCGCTAAATCGCGTTATAATTGGGTTAATTGCTATACGTGATCTTAACAGAAAAGAGCATCAACATGAGAAACAAATTTTTATTACAAAATATTCAGGAAAAAAAAAACTTGTAAACAATTTCGCTAAAGTGAGGGGACAAAATATTTCAAAGCAGAAGATTTTCACTTAGTGGAAGTGGTTGGAATCGAGAACAAGAATCGCATTACTGGCTCAATAGAAATATTTTCTATTAAATCGTTCAATCGAGGCTCGCGCAATTTTCATTATAATTTTTTAAAGTACATTTTAGAAAGCTATTCAAAAATGCAAGGTCAATAAACCCAGAAAAGTGCGAAGATTGGTGGCCGGCATCTTCGTTAAAAGGACAAAAAAGGTCTACTTGATATGGACAAAAAAAAAACCTAATGCTCCAGTATGGAAAAATAATCAGTGCTACCGAAATTGTAATCGGTCTACAAAGCTAAGATGTCACTAATAAGGAGTTTCATGGGCTTGCTAGGCAAGAAGCGACTTCAACCTTTCGTATTTATGCCAAAATTGTTATTTTGAAAAGGAGTTCCTTCATGTTGTTTATCAGCCAAAACTGTCGAATCTGTTTCATTCCCCAAAACACATCCCACTCGTTGCCAGCTTTTCTCCCATCCTCGTCTAAAACTGTCACTCAACTCTCACGAAAAACGCCAGCCAGCATCCTCCCATCATGGCAACATTCGCTAAAGCAGAAGTGCGTTCCATTAATACGATCTGAGTAAAAATAGTTACTCACATTCACTCTGTGTCGTTCTAAAGAACCCATCATAAGCGTACGTGTCTCTCCTCGGAGCTGGCGGCTTCGAATAACCCAAGCCACGAAGGGGCTAGTTAGCGTGAATGGCCAATGCGCCTATATCTAGCTAGTTTGTGGATTGATGACCACACGGCCTGAGTCAAATTGCTGCCTAGTAAGCGGATGGGGCCACTCAGAAGTGAACGGTTCAGCGCTACGAGTCTGCTTTAAGCAGACGAGTAGTAAACAGGCATAACGATCCTGCGGCTGGCAAGCCGAATTCGTTAGGTCTAACAGAAAGGGGGCCAAAGGAGTATCACACCTGCTATAGAGAAATCTTTAGCGAATAGTGTACCTCGGGGATGGGCGTGCCCAGGGGACCATGGTCCTTACCCATCTTGGCGTTGGTCTCGAGGGGGTTTGTGGTGTTAGACAAGTCGACCAGCTAGAGTCGCATCCCAAGGTGGGAGGCATCCCGGCGGAGAACACTCGATATTGCCGCTCTTTTATAGAGGGAGGTATGGCCAATAGGCTTAGGTACTCTAAAGACAAGCACCAGTAGACGCAGAGACCATGTGTCGTTCTAAAATTTCGATAGTTACAAATGCCTCCTTACACTCCGACTTTTAAAAATTACTTTTTAAAGACCTTTTTTTTTCAATTCAACGGAAATTGTGACATTTCCATCTGTTCTCCTGAGAACTCGCTCACAACTCTGATTGAGGTCAGAGATGACTACAGATACGACTACGAGTGATTAATGGAACGCACGCCAGCTGTTGCCTCTACGACAATTCGGGCAGTTCACAGACGTAAACATCAATTTTTGAATTTAGTTTCAAAATATCAATAGTTTGGAAATAATCAAATAATCAGTAAATTTTTTCAAAGGCAGAAGTGCTTTTTTCTTTATGTTACAAACAATGAAAATATTTATGAAAGAATGTTTTCTCTTTCGTAAAAATGTTTGAGCCGCCATCGGTTTTCAGACCAACGATTTGGGCCGCTTAAAAAGTATGTGTTGGAAACCCCTGCTCTATGCGAAATATGCTCTACAAATAATTTGCTGATGGTACATTTTTCAAGGCGACCTTTTTTGTGCAGAAAATTACTAAGCCCCTTCGTCAAATTGTTTTGTCCCGAAATGCGGTTAAGAAAGAAATTGTTGGCTTTGCCTGATAGTTATCTGCTATGGTTTCATTAAAATTGGCGTTCGCATTTTCCAGGTTATGGGACAAGAACGTCTTGGATTGAGATTTATTTGAAATAAAGGCCAACTTCAAAGACTCAGAAATTCTGTATTTGATGAGGTGATCAGATGAATGTGAACTTTCGTAAATATATCAATTTTAGCCCATTGCCATATTTGTTGCCTTTCAGCTTATTAAACTTTACTGGTGCATACGTTTGTTTCACACCACACCACATACATTTTTTTCTATGTTGAGCCACCATCCTGTCGAAACTTAGTTTATGTCAGCCTAAGAATTTCGGCTCCCAGAGGTTTTTTTGGACTATGTATATGGATCGTGTCGGATCAGCTGTCCGAAATTGGGCGGAAATTAATTCCCAAATAATGGTTACTGATCGACCGACCAAATTTTGGAGATTTAACTTCTTCCCTCGGTCCTTTCTGAATGCAGCCATTGCAGCCATTCCATCTCCGCAGTGATAAATCGTTGTGGTCGATCAAACATCAAACTTTCGTCTATTTAACTACTTATTCTAGAGACGTGATTTGCGATGGAAATTAAGAAGAAACATCCACTCAAGGCGTTTGTTTTCTAGTTTCTGAATATTACGGAGGTGAATGAGCGACCCCAGGCAAACCCCCTCGGTGCAAAGTTAGTCGTCGTAACTCGTTTGATCACGAAATGCATCGCTGAATTTTAAATACTGACTTTGGAATTTTGAATTTTAAATTTCGAAACAAAGGAAGTAGCAACAATAAAATGAAGGTGGCTGTAATGACCATAACTTCGCCCGCGGAAATAGGGTTCCCAATAAACGTTTTCCTCAAAAAAGAATGCCAAAGGGCTATTTCTTAGAAGATACAAAGGCAATACCCTCGCGCCACCACCTTTCAATCCCGTCTGATCCCAGCATCCATCCTAGCGATTCACGCATAAGGATTGAAACAATCTACAGGGCGAAAGATTTCTGCCATTCCGCATTGACACCCTCCGAGTAATCTATGCAATGATAATCCACAGAATTTAGATCCCTGTTACATCTCATGTTCATTGATTTCACGAAGAACAAGCAATCAGTAGGGCGTACCAGAGAAAATTATTTTCATCATCAAGGAGTAGAGTGGTGCCATAGAAACAGAACACTCAGGGGTTTCACCAGTTTTTTGAATACGTATACGTACAAAATTGGAAGACAATTCTTCTTCTTTGTGTTGCTATACATTGTCATTCGATGTTCAGCTGTAGTTTTCATATTTGACGAGTTCTAGCGGTAATATTTCGGCCTATTTCTACAGGCAGCTCCATCCTCGATTGTATCATCGCCGAAACCTCCTGCTTCACCGTGAATTATCAAACCGATCATCATAAAATTATAGAGTACCCACCACCACACTAAAAATACTACTGACACTACGAGAATTTTCCAAATAAAAAGAATGGATAGATCAATCAATATACGTACAGAATAGAATGAAATGCAATGAATAAAAATTAGGAAAAATAACTAATCTTATCCCATACCCATGATAGCAATGATCTTGATCGTTTCGTCTGAAATATTAACATACAACAGTGCTTGAGAAAATGAGCAACAATAACATAAGGTGCAACTACACACAAAACATGTATAGTGAAATTCAAAGAAAATTCATTCGTTCAACTTACCGTTTCCGTGCAATTCTTTCCCGTAAACTCTTCCGTACAATTACAAATATAATCCGGTTCAAATTCCCGGCAGTCTTCGATACATTCTCCCCCGTTCTGACACACATTCTCTAAGGAACACAGATCGGTCTGATCACAATTCGGACCACATTTACCCTCCGGACATTGACATTTGAACGAACCGCGAGTGTTTATGCATATGCCACGACCGCCACACGTTATTCGTTCCGTTGCACATTCATCAATATCAATTTCACAATATTTCCCATTGAAGCCTGTGCTTGCGCAATTGCACTCAAATGCCCCGACAGAGTCTATACATTTTCCGCTGTTTTGACATGGTTGCGATTCGCATTCGTTGATTTCTTGTTCACAATATTTTCCCGTGTAGCCAATACTACATTGGCATTTGGGCGGTTGCATTGGTTCGTTGTCCAAGCAGAAACCATGCTTGCACGGTTCGACTGTGCAGAATGGTATGTCGCAGAGAGGTCCTTGCATGCCCGGCATACATGTACAGGTGAAATTGTTTCCAGTTGTTGCGTCTGTTTGAAAGGGAAAAATAAAAATTAATTTCAAATGTAAATTCAATTTTTTTTAATTTGATTTCTTACTGTATCCATCCATACAAGTCGATCCATTATGACAAGGACTATTCTCACATGTCACCAATTTCAGTGTTTCGCATTGCAGTCCGGCGTAATCTTCGGTGCAGTTACAGCTAAATGCTGCAATCAAATCCGTACACGCGCCGCCATTATGGCAGGGCATCGACAGGCATTCGTTGATCTCCGTCTCACACGCTAATCCTTCGTATCCGGGCAAACAGACGCACGTATAGCTCGCGATTCCATCCACACACGTCGAGTTGTTTGTACAATTCGCCGTGGCACACTCATCAATATTCACCGAACAATCATCGCCCTCATATCCGGGCGAGCATTCACAGGCATACTCCTCCGACGGATTCTTACAATGACCGCTATTCTTGCAATCACGCTCGAAGCAAAGAATACATCCTTCAGCCGGTCCGGTGTTGTTCAGTATGAACATCGATCGATTTTGAACATTGTCCGAATATACGTCCGCATACGGGAAGTATGGTAGCAACAGACCTCCAACACGAGCCTCACCTAAACATCCTTTGAATGTCGCGCCGGAATTGGGTCCTTTTGTAATCAGATTAGCTTCTGTCGCCGGCATGCCGCCAAGATATATGAAACTGTTGCCAGAGAACAGTTGATGATATGCCACGCTATTGATTCGAACTGAAATCGGTGGACTTTGATCGTTAGATTCTTCCCATCCTTTCCAACCGGCGTCCAGATTGTTGTCCTGAACGCGAATATAAATACGATTCCAGTCAAATGTTGAATCTTCTTTGTGGAATCGATGCGTCTCAGGCAGATCTGAAGAGAGTTTCCATTGCAGTGTGACTTGATCCTTGTAGACGGCAATTTCGAAATACATTTCACCGTCCTGAACGTATAGAAGCGTGCCACCGGTTTTTGTTCGATATGTTATTTCAATGGTTGGTTTCAGCGTGACGGCTTCCACTTGCATTGTATCTTTCGGATCGTAGATGAACGAGAGTGGATTTTCCTCATTGCCTTGGAATGTCATGTTTGTAATGCACTCAAAACCATCGTCCAGATTTTTGCACACACCCTGTCCGGGACATTTGTTCAACTCGCAGAATTGTATGTCTTGGCAGTATTTGCCCTTATAGCCCCTCGGACATGTGCATTCAATATCGTTCCAGGTATTCCTACACTCGGCACCGTGCAAACACGGCTGTTGTCGACACAAATCATCCGAAACTTCTCCATTCAAAACCGATGTCGTGTCTATTAAAACATCGCCAAATGGCGGCGGTATGCTTATCTCCGTCTCGTTCAGTGGATAGAATTCAACTGTCATTGCATGCGATCCATTGCTCACTTGTACATCCTGAATGATACCCTTGAAATATATTTTATCCTGTTCTTCCTTGCTCAGATTCAAATCAGAACCATCCAGACCGGGTGGCGGTCCACCCAAGTACAAAACTTCGGCATCCAGTTGGCCGGTCGACGAGAGAGTCTTCCGGAAATATTCAGTTCCGTTCAATTTCACTTGAACGAGTGTTAAATTCCGGACAACTTGAATGAGATGATTGTTACCGTTGTCCAGCTTATTGCCGCCGACCGTATACGCTTCGGGCGTACCATTGAATTTGATTTTTACGAGAAGTTCGCCGCCATGCAATTTGGCCGATACAAAAGAGTCGCCTGAAAGAAACGGACAATAATTTAGTCAAGGAATTCACAAGAAAAATTCTGGTACTAACTTCCTGTTCCAACCGGTGGATTGTCCTTGTTCGGATCGCTGCCCAAGTAGAATACTTGACCGCTCGACTGACGTGTTCGGATGAACATGGAAATATCCAGGATTGATCGAATTGCACGCTTAGCACTGTCACTTGTTTTTACAATTACAGCTGTTCGCGTGGTGTTTTCGTGGCCGAAAGTTGCGGCTGTGATGTCTGGAAGAAGTGATGTAGAAAAATTAGGCGGTCGTTTATTTAAATAAAGTGAACGAAAACTGAAAAAGGAAGCGGGGAACGCGACAACCTGGTGATACAAATTTTGATTAGGTGATGCATACAAATAAAAAAGTTGTAAATAGGTTGGTCGAAACGATATGCCCGAAAAGGAGTTATGCTAATTAGAGGTAGCTAAAAGCGGGGCATAAGGGGTGTACCAGGGTTCGAGGCTGTGATTATTCAATCGCCACTCTAGAAATTATAGAGATTCACGATTTCTGATTTATATTTGTCGAGAAACATTGTCGACCGTAGTCGAAAGGGCTCCTCACGAACCCACGATAATTAAGGAAATAATTGGACATGCAATCATGCGTTTCCGTTTATGCCCATGTCTTCAGCCGGGTCAAAGCAAGGAAAATAGGGGCGGGGCACAAAATCCAGCCAAGTCGTTACACATTTCTTCCGATTGCAAACAAACCTTCTTTTTCTTTGTTAGAGTTAGAGAAGGATCTCAGGGCATATTTATTAAAAGAGGAGGAAAAAACGTAAAAGTAAGGAAAAGCCGGGTGGTTGGAATTCGAACTAATGAAATAGTGCCGAAGTATAAATAAAGAAGTGGACAATCATTACAACAAAACATCAAATTGTTGAAGGCTGGAGGAACAAAGCAACAGCCATAAAAAGTCACGATACATTTAGACTGCGGAAGTACCACACACAACTTACTTTTCAAATTCATACGAAAACGTGTGAGATGCATTAAAATTCACAAAAAAAATCGATATTATTCCAAATCTCCTTTCCACACACAACAACACTCTCATCAATGCAAATACTTACTAAATTTACACGTTCGTCCCAAATGCGGTCGATGACACGTACACGAAAACGTATACCACAAATCCTTACATTCGCCATTCGAATTGCACGGATCTTTCTTACATTGCTCCTCGCGCGGACAACCCGTCTGCACTTTGACCAATTTCACCGGCTCAACAGTCTCATTCGGGAACACCCACTGTCCGTTGATCACCACATCTTGCATACAACCCACGAAACTCGAAGGATTATGCGTCAAATGTCGTAGATATGACGATAAATTCGGAATAGTTCCTCCTAAATATGTGTCCGGGAAGGTGGTATGACTTCCATTCGTTCCTTCGTATGAATTGATGGGATATATGGTTTGTTCCTCATTGGCGCTCAGCACTAAATGTGATGAATTTATCGCAACAAATACACGTTGCCATTTACTGTCATTCAGCGCAGAACCGATGAAAACACCCTCCCACTTGTTCAGCAGTGATGAGTGTAAATTCAAACGACCATTCACCAATTCTAAGATATAACTGTATGCATTGCCCGTTCCAAATGCCAAAATACCATTAGGTAGGGTGGTTTTGAACTCGAGGCTAATGTCATAGCCTTCGTCTCGGTTCGTGTGAACGGTTATCAAGCTGCTCTTGAACAAGGTCATGGTGGTGATTTTATCGCAAATCGCTCCCTGATAGCCGTGCGGACAGGTACAGTTGAATCGATGATCGGTTTCGTTGACCAAATACGGTTTACAGGTGCCGTCATGCATACATGGTGAGTTGGCACACCCGGTTAGCAGGACTGAGCAATTCTTGCCGCCATACATGGAATCACAGTCGCATGTGTAGTCGTCACGTTGATCGATGCAAGTGCCGTGTTCGCATGGCATGAATCTGGAAATTGTTGAGGGGATGGCGAGTTAGTTAAAATAAAACGGTGAACTCAGATTTCGTTAGAAACTTACTTATCGCATTCGTCGATTTCTTTTTCACATTGCAGTCCTTCAAAGCCGGGTTCGCATTCACACGTATAAGTGCCGACCTGAATTAAATAAAATTATAAGTATTTGCGTAGTAGCTCTACTGTATGTCTAAATATTTCGTGAGATCATTATCAAGGAGGCACCTGCAGAGATGCACTGAACTCAGGGGTATCGAACTCGATTCTATTTGCAGTTTTGGAGGAGCCCCCAACGAAATCCCCATGTTTAAAATTTTCCAACACAGAATCCCCAAATAAAAAACCTCCACAGTCAGAAAATGTCCAAACACGAAATCCCCAAATACTCCGCTGATCGAATCTCTCAGATTATATTTCAAGTTTTTGAGGTAAAAATCTGAATAGGAAAATGAAGGATTGGTGATGACAAAAAATGGGGATAAAATCGCCAAATTATGGAAAATCTTCAGAAACCCAATCACCAAACGTCAAATAAAAACTCCCCACAAACAGAATCTCTCAGTTGCTTTTTGGAGCTTGTGAGTAACACTATGGACAGATGGATGAATGATTGGTGATAGCAATAATTGGCGAACAAAAATACCAAAAAAAAAGGAAAATCCCCAAAATCCAAGCGGCGTATTGAAAATCCCCAAAAAAAACTCCACAGAAAATGTCCAAACGAAAAACCCACCTCCAAAGAAAGAATCTCTCAGATTCAATTTGGAGATATACAATATTTGGGGATCAATTCGAATCCCAATTGTCGAATAACCAAGCACAAAATCTCCACATCCAGAATCTCTCAGATTCAAATTGGTGTTTGTGAGGCACCAGTTTTGATAGAAAGATTAAGGATTGGCGATACGAATAATTAGGGATCAAATCGAATACCTAAAAACAAAATCCCCATTTTCAAAATCGCCAAATAAAAAAAAAAAATCCCCAAATAAGAATCTTTCAGATTCGAATTGGTGTTTGTGAAAAATGACTCTGTAAAGAAGGACAAAAGATTGGCGATAACGATATTAATTGGGGAACAAAATCATGAAATGCAGGATAATCCCCATATTCAAAACAGCCACAAGGCAGAAAATCTCACGCCTACAGCCTAAGATTACACATTGTGGGGTTCATTTGTGTATATTTTGTATTTTTTAGATTTTATGTTTGTTTGGGGATTTCGCGAATTGAGATTCGAACTTTGGGGATTTTCTACATGTCATACCATTCTATAGGGTATTAAAAAAATGGAAGCTCGCTGATTCGCTAGAATATTTGTATACTATTTTAGAGATGCTAATCTTAAATCTTACCCCGTCGTAGCATGTTCCATACTTCGAGCACGGATTGCTGTCGCATTCGTTGATATTAATCTCGCAATTTTTACCAGTAATGCCTGCAACACAGACACATTCATATCTAGAAAAAAAAAAACAAATTGAATTTTTTCCACCAAATTTACCGCAAAATTCTCATCTTACCCGCTTGCATTCTCATACGAAAACGGTTGCGCAAACGTCGCTGGCAAATGATACTTTTGTCCGTCCGGCTGTCCGTACATCTTATACAACGTCAAATTCGATCGTTCCAAACACAGCCCATTATACTGACACGGTGCACTCTCACATTCATCAATATCAGTCTCACAATTCTTGCCCATATAGCCCGGGAAGCATGTGCACTGATAGTCGTTTATTAAATCCACACAACGTGCTCCGTTCTCGCACGGATTCGATTGACATTCGTCGATATTCGTTTGACACACTTCGCCTGTGTAGCCAGTTGATGAGCAATCACATTGATAGCCATTCAATTCGTCGATACAACGTCCGCCGTTCAGACACGGTTGCGATTCGCAATCGTCAATGTCGATTTCACACAATTGACCGGTCATGCCGGGCATACAAACGCATGTGAAATTTGCAATAGAATCCATGCATGTCGAGCCGGGCGAGCACGGATTCGGTGAACATTCATCAATGTCGATATCGCACACTTTGCCGGCATAGCCGGGCAAACAGGAGCATTCGTAGTCGTTGATCTGTGAAGGTAAGACGAGAGGATTAGAGTGGAAGAATATGGAATGGAGTAAGGATGAGAGGAATTCAACAACATTTGAATTATCTAGCGAATTTCTTGTTTATGAAGGAGCTACACACTGGTCTTAATGTTTAATGAATGAATCTGTATCCTAGTAAAATAGATTGCATGGACGACCGAGAGCTCGCTGCGAGTAATGAATTTTGGGCGCGCCTTCCCGTGTCCCAATCGGTTCAGTTTTCAATATTTTACTAGGATATCGTTAAATGAATTGATGATGATGATAATGATGATCGCACGGGTAAATGACTAAGACATCAACTGGGTTCGGACGGAGGGTAACGACGTAGTAGGGTACAAATTTGTCAATCAAAATATTTTATCACGTAGGGAAGGCCATATAGAGGTTGTTTTATTAGCAAGCTGTCCAGTATTTTTTTTTGTTCTACACACGACATTTTACCGCCCACACTCACAACCTTTGCCACCAAACACATACTTACAGCCTTCAAAATTCTCCGATGCTTCCCGTACTTATAAAAAAACAATTGACGACGCTTCGCTAGAGACTGTATTTTTTTTTTTTTTTTTTTTCAAAAATTGTATGCCCAATGATAGTAATGTAAAAATGGTATTTATCTCTGGAACAAAATGATAATAAAAGATCCACTCGACACCCACCTTATTTATGCAAGTCGCTCCATTCTTACACGGCATACTCAGACACTCGTCAACGTCCGTATCGCAACGCAGGCCCGTATAGCCCGGTTCGCAATAGCATCGGAACGAGCCACGATTATTCACACAAATTCCATTACCGCATGCTGTCGGGCTAGCACACTCATCAATGTCCTTTTCGCAATTCGCTCCCGTCCAGCCTTCCGAGCACAGACATTCGTAATCGTCACCATTGTTGCGACACGTTGCATTGTTTTGGCACGGTGTCGATAGGCACGGCTGAACACAATTCATATTCTCCGGGCAAATGCACGATCCGCCAAAACATACCATCGGCTCGTGACAATTGCTCGAACTGCATATTTCGATACGTTCGCAACGCGATCCTTCGTAGCCCGGGCGACAGAGACACGTTTGATTCGGCAGGCAACTACCGCCATTCAAGCATGGACAATCCTCCTGGAAGGCCAACGCACTCGGATATTCGCAATGAAGCCCTTTTTGTGAGGCGTAAAAAAAATTTATTAAAAACACAGAAAAGAAAAATATCTACAGGCAATTGAAGCAAAAATTAATGGCAAAATTGTAACTATGTTAAATCAATTATAATTTAAAATTATTCAGATTAATTCAATTAATTTAAATATTAATTTTATCGAACCTGTATATCCACTAGCGCATACACATGTATAATTCGAAACAGTTCCCAAACATTTGCCACCATTCTGGCAGAGGGAGGAGCATGCATTGGATTCGGCTGATTTTAGGGTATCAATGGGAGCACAATGTCCTATTAAGCCTAAGACAGGGGGTGGGGTTTAGCGTTACTTTTTAATCAGTTAAATCAAATTAGCATTAATCTGTATTAGCATATTTTTTATATACACAAATTTTTGAATATTGCCTTAAAAGCAAGGGAAATGGCTGGTTTCAAATTACATAGCAAAGCAAATTAAATATTTTGACATAAATTAATTAGATTAAAACTTAAAAAATAATCAGGAAACCTATTTATTATTTTATTTATATTAAGTTGTTTATTTTAATGTAAAACGAGTCTACGGGTGGGTCTGGTGCAAAATCTTGCTGGTGAAAATCCACCCGGCTAAAATCGATCCACTTAAAATTACTTGTTTTTTTTCAATGACTTTAAACGGAACTGCACTTTGATGTTACTTCTTCATTTTAAATCTTAAACACTTTAGTAATTGAAAAGGTGGATTTACTGCAGCTAGATTTTATTCGAGGGGATTTTTACCTCTGGATTCTGGTTGATTTTGACCAGGCGGGATTTCGTAGCACACCCGAACTAAACACTTCATCCGGTTATTACAATTTTCAAACTGGATACGCACTTCGTAGTAAGCTAATTTTAGGTCTGCCACAAAATCCACCCAGCAAAATCTACCAAAAAACGTCCATCCATTCAAAATCCACCCAGTTAGGATTCAATTTTTGTTCGAATTACTTAAACCGAAAATGAACAGGGAGATTGCCATTTTAATGTTTAAAATGGTGGATTTACCATCTAGTTTTTTCTTTGGATGGATTTTGACCCGGTGGAGTTTGATCGCGTGGATTTTGATTCAGTTCTGTTGAATGTGCAACTTCTACCTTTTTGATTTTTTTTTTCAATAAAATTAAAATATTTTATAATGACTAAATTGAATAATACTTTAAAATTTGTAATTAGTACACATGCAAAAATACAAAAAAAATATTTTCCAATACAAACGTATCCCACTCACCTGTTGATCCGGGCTTGCATACACACTGTCCGCCCACACATTCCGAATCGACCGGACACGCCGGGCATGGCGGTCCCTGTTCGCAAAACGTCCCCGAATACCCTTGCTGACACAAACACTCAAACGATCCTTTCATCTCTCGACACGTCCCGCCGTGCTGACACGGTTGCAACAAACAATGATTTATCA
The DNA here is from genome assembly GCA_949715475.1 of Microchrysa polita. Lineage (NCBI taxonomy): Eukaryota > Metazoa > Arthropoda > Insecta > Diptera > Stratiomyidae > Microchrysa > Microchrysa polita. The sequence goes on along the minus strand of OX454420.1, from coordinate 85,898,437 downwards.
AATCGCTACAATTTCGTCCGCCATATCCTTCCATACAATCGCACAAATACGATCCGTACGTATCGAAACAAATGCCACCATTCACGCAAGGATTCTTCAAACATTCATCGACATTATCCTGGCACAACGCTCCGGTGAATCCCGTGTTCGTGCAATCGCACGAAAACTTTCCAATCTCATCAATACACCGACCACCATTCTGACACGGTTGCGACTCGCAATCATTCAAATCCGTTTCGCAACGACTTCCCGTATAGCCCAAGACACAATCACATTCAAACGTCTTTCCGCCCGGTGCCACGCGACATGTTCCATTATTCAAACATGCGTTTTTCTCGCACAGTGGATGCACGTTCATTTCAATTTCACAAAATTGTCCCGTGTATTTGCCCGTACAGGTGCATTGAAAATCGCCACGAGCATCTTCGATACAATCGCCACCGTGCAGACATGGTTGCGAGGCACATGGCGATCCGTTGTCCACTTCGCAATTTTTTCCAGTGTAGCGTGGCGTACAGTGGCATTCGTATCCGTCCGGTTTGGATAAACATGTTCCATATTGCATGCAAGGATAATTTTTGCAATGATCAATGACGACCGGATTTATGACATCGATATCGCCACACGGCCCGGGAGCCATGGGACACGTACCAAATTCAACGCCTTGGGCATGCATAGCGCTCGCATTGAATATCAATCCGGGACCGTGCAGCAGACAGCCGGAATATTTGTTGCCGATAATGAGAACGGCCGCTTCATTTTTGAGTTCTTGATTTGTCAGGAAGAGGTTGTTGTACGTTGCGTTTGCTGAAATCGAAAATTTGGGTTTAGTAGTGTCACAGACAAAGCCAAAAGTTTAGAATCAAAAACGAAAAACTTAAGCGAGAAACCTGGGTTTTTTTTCACAGTCGGATTTACCGTTATTCTAATCGCCGATCTATTTGGAAATTGGGCATTTTTAGGGAGCGTGCATGCTCACATACGTCAAGGTCTAGATTGAGGGATTTTATGAAGAGGCGGAGAATAAAACAAATTTGGCCGTGATAGAAATACGGGCTCCCACTTTTAGCACCATGATAGTCAAAAATCCATTTCCAAGTTAAAAAAAATATTTTTTACGTAATTTCGCACTTCATAATTTGTTGCAAAATATGTCGTTGATAATTAATTCTTTCTAAAAATTCTGAGTCACATAGATCCGAGATCAGAAGAATAGCTGAAATGGTGTACCACTGTGCCAAATTACAAAAATTTAAATATCAGACAAATCGATAGAAACCAATTCCAATGGAGATTTAGGCACGCCTCAAACCAGAAGGCAGAATTCACTGCGGCTTAAAGGCGCGACTACACATTTTGTCGAATCGAGCTGCCTGGCTTTTGAACAGTGAAGACTTCAATCTCCCCGTGTGAAGAAAACCTAATGGCTTACAAAAAAGCTTAATTTACCGTTATGTCTGCGTTTTCCGATCCTAAATCATGGTCATAATTATGAGACACACAAAATAAAACACGAGTAAGAATGCGGTTAGGATCTTCTGCAAATTGTTTGAACTGCTTGCAAGTGAAGCTTAAAAGCTTTCGAAAAGCGTAAACACAATTTCAAGCAGTCTAAGCAACTAGCAATTCGCACTTCACATAAAATCGTGACCGCAGCCTAAAGGCCTGGATAGACCTCGAGCGGAATAAGAATGAAATCTTTGTTCGCTACGATTTTTTCGATGAAAATGCATACTTACTGTCGTGGAATATGTGGCAAACGCTGGTATTTTAAAAAGAAAAGGAGTGGTGTTTCCTAAGACGGGATTAGTTTTTATATTGTATAAATGATCATTTCGGGCACCAGTTGTGCCCTTCTTCAGCACAGATCCACTGGATCTGTGGATCTGTACTGAAGAAGGGCACAACTGGTGCCCGAAATGATCATTTACACAAATTAAAAACTAATCCCGTCTTAGGAAACACCACTCCTTTTCTTTTTAAATTTGGTTTACAGGCGAGGAAAACATCGACACAACTGGAAGTTTTTAAACGCTGGTGAATTCCATAAGCTACAATTCGAAAACGCTTCCAAAATTTTGCTCAGCCTTTTTATGTACTATTTTTCGATTCCCCGGTCATTTCATCGTGGAAAATATCGGGGAATCGAAAAATTATATATATAAAATGGCCAAAAGAAACATTAGGAATCATTTTCGGATTGCAGCTTATGGAATTCCCCAGCATTTGCGACATGTTCCACGACAGTAAGTATGCATTTTCATTGAGAAAATCGCAGCGGACAAACATTTCATTCTCATTCATATTTGTCCAGGTCTATCCAGACCTTAAGGTCACGACACGAGAATCTATGAATTCCGAATCCAATAAAACTTCATATATACCATTCTCAAGACAAATTCACCTTTTTCTCAACGCAAATTACCCATTCATCCAATGAAATTAACGATTTCGCAAATAAAATTAACGCTTTAACAGGACAAATTAACGATTTGACAAGGAAAAGGGACTTGCTGAATCATTAATTTGACTTGTTAACGCGTTAATTTCATTTGCGAAATCGTTAATTTCATTTGAGGTATAATTAATTTGCGTTGCGTAAAAGAATGTACATATTTAACGTTCAAAAATCATATCAACGAATTTCAAACAAGCCTCGCAGAGCTCGTGATGGAAAATCCGCCATACACTACCCACGTCTTTGTAGAATCCTTCGTTCCACTCGAAAGCTTAGACATTAGCAAATCATTTTATACCTGTATACAAATATTCTTACCTATTAACGTTGTTTTATGATCAACGATCAAATGAAGATTCCCATATTGATAAAGAAACTCTATTGTATGCCACTTGTTGTCCAGAAGTCGTTCGGGTATTACAGCTTGAACACTTTTTGGTGGCGAATCTATAGACAGGGTTACGTTGTCTTTTGATACGGTCAACTGAACTTGATTTCGATTGTAACGTTGAGTGAGAATTTCGCCACCTGCAAAAGAAACATATAGGGAATATCATTAGATGAATGGTGTTTGTGTCTTCTTCATCATTTATGCATGCTGTGCTGATGCATGTGCTTTGATGTTAGTATATCTAGTTTAGTCGTATATCTATTTGGCATCTTGAAAACTTCTTACAATAACTACACGGGAATGGTACATTAACTTTATCGTAATTTACATAAAACTGTAGAGTACTCTTGGGAAATATATATTTCATTCGTTGAAAAACGACCAGGAAATTACAAAGTGTTGCTTGTTTCACGGTTTTTATGTTGGCACAAAAGTAACGAAGCGTGATAACGATGTTTTATTGAAATCCGCCTAAAAGGTCTCTGACCTAGTAAATTTAATATGTTTAGTTGAATGACAGGATAAACGCAATTGAAATCATTGTTAAAAAAAAATATTATTGCAAATATTCACTAGAGCCTTACTAAATTGCTAAAATCGGAAATTTTACGAGTATAGCCTAAATACATGAAATTGCATAGGGTATACTTTTCTACTATTCAGGCTAGGTAGCTAAATATTGTCAATCACAAAGTCCACACATTTATTTGGACCTTTTTTTCAAAACTCAGATTTTACCACTTTTTAGCAGAAGATTTATTTCGTATTTTTATTAAATGTAGATTTGTAAATCTAGGGAAATGTTTGGTCAACCCTGCAAATTTACTCCAGAATTTTCCTAAGCCTCAGGAATGTTCTAAGTGTTCGCGATAGTGTATACTGGTAGAACGTTTTGTACGAGTATGTATAGATCCATTGAGATTTTTGTGTCCCTTTGTTCCTTCTCTGTTACAGACCCATCATTTTGAGACGGTTGGTGGCCCGTACGATCCGGTCGCAACTTTGCATGCTCCTTGAATTTTGGAGAACACAGATCGAGTTTCGGAGTGGTAATTTTCCGAATATTCAGAAAAAAATATATTTGGAGAGTAAATATAACCCTGGCAAATTAATAAAGACAGAAGCACATTATGTAGCGTTGCCTCGATGTATATATTGGATATGTATGTAGTTGAGTCGAGTTTCTATATTGCAAGATATTCTCAAAATTATTGTAATAAAGCTTTCCGGATATCTAAGTTTTTTTTTTTTTTGTTAGATTGACGAATTGACGTCCATTTTACGTAAATTGTATCACAAACGTAAGATTACTCTGACGTAACAACAATTATGCGGACGAACGTATAGACAGATACTCATTCCTTTAGTCGTCCAATATTTTTTTATAGATGAACATGTGGAAATATAGCCGTTTTGCTCCAGGCCATGTAATACAATATTCCCTACAGACGTTCGTCTCAAAGAAGAATAGGCACGAAACAGGTTAATAATAGAATGAACCTACTTGTCTTCCAGTATAGTAAATCGTTTAAACGTTTCAATGTACAAGCGTCAACCAATTCCACGGCGTGTTTGAAAGAGCTAGCGCGACAACCATTTTGTAAATGGGAATAATGCCTCTTTTGTTCTCTGCGTACAATATTCCGTATATCATAAAGAAATTCGATATGACCACGGTGATCTTAAAGTCTAATTTAGGACAACTTACTGTAGCCATGCAAAGTAGCTTTTTTTTACATACATACATATATTGTTGGTACATTTATTGTTGCAAGTGTTATATGTATTTATTAATGAAACCAGCACGAAATCAATATTGAATAATAATTGAATGAAAACGTAAGAATTTTATGCACGTTTATTGGTAGAGGCGTATGTACGAGTAGTTGCTGCATTATTTGTGTATTGTATTTCATACAACTGGCTTCTTCATTCATTCATAATGGAAAAAATCAGAGATTATAAGTATGGAATACGCTTAGACGGATTAACCCATTAGTGCATAGTAGGCCTGCTCCAAAAACCGGGATCCCGGTACAAAACCGGTGTTCACTTGGTACCGGACCCGATATTCTAAAGTACCAATATCCCGTTTTTTTTTGGTACCGAGTTAAAAAAAACCGACCAATGAGTCGGTTTTTTAGTACCGAGTTAAAAAAAACGATTCACTTCAACGGTTTTTTTTAACCATAAGCCGGTTTATTGAGTACCGGGTTAAAAACCGACTCAGGTTTTTTTCAGTACCGACGGTTTTTTTTAACCATAAGCCGGTTTTTTGGTACCGGGTTTTAACTCAAAAAAAACCCGGCTTATGGTTAAAAAAAAACGTCGGTACTGAAAAAAACCTGAGTCGGTTTTTAACCCGGTACTCAATAAACCGGCTTATGGTTAAAAAAAACCGTCGGTACTGAAAAAAACCTGAGTCAGGGAAACCGCTTGTGGTACCGGGTATTGAAAAAAACCGAAACCCGGTACTGAAATCTTGGTACCGAACAGGCCTATAGTGCATAGTGTCCCTTTAAAGGGACACCCACTTTTTCCCGTTATATGGCCAGGTTTTTGACTATGCACTGGAATTGTGTATACAATGGCAACAATTAACATCTCAGTTATCAAAAAAACTCGTATGTATTCAAATATTTTTATTGCCTGGTGTAGTTTATTTATTGAAAAGAATGAGTGGCGGGATTTTTCAAAATCGACAGATTCAGGGCTGGTGAGGAAAAATTAAAAATTGCTAATATTTTGAAGTGCTAGTTACTGCTTCTATTTATTAAACGTTAAAATGTGTGTAGGCTATTATTCTAATCAAAGAAAAAGCGTCGTGGTGTCATAGATTTTGTGTAATTTAGCATGTTTTGCGATGTGCCTTATAAGGGACATTGTGCACGTAGGTCAGTTGGTGAAATATTTTTATAGACTTACAGCTGCGGAGATTTAAGAGAAATTGGAAATGGTGGGTCGTCTTTTTGAAGACATCAACATTTCTGATATACCCCTATTGATGGCAATGAAACAAGGGATATCAAAAGGGTACTTTTGCTGCTGATGTGAGTTGCATTTTCAGTCTAGACGATCTAGCGATTGCTTTCGAAATTACCAAATAAACGTTTGTATTGGTCGAAGACCCCTCAGTGGGGTCTGTGTCTATGTCATGGGATAGAGAAATTTTGTGAGTGGTTTCACCATCAACATCAACATAAGCTTCACAGAGGATAGAGACAAAGCCCTTTCCGATGCAGGTTGGCTATGGCTGACTGCCCTTCCACACCGGCTCTGGGCCTCAAAAGGGCGAGCTGTTAAAACGAAAAAGTGCTAATTCCTAGCTGCTTGGTATGAATACCGGTTGTGAACCGCCATAAAACGGGAAAGCTGCGTTTTCAACCGGGCCTGAGAGTCCAACGGGCAACCGAGCCCGCGGAATGCACTTAGAACTATGTGGTGATTCCATATTAACGTAAAAGCAGCCAGCTAACAATAAATTCATCCGTGGAGAACAAATTAGATTTTGTTTTGGGCACTATATTCAAGCGGAAGACATTATGTATTTATTTCATATATATGGGAAAATATGCTGATGTCGTTTCCAAAAGTTTTGGAGTTGGGAAGAATAAGGTCATCGATCTGCTCACTAAAGAAATAAAGTATTCAAACCGAGTAATTTGATAATTTGTAAATATTTTACATGCCACTTATAAGTTTCATTGATTTCTATTCCATATCCGTCAAATTACTTCACTATTTATCCGGTGTGGGTATTTTCGACGGATACACTACAAGTTATTCGTGTCGATTTTTTCATTCGTCAACTGACCGCTGTGCATAGTGTCCCTTATAGGGGACAGCTTGTAAATCTACTATTACTTATTTTTTTTCGAAAAAATCTTTCAAAAAGTACTTCCTCGTCGCTACTTCAATTCATAATAATTGACAAAAGTCAAAAAATGTTGCTAGGGACCTTCATGCACTAATGGGTTAAATCGTGTCCCAGCACCTGGGTAAATTTTCTTGATCTAAATTGTATTTTGCATGTACTTACCAAACACTGGAAATTTGACAAATCTTTTCGTCGGATTTGATTGAAGTTTAGAATTGTCAAATCTGAAAGTTTGATGTTTTGATTTGTCAAATATGACAGTTGTATTTGTCAAATCCGACAGTTATATTTGTGAGCAATGTCAGAAATCCTGAATCTTAATATCATACCTCAATCTAACGAGCCTGACAATTTTATTCACAAACTTTACATAGCAAACAGGGAAAGACAGCTTCGACTTCAAAATTGTGGTATATTGGCAAATTTTATAAGCATCCTTTCTGTCCTAGAGCTAACGTAACAGCTCCCAACGTTTTTTTTTTTTGAGTGTCCTGAATGTGAATGACCGGTACGACAAAGCTTTTAACATCTGCCCAAAATTCGGTTGTGACAATTTAAAAATAAGATTAGAGGGGATTCACACTACACAGGATTTACTAAAACCACTAAATTAATCGAGTCGAAACCCCCCTACTAGATTAAATCGTATGTCATTAAATCAAAATGCACCGTTGAATGTACATGCATTATTCAAATTGCAGTCAAAATGGTACAATTTTTAGCTAAATCTAGGATTCAGTAAATCTTGCCGACAGTCTGAATCCCCTTTTACAGACCAGAAAATTCTGATTCTTCAATTTTCACTAAAAAAAAAGTCACAGAAACTGACTCAATTATCTAAAATCAAACTTGGTCTACAAGTTTAATGTTAAAAGAGTGTAAGAGGGAAAATTAATTTTTCAGAAGATTTATAATAATTTTATCATTAACACTATAAGTAGTAAGAAAATTTGCGGGGGGGGGGGGGAGGCGAAGCCCCCTAGTTGTTTGTAATATTTCTTAGCATGGTCTTTCAGTTGCGATTGCGATTAACAAATATTCGTTACTGTATCTCCTTGGAAAGTCTGCTCACCATGCTTTTGGTTGATGTCGACTTTTAGTTTACATTCTTGGTGAGACGAAACAATAAGTTTCGATAGTAAACATTTCTCAGCAAAAACTGCAATTTCGACTTGAAATTTGAAATTTTTTAAATAGATCTTTAACAGTGAATTCGTCAAGTGCAGCCCAAAATGTTCAACTTATAGCAATGTAGAAACAAAATACGCGGGCAATAATTTAACACTGTGATTTATTAATTTGACATGTACGTTTTCACATTAGAAGATCTAGACCGGACTCAATGACGAGATGTTGACCGCTCCACGGCTGAAGATGCGAGACCGGCTCGTAGTGCCGAAAATGCCCAGTCAACTGTTAGACGAGGATGAGTGCGTTCAATGCACAACAGTGCTTAGTGCTGTGTGAAACGTGTGTGATAGATAGAGTGTGTTTTTTCAGCTTGATTACTTCATATATCTGTAAAAACACAACTACACTTGATTTAGAATACTTTTTAGCTCACTCATCACATGCGCTACACTTTGTTGCTTCCTTTAATTGACTCTATTAGTCCAGTACAATTGGTTCAAAATAGCCCCAAACCTAAACATCCAAAAAGAAAAGAAATTTTTGATGCCAAATTGTTGAATACACTGCCTTATATACGCAGTAAAAAGTTACACAAATTTGCGCCATGGGTTAAGGGGGGAGAGGGTGGCAAAGGGGTGAAAATTCAGTTTCTTGCAAATATCTGGAAAACTATGAGTCTGACCTTAAAATGAGCTGAGGACAAAACAAACTACATAAAATTACCTTTGTAATGATATGTAACACTCTAGACATTTTCTTAGAAAATTATACCCTAGACCCAAAAGTATTATAGTGAATTTACATTTTTTGAGTTTTACATTTCGCACTGTAACTCTTGATAGAATGGACATACTGTCATAAGATCTTGTCCATATATTGATAACAAAATTTATTTAACTCGTACCAAAAATTGGAGTGCTCCGACCATTGACGCCCCCCTCAGTCCTCCTAACATTTCTCAAAAAGGCGTGCCTGTAGCTTCTTTTTAAGCTGAGCCAGACAGATCAAATTTGGTGGGGTGCCTAGTCTAAGCTCCATTATGCTCCCCACCAAAAATTATTACCATCCGATCAGAAGTAAGGGTACCCCCCATACAAAGTGAACGAAAATTCTATCAAATTTCACATTTTTTCACTTCTAAATTCTATCTAAAATGAAAAAATAAAATTTATCTCTTAGAAAGTCATTATGATAGTTAATTGTAGTCTTCTGAATGTATGTTCAAAATTTTGCATCAAAGCGTACACTACAAGTATACACAAATTGTGTTTGAAAGTCATTGGTACTAGTTCAAAGGCTAGTTCCGAATAATATCGAGTAACGTGTACTAGCAACCTTCAAACCCCATTTTTCGTACTTGTAAGGCACGCTCTGCTACAAACTTTTGAATATACATTAAGAAGACTACAATTAACTGTTATAATGACGTTCTAAGTAATAAATTTTATTTTTTCGTTTTAGATAGAATTTAGAAGTGAAAAAATGTGATTTTTTTTAGAATTTTGGTTGACTTTGTATGGGGAGTACCCTTAGTTTTGATCGGATGGTAACAATTTTTGGTAAAAAGCATAATGGGGCTTAGACTAGGCACCTCACCAAATTTTATCTGCCTGGCTCAATTTGAAAAGAAGCTAGAGGCATGTCTTTTTGAAAAATGTTAGGAGGAGTGAGGGGGGCGTCAATGGTCGGAGCACTCCAATTTTTAGTACGAATCAAAAAAATGTTGCTATCAATATATGGACAAGATCTTATGACAGTAGGTCCATTCTATCAAGAGTTTCAGTACGAAACGTAAAACTCAAAAAATGTAAATTCACTATAATACTTTTGGGTCTAGGGTATAATTTTCTGAGAAAATGTCTAGAGTGTTACATATCATTACAAAGGTAATTTTATGTAGTTTGTTTTGTCCTCAGCCTATTTTAAGGTCAGACTCATATTTTTCCAGATATTTGCAAGAAACTGAATTTTCACCCCTTTGCCACCCCCTCCCCCCTTAACCCATGGCGCAAATTTGTGTAACTTTTTACTGCGTATATTAGGCAGTGTATTCAACAATTTGGCATCAAAAATTTCTTTTATTTTTGGATGTTTGGGTTTTGAGCTATTTGTACTAGACTATATGTCTTTTGAAACACTCGCGCAACTTGACGAGCATAACAGACTTTTATAAATCACGTAAATAAGGACAACATTTCAATTGCTTTACTTTTGGAGTAAGGCAAGGCACCGGTGTTGGGTGGAAAATACTGGAAGGATCGATGAAATGCCAGCCAGAATTGTAAAACCCTTACCATCATCGTGCTATGGGTTTTTGTGGAAGTCACTGTACCTTATTAAATAAAAATCTTCCACTTCCTGAATTGAAGATAATTTTGACTTCTCTTTTTGAAACTATATAAAAATTCAGATAAACCGAATTTTTCGCGGTGTTACGTTGATATATGTATGTATATCCGAACTTAAACGAGTTTATTGAAATTTCATACTTCTTCTTCCTTGCCTCGTTCTTTATACCGCTCCATGGTTCCGCGTTGCTCGACCTGCGGTGTAGGCACATCGCCCGTTTTGGCGATAATTTCTTAGCATATTTCTACAGGCAGCTCTATCTTAGATCGTGTCATCGCCGAGACCAATGCGTTGTTGTTGCTTTTTCATTTGACACATCCAGGTGTTCTTCGGTCTGCCTCTGGCCTTGGGTCCATCAAGTGGAACTTCCATTGATATCGCTCTCTTTGCGGGGTTCTCAGGCGGACGCCTTTGAACATGGCAATACCAATCCATTCGTCGGTCTTCGAGCTTTTCGGTAATTGGTTGGTCTATGGACAAGCTGCCTCGGATGTAGCTACTCTTGATGTGGTCCCTTTTGGTTACACCAACTGACATGCGTAACATTTTCATTTCAGTCGCTGTCATTTCTTTCGCGTAACCTTCATACATGGTCCAGCATTCAGATCCATACATGAGTGCGGGACGTACAACCGTTTTGTACAACTTGAAATTTCATACAATAATTTTATAACGGTAATTTGAACTGTCCACTTAAAAAAGCTTTTGCTTCAACGTGTTGTCTTTCTAAAAGGCGATTCACAATTAGCCGCATCGTACGAGTACGTATAATGTACTGCTTTATTTCATTTTTTATCAAACGAAATGATGGTCCCCGAACAAGTTGCAGCTAGCTGTTTCAATTATTTCAAATATTTGTATTGATATTGACATCTTTTTGGAAAGCTGACAACACGCGTAAGTTTTTCCAGTGGTCTGCAGACTCCATGTCATATAATTTTTTTTTAGTAATACTACATTAAAAAATATCTTTAAAAAAAATCTAAGAATATTTTCTTTTATTTAAAATTACAAATTTCGAATTGTGATGGGTTTTTGAAATTTTAAATGATTAAGAAATGTCTGCTATAGTGTTGACTAAAATCCAAAAATAAGTTTAAGCCCATTACCTTAGTAGTTTTTTTTTAATTCTTACTTTAAAAATGGCAAAATTCTAGGTTATTTAAAAAAAAACTAAAAATTTATATCTCAGTGACCATTGAAAATCGGCCTAACATTTATGGCCTCATTTTGTTGCATTTTAACCCTATTATAACGTGTTGCAGGGAATAGGTCAACTTAACTAATAACCCTGTATATGCATTGTATGTTCGTCAAAAAGTGAAAAAAATCACACTTACGTCAACAGAACCATGGATAGAGCAGAAAGTGGGCTAGACAGCCTTTACTGTAGTCTTGATATTTATTTTCCAAGGCGGAGTTCACCACACTTTACCACGATTTTATAGGGATTTTTTTTAGATTTTGGTTAAAAGCGCTTTCGAAATTTTACGTTGAAATTTCGAGATTTGGGTAAGTGTGTAGAGGCCATAACGGTATATTACGTTTGATATTGTTAGGATGGAACAAAATTGACAATTATATTATAGTAAAACGCACAACTCGTATATTATGTTTTATTATATTGTGTCTTTATGGTATCTTAAACTTCTACCCGGACCGAATTAGTAGTTTGTTTCACGACGTCTCGACTAGTACTAACTCTCTCTCCTACCGGCAGTCACTTTATTCGATTTAGGGTTGTGTATCGCCCTTTTACATATCATTGTTATTATTATTTTATTTTTTTGCTTACAATTCGACCATCCTGACATTCAATCGTCCCGATTGACCTAATTTTATCAGGGTTTCTCACCCAGGATTTCATATTCGCCACTTCCCATACTCCCGTATAAGGTATTTGACTAAGTTGCAAGTTATCAGCATCTTTTACTAAGTACCTATCATTTGGTAGAGCTTTCACAACTACATAGGGGCCCTTATACTTAGGAGCTATCTTCTTACATACTCCTGGAGTACTTATAAAATTCTTTACTAACACATAATCACCCTCCTTGTATTCTTTATGAATCCTATGCCGGTCCTTTGTTCTTTTGTTATATACTTGATTCTTTTGGATATTTTCATCTGCTCGCTTTCTTATGCTCACCAGATCTCTTTCAATTACATTATTATCAATCTCCTCTAATCTCTCTTTTAAATAATCTATCATTGTACCCTTCTGTCGTACACCAAACAGCAACTGGCTGGCACATGTCTTTGTACTTTTGTGCACCGTATTGTTCATCGCAAACTCAATATCTGGTAATACTTTATCTAGGGAAAATTTCGTTCCCGCACTCGTCATTTTAGCTATCATTGGTATCATAGTCCTATTGACCCTCTCCACTTGCCCATTAGCTTGAGGTGAACCTGTGGCTATTTTAATGTGTTTAATATTTCGATCTTTCACAAAGTCAGCAAAATCCTTTGAAGTGAATGCACTTCCCCTATCAGATATTATTAGTTTTGGTCTGCTATAAGCGGTAAAATAATCTTTTAAACTACTCACTACCTCCTTGGTTCCAGTTGATCGAACTGCATACAACCTAGTGAACTTTGAAAATGCATCTATCACTAGAAAGACATATTTCTTCTTCGCACTCTTTAGGGTTACTGGACCAAAATGATCAATATGTATTGTTTCGAATGGGACGTCTCCTTTAGGTATATTATGCAACAGTCCTTCTTGTTTCCCATTTTTCGAAGAGTACACAATACATTTTAAACAATTAGCGATATACTGCTTCACCTTACTCCGCATATCTGGAAACCAATACACTCTCATTATGGCATTCACTACTTTTTCACATCCAACGTGTCCCATTTCATCATGGTATTTTTGCATAACATTCTTTTCCATAGTATGTGGAACATAGAAATATACATTTGATTTAATTTTCTTATAGACAAGACCATTGCGCATTTCATATATACTACTTTCTTTCCTACCCAATTGGTCTCTTATTTTCTTGATACTCTCATCTTGGTCCTGACAAACTGCTAAGTTCTGTTCAAAGGTATTTTCTTCCAATACCAATATGCTCGTTATCCTGCTTAAAGCATCTACATGTTGCATCTTAGACCCATCTCTATGTTCAATTGCGTAATCATAGTTCTGTAATTCAAGTGCCCATCTGGCTATTCTTGGATTAATCTCCCTTTTATTCAATGTTAGAGTTAACGAATTACAGTCGGTCACGATTTTGAACCGTGTACCCATAAGATATACTCTAAACCTCTTTAAAGCATAAATTATGGCCAACGTTTCCAACTCAAAACTGTGGTATTTTGATTCTTGCTCCGTTGTTCGTTTTGAGAAATAAAATATCGGGTGAAACTTACCATCAGATTTCTTTTGCATTAGGATTGCCCCAAATCCTAGAGAACTAGCGTCGCAATGAAGCTCTATCTCGTCTCTCGGATCAAAAATAGCTAATATAGGTGATTCTATCAGTTTTTGTTTCAAAACATCAAAACAGCGTAATTCTTCTTCCCCAAATTTAAAGATAGCATTTTTCCGAATTAATTTGTACAAGGGTTCAGCCAAGATTGAAAAATCCTTAATAAATCTTCTAAAATAAGAACACAATCCTAGAAAGCTATGTACTCCTTTTACATTCTGTGGTATGGGAAAATTTGTTACTGATTCAATGCCTTTTTCGTCAGGTCTTAGTCCCTCTGCCGAAATGGTATACCCCAAATAATGCACCTCTGCTTCCATAAAACAACATTTGTCCAATCTCAATTCTAGCTTGTTTCGTACCAGTTTGTCAAAAACCTCTTTTAATATATCCATATGTTCGTCAATGCTTTCAGTTGCTATCATGACATCATCGAGATATATTGCTACCTTTCCAGCTCGGATTAGGTCATCAAATATTTCATTAATAAACCGCTGGAATGTCGATGGTGCATTCCTGAGTCCGAAGGGCATCTTCACAAATTCATATTGCCCTAATGGAGTCACAAAGGATGTATACTTTACTGCATCTTCACTCATTTGAACATGATAAAATGCACTCTTTAGATCCAACAAAGAAAAAATCTTTTTATTAGCTAACCTATCAAGCAAATCGTCTATAAGAGGAATAGGGTAATTATCCTTCAGTGTAACCTTATTGAGATTTCTGTAGTCTACGCATAACCGAATATCACCAGTTTTCTTTCTAACTAATACAATAGGAGATGCATACTCCGATTTACTAACTCTTATAACTCCTGTTTGAACCAACTCGTCTAAAATAACTTGCAGTTTACTTTTTTCTTCATATGATAACCTCCTAGGGGTGCAGTAAAATGGCTTTTCCTCCGTTAATCTCAGATTCATTTCATATTTAGTATCAGGTAAATCAGGACGTTCGCGATTCAAGTAATGCTCCTCGAATATTTTCATAAATTTTGCTTTATTTTCGAAATCTAACCTTCCATTATTAATAACTATAGTGTCACTATTGATTTCTATATTCATCAGGTTACTACACTCTTCATTATAAATTTTATCTTCCATCATCTGTTTATTTATTTTTTCTACTTTCACTAATTTTAAGTTGCATTTTTTCAAAAAATCTCTTCCAAATATTGCAGGTGGATACATTGTTTCGTTATTCACTACATATAAACTCAACTCGACTTCCTTTTTTTCAAATAAGACACAACAATTGATTTTGCCGATTATATGCAGAGGACTTTTATTAATTCCATAATAATTCAAATTAACATTTTCCTTATCCACTAATGCCTCTGGAACAAACTTCTGCCTGACCAAACTGACTGGACTGCCGGTATCAATTACTGTTCCTAAACACGTTTCATACATTAATTTCCTATTTTTAAATATAAATGTAAAATTTCTTACGTAATCGTCTCCGCTATCATCCTGAATAGTCATCACTCGATTAGATGGCTTCCTCTTGGAGCAACCTGCAGCATAGTGTCCCATCTCGCCACAGACATGACACGCACCAAATGGTCTTTTCTCCTTACGACATTCGCTAGCCATATGTCCCACAGAATTGCAGTTGAAACAGCGAATTGTCTTGGATGCCTCTGCTTCGGTCGTAATCGCCCGTGAAGTTGAAGGTGTTTGTTTCATCAATCGTTGAGGCGAGTCTCGAGACTGACGAACGTTGATGAATGCTTCAAGTAAATATTCTTTTTTTGCAACACGCAACATTCTCGCTTGATGACGCAATATTATATCGGAAATTCCTTCGATGATGTATTCCTTGAGCTCATCTTCGCTGACCGTGATTTTATTCGCCAATATCACTTTTTCGTGATAATACTCCTGGAAGCTCTCACTCAGTAGCCATTTCCTTTGTTCGAAATTACGTTTCGACGTTAGTGCACTCTCTCGGTCTTTGAAAAGTGTACCCATTTCTTCCAACAGGTCGTCGACTGGTACAGTGATCATATCTGACTTGCTGTGAAGCCACTTTAGTGCCTTTCCTTTAAGTCGGATCGAAATCAAGGCTCTTTTGTTGTTGTCGTCCAATTCATATAATGACATGATGTTCTTTAGTTGTTGTAGCCAATGTTCAAAATTATCACCAGAGCCAGTGAATTCCGGCAACAAATCCTTTACCATCGTAAAATTTGTCGAGTACGTACCAGTCATTTTTCTTTCTTCAGTATTCTTCTTCAGCCACTCGTTTTCTCTCCTTAGACACTCGTTCTCTTTCTTCTGCAGTTCTAATTCCCGTTCCATTAGCGCTAACTCTCTCTTCATCATTGTCCATTCGCTCAACGGCTTTTCACTCTTCTTTCGACCACTCATCTCATTTCCACTTTCTTCCGTGTGTGTTTTGCGATCGTCATCGTCGTCGTGTTCTTGGTCATCATTCGTAATGTACTCACTCTCTTCATCCAGTTTCTCATCTTTATGCGCGTCTACCACTGCAACAAATTTCTCTCTTTCTTCTGCGGGCACCGCCAATAACCGTAAAATCAACTTGTTTTTGTTGCCGGTTGTTTTCTTCCCGACTTCCGCCAACCACTTCTTCAACTGCGCCACCGTATATTTTTGCAAATCTTCTACACTAGACATTGCCGCACTTTTAATTTCCGATCACTATCCCACTTCTGATATTGTTAGGATGGAACAAAATTGACAATTATATTATAGTAAAACGCACAACTCGTATATTATGTTTTATTATATTGTGTCTTTATGGTATCTTAAACTTCTACCCGGACCGAATTAGTAGTTTGTTTCACGACGTCTCGACTAGTACTAACTCTCTCTCCTACCGGCAGTCACTTTATTCGATTTAGGGTTGTGTATCGCCCTTTTACATATCATTGTTATTATTATTTTATTTTTTTGCTTACAATATTTTAATTTCCAAATTTCGGAAAAATATGCAACCAACTAGGGATGTCAAAAACCGGGCCATAACCCCGGTTTTCGGTTTTTCTCGGTTTTTCGCAAAGCCGGTTAGACCGTTTGGTTTTAACCGGGCCCAAAGTACCGGTTTTTCGGTTAACCGTGTCTTTTCATTGATTAAAAAAAATTTGATTTGATTTGATTTAAAAAATTGCATATACTTCCTTTGATTCATTTATATTGCTATAAAATTTTAAGAGTATTTTTTATTCGGAGTGGTTATCTTGATATACGCACCTCAAGTATTTATAGTCTACGTCAGTCTTTCCAAGTTAATGTACCGCGCCATTACAAAGTTTGCTATCTGAAATTTTTCACATGCTCCGCACCTCGGTTATTTAATAAGCTGCCACCTACTATTAGAGGCATTCGAGTATTACCCAAATTCCTTTCTGAATTAAAATCATGGCTCTTAAATTATGATCATGTTGATATCTTTACGATTTGAATAGTTTAGTATGTTTTTGTTCTTTATAATCCTTACTTTACGCGTTTTATTTTTTACTACTAACTTTATTTTTTTTGCTTCCTAACTGCCTTTTTTAAGTTGTATTATTTTATCTTATTTTATTTTTTTGTTTTATTATGTATTATACTGACTTTATTTTTACCCACAACTTTTCTCTTTTTCGTATTTTTATTTAACAATACATTCGAAACAAATTTTTATTAAATTATAGAATGTATTTTATATATTTCTCCGATTATTTAATTTTGTATTTAGTTTTTTTTCTTTTTTTATTTATTTTTATTGTATTATTTTTTTTATTGTATATTCATTATCATTTTTCTTGTATTATTGTATTATTTAATGAGGAGGATTAAATCTTATATTGATTGATTGATTTGCTTAGAATTGTAGTAAAAACACACTCGTAATGGTGGTGTTCATATCGTATGCAAAATCAAATCAAAATGCATGCAGAGGGTGCAAAGAGTGGAGACGAACCTCAAAAATCGACTTATCAGTCTATGCATAAGTGGGGTCGCCATTTAACCGATGTCATTTTCATGATATGAAAGATTTAAAACAATAACTATACTTTTGTTTTTACTGACCCTTCAAATAAGTAAGTTTCTCTGGAGCCCCCTATAGTCATAAGGAGAGTGTTCGAAAATATGTTTAAGGGCTGAAATTTGAAAACGCAATTTTTTATAGGGGACAACTAATTGAATTGCTGATTGAAAAATCAAGAAAATATGAAAAAAATTATGAATTTGAAATAATTATTTTTTTCCGGTTTTAACCGGATGAACAAACAACCGTCCGGGTTAAAACCGGAGGAGGAAAAAACCGAAAATAAACCGGTTAACCGTTTTGAAAGTACCGGTTTTCGGACCAACCGTCCGGTTTTTGACATCCCTACAACCAACCAAATTGGGAAAAATGGTATCGCATCATATTTTTCATATTTAAAAAAAAATGAAACATAATTTTTAAATATTTTCACGTAGCTCCTTGAGATAATTTTCTTTTTACATACTTGGTATTCTACTGTTGGAAAACCATTTATCGGAGGATGTTTTTGCCTTTCATTTAGAATGGGTGACATTGCAATGGGCGCTTGTAAGGAAGGATAACTGTGATTTGTGTATAAAGCCTCAAAAGGATAGTTCACTACAGATTTTCTCGAATTATTCCTAAGTGAACTATTACTTGTCCCGGGCTAACTAACATTTAAATTTTTTTTTACTAAAGTCATTTATCTATGATTACTATAGTTTGCCGCTAAAAAAGGGGTCATTTCATTTCCTGGCATAAAAGACCATTCATTTTCCGCAGTTGGCCCGAATTTCAAATATTAAAATGGAAGCCAGTTTGTCACACTTTCGAACCTATTCAATTTTTACTCCATTCATAACAGTGTTAGTAAAACAAATTGTTGTTCATTCATATATTTGCAGATTTTTTTATACGTCATTTTTTTCTGCATTTCATCATTAATTAAAACTTACCTCTACACGATCGTAAACTGATTGCTGAATAACCCCATATGGGCATTGGACTGAACAGACGTAAATATGCCGAACCATTTAGATAGACTTCTTTTGAATCGATATTAGTGCCTAGTGATAGAATTGGAAGTAGACCTGCAATAAAAAAAAAAATAAAAATAAAAAACGTTAGTTAAGTTAGAACCTGATGCATTATCCGGAAATCAAGGTGAATGGCATGAATCAGGATGATTAATGAGCAAATAAACACTAAAGTCATTTACACCCTATTAGAAAGAGGTTACGACTTTCCAGAAGAATGTGTAGTGTAATTCAAGGCAAATGCAGTTTCCAGAAAAACTAGGCGCGCGTTCTTCAGAAATGATCTTAGTGTGGTATTATAAGGTGATTAAGAGAACATTGCTCGTGAAAAGAATTTTTATGGGAAACTTTTTTATTGTTGCTCATTAGAGAGACATTTTATAATACGGTGTAGGGTTTGGTCGAACTCACGAGTTGATATGTGCATAGAACGACGTGCAGGAGCTTAAAAAATACATGAAATTTCGTTCACATATTACTTCAGTTATCTTTGGTGAGTTCATGAGTCGATCCATGCCGTGTTAAATATTTCAAAGGATCATCTTAAAAAAAAACAGCAGAGGAGCCTTTTCTTGTGATTGTAATCAGTAGATGATTATTTTTATCAATATTTATAAACAAAAACTTCTGGAGAGCCAGCCTAAACCAAACGACATACTCAAATCAAATTAACAGGCTTCAAAAATTATAATAACACTTTCTTGTAACACTCGTGTCGTTGCATGGCGTTATCACCGCATAATGTCATTATTACGAATGTAAGCAGATAATAAGATTAACAAAAAAACCGTTTCAAACTACCACAATTCAATAAATGGTATCCATATCGACATATACATAATTATATGACAACTTTTTTTTTTTGTTGCACAACAAACAATAACTGGAATCAATTTAAAGTTTATTCTAAACCCAACATTAAAAATATTGTGTTCCTACTTGACAATCCCCATTTGTTGGTTTGTATATTTACTTCAAGATAAATTTATTTATCAACTATCGGAGAATTGTAAAAATAATCTTATCAATGTCTTTCGAAATGCAACAGTTCAAGGTTGTGTGCGCTAGTTACGATTATATCTGGTATCTGAGAAGCTTTTGTATGACACAATGCAGTATTTTATTGTCGACAAAAAAAAAACAGAATTTTTCTATAGAATATAAATCGGGAGTTAAGATGCAGTTTATTGGAAAATAATAATTATGAGTGTAATAAAGGAAGGATAGTTATTAAAAGATTTTCTACAATAAGAGAGAGGCTTTATATTCAGAAAATCGAATGTCATTTTAATAGATCATAAATACTAATACTGGTGAACAAAAAATATGGCTGTATTTTCTATTTTAACCTTCAAGCGGGCGCGCACCATTTTGTGACAAAAGTGGGCGCGCGGCGGTAATTTACCGCCCTCGTCTTTTCCCCTCCATTCGCGCTCAACAGTACAACTTCCATTCTCATAATTATGGTAAATTGAAAGAAGAGCATGTCCCAAATAAGTTATTATCATAAAAACTATTATCTGGTGAACAATAAAACAAGTTCTGCAGTTTTAGCGAAGCACGTCACTTCAGTGATATTACACAGAGCCCACACATTTTGAACACAACTATATACCAAAATATACCATCTCCGAACGTTTGATGACCGCTGGAAAGCTATATGAAAGGTAAAATTTACCCAACATTTCATTGTATCGTATGTATAACAGTATTACTTAAGAATACATACTTCTCCCACCTCGATCCGGCGAACCGGAGAAAAGCTATGCGTGTTTATATGATCAGGGCGGTAAATTACCGCCCGCGCGCCCGCTTGAAGGTTAAATAATAACAACAACAACGAATAAGTACAAAAAATCTGAAGAATTATATAGCCGACTTAATAATCGTTCTGTAAGCCAGAAACGTCAACATTCAATTAAAATGACAACGCACTAACATACGCGACTATAACTCGTAAGTTGAATAGTCTAACATGGGCCATTATAAGATCAGCACAATAGAAAGTTAAAAGACATACAAAAAGGAACACAACAAATGAAATGTATAAATGAATTTTATTTTCATTGCTCTCGGCCAAAAGAAAAGACCTGTCAAAAAAAAAGCTACAAATAGAGCTTGTCGACCTACAAATTTATTGAAACCGCGCGACTCAGTACAATGCGTTGTTGTACAAATGGAAATTTCAACTTGATATAAATAGTCATTTAGGATGGTCAAATATAGTTAACAATATACCAAATGGTAGAATACTTGTGCAGAAAATGGCAAACCAACAATTTCGTTGAAAATCAAAAGAAAATGTTTTTTTAGCACATTCGTATTAGTACATACGTCGGTGATTGACGCTGACACTGACTGATCAAATCGACTATAAATGTTAGAAACGATTAGAAGAAACGCGAAAATGAAAACAAGACTCACTCTTGTACACCTATGGACATTTATGGACACCACATGTTGATTTTTTATACTTTCTGCGGAAGGTTGTACTCATATGGCAGATCACGATGACCGACAACACAACGTATGGAATTAAACGTTTTATACCGTTTTCAACGATTGTATATTGTGTACAAGAATGATCGTTGGAAAGAAAGTCACGATTATACACATTACTTAAACCAATTTTTGTTGGTGGTCCGTTTAGATTCCAGCATGACATGCTTAAAAAAAACTAGTAAATTAGAATAAGAAGTTTGTATAGAAAATATTTTCTTTAATTTGATTTCGCTTTCTATTTAAGCTTAAAATGGTGACATTCGTTCAGATAAATTCTTCCTTTCCGTGATATTGTTCGCTAATACTGTGAACGCACCTAAGGAAATGCAGCAGCCACAGTGACAATTCCTTCCAAAATTCTTCAAAAGCACGAACAACGAGACCGAGTTCTAACCGTGCGTATCGGTGAGTGTATAAAACCCTATCCTATGCCTATACCAATGTACAGATCTAGAAGGAATGCAGAAACCGAAATTTTAGGTTTTCAGATTTTTGTAGGGGAGGAAGGGGATCAATGGGTCCAATCTGGTCAATTTCTATTTTATTTAAAGGGCATATATCCCTGTCAGAATTTGAACCAAATTTAATTTTACTCGCATTATTCTATCGGAAAAAAGCTGATTATAGTTGTAGGGGAGGCAGGGAATCTTTTAATCAAACTTAGACCACTTTTCATAAACTTCAAGTGATATTTCGTGTTAAGTTGTGACCGAATTAAATGATTAAGGAGACGTCAGCTAATACCAACTAAACACAAGCAATATACCCTAATATTCCAGTGGTCAGCGAAGAGCGGTTCGTACACTGAACCAAATCGCCTGCTAAAGTAAAGAAAATATGGCTCAAATCAAGAAAAAAAGACAACAAAAAACAGCCAAGAAATATTTCTCTTCATTTGAGAATTAGTCACACTGATCCAAGTGGAATGCCAATAGCAGCGCTTTAAGGAAAAATAACCTTGAATCAAGCAAACTTTTCTCATGAAAAAGACAAGAGAATCTGAACAAAAATAAAAAAGAAACTTGTATCCAACCAACATCGAACCCATAACCACAGTCTTCCCAGTCAAACGCGCTACCCACTGAGCCAGAGACACTTCTGACGCCTGCCGTCCATTACCTGCTTCGAGCGGCGCGGCGCTCCCGCGTTTATAGCTTTTCCGAATTTTAATGGCGTAACCAAGCAAAATATGGCGTAACTATGCAAAATAAACAAAAATTCCATTCAATACAATGGAAAAGCTTTCTGAATATTGTGTGTGCTTATACCTTTTACTAGTAAAAGCTTTTTTCGCACATTTTGTGAAAGCTTTGCCGCTGGAGCGCCGCGCCGCTCAAGTTTACGCCTGCAGTGGACGAGAGCCCTAACTAATCTACTACAACGCTCCAATATAAGCTAAAGCTAAAATAAAGCTTTTTCCACGAGCTTTACATGGAAAATGTCAAAAAATCTATTCAAGCATTTGTTTGCTTGAATGGAGAATAATGGTTTAGGCTTGAATCTACTTCCTATTTCTCAAAAGAAGGTCTTGAAAATAGGATCGATTCAAGAAGAAATTTTCACATTTTGAGAAATTTTGTCTAAATTCGGGAATTTCGCAAATGAGAAAAGAGTTTCTTAATTTTAGATAGCCGAATTTTTTCAGTGTAGGCTCTTTACTCATTCAAAGTAAATTCCTTCTTTACCATTTTTCACTCGACAGTTTTTCGAAAAAAATTATGCTTCGACTATTTAGCAATTTCTTAGATTCAGTAAACCATGGCAATGAAGTACAGTTTTTTGTCTGTAGGCAAGCTTATGGTCGCCCTTTGGGTGAATTCACATTGTAAGAAGTAACCGGACGGGTAAACTTGCAAGACAAGAACCATCGTATGATCATTTCACACTATCCGATCAAAACACGGACCGGCGAACAATAATCACACAGCAAGTAGGTATAAATGTTGCCATGCACGCTCCAAAGTTAGTGTACAATGAAATGACGAGTCGACAAGATTAAAATGCAAGTAAAACACGCGCTAATTGTCGTCGCAGAACGCCTGAACTATCGGTAGATGCAATCGTCTTATCGATCGTACGTTTCTTACGAAAGAAAAACAATCATGTCACGATTTTTTTCTTTCGTAAGACTCGTTATTACAATGTGAAATGCACAATGCTTGTCTGCTGGCCACTACAAAAGCTCTCTTGTCTTGCAAGTTTACCCGTCCGGTTTCGTCTTACAATCTGAAATCAGCCTTTGGGTGCCACATCCCTCGTTGTGACTTCGTCGAGATCTAGAATTCATGACAAAGTTAATATAATATATACAGTGGAACTTCCCATAAGCGGACACTATTGGGGATTGAGATTTTGTCCGCTTATTGGAAGTGTCCGCTTATGAGAATATTTCACAAAGGAAAACATTTTATAAAACTAATTTGGACTGCGCTGCGAATCCATTCAAAACCACGATGTCTCATTTCAACAGTGTTTTTCCAATTCAATTTTTTTTTCCAGATCGACAACACTATTTTTTCGTGAATTCTAAAATGACTTGTTCTTGCACTTTTTCTTCAAAAGACAAATTTGTTTTTTAATTTTTTTCATATTTTAAAAGAATAGAAAACTGCACGATTAAATGCCGCGACATAAATTGAACTCCTGAATCTCTAAGAAATTCCACCTACACGGAGAGATAAACAAGATTTGTGCAGCGATTTCCGGAAAGTGAATTTTGCTTTACGCAAAAGACCGATTTTCCGGTAATTTCAAAACTTCTTTGCTCGAGATACAATTCTGTAATGCAAGAATTTCGAATTTTATTTGTGGAACTGTCCGTTTATTAGAGACTTGCTTGTTCAGAAAGGGTATAAAAGCACTGTCCGTGTCCGGTTATGAGAGTGTCCGGCTATTGGAAGTTATTTTTCTAGTAAAATAGAAGGAAAAACGTTGGGGAAAATAAAAGTGTCCGTTTATGAGAAATGTCCGGTTATTAGAAGTGTCCGTTTAGGGAAGTTCGACTGTATATAATAACTTTGTCATGAAGTTTGTAACGCATTGAAGGAAGGATCTCCGACCATATAAAAAGTATACATATATGATCAGCATGACGAGATGAGTCGATTGGACGATGTCCGTCTGTCTGTCTGTCTGTCCGTCTGTTGCAGCGCGTTTTTCTCGGCCACTATAAAAGCTACGGAGCTGAAAATTTGCACGCGTGCTTATTATTGTTGTAGGCTGTTTGTATGTTTGAATCACCGAAATTGGATCACTGGGTCATGGGGCTGCCATACAAACGTAGCCCCCCAATTTAAGTTCTTCTAGGAAAAACTTTTTTATTTGTGCACCAATTTCAACCAAATTTCACACAAATGCGTTTTTCTTGATGACACAAAACATATTTAAGAATGGATCAAATCGGATAATGGGGTCATGGGGCTGCCATACAAACATAACCCCCCAAATTAGGTTCTTCTAAGAAAAACTTTTTTATTTGTGCACCAATTTCTACCAAATTACACACAAACGTGTTTCTCTTAAGGACACAAAACATATCTAAGAATTAATCAAATCGGACAATGGCGTCATGGGGCTGCAATACAAACCCAACAACCCCAAATTAGGTTCTTTTAAGAAAAACTTTTTTAATTGTGCGCAAATTTCACACAAATGTGTTTCTCTTGATATCACAACACATTTTTAAGAATGGATCAAATCGGACAATGGCGTCATGGGGCTGCAATACAAACCCAACAACCCCAAATTAGGTTCTTTCAAGAAAAACTTTTTTAATTGTGCTCAAATTTCAACCAAATTTCACACAAATGTGTTTCTCTTGATGACACAAAACATACCTAAGAATGGGTCAAATCTGACGATGGGGTCATGGCGTGGCCGTACAAACCCAACCCCATTTTGGCTCTTCTAAGAAACATTTTTTGCACTAATTTCACAAAACCTTGAATTAATGTGACTTTATCAAAGCAACAAAAAAGTTCAAAACGAATGGAATCGTACTGTGGGGTCATGTTCCCGCAACCCAATAAAATTTTAAATGTTTTTATTTGCCCACTTATTTCAACCAAGCCCAAAACTTTTGTCAAGACGGAAGAAAAAGAATGAGGAGGGGGATTAAATACAAATAGGTACGCCCAAAAATAACTTTTAGCCCAACGAGAGCGAAGGGTATCCAAATTTCGGCCGCGCCAGAAATTAGCCTCGCCCCCGGGGGTTGGCGAGCGTAGCGAGCAGGGGGCGAAGCCCCCTAAGTTTAGAGATGGTGCTTTCTTGTTTTTTGAGGTTTGAAGAGCTGCCGTTTGGAACTCGTGGTAAAGTTTGGCCTTCGTTGGCCTTTTTACTGTATATGTGCTCCTTATGGCTTGTGGTTGTTGTTGTTTTAGCGACTCAAGAGATATTTTTTCTCTCTTGAATCGAAGGAGGTTTTAGCTCTTGGCCGTTGTGACAACGGGTAGCTCAAGGACGATTTACATCGAAGAACCGGCTGCCATAGGAGCATTTTTATAGACAACATAAACATCCATGGTCACAGTGGGATTCGAACCCACGCTCCGGCAACTTAGAGATAAGTGTCATCTTTGCCACTGAGCAACCGAATGCCTTGCTCCTTGGCTTCGTTATACTACATAACGCTCCGTTAGTGATGTCCGTTTGCTCTCCTGGACATTTTCCCCTGATGGACACGGGTCGTATAACACTCCTCAGATTTCGGACATTTTTTTGTGTAGCATCGTACTTATTTAATTATATACATTTACGTGAACGGGGGGTAAGGATTTGATAGGAAATCCGTTGATGCATAAGTATATGATCGAATGTGTACGACGCCGAGCAGAGTTTACTCTCGTGTCCGTCTAAGTTCTTCCCTATACAGAGATATTTAAATCAGCTAGCCGTTGGGCGCGGAGACTAGCATATCTCCTAAAAGAGAGTTTTCGTCTCTCCGCGTCTCAAGTTTTCCTTACGCCGGCCCCTCACTGTGCGGGGTTTCCCCCATCCCCTCTGTCTCTGCCAGGCGCATGTTGTCTACAACATTGATTTTTTTTACCGCGCGGTTTCGCAAAGCTCGGACAGTGTGGTTGTGGCCTTATACGGAGATATTTAGGTCGCCTAGCCTAACCGTAGGGCGTGGAACTAGAATTGCTCCGTATGAGAAAAAAATATGAAACTGAAAGTCGACACATTATTTACCTTTAGTCGCCTTTCACGACAAGCCAGTAACGCTGCGGTTTATTCTTTCCCCACGCCACAGGAGATACTCGGATAATACAGGAAAGTAACGTCCCGTGTAGAACATAGGAATTGGCCGGAGCCGTTCAACCTATGAAGCTCGTCCTGCATAGCTAACAGTCCGCAGTGTTGTCACAACTGAAGAGGTATAGGAATCGGCCGCAACATTTCAACCTTTATCTTCCCCTTACGGGGATTATAACATTATCTGTTAAAATTTGTAACATTCTTTATTCCATAAAACTTCTTGCCAGCTAAAATATTAGGAAGGTCGAAAAGAATAACATATCGAGTGGTGGTTGAAACGTTAATCTATTCACCTTCTTTTTTAATTTGAAAAAAATTAGCATACGTTGGGTGGCACACTAGAACTTGAAAATTTTTAAAACGTAGTGAAAAATCGAAAATTCATAATAAAAATTTTTGCTTGACACTTAGCTACTTATCACAATGTATGAAGCGAGACCGAGTTCTAATCGTGCGAATAGCACGATGAGTGTATACCCTATACCCATGTACAGACCTAGAACACGCGTAAAACCGAAAATATTCAATTTAATTTTTTTTTAAGGGGAGAGGGGTAGGTGGGCTGAATTTCGCTCATCTTTAATATCGTATAACGGCATCCAGCAGCTATAATTTGCGATAAATTTCAAGTTTTTCGGGACATTTTATCAGAAGATATGGCGGAATATTGCTTTGTGGGGGATGTAGGGGTAGGGGAAGTCAGACCTTTTCCACTTTCCACTAACTTCAAGCATATGTTACAATTAGGCATTGATGAAAATTTCAGGTCCCTAGCGACATTCTGTCGAAAAATATGGCCGAATAACACTATCACGGAGGGGTCATTTGTATGGGAGGTAGGGGAACCCTTGGTCCGATTTGGCCCATTTTAAATACCATCCAAGCTTTTATCAAAGCAATCATCTGACCGAAATTTCAAAACGATAGCTCCATTATTTCGGGAGTTATCGTGCGAACTGACAGACACACGGACGGACAGACAGACAGACAGACGGACATGGCTTATTCGAATCAGGGACCGACCCTGATCATTTATATATATACTTTGCCATACCTCCGGTGGCTCCTTTGAGGTGTTACATAAATCGTCGTAACAAAAACAATATACCCTATACCATCTTATGGGTATAGGGTATAATTAGATGAAACGCCTGTACAAAATTTCATTCCAAAGCATAGTGTCCGTTTCCATCACTAAACATTTGGAGTCGATTTTGGTATTTCTGCAAAGAGTGATTTGTATTTGCAAAGTGGCTCATGAAATCCAACGCTTTAAATGTTCTTAGACCTGAGGCTTAAGAGTGCCCATATACTGTCCGATCGATTGACCAATGGATCTGACGCCCGTACAGCACATACACTATGCAATTTATCGCGCAATCTGAAATACAATCTCGCGGTTCACACGAGACAACACAACATAGCGAAAATTATATATTTTGTGGCGATGGAAGATCCATTGCTACTTTCGATGGAGAATGGGCCTGTCTAGACACTCAATTTCCGTTCGTCTTCGTCATTTTGACAATTGAAACTTGGGAGGTCTGCGCTATTTAAGAAAGGTATTAATTCTTGAACGCGATTGCAAATGTTGATTATGTCAACAACTCACCATCTATTCATACTATTAACGAAAGAATTGATCATTAATCTGTCCTGAACAAAGCCGCGACACACATCTAACGATAAATAATGAACAGTTGTGGATAGAATGAAGCATTCATCTCTTCTGATTACTTGACGCAATCAGTTCAATGTTGAAAGTGGAAACGGAGCTTGAAAACGATAGGGAAGACAAAAGCGCTCATGTGTGGATATAGCCAATGACCGCCATAAACACCACATGAAAAATGACCACTGGTTTATGTCAATAAATCAGCAACTGAAAACACATGATTATCATGACAGATTGTATGAAAAATTGCATGGCAATATGTTCCACACGTCCAATAAAAAAATGGATTAGATGGTCACATACACCTTCCAATTTATCGGGCAATCAAAAAATTGCTTCAATCGGTTGGAAGGTCTATGGGCACTCTAAAACGATAGTATGACGTTTGGCATAGTCAAAATCATCACTTAGGTATTTGATTTATCAGTAAAGATATTTTGTGTGAATTTTATTCATACCTATAACTTTCATTTTAAAAATTTCGGGGGGTGTTTCATCCCCGAAATCCCCCCCTTGGGTTCGCCCCTGGTCTTATAGGTACCAATGATATTCAGTTTCCATATAAAATTGTCTTGTAGTCTGGCTGGTCTAGCGGTTAGTGCGCGCACCTTCGGTGCACAGGGTCATGAGTTCGAATCTCACCGTGTTCCATGGTGTTTTTCGAACTCACGAGCTTGTGACGGACTATGATCTCACTCAGATGTTAAACGAGTACCCATTTATGGGGTTAAATAACACTGCCGAGCGTGATGCTGATCTCATTACCTCAACAAAAAAAGCAGATAAGGTCTTGGAAATAGGATGTCACTAACACATCCTGCCTTAGTCCAATGTTGGATTGTCGCGCCTGTTATTTATTTATAAATTAACTTGCTAAGGAAGGCATTTTTTCAAAAGTTTATAAAACAATTTTTCAAATATCGACGTCGCATGTATTTCGCTGTATTTATTCATGACCTAATTCAAGGGTCATGGAAATTGTCTGTGAAAGCAGTCTTGCATGTCAAGCACGAAATACACGACTAATTGAATTGTTTCATATCAAAAAGCGTAATTATACCGATTTTTCTCTATAAATTTTGCAATAAGTGTATACTCGTATTTTTTGCATTTTATGCATATTTTTTTCACTCATAAATCCACGCCTTTCTCCGTTTTCTTCCATTATAAATTTGTGCACTGCAAGTAACATTTACTCGTACAATATAGCCGCCGACAATATGATGTGAATATTGCCAATTTCACAAAATCTATAATCATAATAACCGCGAGTGCTGTGGCTAAGTAGTTCGAATTGTGTGTGAATGTGAGAAATTAGCCGCCAGGCGCTTTTCATTTTTCACTCTCGTCGATTCTGATAACGTGTCTAGCTTAGCTTGATACCTCTACTACGTGTTACACCTGTTTGTTTGAATTTTCTGAAATGTTTTTTTTTTCATGTACTTGTACATACAACGCTCGATTACTCATAGCCGCGTGAATTGAATACAATACAAGTTACAAACAAACAGTACGTCATCATCTTGGTCTTGGCACTACACTATCTCTTCAATTGTCTAATGTCTGCTTCACTTTCAATCGCATCATGGGATATTTAGATATCGTTTCCACGCTATGTTTGGCATAAAACATTCGATGATTTTCCATAAATTGTTCACGGTTTTCTATTTTACTATTTAGTGTTGATACTAAAATGTGTGGTTTTTCACCTGTTTTGATATGGGAATTGTCTTAGATGTGGGGTTTTTGTATTTTTGTAAATTATGCGTGAAAAAGTGAAGGCTTTAATATTAAATTATATGAACAAAATATTCACAATGCACAGATTCGTTCACATGTGTCAATATAATTTTGAAAGTGTAATGTATGTAGATAATGCATTCAGTATACATACTTTGTAAATTTTATTTTTGCCATTAAAATTCATTAGAGAAAATTGAAGATTTTTACGAGTATGTTTTTCCTAAACTGAAGTCAAATAATAAATTTGAGGAGCGAAAACTAATCGTCGTACACGGTTAAAAATGTTGGATTAATTTTCATGTCGAACTGTGACTTATAGCTGCATTCAATTCAGAATTAATTGTATTTTCTTCTTCTTCTTTATGGCACGATAGCCCGACGTCGCACAGTGGGGCGGTAGAGGCAAAAATTCAAAAAATGTATACTATTGGAGAGCTTTTGTGAATGATTCATCGCATAGTGAACATTTTGAAGTTTCTTTCTACAAAAAATTTCGAACCGATATCTGTCACAGTAAGAAATCAGCGGCTCTCAAAGTGTAGAGAATTGATTTTGCAGTTTTTGCACATTTTTTTATAATCAAGTTTCAATGAAAACCCTGACTATAAATTCGGATAATACTTTGTTTTATGATTTTATTTTTAATATTTAGGTTATAATTAATATGTTAGCATAAAAAAAAGTGAAAAAAAAAAAATTGGAACATTTTTTTTTTTTAATTTTAATCATTGAAGGTCAAATTGACCCTAACTGGATTTTTCACATTGAGCTTTAACAACTACCTCCACGTGCCTCCAAGCGTCTGTTTATGCTACATTATTCCAGAAAGTCTCAAGATTACTAATAGGCTACTTTTATAACTCATTGTGTTATGTCATGTTGGCTGTTTTAGACACGATTTTTGAATATCTACTGTAAAATATGTTGGGTCCTTTGAACCGGAGATAACCCTAGTTCTCATCCTATTGAACTAGTTTTTGGTGGAGAGTATAAAGGGACTCTGTCTTGACGTTCAGCCAAAATGTATCACCTCCCTTCCCCCTGGAGAGGAGCTATGGACGTTTTGACTTGAACAAGTTCTAGTAGGCGAATCAGGCGTGTCCTTGGTCGGAGCAACTCAACTTTTGGCAAACATCAACTTCATTTTATTAAGAATATTTCCCTAAATTATGCTGGTTCCACTAGCATTTCTTCCAGAGTTACAGTAAAAAATGTAAATGTCAAAAAATGATAATATCCAATTTTATTTTTTTGGTCTAGGGTATAATTTATAAGAATAAGTCAATTGTATTATATGTCATTGCAAAGGTAATTTTGAGTAGTTTCATGTGTCCTCGAACCATTTTGCTGTAACTTTTATAGTTTTTCAATTAATTAGGAAAAACTGAAAAATGATCCTCTCTTCCCCTTTAAAATCGAAATAACTTCAAAACGGCTGATCCTATCTTCGTGAAACCAATTCCATTCGATTTAGAATGGCCAAATACATTAAGATTGACCTGTTTTTATAATTGTTTCCAAAATTCGGGTTTTTCGCCCCACTGTGCGTCGGGCCTTGGCCGCCTGGATTGAGGACCTCCAATGGTCGCGGTCACGCGACCTTGTCCTCCAGTTCCGAAAGCCTAGCATCTGGTGGGCGTCCTCACATACAGAATGTTCCCATCGGGCTCTCGGTCGTCCACGCAATCTGGCTCCGTCCACTCGTTGCGCGTTCATCACCTTTTTGGGCAATTGTATTTTAGGTCTTCCGAAATATTGAAAAATATTTTAATATTTCTTGAATTACGTTATAGCCCTTTTTGGCTTTAAATTCAAAATAATTTACATAGTTTTCAATGAACTATTATTACATTTGCAAGTAAATTTGCAAAAAGCTCTCTTTAATCCAACTTTGCTTCTAGTTTAATTTTAAGACACTTTAAAAGGGCTTAATACAAGGTTTCTTAAAATTGAAATCTAAGTAGAGTATCAGTTCTAACATTACAAAAGATCAATTGTGGAAAAGTGAGCAAAAGCATAATAGGGTGTGGTGTAGTGGTTAGCGCGCTGGATTTCGATGGAAAGCTGAGCTAAGTCTCTAGAGTTAGAGGTTGAACTGTAGACGACCCCGACGGTATAATTGTTTTTTTTTTTTTTTTTTTTTTTAAGAAAAATACCCAACGAGTTAAAACGTAATTACAAATTAGTTGGAGCAGACTACATTGGAGCAGGTACATTGGTTGGTTGGTAAAAGTGGCGGCTTAGGCAGAGGCTAGCCAAAAGCCCAATTAGCGCATAAAGCGCCGTTTTGAAACCACAAACTCCGTGAAGTTTAACTAGTGTATATGATGAAGGTTAGGTAATGAATTTAGGAGTGACAGTGATATTTGGCCCGGACCAGGTTTTGAGTGTGACACCCCTGACATAGAGTAAATTGCTCAAATCTTCTGTTTATACCTGCACTTCGTGAATGCAAGAGCTCTCCACCGTTTAAACTGGACCATTTTGAAACGCTTGCATACGTAAACAAATCGCCGAAGCCGGACGAAAACTGAATCTTTTTTTAAAAGATCGACTTTAGACTTGAAAATAGATCAGACACCCATTAACCGCAAAATGGCAATGTAGTGTGTGTTTGCTTAATTGGCGTTTGATGACTTACAATGAAAGCAGCAGCTGCATCAGGACCGAATGACCCCTACAAACACAAACTCCAAGATCAAATTGGACATTTTGCTGTTGCTGCATAATGTGAATAATCTATTATTCGCATAACTAGAAACGACTTCAAATTTCTCTGAGCCTTGATTTTATATGAATTAATACCGTTACTTGTTAAATTTATTAAGAAAACTTGAAAAAAAACATTAAAGATAAGCGCATATGTACTCGCCTATGGTCGCTTTATACGGGCACATCGCATTTTTCACGGTCGCTAATAGAGGTGGTCGCTTAAGAAGGGTAAAATTTGTATGGAACGATGAGTGATGTAGTGGTCGCTGGTCCTATAAACTAGGGATGAGCATCGAACATCGATGTTTCGAAAACATCTATGTTTTTGGTCCGATGGTCGATGTTTTTGCCATCGATGGTTTTGCGTCGATGTTTTTCACCATCGATGGTTTACATTTCGATGGTCGATGGTTTTCACCATCGATGGTTTTCAACTATCGATGGTTTTCAACTATCGATGTTTTTTTCCTCAACGTATTTTTTTTACAACTCAACTTTGTCTTTATAAGTGTATGCAAATACCTTCAAACAGCCCAAATAGGAAAAAAATGTGAATCCATCGTAACATGCAATCCATCTATCGTGAACACTGTACACGCAAAAAGAAGTGTCTTTCTTTATATAGTGGGGCACAATTTCCAAATGTGGTTTCGCCCTGGAATAGTTTCAACCTTTGGTCTGGGCCAAATATCAGTGTCCTAAGGTTTAAGCGGCGGGCCGCAGAATAAAAAAATTGAATGCGCGTATTGAAACCTATGTATTTTTGTAATTTAATCTTAGAATGTTTCATTTAATATGTGACTATTAATCTAAGTCAGTAGCTTCCTAGGGATTACATCTTTAGAAAATGCTCTTCAAATAAATTGAGAACCTTAGATAAGTTGTTAAAACGCCAACATTATTTGTGAATTAATTTCCGTCAAATTTTGGACAGCTGATCCGAACATTGTGGAACCGGTCATTAACATCCAGAGGAAGCCCAAAACAACCTTGGGAGCGAAAATTCTTAGTCTGAGTTACATCAAATCCGGTCAGAAAGAAAGGGTCAAAATAGACAAAAATTGGTTCTGTGATGAGGTGTGAAACAAACGCATATACCAGTAAAGCTTAATAAGCTAAAAGGGAAAAGTTCTGTACTTGGGCTGAAATGGCCATATTTACAACATTTCACGTTCATATGATTTCCTCATCAAATATACGATTTCGGGGCTTTAGAACTTCGTCCCTCAAATAAATATCAGCCCATGATGTTTTTGTCCAATAACCTGAAGGATGCGAACGCGATTTATAGTGCAACGTGCCATCAGATAGCTGGCAAGTTCGGCTAATACTAAAAAAAAATGGACCGAATTTCGGAACAAAACAATTTCACGAAAAGGATTAACATTTTCTTCCACAAAAAAAAGGATGCCTTAAGCAAATGTAACTCAAATAATCGTCGGTGATTTTTTTAAACGTGCATAAGCCACCGACTTCTTGGGGAGTTTTAGTGAATTGTTGAAATGAGTTCAATAGCTCGAATTTGTGCTGCCACACATTTTTTTAAATAAGTTCTGCCCTATGCGGTGGGTTCTGGGTACGATACGAATGCAAACAAACTCAAGGAGAAGAGTTATATTCTGGTGGGTGGGGGAGGCATTGAATGAAAACCATAATCAGCTTAAGTTTTGATATTGAAGTGATTATTTTTTTGAGTACTCAAAAAACCCAAAACATCGATGTTTTTGGTTCGATGTTTTCTTACCATCGATGGTTTCGTCTCGATGTTTTTTCGATGGTAACCATCGATGTTTTTCTTTCGATGCTCATCTCTACTATAAACAGGTGGTCGCTTAATACGGGGAACAAATGTATGGAGCTGTATGGAAACCAATTCCGTTCCCGAAAAAATCGGTCGTTCTGAAAGGTGGTCGCTTAATACGGGTGGTCTTTTACGCAGGTTTCACTGTACATAATATGGAGTGTTCAGAATTCAAATCAATTTTGGTGTGGTCATATACAGGGTGTCCGGAAACTGCCGCATAAACGCACCGAATTGTGATTCCTCATGTGATTTCCACCATTTCCATTTCCCTTAGCTTAACCTTTTAGCTGCCATTTTTGAAAAAATCATTTCCTTGTACAACTAAAACCTCAATATCTCAAAAGCTATGATAGCTAGAATAGCAAAATAAGATGATGATTACAGCCAGCAAATTTACCTAAAAAATAAAACTAACGGCACTAAAATCGGATAAGAGGTTTGGTTTTTACAGAACTTCAAAGTAAAATTTTTGTGATTTGACCCAAAAGCAATATGTTTTTCCATCTCAATTTTCTCCAACTTCTGCCAGGGTGGGGTGCTCGTACGATTCTTTAAAAAATTGGCGCATAGTCTAAAGATCATTGCTTTCTTACAACATTTGATTTTAGCTTCGTTAATTCTAACAGTTTTAATGTCTTGAATGCAGAAAACTAGGGTTAATTTTGGATCGATTTTGATATACATAATTTGAATAAATTTTACCAAATTGCACATCTTTAGGGGCAGTTTGAATTGAATTGAAATCTACAGTTTTCTGCACTTAAGGCATTAAAACTGTTAGAAATAACGAAGCTAGAATAAAATGATGTAAGAAAGAAATGATCGTTAGATTATGCGCCAATTTTTAAAAGAATCGTACGTACAAGAAAATTACTTTTTCAAAAATCTTCAAATGCCTGTGGCAGCTAAATGGTTAAGCTAAGGGGGTATGTTCCATACAACTTTTTTGCTGAAATAACATGAGGATTCACAATCCGGTGCGTTTATGTGGCAGTTTCCGGACACCCTGTATATAAGCCCAATTAGATTAGATTTTAATCCAAAATTTTTATTCGTGCTTACAAAACCGCAAAAGTCCGAATCTATACCTGAACGGCTAGCAACAGTGAGAGGAATTTTAAAAAAATGAGTAACAGGCGCGACAATCCAACATTGGACTAAGGCCGCAGGATGTGTTAGTGACATCCTATTTCCACAAGCTCGTGAGTTCGAAAAACACCATGGAGGAATATACCCCTGTGAAAAAAATTTTCAAGATCTTGTAACGGCAACATCTACTGAATAGTGATGAAAAACAACAGGAAAATTTATAAAAATCGTCGTTTAAGTTCACTAAAAACAATTATGTTGTATCATAATAAATTTTTAAACCGTAAAGATCTGAAGAAAGTAATAAAATTTTTTACGAATCCGCCAAAGACGGTTTTTTTACTTTCGCAAATATCGCTATAACGGTGACGTATACTGAAAAGTTGTCTATGACAACAATTCGTAACTTTATTACAGCTGCAAATATAATGCCAAAAATTCCCATTGATGCATTGACCACAACACGAGATATGTGCGCGGTCAAACGCTAAAATTGACAGTATTTCAGTAATATCGCACCATATAACGGCAACATTTATTAAAAAGTGGAGTACACCGAATTAGTAGCTCGGATCGCTCTTAATAAAATGTTTAAATTCCATTACGATTCGTGTCCAGGTGCAATCGGTGTATATACTAATCAAAAAACGGATTGCTCGATTGCCAATTATTTTTAATAATACAATTTTCAAAAAAAAAAAAACTCACAGAATCAAAGATATAAAAAATAAAAACCCACACAAAAGAGACAGGCGTTGTGGTTATTGAAGATGTGCGATTCTTGAATTGTGTGGATTTTGAAAACTCAGATTGTGTACATTGCTTAGACATAAGAAAATTTATGGTAACGGTATAGCTATATTGGCAAGGGTGTTAAGTACAGCATTTTCGATTAATGAATGATGTATTTTCAACAGATTCAACATCGCATAATACTGTGAGACATTTAATTGAATGTAAACAGACAAATTTTATTTCCATGTGTATTTTATGTTAAATATTTTTGCATTCTATACAGTGAGATAAGAACTAACTTGATTCATTCCAACACCCGCTGTTTAGCAAATAAAAAAAAGTATCAAGCAAAATCAAACTAGTCCATAGCTATTTGTGAGCTCGCCATATATGTTTAGTTAGCTAATAGGCTTTCAAAGAATTAAACGAGGGTTGGCAATCGACCGATTCAACACCACCCTCTCCTCTCCTCTTTAATATATACGTTTACATGCTTGCTCTACTAAAAGTAAAGCATATAATACAAATCGAGCGAGCGGGTTGTAATAGCACACTCATACTCATACTATCCACATTTTCTTTTTCTACTGGTTTTTGCAATTTTTTTTTATCTTTAGCCTTCGGGGTGAAAGCATTCAATGCAAAAAGAGCTTAGGCCGTTGAATCGCGCAAAGGTTACAAATAACGATTTGGCGTTATTTTGTTAAATTTGCAAAAAGCTGACTATGAGAATGTTTTGTAAAAGTACGAGGAGTATATCTAGAATGGTCATATCGCGTAGAAAATAAAATGAAAATCACATGTTACGAGTGGAGTGATGGGGGTTGGGTGGGGGTGGCATAAGGTGTGATGGCTTGCTGCGACAAGAGGGAAGCCGAGGTCATATTTTTCCAGTTGACTTGATCAAATTACGAAGTTACACTGTCATAATATGCGCGATTTGCTGACTTTTAGTTATGCTGCTGAAACCGGAATGTGCTGATGATTGCTATTATCAGTAGCATGTTGTATACAAAGATAAGATAAAAGGAAGTTTTACATTATGTTATGCAATTGATGCCGGTCGATATTGAGAGCGAGTTCAATGAATTTAAAATAAAAGTGAAATTAAAACGGTATAAGGTATTGGAAATCCAGGATGAGGAGGAAAAATTTTGATTTTTTTTCTTTGATCATCATGCACTAATGGACTCCAGAGATCTAAACTCCAGCCAAATAAAAAATTCCACTCATCCATTTAAAATTCGCATTTTCTCTATTTCGTAACATATTTAAGCGAAGGATAGACTTTGGCACACGAAAAAGTAATTACGGCTTTATTATGGGTAATGTTCGTATCTGTCGTGTCGACCTTTTCGAACTTAACCTGCCAAAACGTTGAAAGCAGGACTTTTGTCCGGCATTGTCCTGTTTTTGAACGGTGTATTGGTATCTCACCCAATGACGAATAAATATAATGAAAACTACACTCAAATTTCATAGATATTTAGTATATTTACAATGAAACAAAAATTTTATGAATGAGCCTTCATTTAGGTTTTCTATATTATCTAATTTCGGCAAGAGAAGGGAATTGTTGCGTTCAGTTGACGTTTGTGTTACTTGGGGCGACTGACGCGATGGTTTTGTGTAAAACTGAGTTTCGAGTATTGCAACTTAAAACAGCACAGCTATAACAAATGTTGGACATAATTCTCCGTGCAGATTCATATTCACGGGGCGACCTACACGAAGGCCAATCGATTGCTTTTTACTTAGTCCTGGAGGATTCTTGATAAATACTATCTATGGAACTGGAAACATCAACATCAAGAGTTTCAAACTTTCATAACAAAATGCATTCTATTTGAACGCATCGAATGAGCCGGTGTTGAGTGTGCCTCCAATTCCATAAGTGTAATTCATCGGCTTTTTCACGTCATATTTATACAGGGTGTCCCGCTTTGGGTGGTCAATACTGTAAGGGTTAAAAGCGCAACTTGTTTCAGCAAGAAAATTACCAATACAGTCGGAATTTTTTTTACCGTTACCTTGTTATCGCTCTTTTTGTGAAAGTCATCGAAAATCGTGACTTGTCATGCAAAATCATAATTTGCAGCCCCCCTGATAACTTAATCCAAGATTTGATTTCAGTTTCAGAAGCTACATAAAATTCCACAGAAACTGAAGTTTTTCCAGTTGTCAACATTATCGCCACTTTCAAAATACAGTTACTCAAGCTTAATAGAAATTTGAAAATAGATTTTTCATCGAAAATTCGAACAGTAATTTCATAACGGTACTTTGTACGTACAACTCTGCAAAGTTGACAAAAGTTGCTTCAACATGTTGGCTTTCCAACGGTATATCACTTTTCATATTTAAATTGCAGAATTTTAGAGAAACACACATTGAATGGTAAAAATCAAGGTAATTATTTTCTTATCGGATTATTCAAACTGAAATTTTATTCATTTATTTTTTATATTTTAGTATCGCAATTTTGAAAATTTGTTAAATAAAAATGGAAATAAAGTTTTAAAAACGAGAAAGAACCAATAAACTAAAAATATTAACTAATGATTAAATGGGTCTGTTTGATGAATTGGAATAATGCTGCAGGAATTCGGCTCCTCCATTTTGTATGCAGACTCGACACCTTCGGCTCATGGAAGAAACGGCCCGAAGGATTTCAGGAGAGTTTTCCTTTATGTTGTCACATGCATCGTTAATTCGCTGCAGCTAGTGTTCCCGAGAGGGAATCGGCTTGGAATAGACAATGTTTTTTAAGTTACCCCATAAATAAAAATCTAGTGGAGTAAGGTCGGGGCTTCTCGCAGGCCACGCAACTGCCCCAAATCTGCCAATCCACTTTCCGGGAAATTCGTTTTCTAAACATTCTTTGATAGGTCTCGCATTTTGAGCGGGGCACCCGTCCATCTGCCACCAGATTTCATCACGCTGAGGCATATTTAGTTTTGTAACAATTCGAGAAAGCTTCTGGAATTTAGTCGAGGGGGAAGGATCAAAAGGCCAATAAGTTTATCACCCACAAGACCTACCCAAACATTGACACGAAACTCATATTGAAATCGAGATTGCTGAGTTTCACGGGGATTGCTTTGAGCCCAGATGTGATTATTCCGGGTGTTGAAAACGCCACTACGTGTAAACGTGGCTTCATCCGTCCACACTATTTTTGATTGAAAATCACGGTCTTCCCGGATTTTTTGAAGAAACCAATTGCAAAATGTTATCCTCCTCTGACAGTCGCTCGGTAGTAATTCCTGAACTTGCGTAAGGTGGTACGGATACCGGTTGTCCGACTGAAGAGTCCTTTGGATCGTCATCCGATGAATATCCAGCTGAAATCCTGCTCTACTCGTTGCATTTGCCAAACAATGTACAATTTTCAAATATCTTACAGTTCTGGTCAAAATAATGTAGCGAGATTCTATCCCGAATTATAACAGCCTTTGTTTGTCTTTTTTCGAGTAAAGGGAAAATTGTTAGCGATTCCACTGAAGCCTTGATTTTTACCATTAAATGCGTGTTTCTCTAAAATTCTGCAATGTAAATATGAAAAGTGATATACCGTTGGAAAGCCAACATGTTGAAGCAACTTTTATCAACTTTGCAGAGTTGTACGTATAAAGCACCGTTATGAAATTACTGTTTCAATTTTCGATGAAAAATCTATTTTAAAATTTCTATTAAGTTTGAGTAACTGTATCTTGAAAGTGGCGATAATGTTGGCAACAGGAAAAACTTCAGTTTTTGTAAAATTTTATGTAGTTTCTGACACTGAAATCAAATCTTGGATTAAGCCATCAGGAGGACTGCAAATCATGATTTTGTATGATAAGTCACGATTTTCGATGACTTTCACAAAAAGAGCGATAACAAGGTAACGGTAAAAAAATTCCAATTGTATTGGTAATTTTCTTGCTAAAACAAGTTGCGCTATTAACCCTTACAGTATTGACCACCCAATGCGGGACACCCTGTATACGTAATGGTCATAGAATTATCTCGCAAATATTTTGCGATTTTTTATAAAAAAAAAATTATAAGACAGCAGTTGAATTCACCGATTTACGACCGCATTTATATCAACCTCAGCCACGGCGCGTCCTCCAGACGTTCGTCTGTTGGTCGAGATAAAATGTTTTCGGTGAATTCCGACCATGTACATTGTCGATAATGGAAATTCTGGAAATACTGTTAATTGCGTCCAAATACTATTAATTTTTTTGGAACAGGTGCGCTTCGTCGTATGCTTTGGGTCATTATCCTGTTGGAGGCCCTACGCAACTGTAGTTTTCGGGCACTGGGGGTTAATTTTTTTTTTGTAAAATGGCCAGATATTCTCACTTTTTCATTATGCTCTTCATGAACACGAGGTTCTCTTGCAGTTCCACCGACATACACGCCCATACCCTAACCCATCCTCCACCATGCATTACTCTCTTTGATATGTTTTTCTCTTCAAAATCGGAATTTTTGTTCGCCAAATTTATCGGCATTTCTTACGGTCAAAAATCTTAAATTTGCTCTCATGCGCATAAAAATGACAGCTTGCATCGGCTCTAGTTTCTTTCTTTTTTTTCAGAACACGGCGAATCTTTAAATTATCTGCAAGTTTTGTACATACTGTGAAGTAATATTTCCCATGGTGAAGTAATATCTTTTTATTATTTTACGAATTTCACGGTAGCATCTGCTCTTTTTCCATAATCTAAGGATAATTTTGTCGCGTTTCTGTTTGAATTTTGGTCCTTATTTTTCTCGAATTCGTTTAAAACTGAAAAATTGAAAAAATACCATAACAGCAAATAAATTTAAAACGAGATCGATTTTTAATCGTGCGAATAGTAACGATGAGGATAATATATACCCTATATCCATGTGCAGACCGAGAAGGGTACGATACCCGAAATATTCATATTCAAGTTTTTTGTAGGGGAAGTAGGGTTAGATAGGTCATATCTGGTCCACTTTAAATATTTTTTACGGTCATCCCGCATCCACAATTTGGCCCAAATTATATGTTTTTCGCAACATCCAATCGAAAGATATGACAGGATATATTTTTGTGGGAGAGGTAGGGGATCCTTTGGCTAGACCCCCTTCTTCTTCTTCCTTGCCTCGTTCTTTATACCGCTCCATGGTTTCGCGTTGCTCGACCTGGGGTGTAGGCACATCGCCCGTTTTGGCGATAATATCTCAGCATATTTCTACAGGCAGCTCTATCTTGGATCGTGTCATCGCCGAGACCAATGCGTTGTTGTTGCTTTTTCATTTGACATATCCAGGTGTTCTTCGGTCTGTCTCTGGCCTTGGGTCCATCAAGTGAAACTTCCATTGATATCGCTCTCTTTGCGGGGTTCTCAGGCGGACGCCTTTGAACATGGCAATACCAATCCATTCGTCGGTCTTCGAGCTTTTCGGTGATTGATTGGTCTATGGACAAGCTGCCTCGGATGTAGCTACTCTTGATGTGGTCCCTTTTGGTTACACCAACTGACATGCGTAACATTTTCATTTCAGTCGCTGTCATTTCTTTCGCGTAACCTTCATACATGGTCCAGCATTCTGATCCATACATGAGTGCGGGACGTACAACCGTTTTGTACAACTTGCCCTTTAGCTTCAATGGCATTTTCTTATCGCAGAAAACTCCAGAGTTTTCTCGCCACCTCATCCACCCAACCTTTGTGCGATGTTTGATGTCATCATCGCATGTAGCTCCGCTGTTCACCATCGATTCAAGGTACTTGAACTTGGTACAAGATTTAAGCTGCTCTCCTTTGACGTACA
The DNA here is from genome assembly GCA_949715475.1 of Microchrysa polita. Lineage (NCBI taxonomy): Eukaryota > Metazoa > Arthropoda > Insecta > Diptera > Stratiomyidae > Microchrysa > Microchrysa polita. The sequence continues at coordinate 85,856,452 of OX454420.1, read as the reverse complement.
TATCTGGTATCGGTGCATCTGGGTCTGAGAATGGGCAGCACAAGAACTCAGTCTTTGTTATACTTACCCTCAGTCCATGCTCCTCTAGAATGTCACACCATTTTGTAAGTGCAGCTTGCAAGGCAACGATGTTTGGGCTACTGGGGACTATATCATCGGCAAAAAGAAGAGATATTTGTAGGCCGTCGGAGATACGTGTTAATAAGTAGCACAACTTTCTCACAATGAGGCATTGATCAAAATTTCAGATTCCAGCAGCGATATTCTGTCTAAAGTTGTGGTCGAATTAAAGGGGATGTTCCATTTACCATGGGGGGTGGGGACTTCTTAGTTCGATTTGTTGCTACCTATATGTTTTTGAAGGAATTGTTTTGCGTCCACAGCTGAAGTTTTTTTCGAGCTTGAAGCGAGGACATTAAATAAAATTCCCCTCTGATCAAATTACACTGAAGCAAGATTTAAAGTTTGCAAAAAATTAACTCTTATTGCTGACAAAATCGAAAGGTACACAAATATCACAGATACATTTGTGATTCTGGTTGTCCTTCTTTTTGTCCTGCTTTTCTACTAGCATTATCTTGCAAAACGACGATTTTAGTGCATTTGTACCTTAATCGCTCATTAGTGGTGTGACGAAAGTTGGGGGAATTTTCTTGGGTAAATTTTTAAACGAATGAATTTTGTACTAGAAACAATGCACTTTGATTCTGAATAGGATACTACACATTACAAGCCTATCTTTTGTTAGAAAAGATGCGGCATACGTGGCAAGTACATCAACTGCCACTTGACTAGCAGCGAATATTAATAATTTTTTTTTTCAAGGGTTGACTTGCAAAGATTCTGAGTTTTTATGATGCACGTATATAATTACAAGGGAAGGCATAGAAACAATTCATTGCCACGTCACTGCCACGCTTACGACGCTTCACAAATTGGTTAATCCTCGGACCGCGTTGTTACCGTAAATAATTATGAAACCAAATGAATGTATGGAGCTACATTTTCGAAAGATCATACTACTCTTTTTATTCTTAAAAAATTATGTTCGCTAGACATTCTACAGTGTTGATTTATTCGTCATCATCACATGAGATGAAAGATAAAGAACAAAATGAGTTGCTTTATATGAAGCATAGTTGCATGCATCTTTAACTACACACAATGTACTAGTCTGGTAGTCACTTTTCAGGTACTAAAACTAACAACATTAGCAAAGGTCGGTGATCTCTGCCTTCTTACATCGTCAAGCACAAAAAATGTAAGTTACATTTATTGTCCCATCCCAAGGTTTACAAAGAAAGCCGAAGATAATAGCTTTAGTTGCCTAATCTCGAAAAAAATGTATCTAACGCAAGTTTAAGTGAATGTGGCGTTTTTTCTAGCCTAGCCATACGCAGAGAGCTATGAGTACAACATTCACGTGAATATGTGTCGTTTGAGGATGATCTTAACAAATTAAATTTCAGATAACGAGTTTTACCTAACATAGTCACAATCAAGCATTAATCCCCCAGCATATGGAAGAGTTATGAAAAAAATGGATGGAGGCATATTGTTCGTGATGTACATGCAGTGCTTAAGAAAATTCTAAGCAATTCTGTATTTTATGCTATAGAGTTTAATATGTTGATGCACTCTTATGAGATTATATTTTTGTCTGTACATCTACGCTATAGCTTTATAGCTCCCTTAACTACTTGTATACGTAGTACCGAGAATGTCACGGATTCTTAGATCAAATAATTACACGAAAGAACAAACAATGACTATCTTTAAATATGCCTCGGTTCACCGACATCAAAAACCTAGAATCAGATAGCAAATGCGTTGCTTTCTTTATAGTCTTCTCTATATATTTACTGCACGCAGTTATTTTACAATAAATTTCTGTGACTTATCTTTTTTTTCAAACACATTGCCCATCGTGCTTTAATAGAAAAACAGAACGGGCAGAATAAAAACAAATTAAAAAACACGATAAACGCTCATCAAACATTTTTACGGAAAACAATGTATTTCGTTCCTATGTTTACCGACGGCAAGTGTAATCTTTTTCCTCAAAAACTCCCACCATTTTCAGTCATAGATAGATCCATCTTATCATGTTGGGAATGTTAATTTTCGTCGATGTAATTTCGTATTCCGACCGAGTGGAATGCGATATGGGGAGACTGTTAAAGTCGAGATAATATAAAACCTTTATCATAATAATTTATGTGTATCAGTTTTCTAAAAATATCAACAAAATTCCGAAAATTATAATTTCATGTTAATGCTGACGAATTTTGAATTAATCTACACACTTGAGTCATCATTATGCATTTTTGTATTATCTTTTATTACAATTCGTATGTCAGGAATTTTTAAATAAAAATCTCTCGATTTGTTTGTCATCATTGTGTGTGACAGTTTAAAGTAAAAATATTTTATATTATTCCTAATCAGGATTTATAAAAATATTTGTATTCACACGGATAGGCCCCGGCGAGATTCGAACTCACGATCTCCTGTTTACTAGACAGGCGCTTTAACCAACTAAGCCACGGCGCCAACGAATATCATCGTTTCTGCTTGATTGACAAAACGCACAGATTCATTGAAAGCAAAAACTAAAGAAAATCTTTAATCTTCATATGATAATTTTGTCACCACATAGACGTATGTATGATGATGGCTATACAGATTTTTTTAAATACGTTTTACAGTGGACAGGAAATTATTATAATGATATAGAAAAAAAGACAGGTCTGCTCATTTATTATCTCTAGGTCAGATAAAGATTGATGGAGATATATGAGCAATTAATGGACTTAGTAGAAGTGTATTTCGTTTTTATCGTCATAATTTGATTAGAATGTAACCAGGTAATGATAGAAAAGCATGGAAATTTTTGTTGACGAGGGTAGTCATCGGGATGCGGTGGAATCAAAGGAAATGTGTATGTTAGTACTTAAGTAAGATCGTCTAGAATTAAAGGAACAAGCCGAAGCTGCACCAGCGTGGAATGAGAATATTGGAGAATTATTTATAAATTTACTAAACTTAGCGAGTTTTAGCAAGTAGTACGAACGGTTTAAAGTTAAGTTTAAAATGCAAATGTTACATTGTGTGTTATCATTTCGGAAGCGATTGTTGAATTTACAGTTACAAGTTCTTCAGCAATATCGAAGATAATGGACGTCACAGACATATTTTTTGTATGTGATCAATTTTTTTCTGACGTTTTCATTTAGTACCATCAGATCTCTTTCTACGAATTAACATACATATCTGGAGTAACTCAAGGCTAATTTTGCAAATCCATTAATAACCCAAAAGTAAAAAAAAACACTGAATAAAAACCGAATTTGAATTAAATCCAGCGATCGAACAAAACAGCGGCGTTTTGGCATTTAAATTTTTATAAGAGACCGGGAGAAATATCGAGTTATCCAAGTTTCGTCCCAATCGGGATTCGAACCTCCGACCTCCAGTCACAAGGTCAGCAACTTAGCCTGAGCTATAGACGCTTAGACTATGATATGAAGAATTGATTGGCCCGCTTCACGTAGATGAGCGTACGTGTGTGACTAGAAAAGTGTTCCCCTCATCTTCAGCGCCACCTCTCCTACACCTCTCGAGCAACCCACAAGATGGCCGGTTCGGTCGCGTCACTGTCAACCTTTGACAACCATCCAGTTGGAATCCAATTGGCGGCAAGTGAACGTGAGTGCACGAAATAGTTTGCACGAGTGAAATATCGAGTTTTTCGATGTGATTTGTGATAAATTCACTAAAACAGTGTAGGCCGTAATTCCGCGAAAGTGTTTTAATTTTTAAAAAATGCGACACATGTTGTTTTTCCGAATTTAAAGTGCTTTGTTGTCGGGTGGTCCAGTGAACAACGCAAATACATAATCGGTGTATCTTCTCAAAGGTAATCGCATGTGTACCTAGATTTTAGTAGTGCTATGTCAATGTCGGTCTGAAAATGATAGTTTAACGCGTTTTTAATTGATGCTTCCATTTGAAACATGTGCGCGATTTTGTGGTTGACAGCCAAGCGATTCGTTCGTAAGCGTTCGTACCTCGTTCGTACACGTTTTGTACGAAGCCAGCACGAACGTTTACGACGGAAATTCGTCTCGTTAATGTGTACACAGGCGTTTCAAATTTCTCTGTTTCGGGGGCTACACAGTTTTTATTGTTGCTAGCACAGCCATTATGCGCGGTCGAGCATTTTTTGGTTTCTTATCGTTTTTGTCGGTTTTAAAAGTGGATCGGCGACTGATGACGTTGCAATGCTAGTGGAGAAAAATGTTCGAAGACTACACTGAGAAAAAAAACCTATTTCAAACTAAAAATTTACGTTTTTCATTTCAACATTGCAAGAAACATGTAACTTTGACAAACTTAATTTATTTCTAAATAATATAATACGTTGTTCGAACATATTTTCTTTTAGACTAAATCGTATGCATTTTTTATTTCAACACACGAAAAGTTTTCATTGATATTCCACAGTCATATGTAATAGTGAAATACAAAATATTTCAATATCTCACTCTACAGTATTTGCCATTAAATCATTTTAAAAACAAATAGTTTAATGATCTATTCAAAATTGACTGAAACCTCGATTTAAATATGTTCAACTTTGTTTTAAAGTTGTTTCATTTTGAAGGCTGTGTCCGTCACATGTACATAAGCCCGCCGCTTTGTTGCTCAGTGCTAGTAATCTCAGATAGCTTAGGTGGTAGGAAGTAGGACTACGAAACGATAGGTACCCGGTTCGATTCCCAGTAGAAGCAAAGTGAGAAAATAAAGTTTTTAAAATATTGTAAAAAAAAAAATAGTTAAAAAAAAAGAAAAATTAAAAAAAAAAATAAAAAAAATAAAAAAAAAAATAAAAAAAATTTTTTTTGAATTAAACGTAAAGCAGCTTTTCAATATGACATTGCAATAATTTTAATTCAAATTACAAACATTTTGAGAATACAGCTAGAACATGTACATATAACATTTTATGCCAATGTAAAATTAAACATTTTTGCGTCTTACAAATGAAATGCAAGTTATTTTGACTAAATTCTATATACGTTTTTTCTCAAATTTACATATGAAAACTGTTAGATTGAAGATTTTTTTTTCTGCGTGTACATGGAGTCAGCCGGTCAGTATTTTGGGTAAGTACATACACAAATCTCGTTCAATTTGCGAGTACCAAATAATCTATTTACACTTCCATCCACAGTCTGGGACGAGCCGTACATTATTAGATTCATGCCGACCGGATTGGAAGTTCGAAGCCTATGGTATTTCAGAACTGCGGTGCATTCAATCTGTTGATTTTTCCAAGCAACGACAACGGCTTCTGCAACAGAAAAACTTTCAGCTGGCATTGGAAATACAGTAAATTTCACTTTACCGAAACCCAACTTTATTTTCAGAATATTTCCAATGAATCAGTGCTGAAGAGGAAAAGAAATTCGTCAAATCAAAACGTTGTATGCATTGGATTTTTTGAAAAACAAGCAATTCGCTGGTGCTATGAAAGTATTTGCCAAATTAAAAGCTGATCCGTCTGAAGTCATACGACTATTTCTCGATCTTCTATCGCAAGATTCGCTGAATATGGCAAAACAAATATTAACAATGTACACGAACTCTCCTGCTCGACGACAAGGATTTGAAGAATAGCTCTGTTGGCGTCAATCGATTATCTGGCAGAGGTTCGATATAATGTTCAAAATGAATGATGAAACCGTCCGATACGAAGACGTATAGCAAGAAAAGGCCATGGCTACCTATCATTGACACGACACTGTTAAAATGTTATTTGTAGGTAAGTGACTTACAATTTCTAACTGTACATAAAATGAATTAAAACTTCAATTTTATATTCAGACAAATGATTCTCAAGCTGCGCCTTTGTTTCGTCTCAACCAACGCCTTTTGGAAGAACCGGAGAAAACGCTCAAAAATATTTCAAGTTTGGCGAATTGATAATTCCGTCTCAAACAAAAGGGCAGCACAAGCGGGCCTTGGAGTTGCTCCGTCCGCAGGCAAACGTATTTATGATAATCCAATTTACTGTACAGTCTGAGCATATTTTCCTTCCATTATACAGGTTCCTAGCTCCAGTCTCACCGGACACGAACGCACCATTGAATATCTTCTGTTAACTTGTATGGAAAATTATAGTGACTGATAAATGTTGATCGACCTTATATACTGAAAATGCGGTGTAGTTGTTGTTTGTACTTATTTTCTCAGGACAGCACAGGGTTGAATTGGATTGCACGTTAATGTCCATTATGACAGACAATATAAACACCCACAGCCAAGCTGAGCACGAATCCGGAGCTTCCCACCAACATTTCGTTGCGGAACATGGCCAACATCGCCAAAAACAAACATTTTCGAAGTTTTTAAATTTTTTTTTTTTACTTATAACACTGAAACTGTGCATTTATGCGATAAGGAACCAATGAACATGATAGAGAAAACATTATTGAGGGCCCAACGCGACATAATTCTTCAAAATGCGTTAAGCGGTATCGCTACAATTGATAGAATTTTCCAGTTTTTTCTTGCTATTTTGATCTTGTTTCACAACGAAATTTTATTACATAATAAAAATAAAAGCAAAAACATCGCATGAATTCTGCCGAAGCCGGTCCCAAGCTTAGTTAAAAAGGAAGAGAGAGGTGATTAACGAAGTATAATTTTTTCTCCAATCAAACTGTGATAAATAATAAAATATGTACATGCGTAAGTATATTTCCCTTGGAGCAAATTAGTAGGTTCGTTTTATTGGGTCAGAACAGAATAACTTCCATAAAAATTTGACAGGAGTTATTCTATACCAAAGAAGTTGGGCTTTTCTGTCCTGTACTCGACCCAATCAAACATACTTACTCATATTCCCATTACACCGATATGAAAATCATAGGAAAACTTCAACGTAATTTGCAGAAAACAAAAATTTCGATTTATTTTTAATTTTTCTCTTTTTTTGCTTAGTGCCAAAATTGTTTACATTAAGGCATGCAAACAATGTAAATATTTTTTTCTTTAAATTGGCAATTCAAATTTTTCCGCCAAATGTGTGCCCCCATCATATGAAAAACTAGCGGCGCCTATGGTGTGGTTGATAGTATGTGTGTTTTTTTTTTTGTGATTGTGTTATAAAAACCTAGACAAAATTTCCCCTTCAGGGCCTATCTAGAATTCTTCTGTATCTATGCGCTTAGAGGTCTCGATGCAAAGATTCGAATGTGACATTTCCGGAATTGAATAACTCGATTCTTGGAGCTAAGCAAGCCAACATAAACACAAACTTCGATGTTAGTGTCGTTGACATCCGAAAGTATATTGGGTTGCTTATATATATGCCAGTGTACCGATACCCTAATTTGGAAGAATATTGGGGCGAGCACTCATTCGAAGCAATTAGATCAACGATGACTTCGAGACAATTTAGCGACATAAGAAAATTCATCCGTTTCAATGACTTTTCATTGGTGAAAGATCGCAAGGACCCAAATCACGATCCCCTATACAAAATCCGGCCTATCTACAAATATTACGAGAGGTTTGATTCTGTCCCGAAACTAGCCAGACTTTGCATAGACGAACAAATGTGCGCGACAAAAATGATAAGTTCCTTTCGTCAATTAATACATATGCCAAACAAGCCGCACAAGTGGAGCATGAAACTTTTTGTTTTATGCGATTCATCGGGTTATTCTTATCGATTTGAGGTATACTGCGGCAAAAACGATAATGTGGTACCGTCTAATGATCCAGATTTAGGAGCAACTCGTAATGTGGTCGTTCGTTTGTCCCAAACCATTGAAGATTTTAAAAACCATATTTTATACTTCGACAATTGTTACACTCCGCTACCAGCTATGGTTTTACCTACGAAGCCGTGACATTTTTGCTTTAGGGACAGTTCGTGCCAATAGAATAAATAATTGCAAATTGCCTACTGATAAGGACAAGGGACTTCAGTCCCAGGAAAGAGGCTATTCAGAAGAATATGTTGGTTCGCCTTACGGAGTGGTTATATCCAATGTGTTATGGAAAGACACAAAAATTGTTCGTCTGTTATCAACATATGTCGGAGTAAAACCCTTTCTTAAAACGAATTTGGATTTTGACCAACTAGAAAAAATTGCTAGATATGATCGGAAGAAGAAAGTGTTTCTTGAAGTCGACTGCCCAAGAACCTTTATAATTCTTGTCTATATAATTATCATTTGGGTGGAGTCGATTTGATGGACGGATTACTAGGGCGGTATCATATCCATCTAAAAACGAAAAGCGCGTCACTTAAATTATTTTACCATTTCATATGACAATCGTAAACGCTTACCTTCTTTATAGGCGCATCCACAGTAAGGAAACGTGTCCAGAACTCTACTCTCCAGGTTTAGAACACAAGTGGCTAGTGCTTTGTGTAATTTTCAAACAAAGGCAGCAAAGAAGCCAGTTGGCAGACCTTCAGTAGACTCCCAGCCTAAAACACAACCATCTGGCTGCATAGCGAAATCTTATGGGTTGGTACCAGATGCTCGCTACGACGAAGTGGGTCACATGCCTGATCAATTGGAACGAACTGGCATAAAACTTGTAAGCTCCCGGGTTGTAAGTCCGAAACCCAATGTTTTGCATGAAATGTCAAGTAAATTTGTGCCTTTCGTCGTCAAAAAAATGTTTTCAGATATACCACAAAAGGCCCCAATAAATATCAAGCCATCACAATATTCTTTTTTTTTCACATTATATATTTTGTCTGCCTTATTTCTCCCGTATGATTATAATAAAGCAATGTACCAGAGTCCCAATTTATGTTTCATTTTTTTGGCGCACCCGGGATAGCCCGCCTTTCGGCGGTCTACACTTTTTTGCATATAAAACCTAAACCCATTCCTGAAAATCATTTTTGCTTAATTTTCTATGCTTTATATACTGAAATACACATTATATAATTTTTTCGCCGGGAAAAAAATTGTCCGGTTAGAGAGTTAAATATAAGACATAAGAAGATTTTCACACTTATGGGACAGATTCTGAAATTCGCGGGTCCAAATTCAAACTTCAAAATCAAAATTCAAAAATCAAAATTAAAAATTAAAAATTCTAAAATTCAAAGTCAAAATTGAAAATTCAAAATTGAAAATTCAAAATGAAACATTAATTATTCCAAAATGATTAACCTTTGACAATTATAAAAAAAAAATTAAAGAGAAACATAATTTTTTCAACAAATACATATTAGACTAACATTTGAAGAGTTTTGTATGTACAATGTATTGTACAGTTTTCCGCTCTAAGAGTGATAAGAGTTCCAAAAACTTTCAAATATATTTGTATTTGTGGCAAAAATTTTAAAATTTTGACACAAAAAAAATTAATAATTTACAACATTGCTTGCAAAAATGTCAGTTCGATATGCTGCCAAAACGGAACAAAACGTCGAATCATTCTTCCATGTAAACTCTTATCACAAACATGTTATTTTTGAAAACCACTTAAATAACTCAAGTCTCATACTTGCGTATGTTAAATTCGCCACTTCACCTGTATGACCTACAAGCTACAATAAATTTATTCTTTATTCTGACTTCATGCCCTAATGGCTTAGTAAATAATACATACATACACTGAACTAGATTATACCTATAATATGCATCAAAACACGATGAGAAAGCACACAAAAAAAATATTATAAGTGGATAATAACATAACCAATGACACAATTCGGTAAGCTGTTACGCCCCCTCATATAGAGACGCGAAAAATAAAGTCATGAACCTGTTTCGTGATCCAGATAAAAAATGCATTTTCAAACATACATATGTGAAAATTGCTAACATGATTTGTGTTTTAACGATTTATTGCAGATTACATTATGCATGTACGAGTATTCGAGATACGAAAAGAGTCATACGCAAGTCACGCAGGCAGGCTTTGCGTAAAAAAAATAAATGAATGATAGGATCAAGTTTGATAAAATTAAAACAAAAATGGAATAAACTGTCTGTCAACCAGTATATCTCAATAAATATTATTTTCAGCAATTACAGGCAAATTTTGTTCAAAAGAATCCATACAAGTGAGATACACAATTGTTTTATGATGGTTGAACATTTGTGTTTATATGCGTACAAAACCAATGATTAACTTAAATACTGCCGTGGGGATATACGATAAATCTGCTTACTTAAAACGACCCCTAATTTACCTTGGAGCCGGTGCATATTGCACAGTTAAAAATGAAGCAAAAGTACACATAATTTCAACATGAATACAAATAACATACCAATAAAGTGATGATAACGATAAAAAATGTTATTATTTGCATTTATTGTATGCAAACATCTTCATTTCAATTTTTGTGTATTCTGTACATTTATGTGAATTGCTTAATGGGCACCATGTTCGATCATTTTCTTGGCCACTACTCAGGGCATAGTGGCGTAGTGGCATGATACGAATAGTAAAATATTTGAGAAATTTATATTATCCGTAAGTGTGTATGTTTAGGTGTACGAAAACAAAACTAGAAAAATATCATACAGTTCCTAAAAAATGTTTACAGTATAAACCCCCATAAAACGGAGGTCATACAATATACAATGATGATATCGAAAATTTCCACATTGAAATTCAAATGAACATTGGAGATACGGAACACAAAGTTTTGGATAAAAAAAATGTTCCACAATTTTGAAAAATTAATCACTAGATTATCCAGCAAAATAAATATACCACAACAAAGACCATGTGTTGAAAAGTTGACCGCCAAAGAAAAATTCAAGAAAATGTAGTTGATCCACATATTGAAAATGGAACTGATCCGATCAATGCTGCCGCCCGGCTTGGGCACTATATCTCGACTACTAGTTGAATATCGATTTTCAAAATCTCGACTAACAAATTTCTGACTAAAAACATATCAACTGCATAACAAACGCAATTAGTGAATACATACCGCTTCAAGTAAATTTCGGATTTACAAATCTCGACATTTATTCAACAAGTTATATTTTCAAAGTCGGAGGCCGACCCCTTTCGGCTTCCTGGATCATGGATCATGGGAGGGGAAATCCCATACAAAGTGACAATATGGGAAATTGATCCAAGCTATAGTATGGATAATCTACCAAAATAATCTCCTAGATGGCTCCGCAAACAATTTCCCTAAAAGGTCCCGTTTGACATTTTGTGTTTTTCAGTTTATTTGGTTTCCAATTTTAATTGGTGCTAATCAGGTTTATATTTCTTAAGACATTTTCCTTTAAATTGAATATTGCACGACGCATAATATTAAATGCAATGCATCCGAATATCGCGTTGGAAATTGATGACACAACAGTCAGCTCAGTCAACAGTCCCAAAGAGGATTATGTTTTACTTGGACAATGATCCTGACCGTATAAGAAAAAGCCCTGATTTGATAAAACAAAAAATTACGAGATTTTTAAAGTTAGTAGAGGCAGATTGTTCTATGTATACGGTTGTACACGACATAAATCATGACGTGTAGGCTTTAGGCCTGTCCCTGTTCGCTACAACATAACAATGGTTTTCGGTTTTCTTCAGTGCGACAAGCGGTGTACCGACACATAGGCTTTTCTCAACAGCGTTTTTTTATCCATGACCACGATTTTTACTACTAGTATTTACGTTGTTGCACGAAATTTAGTAACGAATAAATATTGCATCGACAAATATAAAGGGTGGCACACGGGAACCTGACGATGATGATAAGTAAAAACGAAAATTAGTTAAAAAATTTTGATCACTTAAACACTAACGATAGTTGCACAATTTAGGTGACACCCATATTTGAAAGAAATCATTATCATGTTGCAAAATGGTGTCCGTTTTCATCTCTAAGCTTTGCATTCTAAATTCTGTACAACTGTCTTGAATATTTTAGTGGCAGAAAATAATTGTGTAGCGTAAATTTCCGATATTTACGACGTTTTTAAAATCGCCAGGTTCGACTTCCATCCTGTATAACGGCGTTAGGCATTACATTGTTATCATCAAAAGGACCTACAGCAAGTGGCGGATATTAAAATCACATCGGTTCTTCGTATGGTAATTCTCTGAAGGAGGCGATTCTTTTAACAAATAACGATTCTAAGCCAGCAAGTGCTTTACTATGTTTGAATTTTTTTTAAGTCCAATGTGCACGCGATATTTTAGAGATATTTTTTTTGCATTAAAAAAATCAATTTCAAAGTTTTTGACAGTTTTCAATTTTTTATGAACAATTTTGTTGCTGTTTTCGGTTTTAATGTAATTTTGCATTAACTGGAATTGACTTAAATGAAAATAAGAGCCCTATTCGACTCTCTGGATCATTTCCAGATTTATTGGAAATCCCATACAAAATGATAATCCTGGAAGTTGATCCAGGGTATGACTTGGATCATCTGCCAAACTAATCCCCTAGATGTCTCCGCGAACAATTTCCCTAAAATTTCCCGTACTTCATTTTGTTATTCAGTATTTTTGGTTTGTAAACTTTATTCATTATCATATCACTATCATTTTAATATTTCTTGCTACTTATCCTTTTAATTGTATGGCGCACGGTGCATAATTACAAATGCAATTTATAATTTAGAATATCGCGTTGGGGCCAAATGACACGATAGTCAGCTGTTACCGATTTGGGAAATTTTGATCCGATTACATTCGACTTGGACAGGATCAATGATCCAGTCAGTCGAATAGGGCTAAGACTACTGGGTAAAGGACAATTTTCAAAATTTAATAAATACTGACAATATACCAATAATTTTCATTTTTTTGCAAGTAGTCGAGATTGTCGAGGATATAGTTTGTCTATATTGTTAACTGTCGAGATATTGTCAAGTCGATGTTTTCAAAAATTGAGATTTTTTTGGAAAGTAAAAAATCTCGACTTGGGCTGTCGGGATTTTAAAATACCTCTCCCTGCCTCCCCCGTCACCTATCAAAAATGTTAAAAAGGGGAGCCTATAACTTGTCATAAAAAATTTTTTCGTTTACCATGCTGTCTAAAAAAAATAAAATAAAAACAGCCCTGTCTTAGTCTTCTGAATATATGCTCAAAAGTTTGCAACAATATGTATGTTGTCTACAATTCCTCACAGCAACCACACAAAGCCTATCCTATCCCCCAATGTGGCTCTTCCAGACGCAAAAAAAAATTCTTCCTCGCTATCATAATGGGAACGGATTCGGCAATATTTACTATACTCATAAGTGAACTACATACTACCCTGAATATCTTACAAAGTCGGTCACACAAAGAGATACAATGTTAAGGAATTGTTTCGTTCACTTTACACTTTAATCCAACGTTAGTCTAACCGCTGATCAAACTGGCGGACTCTAATTCTTTTTTTTTCAAAGGTTCATTCTTTAAAAAATTTCATAATAGTCCAACACGGGGAGATACAATGAAAGCACTAGCACTAAATCAATTAATGAGTAAAATCCGGTTACACGCTTAAATATGTCAAAGAAAAAACGCCAATTATTGCATATACAGTCTTGACTCGATAATCCGGAACAATTATTGCAAGGGTAATCCCGACCATCGGTACATCCGGATTAGTGCAATCACTTTTTGCTAAGGAAAAACAGTCAAAATAAATGAAAAAGAGGAAAAAAGGCCGATAAATGTATTATTTCCTTGAAATTAGTCAGCATCATGTCATTTGCCAAGCCGTCCCGTAAAAAAGTATGAAACCAAATCTACCATTTCCCCCCGAAAATATCAAACATCCGGATTATAGAGTCAAAATTACTGCCGAAGTCCGGACTATAGAATACATAGTGGAAACATTTAGTGGTCCGGATTAGCGTGATATCCGGATTAAAGGAGATCCGGATTACCGAGTCAAGACTGTACATATATAGAGCAGTATTTCCTAATCTTTTTCATTATTAATATTTGTAAACATATCACCAGATTTAAAAGTAGACATCTATGATGTGTCGAGAGCATTATCATTGACACGGCATTATCAAGACACAGCTAACTTCAAGTTGTCATTCGGGCAACACGCGTTTGTGGCCGGAGTTAAGTTTGTTATTGTGGAAGAGATGAGGAAGAAAAAAAAAATCAACGAAGGAAGGAGAAAATAACAAAATAAAGTGCGATGGTGACAGCATCAGCAGAAAGATAAGTGACTGTGGTGTCTGCTGTGTTTATTTGTGATGCTCGTGCTGTTGCAATATTTAAGGTTCTGGTGCACTGTAACACTGCGCCGCGTAATGGCAATTTTAACCCGCAGGCATGCGATATCCCTTTTAATTGTAGAGGTACAGGGCAACGAGTGACGGGTGGCACAAACCCCACTCTTATCTCCCGAACTGAGCTACAACAAGGGCATGCCGCTGCTCGCTTGTTGAGGAGCCCTACCTTCATGCCTAACCTGAACGGTTATACACTGGTCGGAATATGTATTTTGACATCCCGTACTCTCGAATCACGACACTGATTTTGCTTAACTAAAGCGAATAACGGTAAATTTCTCTTAGCAAAATTAAAGTACATATCAACAGCAATATATATATGCTCAATAGTTTTCCTGTCTTCTCTCGGACTCTCATGCTATAGAGAAGAGAAAAGATGGGGGCCTAATTCTGATGCGGCATAAGTACATATTTTGACAATGTTTACCTCATTGATTGAACAATTATTTTTCGCAGGAATTGATGAACGAAACACACTCTTATTAATTTTCGAGTTCCTCATCTTAAATTTCAAGTAAAAGATATCACCAGTGGCTCGAAACATAAAACAAAAATTCTGAAATTAGAAGTTTGGTTTGAGCATCTATAGAGGCAAGCCTTAGTCCTAATTTAAAGATTAAATACGCTGGCATTGAATTTAATTTCATGCGGCAATGTATTCATTATTAAAAACAAAAATTTTATAAAATAAAAAAAAAAATTAAGTGCTGTCTGAAATAAAACGAATGAAAACCCCGAGTGATGAGCGACCCACGTTTGAAAACTCTAGGTCTGAATAGACCTCGGGCGGAATGAAAATGAAATTTTTGTCCGCGGCGATTTTATCAATGAAAATGCATACATACTGCAGTGGAATATGCCGCAAACGCTGGGGAATTCCATAAGCTTCAATCCGAGAACGGTTTCATAATTCTTCTCGGCCATTTTATGTATTATTTTTCGATTCCCCGATCATCGCATATTTTCCCCGATGAAATCACCGGTTTGACGTTTGCGAAACTCACCACGCTTGACGGAGAATATGCTACAGAGTCAACTCATTTTCACGTTGAAAATGCATTCGGACAAGGGGGAAATTATTTTTTTTAGTTATTTTTAAGATGATTTAGGACGTAAAACGCCTTTGCAGCAATTTTCGAAGCTAAAATTTTAAATTCACCACGGTTTTTATGCCGGTTCATTACCGTTTCATTTTCATTCCGCTCGAACTCTATCCGGGGCTTAAGAAAGAAGTGATGTTTAAACGGAATTGTCCCGCAATAAAAAAATCAAACATGGCTTTCCACCATTCAATGACGTCCAAAAATATATTTGGCCATGGAAACAAAAATTTGAGCCTGAGTAGCATAGGCCATTGGGAGCAATATACCCCTTCATCATGATAGAGCATCCACTGCGGCTTTTCCCTTAATTTTTTCTAGACAAACCGGGCCGGGCCTTTTCTTGAAAAAAAAATATTTTTTTTTATTAAAATGTAATGAAAAAAAGCGAATATTAGCTCAAAAACTGTTTTTACAATAGTAACAGCGGCTCGAAATTTTTCGTTAGTGAAAGAGGTTTGCTATTGATGGTTTATTAATCTTTCTTTGGTTTCCCTTTATCTGTGTATGCATGAAATTTGGTGGCTATCTGTGCCTCTGATGGTATATTCTCCATATTCATAATATTCTTTGGTTTAATTAGGACATTTTCGATACATTTATTGGAAGATTTTTCGGTAATTATACAATATTCTCATCCCCTTTCTGTGATGCAGGCAATAGTTTTCTATTGCCTTTCTATTATTCAATTTTCGTGTGTAATAATGGAAAGTCTGCGTATGAAATTAAATTCAACTGCGGTCTCCAACCTTTAAACCAGAGTTGAAGTTTGCCTCTACGGAGGCTCAAAGCAAACTACGAAAGTCTGCGTATGAAATTAAATTCAACTGCGATCTCCAACCTTTAAACCAGAGTTGAAGTTTGCCTCTACGGAGGCTCAAAGCAAACTACGAATTTCTTCCAAAGTTTCAAGCCACTGGTCATATTTTATACATGGAATTCAAAATATAAACTCACAAATTATTAAAAATATGTTTTGTCCATTTTTTTTTTCAGAAAAATTTGTGTACAATCAAAGATTTAAATATTGTCAGAATATTTATGATACAACAAAATAACGCACCTATCTATTCTCTTCTTTACAGCAAGAGAGTCCGAAAACGGGCAGGAAAAGTATTGAGCATATTTATTGGTGTTGATATGTACTTTCATTTCCTTATAAGGAATTTACCGTTATTTGCTCTAGTTAAGCAAAATTGGCTCTAGAGTACCAGATGTCAAAATACATATGCCGACTAGTGTAGAGGCATTGGGCCATTTCAGACTATACGAAAACGACCGTACGATCAAGCTTTTGCAAACAGCATGGATAATCGTATGTATGTACGCGTCATATGACCGAAAAACAATTGTACGTACGCCGTTTGTTTGTAAAAGCTTGATCGTACGGTCGTTTTCGTACAGTCTGAAATGGCCCATTGGCTCCGTCTCCTGGGCTTCTTCGGATGTGCAAGTCCTTCCATTACAAATAATACCTTTCGAATTTGTTTCTCGTCTGTTAAATATTTGGTTGATACTCGTACTACCGACATCCCAGTTAATCCTGACGCCCTCATAATAAGGATGTACTTGTGTTCAAATATTTACGCTCTCTATAGTGGCAATTTCATGAAAATATTCTCCTTGTCCGTTAGTTTTATACAAGCTGCACATGCTATGGAATTGAATCTCGTAATTTTAAAGAAATCTGTATGAGGCAGTGATTTCTTTATAGCCAAGCAAACAAATATTTTTTGGCATTAAACCAACAAACTGCAATATGTTATGACTACACACGGTAGTCATCAACGCACCATACTCCACTAGGAGTTACGGTAATCAAGAAAGATATGCAATTACAATAACATTGACAGACTAATTAGAACAACTTCTGTTTAGTTTCGTGCTCATAATTTTAGATTGAGAATGCGTATACAATAAAAATAATAAATAACAGGCGTGACAGTCCAACATTGAACTTGAACTAAGGCCGCAGATGTGTTAGTGCCATCCAATTTCCAAGATCTTAACTACTTTTCGTTAAGGTGTTGAGATCAGCAGCACGCTCAGCAGTGGCCTTTGCGTGGTCTGCAATAGCCGAGCAAATTTTACTTTAAAAAGGAAGAAAAGTTGGGGGCATTTTTGTATTTTCACCTGAGAACCTAGTATGAACTGAAGTATTTTGACACAGCAGAGAGGCGTTGCAGATGGTGCACTGTATACTTTTTTTACATGGAATAGGGATCAAGCACCCATTTTTTCGGTTTTTGGCCAACATTTTCTCGGGGAGCGCCAGGATTAGCAGGTCTCACAAGGAGGGCACGAGCTGAAAAAGACTGGGAACCACTGATCTATATAAACGTTCATATATTTGAAAGCATTCCAATTCCATCTACAGTAGAGCCCCGATAATCCAGATTGACTCTATCCGGATTATCGAATTTACCGAATTTTTAAAATGCACTAAATGTCATCTTGATATTGACGGATAGTATTTATACTAAAATCCTTAAACATAAAATTAACCATTTTAGCGTTAATTTATAATTTCGCATTCGAAATATGCCTTTCCTTGAGTTGATAGCATGAACAAAATTTAGATAAATTCCCAAATGTTCGAGGTCTTACTGGATACAGGATACATTTGCGACCCGTTTTGCCTTTGGGGGACATTTTCGATAAATATTTTTCCAAGCGGAGTGAGTTTCAGATGCCTGCGATTCGACGAATTAAAAAAAAAATAGCATTCGAATTTTTTTTGCCATAATGCGCAGTAAATCATTGTTTTTGTACAAACTTGAAGGTTAGGTTTTTAGGTTTGGTACAAGTTAAGAAAACATTAAGACAGCTGAAACAAACAGACCTTGCCAGATCGATATCCGGTACTTTGGGTAGTTTGGAAAATTAACTCAAAAGCTGTGAAAGGTAAACAAATTTAATTCAATTGTCGTCTGTTATTAAAGTGAATTGAAACTCGGAAGCTTAGATCTGAAATAATGTGTGTTATAATGAACTGCGTTATTCATTTCGCACAATTCATATTATTTATCCGACCAAAATTCGCATGAAATAACACTAGCGACTTTCAGATAACTTTTCGATATTCTCTTCCTGCAAACCTTGCCAACTTACAACAATTTACTGTCGCACAAATCGTTGCCAACATCAATCCTTGTCGTTCGTTTCTCTAAAGAAAACCATATTCCATGAAAACAACAAAGGATTCTAAGAAAGACGCGCGGTTACGTATTTGATTAACGACTCGATTCTATGCATTTCAATTAATTTATTCATTTTCATGTGTATGCTCATTATGCATGATTGAGCCGCAGCGCTTTTAATAAAGATATCTATTACATCAGTCAGTCTCCATAAAATATAGATAGATAGTATAAGTATTCTATAAAAATTCTTTCAACAACCGCATCGAGCTGAAAACGTGATTCAATTTAAATAATAAATCGTTAAGCATTAAGTCGATCCAACTATGTACAATATATGTACATCAATAACCGCGATTTCGAGTGAATGAAAACCGTGTAGACTAAACCAAGAAAACAATGACGAATTTGCTAGTATTTGATCAGTTTTACGTATACAGTCAGTATTCTCAGAGAATCTATAGGAGCTGATGTGATGGCACATGCGTTAATTTTATAGGCGCTGAATAGTAAGCCGCGATCTTGATGCAGAGGCACTAGGTTGGTGCCTCTTCGCTCAAGCAAAAATCAAAATTGAAAAAAGACGCTTTATTTATACGTATCCATAACGTTCACTTCTTAAGATTCATGTTTATGGTTGAAACTCGAAATGTATGTAGCTATTGTTGGATACAGATATTACCACAATACCTGAACTGAATGCGCGCAGATGTAAATGGCATGAGTCATGGTTTGCATACGAATTAGCATGATTCGACTCGGGAGTCGCGTATTCAGCCATACAATTCTGTATACTCGCATATACGACTAGGCTAACGTAAATTGTCGGCAGACTTTTAGTATTTTCCAGTCAAAATGAAATAAAAAATATTTGCAACTTTTTTTCAAAGAGGAAGACAAAGAATCAATATTGAATTGTAAGTATTGGCACGTTTTTTACAGAGTAAAAAAATCAAGAATCGTTAGATTTTGTGTTAAAATGGAATGTTGGCAAAAGGATTGGCAAAAACGATTCACCATATTAAGCCATGTTATGTAAGAAAGAGGTTCAGACCCCAAATAAAGAGCTCAGCGCAATACCTTACAGCTGCTACTCACGTTTTTTAAATTTATTATTACCTGTACGCTGTATACAGTTTATAGTTAGCTCTATAATAGTTGACGTAATGTACTTACACATTGTTTTGATGATAGTGTCTGTTTCATACAATATTGCCTGCGCTAGACGCCTCCTCACACATAAAGAGATCCCAATATTGTACTGTTTTTGCAATTCAATAAACAGCAAAATATATTTCTGCAACAATGTTGTCGGAACGCGGGAATTCCAAATATAGTGAGCTTGGTAAAACTATGCAGCTGTACATACACTCAGATTGTTGAGCAATAAATTCTTGCCTGTTTGGGAAAAATATTTCCAACTGCACTGCATGACCTACAGAGGGAAAAATGCACCCGAATGCGGCATAGATTTATAGTTTCACTTGAAAATAGAGTTTCCTACTGCGGAACGAAAATTCAATGAATCGACCCAAATTGTATAAAGGTATAATGTAGTTGAGGAAATGCCCTTTTGTGACCTATACACCCATATGTTTGTGTGTTTCTAATCGTAACAAAAAAAAACAGAGTTTGGAAAATCGAGGAGACTCTGTGACGTGTTCACCACACACAACCTGTGCATTGAAGTTCATCACATGCGGGGTATGATTAAGTTGAATGAAATGCAATTCCCATGATTATGTTTTAGGTTCTTGATGCAACAGATGAACAACCAGGGAAGACAGACGCGGGCGCAAGTGCGAGGGTCAGGTGTCATCGTCAATGGCGACCTGTGTATACCTAAGACCAAACAAAACAAAAGGGGAAGCCATGCCCATGTTTTTCGTCTGATATATTAGTGTACTCGTACGATTCGTATTGTTCTGAATACAGACCCTCATGTTTTACACTAGCAAAACGGCAATGCGACAACGTGGACGTTGTTGCAAACTTGTCATATCATAAACATTTCAAGTTTCATATTCTCATGGCTCGAATAATAGCACAGAGAGTCGTCTACCTGATGAGTCGGTGGATTTCCAGGGTCGGATTGTGAAACAATGGAAACTATATGCCTATCATATGCAATAATATGCGATAGTTGAGCTGTGTGAGTTTTATTAATTTCAACAATTAACAATGCATTGTATACTCGAAATGTAAAATTGGTGGGTGTTCATTCAAGCGAATTTCAGAAAGATTTATGACAATTTGCCTATTAGGTGCGAATAGATTTTCAGTTCTGTGTGTTTAGCGAAAGACGCTTAGGGAGTTCAATATGTTAACAATGCATACTTTTTGTGTCAAGCAACTTGGCATATAAACACTATGATGAATGCACCTTTCATTAATTTGTTAATTGTTATAGTTATTTTGCAAATTTTTTCGGCAACGTTACTGCCGATATTGTGTCTTCCACATAACTTTCAAAGAATAATGGAATATATTCCAAAAATATGAGTACCAGTTTAAAATGATGGAATTTGATATAAATTCCGGTCGGTTTGTTGCCAAAAGTGATTTTAAAGTCAAGGTCAGAATTTAGCAACGGACAGCCAGACCATTCTAGTTGGTTCTCCCCCAAAAAGGACAATTTTCTATAAATAAGCATCAATAGGAAACATTTTTCTTGTTGTAATGGAGCAATTTTAATTTGATTTAAAGGTTCAAAAAGGATGATTTTAGCAGGAAATGCGAAAATGACGAACATGATCATGAGATAAGAGGTCGTGATAGAGTAAGTAAACTTGACGATTCGACGTAAATGTCGTAGATTCTGTCAACCCGAAACTACATACTTAAATATAAAAGAAACCTATCTGCTATCACCCCTGTTCTCATCGAATCCCCTTCTGGCATCACTAAGTGAATCGTAACTTTAGGCTAATCTTCCCTTATCTGGACGTTGATTTTCGTTTATCTCAACATTTTGTAGGATGTTACCAAGTTTCGACTCGCGTTAATTATGTTCGTTTCTTTTTTAACCATATAAATTCTGGCGTTTATTTAATTTCAACATAGATCTCCTCCTTCGGGTAAGGCATGCAGATAAATACAGGTATCCCTCGACTTAGGACACTTCGACTTTCGAAGACATTTCAACTTGCAACGCAAGAACAAATTAGACAACGATTCGAGTCACAACGCATTAAAAGATTCGTTTCAAAATACACCTGTTAACTTTAGACATAATTAGCTTTCTGTTATTACACTTTTTCAAAAAGATTCTGATAAATAATGAAACTTATAAAATGGAGCAAATTAAAAATAGAAATGAAAAATGACTTAAAAAGACTAATTTCAAGCGTGCATTGTAAGTTTGATACCGGAGATCGATGAAATGAGCAAAATTGTTTATTTGTACCAAGGAACGCGCACATAATAAGTGCGTTCTTAATCAGTGGCGTGCACTCCATATATGCAAATAAGCAGTGCATACCCGCTCATTTAAAAACATTTTCTTCATCTTGTATGAAGAAAATGTTCAAAAATTCATGAAAAAATACTGATTTCACTGTTAATTCTTTCCTCAATAAATGTACCAGCGCCATCTTTATATAGGTAGTGCAGGTTCCACTGACATCGTTTTTTCGCCGACACTAGAGTATGTTCGATAAGCACCATTTCGCCGTGCTTGTAATCTCCATACGAATTGAAAAATTTCAACTACAACAATGTTGCAGGTTTATATGGTGAAGAGAAGCACGCCTGCCTTGGCGTTGGCGAACAAAGTTGACGGACGAACGACGACTATGCACGAGCGGCGAAAAATGTCGTGACAAGATTTCAGCAAAGGGAACCAAAGCGGAAATAAACAGTAGGTCACACAATGTGTCGTTCAGTTTTGGCAAAATGTTTCCTTTGTTTGTTTTTTAATATTTAAACAATGTTGAAATAGGAATTTATTATTTTTTGAAAGAGAATGTATTTTACTAATCAGAAACAAATTATAACGCACATTTTTGTACGGGACTGGTTGCACAGCTATGTATGCATTTTGTTAGTCATACACTGTGTTATGTACATATTACAAAAGAAGGTTTATGCCTACAGTTTACACATTTGAGAAAATCAATAAATCATAACAATGCGAATGTTTGTATTTGTTTGATTGATTTAAATAATTTTCAAGCACTGTTTTGTTAACGTTACAAAGTTTTTTTTATTATACTTTTTTTAGTGTTTTCTAAAATAAATTAGGCGGTTTTTCCTCATTTTTAGTTATCCTGAGATTACTCAATTACTTAGGAAACACTAACCTTCCTTTTTATTTCGACATATCAAAAAGCGTTTATACTCGTATTTATCTTTTCTTCGGTTTTAATTTTGCATACCCTCCACAAAATGGCTGTGCACGCCACTGTTCTTAATTATCCAGTATAGGACATAACTTTCTTCTTGCTGATTAGACTTCCTTGAACAGGCTGGCATACATTTTTAAAACACTGTAAAAAATCATAAAGTAAAATCAATAAAGTCACACCTGATCAAGTGAGGGACAAGATTGCAACGTAGACCAATCTTGATATGAACCTCCCTGTTGTAACCACGTTGCTCAAATTCAGTATGTTGTTACGCGAAAGAAGAAATGTATTCCAATGAACATTGAAAGGACGTCGAAGCTTTCACTGTACGTACAATTGCTATACAATGTTTAATCGTCCTCTGCTTGCCAATTGAAATGCGTTCAAAGGACAACTGTCGCTACCGGAATCCATAGAGCTTACTATGGAGTTGAATCACTTTTTCCATCCATCGATTAGTACGAGGCTATAGATTACTTATCCGTATCAGCTTTGATTTTAACGGAACGTTTGTGCTAAACTGCAGCAAAAGAGTTCAGTCGTCAATTTGGAATCGACGCTTATCTTCCGCCATTCGGTGAAATTGATAAGAGAATGTATGCTTCCAAAAATTGTGTTCGCCAGTTAGGCCTAATCTCACTGTCCTTGTTCCGAGCCACCCATGAAAAATAAAACGATCAGCTCAACAAATAATATGCAAAAGTTTAAGAATAGAATGAAAATAGGCCCCGAGCTTTTCTCCAGCTCCGAATAAGATACCACCAAAGAGAGATTTGAAAAATAGTAAATTAGTTGCTGTTGAGGTGAACATAATCTTACTTTATTGCCTTTTGACTTAGGACGCATTTTCCTGGAACCAGTTAGCGTCCTAAGTCGAGGTATGCCGGTATAAGTAAATAATCTTGAGGACCTCTAACCAATAAGCGTCCAGGGTATTATATCATGCCTCTTTGAACGCTGCATTGAGGCCTCCGTCCACGTCAGACGCTTTAAGACGAGACCATGCAAGCGTTACCCAAACAAAATCAAAAAAACTTCACTTATGTAAGCTTTTTTTTTTGTAATACGGATTTCATGATTTCATGTTCGTCTATCCACAAAAATGCTGTGGAACAATGCACAACATCATTGGCCGTTCCTCCCAAAACCATTGTTAATAATTTAAAAAGAAAAGGGTTTATGAAGGAACTAGATGTTAGGCTCTTTGAGTGCTGCAATAAATTAACCTAAATATACATACCATGGAATTTGATCTTTAAAAAATATTCTCTCTTAAATTAGGAATTATGAAACAAATGTGCCGGGTAATGTACTGTGTTAGGTATTGCCAAATATTACGATTTGCAACTACAGGCGTGCATTTCGGGGCTTCTTTTTGAATGCGTAGATTTGATAAGAATAGGTGACTGCATTTTTTTTTTAATTTTCCTTTTTGTAACTATCATCATAATACGCTATCATTTGCTTTTGTTTGGCGTTGTCTTTTGTAGATTGTTTGGTCGAAAATGTGATTACATGGCAAAGGTATATAGAGCTAATTGTATAGTGCCAGAATGATTGATCACACATGTGTTTTATGATGGTCAGGAATGACCGATTTTCAAAAGGGAAATGTAGTCAGGGTGTAAGCAAGTAAAAATTCAGTTTTCATACAAAAAGGTTTTTAGACAACCTCGAAGGCCATGAGCCAACTGAAAAGGTTCGCCAAAAACCTTCAAATATTCATCCATTTCCGGTTTTTATAAAAACTTAAAAAAAAAAACAGTGGCGGCTTCAGAAGATGGCGAGAAGCGAGAAGTCTTTAGCGAATAGTGTACCTCGGGGATGGGTGTGCCCAGAGGACCATGGTCCTTGCCCATCAAGGTGTTGGCCTCGAGGTGGCTTTAGGTTGTTACCCGAGACATCGAGCTGGTGATGCAGCCCCGGGGTTGGGAGATCTGAAGGTGAGTACATTCACTGGATGGAGAAATCCCCATCTGACAACAAGACCTTGTCAGTAAAACACTGAAGGTCCAAACCGCCCGAAGGACCGGGAGATAAGGCCGTAAAGGCTAGAGGTGCTCCCCTGACGGTATACCTGTAGTAGATGGTATCTATGACGATAGTATCAATCATGCGATAGGTTTATGTGATTGGTACCTTTCTGTTGAGAGTTCTTTGTTATTGCTATTCAAGTGCTGTATCTCGGGAAATTGTGAGAAGTTGAATGTGGTTGATTAATTACTCAGAGATAATCATTGTTAAATCATTATTTTTCGAAAAGTTAAAAAAAAAAACAATTTGTATTCCAATGATATATGTACATATGTATGTATCAAAAATCAAATAATGCTGCATTTGATTTGTCCGATGTTTCGCTTTTTTCTGTTTATGGTCCCCAAAACTTACCCAAAAAGGATAATTTATTTGTAATAGGTAGATAGGTAGTAATAGACCTGCAACTTAAAAATAATAAGGAGGAGGCAGATCTTTCTAACGGGATCCTTGAAAATAACGGTAAAATGTACTTTGGGATAATTCGACTGAAAAATGGCCCAAGATGCCGGAGTTGTTGTCGATTCAGTGATTTTTGGGGTTACTGAATTGAATGCAGGCATTTTGACACCCTTCCCGGCATCCACCCCTCTCTGGTGGTAAATAACTGTAATATAAGGTAGTTGAAGTCGCTAAAACGATTAGTGGTGTATACCAAGTAACCCTCACCCACTCACTCGCCTAGACTGTTTAGCCGGAAGAAATCACTATATGCCAAAACTATTTTAGGAAATTTTAAAATCTAAATTACTTTGAAAATAAAAAAAATGCGAACCTCAATTTTCATTATTTACAACAAAAATAAAAACTATTCCAACGAACTAAATTCACTGGAAAACACAGGAATTTTTATAAGAATTACCTGGCACCGAGCCCTTTTTCCGTTGAGTAGTCTATATGGGAGATTGCTGTTGTAGGTAATTCTTACAACAGTCTTGTGTGTTTTTTTCAATTACATAATATTTTTCGTTGAATGCACTCATTGTGAAATTTTCCTACACACTTATTGCCGTGACACGCTCTGTGGCTCACTTGGTTGAGTCGCACTCTACGATGCTATAGTAATCGAGAGGTCCGGAGATCGAATCTCGGCGTGGTCCAAAATTTCCGTACATCTCACTACTAAACACTCTCGCAAAGGTACTAGAACGATGTGTCAAAACCAGGCTAAATAAATTTATTACAGAAAATAAGTTTCTAGCAAATTTTCAGTTTGGATTCAGGGAAGAGAAGGGTACCGACTGTGCCCTATCAGAACTGACAAGTTTTATTTATGAAAATCTAGACCGAGGCCAGAAAGTTTTAGGTGTATTTCTTGATGTGGCTAAGGCATTCGATTCAATACCCCACGCTATGTTGTTAAACAAGTTAAGTAGTATAGGAATAAGAAGCAATGCGTTAAACTGGTTTAAATCTTACCTCTGTGATAGGGAACAAGTAGTAAGAGTAAATACATGGCACAGTGATCAGCTGAAAACAAACCCCTTTGGAGTACCTCAGGGTACCGTACTCTCACCTTTACTTTTCATCATATATGTTAATTCGATCTTCACTATTACCAATAATAGAACTAACGCCAAAATATTAGGTTTTGCTGATGATACAGCCGTATTAATCTCTAGCCAATCATGGCCTAGTGCTTTTACTGAGGCAAACCAAATTCTCCAAACGGTAGGAGTTTGGTTTCAGAATCATGGATTGAAATTAAACACGGAAAAAACAAAAGTGGTCCCTTTTAGCTGTAACGCTACAGGCCTTCCTGGTGCTGAATGTGGTATAATTATGCATAATAGCTTATGCAATACAACTTCAACATGTTCATGCACAGCATTACAATCGTCAGACAAAGTTAAATATTTGGGAGTTACTATAGACTGCCATTTACGTTGGGCAGAGCATATACAAATAATAAGCTCTAAATTAAATAAATTAATATTTAGCTTTAAGTTACTTAAACCATTACTTCCCATTGAAGATTTATTAATGGTATATTATGCCATCTTCCAATCTAACCTACAATATGGAATCATCGCATGGGGAGGAACGTACATGACTCACATTAAACCTCTGAGTGTAACGCAAGCCTGGGTATTAAGGGTTATTTTAGGAGTAGATAGACACTTTCCCACACAAGATCTGTACGAAATTCTCCCTATTTTAAAAGTCAGACAGCTATATTTTTTGAGGGCCATAAAGTTTACTTTGGATCAAGAACAGTTTTCACCAATAGCCCATAATTATGTCACTAGAAGAAACGGGATAGATTGGTTAGTGCCTAGTACAAGAACCAGGTTAGGCCAATCGCATTTTAAAATAACGACTGCGACAACATTTAATATGCTTCCACTATATTTAAAAAATCTTGTATATGAAATCCCATCTTATCCTTTTATACGCATTTTAAAATACTGGCTTACTAATAATCGGCAGTTTCCAGACTATTGAAGTTAAAACATTGAAGTAAAAAACATTGAAAACTATAAACGCTTTACAATAAAAAAAATATATATATATATATATTGGCTTTATCAACCTATCAAATTTATTTGAGAACGAATAATATTTTTACTTGTAAGTAATTATCTTCATCGAAAAGTTTTAATAAATCCTTAGATACTAATATAAAGTGATGTAACCATAGCTTAACAGATTAGAGATCCTTCCCCCGCCACAAGCTTGCTTTTAGGGGGATGTACGTTTAGAATATACGAGCATAAAATGTAAAACACTGAATGTTTGTTGTTAAACTGAATAAATTGAATTGAATTGAATGTGCGGATAGGAAATATATAGTGCTTGCAACATTATATACACTCCGAAATTGTATGCAATGTAACGTTGACTCAAAACTGACTATAAACGGCTGAGTTAACGCAACCATGGCCCCACATGGGGCTCTACGGTACTGAGAAGAAGAAGCTCTAAAAGTTTAGTGCACCATAAACTAAAAAAAAAATAAAGAATGCTCAAAAATTTGAGGCAGTTTTGCAGCGCTTTCCCTTCATTGGCATAAGCTTTCCACTCTCTTGAAGAAATCCCCCCCCCCTTATCAACGCCACTGATTGCGACAATGGATTCCGAACTTATGTCCACAATTAAAAGCACTACTTGCCCATGGCAATTATTGCATCTATTTTCGGTTAAGCCAACATTTTCTCGGTGGTGCGCCAGGATCAGCAGATCTCGCAAGGGGGGCACGAGCCAAAAATAATTAGGAACCAAGGCTTACGGGGTTCAGTGCCCCTAAGAAAAATCAAATTATCACCGTTATTTTGAAGAATCCAGTTAGAAAATGCAGCTTTCTCCGATTTCATGCTACAAGAAACTTAATTAAGCCAGAACCCGGGGAGATTTCATCATATCTGCGGCGCCAAATTTTGATGATGCCCTTTGACAATTTTGACAACGAATATCTGGAGAACCGTTTCGCAAAAAAAAAAGGATTGCAGATTCGGTCGTTTCAGGCCAGAACCCAGAGTACGATTATTTTTCGTAAAAGCCGCTACCTATTTTTGTCCATACATTTTATATCATTTTTCATTCCAACGACCAAAAAACGTCTTCACGAAATGCCCCTGAGTACCACCCACCAAAATACGGCCCTGAGGGAAGCCCTTTCGATTCCCACTTGCGACAAGCAATCCATCGACTGTTGCACTGCATTTACCGCGATACAAGACGTGTATGCCTCGCGTCCCACACATGTAGTACATGCAATGAACAGGTCGCAAGCACCGCAATAGTGAAGGGTCATGCGAAAATAGGACGCAACTTAGCAACCGCATGAAACGCGCTCCCAAACTTGGCCAAACCATGCAACCGTCCCCCTTTCTTCGTACGTTACAAAACGTGCGTTGGGCCGTGTAAATGAAAACCACTATAGTAGCGGCTCGTGTAGTAATTCTGCTGGCTGGCTGATTCTAACCGCGAATCGCCGCGATTTTAAAGTAAAATGTACACAAACAGCGGTTGTTCGTGTAGTGGTGTTTGATGTTGATAAACTTCAAAAACCTGATTTGTTCGTACGAAAGAATCACGACAGCGACAACTCGCTGAATACAGTGGATGGGCTGCGGTCTGCGCTTTTGATGATGATGACACAAACAGAAATCCATGAGTCCGATGACTCGTCGCGGATCTTATCTGACCGCAAGATTTAAAAAAAAAATGAGATTCCTGTCCTGGATGGTTCAACCGCTCAACTTACCGAGACAAAACAACAATAGAATTGTAGGTGATGACGGCGGCCGCCGTACAACAGCAGCAGCTTCTAATCCAAAAGGCATCGTGTCCGGATAATCGTTGAGCTCCACATGAACGCTTGTGCGACCGACCACTCTTGTTTTGCACTTAATCCTATATTCAGAATGAATCACACACAAAACGCGAATATTTTCTTCCTTTTTACCGCATTCGTTTCGCCATAAACTGCTTCGGCGGCGCACTTTTACCTTTTTTCTCTTTGCACTGTTAATTAGTAGCACACGCACACAACGTTGTTCACGTCGTCGTCGTCACTCACTTATTTATTCTTTGAATGAAAACATGCTTGGAGAACAGAAAAATTCGCAAAAGACAGGATCAACACTTGAACAGCGGCCCGGAATTTATGAAAATCCACCAAACGGTGGGAAGGGTTACCGGGAAAGTGGCAAATTTTCGGCTGGAATTTTCACACACGCAGAGCGCACCCACAAAAAACTTGACAACTCGCTGAGCAAGCAAAGAGGTGACCGACAGGTAGAAACGCCCGACAACGACTCCGCCACAACACAAACCGACGAACTGCTCAACGTACACTCTCGCTACTCGAAACAAACTGCAAGCAACAAATTTGATTTGACGACGACGATTGCGACGACGCCGACGTCGTGACGACTTGCTTTGCTGGTTGCTGCGCGATATGTTGAGAGGGATATTGCCCGATGTACTGTGCTGAGTTGCTGAGTGCATGCAATTTAGCATACAGGTAAATGGCGGAATAGTGGCTGCTGTTGAACGAGCCCAAAGCCACCTTCATACAAGCCCGGAAGCAGAGCACGGTCATATACTGAAACGACAATTCATAGGCCTGTTCAGATCGAAAATTTACATTGCGGTAAAGGCAAATCGGGTTGGGTCGCGGCAAACTTTACACGAAAAGTATTGGTTCCCGGTCGATTTTCGTCGCGAAAAGTGCAATGTGTCGTGAATTGAAGTGTCTATAATGCAGTGAAAGAATCAAATTCTGATAAAAAGTGAATTTTCCACGTGTTTTCGCGATTTTTATCAGAGCAGACACGGTTTTTTTACATGCGCTGTGCTTGTGTTAGTGCATCGTGCAACGTATATACGACATATTCATAGGCTCGCTTTGTGTGCATGTATTGCTGCTTCCCGGCTTTATAAATTAAGGTGGCTTTGAACGAGCCGGTGGTTGTGGCTACAGGTGTCTGTACTAAACCGTCGTGGACGCTGTTGTGATTGCACATTTACAGTCGCGGTCGTATAATTTTAACAGATATGCATCGGAAAATTTTGCGAAATTACGGAATTTTCTTATATGAATTAAATTTATAAATCCCCAAAGAGGAGGTATCGTTTGGTCGTTTGGTTAAAGTACAATAGGTTAAAAAAAAATAATTAATTTAATTTGATACGTGATTTTCTAAGTTTAGGTTTTTTACACGGCTTTTATCAAATAAAGATATTGATCCGTAGGTATACCACAAATATAGATGATTTCTCAAAGGAAGAGATTTATTTATTTATTTCGAAAATACTGAACAGATAAAGTATCCAATTACAACAGTAAGTTATAGAGATTAACATAAGACTACAAGAAAAAATTCAAGTTTCTGTTATTTTTTTTCAAAACTAAAAACACTACGTTAGAAATTCAAATTAAGCAGCAAAATCAAAGTTTTTTGCAAAAGAATTGAAATAGAAGAGGGTAGAGGTCCAATCTCCATAGAGTCATACGTTCTCATCATTCTAATTAAAAGTAGGTACTAACATCGTCAGATCACGTGAAATCCATGCAAATACTGTCAAAATTTTGGTGATCGTGAAATCGAATCCGCTTGGTGGTACTCACTTTACGTGAAAGTCTCCACACCGGTTTTTGACATTTCGCCAGCGAAAATAATGCAGTTGCACTTTATTTCACTTATTTCATAATGAAAAGATGTCATCGACAATCAATCAGAACGCGAGAGAACATTTATCTTACATTACACTGAGTTCACCAAGCGAAAAACTTGTTTATATGTCTCCCGTGAAAACGGTGCCGTGGAGACTTGCTTTTTATTCACTCAATGTAAGATAAATGTTCACTCGCGTTCTGATTGTGGCCGATGACATCTTTTCATTGTGAAATAAAGTGCAACAGCATTATTTTCGCTGGCGAAATGTCAAAAACCGGTGTGGAGACTTTCATGTGAAGTGAGTACCACCAAGCGAATTCGATTTCACGATCATCAAAATTTTGACAGTATTTGCAGGTATTTCACGTGAACTGACGATGTTAGTACCTACTTTAAAGGCGAATTCGCAAAGAGGGCAAGATCCAGCAAGATCGGTAAATGGAGGATTGAAAATGGCATTTGATCGTGTGTGATATGATGGAATTCTGTAATTAATTCTATCTGCCAAACTAGAATGCGTAGTCTGGCTGGTCTAGCGGTTAGTGCGCGCACCTTCAGTGCACAGGGTCATGAGTTCGAATCTCACCGTGTTCCATGGTGTTTTTCGAACTCACGAGCTTGTGACGGACTATGATCTCACTCAGATGTTAAACGAGTACCCATTTGTGGGGATAAATAGCACTGCTGAGCGTGATGCTGATCTCATTACCTCAAAAAAAAAAAAAAGCAGATAAGATCTTGGAAATAGGATGTTACTAACACATCCTGCGGCCTTAGTCCAATGTTGGATTGTCGCGCCTGTTATTTATTTAAACTAGAATGCAGATATCCGCGGCAAATCTTGTATAAAAAACATTGTTCAAGAAAAGTTCTTCGATTCTCTAGGGAAAGAATCTTAAGGTAATTAAGTCTTTCTGGGCAAGGAAGGTAAGGAAGATTAAACTTAAAAAATAATGATTTTGTAAATCTTCGTTGAACCCGCTCTAAGGTGTCAGTGGACCCACCAGCAGTCGGGGACCAAACAATTGAAGCGTAAGGTATGTACTGAGTTCACCGAGCGAAAAACTTGCATATATGTCTCCCGTGAAAACGGTGCCGTGGAGACTTTGTTTTTATTCATTCAATTTAAGATAAATGTTCACTCACGTGCTGGTTGATTGTCGATGACATCTTTTCACTGTGAAATAAAATGCAACTGCATTATTTTCGCTGGCGAAATGTCAAAAACCGATGTGGAGACTTTCATGTGAAGTGAGTACCACCAAGCGAATTCGATTTCACGATCATCAAAATTTTGACAGTATTTGCATGGATTTCACGTGAATTGACGATGTTAGTACCTACTTGTATTCTAAAACGCTACGAACAAGGGAAACAAATAATCTTACAGCACTGTTTACAGAACGAAACTCACTAGTACAACGAAGAACAAAGCCTGAGAGCTTCGAGCCCCTTTTTATTATATTTTCATAGTGATCGTTGATATGAAGCTTAGAATTAAAGGCAACTCCTAAGTCTGTGATCGAGTCAACATTTTCTTAAAGCCAGATTGTTGACTGAATATGAATATGATGTTGGAGAAATCTTCAATGAGTAGACCATTACCGAACACCAAATGCATTAAGAAAAATATAATTGGAGGTACACCAGGAAGATAATAAATCCAGATCGGCCTGCAACGAAAGGCAGTCTTCTAGGCGTGAAACAGTGGTGAAAATTTTGCAGTCATCTGCGTACAAAAGACATCGGTTTCTAAGAACAGCCGGTAGGTCATTCACAAAAAATGAAAAAAAGGAGAGGTCCCAGGATAGACCCTTGAGGTACTCCCGATGTTGCTGAAAATTCAGAAGAAGTAACGTTATTAAAAATTACTTTAGAGGTTCTGTTGACGAGGTATGATGACACCCAGGAAATAAGCCAAGGAGGAAAGCTAAGTCCACGAAGTCTGTTTAGTAGCAGAACATGGTTAACCGTATCGAAGGCCTTAGAAAAATCCGTATATATTGTATGGACCTCTAGACGCTTGTGAAAAGTGTTTGCGACGAAATCGACTGATTCAGTCAGATTTGTGGCCGTGGATTTTTTCTTACGGAAACCATGTTGACAAGAGCATATTAGTTGACCAAAATTGTCATCAATATAATTGTACACAATAAGTTCTAATAGTTTTGAGCAGATGATAACAGCGCAACCGGTCTATAGTTTGATGCAAGATTAAGGTCCCCAGTTTTTGGAATTGGTACTATAAAAGAAGTCTTCCATTGACTTGGGAAGATACACTCATGCAACGAATGCATGAGATGAAACGCGGACAGGCAGTCGGATCGGACTTTCCGCGGAATTTTAGTTGAAAATGGAAAATGTCGGGCTTAGTTGGCTCACAATTCTCTTCAACAAAATCAAAGGTGGGCAACCGATGCCTGACGCTGTCAGGGCAAGTTTCTTCTTCCTTTCTACAAGAAAAATGACAATTTTGCAATGTTTGCTCATTTTTTTTGTGTGAAATTTAATAGATATTGAATGGCCGAGTAATAATTTGAACGCGCAGAGTCCGATTTTAATAATTAAATTAAAAAAAATCTACAAAATGAAAGTTTGGTTATGCCATTTTCTGGCTCGTAGCTAGTGTAGATGCTAAGTTGCTGCCAAATATGGTAGCCCGCGATGCCAATTTTTTGGCGAGCCTCCATTTAGCAGTTAGTTTGGATACAGCTTTACAGCTATTTCTACTCCTATTCTAACCATATTCTAACCCATTCTAACCGAACTACCCTACCAGTAGGCCATTCGAAATTAATGCTTTGGACAAATTTTAAAATAAATAAATAACAGGCGCGAGAATCCAACACATTGGACTAAGGCCGCAGGATGTGTTAGTGACATCCTATTTCCAAGATCTTATCTGCTTTTTTGTTGAGGTAATGGGATCAGCATCACTGTCAGGTCAGCAGTGTTATTTATCCCCATAAATAGGTACATACTCGTTTAACATTTGAGTGAGATCATAGTCCGTCACAAGCTCATGAGTTCGAAAAACACCATGGATCACGATGAGATTCGAACTCATGACCCTGCACACCGAAGGTGCGCGCACTAACCGCTAGACCAGCCAGACTACAGACGAATTTTGCTTGAAGGATATAGTCACAATTTTTTAAGACGAGGTTACATTAAGTGTGTTTTTTTGGTTATCCCGTGTAGGTTTGAGTTACGAAACTTCATACAAAAAAAAATGACAGGTGGATCAGCTGGCATTTTTTTTATATGGAGTTTCGTTACCCAAACCTACACGAGATAACCAAAAAAACACACCTAATATATATAATGTTGCAAGCACTATATACATATTTCCTAGCCGCACATGTACGGAAATTTTGGACAACGCGCCGAGATTCGACTTGCGGACCTCTAAATGATTTTCTTAGGAGTTGAAATTGTCTGTTGGCAAATTTTGGAGCCAAATTTTAAGAAAGGACAGTCGAGAATGATTTTCTACACCTTTTAACGAAAAATGGCCACAGCACGTGTCTAGACTTTTACTGGTGATTCTGATTACATTCAACTGGCCTCCAATTTTAGATCGTAGCTCGTCTATATTGGGTGGGGTTCCAAAACGGAACAGTTGCGTATATTCCGCAAACATGTTTGCCACTCTGATATCCTAACTGCCATTTTCCGGTTGTTTTCCTTTGTGTGCCTTTGTGGAATATGTTAATGAAAACAACATGTTTGCGGAACATACGCAACTGTTTCGTTTTGGAACCCCATCCATTGTGCCTGTCTAGACAGTTTCAATTTTCGTTCGTCTTCATCATTTTGACAATTGAAACTTGAGATGTATGCGCTATTGAAGAAACGCATTCATTCTTGAACACAATTGCCAATGTTAAATATTAACAACACGTCATCTATTCATACAATTCATGAAAGAATTTATCATTTACCCGTCCTGACCAAAGCCGTGACACATATTTAACGATAAATAATGAACAGATCTGGATAGAATGAGACATTGATCTCTTCTGTTCACTTGACGCAATCAATGACATGTTCAATGTTGAAAGTGGATACGGAGCTTGAAGACGATAGGGAAGACGAAAGCGCACATGTGTGGACATAGCCATTCAGTGCTATTTTTGTCTCTTCATCATCAATGTGGCACGATAGCCCGACGTCGGGCCTTGGCCGCCTGAATCGTTGACCTCCAATTGTCGCGGTTACGTGACCTCGTCCTCCAGTTTCGGAAGCCCAGCAGCTGGTGGGCGTCTTCACCTACGGAGTTCTCCCAGCGAGCTCTCGGTCGTCCACGCAACCTCGCTCCGTCAATTCGTTGTGCGTTCATCACTTTCTTTGGCATGCGATTATCGTCCATCCGTTGTACATGCCCCGCCCATTGCAAACGTTGAAGCTTCACGATTTTCGATACTTCCAGCTCGTCGTACAATTGATACAACTCATGGTTGTACCGGATGCGCCATTGGTCCCGCTCGCAAACGGCCCCGAAAATTCGCCGAAGGACCTTTCGTTCGAATCGGTCTAGCAAAATTTCGGAGGCTTGGGTGAGGGTCCATGTTTCGCAGCCATAACATAGCACGGGTCGGATGATCGTTTTGTACACGCGGAGCTTCGTGTTCCTGTGCGCAAGTTTAGAATTAATTATAGGGAGGACCGAGAAATATGTCTTATTGGCTAGTTGTATCCGTCGCTTAATTTCGTCGGTTTCGTTGGCGTCCTTTGATAAGTTACAACCCAGATAGTTGAAGTTGTCTACATACTCGATATTAAGGTCCCCCACTGTGATGCTTGAATTTGCTGGCGTCCTTGTTTTCGATTGCATCATGGCCTTTGTTTTGCTTTCGTTGATATGTAGTCCAACTTCCTTTGCGGCGTTATTGAGGTTATGCAGAAGGCTTTCTGCATCACCCAACCTTCGAGACATGATGTTGATATCGTCGGCGTACGCTACTAATTGAGTCGACTTGATGAGTAGCGTTCCGCTGCTGTCCATATTCATGGCTCGAATTACATACTCCAAAGCAAGGTTGAAGAGCGTCGGCGCCAGCCCGTCGCCCTGCTTGAGTCCAGTACGAGTTTCAAATAGGTCAGTGAATCGATTCTGCACTCTGACCTGCGAGACGGTATTAGTCATCGTCATCCTTGTGAGTCGCACTAACTTTGCCGGTATACCAAAATTCAGCATAATGTTGTACAGTACACTTCGATCGATACTGTCGTATGCCTGCTTGAAGTCGACAAAGATTTGGTATACGTCGATGTTATATTCCCAGCACTTTTGGAGTAGTAGCTTCACTGTGAAAAGCTGATCGGTCGTTGATCGACCAGGTCTGAAGCCGCCTTGATACTCGCCAATGATTCGTTCTGCGTACGGATTAATTCTCTTTTCAAGAATTTTAGATAATATCTTATAGGCCGTACAAACTAATGATATGCCTCTGTAATTCTCACACTTCAGCTTGTCACCCTTTTTGTGGATTGGGCAGATTATGCTTTTGCGCCAATCTTCGGGGATTTCCTCGTCGTTCCATATTTTCAGCAGTAGCACATGTATAGCGTTGGTCAGGCACGTTCCACCATGCTTCAGCAGTTCTGCTGGGATCTCGTCAGCGCCGGGCGCTTTATTATTTTGAAGCGACTGTATGGCAAGACTCACCTCCTTTACTGTTGGGGGTAGAACGGGAGGGCCTGGTTCGGCTAACTGCTCAAGAGCTGGCTCCGCGGGGGATGTTGATGGTGCATTGAGGAGCTCTTCAAAATGCGAGGCCCATCGTTTGTTGACGCTTTCGATGTCGCTGATGATGTTACCATCCTTGTCCTTACATAGGCTTGTCCTGGGTTGATATCCGTTCTTAACATTATTTATAAGTTTGTACGCCTGTCTAATGTTCTTACTGGCTAATCTTTGGTTTATTTGCTGTAACTGCTCGTCAAAATGTTTGCGTTTCTTACGTCTAATTAACTTATTAGATACTCGCCGAAGCTCGTTATATCTTTCTTTCTTGGCTCGGGATGCGCGTTGTGTGTATTGGCGATAGGCTTCATTTTTCGCCTCAATCGATGCCCTGCATTCGTCGTCGAACCAGTCTGCTCGTCTGCGCCGGCCTTTATAGCCCACGACCTCTTCTGCGACCCCCTTGATGCTGTCTTTGAGCTCCTCCCAGAACTCATGGATGCCTAAATTGTTGATGTCATCAAGCATGGGCGACAGTTTTTCCTCTAGTGCTGTTGTATACGCAGCCGCCGTGGCATCATCAATCAAATTGTCAACCTCGAAGATCTTGGCAGGGTTGATTCTCGTTAGGTGCACCGAAGAGATTCTGCACCTGTAGGTCGTCTTCACCAAATAGTGATCGGTGTCGCAGTTGGCTCCTCGATAGGATCGAACATCTAGGACATTAGAAGCCCATCTCTTGCTGATCAGTACGTGGTCGATCTGGTTCACAGTGTATTCATCTGGAGACTTCCAGGTCTGCTTGTGGATTCGTCGATGAGGGAAGCATGTAGAGCTTATTACCAGGTTTCTGCCGCTCGCGAAGTCGATAAGTCGCTGACCGTTGTTGTTGTTTTCGTCGTGGAGGCTATGACCTCCAGAAGTTCCCCTATGCCAGCTTTCATTTCCGACTTTGGCGTTAAAGTCTCCTAGCAGCAGCTTGACGTCGTTTGATGGAAGTGAGTCGAAGAGTGTTTCTAGGTCGTTGTAGAACTCGTCCTTAATCGCATATTTCACTCTCTCTTGAATTGCATATTTCACTCGCGATTTATTTAAAACGAAATAGACCAAGAGATCAGTTTGTGTCGTCTGTCACTGTTTTTCTTCTGAACAGAATTTATAAATCTTCTTTTGATAGAAATACGGTTTACGGTTTTGATAAGATTTTCTGCAAATTTAACAAAACGGCACGTTTATCCCGTGCAGGTTTGGGTAAAACTTCATATAAAAAATGACACTTATGGTTGAAATACATTTCCCGCGTTGTTGTTGTTGTTGTAGCGATTCAAGAGATTTTTTTCTCTTGAATCTCTTGGCAGCTCTTGGCCGTTTTAACAACGGGTAGCTCCGGGACGATTTACATCGAAGAACCGGCTGCCGTAGGAGCATTTTATGGACAACACAAACATCCATGGGTCACAGTCACAGATATAGAGTGACATCTCTGCCACTGAGCCACCGAATGCCCCTACTACATTTCCCGCGTCAGCATCAGCATCGGCAGAGGCATCGGCATCAGTAGAAAAATTTCAATTTAGAACACACGCATTTGCCTTTGATGACCCACATAGACAGCAGAAGCAGAAAAAATGCTTCTCCCTGGTGGAATGTTAAATTCCACTGCCTTTTGGGAGAGAACTACGTGTGACGGTTAAAATTGTGTTCTGCAGCTTAGAAGCCAAGAAATGAAACGCATGAAAATATGGGATTCTCGCAAATGATAAAAGAGTCTCCCTAAGGGAAAAGATTTATATTTCTGATCTAATTTTGCTATCGATTCATGATGCTCACACGTAGGTTCACCAGTTCCAAATACAGTCAAACCTGTTAATCGGACCACTCTATAATCGGACCACCTTCTAATTGGACCACCCTTGGCCAATTTTGTTTGATTTTTCATACAAAATAACCTTTATAAACGGCCCACCTCTTAATCGGACCATGGACCACGATCGGTGACTCCAATTAGATGGATCAGTACTAGACGTACCTCCACAATCGGACCAACCACTGGATAAATCTCCAAAATCGGACCAAAACTTCAAATTGATTCTTACTTGAGCAGTACGAGGAAATTTTTGACCAACTGACAAGCAACGTGGCAAGACATTTTGTTGACTAAAAAAAAATCTTGGAAATTTCTTTACTACTATTACAATGATGAGCTATATTATTTCCCATGACCACGGGAAATTTCGTAGACAGCATCAACCATTGAATCAGTGTTGGGTAGATGAAGTGGTGAGACAATTCTGGAGTTTCTGAGACAAGAAGATGCAAGTGAAGTTAAAGGGAGGATTGCATGAACCATTAACCATGACTTTGATTATAGAAACGCTTGATAAAATATTGAAGAATATTCAAAATTTCGGTGGAACTGAGTGTGGGAAGAATTTATAATAAAAAAAATCACAAAGCAGTTACGCTGTTGAGCGGTTTCAAAACATTAATTGCATAGGGCATAGGCTCATGAATAACGTTTAAAAATAATTTTATTATTTTTTTTACTTTTCTGGCATCCCTTAGTAATCGGACCAAATTTGATCGGTCCCGTCAGTGGTCCGATTAGACAGGTTTGACTGTATCAAAGAGCCAGAACACTACAAATACTTTAGATTTCCAGACCACAGTCTCAGCAGCAGATAATTTTGCGAAGTGCCTGGAATCAAACTAGTATTTTTACGCTTTCAAGCATTGTAAAGTGCAGCTATATTTTTTTACTACATCGGTACGAATTTTTTACCATAATCATCGTCCAGGGGGGTAAGCGCCCCTCCCTGCCCCTCTGGCAACGCCCATGGCCCCGGGGTCGTATTTACAAACCCGTGTTCAGAACAAGGCACTCGCCCTTTAATTCCACACGTGTTTGTTGGTCAAACTTTGTATGTAGATACATTTCCATATGTAGCTCAAGGCAACAACGCCTTGAACTCCGCACGGGTTTGTTGCGATGAATTTGCAAAATGCAAACAAACCCGTGCGGAATTGGAGAGGTTCGTAAATACGCACCCCGGGCAGTTGCTCAGGTTTCTCATATGAGGAAACTGCAGATCTGATTAAATTTCTTCTCACACAAATGGAAGCATTTCCAATTGTCTCCTTATTAATTACGACTATTTGTGGGGCTTATTTACAAGAAAACTCCAGTCCTGTAATATCTAAGTCATGGGTGTCCAACCTTTTGACTTCTCGAGGCGACATTTTGGGTCAGAACAGAACAGCACAACTCCCATACAAATTGGGCAGTTGTGCATTTTTTCAACATAGGAAGCGCCTTCTTTTCCATTGTGAGACACGCTGTTAAGAGCTTTTTCCCAAACTGGACGACATGGATGCAACGCTACTGATTATGCTGATCAGGGCATACCCGTTATTACCCGAGGTTCAAGTAAATTTGACCGAATATTTTCCTATCGCATATTCTGTTCTTTTTTGAAGTGGTAAAAATTGCTGCCATTCTTACATCAAAATTGTTCTTGTCTGTTGCCATTAGACGTAAAGTCGTTCGTCGCAAATCTTCTAAATATATAAAAATGGAGCGAAAAAAATGTATAGTAATTCATCAATTGAGAACGGCTGGACCGATTTGGTTAAAAAAAATTTCAGTTTGAATTACCAGCAGAAGGTTTTTACGAAAGAAAATGTTGGGAAAACTCTCCGGAAAAGTCGGAAAATTCGAAAAATCGAAAAAATTCATCCATACAGAACGGCCGGGGCGATTTAGTTTAAATTTTTTTTCAGTGGTTTGCAGTTGCCATCAGGAGAAGGTTTTTACGAAAGAAAAATTTTAGAAAAACCCACCGGAAAACTCTCCAAAAAGTCAGAAAATTGGAAAATCGATAAAATTCATCAATTGAGAACGGCTGGGCCGGTTTAGTTCAATTTTTTTTTTCAGTTGTTTCCAATTGCCAGGAGAAGGTTTTTACGAGAGAAAATTATGGAAAAACCCACCGGAAATGTCGGAAAATTGGAAAAATCGAAGTAATTCATCAGTTGAGAACGGCTGGATCGATTTGGTTCAATTTTTTTCAGTTGTTTGCAATTCCAGGAGAAGGTTTTTACGGGAGAACATATTGGGAAAACCCACCGGAAAAGTCGGAAAATTGGAAATTGAAAATTTTTTTTTTGCTTGCAATTTTTCCACAATAGCTTTTTGAGAGAAGAAATATAAAGTTCTAAGTAGGAAGCTCGGAAAATTCAGGAAGAAAGTTTTGCATTTTATCGAACGATTTGATGATTTTAGACGATGCAAAGGTGGAAAATTCGTTATGAAGCTTTTGATCATTTAGAATAATTGTGGAATTCATTGTGATAAAAGACGTTTTGCGTTCAATTTTGGGTGAAGAAGCTAACGAGATAAATAATTGCTGTGCTGTGAATAACTATCAAACACGCGCAAAATTATGAGGACAGTGCATTTTCTCAGACTTTTACCTTCATCTTCTTCTGTTCATATTGGCGTATCGAGACCGCATTGTGGAACAAATACATGGACGAGATGGCTGAAGACATTTAGCATAGAGTTCGCATAACAACTTCGAATTTCGATATTGAAATTAACGACGAGATGCGCAACGAAGCTTTAGTTCTTATCGATGACATGACCGTGCTCATGTGAGGCAGTCTGCTGTCGAAATTGGGAATGCCAGCGCCAAATCGTTTGATGGACGATGCTGCTACATTGTTGGAAGGCGGTCGAACTGCACATTCCGCTTTAAAGCTGCCGATGAATCTACTCTTGGTTGAGAATCCAACGTGCACAATCACCTAGAGTTCGGCAACAGCGAAATTGATGCAAGAATGCAAAATCAGCATTTGGGATGAATGTACGATGGCGCATAAGCGAGCGTTGGAGGCAGTTGACCGAACGATGAAGGACTTACGAGGTGGTTTGAGACGATTTGGTGGGGCTCTGATATTACTCCCCGCAGATTTTCGTCAAACGCTTCCCGCCATCCCGAAATCTACTGCTGCGGATGAACTTAATGCATTCCTGAAATTGTCATCTTTGTGGCGGAATGTCAGGAATTTGAAATTGACTTCGAACATGAGATTCGCATTGCAGAACGACCCATCGGCTGCTGAATTTTCAAAAATTCGTAAAAATCCGTTGACACCGTGATGGACGAGGATGAAGCGACCAACTATTCGACGGAGTTTTTGAATCATCCGAAATTGTGCAACGGTTCGCGGTTGTCCGTCAAGAAACTGATGAATAATGTGATTCAAGCGACGATCATCAAGGGAAAATTCAAAGGAGAAGAAAAACTTATCCCACGAATTCCGATTATTCCAACTGATCTTGCATTCCAGTTCAAGCGGATTCAGTTCCCCGTTCGATTGGCTTTTGCAATGACAATCAACAAATCGCAAGGCCAATCGTTGGAAGTCTGTGGGATTAATCTCGAATTTCCCTGTTTTTCGCACGGTCAGCTGTATGTTGCCTGTTCGCGAGTTGGCAAACCGTCTTCGTTGTTTGTTTTTTTTTCGCCAGAAAACAAAACGAAAAACATTGTTTATAATATCGCTCTCTACTGATTTTGATTCCATTCAAATAAATCACACTGAAAATTGAACTATCTGTGTTTTTGAAGGCGTTGAATTTAGGCGAGGCGAATATTTATAGGTATAGTTAGGAGTTGGGAGTCAAAATCGCTCATAAATTTAAAGTTGTGTCAAAAGCTAGTACATATAATATAATTCAAATATATAGCCGGGCCGCATTAACAACGCCAGGGCCAGGAGCCCTGATTTAAGTCCTACCCAAAGTTGGATGGATTATGGATGGAGTTTAAAGCTCTTTACACACTATAGATGATTTTGCATAATCTTGAGATTTTACAAAATCTAGGCGAAAATCTTGTAGATTTTCCATACATTTTCATAGATTTTGTACGGAGATTATAGCCAAAATCTCATAGAAAATCTTTACAAAATCATGGTGAAGTGTGGCGATCTTCGCATTTGACGATTCTACAGTAGAGGTCATCTCATCCATTTTCGCTTGGAACATGGTTTTGGACACAAAAATGTGATGTTTTCACCTATTGACGAACATAAATCATTGACATAATTCCTATAAGCGCTTTACTTAAACTTTCTGTTGTCTCCCGATCCATATAGGTAGTGGAAAGTTCATAAACAAAAATATGCAATTGTGTACAGAGCCCTTGGTCTGGTATCCAAGTTCTTATTTGTGGGGTCGATATTAAGTGCGTTTGTTTTTGCTCATACAGTTTAGTGGGTAACGAAGCTTTATTCATTATAAAAAAAATGCCAGCTGACTCACCTATCATTTTTTTCATATAAAGTTTTGTTACACACAAAATTACACGGAGCAAGACGCGGGAGCCTCTCGCCCGCCAAAGAAAAAAACGAGACGCGAGCAAGTAAAATTACCGGATGGAACAAGATTTCTAAATTGACAGAGCTACCGTCTTCCAGGTAACTTTCCGAACAATTTTTTTTACTAGAATATTAACCACATCAACCTTCAATAACGGGAAAGATATATGTATTCAACAAACGGAAGTTTTTTTCTAAAAGAGTTAAGCGGGTAACTCGATTTCAGACTGCTGTTTACCTACAGCCGTAGAAAGACTGCCTCTCCCGTTGTTTGATTTTTATGAGTTTTTCTTTGTGTCGATGATTCCTAAGCAGTGAACCAGCTTCGCAT
Source organism: Microchrysa polita (assembly GCA_949715475.1). Taxonomy (NCBI): domain Eukaryota; kingdom Metazoa; phylum Arthropoda; class Insecta; order Diptera; family Stratiomyidae; genus Microchrysa; species Microchrysa polita. The sequence continues at coordinate 85,813,047 of OX454420.1, read as the reverse complement.
AGTGTGATTCCGACTTGCCGCCGCCCAGAGCGTTTGCCCTTCTTACTCTTTCCTACACGCGGCCCTGTGTTTTAATATAAAAAAAATAGTTTTTATGCTCTTACATTTTCAAACTTCTCTATAACGAATCATCAAGGGACCGATCAATTTGTTCGTTATAAAGAAACTTCGTTATAGAGAAAAGCTATTTTTTTTGTTCATTTGTATACAGGGTCTCCCAAACCCCAAAGATAACCTGGTAATCGATGATAGCGCATTTAGTGTCCGTTACGGGAAACACTTTAAAAAAAATCAGTCGCGTTTTTTAGCAGTTATGTGTAATTAAAGGAAAATTGAAAAAACCCAGACCTTGCTGTCATTTTTCATCCACTGTAACTGCAAATTTTAATATTTCTCAAATTTTCTGTTGGCAATGCAACAGCAACAAAATGCTCTATTACGTACACCCAAAGCCATCTACATTCGAAGCCCGGAACACGCTCATACACTTTGACGGCAACTCAAATGCTTTAATAGATGGAAAATTTACATTGCGGTAAAGGCTAATCGGGTAGTGTCTCGCCAAACTTTACACGAAAAATATTGGTTCCTGGTTGATTTTCCCCGCGAAAAGTGCAATGTGTCGTGTAATGAAGTGTGTAAATTGTAGTGAAAGGAGAAAACCCGACAGAAAAAGAATTTTCTACTTGTTTTCGCGATTTTTATTAAAGTAGACACGGTTTGTTTACATGCGCTTTGCTCATGTTAAAGCATCGTGCAACGTATAGACAACCTGTTCATATGCCTGTTTTGTGTGCATGTATTGCTGGCTCCGGGCTTTCTAATATAGGTGGCTTTGCATACATTCCAACCCGAAAAAAAATCACTGTTTTGTTTTGGAGAAATGTGACTCCAAAAACCCAAGGATAAAATTCATCGTTTCGTCTAAGTTCAAATAATTGTACTCAAAAAAAAATTGCACCGGAGCCTTCCGGCATTTTTCACCGAAAAAATTAAACACTCAAAATATCAGAAGACCTCAGGCCTGTAAAGTTCAGAATGAGTCAAATACCGTCCATTCCCATCACTGATCCTAATAACTAAGAGGATTGCCCCGTAGAAACGATAAATGATTGAATTTTTCATATCAGACTGGATCTGACAGGTGGGGACAATTCGTCTTTTTTACCTTTGTGTCGCACTGAAACTGCGATATGACTATTACATTTTATAGATACACTTCCTGACTTCCTCCAGCAACAATCTTTCCCCCCATTTACTTCGTAATAACTTCACAATAACACTTGACAGATGGGGACAACCGCTTTTTAAAATCGTGCCATGCAGAATCTGATTTCCTTTGCTAACGGTTGCACCGTACTGGCCACGAGCACATCACAACAATAATTATTTTATTTGCGCCACTGGAAAAGATAAAGATGATATGCGCCTCCAACTAAATCGCTATCTAGGTCGCCTGGATGCATTTTTTTTTTGAAGGCCATTTATGTGTGTTAATGTTTGTTTCTGGGTCTGTGTACAGCAATTAGGGGCTCCGCGTTCAAAAGTTCAAAGATGCGGCCCAAGAACAAAAAAAAAACGCAATGAGGGACCAATAGCAAAAGGAGTAAATTGTTCATGGCAAAAAATCCATAAGCACAAACGGCGCCAATTTCAAAGTGCGAACGGGGTCAATTTTTCGAAAATTTTGGATAAAGGGTCACTCAGCGAACGGTCAATGGTTTGGTCAGTAAATATGTATCTGGCATCACTGCATGTCCATCTCCGTTTGCTTAAAAATGAATTCCTCTAACTGCTCTAGTTTCTGAGACAATCACACTATTACCCCAATTTTATCAATTTCAAAAAATTAATTACATAAATGCAATTCTCGTATACATAGGCTCTTTATTAATCAATAATAAAAACAATTCGCCATAAATCTGGTATTTTAAAGTTTGCATTTATATTCTCTTTCGCATCACTCAAATCTTTTTGTCTATATTTCTATATTCGTTAACAACAGAATACATATTTTAAAATTTCTTAACAACCTAAAAAAGAAACAAGAAAGGAGACGACAAACTCAAACTTTTCCGCTACAACTTCCCTAACAATACAAATACATTCGTAAAATAGAAAAAGAAAAATCTTTAAAATAATGAAACAAATTAAAAACAAAACAAAAAATAGATAAATTTAGGTATATGTATATAAATAGTAGATTGCCGAGCGCAACACTCTTTTAATTGCATGATCCGTTAGTTAAATGTTTAGCGATTGCCGATGGAATGTTATCAGTTGTCTTTGAATTGTTTCCATTGCCCATTAGTTCGGGGCATGAAATTTCACCCTCTTCGATGCCTTTGATTTTCTTTAGTAGATCGTAGTTTATTCGTTCCGTGACGATTGAATCTTTTCTGTGAATAGACACAAAAACAGAAGGAGTTTAGCACCTTGTCGTAAAAGTACAAAAAAAAGAGCACATCCCCAATAAAAGAGCTACTGAGTTGAAAATACAAAAGAAAGAACTGAGTCCACTTACTTATATTCGGGATGATTCAAAACTTCTTGTCGTATCCACGAGGCCGTTGTTAGCAATTCACCAGATGCTCGCTTCTGGATAAGTCGTAAGTACTGTTGAATAGTGCAATGTGTGTCCGTGTCCACTTCCATTGATGCGAGGTAACTATGAATAAGCGGCACCAGTCCGGGGAATGTATCCTGCAAAATTCAACGCCGTTCAAACATCACATCACAAAGATCGCAATCTCTTCATACCTTTCCATTGAAAATCTGATCAATCGTCATCAATTCATATTCACATTGTTTCTCATCACAATTCTCGTCGGAACTATTGTTACAATCACAGCTTTCCTTTTTGCGAATGTCGCGTCGGAACCAGAATCTTTCCCGGCGACATGCGTCACGCTTTTGAGCCTTTTGCATATTTTCATCCACCTGAAATAAATTTACAAATTTTATTAATAACATTTTTTAGGAAAAATATTTTTTTTTCTATTACCTTACTAATTGGTATCAAAAAGTTCAATTGATACGACAAAATCACTCGTGTCAAAAGCACCACAAAACACACAATCGCTGCATTCTCAAAGTCCGTTATTTGCAATTCGCACGGACGAAATTCAACACGCCAGCCAATCGGTGAATTGGGTGGTGGTGGCTTGAAGCGCATCGTTTGCCAATTTGTCGATTGAATATTTTCAAAATGATCCGTGTCCTCTTCGTCATTCTGATGGACTTTCTCGCTAAATAGTGAAACCGAATCCCTAATAAACAAATGTGCAATATGCTGCGCAAGTTGCGGATCAATGTCACCTTTAAGTAAACGTCCGTAAATAGCCTCGTCGTAGATTAACGGTATGTCGTTATACCTGAGGGTACAAGAAATGTTTTTTTTTTATTAACATCATGAGCTTGACTAGGTTTTGAACGTATTTGCACTTACGGTTTTCCAGCCTCTGACAAATAGCAATCAATCGAATCGTATCGCGATTTAGGAATTCTAATCTCACCGGGCTTGAGAGGAGCATCACCCCGCTCGCCGGGCGTTCGACAATCAACCGATGCACTAATCACATTCCAACGACAATCCGATTCGGTCAAATAGCCACGATGCATAGGCGATGCAGCCGTCAGCGCCAACATTATCGGACAAAGTGGTGCCAATTGATCGTACAATGTTCGTGCCTCATTTATATTACAAGCCTGGAATGTCAATTGCAAACAACAGCATCCCATACCAAAGCCCATTGCATCCAAATGTACAATATCCGGCTCGCCTGGCGGGCTACCCTCAACTGGCAGTTTTGTCTTTTCATCCTTGAACACTACAATAGAAGCAATGATGAGTAAAAATCCATCGATCACGAAGGAATTGAATTACCTTTCAGTTTTATCGAAACCTTCTCACCGCGTCGCTGTCGAATATTGCGTGTCAGCGTCTTGAAGCGTGGATGCCCCGGGAAAATGGCTTCGTCCGGAAAATAGTGTGATCGTGCTGCACTCGATTCATCATTTGGTCGTGTTTCGTAGACAGGATACGTGAATTCGGGACAACCGATTCGTGGAAATGATGTAATACTCATGACGATTTCGTTCGGTCCGAGCAGACTGTTCACTTCTTTTCGTCGATGTTTCATGTTGGCCTCCACCACGTTGAAATGTGCCAATAAGCCACCAAAAGGTTTACCGGGCGTGCCTTCAATCATGTATGCAGCATATTCGGGTCGCCAAAGTGATTTGACACCTGAGGGAATAAAAAAAGAGAATGGATTTGTAAATGAGACTCTGCTGACGTAAAACTCGATTTTGTTTTTGGTAGACGACGTCCACTTTGCCCAGCTGTAATTTTTTTTAAATGGAGTTTCGTTGGATTCCATGTATGATCGGCCTTAATAGAGAGTCGGATACAAAATCCAGCAAGTTAAAATCCACCCGGTCATAATCCCCCCTTTCAATCCCCAAACCGGTAATCACTTTTCCTATCATAAACATTTCCGCTTTAGTTTGTTACGAAAAGAGTTTTCATGACAAATGGGGTGATTTGGACCTACTGGATTTTGAACAGGTGGATTTTTACCGTTTGAATTTCGACTTTTGTGGTAAATTCGTAATAGGCTCCATAGCGGACTAGGAGATAAGGTCGATTCCACAGAACTATCGAGGTGAAGCTAGCAGCTGCGGTTGGGCATGACTATGAAACGCATAAAGTGAATGAGAATTACTGTCACTCCGCACTACGCCACGTCTCATGACAGTTTGTTGCATTGCCCAGCCTCGGCATATCGATTCACATCAACAATTTTGTGAAATCGACCGTAGCTCCTGTTGTACTCTTTAACAAATTTTGAACAAAATCCCTTGCCGTAAAAATCCACCTGTTCAAAACCAGTCGTCCAAATTTAAAAGATTTGAAAGTACAACTTTTTTTTTGTCATAACTAGAGCGGAAATTGATTTTTAAGATAGGATTGAAAAGAGGAATTTGGATCGGGTGGAGCCACAACCGATTTTTTTCATACAGATTGCCAGTTATCGTCAGTTGCAAAATATGAAAACTCCGGATGACTGTGACTGTAATGTATAAATTGACCTTTACGCCATGTCTTTGTCTTCTTAGTAAATTCTCACTTCTCACAAAATTTGTCGAACCACGCGCGACATGTCATGAGAACTGGATGATCTTTTTTGAAGTAAGTTAAGCAGATGTGGGGGCCTTGCATACTCAAACGACGAATAATGGGGGACAAGTAGAGCCATCTATCGAGTCTATATTGTCAGGGGAGTGCCTATGTTTTACGCTCTTACCTCCCGGCCTATCGGACTGTTTGGACTTCGGCATTTTATTGAGACGGATCTTAATGCTAAATGGAAATTTCTTCCAGAGCATGCACTCTCTTTGGAAACTCAACTACGGGGTCACAACTCCAGCTGGACGACTTGCGTAGTAACCTCCAGACACCACGAGTGCAACAACTTGGTCCGGACGGTATACCAATGATAATGCTCAAACACCTCGACATACCGGCCTTAGAGTATATCACTGCTACGATGAACCTTTCACTCCGAACATTCATCATACCAGAGATTTGGAAGAGTGGCCGCATTATTCCTATACCCAAACCTGGCAACAACACTCCTTAGGAAAATCCTACGTTCCGATCGATCACGCTTTTATCTCCTGTGGCAAAAATACTAGAATCGCTGATACACAAAACTCTTGCAACGCACATATAACTCGCTAATCACCAACACGGCTTTAGGAAAATGCACAGCACCACCACTGCATTAGACCGAATCATGTCTAAGGTCTTGAGTGGAATCAGATTTATCTGTAAACCGTGTCTTTCGAGCTCGACCACCGGATATCTCCAATGATGAACTACAGCTACCTAGATCCACACGTACCACCTAGGCTCAGCTTCGCTCTGGATGGTGCTTCAGACTTAATTCAGTTAGGTCCCGCATTGACAACGCCATGGCAGACATTTGTCCAGCGTGTGGAGCCAGCCCGCAAAACGTGGACCACCTTTTCAATTGTACTGCCGCACCAATGCATCTAACATCATTGCGCTTTGGCAAAATCCCATTGAGGTGACAATCTTCTTAGGCCTCGAACTTGAGGAGAGGATGCCAACCATTTACGAATGACACTAGTTTCCCCTCCCCCCTTACCTGCGCCGCTACAACAACAACAACAACGAGTGCAACTTCTTAATGGGTAGGGACCATGGTCTCCTGGGCACACTCATCAACGAGGTACACTATTCGCTAAACACTTTTCAATAGCAGGTGGATAGGCCGAACACTGCATTCAGACGTGCATATCTCAGGTTCGTTTGACCTGTTACTACTCGCCGGCTAACCAACCGAAGAGTGGGACTGGTTTTAACATCCTGGGTGGCTCCTTCAGTTTACTAGGCAGCAATTTAACTCAGGCCGAATGGACATCAATCCATAAATTAGATAGGCATATGCGCACTACCGAGTCCGACACTATCACTCTCTCTGGTTCCTTTTAACACCTAGTGGGGCATAGGGCATTGACTACGCCTCTTTTCCACCTCTGCCTATTAGCAGCCATCGCCTTTAGCTGGTCCCACGATTTGCCTATAGATTTTCCCTCTGCCTCAACAGATCTTCTCCATGTATTTTTGGGTCGTCCCACAACGACGGCTAGCATTCGTTCCCTGAGGATTCCAATCTAGAGCCTGTTTTGCAATGTTTTTTGGCTCTTTTCGAAGTGTGTGACCTATCCACTGCCACTTTCGCCGTTTGATGTCGATGCCTATCCTATTTTGGCGAGTAAATTTGCGGAGGTCGTCGTTAGATATTACCTCAGGCCAGCGAATTCGTAGGATGCGTCGTAGGCACTGATTCACGAAAGTTTGCAGTTTGGTGGTAATGTTATTGGTCACCTTCCACGTGGAACACCCATATAAAAGGCACAGATTTTACATTGCTTTCGAAGATCCGGAGTTTCGTATTTCTGGAGATGTTGTGGTTTTGCCACCCACCATCCGCAGTCACTACGCTTCCAAGGTAAGCAAAGTCCTCGACTTTTTCTATCGGTTGTCCGGAGATAGAAATGGTGTTTTGCCCTCCTGATGACAAGCTCATGTATGTATTTAGTCTTAGCGGCATTAATTTTTAAGGCAGCACTTCGACTTTCACGATGCAAAGCATCCGTCATTTGAGCCAGATGATCTGATGTGAAACTATACAGCAACAGAACATTTTACATAACGAACCTGTTCAATGTACATGAACGTGGTACACCCTAGACGATATTTCCTATCTACAGAGGTCTTAGAGTACAAGACGTCAACTTCCATCTGAAATCCCAGTTGATTAGCATTCACGAATGAGAATTCCGGATGCATCCCACCCTCCACAAGCGTAAATAAAGTCGCCTTTATAAGCACAGCAATTACGCAGTGGGTCACAGATCATCTATCACTATAGGTTCCAGACAAAGCGACTTAGCATTAAGCCCTGCGGTTAGCCACGCAATGCACGTTTACTCACCCGTCATAACCCTGAAGACAAAAGATTCTCTGTCAGAGACGCAGCTCCACTTTTCGACTTTTTTTTTCATATTTGTCTTAACTTACCTGTTGGATCTTCCAACTCTTTTTCGTTCAGAATGTTTAAAATTTCCGGAGCAACCAACGACAATTTGGCAGTTTTATTTGTATCATCGAATTTGACCAGCATGTATTCGACCTTTTTGAGAAAAATAAATAAATCCATAAATGGATTAAATTCAGTAAAAATCAAATGACAAAATTAGTCACCCACCTCATCGCCCCATTTCAGAATGTCGCCTTGTCGATCCCGTAGTCGCGCATATAAATTTATAAATTGTTCGATGCCATGTTCACGAACATGTCCGGATAGCTTTTTTGTTTCTTCCCAGCTTAGTGGTGATCCTTCCGTCAAAAGTCCCATTTTATGTCTGCAAAACTAAGGAATGAATAAGTTTTATTTTTATTTAATATGTAAATACGAGTAAAATATTTTTTTTTCAAATATAAAAAAAAATCAGCGTTCAGAAATAAGCAAGCGAAATTTGAACAAATTAAGTGCGAAACAGAACGATTCCATTACGATTCTTGACGAAACGCTCTAGCATTATGTATATTCAGAACGGGACGTTACCTAACGGGATGTAATGGAACTTATCCGTTTCACCTTTAAGGGCTGAATTAAGATCGAGAGTGAAATTCTTTCCACTGCGATTTTATCAATAAAAATGCATACTTACTGTCGTGGAATATGTGGGGAATGCTGGAGAATTCCATAAGCTACAATCCGATACCGGTTTCATAATTCTCCTCGGCCCTTTTATGTATTATTTTACGATTCCCCGGTCATTTGACATTTCACGATGAAATCACCGGGGAATCGGAAAAAAATAGATAAAATGACCGAGAAAAATTATGGAACTGTTATCGGATTGTATAGCTTATGGAATTCTCCAGCATTCCCCACATATTCCACAACAGTAAGAATACATTTTTATTGAAAGAATCGCAGCGGACAAAAATTTCACTCTCGATGTCAGTACTAGGCTTTAACTCGGAAATGCTTTAAGGCAGGGGTGTCTAAATTAATTTTCACGCGGACCATATTGTTGGATCGAAAAGCGATGACGGGCTAAACATTTATGAAGGAGAATATTTTTTTCGGGCCTTCTTTTATTGTTTATAACGCAAAGTCGTTCAGTCGTTAATTTCAAATTATTAATATTTGTGAAAGGTTGCGTCGCACGCTCTGTGGCTCACTTGGTTGAGTCACATTCTACGATGCTAGTAATCTAGAGGTCCGCAGATCGAATCTCGGAGTGGTCCAGGAAATATATAGTGCTTGCGACATTATATACACTCCGAAATGATACGCAATGTAACGTTGACGAAATTGCCTATAAACGGCTGAGTTAACGCACCATGGCCCCACATGGGGCTATACGGTACTGAGAAGAAGAAGAAGGGTGCGTCAAGTCAATGTGAATTGCGGCAATTTTTGCTGACTAGCGTTTTTTTGCTGAGGGCCTAGTGATGGCAACTTTAGATGGGGATCGAGAAAAAGACAGCTAGGTTGCGCATCATCTATCCAAAACGATCATTTCGTCCTTTTAATGCAGTGGGCCGCAGCGAAGCACCTGGAAATCTCAACATTCTGCTATCGCCACCGATCTCCACACACAGATTTGCCGATTTCAAATCTCTCATTCGTGTTCGCTTACGCAGGCATGTATAACAATTCTTCTTGATGTAGAGGACAAAGCGGCAATGGGCAGCACAAACACAGCTATTGAGCTACTCTGAGATAAAGCAAGAACATTCGCAGTTGCCTCGTTAATAATTCATTTTTTAGCCTCACCTCCCCGGTTATAGAGGTATTAAAGCTCCATCTCCTGAGACAGGGATTGCCAGTCTTTTTCAGCTCGTGCCCCATTTGTGAGATCTGCAGAGTCTGGCGCCCTCCGAAAAAAAACTTTGGCCAAAAACAGGCGTGGACATTTTGTGTTTCGCCATTTAAATTATAGTCCACTACGTACCGGTTGCAAACTTGATTTTCATTTGATTTCTCCGGTTCGTAGTTTATTTTTTTTTATAATTTCTCAAACATGTTCGACTTGGTCCCATTCAGACAAATGTCCGCTTTTTTGTAAACAAGTGTAAGCTATTATAACAAGGTTCCACTTCAATAAAATATTCGACGACGAAATCGAGCGGTCCTACGGAAACTGCCGCTACGGGGCGGACCGCACCCGTTTTCTACGTGGAAACGGCCAAAAGTTGCCAATATACCTCCCTGGCAAGAGCCCTGAAGGTTCGATGCAGGAAGGTTGTGTTTGTCTGTGTATATGTGTGGATTCGAGTTATGTGTTTTTTCGTCATATTGGGAGCATTACATCTCGGCGCGGCTGCTCTCAATTTTATTAATTCGCGCCGGCATTGAAACAAATCCAGGCCCAGAGGTATGGTTTTGTAGTGTTTGCGGCCAACGAATTGGTACGAATGCCAGGTCAGTGCAGTGTAATTGCTGCTTGGAATGGGTACATCTCAGGTGTTCTGGCTTGAGAAGGGTTGGTCAGCACTCCACATCATATGTTGCACCGGGATGCATAAACACAGGGCGACCACGGGCAGCTCCAAGCCCTCCACCTCCTCCTCAGCCCCCAGCACCCCCAAACAATATGATCAGGAATGCTAGACCTAGTTTAACCCCTGCTCCTCCTCCAGCGGTTTTCACTCCACTGTCCTTATTGCAGTTTAACTGCAACGGCATTCACCAAAAAATGACCGAGATCTTTCACTTCATGAGTGTAAACAGAATTCTGATTTCTGCCATCCAGGAGACTTTGCTCCATTCGCACTCGTCTCTTAGCGTCCATGGCAATCACGTTATACTGCGCAAAGATAGACCAGCCGCCAGGAATGATTCTCACCCTGGAGGTGGATGTGCCTTCCTAATACACAAGTCCGTACATTACTGTGTATTAGATGTAGATGTCGACGGTACGGCGGAAATGCAAGCCATCTCAGTTTCATCAGGGAGTACTAATATCGAAATTTTTAATGTATATGTTCCACCACACTCTAGTTGCCCTTCTGGCTATCGTTTCGATATTGGTCCTCTCCTATCTGGAGAGCACAGGATCATTCTTGGTGACTTTAACGCGCACCATGAGCTCTGGCATTCTGACCTCAACAACGATGCCAGGGGTATAACTATTGCCGAATCTCTAGACGCCTCAGATTTCTGTCCACTCAATGAAGACTCGCCGACTCGAGTCACAGGCACTTGCAGTAGCTCTCCTGACTTAACTATTGTAAGTGCCAGCCTAATCAGTGCTACTCGATGGGAGACGCACGCTGCTCTCTCGTCCGATCACCTCGCAATCATAATAAGAATTGACAAACCAGCAAACCTGACCAAGTCTGAGAAGCGAACGTTTGTCAATCACAAGAAAGCCGATTCGTCGGCGAAGTTCATCGAGCTACCTACACCAACTAATGTTCATAAGGCCGAACGAAATATTAGGAACGTCATTGCCAAAGCAGCGGCACGTTATATTCCTGCTGGACGTATCCCGAAAGTTCGACCTAATTTCCCTACCAGTGCCGCCAGATTAGCCGATGAACGAGATAACATCAGACGTGCTCACACAGGTGATCCCAGAATTCAGGAGCTTAGCTCCGAAATCAATCGACAAGTAAAAGACTATCGGAAGGCGAAATGGAACGAGCACCTCAATGACTGCAACCTCAATGAAGGTGTCAGTAAACTATGGTCTACTGTCCGCGCCCTATCCAATCCTAGGAAAGGAAAGGGCAATAATGCCATCAAATTTGGCATAAGAGCACCAGCGATCCCCTTCAGTGCGCAAGCCTGTTCAATAAGCAATTTATTGAACATCCCAAGTCCGATGGCTTAAAGCGTAAAATTAGAAGACGGATTCGCAGTAGAAATGTTGACATATACTATATATATACTGCGGACCAGGTTAAAAAAGTCATTGAGAATGCTAAAAACTCAAAGGCCCTCGGACCCGATGGCATTTCGATGGCCATGTTGAAACATCTCGACCTTCCAGCCATTGAGTATCTCACGGCAGCCTTTAACTTGTCGATCTCTAAGCTTGCCATCCCTGAAATCTGGAAAACAGGACCCTGTCTCAAACCGGGAAAGAGCGCTGGTCTCGGTGAATCCTACCGACCCATAACAATACTTTCACCTGTCGCAAAGACGCTAGAGGCCCTTATTCACCCCACTCTTGTTAAGCATGCTAAGCTAGAACCTCACCAGCATGGCTTCAGGAAAATGCATAGTACCACCACAGCCCTCGATGCGATCACTATACACGCATCCGTAATGGGCTAAACCACAGAACGATTTTTGTGGCAATTGACCTAACGAGTGCATTTGACAATGTCAATCACTCGATGCTTCTCGCTAACTTAATGAATATGCATATCCCTGCTCAAGAGATCCGTTGGATTGCCAACTATCTAGCTGGTCGGCATTCCTTCACTGAGTTTCGTGGCAAACGTTCTAAGCTAAGGAAAATCAAATTAGGAGTTCCACAGGGTGGGGTACTCTCCCCCACTCTGTTCAACATCTACATGTCCGGCCTTCATACACCACCGGAAGGGTGAGGTGATTTCCTACGCAGACGATTGCACCGTGCTCGCCACAGGGGAGGATAAGGATGAAATGCGACTCCAAATTAATCGCTATCTCGGACAATTACAGGCTTTCTTCCAAAGCCGAAACCTCACCATCTCCGCGTCTAAATCTTCTGCTTCTTACCACCTGGTCGGTGGATTGTCGGTGGGAGGTTGATGTACGTATTGGCAACAATCCAATTCCTACTGTTGCTAACCCTAAAATTCTCGGGCTTCATTTAGAGAGCATGATGACGTCAGCTCATTACGAAGCATCCGTTTGCGAAAAGATGCGCAGTAGGAATAAAATCCTAAAAGCACTAGCTGGTAGCACCTGGGGAAAAGATAAAGAAACCATGCTAGTCACATACAAAGCGGTGGGTCGAGCAGCAGCTGATTATGCAGCCCCAGTTTGGACACATACACTGAGAAAAAAAATCCTGTAAATTCAAAAAATACGCATATGATTCAAAGAGATTCAAATATGATTTTGCTTCATATTTGTTTCCCTTTGAATCATTGTATAATCCCTTTATTTCATAGACTTTTTAATTCAAACAGATTTCCCTTCGAACTAATAAGGTATTCCTTTTGAAAGTCTATCTATAATCACTTTACATTAAAGTGATACAGTGTCAATTTAATCAGACCACAATCATAAATCGAAAAGATTTCCTTTTAATTTAAAAGGATGGACTCTTTGTTTTAAATGCATGAACTCAAAAGAATACTTTAATTTACACCAAAAGGAGTAATTTTCACAGGGTGTTCTTTCCCTGTGAAAATTACTCATAAATGAGTTTTGTATAACTGACCTCGCTATACGTGTTGGCGACATTTCATTTACCCCTTTACACTCTAAAATGCATAATAAATTACCTGCCTACAGTGGGATTCGATCCCGCGATCCTATGATTTCAAGACTAACGCCCCTACCTACTACACCGCACAGACGGGACGACGTTTATAATTTACACCATACATTGTGACATCGCTCTACCACACTGCCGACCAACTGCGAGTGTAAACAAAAAAAAGGATAATATTTAATAGGAATGTAACTCGATTTCAAAAGGATATCGAGTTAATTTTAAGGGACGTTATTTTTCTCGGTGATAGTTTATGTGACACAAACTGGTCCAAAATTCTGCGTCTCCATACATATCAACCAATAGCTTGCTATTACAAGTCGCTGTTTAGAAAACAAAACGGAAAAAATCTGTGAAATTGTGCAAAAAAATCATAAACATATAAAGTTTTCCCATTCCTACGAAAACTGAGATTCCGGCACTTGAGGAAATTTTTGGCGTAAAATATGTTAAAGATTTAATTGAAAAATAACTGTAAACTGATTTTCCATACTTAAAAAAAAACACTGTTTTACAGAAAGAAGGAGATTGGAGCAGAAATTGGCATATATCTACCCGGGTGGATAATCATGAAATTACGTTTTAAAATCGACAAAACTCAAAATAAAATATGAAGACATCCTAAAATATAAAATATACTATCCCGACGAACTATTAAATTTAATAACTGAGTAGGAGGCATTTTAAATAAAAATAAATAACAGGCGCGACAATCCAGCATTGGACTAAGGCCGCAGGATGTGTTAGTGACATCCTATTTCCAAGATCTTATCTGCTTTTTGTTGAGGTAATGAGATCAGCATCACGCTCAGCAGTGTTATTTATCCCCATAAATGGGTACTCGTTTAACATCTGAGTGAGATCATAATCCGTCACAAGCTCGTGAGTTCGAAAAACACCATGATCCATGGTGAGATTCGAACTCATGACCCTGTGCACCGAAGGTGTGCGCACTAACCGCTAGACCAGCCCGACTACAAGAGGCATTTTGATTGAGTTAATAACAAATGAAAATTGAAATAACAACCCGGGTAGATACTATGAAAGCGAAGGTTAAAAAAGTAAAAAGACAGACTAGACTTAGTCGGACAGCCCCGGGCGCGTCACCATGTTGACGCGCTTAGCATGGGTCTAAGAGATTGATCCTAATACTTTAGACTCAGATTTTTGTACAAAATTTCAAAGCACCTTTTTGATCAGCATTTTGAAAAGACATTTTTTTGCATGGAATTCGATGAGAAACGCTTGTGCAAAATATTGCCAATGTGACTGTGGCCATAAAGGGTGATTCACCAAAATATCCCACAACTTGAATGAGCTCCGCGTGACTTGAAAAGGTGATTCAATTGACTGTAAATTTCGTGATACACCAAAAATTTGTTAGTTTCTTTCGATAAAAGTAATTAAAAACCATTTATGATAAAACAAGTCAATGGGAATCTCTCATTATTCATGAAAAAAACGTACATTCATACTTGTCAGTTGTCACGAGTTAGAAAACAAAACTATTGTTTATTGAACTTCACTATTTAATCGAACAAATTCGACAACGATAAAAAAAAGGCTTTTTGGTGAAACACATTTCGATAAATGATTCTGATGGCCTTGCGTGCTATACGTACAGTGTCAATGCCACTATAATGACTAGAACCTACGCACTTCTCCTCTTCCAATCTGTGGTGTTATCGTTTTCTAATTAAAGGCTACACAATTTCACTATACATATCTATACGAGAACAGGTGTGATAAGATCTCTTTTATGGATCGATATGTACATATTCAATTGGTTTAGTTGGCCCCTGTTATAGTTATTGTAGTTCTGTATGGGTATTTACCAAGCAGTCAGAAAGACAAAATTATCCTCTTTTCCTATTGTGATATTCAAATCTTTAGGATGAGGTTATAAATGATTCCATGATTGGAAAAGCAAAGGACAAGGTTAAAAGGCATTCTGGTAATGGCTTTCGTATACAGAAGATAGATTTTCCGTGGGAATAAGAACATATTTATGGTTTACTCTTCTCCTTGGACTAGAGTCATTGGTATTATGAAATTTATGAGTAATTGCATCCATTATTTGCTGAAGGACCATAAATACCTTAAGTGTGTTCGAAAATGGTAACTGATTGGTAGTTTTAACTCGCGCACTCCTATAAGTTTTAGCGAAAGATTATATAAATGCTATACATATTACATATATGCATAAAATGTCCACGCAAATTTCGCGTCTCAAAAGCACCCACACAAATATTGAAAATTGTGGGATAGTACATACCATAATTAGGAAGGAGGCGATAGACAATGTTCATACACATTCTTGTCAAATTATCTAGCATTGTTTCGTTCTTAACCCCACGCACTTCTACATATTACATTCCATTACAAAACAACCAATTTCTGCCCGTTTGCACTGAGAAAAAAAATCCTGTAAATTCAAAAAATACGCATATGATTCAAAGAGATTCAAATATGATTTTGCTTCATATTTGTTTCCCTTTGAATCATTGTATAATCCCTTTATTTCATAGACTTTTTAATTCAAACAGATTTCCCTTCGAACTAATAAGGTATTCCTTTTGAAAGTCTATCTATAATCACTTTAAATTAAAGTGATACAGTGTCAATTTAATCAGGCCACAACCATAAATCGAAAAGATTTCCTTTTAATTTAAAAGGATGGACTCTTTGTTTTAAATGCATGAACTCAAAAGAATACTTTAAATTACACCAAAAGGAGTAATTTTCACAGGGTGTTCTTTCCCTGTGAAAATTACTCATAAATGAGTTTTGTATAACTGACCTCGCTATAGGTGTTGGCGACATTTCATTTACCTCTTTACGCTCTAAAATGCATAATAAATTACCTGCCTACAGTGGGATTCGATCCCGCGATCCTATGATTTGAAGACTAATGCGCCTACCTACTACACCACACAGACTATACGGGACGACGTTTATAATTTACACCATACATTGTGACATCGCTCTACCACACTGCCGACCAACTGCGAGTGTAAACAAAAAAAAATCCTATTGAAAATTTGGATTTAAAGGATTTCCCATTAATTTAAAATGATTTCCTATTGAAAATTTGGATTTAAAGGATTTCCCATTAATTTAAAAAGAATGAATTTGAATTGAAGCGATATATATTTAAAAGGAAAGGATTATATTTAATAGGAATGTAACTCGATTTCAAAAGGATATCGAGTTAATTTTAAGGGACGTTATTTTTCTCGGTGTGACATTAAAATATCATCAGCATCAGCAAATCGATAAATTCTATGTATTCCAAGCAATATTGCGTGTATGGGCGAGTGAAATATGTGAAGTACAATATGTTGAGTATGTACCAGTACCCGCTGTAAGGGGGGGGTATCACAAAAAGCAAAAGGAAAGATTCAAAACCAATTTTGATTCAGTAGAAAGGATAATTATAGAAATTCGGATGAAATAAACAGACACAGGGCGCAATAAAATGACGCAGGCAGTAAATAAACTGACACCCACAAAAAGCATTTAACAACCAAAGTTCGTACGAAGTTTTGAATTGATGTGAAGTGCTGCTTTTAGAATCCTTAAATGCATAGTAAAACTTGCCTAAATTGTACGTTTGTGATGCTAGCATCCACCTCTCTTCCGAAAAACAAAATGGAGCAATTCAAGTTATGTGCTAGTTAAATGTCAAATAGTTGAAAACATGAACCCATTGCAGAATCGTGAGCTGATTTCGCCCTCTAATTGAAAATTCAGTTCCTCTTTTTTTTACCAAAATTAAGGATTCTAATAAATTGGATCTGCTTGCATGATCCCTCCCTAATTCTTGACAAAGGACAGGGCCACCAAATATTCCAAAAGAAGACAATATTATAATCGCTCTTTTTCCATTTTTTTGCTATAAAATTAAAAAAGTGTATACATTCCTTTCGAAAGGTTGTCCCGAGACATAAATTGGGAAAAATATGTTAAGCGGCATCTCTAATTGATAGTACAAATCTGCCATTGTTGTAGCATAGCAGGTTGAACGGATTTATATTTTTAGTCGTGAGAATTTGAATTTTTGTAGTTTTTTTTTATCTGGGTGCTGAGCACGAATATTAACCTTCCCACCAAAATTTCGTTGCAAAACACAGTCAAAATTGCAAAAAAAATACAATCAATTACCAACCGCTTAATATTCCTGGACAACTTTTCGCTGAAATGTACAATTTTTGAATTGTAAGCCAGGAAATAGATGAGGCCAAATATTTTGGGGGTTTTCGCGATTTCCGCCCCGTTCCGCAACGAAATTTTGCTAAGCTAAGAATTCAGGCTCAGCACATTATAAAACATTAGAAGCAAAAGGACAAATTTCAAACAAGGTGATTTAAGTTTCAGCCATATGAGGGATGGGGCTAGCTCTGACCTTATTGTCTAAGAATACTCGACATGATGCATTCATAAAAATAAGGAAGTGGAAACCAGTGGAGAAATCCAAAAAGGCATTCCTGCAACTTTTCTCCATATT
The DNA here is from genome assembly GCA_949715475.1 of Microchrysa polita. Lineage (NCBI taxonomy): Eukaryota > Metazoa > Arthropoda > Insecta > Diptera > Stratiomyidae > Microchrysa > Microchrysa polita. Next base: position 85,795,493 of record OX454420.1, on the reverse strand, counting down.
TAGTGCAATCAAAATATCCCAATTCAGGCCTCTAAATAGAAAAAAAATAAAGTAAGGCTAATTTTTGTTGTTTTTGAATCAGTGTGCTCCCAGGAATCTACAACTGATTTTGCTAAAAAAAAATTTGATCGGAAAGGTCCCAAAAAGGACAAAAAAGGATACTCTTTAATCCTTGACCGGAGGTCGGCATGCGAGGTATCATATCAAAGGGGACGTCGAGTACATTACATATCCGGTGTTTGTTTCCTGTTTCAAGGACCCTCAAAGGAATAAATCGAGCTTAAGTGGAAAATTTTCGAGTTTCCCGTGTATCTTTCCACTTTTATCACTTTTTAGAATCTATAATATGTAGCTGGAGATTCTACCATTAAATTTGCTAAGAAAAAAGTTGATCGGAAAGCTCTGAGAAAGGACATAAAAGGACACTAATTTCACACCTTGATCGAACGTGGGCATGTGGGGTGTCATATCAAAGAGGACGTCTAGTGCATTACATATCCGGTGCTTCTTTCCTGTCTCAAGGACATTAAATGGAATAAGTCGGGCTTAAATGGAAAATTACGGCTTTAGAAAGATACAGATACGGGAAACACAAAAAATTTTAAGTTGAGCCCAATTATCTCCTTTGAGGGTCCTTGGAACAAGTAACAAATGCCGGATATGGAATGTACTTGACATCCTCTTTGAGATGACACCCCACATGCCCACGTTCGACTAAGGTGTGCAATTGGTGTCCTTTTATGTCCTTTTTTCGAGCTTTCCGATCAACTTTTTTCTTAGCAAATTTAATGGTAGTATCTTCAGCTATTATAGATTCTGGAAAGTGATAAAAGTAGTGACAACTTGAATTATTCTCGTAGTTATGGCTTTGGAAAGATACACGGGAAACGCGAACATTTTTCATTTAAGCTCGATTTATTCCGTTCAGGGTCCTTGAAACAGGAAACAAACACCGGATATGTAATGTACTCTACGTCCCCTTTGATATGACACCCCACATGCCGACCTCCGGTCAAGGATTAAAGAGTATCCTTTTTTGTCCTTTTTGGGACCTTTCCGATCAACATTTTTCTTAGCAAAATCAGTTGTAGATTCTTGGGATCCCACTGATTCAAAAACAACAAAAATTAGCCTTACTCTATTTTTTTCTATTTGAAATGCTAATATGACTGCACTAATTATGCCAGGCGGTCATCTTTACATAGTTTTCTAGATATTTGCAAACAAAACTCATTTTCACCACTTTGCCACCCTCTCCTTTCTTAAGCCAGCTCGCAAATTAGTGTAAAGCCCCGGATAGAGTTCGAGCGGAATGAAAATGAAACGGTAATGAACCGGCATAAAAACCGTGGTGAATTTAAAATTTTAGCTTTGAAAATTGCTACAAAGGCGTTTTACATCCCAAATCATATTAAAAATAACTAAAAAAATAATTTCCCCATTGTCCGAATGCATTTTCAACGTGAAAATGAGGCGACTCTGTAGCATATTCTCCGTCGGGCGTGGTGAGTTTTGCAAACGTCAAACCGATTCACTGTCCACGACGAGTTCATCGTGGAAATTATCTAATGACCGGGGAATCGAAAAATAACACATAAAATGACAGAGACAAATTGTGAAACCATTCTCAGATTTTAGTTTATGGAATTCCCCAGCATTTACCACATATTCCACGACAGTATGTATGCATTTTCATTGAGAAAATCGCAGCGGACTAAAATTTCATTCTCATTCCGCCCAAGGTCTATCCAGGCCTTAACTTTTTACTGCGTATAGTGAGTCGTGTATTCAACAATTAGGCATCCAAAAATTCCGAATTTTTTTTTAGGTGATTTTGATGTGGGTGACGTCACAGTTTAAAAATGTCATAAGAAAAGCTCTCTCACCTACAGATCTCATAATCTTTAGTTAGTGGTTTGTAATGTAAACTATCCTTTTGAAACACAAGTCATCACAGCTTGTCATTGGGATTTTGATTGGGATTGCAAACATATAGGCGAATTTCGAAATTTAAATAGCTAACGTGAATGTGACTTTGGATTATGACTTGCACGAAAATTACCCCAAACAGAAGCCAATAAAGCAGAACTATGTATATGTATTTGTTTTATCGAAAAGGACTTATGTTTGAATATATTTTCATTGATATGATTCGTAGCGTCGTTGACGAAATAGAAAGATTGGCGTTTTCGTGTGATACAAGCTGGGTACTTAGCTAGATAGGTTGTGATGGAATCAAGTTTCACGTTGAAAACTAAAATATGTAGCGTGACTAGCATCTGGTACCAATCAAAAGTTTTTGCCGAATTTCAAAGATAAGCACAGATTGACTTACAAATCCCTATGTAGAAGAACTCAAATCGATACAAGAACATACATATACATATATCTTAAATTGAGATAACTCGTTTCGCTATCCGAAATCAACTTTGTCGTATTGAATTTCACCGACTAAGCGCGCTCGTCTTCCTGTTTTGCTTTGATTTGTTCCAAATCAGTGTGGACACAAAAACCACGTCTCGATTGCTCCATAATCATGCATTATTCCAAAGAATTATCGTTTATACCACTAGCACTACATTTAATATGACCTTTCAAAAAATTCATATTTTTCACTAATTTACAATAATTGCATTCTATTACGAAATTCTGCCGGCTAGTATTATAGAGAAATGTACATATACCGAGTATGACCATCAAAACTCTGCTTTGGAATAGAATATGTATGTTGTGTAAAAATAGATTGTCGAGGTCACTAAGATATTTGCCATTGCTTAGATATATTCAGTAGGGAAAATAAACATTATGTTCAGTAGAGTAGAGTCAGAGACTTATAGAAAAAAAAATAAAAACAAGAATCCATTCCGGCGACCAGTTGATGAGATAGTGACGTCGTCGTAGCCGGTGAGGATGTGTTGTATCAGCATGAGTTAGCAGAATATTTACAAGTATGTACATATTTGGCATTCAGTATTTATCATTTTCCAAAGACAATATCAGATTGAATAATGTTTGATTACTTACTCACACAATTCGCTTAAGTTGTTCTGCAAAATTCATATAGCTTTTTGCTATCAGTTTGCAATTTTGTATTTTCAATTTCAATACATAATTATTATTATATTTGTCATAGTCATCGTCTCCTATACACTCTGTTTTATTCAAGGGCACAAATATTTCAAGGAGTATTTTATATTTTTTGAACATGTACATAGTAGAATATGCTTATCTCAACTAGAGCGCTGATAAGGCAATATATAGTGCAATAATAAATAGACTCGTTATCTCGAATATATGGGTTATCATGTAATAAATTTTAATCCGAGGAAATTGTTAATTCATATATGTGATCGTGCAAAGAAATGTAAGAAGTGTCGAGCCCATTCTTAGATAAAAAGTTGCAAAAAGGCATGATTGTCATGGTTTTCTATATGGATGTTGTTTTTTTAATGGAAAGTTCTAGGGGTATTTCTAAAGTGACGAATCGTTTTTATCGTTACATTCACACTTGATATGCTACGAAATTGGAAATGTTGTTTTTCTGTTAATGAAATTCTGTAGGATGCTTGTAATCTAGAGTTTTGAGAACGTTCGAAAAAATATAACTGGGTCGTTGACGTCGTACCATGTTCTTTGGCATGATCTCGCTTCTTAAGGATGTGAATACGCCAGCTTAACCTTCTGTCTAGGTGAAGACCTAAATATTTAACAACTGTTATTAGGATCAATCTCTTAGATCCATGCTAAGCGCGTCAACTTGGTGACGCGCCCGTTGTCCGACCAAGTCTAGTCTGCCTTTTTGATTTTTTTAATTCACCCATGCCTAGTTGATTTTGGTCAATTGTTCACAAAAGGGCTCTTCATTTAGTTATCATTAAATCTTACTCGATATCGATACGCAATAAGACGATTAAAAAATTGCCAACATTATTTTTTTGCCAAATTGCCGGATGGAAGACCTTACATTTATGTTGGACAAGCTTGCTCTAAAGAGTTTGTTATGACTGTTTTTAAGGTGGGACTTCATTGGAGTAAAGCCTAGATAAAACTTAAGTAGAACATTTGAAAGAATGATTAATTCGATTCCTAAAAGTATATTACATATTGATCAAATCGGTGCACTATCTCATCAAGACATTGCATACACTAATGCTTTGTATCAAAGAATTGGGGCTACTTGTACGCAATATCATGCTTACATTTAGTATGTCGATACTTACATTTTTTTCCTAATTTCGTCATGCAATAATTATAAAAAAAATTAAAGGTCAGCCTACGTGGGCCAGGAGTGGAGCTATGGGTGTTTAAGTGACGTCATGTTTGACATGACTTTAGAAATTCATTTTTCATTTCATTTTTCATCAGCTTGCGTACAAGTCCGCAGCTTAGTGGGACATTTTCATGTTTCTATTGTAGTTTATCCCTCTTATCTTATTAAGTTGAACCCAAGTTGAACTCAAGTTGAACGTAAATTGAAACCAAGCCCAACCTCTGTTGAACCTTGAATGGCACCCAACACTCACAGGGTACAATCTAGCCCAACTTCCGTTGAACCTTGAATGGCACCCAAAACTCACCTGTAATGCCAAAAACGTAACGCTTTTTCGTTGCAATTTTCGTGACGCTTTTCGAATTTATGTGCCAGAGTCAAAACATAAAAATGTTAAAATATGGCCGAATTAAACTATCCCGGAGATGTCATTTGTATGGGAGAGGTAGGGAAACCCTTGGACCGATTAGGCCCATTTTCAATACCATCCAAGCTTTTACCAAAACAATCGTCTGGCCAAAATTTAAAATCGCTAAAGGTACGTTGTGCTCGCCACAACTGTATCGGCTCTAGCGACAGCGACTCGCTCATTTCATATACAAACTCGTTTTTAGAATGAGAGAAAAATGAGTTTTTATATGAAATGAGCGAGTCGCTGTCGCTAGAGCCGATGCAATCCTGTCGAGCACAACGTACCTTAACTTCATTAGTTCGGGAGTTATCGTGCGAACTGACAGACAGACGGACATGGCTTATTTGAATCAGGGGCTGACCCTGATCATTTATTTGTCATACCTCCGGTGGCTCCTTTGAGGTGTTACATAAATCGACGTAACAAAAACCAATATACCCATACCATCTTATGGATATAGGGTATAAAAATATTTATCCTTTAGAACGTCATTATAACAGCTAATTGTAGTCTTCTTCACGTATGTTCAAAAGTTTGAACGAAAGTGTACTCTACAAGTGTCAAAACATTGGCTTGGAAGCTTAATGGTGCCAGTTCTAAGGCTATTTCCAAATACATATTTATATTGAGTAACGTGTACTAGCAACGTTTAAACCCGATTTTTCGTACTTGTAAGGCACGCTCTGGTACAAACTTTTAGATATACATTCAGATAACTGCAATTAACTTTTATAAAGACGTTTTAAATGGATAAATCGATTTTTTCTATTTTTGATAGAATTTAGTAGTAAAAAAATGTAAAATTTGTGAGATTTTTGGTTCATTTTGAATGGGGGGTACCCTTCGTTTTGATCGGATGGTAATAATTTTTGATGTTGAGCATAATTGGGCTTGGACTAGGCACCACACCAAATTTGATCTGCCTGGCTCAATCTATAAAGAAGCTACAGGCATGCCTTTTTGAAAAAATGGTAGGAGGATGAGAGGGGGGTGTCAATGGTCGGAGCTATTCAACTTTTGGTTATGACTCTAGGTCTATTCTATCAAGAGTTACAGTGCGAAATGTAACACTCAAATGTAAATTCACTATTATACTTTTGGGTCTAGCGTATAATTTTCTGAGGAAATGTATAGAGTATTCTATATCATTAAAAACGTAATTTTATGTATTTCATTTCGTACTCAAGACGTTTTGCGGCCAGACACACAGTTTTCGAGATATTTACAAAAAAAAATTCACCCCTTTGCGAATGAATCAGAATTTTGTATCTTTGGTCTAGTGTGACGTCACAGCACGATAGTCGACTGTCAAATTCGTATCGGATGGAATAACATTCCTGCGCAATGCATGATCTAGTAGTCTATGGTTTTTGGGTTGGACTAGGTGTGACGACATAGGCTACTTAAAATGTTTGTATTTGCTACAAAAATGCTACGTTTATTATGAAACTTCGCAAAAGTAATGCTAGTAGTTAAAGAGTGGGGGAGAGTACCCCTCCCTGTGGAACACCTAGTTTGATTTTCCTAAGCTTAGAACGTTTGCCTCGAAACTCGGTGAAGGAGTGCCGACCAGCTAGATAATTGGCAATCCAACGGATCTCTTGTGCAGGAAGATGCATATTCAAAAGGTTTGCTAGGAGCATTGAATGATTGACCTTATCGAATGCACTTGATAGGTCTATTGCCACCAGAATAGTTCTGTGACAACGACTGCGTTGATTTAGCCCATCACGAATGCGTGTAGTGATCGCATCGAGGGCAGTGGTGGTACTATGCATCTTCCTGAAGCCATGCTGGTGAGGTTCTAGCTTCGCATGTGCAACAAGAGTGGGGTGAATAAGGGCCTCCAGCGTCTTTGCGACAGGAGAAAGTATCGTAATGGGGCGGTAGGATTCCCCGAGATTTACGCTCTTCCCTGGCTTGAGACAGGGAACAATTCGACCTGTTTTCCAGATTTCAGGGATGGCAAGCGTGGACATCGACAAGTTAAAGGCGGCCGTGAGATACTCAATGGCTGGAAGGTCGAGATGTTTCAACATGGTCATCGAAATGCCATCTGGTCCGAGGGCCTTGGAGTTTTTAGCATTCTCGATGACTTTTTTAACCTGGTCCGCTGTAAAAGATGGTATGGTGTCAACATTCCGGCTGCGAATCCGTCTTCTAATTTTGCGCTTGAGGCCGTCAGACTTGGGATGTTCAATAAATTGTTTATTGAACAGGCTAGCACACTGAAGAGGATCGCAGGTTTTAGTGTTGCCAAATTCAATGGCGTTGTTGCCCTTTTCTTTCCGAGGATTGGAAATGGCGCGGACGGTAGACCATAATTTGCTGACACCTTCATTGAGGTTACATTCATCGAGGTGCTGATTCCATTTCTCCCTCCTATAGTCTTTAACTTGTCGGTCAATTTCGGAGTTAAGCTCCTGAATTCTGGGATCATCAGGGTGAGCGCTTCTGATCTGATCACGTTCATCGGCTAATCTGGCGGCACTAGTGGGGAAGTTAGGCCGAACTTTCGGGATACGTCCTGCCGGAATAAAACGTGCCGCGGCTGTGGTAATGACGTTCCTAATATTTTTCTCGGCCTCGTGAATGTTGGTAGGTGATGTTAGCTCGATGAACTTCGCCGACGAGTAAGCTTTGAAACCATCCCAGTCGGCTTTCTTGTGATTGACAAACGTTCGCTTCTCAGACTTAGTCATGTTCGCTGGTTTGTCAATTTTTATAATGATTGGGAGGTGATCTGATCTAAGGGTGGTACGTACTTCCCATCGGGAAGCAGCAATTAGGCTGGCACTGACAATAGTTATGTCAGGAGAACTACTGCAAGTGCCCACGACTCTAGTCGGCGAGTCTTCATTAAGTGAACAGAATTCTGAGGCGTCAAGTGATTCGGCGATAATTATACCCCTGGCATTGTTGTTGAGGTCCGAATGCCAGAGCTCATGGTGCGCATTAAAGTCGCCAAGGATGACCCTGTGCTCTCCGGAAAGGAGAGGACCAATATCGAAACGATAGCCAGAAGGGCAACTAGAGTGAGGTGGTACATATATATTAAAAATTTCGATATTAGTACTCCCTGATGGAACTGAGATGGCTTGAATTTCCGCCGTACCGTCAGCAACTACATCTAATGCACAGTAATGTACGGACTTGTGTATTAGGAAGGCAAGTCCACCTCCAGGGTGAGAATCATCCGTGGCGGCCGGTCGATCTTTCCGCAGTATAACATATTCGCTATGGACGCTTAGAGACGAGTTTGCGTGAAGCATCGTCTCTTGGATGGCGGCGATGAGATAGTGCAGTAAAACTGCTGGAGGAGGAGGGCCAGGCGTAAGACTGGGTCTGGCATTCCTTATCATATTGTTTGGCGGTGTGGTGGTGGTGGTGGTGGCGGTGGTGGAGAAGGTGGGCTGGGAGCAGCCCTGGGTTGCCCGGAATTCATACAACCTGGCGCAACATATGCTAAGGAGTGTTGACCTTGTCTTCGTAACCCTGAACACCTAAAGTGAACCCATTCCCTGCAGCAATTACACTGCACTGATCTGGCATTCGAACCGATACGTTGGTTGCAGACACTACAAATCCATACCTCTGGGCCTGGATTTGTTTCAACACCGGCGCGAATTAGTAAAATTGAGAGCAGCTGCGCCGAGATGTAATGCTCCCAATATGACGAAAAAACACATACATATATCGTACCCACACATATACACAGACAAACACAACCTTCCTGCATCGAACCTTCAGGGCTCCTGCCGGGGCTCTTGCCAGGAAGGCATATTGGCAGCTTTTGGCCGCTTTGCAATACAAAACGGGTGTGGTCCGCCCCGTAGAGGCAGTTGCCGTAAGACCACCAATCGGGAACTCATTCTCGCTGCCGCATATCTCCCATATGACCAACAGACGCCTCCACCACCACAAGAGCTGGAGGAGCTGTAAACTTTTTTTTATAACTTTATTCTAAAATGAGGCGGAGTAGCAAATTATTACAATTTTTTCGGAAAAAAAAATTCGGTATGAAAGTTTTTAAGTTTGAGCAGATTTTTATAAAACATTCTTCTTAAAAATGATTTTCCAATGATAGGGAGGCCCTCCGTGGTACCCTGGCAGTCGACATGAAAATGATTCATACTTGTTGGTGTATTTAGCCATTATACGGAGGGCAAGTAAAAAATAAGGTTCCCAACGCTGTACACTAGCCGCGCGAGATGATGGTGATATCCGGCAACACCACTCCATACCTACTACCGGGAGCGATCGCCGGCCTAGCCTAACAGCCATCCGCGATGGAGCCCGCTATCGCCGTCACCGCCAGGTCTAGTATTTAGACAGGCCCATTGAGTGTCATCTGGTGCGCAATCGTCGATCATTTCCATTATTTTTTATGGGAAAGATATAGAACTTGTTAGGTAAGGAAAACAATTGAAAATGCTGTACATTTTGCTCTACGATTCTGGATGCTGCACGGCGGGTCAAATACTGTACTGCACAAGAAAATTCTGTACGTCTGGTCACCTTACTTTAGCCACCCTTAGCCCCTTACGTGGTTGCGCCACTGGTGTCACCATGACAATGATTCGAAATTGATTAATGCCTTGAAATAGAGAGGATGCAGCAATAGCAGCAGCGGCCCAATTAAAAGAAATTCGCGAGGAGTAACGCAAGGAAAAATTAATTTTTCATATAAGATCCGGTTTTTTGTTCTTGTTTCGCGTTTAGACAAACCCAGTCGGAATAGCACATAGCAGTCATCATCATATGTATTGAACAAGTGAACTATACAAAAAAATCATTAAAATTTAAGTACATCAATAAAAGTTCTACGAATTCGTATGGATTACGATTCTGCACTGAATATAAAAAAAAAGCTGAAGCCCCACTGAATGAACCGATATGACGTCACCACAATCATAAAACATTCCCGCCAAACATTCAACTTGACCCTGAAACTGAAACACGCTTCTGATGTGGCGCTGGCCGGTGAAGTGCAATGATTTGATATTTGCGTTCGATTGAAATATTAAAATGAAATTCCAAATGGAAACTTACCACTTGTTGGCCAATTAAGGTCTCTGCTTAAATCTCAATCCCCTAGGGCGCGCCTTGATGTCAGCCTGCTGAAATCAAGTTTGCCGGAAATCTACGGTTCAAGTTGAAATCACTCTGTCGCGACGGATAAATGCAAAAAATGCCTCGAGCACTCTAGTCGGGGCACTCGTTCAAGTTTTATTTATTGCGCAATTATTTATTTCCAGAGCGTAACGTGCTCTTGTGGTAATTGTGTGTGGTCAAGCTATTGATTTTCTCGACACTCTATATCGTGGGGAATGGAACTTTTTTCTTTTCTTTTTTGTATTTCCTTCACGCGACACAGAACTAAGTGACTTGAGACAGATTATTTCACTCGAGACTCTTGAAAACACACTGCGCGGAGCACCCTCGGAAATGGATTACACTGTATAATGCCTCTGTATACGCGGTCTCACGATACGTACACTTGTGAGCACAACGGACGGCAAGAAGTCGCTTTTATAAATCAAACCGGTGGAGGTTTCCACGAAAAAATTAGGGACAATGGTGAAACACACTCGGCCGCCTCGTCGTTTATTACACGCGGTACTGTCAACTCTAGCGCGATTCCGGGAACGTGAAGAGTACACACTAGACTCGTGAAATCGGACAAGCCTGTTCGTTTTTTTGGGGTTAGATTTTTGCACACGACTTTTGCGGATCGAGCATTGTATAGTAAAGAATTCCAATGATCGGAACAAAACACACGCAAAACACCCCACAAGCAGCAGTTATTAGACGACACTGACAATTTTAATTGGTCACATTTTAGAAGTGACGTTTGGCATGTGACAAAAGTGACAAGCATCTGAACAGCTGATTGGGGTTCAGCTATTCGCCACCAAAGTTGTTGATGGCGTTTTAGCGCCCGTTGCGATTTGAATTTGAATCTCCATTTCATAGTGGCTTTACAGGGTGGAACGCGTGCTGAATAGGAACCCAACTAACAATTTTCTCCTTGGGCAAGAGGAAAACTCTTATAAATTTCTTATTAGAATTTTCACAAAGAATTAATTCGTGTAACATGTTTATTAGAGCTTTTGGTAAATGACAATACGCATAGAAGTTTCTGTTACACCTTCTAAAAGCATTGAGCTATGTAAGGCATTTGGTCGAGATGTTAGGCTCTATGGAAACCTTTATAAGTATATGACTCTTGACTGAAACTATTTTATTCTTATTATTGTCTTGAAATGAATTTGTGTTAGAGTAGTATAAGATAATTTTCTTTTAAGGTTTTAGATTAAAGGCGCTTTGAGATCCTCTTTGGTATGAGTCTAACTATGCCGCTATAAGAAGCCCTACTTATATGATTGTTACTAAAAACGCAAATACTCCTGCAGCTTTCGATAAGGTCTTTAAATGAGCTTTATGAAAATGACGTTTTCAATAAGTGTGCATCAAAAAATTATTTTTTATCAAGACTCTTTCAAGAATTACTTTGACATGTTTATTAATTGAGTTGTCACCTAGAAGTCTGAAGAATAGTGCGTGTTTGTGAGTACAGTGATTCGTAATCGCGAAAAGCTATGAGTGCTGGCATAGGAAAATGGAAAAAAATAAAAAGAAGTGGAACGTTTGGAAGAAAAGTTCGAAATAATAGTTCTGGTCTGTCCAATATCAGCGGTGTACATGTTGAAAAAGAAGATTGTATTAACAACATCAAAATTGACCAAACTTTTACCAATAGTAGTAATGCAATTGAACAATATTTGCCAACCGAATCCGATGACAATCTAGACGAGGAGGAATTGAAAATTTGCACGGAATCCCTTACGAAAATTGAATTTTTAAACAATTTCAAATCATGGGCCACGAATTTCAATATAAGGCAAACGGCGTTGAAAGAGTTGATAAAATTTTTGAAAACTGTCATACCGTTTTCATTGCCACAAGATCCTAGAACAATACTCGAAACACCCAAATCAATTGAGATTTTGCAAATCGGGAATGGCAAGTATTGGCACCAAGGATTGTCAGTCTGTCTTAAAAACTTTTTTAGAGATACAAAGCAACCGATGCGAATCTCGTTGAATATAAACATAGATGGGCTTCCTATCGCCAAAAGTTCATTCTGGCCGATTTTATGCCAAATAACCGAATTTCCTAAATCAAGACCAATGGTAATCGGGATATATTCAGGATATGGAAAGCCCAGTAGCCTCATGGAATTTTTGACACCATTTGTAAATGATTTAAAGCAGTGCGAAAGTATAGAAATAAACGGCCATGTACTCAATGTATCCGTAAAAGCTGTTATTTGCGATTCACCTGCCAGAGCATTTGTTAAAGGTGTGGTTAACTTTAATAGTCAGAATGGTTGTCAAAAGTGTACTACAGTGGGCGAGTATTCCTACGAATCACGTTGCAATATTTTTCCCCGTACTCATTGTCCGAAGAGAACCGATGAAGGATTTAGGCAAAAGGTTTCAAATCAAAGGTATTTTGCGAAACGTTTGCTACAACTATTTTATTCAAATTTCAGATCGACGAAATGCATCATAAATGTGTAACACCTTTAGAGCAGCTACCAATTGATATGATTGCAGATTTTCCTATAGGGGATAGTTTACATCTCATAGACCTAGGCATAATGAAAAGGTAAATTATAATATTATCAACCTCAATAAATACCAATATATCTTAATTCGTAGGTGTTTATTTGGCTGGAGAGATGGAAATTTCAAGACTTTTAGAGCAAAATGGTCCGCGAGGGATATTCAAGAAATCTCTAAATTTCTTTTAGATTGTAAACTACCTTCCGAAATTCACAGAAAAGTCAGAGGATTAGATTGCTTATCTAACTGGAAAGGATTGGAGTATCGATCTTTTTTCTATTATATAAGCATTGTCATTTTGAAGGACTATTTGGCGATAGACGTTTATCAGCATTTTTTGTTGCTTTTTTGTGCAATCACCATTTGTTCTTGTGAATCATACATGATAAAACATCTCAATATTGCGGAACAACAACAACACTATGTTGAACTATACAGAGATATTTACGGAGAAGCGTATATAACAAGCAATGTCCATAATCTGACTCACCTAGTAGATGATGTTCGCAGATTTGGAGTTTTATCAGCATTTCATGCGTATCCATTCGAAAACATGTTGTACCAAATAAAATTGTTAATACGGCAAGGGAATCATGCACTTGTTCAGGTTGCTAAGAGAATATCCGAGATCGGAAAATTAGATCAAGGTGAAACCTCAAAAAATGAAACAAACTTTCCAATTTTCAAAAACAAACTATACGACTCTGGTATTTCTGGGGAAGAGCATTATTCAAAAGTACAAACGGCGGATTTCCTTCTAGGTGACGATATTAGAAACTGTTGGGTTTTAACGAAAAATAATAGATTATTCCGATACAAATATGCAGTTTCACGAGGCGTCAACACTTTTTTATATGGGCAACCTCTGAAAGAATTGGAAAATGTTTTCGACACACCGATAAAATCATCCTATTTAAATATTTTCAAATCTGGATGTGAAATGGAGGATACTTCAGTAACATATGCACTGAGTGAAATTAAATGCAAAATGGTCGCTATCGAGTACAACGAAGAAAGAATATTTATACCTTTAATTCATACATTGAAGTAAGTATTTTTTTGTTCACTTTATTTTAACCATATAAAAACCGGTTACAAAATCGGAATACATATTTCAAAAAAAAATTAAATGCAAAATGGTCAATGCAATACAATATGGTCAATGACAATACAATGGTCAAATACAAAATTAGTATTTTCTCGGTCTTTTCGCACGAGTGTTAATAAAAATATAAAAAATAAAAATAAAATAATTCAAAGAATCCATTTGGTTTTTTTTTCTTCTTTCTTTCTTTTCTTATATAGCAGGAAGTGTTTTTACCATCTCATTCGAGCGCCTTTTTTCCTTGCTGACTGACGGACAGAATTTGCGCATCTAGCGACGGAATTTTTTAAAATTTGTTGGAAGAATTGGCGAAGGTCTAATTCCGAAAATGATGTGTCATTAGCAGATACAACCTCATAAAAGAGCCGGAAAATATTGGTATATTTGGCCCAGCGCTTTTTGGGGTTGTCCGCGCTTCGAGTTCCGCCAGTCCATGAATATTGCAGAAATATCTTTCGATTAAACAGCCGGTCCACAATTAGGTAACTCAAATTTGTGCCGTTTTGTGGCTGGCTACCAACTATTGCCCTTAAAGCACGTTTCTGAAATAATGTATTCTATAGTATTAATAAAAAAAAGGAAAATTAATAGGAAACCTACAGTTTCTTCTTTGAATTCCAGTCCAGACAGATTTTCTTCGAACTCCTCAACTTCTTCAACCGTGTGCATTATCTGCATAATAGCGGTAGCGTTATTCGAGCGCTGAGTCGGACCCTGTAAGAAAAAATAAATGTAAGAAACTTAAGTCCACAATACATATTTCAACAAACACTAAGGCTTACCTCGGAAGATACCATTTCGCCAATTGAATCAATTTTGGCTTCTAGCCTGGCCAACGTGTGGCTAATAGCGGTCATTCCATCAACCAATTGTTGGAGCCTCTCAACTGACCCAGTGGAAGCGTGGTTTAGAATGGCCGACAGGTCAATAATAGATGGTTCATCTTCGCCTTCATCTACATTTACCGGTGGTAATTTTGTCGGGGAAACACGCCGAGGGGATGTAATTTGAATAGCCGGCTGTAAAATGAAATGTGTAGTTTTCTTTTTATTCTATCTAACTATTATGAATTTAATTAATTTTTTTACCATTGGGTCGACTAGTAGATCTGCTACAAATTCAGCATTTAAATCAACTTGTGACGGGAAAGGACGAGTGCACCTTCGTTTTGGCGAAATGTGTGAATCCGTCTCTGTTTCCCGCATCATCTCCGACAATATGCCCTCAGCCATTTCCCAAGAGCATATTTTTTCCCGTTTTCTAACACATCGCATTTTCGTCCATCCAACAGATGGTTTTGATGAGCCATCTTTTAATAATCTTTCCAGTTCCGCTTTCGGTATTTTTGGAGGCCAAAATAACACACAATCCTTTTCCTAGCCGGCGGGAATAATCGACAGTAGGGTTCTACCGTTTTCAAGAGTTTGCACAATCTTAAACATGTATTCAAGCACAGACACAACGATCCAACCAGACACTGCGACGTATTCAAACTGTTTGTAATTGTCACATAACTGCACTTATAATATCCGCCTCTACGACTCTTGCGAGAGTCAGATCAATGACAATTCTTGATAATGTTCTTATATTCACCTTCCGCAAGAGTAAATATTAGTCAACTCTGCTAGCAGTTGTATAGCAAGGTTCGCTAAGAACTTATTCTTATATCCCAACTAAAAAGGTTTTGACTAAGAATATAAGAGTGAAACGCTTTTAAACAAAAATGTTCTAAGACAGAAAACTATAAACGGTCAGATAATGGCTTCAAGAAAATGTGTAGTTTGATTTCTAATTTCAAGAAGAGCTTAATACGAGAAAGTTCTTTTTATTTACTAATATGAGTAAAAAATTTTACTAAACGCTAATTATAACTTTTGTCAAGAAAATAGAAATCCGCCATATTTTTTCTTATGATTATTGGTAGTATGGAAATTGTCAAAATTTATTTTGTGATAGGTTTGGTTATTTTGTAAATTTTCAAGATATTTTTGATTCATGCAGCAACAATGCGGCAATAATGATGGAGTGAGATTATTTAAGTGCTTTTACGACTCCAATTAAAAAAGGACAATTATTTTTTCGAAGTTTAAAATTTGTAAAGAAGCCAAATTTCAGGAGCGATCAATGTTTTTTCAGAGTTTCATGCAGCATTTCACAGAGCAATTTCATTGGCAGTAAGTATTTCGCTATAGAATCTAGAAATCTACTTCGAAATAAAGTACCATAATTATTTCAACTATTTATCTTTTCTTTAGTCTCATAGTTTTCTGTTGTAAGTATCATACAAATATTAGTATGGCATATATGGAAACTTAGTTCTTAAAAAATACATGCCAATTCTTGGATGAGATTCTTCAAAGCTATACTTGGCTTTCCACAAAAACAGTACCAGGAAATATTCTGATAAAGCTTTGAGTCGAGAGCATTGTCGCAATTCGGATAGCACTCTTGAATGGAAGTGTTATAGGAGACCAAACTTATAATGCTTCTCAAAGAGCTCTTGCTAGATTTTTAAAGAACTCTTGAAGAATTCTGAAGTGCCTAATGCGTACGCCAAATGCACGATTATAAGAATCTTGAAGGATTCTATAAGAATAATTTGTCTAAGAACGATTCTTAGCTAAAACTAAATTTTAGTCTTATAAAACCCTTGAAGACCTTTATTAGAAGAAAATTGTTAGTTGGGAAGGCTCTTGTCCTGCATGAAAAATCTCTGCTTTCAAAACGAAAGTTTTTTTTATGAGTTTATTTTATGAATTTTACCAAAGCTATGAACGCATGTTGAACAGCCAAGCTAATACCTAAATTCGATATTTTTTTACAAGGAATTGGGATCAGAAATAAGGCGCTATCTTTCATTTTTATCATTTCCCAGGGAATTAGGGAATTTACTGTCCGCCTGTTTGGCGAGATGACGAGATGGGCCGAGGCGAATGGGCCGCGACCGGCAGCCGGAGTGCGTTCCTTTTAAACAATCTGAGTGAAAATAGTTAATCACATTCACTTTCCGTCGTTCTAAAACTCCGATAGTTACGAAAAGCTATACCGTTCACAGCTATGACAGTATGACAGCTAGATGACTACAGCTACGACCACGTGTGAATTCTGGAACGCACTCCCGATCACTAATGTTAGTTGGGAATGAAGGTTAGTAAAAGGCGCCTAAAATTACTGACAATATATCAACAACGCTATTGTATATCGACGTTCTAATAGGATATTTCTGTATTCTATTTGTAATTGGGCTCTGTAGTTGCCTGCATTGTGTGTGTTTTCTTTATTTAGAGTCAATGAGACAGATGTTTTGTTTTTCTTGTTCACTCATTTCCAGATCGTTTTTATTTTCTCTAGGACAATAATTTTAATAGCTAGACGATAAACTTCTTCAGTCGGTGTTCTATAGTGTAGTTAAGTATGGCTTTTATAGCTTTATTTAGCATTACCCCAATTGTTGAAATATTTTTGACTGATGTTTGAAATAAAAATATGTATATCTAAATAAAAGCGCTTTACAGATGGCGTTTCATCGGCGGACAGTGTGAGTTTTTATTAAAGATTTATGGAGTATAGCTTCTGAACAGGGAAGTGCATCTCATCTGCGAGTTTACAACGTACAACGTAATGCAATGCTTGCGGCTCGGTAAAAGAAACGTGAACGGAAAACGCGTTGGGTTCAACAATATACCTTCGGACTACTACGTCCCATACAAATGACCGCTTCTTGATATTTAAATTCGACGATAGCTTTCAACAGAATAACGCTAACTAGCCTAATTGCGACATATCCTGTAGAAGTTGATCGATTGAAAGTGTGGTGGATTTGACCAAAGTATCCCCAACCTCCCCTACATAGCTATGCAGTTCTATCTCTTTCGATAACATGTTGCGTAAAACTTAAAATTTTGGGTCAAATTATAGCTGCGCGGGATGTCGTTATAAAATATTTTAACAAATTCACCCAATCCGACCAATATACCCCTACTTATTCCCCTACGAAAAATATGAAATTGAATATTTCGGACTGCGCATGGGTATAGGGTATACACTCATCGTACTATTCCCACGATTAGAAATCGATCACGTTTATTTCGGTTTTGAGAAAATGTATTATAATCTCAAAGAAATCATCACAAAAAGCATTACGACGCATGCATGACAAATGCTCCCCGATCATACACAAAAATAATTACGTCTCAAATAAAACAATCAAAACTACTTACTTCGTTTTCAAATAAATCAGGCGCCATTACAATTAATTGAAACAAACTCCCCGATTCATGCAACAACAACAACTGATTAAATCAATGAAGCGCACAAGCACTTGTTGTAAATCAAATTCCAAAAAATCAATTCAATCAAAACTAATTGATTGAAAATTAAATTCCAATTATTGTCATTGAAAATATTTTAACCTCATTTGCATATATTTTCACATTTAATTGTTTGTAGGAGCACATGCAATGTCCGCAAGATGACTTTTATTTTAAATTGTTCACCATACGACCAATATGATGTGAGTGCAATATGTCAATAAATGGAATATATTACACGCAGTACTTGAACATTTCCATACATGCTTAAGAAGTTCTCGATCACAAATATGTATAAATTCCTCAAGCGAGCCCGGGTCTTGTATGTCGCATTGAACTCCCATCCCACGTGAATTCCGTCCAATAAACGACGCGCTTTATTAAATTAAGCGATCAAACAAAAGGTTAACTAAATTATTGATCTACTAGTATTACTGTTCGCATGATATTATTTATAAATGACAAATGCGCCGAATATTTCGTGTAGTCTGTATTGAGCTTAATTTTCTTAATTTTGAATTTCGTTTGAATTGATTATATATTATTTTTTTAAATATTTTTTATAGCTGCGCATCTACGCATTATTCGCCAGAATCTAAAGGCCACAATAAGCAATAATAATTTATTAATTTCTCGTATGTTGTTCAGTAAAAAAAAGTTAAATTTATGAGTAATCATTAGGTGTTTTTTTTTGGTTATCCTGTGTACGTTTCGGTAACGAAACTTCATATAAAAAAATGACAGGTGGGTCAGCTGGCATTTTTTTATATGGAGTTTCGTTACCCAAACCTACACGTGATAACCAAAAAAACACACCTATTGTTATTTACTATATACTATGTACTATACGGTCTTGACTCGGTAATCCGGACCACTGAATATTTCCCCTATTTATTTTGTATTCCGAATTTTGACTCTATAATTCGGATATTTGAAAATGAAAGTATGGAATTACAGGTTTGGTCTCGGTAACAACTTACGAGACGGTCTGGTTGCAATCCAAATTCCAAACGCCCGTCAGAACTCCATTTTATTAAATCAATTTCTCACTTCAAACATGTGTTTGAAATTTAAATGTCTGCCGCAATTATTTTTCATTTAATTAACCCGGTTTGTACTGTACTTTCAGTTTACGCCAATTTGCACATATTCATCATCGAGCGCAACATTTTTTTAACTTCATGGTCGTATCCAGGATTTTTTCTGAGGATAAACATTTAAAATTGTCAACAACAATTAAGGTTTCCCGTCAGTTTTGTTTATAGTCGACCCTTAATGTATTGATAGAAAAGGTGTTTAACATTTAAAGTCAAATAAAGCACAATTAGTGTAGTAAGCAGATGATAAACCTTGTACATGATATTGCAAAATGTGGCGGAGACATTTTTTTTTTGTTTCTTATGTTTTTTGGGGAGCTCAGCACGAGTCCAGAGTTTCCCACCAATAATTCTTTGCTGAACAGGGTCAAAACCGCGAAATAAAACCCCAGAAGATTCGCTATATTTCCGTGTTTTTGGCCCCTAACTCTGAAACTATTTATTTAAGCGAAAAACTCTCCAGAAATTTGTTTTTAATGGGTCAAAATTGCAAAAAAAAACCTCATTAAAATGACTATCAATTGTAGCGATACCACATTTTGAAGATTAATATCGTGTTAGACCCGTCTCGCAATATCCGAGCCACTGAGACTAAAATTGTTCGATTTGAAGGAAACCTGAAATTGCGAGACAAGGCGCCAACTGATCACCTCCTACGCGCAGTTGTTTATTTGTATGTAGTATTAAAGTTTTCATGCCGTTCCAGAACTCAAACCTCAATTAGAGCGTAAAGCTCTAAAATATCGCAGTCCATTTTTTTTCCATAGCAAGTAGAAAAAAATTACAGTGATCATCGTTTAACGGGGGTTGAGGGAGGCACACGCCAACAACTTAGCCTACACGGTTAAAAAAAATGGTATAAACTTTATAAATTTTGGTATACATATAGTTCCATAGACTTTCTGTATAAAAATTATACCAAACTTCTTTATTAATCGAAGTTATCAGTTGAACCTATACAGCTCATGCTAATCGCGTATAAAATATTTTTATAAGCTAACAATATAAAAATAATCCGAATAAGGTGTAAATAGTATTTATCCAGATATATGATAAAAACTATACATTTTTTTATTCAAAATTAAAAAAAAAACGACATTCATTTACATCTGAAGGATAATGTATGCCTGCAGAAAACCCCTCTGGGACATACTGTTGCAGGCACTATACTCGTATATTTCCTATCCGCACATACATAAATTTTTGACCACGCCGAGATTCGATCTCCGCACCTGATTACTCGCATGCACTTTACGATGATCACTCAACCAAGTGAGCCACAGCGACGTACGGAGTCCACCTTACCAAATGCGAATGCAATGAAATTTTTTAGAAATGTACAATCTTAGGATAAACTTTACCTCACTTTGGTATAAAAATTTTCTATCAGTTCAATATTATTAAACAAATTTAATAAAAATTCATATAAACAAAATTTGTACATCGCTTTTGTATACAATTCATACAAAAAAATGTATGCATGAGCTTTATACCATCAGTTGGTATAAAAAATACACCAGAATTTTTAACCGTGTAATAACAGTTGCGTTTTTTCGCTATCGCGATTAACTCTGACTCAAAAAAACGATCGCGTGTAACTTCCCGGTTAAGATCAGCTGCTCGGCCAAACAGGTGACACATGACACACATGACACCTCACGTATTATTTCCACATGCATTAGCCATCTACATGTGATTTCTCTCAACTCTATCCCGTGCAGGTTAGTAGCATGCTTGCAACTTACCCGTGTAATGCTTGAAATAGAATAGCCGCGTCAGCAGAGGCATCGGCATCAGCAGAAAAATTTCAATTTAGAACACACGCATTTGCCTTTGATGACCCACAATGACAGCAGCGGCAGAAGCAGAATTCTGCCTCTGCCGCTGCTGTCATTGTGGGTCATCAAAGGCAAATGCGTGTGTTCTAAATTGAAATTTTTCTGCTGATGCCGATGCCTCTGCCGATGCCTCTGCTGACGCGGCTATTCTATTTCAAGCATAAGTGTCATTTTTTTTTATATGGAGCTCTTTACCCAAACCTGCACGGGATGTAATAGAAAACGAACCTAGTATGTCGCTACGGACCAGGAATTTTTTAAGCAGGTGAAAATGCGATGTATTCTAGAATACTAGGTTAACTACTGCAATGTAAATACGTAACAGAATACATCACCCAGCGAAAACATCAAAAAAGGCAAGCAACACTAACGAGGATCCGCCGCGCTGAATTGCTTGAATATGGTTTATCAGGCTTTCGGTGCAATTCCAATAATGTCCGTCCTTCATGTTCATATGTTTAGATGTCATCAAGCTGAAATGGTTAGCGGTTTCAGCACAATAAGTAGCTCAGCCCAGGGCCGGATTTTCCACACAGGGAAATCTCCCCGTTGCGGCAAACTTTGAGTGGCGATTTTTTTTTGAAACTTTTAATTAATTTCTGTGGAATACTTATTTCGAGGTATCAAGAGTCTTGATAAGCTCGAAAATAAATTATACTTTGAGAAACCGGTTTGTTTCAGATTTGCATGTTTTTTACAAACTCTCGAGTTTCAGCTAACTTATTTTGTAAACATAATTAAAAACAAAGCCACCTGATTATAATTAATCCTGTAATGAAAGGACTTGGCTATCCGAAGATGCCCAGGGGACGGAGCCAATGCCTCTACAACCGTGCAGGTTAGGCAATGACGAGAGGGCTCCTCAACGAGCTCAGTTCGGGAGATACGGGCGGGGTTTGCGCCACTCGTTGCCCCTGTCCTTTTACAAAAAAAAAGGGATATCGCATGCCTATGGGTGCACTTCACGAACAAAGGGGTTAAAATGGGGAGAAAACCGGAAGAATAACCGACGCGCACAGGTGCCATCTTATTGATGCTCCGTGGACCCGGATGGCGACGGGTCCCGGCCAAACTTAACCCACTATATTTTTATATTAAAAACCCGTCCTGAGGCGCCCGCGGCCGAATACAAAATTGTAGGGCGCCTCCCTTCATAATCAAAATTCGCCCCTGGAATGGGGGGGGGGGGGTGTAATGGTGCGGAGCACTACGCGGCGTCACGTAAATTCAGGTTTGGCCCCATCTTACAACCAAAAAAAACAACACAGACATCACAATGAAACGCTGAATACAAACAAAAAGGGGCACTTAGCTTTCATTTTGATTTCCTTTTTTTTTTACACATTTTTACAAAAAAAAAACGTCACTCGCCAAATGAAACGCGTGTCCTCCCGTTGACATTTGTCACCCAACTCCCCGAAGTTGGCGCTTCCTTCTCCTCCGTGAAGTTGGCCGCTTTCTGGACCAGCTGACTAATCTTTATAATTCTGACCCACAGATGTCTACTAACAAATTTAATTGTACTATTTTTATTAATTCTGATGTAGACAACTGTGAGTCAAAAACGGTCCGTTACAATCCCTGGCTTAGAGAAAACATAGCAACTCATGCCATGCGTTAGTCCAGAGTGGCTATGTGATCACACAACCCATATGTGTTTGACTCCAAATTTATTACACTACACTCCACGAAATAATTCAAATGTCAAAATATTGTCGATGCAATTATTAACCCTTCTGACGCCGCCTACGAGCTATTATGCCTAAGGTGTAGTTGAATCTTCTGTGAAATCAATCTTATTTTTTGAAGAGGTCTAATTTTGGTTCTAGAAACAGTTTACATACTGTGTCTTACGATGATGCGCCGTTTTTTCGATTCTTTAGACATAGTTTACATTTCGCCGAACGTTTGATCGCATTTGTGGCCGTCGGTTCCTTTGAAATTTATATGGAAAGGGGTGGAAAATATTATTGAACGATATTTTTCATCAAGATATAGCACCAATGGTCTGTCTGGATCTATACGCCAACAGAAGGGTTAAATATCACGTCGGCATTTTGAGAGAGTAATGAATATTACACCCTAGACAGACGATTGAAGTTAAACATACTTGAGTTAATTATATTTAAGTTCAAGTATATTTAACTTCGTCTAGTGACACACGGGTAAAAAATGCAATTACGTTCGAACTGTCATCATAAAATAATTTAATAGATGAAGCCCGGATTTTCCTGCAACTGAATTAGCCAAAGATATTTTCATGTTTATGAATGCTGAAAAAGAGTATTAGACTATAATCCATAAAATAAAAAAAACAATTGAGCAAGAAACAAACTAAGAATTTTAATGAAAAATAACTTTTATTTTTGCTTTTTATTAAACTTATTTTTTTTAACATAAAAAATTG
Source organism: Microchrysa polita (assembly GCA_949715475.1). NCBI lineage: Eukaryota > Metazoa > Arthropoda > Insecta > Diptera > Stratiomyidae > Microchrysa > Microchrysa polita. The sequence goes on along the minus strand of OX454420.1, from coordinate 85,772,423 downwards.
CGAACATGCAACTACTGATTTGTCTTCGCTCCATAACAGGATATAAGTTTGGCAGGAAGCTTTTTGTAGTAATTGAAGAATAAAAATGGTATGCATTACTCTCTTCTGTTCTGAAGCACCATCAAGTGCATAAATTCAACTTATTGAGTCCGTTCTTATCCAAAATAGCGCGTACTGAATGCACTCAGTCAATTGTATTTTTTACTTCAACTTTTCACTTTTACACTTTCTTCGCAGTTGGTCCTGCACGGAAATTCTGCTCCTTAGGGAGACAATCGAAAACGTCATCGTCCTGATAAAAGTTTGCGCTTTTTATTGAGCTGAAACAAAAAGTGTTCAATTCAAAATCTTTAAAATAAATAAATTAACATTTTGTTACCTTTTTAAAAATTAATTCCGCAATCATTATTTGTGTATTTTACTGGACTGTCAGAACAAAACAGCTGTTCCTTCCAGTTTTCCAATATTTTCAATGTAACCTAGACCGGGCTACATGTCGAGTAAATATCATTAAATTTCAATGACGTTGTGTTAATGATGTTTAAATTAAGTTTTTCAAGTATCATCAACTGGATTAGCACATGACAGACGAATTAGTTAAACATAATCGGGAGTTAATTATGTTTATCTTTTGTCGTCTGTCTAAGGTGTTACGCGGATTTTATATTCTCAATTGTAAACAAAAAATTGACGTTTGAATAATATTTTCACGCATACTATGAACTGCAATAGTGTGAGAACGGTGCCATTTTTATTTTCTGATGCCCACTCTGGACTAACGCATGCTTTCTCTAAGATCCCTGGGAAAAAGGATTTTATTTTCTTTTTCGAAACAATTGAAGTCGCTTTGAAGTTTTTTACAATACTACAATTTATCGATTGATCCTTGATTCCTAAATTGTTAAATAAGGCTAACTTCTATAATCAGAATAAAGTCTCGTCGCCGAACTTTTAGTTTTGCCTCCGGACATAAGTTGTTTGAACACTTGAAAGTTAACGAGACCGAAGCTAATTTCGGGCGCGGCCGAAATTTGGATACCCTTCGCTCCCCTCGGTCTAAAAGTTTTTTTCGGGCGCACCTATGACTAGTGTTCAGTCCTCCCCGCTTCCATGCTTTTGAATTTTCTCATAAGTGCCGTGGCGAAGATTTATTGGGCGAAGCGGGACGTGGGTTTCTTATAAGAACCAAAAAGAGGGGGAAGGGGGTTGTAGGGCAGCCCTATGGCCTTCCCATCAATTTTTACGTAGTTTGTGGCATCAATTAAAACACATTTGGTTCAGATTGGTGGACAAATCAAAAAGGTTTTCTTCGAAGAACCTAATTTGGGGGTTGGGTTTATATGCCAGCCCCACGACCCCATAGTCCGATTTCACGTTTGTTGTGGTGGCATGAATAGAAATATAATTTTCTGAGGTTTGATTGGAATTGGTGTGCAAATAAAAACGTTTTTCTTAGAAAAATTTTATTTGGGGGGCTAGGCTTGTATGGTAGCCCCATGACCACATGGTCCGACACCATTTATTTATACATATGTTTTGTGTCATCACATTTGTGTGAAGTTTGGTTGAAATTGGTGTATAAATAAAAAAAATTTCTTAGAAGAACTTAATTTGGGGAGCTAGGTTTCTATGACAGCCCCATGACCCCATGGTCCGATTTGGTCCATTTTGACATATGTTTTGTGGTATTACTAGAAACACATTTGTGCGAAATTCGATTGAAATCGATAAGAAAATAAAAAAGTTTTTCTTAGAAGAACATAATTTGGAGACTGGGTGTGTATGGCAGCCCCACGACCCCATTGTCCGATTTGGTCTATTTTTACATATATTGTGTGTTACCAATTAAAATACATTTGTGTGAAATTTGATTGAAATTGGTGCATAAATAAAAAAGTTTTTCTAAGAAGAACCTAAATTTGGGGGGTAGGTTTGTATGACAGCCCCACGACCCCCTTGGCGGATTTTAGCGATTCAAACATACAAACTGCCTGCAACAAAAAGAAGCATGTGTGCAAAATTTCAGCTCCATAGCTTTTAAACTGGCCGAGCAAAACGCGTCGCAACAGACAGACAGACAGACAGACGGACAGACGGACAGACGGACAGACGGACATCGTCCAATCGACTCAGCTCGTCACGCTGATCATATATATACATATTTTATATGGTCGGAGATGCTTCCTTCAATGCGTTACAAACTTCATGACAAAGTTAATATACCCTTTACGCTTAATAAGCGAAGGGTATAAAAATGCCGCCCATAAAATGACCGCCTAAGGTTTCCAACTGCTCAGCCTGCCAATTCCCCACTAGCTTTAGTTGGAACTTGTGGCGGAAACTTATATTGCATGAAGAAAATCGCAGTGATATAAGGAACATATTATAGTTATACTTTTATTTAAATATTTTATGTGTACTTTTTTTTTCCTGCTAGCTCCTAAATGCATCATTTTTACTCAGTCGTGTTCAGTTGAAACACTTTCCTCTGAAATAATTAAAATGCATGAATTGAATTTTTTGTTAATACAAACAACAGGCTCTTTGGGAGAATTGTAAATAATAAATAACAGGTCTAGAACGCTTACAGATGGGTTTATATTGAGATGCTGCTGATTTGGCTTTCACTTATGAATGGCTTATTACTCAGTTGGATTCACCATCATAACATGGCGCCACCGTTCTTTCTATTTTAACCCATCCGGGACGCACGAATTTTCAAAAGTATAGCGTTGCTGCATTTGTTGCATAGTTCCATGGAAATTTTTACATAACTTCGAATGTGACTGGTTCATTTCCAGGCAAATTGATCACTGCCCAAGGGCCCCATTGAGAGTAAATCCGGCTCTGACTCAATCTCCTCTAAATCTTTGGATGAAAAAGCTTACTCGAGACCTGCAAGTAAAATTGTTTTCTCGGACAGCAAGGAATATTTAGCGGTAAAGCGGTTTGGTCTGGCCTGTACGCTTGCATTAAGCAACTGAGTTTTGAATTTATGAAGGGTTCAGCTGAAGATTTCGTCAGTTTTTGGATATAGTCAGTAGCCAATTCTTCTTTTTTTCAGGAATATGTTGGTTCGCAGGGATCACCACAATGTTTGATTAAATCGAATAAAAATGTTCTTCCGTGTCCCACTGTAATTACCGGTGCGGAGTTGAAGGGTATTCATTGAATACCCAGAGCATCGTTAATATTTTGTTTTCAAAACTCCTTTAAAAAAAAATTCTCAACGCCATGACCAAAATGTTGAACGTATGGTGATTCCGAAGAATGGTTACCTAAAAAAATAAAAATAACAGGCGCGACAATCCAACATTGGACTAAGGCCGCAGGATGTGTTAGTGACATCCTATTTCCAGATCATATCTGCTTTTTGATGAGGTAATGAGATCAGCATCACGCTCAGCAGTGTTATTTATCCCCATAAATGGGTACTCGTTTAACATCTGAGTGAGATCATAGTCTGTCACAAAGTGAGTTCGAAAAACACAATGGAACAGGGTGAGATTCGAACTCATGAGCCTGTGCACCGAAGGTGCGCGCACTAACCGCTCGACCAGCCAGACCAATGGTTATGGAATGGTTACCTACTTATGGTAAAATTATCAAATTAGTTCGCCTCTAGAGAACTGTTTGAGTCGTTTTTATCCTTGCTAAGCTCCTTTGTAATTTCTGGAAAAATCAGATCTACTAACGCATTTTAGCGTCGTTAGATCGAATTTAGATCTAATTCCGGTTCATTATATTTTTCATAATTTGAATTGATACATATTTGGTGTGTTTTTTTGGTTATCCCGTACAGGTTTGGGTAACGAAAATTCCATAGCCGTTACTTATTTTTTAATTATTTATTGTAGAATAAATATGTGTTTGCTATGAGGGCCCTACGCCCTACGTTACGCCACTATAAGGGTTGCCATAGACGCTCCAATCGATTATACAATCAAGCTGCTTTTTTTTAGGATCCACTGCCGAATTCGCTAGAGAGAATAAGCTTTCTTCACAGAATATGAGCTTAATTGTACAAACGATTGTGGCACTATACGAGGCAATTTTCATACAAATGCTAACCCGTAGGCTTATTCAGGTTAGAAATTCAAACCTGAATAGCATGCTATTCAGTTTCAATGTGCCTTTAAAAATTTGCCTAATAGTGTAGTCACTATAGGTGATTTCAGATTGCAACGTGTGGTGGGGAAATTTTTTTTGTTTCTTATGTTTTTTTTTGGGTGCTGAGCTTGAATCTGGAGCTTCCCACCAAAATTTCGTCGCAAAAAATCATAAAATTTTCGGAGTTTTTCGCAGTTTTTTGGCTTATAACTTCAAAACTGTACATTTCGCCGAAAACCTGTTCATGAGAAAACATTATTGCGGGTCCAACGCGATATTAATCTTTAACATGCGTTAAGCGGTATCGCTACAATTGACAGTAGTGTTTTTTTGCTATTTGGACCGTATTTCAGAACGAAATTTTGGTGGGAAGCTACGGATTCGGTTTCAGCACGCCAAAATACATAAAGTACAAGAAAAATGCCACTTTTGCGACCAAAAATGAAAAACCTTTCAATTTAAAAATTTAATTCATAATATATATGGAATTATGCTAAAAATAGCAAACTTAAATTATCAATTGTAGTAACACCGCTCAACGGTTTTATTATATTTATGTCTCTTTCGGCGCGTAATTATGTTCTCTCTAACATACTTCTGAAGTTTTTCGCGGAAATGAACGTTACATTGCATATCATTTCGCAGTGTATATAATGTTGCAAGCACTATATATTTCCTATTCGCACATGTATGGAAATTTTGGACCACGCCGAGATTCAATCTCCGGACCTCTAGATTACTAGCATCGTAGAGTGCGACTCAACCAAGTGAGCCACAGAGCGTGAGCAAAACATAAGAAACAAAAAAAAGTTTGTCTCCACCACATTTTGCAATCTCATGTACTAGGTTTATCACCTGGATACCCCAAGTAACAATTTCATCCCTATAATACTTCGTAAAATATTCTCTTCTAACGACAATAGGGGCACTTTACAGGGTATAAACACTGAATAATAGTCCAATAATGGCATCTGGCGCCGTTTTTTGATCCAATAGAACCTCATTGTAGCACTGAATTACGCTTCGAGAAAGATATACATCATGTGTTATGTCATCATTTTCTGTCATTTTCTCGCGATCGCAAAAAAAGAGAAAAAAAAGCCAGCGTCGAACCAGCGGCTGTCTTACGCCAGTCCGACGCCCTAACCACTCGGCCAACCTCACATATAGATAACATTGCTCGTAAACACTACAAGTGCTCGACACTTCTTTATCGACCCTTCTCCTATGCACCTTCTTCTTTATATGTCAATCAGTTGAAGCTAATTAAATTCACATATTCTTCAATAAAATACAGACATTTTCTGCGCTTAGATTATCTTAATTGATTTTGATTCATAAGTTAACAAGGAGTGAGGAAATGTTGGTTTCATGCAATATTTCAATGAATTCAATTCAAGAAACGTGGTATTCCAGACGTCTGTGATGCTGGAATTACCACTTTCAAAAATCAAAGTGGGACATATCCCATAATTATGTGCTAATTATGTGCTAATTTCGTCCAACTTAAAAAAATTTTGTGCTCGTCCCCCCTCCCTAGAATTAAGATTTATAATTGGTTGTGCTAGCATCACGTGATGCTAGCACAACCATTAAGTAAATATAACCCAATCGAAACGAAACCTATCGCATAATTATGTGCTAATTATGTGCTCTCCACTTTTCCAATAATAAAATTTTGTGCTCATCCCCCTCCCCCAGAATCAAGGACACTCCTCTTTGGTTATGCTAACAACACACCATGGAAAAGCCAAAATCTGTAAATTTCAGCCGATTGGAAAGAACCCAATTGCATAATTATGTGCTAATTATTATTATGCAATTGGTTTGATTCAGATCGGGTGAAAATTACAGATTTTGGCTTTTCCACGGTGTGATGCTAGCACAACCAAAGAATGTCCTTGATTCTGGGGAAGGGGGAGGAGCACAAAATTTTTTTATTGGAAAAGTGGAGAGCACATAACTAGCACATAGTTATGCAATTGGTTTCATTCCGATCGGGTGAAATTTACAGATTTTGGCTTTTCCATGGTGTGATGCTAGCACAACCAAAGAATGTCCTTGATTCTGGGGAAAGGGGAGCAGCACAACATTTTTTATTGAAAAAGTGGAGAGCACATAATTATGCAATTGGGTTCTTTTCGATCGGATGAAATTTACAGATTTTAGCTTTTCCATGGTGTGATGCTAGCACAACCAAGGAATGTCCTTGATTCTGGGGAAGGGGGAGGAGCACAAAATTTTTTTATTAGAAAAGTGGAGAGCACATAATTAGCACATAATTATGCAATTGGTTTGATTCCGATCGGATGAAATTTTCAGATTTTGGCTTTCCATGGTGTGTTGTTAGCATAACCAAAGAGGAGTGTCCTTGATTCTGGGGGAGGGGGATGAGTACAAAATTTTATTATTGGAAAAGTTAGCACATAATTATGCGATGGGTTTCGTTTCGATTGGGTTATATTTACTTAATATTTACAACCAATTATAAACCTTAATTCTAGGGAGGGGGGACGAGCACAAAATTTTTTAAAGTTGGACGAAATTAGCACATAATTAGCACATAATTATGGGATATGTCCCACTTTGATTTTTGAAAGTGGTAATTCCAGCATCACAGACGTGTATTCCAGAGCACTTCATAAGTATCAATTCATTAAATCACAAAGTCCATCCTTCTATAAAACTACGGTGAACAATTTATTGGATGACCATACGAATGTCACACAATAAAAATGACACCGACTGTGCTATAGAAGAATATATGCATGTGTGTGAGTTAACTTAGAGAGGCCATTGCATGTGTGTGCTGTATCATCCAATAAACACAAGAGTGGAGTATTTAAAGGAGTACGTTTTTAGGTTAACGTTTAGATTTAGAGACAGTTTTATCGAAGTGTTATACCACCATCTTTAAATTTATTCCATAATGATGATATAAGCTTTCCGGAAAATACTTTAAGGATGTTTTATCGGATCAAAATATTATTTTAAGCGATGTCACACGATATATGATTTTCGTGGTACTATATGATTGCTACAGTATGGAGTGCTTCTTTAAAGCAAACGAATTGTTGCTTGGGACTACACTATTGCCTAATCCGTCATAATGATGAAAGTTCGAAATTGAGGTGACACATATGTTTTCGTCATTAGAATTCGTCATTTACTTTTGACGTTTGTGTAAATGATGAAAATGACCCTAACAACAGCGCTATTTTGATGAATATTCTGTTTGATCATTTAAAGGCACACTTTTCTTGAAGAATTTGAATAGAAACGTGTAAAGATTGACAACAAATTTAATATTTTTGCAACAATTCTTGTTCTTCATTTTTGCAACATGTATGTATGTATATGTTTCCCGTGAAAACGGGACCGTGGAGACTTGCTTTTTATTCACTCAATGTCAGATAAATGTTTACTCGCGTTCTGATTGATTGTCGATGACATCTTTTCACTGTGAAATAAATTGCAACTGCATTATTTTCGCTGGCGAAATGTCAAAATCCGGTGTGGAGACTTTCATGTGAAGTGAGTACCACCAAGCGAATTCGATTTCACGATCATCAAAATTTTGACAGTATTTGCATGGATTTCACGTGAACTGACGATGTTAGTACCTACTTTAAGGAAGAAAAACAAATTCCGGTAATCAAACATTTGGAGTATATCCAAATCCAAATATTATAGAATTCGAAGAATCCGTATTTACATACGTAGTTGACACAGAATTAGGAAATAATATTTATTATCAATAAAGCGTCCTTTCATTAGCCAAACCAAAAAAAAAATGTATTAACCATATCATCACAACTTCGTCCCAGAAAATCCGAAACAAAACAAATTCCAACACTGGCAACACTCCACGAATTGAAGAGAAACACCAGACGACTATTCTCTCTTTGCATGTTCGACAAAATGAGCTTTGATGGAATTTCGAAAAATCAGTCGCATATTATCTGTCGACGAGGTGGGATTGTTTACGTTCGTCGTGCGGCGGTTCATGTAGTCCGGAAATAAAATTGTGTTGTGTGTGTCTAGCTGAACGAGAAAAAGGATTTCAGTGGAAAAAAAACCTTTAAGAAAGTATTAAGCACGGTAAAAGTTCCGCGTGTGTGCGTATAGTGTTCTGGTAATCGAAATGAACCGCAGTTTCCGTATTACGCTCTAGTGCTCGCTCTGTCTGTGTTTTATCTGCTTCCTGATTGTCATCTTGTGTATCGCCGTGTAGTGTACCGTTTGCGCATCCGAAGAAGAAGAAAAACAACACACGTCGCAGTCAAGGCAGCTCCAAACGGATGAAGCAAATAGTGAAAAAAAAATGTAAATAACATAAACGATCCATGCTAACGGCTTCGGTAACATTCCGACTAGCGCGCGAAGCGTGTTGTACTTGTTTTTCGGGTGGTTTTACGCTTTTTTTCTATTGTAAACACACCAAGGTGGCAAGGCGAGCGAGCGACGACAACGCGGTGGTGGTGGATGGTGGTTATTGGCCCCCGTTGCGGTTCAATTTGTTTTGCACTCGTCCCCCGGTGTCTTAGAAAAAAATGAGCAAAGAAAAACACATCCACCCACCTACGCGAGGTGTATTTTGTTGTTATGTGAGTGATGTAATGTATGCGTGAACGTATACTACGTTCGCAGGAAGATAGATATCACGTAACTGCGCGCTCGGTGTCGCTCACCTTTCTCCGGTGCGTGGTTTTATCCTTTTTTGTCGGGTGACAGTGCTCCGTGTCCGAATCCTCCCACCCACATTGTTAGTTCAGTTTACCGTCAATTGTAACACCACAAAAGTCCCCAACTCCGTGCTCCCTTAGTATCTCGCATCGTGTCTCGTGCAAAATCGTTGGTGTTCGTCGTCCTTGTTGTTGCTAGTGTCGGGAACGGTGGCGGGAAATTGCCGTTACGTCTATTTGATTTTTTCCTGTTTCCCGCCGCAAATCCGACCGGGCGGATGCGGATGTGAATTTTTCCTGTTCTTTGCCAGACAACAGCATCATCCTTCCTGGGAGCGTCGTCGGTCCAAACGGAAGGAAAATAATTTTGGTCCACTTCAAAGCAGTTTTTCCTGACTGGGGGGAAAGCTTGTGGCAAACGTCGAATCCGAATGAATGAGTGCGTGCGCGTGGCAAACTGTGTCGCGGGCTAAAATACACATACTCCTCCCTCCAAACCCCGTCAGTTGCCTGCTGCCCACCACGTTTGACGACGAAGCCGAGCAATTTACGTCGTAAATTACAACGGAATCAAAACAGAAACGAGAAGTTGGTCGCGGAAAATTGTCCCAGTGTAGTAAAAATTGAATTTCGTGTGAAAAAAATTGGAAATTTCAGTGGAAAATCCAATCTTAGTGAAAGTGTGAAGTGAATTTCGTCTATTTGAAAATTTATACTGTGGAAGGAGAGTGTATGTCCTTGCGAAAATAAAAGGAACAGTGAAACGACAGTAAATCTGTGAAAATTAATGAAATTTCAACAATAATTGCAAGGTTGGTTCACAATTTTTCTTGTAAATTTTCTTTTTGCGTAGCACACGCGTTCTTGTTATTTTTTTTCTCCACTATTATCTACCAGCCAACGTAGTACGCGAGAAATAGCGTAAACGCGACGCATATAAAAAACAACGATAAACTGAAGACAAAAACAACAATCGTAACAAAACGTAGAAGAAGGAGTACCGTGTAGTGTAAGCATAATATCCATAACAGCCAGCGAACGCGGCGGTCTCCACTATAACCATTCCACCACCAACACACATGTAATTGGGGAGTCGCCGACTTTTTCGCATATTCGCACTTTAGTGTTATCGCGTGGTGTGTATAGTCGGTGCTCCACTGTAGGCACGTGTACGAAGAGTGTTGTTTTTTTATTTGCGATTGTTTGTTTTGTTTCTTTTCCTTCTTGGGTGTTCACCATTATAGTCTTGTTTTGGTGTACTGCTGCGTAATTTGTCGTTGCCTGCAAACCGTTTTTGCAGAGTGGCTGGGGACAATTGGGCAGATAGTGCGTGTGTAACGTGTCTGAACGAACGAACAAACGAAAGCGCCACAAAAACAAGAACCCTTTATTGACCGGGTGGACTTAGCTGAAGGCCATTCAAGGTATGTTGTCCGTGTTTTCATTTTGGCTCCAATTGTTTTTTTTTGTATAAAGGGTGTCCGGAACTGCCGCATAAACGCACCGGATTGGGATTGATTGGAAGCAGTTGAATTGGAATATTCAAACCAGTTGAATTGGAATATAAAAAATACGCAACGGTTTGTGTCTGGTCTTCTGTTTTTTCTTAATTACTCCTGAATCCTTGCGTTTCCAGCACGAACAAACGCAGAAAACAACAAACAAACGTCTGCGACATTTCTTACCACCTGGTCGGTGGATTGTCGGTGGGAGGTTGATGTACGTATTGGCAACAATCCAATTCCTACTGTTGCAAATCCTAAAATTCTCGGGCTCCATTTAGAGAACATGATGACGTCAGCTCATCACGCAGCATCCGTTTGTGAAAAGATGCGCAGTAGGAATAAAATCCTAAAAGCACTAGCTGGTAGCACCTGGGGCAAGGATAAAGAAACCATGCTAGTCACATACAAAGCGGTGGGTCGAGCATTTGCTGATTATGCAGCCCCAGTTTGGTCACATAGTTTATGTGAAACAAACTGGACCAAAATTCAGGTCTGCCAAAATGCTGCTCTACGCACAGCCACAGGTTGCCTCTTGATGTCTGCCCAGGATCACTTACATCAAGAGACAAAATTGATGCCAATACGTGACCACAATCTCCTACTGTCCAAACAATATCTTGTTGGTTGCTACCGTGAGAATCATCCCAACAACAGTCTCATGGACCGAATTCCTCCACCACGACATGTCAGGCGTGATTTGCGAGACCTAGAGAGAGAGGTCCAGGGATACAAGAGGGACCCTTACGACGATGATGCATACCGAGCTGCCATCGCTGAGATTCACACTGCAGAAGTGAGTCGGTCTATTGCGAGATTAGGTGCGAACAGAGTCCTCTCAGTGCGCCCTCCACCCATTTCGCCTGAGGAGATTAGGCTCCCGAGAGCCACCAGAGTGACATTAGCTCAACTTCGGTCGGGCTTTTGTTCACGCCTCAATTCGTACCTTTCTCGCATTAACCCGGACATTCTAAACATCTGTCCAAACTGCGCTGGCGCTCCACACGATGTGGGTCACTTGTTTCAATGCCCAGCTGCGCCCACTGACTTAACCCCTATCTCACTGTGGGAAAACCCTATCGCAGCAGCTATGTTTTTGTCCCTTGACATAACGGACGAAAGCATCGACGAACCATAACTCGAATCCACATAGATGCACAGCGGTTGCACACCTTTCTGCACCGCTAAAAGAAGAAGAAGAACAAACGTCTGGCTTTCGATTGATACCAAATTTATACCTATCCGACCATATTTGCAGATGGCGGGCTAAGTTCACACTTCTTATTTTAAAGTTGCTATTATTGGATAATTAGAGACGAACAAACGTTTTTAATTGACGAACAGTCACAAACAAACGTAGCCACCACCGAACCAACGGTTACAAGCGTAATTAAAACTTAAGTTGAAATCTCAATATCTCAGAAGCTATAAAAGGTAGAAAAAAAAAACTTACCTAAAAAATAGAACTCTCTCTCTGGTTCCTGTTAACCCCTTGTGGGGCATAGGGCATCAACTACGCCTACTTTCCACCTCGTTCTGTTCTGTGCCATCGTCTTTAGGTCTGACCACTGTTTGTTTAATGAAGCAGCCTCGCTATTAACCGATCTTCTCCACGTGTTTCTTGGTCGTCCGACACGGCGTCTACTTAGCATTGGCTCCCTGAGGGTTCCAATCTAGGGCCTGCTTTGCAGTATTTGTTGGCCCTCTTCGAAAAGTATGACCTATCCATTGCCACTTTCGCCTTTTTACCGAAGTGGCTATCCAATCCAGGCCTGTGATACTCAGGAGATTATCATTGGAAATAATCTCCGGCCAGCGGATTTGTAGGATGCGCCGTAGGCACTGGTTTACGAAAGTTTGTAGCTTAGTTGTTATCTCGTTGGTCACCTTCCAAGTTGAACAGCCATAAAGAAGCACAGATATTACAATAGAATTGAAGATTCGGATTTTGGTGCGCCTGGAAATGTTGTTATTTTGCCAGAAAGGAGTCAAAGTGAAGAAGGCTGCCCTGGCTCGCCTTAATGTCAAAATTTACCCTAATCCTTGTGACCGAGTCATGAGGGCTAGATGTTTCTCTCAAAATAACTCTCTCATAAGGATTGACATGTACTCAATTCTTATCGCCTCTATTTATTTTTACCTTAACGCTACTTATTACACACGAATTCGGATTCAACTTATCAACTTTTACTAATTTTTTCTCGAAATTTCACTTTTTGACCGCCTTGACTCCTTGTATGCCTTAAATTTTGGTCCCTCTTCCGCAGATAATGATTTTTAATTATTCATATTAAAGTCAATATCTTACTCAAACAACCACAAAAAATTGGGGGTCCTACGCCTTTAATTGTAGAAGATATAGACAAAAAAGAATTTGCATGTGCTATCCTGATGACAAATTTTAAATGGCTATTTTGTGTGTTCTTTTTCGAAGAACAATTATAAAACAATATTAAAAAATGAAAACCCAATACTTTTTGTTTTAATTAATTTAGAATTGAATAGATTATTAACAGTTATAATTTTGAAATTTTAGCTCTTTTAGTTTGGTTGAAAATCAGCCGAAACTATTCATGAGAAGGGGTGTGCTAATCTGATGACAAGCACTGTATAAGCTATCGAAGACTATTGTTAATTTTTTTTAATTGTAACGGTATTGGTTGTACAGACAGGTTTGCTCAATAAGAAATGCTTCTTTAGCATATAAGTACATACCACCAAAATTTTAAATACCCGTACCAACCACCTTACTTAATACAATGGCACATTAATATACTTTTCACGTTAGACCTTTAGATAAGAAGCTATTGCTTGGTATTTGCGGATCATAACGGTCAATTTTAAGGATACTAGCCAAAAACCCTGATAGTATTATTATTTCATCAAAAACAAAAAATGGCCATTAATGGAGTCAATAAAAACACAGAGTTTGGCTGCGACCCTGGCTACAGTAGCTATTTCTACCGACTAACATCTGTTTTTCATGTTTGACTTTTCGCATAATTTTCACTCTAATGTTGCTTTAAATTGTGTTTACATGTTAGCAATGTTACCTGCTCATCTGATTCTGTAAATGGGGTAAATCGGAGCAACAGGTCCCGCGCACCTCCCCTACAAATTGTATGTAGAAAACATACCAAATATTCATAATTCATGGCTAAATTAGGCTAATTCGCTTAAGATTCTAATAAGTTTTTAATCGAATATCCTTCGACACGACTAAATTCAGGGGCCCTATCATGTAATTCGATTCGAAAGCGATTCCTTTCGATTTGGACAAAGTGGTATCATGTAAGTCGAGAACGAATTGACTTTCGAATTTGACCATACGAAAACGAAAGTCCCCTATCATGTAATTCGAGAACGTTGGAGGATATGAAGGATTGCATCGAAAATTTATTCGAGAGATAGGCCACTCTCGAGAAGCTATCGCTATATGCATTTTTAACTTGCAAAAAAGGTTTTCAGATGTTAAAACCGGGTTTTAAATATAAACTAAAGCATAATGGACTTCTTAACATAAAGTAGTACGCCTTTAAGACAATGTATTGCGCTTATAATTGTGCGGGAACAAATATAATCTCTGTATATTTGTTGTAACAAGTTTGCCTGATGGAAAGAAACATTTATTTTTCTTGGAGCTTGTCGATAACTTCAAAAATGGGGAGAAAAGTTAAATAATGGTTTCGATGTACAAAGAGCAACATTTTATTCATATAATTTTAAAGATACGAAAATTGAATTTAAGGCTATGCAACATGGAAGAAGTACTAATGGCGGTTCTTCTAATTAAGCTTTAATCATGAATTTACAATTTCTTGGGGTATATTCTTTATTTTATTGGTCGTCGCTGGGGGAATGCTTTCTCGTTTTCCGGAATTTGGTCATGAGTTCGAATCCCACTCAAGTCTCGCACTTTTTATTTAGCATTTTTTTACTTTTTTTTTAAATATTAACTAATTTTACTATTAATTCGCGACACTTGGCTTAAGTTGAATTGTTTAATTAAGTTTAAAGCAGTAAAAATTGAGCCCGAACACAAACATATTTTCTATTTGACATTCGACCGTCGATTGAATCTAGCACACTAAAGGAGATTTTCTACATTAATGAGGCAATACCAAATACTCGAAACGAACGAGTTACATGATGCCAAATTGCTTTCGAATCGAATACGAAAGCGTCGGCACTTTCGTTTTCGTTTCGAGTTACATGATAGGGCCCCAGGTTCGATTAAATTAAAGGATCCGCCACCGCCCCTAAAAAAAGATATTACTTTACCAAAAAAAATGTCTTAGCTGCTCGTAATTCGTGAAGGGAAAAGTGAAATTGCATCAAATGTATGTATTATATATTTTTTTGGACCTTAAGGGCTGAATTAAGATCGAGAGTGAAATTTTTCGCCCAGAGATTTTATCAATAAAAAAGCATATTTACTATCGTGGAATATGTCACAAACGGTGGGGAATTCCAAAAGCTACAATCCTAGACCGGTTCCATAATTCTCCTAGGCCATTTTATGTATTATTTTTCGATTCCCCGGTCATTTGACATTTCTCGATGAAATAACCGGGGAATCGGAAAAAAATACATAATATGGCCGAGACAAATTATGGAACTGTTTTCGGATTGTAGCTTATGGAATTCTTCCATTTCCCGACATTCCACTACAGTAAGAATACATTTTCATTGAAAAAATCGCAGCGGCGAAAAATTTCACTCTCGAGGTCAGTACTAGGCTTTAACCCAAGTGCTAAATTGCACAAAGCAAGTCGGATTAATTTTGTCTTTTGTTTGCTAACTCTAGCTTCCCTAAAGATTCCATAAATAATGGTGCAGTTATGTAACGATAAATGAGCCATATAATATTTTTCTCTAAATAAGCCGTATTATGTACATCATTTCTAAAATCAGAAAAGAGAAATGGCACATTATCTATACTATGGGGTTGGTAAAAGCATCCTTAAAACCGTTTTATGTTCTTTCAGACAACCATATTTGAAAATAGACTGCACCATCCGATTCAGGACAAACAAATTCAACTTCTAGTCCTTTACATGGTGGATTTTACAATTGGATATTTTCGCATTTATGCGATTTCCGAAAAATCTTTGATTTCGCCCTTTGTGCGGCGGTCAAACTACTCGCTCAATCACGAAATAAATCATCTAATCATTCCATTTTGTGCATATTTCGTGTTAAAACTAAAGAAATTCCGTCCAAAGTACGATAAACTCCATATAAGGGTCTCAAGGATAACTGAAAATCATATTATCACCACGACGAAAAAATTTCCTTGGCATTATCGACGCGCATCGTGGCAAGTATTGCAAAAATCGCATCTCTCCGAAAAGTTAATCGAAGACTATACAAGAAGTAACTTAATTTTGGCAAATAGCTTTGAAGTATCCTTGACGACCGTTAAAAATATTGATGGCGCAACCAAATGAGAGAGACAGTTCTTGTTGGTTTAAACCAAACAATGAAAGTTAGCGGAATTTGTTTAGTGATGAGATCGTAATAAATTTAAATATTAAGACACCTATCGAAGTTTTCTTCGTCTGAGAGAAAGTTAATTTCATCTACGCTATATCAAAGGACTACATAGGTCCATTGATTTTACTGCTAGCCGTTGTATGAATAGAGGACGAAGCCCATCCTCAAAACCATCCACATCAAATCTCCGTTCGCAACAACAATTACCATCCACTCCGGAAAAAAATATACGTCCAGTTCCACCACAAATAAATCTGACTCCAGCCCTCCAAAATCGTGCAGCGAAATTGCAATTGGCTCCAAAATAAAGTTACAGAGCTCACACATCACATCCAGATTGCAGCTATACAGGAAACCAAACTAACCCACAACTCATCTTAAGACGCGACAGAGTAGCCAACGCAGGTTGCAGTCTTGCTTTCCTTATCCACAACACAGTGTCATACACCGTCGTTGATGTCACGGCCGCCGATAACACGACAGAAATTCAAGCGATTATCCATCAAGTCAGGGAATATTGACTTTGAGATCTTCAACAAAGTCGCGATCAAGTTTGGCACCACTACCGTAAGCGACGACATGCAACAAACAACAAACAATTCGCCGAACACCCACCTAAGGATCCACAACAGAGTTGCCCTAGGCACTGCGACCGGTGGTCTATTGTACCATTGCCCCTACTATGAAATAGATGAACTCATCTAACTCATAATCTAAGCCCTGAGCTTACCAGTGTGAGGTGGCTTTGGCTTTTTCCCACTCACTAATTAAATTTCTGTATGTACAGAGTGGTAGCCCACAGTAGGGCTCTGGGCCATAGAAGGGAGTAGTGGATGCTCTTCTTGCGAGCTCGTCGGCCTCCTCATTGTCGTAAGACCCCGAGTGTCCAGGTACCCAAAAAAGGGTGAGACGATTGAGATTGCCCACCTGTCGGAGAATTTCCTGACAAACCCACACGAGCTTAGATGTAACAGTACAGCTCGTCAGCACTTTTATTGCTGCTTGGCTGTCAGTGAAAATTGCTATTTTCTTGTTGGTGTAACCTTTGTCAAGGCATAATCCACTTCCGCCTGAAACACGGTCGGATGTGTTCCCATAGGAATAAAGATATTAGTATTCGGGCCAGTAATTCTAGCGCCATATCCTGTATCGGTCTTTGAACCGTCCGTGTAAAATTTGATGGTACTAGGGTGGAGTGATCTGAGTCTGTCTGTCAGTCCAGTCCCCCCTTTCTCATATCGCTGCACTATAAGAAGGATCAAAACGGAGAGTTTTGACCAGATGGTCTGATGGCATATCCAGTAACCTGCTGTTACTTAACCATCATTTTTGAACTGAGTTCAGTGGGGACGCCGCATCACATGCTATGAGCCTAATGACGGCTAGCCTTGCCACTGCCTCGATGTGTATGTGGGGAAGTGGCAAGTTTAGCAGAACCTCCAGGGCGGGGGTGGGGCTAGAAAAGAAGGCTCCAAGAACAGCTATGGACAGGGCAGCCTCTGAATTTGCTCGAGACACCGTCTCCCGTCTATGGTGGTTGCTCTTCTCCACCACACGACCGCCCCATGTTCCGCAACAATTATCTTGTAGATCCGCAGAACTATGTAAGGCTTAATAAGCGCATAATTACAAGGTATACCCTCAAGAGATTGGAATAGGCAGGCTTGTCACCTTCACTGCAGCTACTTTACTAAGTGTCCCCAACATAAGGACATTTTAAGTAAAAAACTTCTGACAGGGACCAAGACCTCAGTCACAATTTCCGGAGGGTGTAGCCAAACATGAACGTAATTTATCTCAATTTATCGTTGTATCAGGGTTTCCTCACAAGGGTAAAGGTAATCGCTTTTTTGTGAAAACCCCTCCCAAAAAATGTTCTGCGTACGCCCCTCTGTATGTAATTTATAAAACAAATTTCGATTAAAATAAAACAATATTCGTACGATTGTTTTCTATAGCTTCGATTTAGGAACAGGACCTTGATGGACCACTTGATGGACCCAAGGCCAGAGGCAGACCGAGGAACACCTGGATATGTCAAATGAAAAAGCAACAACAACGCATTGGTCTCGGCGATGACACGATCCAAGATAGAGCTGCCTGTAAAACTATGCTGAGAAATTATCGCCAAAACGGGTGATGTGCCTACACCGCAGGTCGAGCAACGCGAAACCGTGGAGCGGTATAAAGAACGAGGCAAAGAGGAAGAAGATTTAGGAACAGGCGTCCCAACAAGCGCTCTCGTGTGCTTAATTGCAAAATAAACACATCATCGAAATTCCATTTCCACACTCTGCTGCTTTCGGAAAGCAATTCACTCCTTGCGTCAAGCAATTCACTCCTTACGCCAAGCACAAGCCCAAATTTTCGGAAAACTAACAAAATGAAAATAAATAAATCATGAAGCCCTGATTTTTGGTACGCTACGTTGAAATATATTGGCGGATATAGAAGACGTTGCAGTGTATACTTTGTTGTAAATTTAAGAGTCCTAAATCGGTTAATAACGATAATATTCTCATCAATGTGGCACGATAGTCCGACTTCGGCCTTTGGCCGCCTGAATCGTTGACCTCCAATTGTGGCGGTTACGTGACCAGTTTCGGAAGCTCAGCAGCTGGTGGGCGTCATTACCTACAGAGTTCTCTCAGCTCTCGGTCGTCCACGCAACCTCGCTCCGTCAATTTGTTGTGCGTTCATCACCTTCTTTGACATGCGATTATCGTCCATTCGTTGTACATGCCCCGCCCATTGCAAACGTTGAAGCTTTACGATTTTCGATACTTCCAGCTCATCGTATAATTGATAAAACTCGTGGTTGCACCGGATGCGCCATTGATCTCGCTCGCGAACGGCCCCGAAAATTCGCTGGATGACCTGTCCAGCAAAACAGGAGGCTTGGGCGAGGGTCCATGTTTCGCAGCATAGCATAGCACGAGTATTTTTTTCGAAAATCTTGGATTGGGCTAAAATGAATTGGCGGATGTAGAGTAGGTTTCGTTGAAAATTCGCGAGTCCTAGATTGGTTAATAACGATCATATCGTTAGGACCTAAATGTTTCTGATAATAAAAATACAAATGAACGTCAAACCTTAGAAAAAGCTTTTAATTTTTATTCTTTCGAGTTCACTGACACGCTTCCTTGTTCTCACACCATAAAAATCAGCATAACCTCAACAGCGCAACTATAAAAAAAGATCAACCCGCGTGTAGTACATACACGTATTCAAGAAAAATCTAAATTTGAGAGGAATTATTTGAGGAAAGTTGTTCCCCCTATTTATGTAAATTAATTCGAAAAACGACTTTCTTCCACGGAACATTATCCGAGATGCAAGGGAAAATTGAAAAAAAAAAGGAAAATGCAGCTGCTGTCGCAATACTACACGAATTGAGGTTGTCAACGTGTCGCGTCGTCCTCGAGGAAAATCTCGATCTCTGCTTTTTTTCTTACACATTTACAACCATAGCCTTGTCGTATTCTTATACGTTCGACTGGCTTCCTTTCGCCTGTTCCTTTCCTAGATATTATCTCGAGACAATATGAACCGACAATAATATGTTTGTGGAGATACTACTTATGAGTTCCGCATACATATCTTTTATCGACAGAAAAAAAGAAAACGTTTCTCGAACCGACATTCTCGACATCGAGGGGATATACGCTCTGATACGAACTTTGACCTCTCTGGGCAGATAATGAGAAAATAAAGAACTCAACCAGAAACGGATTGTCTATTGGTTTTTAATCCTTAAATGGTGAACATGAAGATGCAGCACAGCAGTCATTATTTAAAATTTGGATGGTTTATGTCTTCCCCTTTATTGTATCGTCGACAATTTCAAACCGCAACTGAAAGTTCCTTGATCTCTGTATACGTACAACTCCCTTCTTCTTCCTTGGCGTTCCGTATATAGTAGTTTGAATTTCATTTTTATGCAGACTCATTATTGTGCAGGATTTACTAAAAATAAAATGTATATATATTATACTCGGTAGTACGGATAGAGTACTTTCAAGTTTTCTCACACTCTGACAAGGACAACATCATTATAGCGTACGTACGACTAGAGATGTGTAAAAACAGAAAACGTGATTCTGCGCACTTCAGACCGGATATATTTGTAGAGTAAAACGCAAATTATAAAAAAAAACGAGAAAAAGAATTTCTGTCTATCCTATATGTTCCTACATACATAAACATTCAATTGCAACGGAACTACAGCGCAATTTTCACTCGATTCCAAACATAAGCAAAAGAGACGACACAACGCCGACAATAAGCAGGAGAAGAAGGTTAGCCTTTATGGTCCCCAACATAGTTAAAAGTCTGTGCCGAATATATATGCCACGAGGCGACTGAAGTGGTCTACCGACATCGGTCGACAACAACAACGACATTCATACACACTGAAGACGAACATCGGGTAGCAAGAAAAAGAAGAAGACGAACACCAGAACAAGAGACTAGAATGTCTGCAATGTTGGCGTCGCATTTTGCCTGTTTCAGGGGTTTTGGTTATAGTTATTGAGTGGGTGAACTCGGGCGTTGTTTGGCTGGAACATACACAACCCCGTTGAAGGACAACAGTGTATATAGTTGAGAAAGTTGACTGCCCGAAAAATGGGCTACGTTCGTTTAATTCCGCGACTAACGGTCGCCTGGGTGCTCGGGTAGTCGCGCCTGTCGTCGTCGTTTGTATCAACATATGCAATAGTGCGAGGACGGGACAAACGTAGTTGGGGAGATCTATGGGAGCAGCTAACAACAATTATATGGGTGTTGTGCAGGTCTGGGCGCCAAGATGCACGAGTCACTTTTCACATCTTCGCATTTGCTATGTCTGCGACTGAAATATGTAGTCGCCGTAGCGTATACTTAACATCATCATGAAAATAGATTGCACTTTTTGAGAGCGTTTCCTCCTGGAGTCGCCCAATTGATAAAGTTGGGATTGGGGTGCTGTCATCGTTAAGGAAGTACATAGGCGTAATATGGTGTTTTTTTCGGTTAAGGTATATCAAAGAAGTCACTGGAGAAGAAAGGCAGCGATTTGGCTTATTTAATAGGGATGATATCATCAAAAATTTAAAGGAGCTTGTACGTTACTTAAAGAGTTTGGTTGCTGTAGTGGTTAGCGCGCTTGCTTCCGAACTATAGGGTCGTAGGTTTCAAACCCACCGTACACGAATACAATACATACAGGATTCGGGAATTTGAGACCAATATGTTACGGACTACGATCTCACTCAGATGTTAAATGAGATTTATGGGGACCAATAATTCGGCAGAGCATGCAATTGATCTAAACACCTCTTCAAAAAAAGAAAAGTACCTGATAAAATGTACTCGTTGAGTCCTTTGATTTGAGTACCCATACGTCTTTGTTCGATAAAAAATAAAAAAGTCGATTTTCTCACCTCTATGGGACACCCCGTTATCGTTGCCCTACCAACTTCTAAGGTATTCGTGCCAAAGACTTGTTACCATTCTACACATTCCTACCAAATTTCATGACGCTCGGTTGAACCGTTTGCGAGCTATTTAGTGAACAGACGCACGGACAAAATCGATTTTAATAGGGTTTTTTTGAAAAAAAATTAATTCTAAAAAACCCTAAAAAAAGTGGCTGCCGCCTGTTGCCAATAACCCATTAAGGGTTTCAGGAAATTTACCTCTAACGGCGATAGCAACATCATCAGCATAGGCAGTGACTTTGCATCCAATCCTTTCTAGATTCAAAAGCAATTGATTAATCGCTACATTCCAGAGTAAAGGAGATAAAATTCCTCCTTGTGGTGTGCCCCTACATACATACCTAGATACGGACGCAGAACCTAAAGTGCTGCGTATGCGTCTGGAAGTAAGAAGCTTGTTTACGAGGGTACAAATTGGACCCTCAACATGTAAACCCAGAAGAGCATCTGTGATTGCCTTGGGTTTGATAAAGTTGAAAGCGCCTTCAATATCTAAGAATGCGACCATCGTATACTCCTTATGATGAAGTGATTTTTCAATATAACTTACCAACGAATGTAAACCTGTATCAACTGACCTCCCTTTCCAATATGCATGTTGTGACATAGATAATAGGTTAGGTGAGATTAACGTTCGTAGATGAGTGTCGATTAGTCGCTCCAACAATTTCAGCATAGTTGACGAGAGGCTAATGGACCGCAGGTCTTTAGGACTAGCATGTGAACTTCTGCCAGTTTTCGGAATAAACGTAATAGCCGATACAGACTACGAGTAAATCCTGGTGTAGATTAAAATTAATTCAGTCAGTTCCATGGATACTAGATCGAATCGTGTGTCATTAAATTCAAAATGCATCGTAGAATGTACTTGCATCATTCAAATTGCAGTACAATATGGTACAACTGTCAACTAAATCTAGGATTTAGTAAATCTTGTCGATAGTCTGAATTGCCCCTAAGAGGGGATTCACATTATGGATAGGATTTACTAAAACCACTAAATTAATCGTTTTAATTTTGTTGTAATTAGTCAACACCCGCCTACTAGATTAAATCATGTGTCATTAAATTCAAAATACATCGTAGAATGTACTTTGCATTATTCAAATTGCAGTACAATATGGTACAACTGTCGGCTAAATCTAGGATTTAGTAAATCTTGTCGATATTCTGAATCGCCCCTAACTCTCACATCTCTCCAGATACGAGGAATATAAACCAAATTTAGGCAACCTGTTAGTATGCCCTCTATCCATGGGTAGGTGATGTCTACACAGTGTTGCAGGTCCGCAGGGATGATGCCATCAGGTCCAGCCGATTTAAAGGGCTCAAAACTAGATATCGCCCAGATAATCTTCTCACGGTCGAGTATAGATGTCGTATCACAAGACTCTGTGCGACCTATCCGAAGGTCAGATGAGTCAATAGCTGAGCTACCCGGAAAATGCGTATCAAACAGACACTCAATGGTTTCGATACTTGATGACGTCCATGATCCGTCCTCTTTTTGAAGAAAGCTTGGCACGGATGGGTTCGACGCCAAGACTTTCCTAAATCTAGATGTCTCTGAAGACCCTTCTATGTTTTTACAAAAACTTCTCCAAGCGTTGCGCTTTGCTCCTCTTAACTCTTTCTTGAAAGACTTTAAATGTTCCTTATAAAAGTACCAATCGGATTCAAGTCTCGACAACTTAGCTTTGTTAAAGCTTCTCCTACACGTAACCCTTAACTCGGAGATCTTAGGGGTCCACCAAGAAGGTTTTTTCTTACCTCGAAACGCAATAACAGGACATGATTGAGCAGTCGCAGACCTCATAGCTTCCGTGAAAAGGTCAACCATGTTATCCAACTCCTGTCCATTGTTTGGCATGTCCGGTAGTGAAGGTAACTCCGCAAGGAGAACCTCTTCAAATCTAGACCAATCAGTTCTTCTACGATTGACAGTAGGCGGATTCACAATAGGGCGCTCCGCCAGACTGAACTGTAAATATCGGTGATCCGAGAAGGAGTGTTCCGCAGGCACTCTCCAGTCTTTGATCAAATGAATCGTATCCTCTGATGATAGAGTGATATCCAAAACCTCTTGTCTGTTTTTTGTGATGAAAGTAGGCTCAAGGCCCACATTGCAAATAAGGAGATCGGTACCCAGAAGGTATTCTAGAAGTAATTCACCCCGTTCGTTTGTATATGAGCTGCCCCAGACTACATGATGCGCATTAGAGTCGCATCCGACGATGACACTTATATCTGAAACCTTTGCTGCCGCAATGGCTTTCTTTAAATTAGGAGGAGGTATAGTATCATCATAGGGCATGTATACTGAAGCGGCCCAATAGATCTTATCTTGTATCTCCAAGCAGACGAAGACCATATCCTTATCACTATGATTAGGTAACAAGAAAGCCTTGACGGTTTTCCTTACAAGAACGCAAGAACGCGGTTTGCCCTGTCCTCTAACGTAAAACATGGTGAAATCAGAACACCCCAGACCCTTGACCAAATCATGGGCAACCCAGGGTTCCTGAATAAGAACGACATCGTCATTACTGTGAGACAAACGATAGAGAACGGCAGCTGACGCTGCCTTTGAATGGTGAAGATTAATTTGTAGGAACCTCACCATTATGTCTTCTCCATCACAGTAACGTTCTCCTCCTCATCCGTTTGGGATTCAGCGGAGTCGGTCAGTAACGACGCATGAGACGCCGTATCTAGGGCAGCTAAGTCTGAGCAGAGTAAGAGGCTGTCGTCCTCAACAATCTCAACTGCAGACCTAGCAGCTACGACAGACTGGCAATCAGTTACGGAGAGCATACGATCTGCATGCTCAGCAGGTGCAGAGACGGGCTTATAAGCCTTTTTTATGTCTCCCTTATAAACTCTGAGCTTTAACTTAACAAACCCAAAGCTAATGACTCCATCTGATTTGGTTAGCGGAGCTAACGATGGTGAATTTAGCAACATAATCGCACACCTGTGATTATTTACCGGTTCTTCCAACTTGACGATTCGCCAATCATCAGTTGGAATGGAAGGGTTGCAGGTACGGATTATTTGCAAAATGTGATCCTTGTCGGTTACTGAAGAAGGGAGGCTCACACGAGCCCTCGGACGCGATGGAATATCGTCCTTTGCGACCACCTCCAATCTAGCGCCAGGCCACAGCTCCCCAGCCTTGCCGATAGTGAATTTGAACATAGAAACCGATCTCAGGTCGGCGAACTTCATCAGTTTCACACGACTTTGAAACCAGCCTCCATCTTCACACACTGGAGGGGGACCAGGGAAAGCCTCCATGGCGAGCTGAAAATTATTAATGACACTGCCTTCAACCAGAACCCATTTATCAACCGACATGCCACCATCGGCGTCACTGCGGTCGATAACAGCTACTTCGATCCAGCTTCCTGCCGCATCCGCGTATAAAGAAGCTGAATTGTTTGATTTAGCGACTTTATGTCGCTTCTGTCCCTCCGCCTGATCTTCCGACGACCGTTGCCGTTTGATACCCTGCTTATCGACAGGAAGATCAGCGATGACACCAAGAGCCCACTTGAGCGACTCCCTCTGCCTATCGGTCCTTTGCGACTCCTCGATTTTTGAGATAAAGTCGCGGACACGAAAAGCATTGTTCGTCATACGCGAATGAGCTTTTGATGGGGCGATGCGCTTACGAGCTCCATCCTGTACACTCGGTCCCGGTTTGACACCAGCACCAGTTGGATGTAGCACCTAGAGGGGAAGATCTTGACGAGTCTTCCTGCGTGCGGCGAGCACCCATTGAGTCATTACTCTAGTGAGAGGTAATTTCCTCCCGGGACCTCGCCACGACTTACGGAATGGGCAAGAAACACTATTCTATGGAAACTTTCTAATCCATACCCTCGTATAAAAATATTCCATTTCAATTCACATTCCAGCTAAGTGGTCTGCAAAAATTTGCAGTTTAGGAACCACTGCTTTAGATAAATATCATTCAATTCTAAGAATTATACGGATACAATTTTGAGATTGGCTTCAATTGATGATGATAAACAGTCCCCAACGTGTTCGTGTACCGCTAGCGTCGCTAGAGATGCTCTACTACTCAAAGAACCTTTTAACAATTTGGATAACGGTAATACGTTCTGGTATGTGGCGCTTTCCTAATCGAATTTCCTAAGAACCTTTTAACAATTTGGATAACGGTAAAGGCGTGTTCAGACTATATGGCAACCTACCATATATTTGCTGCCATACGTATGCCAGGGTGTTCACACTATCTGCCACATATGGCAGTTTTTGGTATGGCAGCTTCGTTACCAGTTACAAATGTAACATATACATATATGGTAGCAAATATGGCGGGTGTTCACACTATATGGCGAGTTTTGCACACTGCATGGAACTTTTTGTATGGTGCCATACGAACGGCAAACGTTAGTCACTTCACTTCTAAGATGTCGATGCAAGCAGTCATTGCCGCCGCTGTTGTGGTGATCGTGATGTTAAAATAAAGAGAGAAAAGAAACAAGCAGCAAAATAAAGTCAAAAAAAGAGAATCTGGGTGAACAAATGGATTTCTCGACGCAATACGGAAGGTTTTCATTCGACTTTATTGCGAGAATTAAGAGCAGAAGACGATGCGGTATACCGGAATTTCCTTCGTATGTCACCGATTGACTTCGACTATCTTTTGAACCTTGTCTCACCTTTTATCACAAAACAAAACACACAAATGAGAAAAGCAAGGTTATTCCATTTGGTTTTGCAGTCGGCAGCCGATCTGTTTAAATTGATGCCAATATCTTGGAATGTTGACTCTCGTTTCCGAGAATTCTTATAATATTCGCTTGATGGATCCCAAAGATGTGAATCAGATTCGTATCGGAGCCATCCCATTCTTTCGCCTCTTTTCTCGGTTTCTCGAAAAGGCATTCGTTCTTCGCTTACATTTACATGTCTCAATTTGAAAATAAGCTTCAGGCATACCTTTTTTAAAAATGTTAGGAGGAGTCAGGGGGGTGTCAATGGTCGGAAGACTTCAATTTTTGGTACAAATGAAAAATTTTCTTAGCAATACATGGAGAAGATCTTATGACCCTAAGTCTATTCTGTCAAGAATTACAGCGCGAAATGTAAAACTCAGAAAATGCAAATTCACTATAATACTTTTGGGTCTAGGATATAATTTCCAAGAAAATGTCTAGAGTGTTACATATACTTACAAAGGTAATTTTGTGTAGTTATTTTCGTTTTCATGACATTTTTCGGCAAGACTTATAGTTTTCCAGATACATATTTGCAAAAAAATAATTTTCACCCCATTGCCACCCCTCCCTATATTGAAGGGTACCCGCTTATACGACGCTCAGTTGATACTGTTCCCTTGAAACAAATCTATGCATCAACAATTTCCATATCAGAGCACAACAAAATGACTTAATAAGTTTATTAAACTTTAATCTTAAACCATGGTATTACTCGTATTACGAACCATTTTTCCGTAATCTTTTTTAATAAATTTTTAGTTTTTCATAATAAATTATAACAAAATAAAAGAAAAAACAAATGAATTCTCTTTTGTATTTTTTATCCTGGCTGATTAGCACGATTCATGTCACGATTAATATTAAATCAACTACTACGCGACTGAAACATCTTCTCACTAATCATCATTATGAACGCACGATAATTTTTTTTGAAATATATCATTCTAAAATTGAATGTCAATAAATTCAGCAATATTTTCAGCTACCTATAATACAGAACACCACAAAAATACTCTTGGAATTGTAAAAAACACGTGAAAGAAATTTTAAAATACAATTTCTGGCGAATCAACAAATTTGCAGTTGTGTCGTTCTTCTTTTGGATGTGCGATATGATGGACATGCTTATCATATGAAACCATATGGCAGAGTGGGGCCAGATATCTGGCAACAGGTGTTCACACTATATGGTAACATCTATGTGGCACGATATGGTATGCAGTTACCAGACGAATTTTTTTTTCGTATGGCAGAGTATATGGAGAGTGTCCACACGGGTATGGCAACCATATGGCAGCAAATATATGGTATGTTGGCATATAGTCTGAACAAGCCTTTATACGTTGGCTTGTTCTGCTATCCGTTCTCGTAGGGAGAACCTTTGTGTTTCCGATATTTTCCACTATACGTCCGCTATATGAGGGACGGTAAGATAAGTGTCGCTAGTGTCGATAAGAAGATCAAGAAAATCCTTCCTGCGAGAGCTGATAGCGTAATGTTCCGTAATTTCCAGTAACGGTAAGCCGTTACCGAAATTTGTACAAAGACTGTTTTGAAAGTACGTTACCGTGATGAAAATATTTATGGGTATACTTGAGAGTACTTTTATTGTTATGAAATTTGGATATTTCCAATTACTGTATTAATTCTGGTTCCCAATTTCGTGGGTGCGAGTTTTAACTAATTGTGAAAATCTTGACTTATCGTTCCATTCTATACACCAACTGCGGTGCATGTCTGTAGTATTTCTGGCATGGCAACTTACCAGCTCTATGGGAACTACGCGGAACTTGAAAGCTTCACGAACTACAAATTCCTCCATGTAGCAATTTTTGAATTAGCTTTACCGTTATATATTCCCGTTGAACAGCCATTTGAATGTTTTACATCAGATAACAGCCTTTCAGAGTAAACGTTACCGTTATAGCGATAATCATGAAAGCAGAACGCTTTAATGGGGGATTTTCGGAATTACAGAAATCATAAAGGTCGATCCACATTTTTCAGTCATCAGTCGCAGTCACAGCAATTTTCCATACAAGTTGACAGATTGTCAGTTAATTGATTGACTGACAATCTGTCAACTTGTATGGAAAATGATTACTGTCTGAGTAAAGTTTACCGTTATAGCGATTCTTACAAGAATATCAGGAAACGCCGTGAAAATAAAAGGAAAGGCATTAGGCAAGATAAAGCGACGAATACAACTAGCAAATAAGTGTTATTTTTTGGTCTTCCCAATAATGGAAGAAGTAGGTGCGCAGGATCACGAAGCTCCATGTGTGTATAAAATTATCATCTGGGCTGTGGGCTAAGCAGTTTTTTGCAATGCATGGACCTTCATAAAAATATCAGAAAATCTGTTGCAGAGCACATTCATGCTAAAAGGTTCTTAAGCGAATTTTCGGTTCCGTTCACCAGCATGTGCGAACGACCGAGAGCTCGATGGGAGGAATCAATATGGGGCGGGGGGCTTCCTGTTAGTTGGTAGCCTTCTTAAACTCTGGAGGATAATAAAACTTGACGCGAAAGTCCAACTTTCGGGTCAACATCTAAGATAAGTACATTACTTACCTACAGGCGGAATGATTTAAGTCAGTGACTCTATAAAACTCAATTTCATACTTATCTCCTACCTTAATTGACCTTATTCGATAAATTTTTGGATTTATACAAAGACGTTAGACGGGGATACAGACTACCGACAAGATTTACTAAATCCTGGGTTTAGTTAACTTTTGTACCATATTGTACTGCAATTTGAATAATGCAAGTACAATCCGCGATGCATTTTGAATTTAATGACATACGATTTGGTCTAGTAGGCGGGGTTTTACTTGATTGATGTAGTGGCTTTAGTAAATCCTATCAGTAGTGTGAATCCCCTACATCTTTCCACTTGCCTATAATCCAAAATTTGGCTACGCTTTAAATACTTAAATTCCTCAATTTTCCCTGTAAAATTGTTCGTTCAAACTCTATAACACCATAGAGTGCGCAAAAATGACCTCACAATCATTACCAATTTCTACGAAAAATATACACCAAATATAGAATTACTATACACATTTTTGATTTTGGTTGGACTGTTCCGATTGCTTGTGCTTGTTGCTTGACTTGGTTTGATTTGGTGTCTTGGCGTGGAATCTTCAATTTTGCGCCTGAAACTACGTGTACCATTTTTGGGGGTTTTCCCAGGCCCAATGTTTTGCACGTTTGATATATCGCCGCATCGTCTATACAAGAACAACACAACACCCCATGACTGCGTGCAAAACAAAAAAAAAATTGAAAATATGCGTCTCGGGCCCCATCGCACTTGCACTTTTTCTTTTGTACTTGTCTAAAGATATTGCGCGAAAAGACACAGCGGCCGAGCGGCAGTTCGTTCGTGGTTGGCGGTATATTTACCATACACAAAATAGATACAGCGGGGGTGTATGTAATTATTATTGTGAATTTTTTTTTTTCGGGGTCGACGAAAAAATTTTTTGATGTGTAATTATTATTATTATTACGCCGACGATTGGCGGCCTTTTGGAACATGTGAAAAGAACGTTTAGACGTACATTATGGGTTTCATATTTTTTTAGGCGAAAATAGTGTGGTCTATGAAGTGGTAGCTTTGTGTTGGATTGATGAAAATCAAGATGTATCGTCGAATATTGGTGTAAATTTTTTGGGACTGAAAAATTGTGATATAATTACAATTGAGCTGGAATCCGTGGTCGAGATTGTATGATCGCTCCTCTATGACTGTAACAATTCAGAAGGATTATCGTGAAACAAGTGTTCGAACTCGGCACGAGCCAATTTTTTTTGTTTTTCAAAACGAAAAAAATAGCGCCTGCTAAAAACATCACATTTTGAGTTTAGTTGCCTAGAAGCTTTGCTGACGACACTCAACGTCCGAAAAGTTCTTATAGAGGGGAAAATTGGGCCGCATTCAGACGAGATAATTCCTTCCTAGACGATGTGAAGAGTAAATTAAAGAAAATGCCTCATGACGATTAAATATCGTATTGAATGATATCCTCTGAACGCTGCCTTACTAATATGTATATTAGTTGTTTCCATTAAGAAAAACCGAACATGTATTGTAATGTCATCTCACGCAATTCAAGGATACTAACATTTACTTTGCTTTTAAGAACCAGGACAACCAACACAAACAAAAAATTAACAAGAGTGAAACAATTCCAATTAGCGTGCCATTGTTAATATTTTTATTTAGACGGACTTTGCTTGATCCGCAAATAACTTCAATATATACACAAACATTCACGCGTTTATTCACAATAATATCATTCGAGTTTGTTTATTAACATTCTTTCTTTTTTTTTTTTTTGTAAACAAGCGATCATTAACCCCGCGAACACTTAATTACATACACACTCGTGTTTAACATTTACACCTGAATCAAAAGCAAAACATTCGGCAAATTTCGATGTTTTTTTTTTTTAAATAAGATTCTTTTTTTAGCCTCTATTGTATAAGGAGTACGACTATG
Organism: Microchrysa polita; assembly: GCA_949715475.1. Lineage (NCBI taxonomy): Eukaryota > Metazoa > Arthropoda > Insecta > Diptera > Stratiomyidae > Microchrysa > Microchrysa polita. The sequence continues at coordinate 85,741,889 of OX454420.1, read as the reverse complement.
GTGGCCATTTTAATAAATAATCTCGCGAAATCCGGTTGAAGGTACCTTAAATTTGGATCTGATCAATGACATATACGCATACAGTAAGAGAGGGGATGACGCTAATAACATTGACGCAATTGCGTATCAATATAATTATAGTGTCTAAGGCTGGAAAGTTTCGTTTGTTTCTTTCAACCGATCTATAATTGAAATCCGTAAGTAGCCATACATATTTACATAGTTTTTGGCCGTTAATGATGATTTCCATGTGGTAAATGCGTAAACAAAAATATCGAATCAGAAAAAGAAATATATATAAAGGAAGAAACTGACGCATAATTTGATAAAATTAACACAGTTGAATATATGCGTTTTAAGTGCAAGTTGTTGACGTCGATGTTTGCAATTAAAAAGCCATACATTCATTGAAGGCTTTGTGGCCATCAATTGGCAAAAATCATGTACCTATATCACCCCTGGTTATAGGAAAAAAAAAACGAGATTTTTTTTTTTCAAAATAGTCAAAAATAAGCTTCACTTCATGCATCACGAGTCGACGTGTTGTATCTATAGGACGCATTAAAAGTGAAACACAGGTCAGCTGAGGGAAATGCCATTAATTATTATTATTATTATTATTTATTGATCACTGAACAGGTCTTAAACCTAAAATTACAGTAATTTACAGATATTAAAAAACAAAGAAGAAATTTAAACAATAAGATTTAACATGACCGAAAGTTCTGCTGTAGACAACTTTTTGTAATAATGCTTTCTTAAACAATTCAAATGAACTTGGCAAAGGACCAATCTCGAGTTTGTCGTAGTTAGTCATTATTCTCAACAGGGGTGAATTCTTGTAAACAGACAGTAGGGCAGTCGGAGGATTAAACACGAATGAATTGCGAGTACTATATGCTGAAAGTCTAAACACAATATCTCTGGAAAGAGTTGATCGTAATAACCCATTACATATTTTGTACAAAAAGCATTCGTCTAGAAAGATCCGTCTTCTTTCCAGAGATATTAAGTTTAGAAGAGAGAGGCGCTCAGGGTACGAAGCATAGGGAATGTTAAATTTAAATAACAAAGAACGTGTAAAGTTGCGCTGTACTCTCTCTAAATCAGTACGAGAGTTGAATGTATGCGATGACCACACGACAGATGCATACTCTAGGACACTACGAACAAGAGAAATATACAAATTTATTGCTGTTCGAGTGGATCTAAATTCCTCAGAGCAGCGCAAAACAAAACCAGCTAATTTAGATGTCTTATTACATATATACGTGTAGTGCTCAGTGAATTTTAACTTAGTATCAAATTGCACACCAAGATCTGTGATGGATTCGAAGTATTTAATAGGGGTAGAATTTATTGTATACACATAACAAGCAGGGTCAGATTTTAGTGAGTAAGCCTGTAGCGTAGCACTTGGATATATTAAGCGGAAAATCGTTTAAACCGCACCAGGAATACAAAGTATCCACGTCTGACTGAAGGGATATGGAGTCTGATGGATGCGAAATAGAGGATATACGTTTGCAGTCGTCTGCATATAACAGGCAGCGAAAATTGAGTATAGAGGGTAAATCGTTGATGTAATATGAAAAAAGTAAAGGCCCGAGAATTGACCCTTGTGGAACGCCTGAGCAGGGATGAAAAACAGATGAAAGACAATTTTGGAAGGTAACATAAGACGAACGATTGAGAACGTAAGATGATAGCCAAGAGGTTAATTGGGGAGGAAACCTCAGAGTGAGGAACTTATCAAGTAAAATCTTGTGGTTTACCGAATCAAAGGCTTTTGAAAAATCCGTATAGATGTCATGCACATCATGATGGGTTTCAAAGGATTTAGCGATTAAATTTACAAGCTCCACTAGGTTGATAGTCGTTGATTTACTTTTGCAAAAACCATGTTGATTGGAACAGATGAGATGCCCAAGTTGATCATACATATAATCATATACAAAACGCTCTAGAAGTTTCGAGCAAGCGGAAAGGAGCGATATGGGCCTATAGTTGCATACAAAGTTTGTATCTTTCGACTTAGGTATGGGAACGGTATAAAACGTTTTCCATTGATAAGGAAAGACTCCCTCTTGTAAACTTTTATTAAAAATGATCGCAAGAGGAAAAGAGATAAAGTTGTGTGTATGTTTAAGAAAAGTGTTGGGTATACCATCAGGGCCTGGAGAAGAGCTAACCTTAAGGCTTGAGATCAAATGATTGACGTTCGATCAGGATATTGGAGGAACCGGTAATTGAGAATTATAATGTCGTGGGGAATCAAGTGAAACTACGGATTCTTCTTCTTGTAGCGGTGCAGAAAGGTGTGAAATCTCTGTGCATCTATGTGGGTACGATTTATGGTTCGTCAATGTTTGTGTCCGTGAGGTCTAAGGACAAAAACATAGCTGCTGAGATAGGGTTTTCCCACAGCGATATGGGGGTAAGATCAGTGGGCGCAGCGGGGCATTGAAACAAGTGACCCACATCATGAGGAGTACCATTGCAGTTTGGACAGATGTTTTGGATGTCCGGGTTTATGCGAGAAAGGTACGGATGAAGGTGGCTGTCGAAAAGATCTAGAAAAGAACAAAGCAAAGAGTTCGCAGATTTCCGACGGAGTATTTGCGGTCCTACTTTCATAGGTCATAGATAAAGGCCGCGTCGAGGAGGAGCGCATGTTATTTACATATGACCAGAATAGTTTAGATTCATTTTGGTTTATGCTATTCTCGATACTTAGGAGGTAAGTGGATCGCGCAGACTTGATCAAGCGTTTTGTCAGTGATCTAAGCTTCTGAAACGATAGAAGATCAAATAACCGCTTAAACCGAGATAAGCGAAGTAAACCATACAGGACCTTTTCGTGGTTTTGAAGTGAAAAAAGGAACAAAGTCGAAAATAATTTTGTATAAAATATTGTAAAACTTTTCAACAGAAGCTTCACAATTAAGGCCATCAAACGTTTGACTCCAATCAATCCTTGACAATTCCAGATTTATGGCATCATAATTGGCTTTGCGAAAATTAAGCCGACTTGCTTTTAAGTTTTGCGGAGAATGCGGAATATTGATGTTAATTTCATGTAGTATAGCTGGGTGGTACAGATCACACGGAACATATCCTGAGGTAGAATATGCGGGCGACAGAGAAGTCAAAGGCAAGTTACTAAGGACAAGGTCAAGAACTCTTCCCATAAAGTTGTGAACAATTGTAGCAGATTACAAAAGTTCATAAAAGAAGTCGTAGGCAAGCTGATTGATGATGATAAAAGGGGAAGCGGAAAGCCGGGGGTGTTAGGCCAAATCAATCCTGGAATATTAAAGTCTCCACAAATAATTATTGGAGAGCTCGGATGCAAGATGTTACAATTATCGGATAGATGATTGAACACGGAATCGTAAATAGGCATAGCTGAATTACATGGAACATATATGCAAGATAATAACAAGAAAAGTAGGAAGAGAATGATATTTTAATGGTTACGCAATCATAAAGCTGATTATTATTAGTCGAAGATAACAGTGCGTATTCCATGTGATTCCTTACTGCTATTAGGACACCACCTCCTGTAGACTTCATATGAAGGTCAAAGTTCCGATCAGAACGATATACGTTATAACCATCCAAAATCTCTCCGCTGTTGAAGGAAGAATTCAACCATGTTTCTGAAAGGCAAATAATATCATGCAAACATGTCAATGCATTAAGATTTAAGACTGATAGTTTGGTCCTTAAGCCTCGAACATTCTGATAGTATAATGCTAGATTACTGTGTTTTAAGTTACTCTGTAGTTGCGACATTGACGAGGAAAATACTTTTTTCGCGAGAATTCCTTGAGCAAGATTCCATCTGGCCAAAAAGATTCTTCGAACGGTAGTAGTAAATCATGAGAAACAGTAACTTTGAAAGAAGCGACCACTCTATTCGGGATGTTATCTTTGGTCAACTTTTTACATGTTAGTATTGTAGGCTCATAACCCAGATTGTTGACTATGTACTGTTTGATTTCGTCCTCCGTGGTGTTATAAGCCAGCCTAGACAGAAACAAAACCTTCGGCGGACTACAAATCCGCAGTTGGCCTAGTTGATGAGCTGTGTTTCGTAGTTGGGATGGGCACTGTACGGGTTGATGTTGTTGCTGACTGAGTGACAGTGATTGTTGTTGACATTGTTGCAGTGAGCCAGGTTGTTGTTGTTGCGAAGACGGAACATGATTTTGATAATGCTTGGAAGACTTACTCGGCTGAGATGGTTGCTGAGACGAAGGAAATATTGGCTGAGACAGTCCAGGAGATATTTGTTGAGCCTGCTGGCAAGTGGAGAAGAAAATTTGTTCTTGTCAGAAAGTCCAGTATTCTGTTGATTTGCAGACTGTTGCAAATGAAGTGATTGCAGTTGTGTGTCTGGGTGCACATTTTGCAGCTCTTGTTGAATTACAGACTGTGGCTGCTGCATGGACGGAGATGACCACAGAGGCAGAGAAAGCCCGGGGGATAGCAATAGTGGTTGAGGTTGACTACAAATCGTATTTTCAACACTTATACCTGACGAGTTGTTGACCGCAGTTACGCATTGTGATGTCATTGGTTGGCGAGGGCAATCGTCTAGCCCGTTAGATTGCGATCCGGATCGCGACCGCGAACGCGTTACGATTCCGATTGATTCCACAAGCATAGAAGTATTACTTGATTCACGATGAGGACCAGCTAAAGTTGAAGACTGTTCAGTCGTTGACGTTTGTTTTAGAGTGTGTGAAGAAATATCGGAAGAGTCACTCGGGGTGGAAGCATCGACAAAAGAATTGACGTCTTCGAGAGTCAAACGAACTTTTAAATTCATGTTGTTAAAATCACACACTACACTGTAAAAACAAGGTTGAATTTTACATCGAAAACTCGCTGAATTTTACACCTTTTTCTCGAAAAATTACAATAAACGTTTATTTTTCAACAAAATTTCTAGTATATCCACAAAATAGTGCAATATTACACAGATTTTTTAATATTACTCTATTTTGGTGTAATTTTACACCACATTTGGTGTGAAGATGTGTCATTACTTTTTTCTTTGTGTAACTTTACATTTTCAGTGTATATTTCATGTATACTATTACGATTTTGGTGTGAAAAGTTACACCTACATTTGTGTAAAACTGAATGTGTTGCAATACTTTTGTGCATTATTGCATTTTCCTGTATCTCACAAGTGGCTTGTTCTGTGTGCAATTAGTCTGTTCCGTCCGAAGGGCCTTCATATGAGCATCATATTATTGTTGTTGTTGTAGCGCTTTTTTGCTCTTGAACCGAAGGGGGAGTGGCAGCTCTTGGCCGTTGAAATAACGGGTATCTCAAGGACGATTTAGATCGAAGAACTGGTTTCCGTAAATATTATTATAAACCCGGATGTAAATTTACATACATATTTACATTTTTTCCAGTGCAAATTGTTTGTAGATTTACACCAATTTGGTAGCAAATATTAGCACCGTAAAGCGTAAAATTACTCTCGTTCATATCGTGGTGTAAATTTACTACTATAATAGAAGGAAAAAAAGTTCCCTCCTATTATTGGAGTAAAATTTTTTCGAGTGTAGTGTCTTTAGAAGATATTGCACTTTTTTAATCCCGTAACATATGTTACCATTGATGCGGACTTGCACTTATCGCAGAACCAGTATAGGCCAGACTTTTTATCCCGGATTAAGTCACCAGCAGTGCCCTTAAAGCCCACACATTTGCAGTGGAAAGTACTTTCACAAAATCCGGCAGAAGTTATGATGGGGGACTTGTTTAATTTGTCGAGACACACTGATGCTTTACACGAACTCATGACCGAAACGCACAATGAGCTGTTAGAGAGAATTTAGAATGTTATAGCACAAATCAGCTGTTGCCGGACAAGTGTTTACGTGTTTAAACGAAGAATGAGCCGTACGACATTCTTCCAGCAATGTAGCAGCAATCCAAGACGAAGCAACCGCTACTATGCGCGAACAGTGACTAAAACGACAATGAGTAATGTCTTTCCAGTTCCTCCAGGCGCATCGAGAAAATATAATCCACCATTTCCATTGTCAATCGCTTTTGTTCAGAGTTCAAACACTGAACAAAATCATTTGCTTAAAACAAGAAAAATTACAATAAAAAACAGCCTAGGAATAATTTTTCCTGATTTAAGATTTATTTTCTTGTTCCAAGAAAAGTTTTTGCTTAAAATAATGCTTATTTATTTATTATAAGAAAAAACTATTTTTGGAACCAGAAAATACATCCTAAATCAGAAAAACTTTTCTTGGAACAAGAAAATACATCTTAAATCAGGAAAAATTTTTCCTTGGCTGTTTTTTTATTGTATTTTTTTCTTGTTTTAAGCAAATTATTTTTTCAGTGAAAGTACCACATTTGTTTGAACTGATTGATATAGTACGTAATCGCGTTCAAGTTCCATTTCTCGATTGAAACCATCATGAATTCTTCGACATGGCGTTAACATTCCTAACTTCACTAATAAAGATTCACACATATGGTAACACATGTACTCGATCAAAATTAGTGTTTGGTTATGTATTTCCTCATTGCACTGAGAACATCAATTGAACGCCCATCCGTATGATCAGAAACGGCTTCCGATGTTCCGAAGTTTCCTAGCCGAAGTGTTCCAAGTGTAATAACGTGGCATCTCAGAGAAGAGCAACATTTGTGCAAACGGATCATTTTAGCAAGTAGAGAAGAAACTTGTGAGTGTGGTCGCTGGAGGCGTTGCAGCTCACGATATTCGATTTATCGAAATAAACTTTTTGGTCATTTTCCAGATGCACCGCTAGATGTACAACATTAGGTTTAACGTTCATGAATAGGGAATGAAAATATACGCCATATTCCCTCGCTGCAGCTCAGATATCGACCAACTTGATATTGTGTGATTTGATCGTTGGAATTAGGATTTTGAACGCCAAACACCATAACATATTTACAGAGATTTTTGATGGACTTTACAGAATTGCACTACTTCACGTTTCAATGCGCCTTAAATGTTTTAGAGAACAGTGGCGAAAACGGAACAATCCAATTATTGTCGGCAACGAAATTAATACCTGTTATGTACTTTATAAACAAAAATATGCGAAAAAAAATCATTGTGAATTGTGGATCATTGTGAATTTTCTGCTTATTTCAATGGTTATACTGCTATTCCGGCCCGGGAGCCTTGTGTAGACCCATCCTTTGGGGTCAACTTACTGAAATCCTATAAATCGTTCAAGAAAGACAGAAAGAAGTATGTGGAAAATAATTGTCTTTACAAATTGTGCCCATTGTGAATTTTCCATATGTCTCAATAATTGTCCTGTTACTTTGGGTAGAGACCAATCCTGTGGAACAAACTTACTAAAATCCGCTGATATCTTAAGAAATACACGCAGAAATAGGCGAAAATGAATCCATTGTGAATGTTTGCTCATAGTGAATTTTTCGCGTGTTTCAATAGTTATTGTACTATTCCGTATAACGGTATCGGAGTAAGAGCTAATAAATTCAATTTTCGTATCTGTAGCCGCATCCTTACGATGTTTTTGTTAGGGGCTCTGTGAAAAGGATAAATAAAAAAACTCTGTAGATTTGCCGTATTGACAGGATTTAATTGACTTTAAGTTTATACATATCTGATTTATTACCCCAAAAGGATAATGTATAACAAGTATTACGTATTATCCAGCGATACATGATTTTTGCTGATGATCCAATATAGTTTTTTTTTTCTTGGACTCTAACACTCGTTTGAAAATATACTCGTAGATGGCGATGAAGGAATAACAGTAACAAGAAGACGAGCGAATGGGCCAATTCAAACCGTACGGGTAAACTTGCACGACAAGAACCAAACGTACGTTCATTTCACACTATCCGATCAAAACACGGACGGGCGAACAATAATCACACAGCAAGTATGTATAAATGTTGCCATGCACGCTCCAAAGTCAGTGTACAATGAAGTGACGAGTCGACAAGATTAAAATGCAAGTAAACACGCGCTAATTGTCGTCGCAGAACTCCTGAACTATCGGTAGATGCAATCGTCTTATCGAATCGATCGTACGATTCTTACAAAAGAAAAACAATCGTGTCACGATTTTTTTCTTTCGTAAGACGCGTTCTTACAATGTGAAATGCTGAAATGCACAATGCCACTACAAAAGCTCTCGCCGTCCGTTTATTAGCCGTCCGGTTTCGTCTTGCAATGTGAAACCACCCAATGGGCCCTCCCAGTCTATAAGAAAACGACCGTACGATCAAACTATAAAAGCTCTCACCGTATGGTTTTTGGCCGTACGGTTTTGTCTTATAATGTAAAAAGGCCCAATGTTTGTGTTAAAACACATCAATTGTATCAAAATCCACACACACAAAAGCTCAAGCTTTAATGTGAATTAAGATCTTTTACAAGAACTCGCAATCGTCCTCGTTCCTTCAGCAGGGAAAAGCAAGTTCAAACCGAGTGACATTCTTGTACATAATCGAGACTTTTGTTTCACATAGGCAGAACCACTCTTTGGGCCTATGATGACAGTGTTTTCAAAATGTATGTCTGCAACGATCAGTCAAAATAAAATTGTTTAAGCCAAACAATTTCATATTAATTATGTATGTATATCCATTTAGATCTTTAAGCAATCAAAGCTTCTTCACTACAATATTCTGTAAGTAAGATTTTCGTCATGCCGAAAAAAATGTTCGTTCTGTCTTTCATTGAAAGATCGACAACAACAATATCATCATCAACCAAAAAAAAAACAACGAAAACAGCGACAAGTAAAAAAAAATAGATCGTGTATTATATACAAAACACGCGGATGACGCGAACGAAAAATGAAAAACACACGCTCTGACACAAACACAGGGGCCTTGGGCTTGTTTACGCTTTGTATTCTTATGTATTATGCTCCATTACCACATAAATTACATCTTTATGATTTTCATGATGTTTAGTGGCAACCGAGGATTTATAGGTCTTATAACCGAGCGAGTGTATTTACTATGAGAGACGCGAATGAGTATTCGACTAAAACGAAAAAACCAAGAAAATCCAAAATAATGTTATGTAAAATGATTTTTATGATTTTTAAATGTCCATTAATTGATATTAATTTTTAATGATGCATATGCCGTGCATAGTGTTTTATGACTTATAAAGGTGTCATTGTAAAAACGAATATGAAATGTCACAAGATTTATTTAGAATTAATTTATTGCTTTGTTTCATTTGATTCTTAGAGGATTAACATTATTAAATAGTAGGGTTCCATAAAAAAATGGATTAAAATGTCAATGTCAATGTGATGGTTTCTATAGTTTGTTTGAAAAAATGTGGGGCCAGTCATGCATTTATCTAATGCCTTGGTTACACAGTGCGAGCTATCGTGCGAGTTGGCCTAGACAGCTACTGCAGAGTAGCTACTTGCACCATGTGACCGCATCACGCACTGTGTAACCAAGGCATTAGGAATCAGATTCTTTTTGGAATGCAGTAAAATCTAACTTAGCCATATTCCTTTTCAGCATACCTCTTATACCGTACCGATCTCAGAAAAAAAAATAAAATAAAAATGGCGGTGTAGCGGATTAAAAATTATCGACCGCACGGCAGCGACGGCCTTTTTTTGCTAAATTTTGAAACCGAACTGTCAGCATGGATGTGATATAGACGTACCCTAGACCCGATAGACCTACAAATTTGACATTAACTACTACTCAATAGACGTTGTTGTCAACAAATTTTTTTTAGAAAAATTCTGCTCATTGTGCTCTTTTTTAATAATTCCCCTACTGTGGTGTCAAATTTACTAATGACTTCAGCGTCCACTCTAGAACTTTCGCCGCCCCGGACAAGATGTCAAATGCCCCTAAGATTTTTTTTTTGTTCTGAAAATATTTATGGGAAGCCATTGGACTTCGTTTCATCAGGCAGAAAATTTATTTGCTACGCTTTACATTTGAGTCGTATCTAGATATACATACGTATTTCATTTCTAAGATTCGATACGACAATAGGAGAGAGACCGAAAAATTCACAGGATTCCTTCCCATCAGCGGAAATCCAAAGCTCAGGGACTCTTTCTTAATGCGCATTGTGTGCTGATTGTTGTGAACGAATTCAGAGGACGTGTTGTTGCTGCATTCGTTAATGACTGCATCAGATAGCTGAACACAAGAAATTAAAATTTGGCGGGTAGATTTACTTCAGTGGTGCTACTGTGCTACTACTAAAACGTGGTGGAAACACATACTGGAATAATCTGTAAGCTATTCTAAGGATCGTATTCGTCCTCTGGGCCTAAGAAATTGAAATGCAACACACCATAATACCTAATCATTGATAGACTCAAGGATCACTACTGAGATGAGATGACACTAAGATTCAGTTTGTCGAAATATGCCTTTACTAAAATGGAACCCGGCTATACTAATCTGAAAGAGTAAACCCAACATACATACTATTGGGTCCAGACCTGAACATTCATCTGGTTTGCTGAGGTTCCTTGGTACTGCCTTTCATCGGCTGTTTTGTTTGCTTTAATAAAAATGGTATCTGAATATAGAAAAAATAATTTATCGGCATAAAAGAGGCTTTCAACCAGAACCGATTGGAAGAGTCTATCGGTTACCGAATGTTGACGGATGTATCTAAAATGTGCCAATTTCTCCTTATAGTGCAGTCATATTAGCATTTCAAATAGAAAAAAAATAGAGTAAGGCTAATTCTTGTGGTTTTTGAATTAGTGGGCTCCCAGGAATCTAAGACTCATTTTGCTAAGAAAAATTTGATCGGAAAGGTCACAAAAAGGACAAAAAAGGATACTCTTTAATCCTTGACAGGAGGTCGGCATGTGGGGTATCAAATCAAAGGGGACGTCAAGTACATTACATATCCGGCGTTTGTTCCATGTTTCAAGGACCCTCAACGGATTAAATCGAGATTAAATGGAGAAATATTGTGTTTCCCGGGTATCTTTCCATAAAGCCATAATTACGAGGGTAATTCAAATTGTCACTACGTTTCTCATTTTTCCCAATCTATAATAGCTAAAGATTCTACCATTAAATTTACTAAGCAAAAAAATTATCGGAAAGCTCTCAAAAAGGACATAAAAGGACACTAATTACAAACCTTGATCGAACGTGGGCATGCGGAGTGTCATATCAAAGAGGACGTCGGGTACATTCCATATCCGGCGTTTGTTACTTGTTTCAAGGACCCACCCAGGAGAAAATTGGGATCCAATGTAAAATTTTCGTGTTTCTCGTAAATGTATCTTTCCAAAGCCGTAATTTTTCGTTTAAGCTCGAATTATTCCATTTAGTGTCCTTGAAACAGGAAACAAACACCGGATATGCAATGCACTCGACGTCCTCTTTGATACGACACCCCGCATGCTCACGTTCGATCAAGGTTTGTAATTAGTGTCCTTTAATGTCCTTTTCAGAGCTTTCCGATAATTTTTTTCTTAGCAAATTTATTGGTAGAATCTCAACCTATTATAGATTTGGAAAAGTGAGAAACGTAGTGACAACTTGAATTATTCTCGTAGTTATGGCTTTGGAAAGATACACGGAAAACACAATAATTTTCGATTTAATCTCGATTTATTCCGTTGAGGGTTCTTGAAACAGGAATCGACATCCTCTTTGATTTGATACCTCACATGCTGACCTCCGGTCAATGATTAAAGAGTATCCTTTTGGTCCTTTTTGGGACCTTTCCGATCAAAATTTTTTTTTAGCAAAATTAATTTTAGATTCCTGGGAACTCGCTGATTTAAAAACCACAAAAAATAGCCTTACTTTATTTTTTTCTATTTGGAGGCCTGAAATGGGATATTTTGACTGCACTATTATGTACACTGCGTTTCACTTGAATAGCACATTCCGTTTTTTCATTGTAATTTGCTTATATATCAATATTCTTATGACTTTGCTAGTACTTTTTTTTTGTCTTGTTGGTGTGGGTTCCCCAAAAGAAAAATTATACTCTCCAAATTTACCTTTACCTTTTGCTTCAAAAGCGAGCAGATTTTTTGTTTCACTAGAATAGCACAGTTGGGTTTAAGCTTCAAATACGTGGTGCACGTGGTCACAATATCACAATCTATAGTCGTTTTGAGTAATTTAAATACGATTCGTTGATTTTAAAAAATTTTGGGTCGTGGTAAAGCCTTAACAAGCGAAGAATAAGTTAAAATAAAAAATTACAGGGATTGTGACTTTTCAGTGACTAAAATATCGAAAAAAATTGGAAAAGGCAGAAACGTGATTTACAATTTAATTAAAAATTGTGAAAATTATGGAAAAATATGAAAGGTCGAGTGAGCTGTGTACGCTCTTATGCAGATAAGTGATCTATTTTGCGTGAAGCATCGATTTCACATATGATTCTGTGGACAAAATTCGGTTAAAAGTTGGTCTCAGTGCGAGTAAAACAACTGTATGGCGTGCTAATTCAAAAGCTGAAGACCTAAAGCGTCTAAAATTAAAAAAAAAACACCTCTTAACCCCCTCATAAACAAGCTCGGTTGACTTTTTCGCGTACCAACATGTCATGGACCAAAGAGTGATATCGCGTTGTTTTTTCTGATGAGAAGAAATTTAATTTGGAAGGGCCCGATGGATATAACTGTTATTTTTATGATTTAAGGAAGGAGACTCACCAGTTGGATCGTTTGCACAGTCGAGTTTGCGGCGTTATGGTTTGGGGAGCCAAATCCTACTACGGCACTTGTGAACTCCAATTCTTAGACACCACTATGAATGCTAAGTCGTATCAAGGTGTTTTAGAAAAGGCTTTTCCGACATTCGAAAGTCTCTTTGGACCATTGCCGTGGACTTTACAACCAGACAATGAACCAATACACACTGCCCGTGCCGTAAAGTCGTTTATCGAGTCCAAAAATGTTACTCTTTTGAACTGGCCACCATACTCGCCGGATCTAAACATAATAAAAAAAGGTTTGGAGATGGCTGCTTAGAAAAGTTTATGAGTCTGGTAAATAATTTTCAACAAAGACTGAAATAATTGAAGCCATTCTGCCATCATGGGCTACCATTTCCCTTGCTTACATCAAAAGTTTGTACGATTATTTGCCTAATAGGATCTAGGAGGTTATTTCAAACGGGGGAGGCTCAACCCATTACTAAAATTGCTGATTTTAATTCAAATTGATCTCAACTTGTATTCTGAACAATAATAAGTTATCCTCACTGCATAAAAAGTTAATTAAAATAGGTTTAAAAAAAAGTGTGCTTTTCAAGTGAAACAGAATTCCTGTGTTTTTTCATTGGTGTTTTACATTTTTTTCTTTCTAAGATTACATGTTGGAAAAATTCGAATTCTTTTTATTTCAAATTAAAGTTAATTAATCAAATGGCAAATAAAAAATACAAAATATCTGTTGTCTTCATTTTTTTTAAAGATATTGAGAAAATAAATCTAATGTATAAAGTGTGCTATTCAAGTGAAACGCAGTGTATGTGTAACACTCAAATTTTATATAAATTCGAATAAACTATTTTTTATTTTATTTAAACCATACACGCTTGGAGCTAAATTTGATGAGGAAAAAAAGAAAACAAGACTCGATCCAGTGAAAAGATTTTATGTTGTGAATCCACTTATTAACAATTAATAATAATCTGAAAAAGTAAATAAGAAATATGCTTTCTTCATCGAAATTCCAGAACTTTGTGATCATTCTCGGTTACCGATGTAGGCTTTCATAAAGCGGATATTAAAAGGTTTGATCATTTTATAAAAGAGCCACTGACTTTCGGAGGCTCTTCCAACACCAATCTAAACTATGAAGCTCACCAATTTGTTGTTCTACCATGCCTGCCAGCGCACGCTCTAATGAAGGGCAAGCCAAATTTTTGGGGCGGCAATTCGGCTAGCTCATGGTAAGAAAACTACAAGAAAGCTGAAACGGGAAACTCATGTTCGGTGTAAAAAATGAAAATACATAGCAACATCAATGATAACTTGATAACAAACAAATTTCTATTCCACTGACGAAAGACAGGATGCAACGAAGAAAACTGACAACAACGTATCAGACTCAGTGTAATAGCCAACCAATAGGCGTCGAATCCAAGTGAAAATGAATGAAAGCGTTACTAAATTTTGACCAAAAATTCGATCAATATCATGTTCGTAGCCAACAAATAAAAATTCCGGAAAGTATAACCGAGAATAATTCTCACGGAGATGATCACCCTCTATTGTTTTTGTGATTTGAAAGGAACATTTTGTCTTCCATATTTTTTTTCTCAAACTTCGCAGCTTACACTCGGTACCCAAAAGCTGGACACTTTTTTTTTCTGACATACATAATACTCTTATTATAACGAGAGGTGTGCTTTCGTGGGTTCACCCCTTTGTTCTGGTACAGCATAACCAACCTCCTCCCCACAGAAACTGTAATTTCATTGGGGTCAAGACTTTTTATTAGAACTTAATTTTATAACAAATTATGGCTGAAAAGTGTCCGCTTTTCATTGGCACCGAGTGTATTTTCAAATCTTTGAACATCCATTGTAATGTTGTAATTTCTAGAACGTGAATTTTAGTTATCTCACTCAGTAACACCTCACACTATGAGGTGAGTTCTGTTCAAACTGACCTCGCCGACGTAAGCGGTCCTAACCTTACATTATTTTGGTGATTATTTCAGTAATGCAGTATTTCGTCGGCAGACTATTTAGTTCTAGCACAACAATACAAGCATTTATCACAACTCTGGCCAGAGGTAAATCTCCCCGACAAATTGCAGTAACAATTTCAGTCTAGTAAAATAATTGTAAACAGAAGTATGTATAAAATATCAAATTCTGCAAATGCTGCACTTCTTCCTTGCCTCGTTCTTTATACCGCTCCATGGTTTCGCGTTGCTCGACCTGCGGTGTAGGCACATCGCCCGTTTTGGCGGTAATATCTCAGCATATTTCTACAGGCAGCTCTATCTTGGATCGTGTCATCGCCGAGACCAATGCGTTGTTGTTGCTTTTTCATTTGACACATCCAGGTGTTCTTCGGTCTGCCTCTGGCCTTGGGCCCATCAAGTGGAACTTCCATTGATATCGCTTTCTTTGCAGGGTTCTCAGGCGGACGCCGTTGAAGATGGCAATACCAATCCATTTGTCGGACTTGAGCTTTTCGGTGGTTGGTCTATGGACAAGCTGCCTCGGATGTAGCTACTCTTGATGTGGTCTCTTTTCGTTACACCAACTGACATGCGTAACATTTTCATTTCAGTTGCTGTCATTTGTTTCGCGTAACCTTCATACATGGTCCCGGGACGTACAACCGTTTTGTACAACTTGTCCTTTAGCTTCAGTGGCATTTTCTTATCGCAGAAAACTCCAGAGTTTTCTCGTCACGTCATCCACCCAACCTTTGTGCGATGTTTGCTGTCATCATCGCATGCAGCTCCGTTGTTCACCATCGAGCCAAGGTACTTGAACTTGGTACAAGACTTAGCTGCTCTCCTTTGTCGTACATATCTGGTATCGGTGCATCTGGGTCTGAGAATGGGCAGCATAAGAACTCAGTCTTTGTTATACTTACCCTCAGTCCATGCTCCTCCAGAATGCCACACCATTTTGTAAGTGCAGCTTGCAAGGCAACGATGTTAGGCCGTCGGATATATGTGTTAATAAGTAGCACATGATGATGTTGAAGAGCAACGGACTCAATACACTGCCCTGGTGTAATCCGACATTCACCGGAAATTCTTCTGATTCACCGGCTGTGCATCTAACCTTAGTCGTAGCTCCATCATACATGTCTCGTATTATCCTGACGTATGCCACAGGGACAATAAGTGCTCTCAAGGCCAACCATATCAGATCACGAGGTACTCTATCGAATGCCTTTTCCAAATCGATGAAAACAAAGTGCAAGTCCTTTCGTGGTGCTCTTTACTTTTCCATGGCAATACGAATGCACTGAATCGCATCGACTGTAGATCGACCTTCAACAAAGCCGCATTGATTGTCATTCAACCGCACAATCTATCTCAATCGGTTGCAGACAACTCGCTCGTAGATCTTCAGTGTATGAGGTGTTAACTTTATAGCCCTATGTTGAGTTTGCGTGAGTCTCCCTTGTTCTTATAGAAAAGAAAAAGAAAACTTTCCCTGAAAGCATCAGGCATCGGTTGCCCACCTTTGATTTTGTTGAAGAGAACTGTGAGCCAACTAAGCCCGACATTTTCCATTTTCAACCAAAATTCCGCGGGGATTTTGTCCGGTCTGACTGCCTTTCCGCGTTTCATCTGATGCATTGCCTCCATCACCTCTTCCTCTGAGATATCTTCAATATTTGTGGTATTGCCGTATCGTCAATCAGCAACATTCCTTGCGAGTCCTCCACGTACTTTGGCGCCTGTATTTCCCGAGCGTTCCTTCTCCTTTGGGCTGCGACCCTAAATATCCTGGCGTCGTGCTTAGGTCTCTCGCGCAAAGACGGTCCTTCGGTCGCAGTCTGAGTTTCTAATTCTTGGTAGAATTTTTCAGCTGCCTTCGCCTTTGAGCTTGAGGTACCAAGCGATAGGATTATACTGGTTCAAACGCTAAATAAACCGTAGCTAGAAAGTAGTAATCGGTTGATGAATTATAATTTATAAATCATTACTCCCAAGCAATATACGAGCGCAAAAAAAAGAATGTGAAATGAAGCATCACAAACATTTCAAAACAACCATAACAAAAATCCGAGACAACACACGACCAACCACAACCAGTTCTCGCCAACCAAACAATCTCGCAATACGCGCATTCCAATGTCCACTAACAGTGCAATAGCAGAGCAGAGCTCTGTAGCCACTCTGAACCGGATTCCGGATCACAATCAGCGCGTCATAACATCATTCCAGAGGACCAGAGAGAGAGAGGCGTCTGTGAGAAAAACATACAAACCTCGCGTTCATACGACCAACCAACAACAACAACATATCAACATAACATTTTCGTTGAAACATCCTTGAAGGTATACTGTCGGCCGTTCACCCCGGCTAACGTAGCACACGCGACAACATCCAAGAGTATTGCCGTTACGGCAAATTTATTGGTCTCGATTAGGTTCACATTTTGCCCAGCCAACTCTCCTAATTAGAATGAAATCATCTGGCAACTCCACCCAACATAATGTGTACAACTACAAAATAACATTTTTCGACGCACACACACGCAAGCAAAACATGCTAATAACACGGCACGAGCAAATAAGGTCTTATGACTGCTGCTCTAGCTCTTTGGCTGTGTGTTGTGCCGTTGTGCGTCGTCTCGGGTGTTGTTTTGATGCGACTTCGGCGAGCCGAATTTAGCCGATGAAAATGAAAACATTTTAATTTCTAGGGAGTATGCTTCGGTTTTGGAAGGTGTGTAGGACGAGAGGTGAAAGAGTGGTTGATATGCTTTTGCGGTAGGTCGGCTTGTGGTGGCGCGGCGAAGAGTGGATGAGCGCGTGTTGTATAAAATCGCGAGTGTGTAGTACACACGTACGCGAGAGGACCGTTGGTATGATATGGAGGCGCGGTGTAATAGCGGAAAGTGCGTTTGTGTAGTAAAAATTCTTTCGTCTGGCCATGCAATTTTGTACTAGACGAAGAAATTCTGCGTAGTTTCAAGTGTTGCCGTTTTTATGATTTTTTTGTATTTAGTTTATAAAAAAATTTATATTTAAATTAATTAAATACAAACTTATTTTGTAACATGTACGTATGTACTAACTTAAATATTTTCTTTATTTTACAGGTACGCGAATAATAATATTAAAACATGTGTAAGTAGTACAGGGAAACCTCTCATAGCCGGACACTCACGGTCGCATTCTTTTTGTCCGGTTATGGGAGGTGTCCGCTTATAAGAGGTATCTACCAAAACTGAGTGTAGTAGTCCTGACACATCTAAACGAGTTTACGAACGAATGCAGTTTATGTTCTTAACATATTGGCATCTGTCAACGCGACGCGCACTACTGTTTTCGACAACCGCCAAAACAAATTCACCAGTTTTAATGGATTTCGTATCCCCTTATGTATAAGAGTCCGTCTAATCACTTGACCACTGTGCAGTGCTAATGGTGTATTGAAGTTTCTCCGCTCCTCAAACTATAAGTCCATATAAGATCAAGACTAAACTTTCTTATCAAGTTTGTGTGCATGTGTGAACTCACCTCACCTGTCACTAATGCATATTAAATCCCACCATAGCATTTAGTGAAGACTCAAACCAAAGTGATAATAGTACACTCGCGTTAAAAAGTTTTTGATCGTATATTTCAATTTGGAGTGTAAACAATTAAAACAATTAAAAATGTCTGTTGTTAATCTTAACGAGTGTTCCTTATGCAAGAAAGACTGCAAACCAGACGAAGAATTTTTTAATTGCGAGCTATGCAAAAGAGCTCAACATTCAGTATGTGCGGGACTATCTAAAAAACAGATTAAGGCGCTTAAAACACCAAGCTCGGGTAAACGGAACGTATTTTTCTGCACTTTTTGCACTCAACGTGAAGACGAATTCAAGAAGCTATCCAATTCAGTTAATTCATTGAAAATCGAAATAGCTGAATTGAAAGCTGATTTAATGAATCGAGCAACTGTCCAACCTGATGCCATTCACACGGAGGATATTCTGTCGGAATTAGATGATCGACGTAAGCGAGCAGCCAACCTGATTCTTTACGACATTCCCGAGGGTAGCACTGATAACGATCGAAGTACTGTCATGGAGGTTTTAAACAAAATACTTCAACCGACGAATCTATCAACATCTGATATTACATCAACACGTATCGGTAAGCCAACTACAGGCAAAGTACGACCAATAAAGGTTATTACTCCAGACTGTAATCTACCATTACTAATTATAAGAAAAAAACGCAATATCGAGATTAGGAATTATCTCCGGGATAAAAATATAACCATAACCCTGGATCAAACTTTGCAGCAACGTCAATATTTGAAATCTATTAGAGCCGAACTGGAATCGATTAAGCAGACTGATCCAAATGCCACCATAAAGTACATCAATACTGTTCCTCGAATTGTTAAAAGTCGTACACCAAAAAACTAAATCTGTCAATCTATTATCAGAACACTCGAGGATTATGTACGAAACTTTATGAGCTTAGAGTATCGTCACAAACTACTAGTTACGATATAATCATTCTTACTGAAACTTGGCTGAAACCTAGCATTCTCTCCACTGAACTCTGCTTTTCCGATTACAAAGTATATCGTCGCGATCGTAATAAATTTACATCTAATAAACGAAAGGGTGGAGGAGTGTTCATTGCAGTCAAGAAAAATTTGAAGTCTACTGAAATCAAATGTTTATTCAACGATGTCGAACAACTCATTGTATGTATTTCGACCGGATCAACTAAAACCATCATCTCAACAGTTTATTTGCCACCGGATTGTTCAGCAGATGCTTATAACAAACATGCCGACGAGATAAGCAACTGTTCAATGCATTATCCAACGGCTAATTTCATCGTCACTGGCGATTTCAATCTACCCTTTATAAACTGGAATCTTCAGACTTGGTCATTAAATGAGAGCAACATCAAAAGCGATATCATAATCGAATCCTTTTCTTTTTTAAACTTTATTCAATGTAATAACATCTTCAATCATCAAAGTAAATTACTTGATTTAATATTCTCGAACTGTAATCTTATTGTACGACAGTGTCATTCCCCGCTTCTATCTATTGATAGCTTTCATCCTGCACTCGAAACCGAGTTTGTAATTCAATCAGTTAATAGTAATAATAATATATTTCAACGAGTTGAATTTGCTAACTTCAAAAGCGCTAACTATGATATAATTAACGATGATCTGTCGCAAATAAACTGGAATATCTTAAATGATTTAACATTCAATGAAGCGATTGATCAGTTTCATGACATACTCAGTGATGTAATTGCATCAGACGTTCCAAAATTTCAGCAGCATAATAATAAATTTCCAGAGTGGTTTTCTGTTGAATTGATTGAACTCATCCGTAATAAAAAAGAAGCTCATTCCATTTATAAAAATTCAGGTAACATTATTGATTACAACATATTTTCTAAATTAAGAACAGATTGTAAAAAACTTTCACGTACCGACTATAAATTGCACATCTGCAAAATCGAAGCTAAAATTCCCAATAACATGAATTTTTTTTGGAGGCATATCAACTCAATGAGGGAAAATAACAACCTGCCTAGTAATATGCACTTAAATGATTCGTGGAGCTCGGATGATAAAGAAATTGCTAATATGTTTGCGGCTAACTTTTCAAAGGTCTATAGTAACGAGATAAACACATACACCCCACCATCGCAAAATATAGAAATAAATGTATCCAGCTTAACCATAAGTTATGAAGCCATTCTTAATAAACTTTTAGCACTAGATGCAACAAAAAGTCCTGGTCCTGATGGCATACCAAACTTGTTTATAAAAAACTGTGCTTATCGTTTAGTCAGCCCCCTTTTTTTGCTTTATAATCGATCACTTAATCTAGGTTTATTTCCTACCAAGTGGAAATCCAGTTTTGTCATTCCAATTTTCAAAAGTGGTGATAAAGCTGATGTTTGAAATTATCGGCCAATATGCATTCTATCCTCAATCGCCAAAATTTTCGAATGCCTTGTTACTGAGATAGTATCGCCCTTAATTCGACCTATAATTATTATTAATAACCAACATGGATTTTGTTCCGGAAAATCTACTGCAACCAATCTTATGGTTTACCATAACTACATATCTAATGCCTTTGCAAATTTCCAACCAGTCCATGCTATTTATACTGATTTTACAAAGGCATTTGATAAAATAAATATTGACCTCCTTATCAAAAAGCTTATTAACATCGGTATTCACGAACCTCTTTTGAGCTGGCTCTGCACTTACCTAAAAAATCGAGTCCTCATGGTTAAATTTAACAATGTTTTATCGGAAGAGTTCTTCCCTTCATCTGGAGTACCACAAGGCTCTCACATAGGACCATTGCTATTTTTAATATATTTGAATGATATTAATTTAATTTTTGATAGTGTCGAATTCCTTTTATTTGCCGACGATTGTAAGATATATAAATCCATATCATCTAATGAGGATTTTGAAATTTTACAATCGAACTTGAATAATTTTAATATTTACTGCCAGAATAACAGCTTAGTTTTAAATTTGTCAAAGTGCCAGCTTATGGTTTTTAATAGGACAATGAAGAGTTTCCGGAACGACTACTCCATTAGTAACATACCGTTGAATATAGTAAATTCAATATGTGATCTAGGTATAAATTTTGACCCCAAATTGGATTTTACGTCGCACATTTCTATTATCGCTGAACAGGGCAGACGAATGATAGGATTTATCCAAAGCAATACTCAACCTTTTTGTAATATTCATGCATTAAAAACTCTGTATTTCTGCTTGGTAAGAAATAAACTAGAATACACCTCCATCGTTTGGAGTCCGTATTACACAACATATATAGACATGATCGAAAAAGCGCAAAACAAATTCTTGAGATATATTGCATATAAAGCTCACATACCTCGAGAGGATGTTAACTACGCGAATATATTATCAACTTTCAATACTTCAACCTTGGCTACTAGAAGAAAATACTTTGATGCATTATTTTTATTTAATTTATTGAATAATAATATTGATGCTCCTGAAATTTTGGAAAAAATAAGCTTCAGAGTTCCTTCAACCAATACAAGCTAATGACTTATTTCAAATTTTTACTTGTCGAACAAATTATTTACGTTTCTCGCCTATTGAAAGGATGAAAGATATCGGTAACCATTTATCATATCATATTGATTTTTTCAATGATAATAAGTGTAAACTGAAAATGACATTTTTCAACTTATATTCTAATTAATTCATAGTTTGCTATTTGTTTTATTCGATTTTTATAACTTTTGAATTTGATGAAATCTTTTTGAAATCCATTCTAACTTTAACCTTTAACTTAGTTTTAAGAAAACATAGTATGTATTTATAAAAGGACATTGATGTCCGTTAATTTGAAATAAATAAATAAATAAATATTTTAGACGAGTATGTAATGTATAAAAAAGTATTTGCTACTTTTATATTATTCACTTCGAAGAGAAAAATTGATCGATTTTCGATTGATGAAGCGTAATTTCTTTCCACTTAAAATACTGACTCGCCATCTGGCTTTCTGCATTTTCCAAATATTGAAAGGTCACATAATCCTCTTTTGCAAATTGCTTCAAACGAGCAATTTGCTTAAGAGCTTCTGCGTATGACTCTATTGGATCGGTATCTTGCCGAGGTCACGGCATCGGAATCACTTTCGTCCTCATTGTCTATTGGAATTTCAATACGGGTCTGAATGCCATTATCTTCAGTGTTTATAGTTCTATCAATGTTCAAAAATTCATCCAGACTTTGATTTTTTTGACTCCCGAACACATTCTGTAATCCGAATAAGGTTGACAGTGGTAGGTCATCTTCGGCGTCGAATTCTAAAATCTGATTTGTTTCAGTGAATGCTGGCTTTGAGAAACAGTTTTTGATGGTTGTTGCATTTACTTTGTCCCAAGAGGCTTTGATGAAGTACAAAGCTTCGAGAATATTTATCTGTTTTTATTGGTCCGAGGCTGACTTTGTGGTGTCGTTTTTCCAAAGAATGCCTTTGATAATTAGTCCTCAGAAGTGTACCTTCAAATTTTGAATCACCCCTTGATCCAGAAGTTAACACACCCATATTGTGTTTGATGGTAAAAAAAAAACGATGCTGACGTTCGTCAACTTAAAGTCTCTGGGATGGGACGCTGCATCCAGAAACAGAAGCACTTCTCTGTTTTGGATTCTCATTTTCCGATCAAATTGTTTAAGCCATTCAGACATTATATCATCGCTCGTCATCCACGCTTTGCGGTTTGACTTCCAATTTACTGGCAAATCTAACAGGCGAATATGCCTGAATACCCGAAGTCGGGCGGCCTTACTGATAACGAGGAGCCCCTCTTTTTCCCCTGCCATGTTGACATATTAAGATTATCAGCCTTTTATTGGATATCGACCATCGCATTTTTCGATTTTAATGCAAACGTCCTATCCGGCAAAGGACAGAAAAAGAGGTCACTTTCATCGGTAATATAAACATCTTCAGGCTTGTACCCATGTTAAAAGCTAAAACACACGCTCGGAAGATTAAAATATACAGAGCAGAATCAAAACACAAGAGAAAATGACTGAGAGCACAAACGGATGACATTCCGAAACGGGGAACCACCGATTACATAACAATTAACGTCCAATCGTAGTTTAAATCTCTTTAATAAGGGAAATTATTTTTATTGTGGTACTATTGCGATAAAATAAGGTTGGTGTCCGTTTGATAGAGGTTTTTGGAATCATATATACGGAAATATGGTGTCCGTGTCCGTCTATTGGAGGGTCCGCTTATTGGAGGTAAATTTGTTCCAAAATAGATACATACCTAAATCGTATGTATAAGTTATTTGTCCGGTTATGGGAGGTGTCCGCTTATGGGAGGTGTCCGCTTATGGGAGGTGTCCGCCAGTGGAGGTTTCACTGTAGTTTAATTTAGGAATGCTTGAAACACAACCTTGATTGGATTCCACAACGTACCAACGGTTTTTTGCGGTAATAACCATTCTAGCTATCACTTTGAATTAAATTTTGTATGAATATGTAACATGATTAATTTGAAGAAAACGACGCCAACTGATAGGATGGGCTTTTAACGTCTGGCCGGCCGGCGGTCAAATCCAGTATTCTACTAACAGCCGGTAATATGCCAAAAATTATCATTCATACGCCGTACTCAATTTTCAAATTAAAATATCCAAAAAGAACTTGGACGCTTTTAGTTAGTACGTAGGCTACTAAAAAAGTTTTTAGATTAGGCATGTTCTAGTACGTTTTCGTCAAATATGTTATTTCCATCAGAAAGTTTGACCTTTTTTAGCATATACCTGCTCAGAACACTGACGACGGGAACCATACGAAATCCCCAATCACAAAATGCCCAAACGTAGAAAAATCCCCAAAATCAAAATCCCCATATTCAAAATCCCCATAATCATAATACCCATTTACAAAATCCCCATAATCATAATACCCATATACAAAATCCCCAATCATAAAATCCCCAAGCACCCGAAATATGCTGGTAAATGGTAGATGAATGGTAGTAAAAAATGGTAGATGGCTGGTAGATGGTAAATGGTTGATGAAAGACTGTAAATTGTTGATGGTTGATGGAAGGTGTTAAATGGTAGATGGTAAATGGGAGGGTCGTAAATCGATACTAACTTTTTTTTTTTGATTAGCACAAACAAAATGTTTGAGTACATTATATTGAATAAACGTTTGCATATATCGTTCTAAACATATTAGGTTTTCTTTAACATCGTCGAGACATGTCCTCATCCGAACGAATATTCGCGGAAAACTTGGTTGGCTTATTGTTGGAACCGATTCGCCTGCACATTATCTGATTTTGTTCTGTGTCACTTCAAAGAGTTTGCCGTTGATTAGCATATACAGTAAAACCTCCACAAGTTGATCACCCAAGGGCCAGGGCGGACAATTTTTGGTCAAGATAGAAAGAGTGGTCAACTTAGAAACTCGTTTAGCGTAATGTTGAATGTAAAAGGGCGGAAAAAAGATGGTCAATTTAAAGAGGTGGTCATGTTACAGAATGGTCAACTTAGGGAGGTTTCACTGTATATCAGTCCACGACGGTGATTTTTTTATTGCATAGTAGGACTATTACAATTACAATAGTTTAAATAACCTACCATTTACCATCTACTATTTGCTATTTACCATCCACCATTTGTAATTTACAATCTACCATTTACCATCTGCCATCAACCATTTACAAGCTACCATCCGTCTACCATTAACCACCTACCATCTACCATTTATCATCTGCCATTTAACATCTATCGTTTACCATCTACAATAGCCTGAAGAAATTCCCCATTCCCCATTTGAGGTGTGATCTTAGAACGCGCGATCACACCTCAAATGGGGAATGGGGAATTTCGTTTAGGGATTTTGGTTTTGGGTATTTTGATTTCGGGGATTTTGAATTCGGGGATTTTGATTTCGGGGATTTTAATTTCGGGGATTTTGATTACGGGGATTTTGATTTGGGGATTTTGGTTTGGGGATTTTGTGACTGGGGATACCGTTTCCAACCCTTTGATGACAAGTGATACTCCTGTAAGTTACAGTTATAGTATAGTGACTTTAGCTCTAGACCCAAACATCCAAAAAAAGAGCTGACTTTTGATGCCAAATTGTTCTATGGCCTGACCGCATTACGCAGTAAAAAGTTAGACTTTTTTGCGCGTCACATTTGGGGAGGAGGGAGTGGCAAAAGGGTGAAATTGTGATTTTTTGCAAATATTTTGTTAACTGTAATATTTACAGCAAAATGTTCTGAGGAAGATTTAAACTACAGAAAATTTCCTTTCTAATGATATATTATATCATATACCTTCTCTTGGCAGATTATATACTAGACCTTAAAACATTTAGTGTAATTTAGATTTTTTGATAGTTACATTTGGCACTCTAGCTCCTGAAGTAATTAAATTGGAGCCATGGTAATTGGGATAACTATTCCTAACAATATATAGCTGTCCCACACGGAGACTCAGGCTGCCCCGACAAAGCATTCCCCTATACTCCCTATTAACATTTAAAAAGAAGACATGCCTGTAACTTTTCGCCGAATCACAGCAGGCGAGAAAAATTTTCGTAAACGTTAAGGCTAAGTTCCATTAGACCCTCCACCAAATATAACTTCGATCGGATTAAAACAAAGGGTACCTCCCATACAAATTATTCAAATTCAATGCCAGTAGTTTATTAAGAAATAAGGGAACAAGTCAACCAAAATTAAAGTTTTGCTCGTAGGCAATTTTCCGGTCATTTTGTATGGAAGGTACTCTGTGGGACAGCTATATATTGTTAGGAATAGTTATCCCAATTACCATGGCTCCAATTAAATTACTTCAGGAGCTAGAGCGCCAAATGTAACTATAAAAAAAATCTAAATTACACCAAATGTTTTAAGGTCTAGTATATAATCTGCCAAGAGAAGGTATATGATATAATATATCATTAGAAAGGAAATTTTCTGTAGTTTAAATCGTCCTCAGAACATTTTGCTGTAAATATTACAGTTAACATGATATTAGCGAAAAATCATAATTTCACCCCTTTGCCACCCCCTCCCCACCAAATGTGACGCGCAAAAAAGTCTAACTTTTTACTGCGTAATGCGGTCAGGCCATAGAACAATTTGGCATCAAAAGTCAGCTCTTTTTTTGGATGTTTGGGTTTCATCATTTTTTCAGCTAAAATCACTATACTATTAGTCAAAAAAGTCAATTTAGCAAAAAAATGGAGTTAACACGTGAAAATTTTCGTACAACGATTTTCTACGATTTTAAAGTTGGATTATCACAAGACCATGATTCGATCGGTTTCATTTTGCATTTGGGGATGAAGCACCATATCGTCCGGCAATTTATAACTGGCTTAACGAGTTCTAAAAAACCCTAAAAATTGAGAAAATATTTTTTATGCTTAATTTTTTAACATAGAATTTGAGGACCAATTTTTGAGTCCTAACGTTCATTTTTTAGGTACTTTTTAGTGATGAGTCCCGATTGGAAACCGTCATAGAAAGAGCACAATTCGTTAGAAGGAGGCCTCAAGAAGGATTTAACGAAGATTGCGTCCAAAAAACTGTGAAACATTCGTCAGCAGTTACGATTTGATCCTGCATTTCGAGCGAAGGGCCGGGTTCCCTATATTTTGTCAATGGGACTATGGACACAAAGCAGTATCAGGATGTCCTAAAAACGGTTTTATTGCCATATTATAAGACACTGAATTCTTCGAGATGCAAATTTACTTACAAGCAGGATGGAGCACCTTGTCACAGGGCCAAAACCGTAATGAATTGAATGTCTGCAAGGAAGATTAAAGTATTGCCGTGGCCTGGCAACTCCCCAGACCTGAACCCTATTGAAAATGTGTGGAACATGCTCAAATCGATCGTGTATTCAACTGCCAATAATAATGTGGCCGATTTTAAAAAGAGGATTTTACAGGTTTGGCAAAATGATTATAACATCAAAAACATAATACGGTCATGTATTTGGAGTATGCCCGAAAGAGTCCGAGCTGCCATTGCAGCAAAGGATGGGAATACCACTTATTAGTTTATAATGATTCATAACAGTATATGTTAATCAATTTTTAAGTTGAAATTGATCGTTTGTTTTTCTTCGTTGAAATAATGCGGAAAATGTTGAAAAAATGAAGTGGTCCTAATTCAATGGCCAGGGGCTGTACCTTTATAAATATAAAACCCTCATACTAGTGAAATTCTATAGACAATTTATTTTTCCCTAAATACAACAACTACTCGATATACACTCTATAGATTCCAACTGGGATTGTTTACACTTTGAATTTATTAACCGCCAAAAATGTTCCCATTCTCTCTCGTGTCTCTCACTGAATTTTGCGCACAAATGTCTCAAAAATTTTCCCTTACATCTCTACAACATCCTAACAAAGCGCCTCAACCCAAGCCAACAACCCCCCCCCCAACCAAGTTACCTGTTCGCACACCATTAGATTTGGACTATTGGGTAAAAATTCTCAAGTGCACTGCAAAAAAAAATACAAAAATTAAATTTGTCTGTTTATCTGTCTACCATACACAATAATAAATTTTTCTCTCTCACTATAGAGATTATTGTCCCTAGGAAAAAAAAGATGCCCAGAGAGCATATCACTACTCATACTCAGCATCCGGCCACCCCGGTCATCAAATGCGTGCGTTTTGGTGATTGTTGTTTTGCTGTGTAGTACATTCAATAATATCGCACTTTGGCGCCGCTCTCTTTACACCTTCTCTTGCGTTTCACGATTGTATCATACGCCGTGCTGTGCGCCAGAGCCCAGAGCCTAACCCCAGACCGCTCCTATTCGATTCGGCTTTTTCTTATCATTTTCATTGATAAATACACACGACACAACCCCACCCACACATTGACACATCGCAGAGCAAAATCGTTCCAAATTCAAATAATATTCAATTAGTGCTCACACGCGCGTCTGTTCTGTTATGTCTCTCATCTCATCATATCATATCATTGCCTGTTGAGCTAGATGCGTGGTCTGTGCAAAAGATACTTTGCGGCAATGATGGCAAAGCCAATAGAGAAAGAAGATCAAAATCAAGTCATAAGATAAAGCGTGGCCGTTCTTTTTCTCTTCACACTGGGAAAATGTCCTCCCTGAGTTCACGCACGTAACGTGAAATTTTCATGAAAAGTGAATGAATTGAATTTTCCTATATCCTTTTTGCGTTAGGATGCGATGTGTGTTTTGATAAAATTTCGGTTGGGTGCGTGAGTGCGTGTGTGTGCGAGATGCGAATATGGGTGCGATTGCAGCATTGCCAGATACCGAAGATATCTTCGTGTCGAAGAGAGATTTTCTTCCTTGCGTGGTTGAAGAGAGAAAATTGTATCTACGAAATGCTAGAATGAATTTTATTTCACGAGATGAGAGATGCTTTTATTTTGATTTGATATTTTTGTTAGTGATACAAGTTTTATGTGTATTTGTATGATGCGTGTTCGTATATGAACGATGCGGAGCGAGCGAGTATCTTGTCCGCGAAAAAGTACGATGAGCGACAGTACCTTGACGACACCGGGGAATTATGTACGTTTCTTAATTTGCGTAGACGTGCGTTTCTTTTGAAAATATTTTATCGCGTTTTTTTGTATTTAAATAAAAATAAAAAGAAAAACGTATCCTTTTTACGTATTTCTCTCTCTCTCTCGGGAGATTTAAATCGACACTGGGTGGAGCACCACCCATTCATCCCTCTCGTGTGATTGTTCTGTTTTTTTTTTCTATTCACATTATGTCGTGTATATGTCTCGCAGACATAACGTCCGCAAGAGGATGAGATTATCACGCAAGTGCGCGATTTCAGTGTTGTTTGGTCCTGCTGCTGCTGCTGGATGTCTGTCTGTCTGGCTGGCTACGTGTCGTCCCCGTTTCGACCCCTCCCGTTTTCTATAAGCGCAGCAAGGACATAGATCATTTATCGTCGTTCGTCGTGGTAGTAGTGGTGGTATAGAGCCGCGCTATCGTTTGTGGCGGCGTGTGTATATGTTGTTTTCGTTTTCATCGCGCACTCGTGTATCTCGAGGGTCGGACGCGTATTTTTTTTTTTTGCGTCCCATCGGTCCCATCCGTAGTGTTGTAAGCACGTTCGACGTCGACTCTCAACCGATTTTGTTTGTTTTCGTCGTTTTCTTCGTCGTCGCCGCCACAGTCTGGCGTTGTCCTCGTCGCGAATGCCGGGCGTTTTTTTTTTGCGCTCTCATCTCGATTGCGTGAGAAACTAAAAAAATAAGTGTAAGGTGCATTGAAATAATCGCATATTCACGCGGCGCAAAAGTTGTGCTAAACAAGTGTAGATTTTGCATGTGAAAACGGTTTTTAAGAACCGCGTGTAAGCACACGCAAGGTGCGGAAAATTCTCTGTGTGTGTGCAATTAAATGCCATTCAGTGTGTTAGCTTGTCCTGTAATTTATTCTCAAAGTGATGTGAAAAATAATTACTAAAATTATTATCAAATATCTAGCAACCCCCCCTTGGTGTCTGAACCCATATTGTCCCGATCGCCTCACGTTTGTTGTTTTTTTTTTCCGAATTTTACTAGCGCCACACTGTAAAAAAATGCGTCCGTCTTTTCATATCCGTCATCATAAATACACGCACGTTCTTTATGCGTGTGTCGGAAATATGTTTCGTGCGTAGCAGTGTGTGAGTATTTGTATGTGCTCTATTTTTGGTGTTGTTTTTGTTTAGTGCGTGCGATTCAGGCTTGCACAGTGTAGTGGTGGTTTGTTTTCGTTTTCAAGCCCGCGCGCCTACTGTGCCTCCTTGTAAATCGGTCGGTCTAACGGTGTGCTCATCAATTGTATCTTTTTCGTCTGATTGCTCTCTCTCTCTCTCTCTTTCCCTATTGTGTGAGATTCATAAAATGATAATTATTGTTATTATGTGCTCGCGACGTGTTAGGTTAATGCCATTTTAATCCATTAAAAGTACCTGCACCGTGTAACAGCCATTTTAAGAACCGTTATATGACGGAATTTCAGTGGATTTTACTTTATATTTGCTGCTAAGCATTGGGACTATATTTACAATAAAGGATTATCAATTAGGTAAGCCCCAATTTAGGCAATCACTAATATTTCCTGTGATAAGGCTGAGATTGAGATAAGTAGGGACAGGGCAGGTTCAGCTGCGTAGTGGTTCGGCAAAATTGAAAAAAAAACACGTCTTGACTACGATACCCCTTTTCTCATATTCCCGTTTTTTTTTAAATCCCGACGTTCATTATCCCGCCAATTAAAAATCCCGCTCCATTAAAATCCCGTCTAATCAAAATCCCACCAACTATTTCAATAACCCGCTAATTCAAAATACACTTACGGTCAAAAGTATCGACTCAACCTAATAGCGCGTGTATTTGTACGTGTTTTTTGGAAAGTATGATAGTTATTCATAAAAGTCGTATGTCGTTTAAAAGTTCGAAACCTTAGCGACCTGTTGGTACCCTTTTTATCAACATTTGCTTTGCACTTTTTAAATTATTGCCACTTGTAACAAAAAACCCAGAAAAATTGAAGTTTCAGGTAAAGGTCAGGTCAGGTAAACTACCCCTATAAAAGCGCCCGTAATCGGTTTCTCATTATCAGTTGCATCAGGAAAGTTAGGTAACTTACCTCTGAAGTAATTTCAATCACTGTTTTCTCATCAATGGATACGACGCCAGATCAGGCGGCACAAGTTGTAGCCCTATTGTCGGAGAATCATAGTCAGCGAACCGTCGCTCGCCGTCTTTGAATGAGTCAGTCTGCTGTCTCGAGAGTTAGCAGGAGATTTCGAGAGACTGGTAGCTTTAATTCGAGACCAAGAACGGGCCGCCCTCGATCCACTTCAGAGAGAGACGACCGTTTCATTGTAACAAGTACGTTACGAAATCGTTTCCTCACGGGTGTTGCTGCGCAGCGGAACCTGAGGCGTGTTCGCGGAGTAGCTGTCAGTGACCGCACGGTAAGGAGACGATTAAGGGAAGCGAAAATCACAAATTGACTGCACGACACCGACAAGCGCGCCTCTTATTTGCTCGTAATCATCTTACTTGGAGCGATACGGAATGGAGCTCAGTATTGTTCACTGACGAGTCGAGAATGTGTCTGCATGGCAGTGACAGAAGATGTCGAGTCTACAGGCGTCCAACTGAGCGATTTGCGCAGTGCTGTTTCACTGAAACGGTTGCATACGGCGGCGGTTCCTGTATGATGTGGGCTGGCATTTCATTGGAGGGAAAAACGGATCTCGTATTCGTGCCCGCAGGAGGCCGAGGAGGAGGGCTGACAGCTGAGCGATACCTTACCGATGTTCTCCGTGTCCACGTTGTGCCCTATGCAGCATTTATTGGCGAGAACTTTACTTTGAAGCACGACAATGCCCGGTGTCATGCGTCGCGCCTCACTCGGCAGTTCTTGAATGAAGCCAATATGTCGTCACTTAACTGGCCTGCGCGCATACCCGACATCAATCCCATTGAACACTTATGGGACGAACTCAAGAGAAGAGTCCGAGCCAGAAATCCAGTCCCTTCATCCACTGAAGAATTGAAGGCAGCCCTATTAGAGGAGTGGAACGGTATTCCTCAAGATACCATCAGCAACTTGATCAAATCAATGCAGAATCGACTGGAAGCTGTCATTAGAGCAAGAGGAGGAAATACCAAATACTAAAATAATAAATTTATTTTATTTATAATTTATTTTCCAGCAGTTTTTGTTTTATTTGCAAAAAACCTAACCAAAATCCATTTTCATATTTGCTCATTTTCGCTACGTTTTCGTTCAAAGAGCATCAATTTTAAAAGTGCTCACCAAATATTGGTTAAAATGGTACCAACGTAAAGCTGAGGCCTTAAGCTTTTCAATGACATACGATTTTTATGGATAACTGCTATACTTTTCGAAAAACACGTACAAATACACGCGCTTTTAGGTTGAGTCGATACTTTTGACCGTAAGTGTATGTACCGCTTTTGAATATCCTGTCACTGAAGGTAATTATATAAGCGCGAGCTCGATTTACGAAAGAATACTTACTTTCTATGATAAGATATTAAAAGGGAATACCTACATAATCCCGAAAAACAAAATCCCGCCCGTTCATAATCCTGCTTTTTCCAAAAAATCCCGCTTTACATTATCCCGACATTACAAAATCCCGCCATATCAAAAAACTGCCATTCCAAAATTCGGCCATATCAAAATCCCGCCACCTCAAAATCCCGCCATTCCAAAATCCCGCTATTAAATGATAAAAAAAACCCGCCAAAATACCGCCAAATTTTTTTTATTGTTAACAAAACGTAGATATGCGTTTGACTTATCAATTATGTATTTACATTAGTTTATGCGTCAAGTTTTTGAAAAAAATCGTTTTTTCATAGTCCTCTTTAGATGCAAGTACATTATATTCCTTAACTGCTGGTTACGTCTAAAGACCTTTTGGATGCGACCTTCGGATCGGCACGGCTCAACTTGGTTTTTAGCTAGGAGCAATTCTTTACCTAGTAATTCCACCAGCCGGTATAGACCGATATGGATTTTCCTTGTGATAAAGTTAAATCGTCTGTGCCAAGCCTCAACAATATTTTGAGTTCTTGGAAAATTTGCTGCAACTGTGTTAGCAATACTCCAGAACTTAGGCGGGTACCTTGGTTTTCCTGGCTTTCCCGACTTTACCGCTTTTCAATATCCCGTCACAAAAGGTATGTATTCTTTCAAAAATCGCGCGCGCGATTTATGAAAAAATACTTACCTTGTGTGACGGGATATTGAAAAGCGGGATTTTGAATAAGCGGATTATTGAAATGGCGGGAATTTGGATTGGCGGGATTTTGATTAGACGGGATTTTGATTAGACGGGATTTTAATTGAGCGGGATTTTGAAATGGCGGGATATTGAATGTCGGGATTTTAAAAAACGGGAATGGGATGGGCGCGATATCGTACCCAACCCATTAAAAAGCGCCACCACATTTACCGTTAACATAATGGATCTCCTCACTTAACTCTCAGAGACCTAAAGGCCTGGTGTCCTAATTTGAAAAATAGGTGATCTGGTCTTTCAGTATTCGAGACGGTTTTGAGGTAAATTGCGAATTTTGGCCGTTAACATAACACCTCAAAAAAACAATCATCATCAATGTGGCACGATAGCCCAACGTCGAGCTTTGGCCGCCTGAATCATCGTTGACATCATCTAATTATCACGGTTGCATGATCTTCTCCTCCAGTTGCAGAAGCCCAGCAGCTCGGTGGGCGCCTTCACCTACAGAGTTCTCCCGAGCGAGCTCTCGGTCGTCCACGCAACCTCGCTTCGTCAATTCGTTGTGCGTTTTGGTAGTAAAAAAATGTCTTGCAAAATACACATGTAAATGCTTTAGAATAAAACCCGCCTGTTTCGATAATACAATTTTTGCCGAGATCAAAATATTTTCCAGCTGAAACTTGTGAAAAATATTTCGGCCAAAAATTTAAATTTTATATTGCAATATTGAAGTTGTGAAAGAATGTTAAATTCATTGTGTTAGCGGTATCCATAAAACACTTTTCTGTACAAAATTTCATATACATACATGTTTTCAGCCAAATGTTTTATAGTAAAAAAAATAACTGATTTCGATGTTTTACCATAAAATAAATACCCGACATCGCAGCCATTCACATCCACCATCAATTGGTTCTTTGCGTCATAGAGTCCTCTCAATTCTCTAATCCTTCAACTTCGGTTTGTGCCTAAGTTCCTATATTTCTCGTGGAGTGTCGGGCATTCACAAATTTATCTCTGATTGCGATGCGACGTTTTTTCAGAAAAACCAGCTGTACCCCTGGACTTTACTTGTGAAACGTGTCGGCCTTGCGGGCGTTTCGAATTCATATAGAAAATAATCATGAATGCAATGGGAGCTTAAAACACACCGTAAAGCGTAATTAAGTACTGGAAAACGGCACCATCACTCAACCTGTGGAAGCAAACTTAAATGCCCAGCAATATAGATGGCCTTAGCCCCTCCAGGGCAAAATCTTGGTTGCGCCACTGTAGTACACTGGTGTAGCTTATTTAAAGAACGACATTCAATTTAATGCAAAAAATTATTTTTTTTTATGTAAATGCTTTACCTTCAATCTTCACATATTTATTCTTACACTCGCAATTATTTTAAGTTAGCCATTTTCAGTCTTGACCGAGAATCGAACTTCGGAATCGTGTTGCAAGTTGTTGTGTGGCGACCTAGACCGCTCGCCCACGTAGCATATACATGGCTATACAAGTATTAAGACTTGACTGAGAGGACCTAATATAAACCCTTAAGGTACTCCGACGTTTGTGTGAATTCTGATGAAATGTTTTCATTAAAATTACTTCGGACGATCTGTTAACATGTTCATTGTTGTTCCTTAAAAATTCGAATATTTGTTTGGAACCAGCGTGTGCTGGCAATATATTTATTAATCTGTATATTGATCTCACATCTTTGAGATCGTCTAGAATCTAGATCGTAAAAGTACCTACAATCACCCAAAGCCGAGCAATCACAGAGAAGATGATGTACACTCTCCTCATCCTCTTCATCCTCACACTTTCTGCAGTAGCCATTGGGAGGATTTTTGAGTCTCCTGGTGAGCTCCCTGATAGGACAAAGCCCCGTTGTAACCCCGACCACACTGCGAATATGTATCCGGTCCAATGACAATAGCACGGTAGAGCGGATTAAATATAATTTTGTACAAATCATCTTCGTTGTAGTGCAAGTGCTACCATTGATCCATCTTGCGTTGGTTCTGGGCTGTGACTCCTATAGAACAAAGGGATTTTCGGAAGGCTGACTTGATGGTTATGTAGATGAAAATGGACCAGACAATGAGCATATTAAAGATTACTGTAGAACACTGTTTCCCAACTGGTGGTCCGCGGACCGGACGTGTTCCGTGAGAGCCTTAAAGGTGGTCCGCGGAAGAAACAAGTTACTATTCTAGTAAACACGGAATATTCCTCTGTGACTAAATCAAATTTTTGATTTTCATTAAGCAATGTCTCTGACGGTGTTCAATTAATGTCTAGATAGCCAAAGTTGACTAAATTGATCGTGAACTAGATTTGCAAATTACTGAGTCTGGTCCCCATTGCACCAAGACTTTTCCCTTACCCTTACATTTACCACTTAAGCAAAAATTT
Source organism: Microchrysa polita (assembly GCA_949715475.1). Classification (NCBI taxonomy): domain Eukaryota; kingdom Metazoa; phylum Arthropoda; class Insecta; order Diptera; family Stratiomyidae; genus Microchrysa; species Microchrysa polita. The sequence goes on along the minus strand of OX454420.1, from coordinate 85,706,438 downwards.
GGTTTGTAAGCATTTTTCAATTCGCGTATCCGAAAATTAGAAGATGTTTCGTCTTCTTTGGAGTGGCGTCCTGGTTTCTCCTGAGCTATTTAGATTTCTTAAGATGCGAATTTTCCTGTTATTTAGCACGTTTTCGAAAATATTCGACCAGGAGCTTAGGGTTTATTTTCCAAATGCATACATACATATGTAGTTTGAAAACAAACCACAAAATTTACCAAGCTAAAGCTATGATTTAAAAGCATTTTCGGGCATATTCGCTTCTTACTGTGGAGTTTTTCTCTGTTGAAGTCTTCAAAAGGTAGTCACAACAGTACAATTTTCAATCAGATCACCTTTTAAGAGTCGCCATACACTGTCAAATGGATTGTACAATCGTTTTGATCGTCAGATAAATTGGATGGTGTATGGGACGATCCAATCCAATTTTTTTATTGGACGTGTGGAACATATTGCCACGCAATTTTTCGTCCAATCTGATGACAATAATACGCTTCCAGTTGCTGGTTTTTTAACATAAACCGGTTATAATTCTTCATGCTGTGGCTATTGCGGTCATTCTTCATCGAAAGTAGCGATGGATATCACTTCTTCGATTGCCACAAAATATAGTATTTTCGCAGTGTTTTGTGTTATGTCGTGTGTATCCTGTCATTTTAGATTGTACGATTAATTGTGTAGCGTATGTGCTGCACGACGCGACGTCAGATCGATTGTACAATCCATTGGAAAGTATATGGCAACTCTAAAGCTGTATCTACATTGTCTCCAGTGCATCGACACGAAACGGTTGCAAAATAACAACAAAAATCTGACCTGACTGAATGGGTAAGAAAACCATTTTGGAAACGTTTTAATCCATCCTCGGAACGGTAGTCCGTAGCAATTCCCTTCGAGACTAAGTGGTCCGCACACATTTGCGGGTTGGGAACCACTGCTCTGGATGAAGTGTATGAATAATATGAGATTTTATTTCATCATCATCAATGTGGCACGATAGCCCGACGTCGGGCCTTGGCCGCCTGAATCGTTGAACTCCAATTGTCGCGGTTACGTGACCTTGTTTCGGAAGCCCAGCAGCTGGTGGGCGTCTTCACCTACGGAGTTCTCCCAGCGAGCTCTCGGTCGTCCACGCAACCTCGCTCCGTCAATTCTATGTGCGTTCATTTCAATGGGTATAAATATTCGCCAAATATTTTGTTTTAGTGAAATAAGGACATTTCTCACTCCTTCAAGAAAATATCGAAATGTGTGATTTCATTATTCAGGTTTTTTCTTGAACCAAGCATGTTGTTTTGTTTTAATATCATATTAAAGAAAAACTATAAAAACCCCATCCTCCGTGTATAATCTGGTGCCTTTGAGGTTGCACGGTTGATAGCAGGGTTGTCCAAATTTATTATTTTTTAATTTATTTTTTTTAGGAGCGATATATTATATATAATAACTTGAGTGGGCTCTCCAGGTATCATATACCTGTACGGGCAGTGGCGCAACTAGGATCTTGTCCTGGAGGGGGCAAAGACCATCAATTTTACCGAAGGCTATTGCTGAAATTTGGGTGATGATGCTTTTTTTAAGACGCTATACAGTGTTGTTTTTACGTCCTGTTTGCAATCATAGGAAGTTATTTGTTGGCCATCTTGATATTGTTCCTAGGATGCCGATACATAAAGAGTAACACCACGGACACGGTCGATTTTCATGTGGATTTGCCAAAGGATCGCAAGGAACCATATCTTCTTAGGCGAACAGTATGATCACTTACAGGACTCTATCTAACAATGAACCAGATGATTTCTGATGTGAATTTGTGAGTTGCTGCGATATCTACCGCGCCATCAAAGGATACATACAACGATCGAATCTATTTTACATTTTGTTAAACAACAATTTGGCTTAAACGATTTTTACGAGGGATTTAGGAGGCATTTCTTCTTTACCAGGCCTATACAAGTTTTGCAAATATCAGGCTTGCTTATTGTTAAAAAAAATGTTGCAGCTAAAAATTATCGTGAAGAGGACACTTTGTATAACAATTTTGGTAGTCTGATGGATTTTTGCACATAAAATGCATACACATTTTAGTAGGAATGTTCTTGCCAAATTTTGAAGACCGTTTTTTTTTGACACAATTTCGCTAATTTGAGGCTTACAAATTAAAGGATAAAGGATATCCTGCAGCGTGCCCATTTGGACAGAAAAAAACAGTCCAAATGAGTACTGATGCTTTTCATGGCATGGATTTTCTATTAGATGTAATTGAAATCAGCATCGATGCTTCTTATCGACAGATTGTAAAACTGCGTCAGTATTTTTATTGCAGCTATTTTGCTGCACTAGTTCCGGAAGGACCTATGCCCTACCTCTAGAATATTCAAAATTGGTTGAATCACTGGTCCAAACTCTGTTTTTTTGCATCATTCCAAAGAAAGGCAATCTCCAAAAAACAAGATTTACCTTGCATCACACATGCCGCAGAAAAGAAATTCATCCCCACCCTTAGTCCAGTGGCGTATCTACTCAGAGGCGGTAGGGAAAAATCATTGGTTGATTTTAATATCATTTGTTGAAAAAGCAAAAAAGAAATTTAGTCAAGTGCCTGTATCGGGTAGGATGAAGGAATTCATGTATTTCTTGATTAGCAGCGATAAGTCACGAGCCTATGAGCGAACTGAAAAAGGACCACCATCAGTGCTTCTGGTTTTTCCTAAACTCTGGTCGTTTTCATTTGCTGTTTTTATGATTAGTCGCATGCGATTCTCACTTTTTCTTTTTGTCTGTACAATGACCAGCATTCTAACGAGCACAACGATCTGAAAATACAAAAACAGAAATACCCATAGTCATATAATCTTTATAGAGACATTCACAATGTACTTGACGCGACCAGACGGACAACAAATATAGCCAGACACATCAAGGAACTATAAAAATACTCTATGGATGATATCTTCTGCTTCTGTAGTTGCAATAGCACCAGAGACTATAGATTCATACTTGCACTGCTTGCACCTTGCAAAATACAATTCAAGACACAATCGTATGGTCGGTGTCTAATTTTGAATGCGCAACCGCGGTGCATATAGTCGTTCTCGTTCATGGCTACATCAAAGAACCCATCAGAATCGTCTTAGTTCATGCGCCGTGTGGAATGATGCAATTTCGCACGAAAGGTGCTACTGACTCTTGGCGTTGCAATGATGCTTTTTGTTTACTCCTTTTTTTAACCATAAAACTCTGTTGATGCATTCTGAACGAGGCAGATGGGCGCAAAGGCTAGAAGGCTATATAATTTACACAAAAACAGCGCCACATCAATTCACCGGTAGTTTTTATGACTTTTTAAGGGTTTTTTCTCGCAGTCATGTTTGTAGACAGAAGAAAATGCGCGCACTATACAAAGAAATCGCCCGTTGCGTGTCATACCCGCGACAACAATTACATATTATGTATGCGATTACGACATGGCGATTGTAATGACTGGGGCCGTTTAAAATTCACTGCTCGTAAAAATTTCGAATTGAGCAATCTTTTGTACTATATTGTTGTCAAAGATATGAATGAATGCACATGGGAATGAGAATAGATTTTGTTTGTTTTTTTTGTTTTTGTTTTTACTTTTTTTTTTCGAGAAAAAAAAAAAACAAATATGGGATTGCAGACAGAAAAAGGACGTAAACAGTAAATTAAAATGGGGAAGAACTATTGAACAATCATCATCAATGTGGCACGATAGCCCGACGTCGGGCCTTGGCCGCCTGCATCGTTGTCCTCCAATTGTCGCGGTTACGTGACCTTGTCCAATAGCGGTTGCTAAATAGTTTTAAGTTTGGGGTTTTCGTTGCACACTAACCTGTGAAAATCTCGAAAATATACAAAATTCCCAAACAAAAATATTCAAACGGGAGATCTCTAAAATTTTACTGAAAGTGCAAGTAATCAAATTGCCGTTTAGGTAGCAGGCGGTCTTAAGGTTACCATTGTGGGGATTATACGGGTGGTTATTACAGAATTTTTGGTAGAGAGGAATTTTAAATCCAACATTTCTGAAAAAGATTTGGGCAAATTTTAATCAACTACATACACGGAAAAAAATTGGTCTAAAATGCGAAAAAAATTCTCAAATCTTGAAAAAAGTTCTCATAATATTAAAGTTTCAGAAACAGTTACTAGATTCAAACATAATCGGTGATTCTCAATTCAAGCATTTGTTTTTCATAATATAATTTTATAATTTTTTTATATTTCAATGAAACTATGGAGAGAACTATGAAATCTTGTGGAGACTATTGCTTGGAACAGTGTAGGTATGTCGTCAGTATTGTATCTGATGTAGTGAATAGTGTGTTCGATTGAGGTGCATTGAGTCGTGGTTTCAATGTTGGATGGCTGCATTTTTTTTTCAACTATTTGAATGGTTGATATTGTCTTGTCTTTTTTTAAGTATTGTTATGAGGAGCATTTTGTTTATATTAATGAAACCCCATCCTAAAAAAAACAGTTTTTGGTTGCCATTTTTCTTGATTATTCTAGCCGTATTTTCATTATTATACCCTTCGCTCATAGAGTGAAAGGGTATATTAACTTTGTCATAAAGTTTGTAACGCATTGAAGGAAGCATCTCCGACCATATAAAAAGTATACATATATGATCTGATCAGCATGACGAGATGAATCGATTGGACGATGTCCGTCTGTCTGTATGTCTGTCCGTCTGTTGCAGCGCGTTTTTCTCGGCCACTATACAAGCTACGGAGCTGAAATTTTGCACACGTGCTTATTATTGTTGCAGGCTGTTTGTATGTTTGAATCACCGAAATTGGATCACTTGGTCATGGGGCTGCCATACAAACCTAACCCCCAAATTAGGTTCTTCTAAGAAAACCTTTTTTTAATTGTGCACTACTTTCAACCAAATCTCACAGAAATGTGTTTCTTTTGATGACACAAAACATATCTAAGAATGGATCAAAGCGGATAATGGGGTCATGGAGCTGCCATACAAACCTAATCCCCCGAATTAGGTTCTTCTAAGAAAAACTTTTTTATTTGTGCATCAATTTCAACCAAATTTCACACAAATGTGTTTCTCTTGATGACACAAAACATATCTAAGAATGGATCAAATGGGATAATGGGGTCATGGAGCTGCCATACAAACCTAACCCCCCAAATTAGGTTCTTCTAAGAAAAACTTTTTCATTTGTGCACCAATTTCAACCAAATTTCCCACAAATGTGTTTCTCTTGATGACACAAAACATATCTAAGAATTGAGCAAATCTGACCATGGGTTCATGGGGTGGCCATAAAAACCCAAACCCCATTTTGGTTCTTCTAAGAAAAATTTTTTGCACCAATTTCACAAACCCTTGAATTAATGTTTCTTTACCAAAGGAAGAAAAAAGTTCAAAACGAATGGAATCGTACTGTGGGGTCATACTCCCGCAACCCCAATAAAATTATCTGAGTAATTATTTTTATTTGCCCACTTATTTCAACCAAGCCCAAAACTTTTGTCAAGACGGAAGAAAAAGAATGAGGAGGGGGATTAAAAACAAGTCATAGGTACGCCCGAAAAACCTTTTAGCCCAGGGAGAACGAAGGATATCGAAATTTCGGCCGCGTCCGAAATTAGCCTCGCCTCACTATCCACCAGCGGGATTTTTAGTGGGCGGGATTTTGGGGTGGCGGGATTTTGTAATGTCGGAATTTTATAATGGCGGTATTTTTAAGTGGCAGGATTAAGTAATGTCGGCGGGATAGTGCAAAGCGGGATTTTTTGGAAGAAGCGGGACTACGAACGAGCTGGATTTTGTTTTTCGCAATTATGTAGGTCTCCCAATTCAGTGTATCGACACATATATTTGCTCAAATTTGTTTACTCATTTTTCATAACTTGACTAAAATGTAGGTTCAATTGTTGGCGTCGCACAATGCAATACAAAAAAGGCGCTAAGTGAAGCCCGTTAAGTGCACGTCGAGTGCATACTTGAGTTATTTGTAGTTTATTTTCTTCTCTTCAAACACAGCGCCACAATTATTTCCGTGTTTTCTTTTATTTTCGTACTACAGAAAAATAACGAGACCAACAAGGTTCATTGTGGTTCTTCGGTTTGTTTGTAAACACAATTTATGTGTGTCCCCCACTTTTCTTTGGCGCAAGTATAAGTATGTAGCATAACAAACGTCACCGCGTCGTCGTCGTATGTGTTTCGTAAATCAATATTACTCGTATTTATGCAGTAGTACTTATTTGCTACTTCATAAATTATACTTGCAAGACCTTTAATCCCACGGTCCAATCGATGGGCGCCGCCATTCTATGTTGTAACTGGGGCTTCATGCTGATAACATTTTTCATGAGAGAGAATCGAAAAGATGAAGCGGCAATCATTTTACGATTTTTATACCCTTCACATTATATGAACGAGTAACAGTAGATTGCTGATTATTCGAACTAATGTCGTCGACAGAGATGGTTCGAATAACCAAAAGTTCGGTTAATGGAGTTTCTCTACAGAAAAATTAGAGGAATGCCAAAAAGGTCATATAGGTAAGCGACATAAGCTGAACATGTGCGAAACCAATAGAATTGAAGGAAAACGAGAAATTCATAGCAATTGAGTGATGCGGATTAGATATATCAAACACTCGAGGATCTGTAAAATTGCGGGAGGGATTACAAAGTCTGAAAAATTCAAAATTCTGGAAAAGTCAAAATTTTAAAAATTCGAAATCCAGAAATGTCAAAATTCTGCAATCAAAATTCTGGAAATTAAAATTTTTTAAAATTTCCAATTCTGAAAATTTGAAACTCAGGATTCTGAAAAGGTAAACGTCTGAAATTTCAACTTCTGAAAATTAAAAGTTATAAAAATTCAAAGTTCTGAAAATTAAATATTAATAAAATTCAAAACTCCAAAAAGTCTAAATCTTGAAAAGTCAAAATTCTGAAAATTCAAAATTATGAAAATAATTACTTTGGAAATTCAACATTATAATAATCGTATATCTCCGAACAAGTGGACTCAAACGACGGGGTCATGTTGCTGCCATAGAAGCCCCACCTCGAAAATTATATGATAAACTTTTTTCTTGACGAACCTATCTTAACCAAACTTCACTTATGTTTATGTTATGTATGTGTCTAGTAAATGCCTAAAACATATCCAGGAACGGATGGAATCGGAACACTACGCCATAGGGCTGCCATAGAAACCAAACATCCAAAAGTAGCTTCTTCTAAGAAAAACTCGTTTCTTTGCACACAATTCTTAACCAATTGTGTTCTCAGTAAAGTTTTGAGACTTTATATATATAACGGAACGGATGAAATTCGAACACTACGTCATAGGGCTGCATTATTGAAATTATTCATCCAAAAGAAGCTTAAGTTGCATTGAAATGTGTGAAGGGTATTCAAATTTCGGCTGCGCCCGAAATTAGCCTCGGTCTCGTTCATGATTGTTTATTATTGCTTGCTAGACTTCGTATTTACAGATTGATCAAAACATTTATATCAACAGCGTGACGAATTTGACGATTTACTGCATATTGTAGGACAAATCAAATGATTGACAGAAAGGCATATCGTAGTCGCCCCCGTTTGCACATATGCTCCGCGACATGTTATTGTTATTATTTGTTCACAACACTGTAAAACTATTTATTTGTCCAGAACGAAGCGGTTCGCGCGGTCTATGAGAAAATAATTTTTCAATAAAAATACATAAATATCATATCATGCAGCACTCAAGTGATGCACCATAGCATAAATAAACATATATGGCATATGCGGTGTCTTTTCAGTAAGTTCTGAATCTGTTATCTGTTTTGTCTGGCCTTGGGTGCACCTTATATTATTAAAATGTTGTCGCGTTTCGACTGTCGCGCCGTTTTGTTTTACGTCCACTCGACGAGAAATTGAAATTGTACAATTTTGTTGAGTCCATCGTATATGTACATACTCTTTGTAAATGTACACAGCCCCCACGATACTACTCGTATGACTTCCTTGTTGGTCATACAAACTATTATTATAATTTTCATGGTTGCTTGTTTTGTTGTCTTCTTTAACATTTCGACGTCGCGGCAAAGGGAGAAAACGAAAAGAGAGTACCGCGAGTATGGACACGCGAAAGGGCTGACCTTTGCTGTGTAATGAGCTTGAAGAGGTTGTAGGTTTGGAGACCACCGTGTATAATGTTTGTGTGAGATGTTTATCGAAATTGGAAGGATATTTGAAAGGGTTGACTACTTCTAGTTGCGGTGGTAACAACATACTATTTTTTAAATGAGGGGCTAAGTTTTGTGACACATTGGTTACGGATCAGTTATTGGTTATTGAATTGTTATAAAGACAGAGCAAATATTTCATGTCATGGGTGAAGGATTCAAGTTGAACCAATTCGTATAATTCTAATTGAAATGTCTGCCTAATAATGAGCTGGGACTTTTTTCATTCAGACTAAGAGCGCCGGCACACTAAACACTTTTAATCGGCCGATAGTTTGATCGTTCTTCTAATCAGCACGAGACCAAATGGAAGTGCGCACACTTGAACGCATATGGTCTCGTGCTAATTAGAAGAACGATTAAACTATCGGCCGATTAAAAGTTTGTAGTGTGCTGTCGCTCTAAAAAGTATGTGACTAAAAATGGTTTGACTAAGATTCCTCTTGGCCAAACCCCAATGGCAGCTCCACTGTTTAAACAAAAAATGTTCTCGCTTTAATTAGTGTTAGTTATTTTTTGTATTTATTCATCTATTTAGTGATTATCTATAGTAGGACTTATCACAATTTTTTTCGTTTCTTTCCAGGTAAGCAGTTAAGTCACGCGTTTCGTACCTACTTTCTTTCTTCCAGTCCTCGCAAGTATGATCGCATATTTACTGGAATATTCTATTTAAAACGGATTCCAGTAATATGCAGAGAAGGAATCGACAATTCATGATCTAGGTAGGCATTTTATGTATTTTTTTGCTCTGGTAAGGATCTACTATTTCCTCAAAATTAATGAACTCATCGACTGGCGAAACATACATCTATGTCGAATTGTGCATGCATATCAGATCAAGCGGTAAAGACTCCTAAAATGCGAGAGAGACGCAATTAATAATATTGCGTAAACTGCAGCATCACCCTACGCATGATCGTTCAATACTCATAAAAAGGAAGATTGACAGAGTTATAGGGCAAAGAATATGCTGAAAATTCAAAAAATCATTACCAGCAAATTTCAAACCATACTTGGAGAACTCTATACTAAAATTCAGAGGAGGCTATGAGTTATTGGTATACAATGCGTTTTTGTGAATTTGAAATTGGCATGATTTTTGATATTTTCTCCATTTTCGTGGCGCTATAACTCTGCCAATTTTGATTGTACGATAGATTAAAACTTATCAGATTAAATTTATAGGAAATTTTGTGCTCTACAAGATTGTCTCGGCACATTTCGTGCTCAAATGGACGGGAAAGGAGTTATAGACCAAAAACTGATAAAAGGGCCGATTTTTGAAGGTTTTCTCAAGATGTCGGCGAGAGCACAGGGGGGAAAGTGACGCAAACTTGAATTTTAACTTACCCCACCTGTCTTTACAACATATCAAAAATTTGAGACGTCCCCAATTTTTGCAAGGTAAAATCTCCCCATTGATTGGAGTATTAATTGATTGGCCACCCTTAAGATAAGTAGGTATTTATTGCCGAAATAGTTTAGCAGTGAAAACTGTTGTTTGTTGCCAATTTTCTGACAAAGTAAGGCGAGCGATTGGCACTGCAGGATCTTAACCATTCACGGGGCGCATTAATGTGATCTTTTAAAATTTTATTTGAAGCCATATCGATACTAAAAATTTGTTATTGAACGCGTTACCGTTAATTGAGTCTTCAACCTAGCAGGGGAGAGTCCGAATCGATCTTGGTATTGAACAATACGATTGAAATTAGACGCAAGCTGTCTATTCTGCGGAGAAGATAACAAAACCTCAACCGATATTTTATTGTGAGCGCGATGACCTAGCGCAACGTCACGTCGCTGAACACGACAATATAACATTGCTACGGCTCAAATCAGCCAACTTATAGTCACGTCTTAGATCGTTATCGAACTGGATCGCCAGGCGAATTCTGCCCCTTTGGCAAGAGCTATAGCAAAATAGGTCCATGGCCTCGCTACTTCGAAACCTTTAATTACGGCTTTATGCCCCTCTACTAGGGATGTCAAAAACCGGACGGTTAGTCCGAAAACCGGTTCTTTCAAAACGGTTAACCGTTTTTTTTCGGTTTTTTCCTCCTCCCGGTTTTAACCCGGACGATTGTTGGTCCATCCGGTTAAAACAGGAAAAAAATTCTTTCCAAATTCTTCCAATTTTTTATGTTTTCTTGATTTTTCAGTCGGCAATTCTATTACTTATCCCCTATGGAAAATTTTGTTTTCAAATTTCAGCCCTTCAACAATTGTCGAACACTCTTCTTTTTGCTATTACTCGTAGAACAGTCGCTTCGTCAAATTACCTCTGCTTGTATCTTAATCTCTTCCAAGGCAGATATTGTTTATGTTTACACTGCGTTTCACGTTTCCTGGTTGTACAACATGAATGTGAATTAATATTCGTGTATAGTATATCAGCAGGGCAGTGTGAGGAGGGGGCGAAGGGAGCACTCGCCCCGGGCGTCGTGTCCCAAGGGGGCGCCGTAACGTACATTCATTGTTTTTTGCCGTAAATTGTGAGGAATATTTCGGTTTTGAAAGTTTTTAATATTACATTTTATTCTAGCTCCATTATTTCTAACAGTTTTTAAGCGTTAAGTGTAGGAAATTGGGGTTAATTGTAGTTCGGATTCAATAAAATTAAATTCAGACTGCCCCTAAAGTTCTGCACTTTGGTCAAATCTACTCAAATTATGTCGAAATCTTGCCAAAAATAACCCTAGTTTCCTGCACTTAAGGTATTAAAACTGTTAGAAATAAAGTAGCTAGAATAAAATGATGCAAGAAAGATATGATCGTAAGACTATGCGCCAATTTTTAAAACAATCGTACAAGCACCTCTCCTTGGCAGAAGTTGGAGAAAATCGAGATGAAAAAAATGGGCTAAATCAAACAAATTTGACTTTGAAGCTCTGCAAAAACACCCTGTACACTCTAACTTTCATTGATGTCAGGATCCATTTGATGAAGAGGAGCCCAGTGAATCATATACTGAACTTGGAAAACTTACCAAATCATCGATCATCATATGGTTGTGAAAATTGCGCCTTATTGTTCGCTCTGTTAAGTTCTTTTATTTTATTTTAACCTTCCGTTAGTCGCAATAAAAAATGTAACACGAATAGATGCAATGCATCTATTAGATGCCAACTTTGTCATCCCATTGTAAGGTAATAAATATCTTCATAAGGTTTTTTTCTTCATTATCTGAATATTTGAAGCCTTGTCATACCAATAGTCAATATCAAAAGAAGAAAATCGGGTCTGTTAATAATATTTTTGTTGCTAAGAAAAAGTCTTTAAAAAAAGAAAAGAAAAAAAGAAAAGAGATTTTTTGGAATTGACTTACATAATTGCAGTTTTACGGCTTTCTGAACATAACTAAATTTTAAAATAGACATCAATGGTAAAATAAAGTATTCTTTCTTGTAGTAAATATTTTTTTCGTATACTGCTGCGCCTATATCAATTACATGTTCAAATCACTTACACGACTGCTCGCAATGCATCTAATAGATGCTCGGGCCTCCTACGTAAAACCAAAGGACCCCACAATTTTCAGTTTCAGACTAAAATGCTTCCGTATCCGTATACTCCGTACTTACGAAGCTACTCTGAGTTAGAAAGTTGAATTCGCAATAGAAAAGAAGTTATGGTAAAAAAACCGATGCGAGGCATCTGTCAGATGCATTGCGTCTAACGGAAGGTTAAATGAACGCACTTGCGGATAGACGCCCATAAAAATAATTTTTAGTTCTACGAACAATTTAAAAGTAATCAAGTAATATGGCCATAGACATTATTTCCTTTAAAAATTTTGCCGATTCAGAGCATTCCCTTAGTTTTCATTTGCTTTTTCTTACTTATCACTTTCATTTTAAAAATGTACATCTTATGCTTGGTTTAGAATGGAAGCAGCATCATCTGTCAAAGTAGGCAGCACCATACATCATTATAAGTTGCTGCTTTTGCTGAAAAGCATTTTGTCAGCAATTTTAAATGTATGTGTGCTGTCGCTGTTGCTGCTTGGTCATTGTGTTTCAAGCATTAGAACCTAATAGAGCAAAAAACATACTCTGCATTCATTATTAACTGCAGCGTGATGAAAGCTGTAAAGTTGCAGACTTTTGCCACAGATATTCATTTCCGATTCTGGCGAATCGTCTCGCCTTCGCCTAGATGCCGAATTCTTACGTTATATCTGAATTGATTGAGTCCCAGGAATGCCTTTCTTCTACGGTACTGGTTACTATTTTAGTCCAGTGGCAAATTTTGTTGGATACAGTAAAAGGTGTCGGATTTGATGGTTATTTTGGAAATAATTTAACTTGGTGCAATCAATTGCAAGTGCCTGTATGAACTTGCGTATTATACGTACTGTTACATTGTTTATTGGTGCAATTATCTATCACTGCGCGGATCACTTTTCCTATGAATTCTTAGATAGCTTAGCTTGTTTTATTTCAAAAGAAGTGATTGAGTTATAGTTGCATAAAAATACAAAACTTTAAGTACGCCTCCGCATCCGGTATATCGCGTCCGTTGTTGTCCCAATTGTATATGAACCTAATATAATATAAACACTGAAAATCAGTGTAAAACGAAGACTGCAAATTACAAGAGTATACAGATAATTGGGGGTAGGGTCGCCTTGATAAAATTTTTGCCCCGGGCGCCAAATAGTCTTCGCACGGCTCTGTATATCAGTGCATTTCGCGTATCATCGTGTCGCTAAAAGATTTTGTATTCCGCAAGAGAAATTAGGATGGCCCCTGTTGTAAATGTTTGGTCATTTTTTTCAAAAACTAATAAAATAATGGTTTGGTCATTTTTTTTTTCAAAAACTAATAAATTAATGAGACCACATCTGACAATTTTGCTTGACTGTCTTTTTTGTTCAACATGTTTCTCTTTTAAATTAGCTGTCTTACTACATCATGTACGTGCATTTTAAGTTGATTTTGCATACGATACGAGTGTGTAAGCAGTTTTTTATTAAAATTCTAGGCAAATCAATGAAAACAACCGGTTAACCGGAAAACCGGTACTTGGAGCCCGGTTAAAACCGGACGGTCTAACCGGCTTTGCAAAAAAAAAACCGAAAAAACCGACAACCAGGTTATGGGCCGGTTTTTGACATCCCTACCCTCTACAATTTAATCTAATCTTAGCCGCTAACAGATTATAAACCCCAAACTGATAGACCGCAAACAAATTCAAATGAGAATCCATAAATCAATTTAATTCAAAACTCCATAATTTTCTGAAATCCATCATCAGGTGTTTGTAATTGGGGATTCTGTTTTTGGGGGTTTGAATTTAGGAAATTCAGGATTGGTAATTTTGTGCAATGGGAATATCCCGATTTGTTATCGAGGTTAACCATATTAGACTACATGTATGTATATCTATTTTAATTGATCGCAAAATCACCAAATATGTAAGGGTAAATCACCAAAATGAAAATTATCGTATTCCCCAACTTTTTGTATTTGAATTCAGTATTTCAAAACACAATAATATAAAACTCAAAATTTTATAAATCTGTTGTCTGACGGCCTTTCTGTCGCTTGGGGGAAGGATTGTGTTTTTGGGGGTTGCATTTTTTTAAATTCTAGATTGCCGATTTTATACGTAGAGAGAGAGAGTCTTGCATACTTACTTATTTCTCAATGTTAGTCTTTGTTATGGATCATGACAGAATCCCCAAATACATTATTAAAAATCCCCCAAAGCTTAAAATTCTCAAACACATATTTACCGAATCGAAATTTCTCCTGATTGAGATACTAAATACATCTACATACTACAAAATATTTCAAAACTCAATTATTTGACATTTCAAATTTCATGAATGAGCTTGGGGATTTTGTTTTTAAGGGTTGTGTTTTTTTTTAGATTTTTTTTTTAGATTTTATGCGAATATTTAGTTGGTGATCAAGGTAATTTTTAGAGTTTCTTATATATCATCGCAAAATCTGCAAATAATGACAAATCCCCAAATTAAATTATGTAATTTATGAAAATTCATTATTAATTGAAAATTTCAAACTTCAATATGCCAATTTAATCAAACCTCATGGGATATTTGCGTGTTTGTCTCTTTTTTGGTTTGAGGTTATTTTTTTAAGTGTCGATTTTGGGGACTTCGCTTTCAAATACAGTAGAACCTCGATTATCCGAACTAAAGACTATTTTTAATTTATGTATATTTATTTTTATTTCTTTATTAGAAATTAGTTATACATATAAAAATACATTTTTATTTTGCAAACGTTTGACACAAACTATTATTAAAAATATTTTTTTTGACATTTTTATTGTATGCCACTTTGATGAAGTGGATTTTAAAATACTAAAATCCACGACACCTCCATCATCCGAACCCTCTATTATCCGAACGCCCAGAGTTAACAATTTTTTCCTAAGAAGTATATGAGGCACTTATTTCCAAAACTCGCTTCTTGCAATTTGGAAAATTTCAAAGTAGGTTTGGTTTTTTGCAAATAATTAAAGTCTGACTTTGCTTTTTCCCTAAAAATTTTACATAATAAACTTCTTACTGTTTGGAGAATATATTGAAAGACAAAAAGATTTCAAGCATTTTTTCTTGACTTTACAATCAAACTTGAAACTTGGACATTGATATTTTTTTCGAAATGCAAGAAGCGAGTTTTGGAACTCAGTGCCAGATATGTAATGAATCAATTTTCCACCCTCCCTCAACACTCGTTCGCCTCGCGAGTCGCATCTTAAAGGTACGTTGTCCTAGACGCGGCCGCACGACAGCGACTCGCTCATTCCACATAAAAACTCGTTTTTCTCTCATTTTAAAAACGAGTTTTTATATGGAATGAGCGAGTCGTGTCGTGCAGTCGTGTCGACAGCGACCCGCTCATTCCATATAAAAACTAATTCTAAAAAAGAGTTTTTATATGGAATGAGCGAGTCGCTATCGCTAGAGGCACTGCGGGATCATGCCGAGGAAAATGTACCTTAATACGCTCATACACGTTCGGAGAGCGACTATACATTCGCATTTCACATTAGCTGCATCCTCCAAGCCTCCCAGAAAAGCCATACCGAGCGTCCTATACCGGGTTCTGGAAAGTCCCGGGCATTCACACAGAAAGTGAATCAGGGTTTCCCTCTCATTTACATTATCGCAGCTGCGGCAATGCGCGTTGTAGGGATGCCCAGCCTGGCAGCGTGTAGCCCTATTGGCCAGTGCCTCGTGATAACGGCAGTAAGCTTGGCAATATCTCTACGTGGCTTAGTCAGAATCTCAGACGTTCTTTTCCAGTCGTAGGAGGGCCACATCTTCCTTGATATAACACAAGTCCTCAGATTTCGCCAGTTGCAGCAGCCCTTATATAGTGGGTGGATATCTTACTCTTAACAGCTGCCATAGGGACGCAAACACGCTCCGCATGAGAGCTATCAAGAGTGGCACCCAATTTGGCTAGTTCGTCAGCCATCTCGTTACCCTCTATGTTCCTGTGTCCGGGTACCCAGAGTAGGGTGATTCTTTGTTGTGTGCCAAGGCTGGTTAATGCTTCCTCACATACTTCAACAACCTTGGAGGTCGTCTTCACCGATGGTAAAGCCATGATAGCCGCCTGACTATCTGAGCAGATAGCGATATTCTGGTTGTTTTGTATGTCCCTGAGAGCATGACAGGCCTTCATGATTGTAAGCATTTCTGCTTGAAAAATGCTGGCATGATCAGGAAGACGGTAATATTCAGAGATACTTAGTGATCTGCAGAAGATTCCAGCACCCACGCCACACTCCATTTTAGACCCATCGGTGAAGAGTGTGATGTCAAAATCCTTGACCACCTCACTCTCTTTCCATTCACCTCTAGTTGGGAATCTGACATCAAAGTTCTTCCCAAAGCTTAGTTTGGGCACTTTGAGATCCGTTACAGCGTTGCGTACGTCTTTTGGTAGTTGGTTTAGAATATTGCTGTGGCCGTATGGCCTAGCACTCCAGCAGCTTAACGCTTTGAGTCTGACTGGACTACATGCTGCCAGTTGGTTGATAAACAGTTCGATGGGTAGGAGATGCAGGATGACATTCAGTGCATCCCTCGGGCATGTTCGCATGCCCCCTGTGATGCTAAGGCAAGCCGATCTCTGCACTCTACCGAGTTTTGTTACATTGTAGCCTTTACTGAGCGCTGGCCACCAGACGAGTGACCCATATGTTAGGATGGGTCGTACCACCGCCGTGTACACCCAGAGTACCATGCTTGGCTTGAGACCCCATTTCTTGCTAAATACTGTCTAGCAGGCCTAAAAAGCGATACAGGCTTTTTTAACACGCTCTTCAATGTTCAAATTCCAGTTGAGCTTTGAGTCCAGAATAACGCCCAAATACTTCGAGCTGGGCGATAGTTGCAGTTGGTGTCCATTTAGTTTTGGGAATGAGAAAGGAGGTATTTTTGTTTTTATAGTAAACAGCATCAGTTTTGTTTTCCCCGGGTTTACGCCCAGGCCACAGCTTGTAGCCCATTTACTGACCAAACCATGATCTGACTAATCACGGAAAGACACATTCCTGATACTATAATCGCTACATCATCCGCATATGCAACTACCTTAATCATCTCCCTGTCAAGCCTGGCTAGGATTTTGTTAACAACTACTAGCCACAGTAGTGGAGAGATGACACCGCCCTGAGGTGTTCCTCTGCACACGAATTTAGTCAGATGACTGCTTCCTAAGTCCCCATGGATTACTCTGGTCGTTAGTATTACTATCCACGACCCAAGCTTTGGCTCAACTCCTTGTTTGTGCTAATAAACGGACGGCGAGAGCTTTTGTAGTGGCCAGCAGACAAGCATTATGCATTTCACATTGTAAGAACGATGGTTCTTGTCTTGCAAGTTTACCCGTCCGGTTTCGTCTTACAGTCTGAATTCACCCAGTCGTTCATCGGCACCTTCGGGTTTTGGAGTCGCAGGGCTTGGAGGAGCTTCGGCCCCTCCATCTGCATAATGGGTAGCCATATGCGAGCCCTTGGCCTCTTCGGCACCTTATTGGTCGGGATGAGTTCGATTTTCGAACCCTCCCAATTATCACTAATCTTAGTGACACAGGCACTGATGAAGTCCTTGGATAACTCATCCTCGCAAGTTATCACCCGGTAGCCTCTTATCATCGAAGATGAGTCGAAAGAGGGCAATGGCTCGCCCTGGTTGTTTATGACGTATTCGACTGTCATCTCTGACAGCTTCGCCTCGATCTGGACCCAGACGTCCGTCCCAATCTTCCAACTGGAAGAACACCTGTCCACCAGTGCAACCTGTAGGTGATCCCTGGCCACCTCGCTGTAGGACTTTCCGGGCTTGCTGCCCGGTTCTACTGTACATATTTTGTCATCGTGGTCCTCAATCTTATATTTTGTTATAAATCATTACAAAATCCCCAAATAATATAAAATCCCCACAAATAAAATTCTTGAAAAAAATTCCCCCAAATTAAAAACAATTTTAATCTTGATATTTAATCAAATGGAATCAATTGTTTGCGAACTTAGCGATTCGGATTTTGAGGGTTGGGTTTTTTTTGTTTTTTTTTCGATTTTGAGGATTTCAACTTTAATGCCTAATTTGTCATAACGATTTTCAACCCTGACAAAATCCCTGAAATCCCCAAAAGAAAGATTCTCAAAACCATATTTCCGAAACTAACAATTTTCATGTGCTTCATAATTGAGCTAAATAACCCAAAATTTTTAATTTCTGTGGGTTTCTTTTTTTCTTTTTGATTCTGGTTTTCGTCTTTGGGGATTTCACTTGAATGTCCAAATTAAAGTCCACGGTCCGCAATTTAATTTTTCAATCTTTTAGAAAATTATTATTCTACTCTGAACTACTTTACTCACATACTGGATACATATTCCCACCATATATTTTTCGGTAGCAACAGCATATATCAAACAATCTCTATTGCCCCCGTACGCATCTATTAGTCAAATTATATCATTAGAGTTAAATAACCATAAAAATATTTCTCACAGACCGCGCGCAATCATAATAGCACATCATTAGCCACCAAATAGCATAACCATTTCAATTTACCATATACAGAATTGTATTTATAGTAGAAAAAAGCTAATTTGTCGATTGCCCTGGAGCCATAAAGGTCTCTCTGTATACCTCGTACGTTTACGATTGTTTAAACACCTGCAGCACGTTGCTCGCTTTTCTTTTCGTGCGACTTTTAGCAGTCGTGGTCTAACTATTAGTAAGCACCTTGCGAATGAAAAAAAAACGGAAATATTTGTACAAATTCAAAAGAACAAACCTGAAAAATGTTTTTTTTTTTCTAAATAATATTTGCTACTGCTAAACTTCTGGGAAAAAATTGTTGTAACTACATAAATGAGAGAAATCGTAGTGCTATGGTATTTTTCACACACAGAAAAAAGAGGAACATGTGAGTCGGCTAGTATGCATTTTATGCTGGTCTTTTTTTTCCGCCTCGCGTACTCTTTTAAGGCCTGAATAAACATCGGGCGGAATGAAAATGAAATTTTTGTCCGCTGCGATTTTCTCAATGAAAATGCATGCTTACTGTCGTGGAACATGTCGGAAATGATGGGGAATTCCATAAGCTACAATCCGAATATGGTTCCAAAATTTTTCTCGGCCATTTTATGTATTATTTTTCGATTCCCCCGTCATTAGATATTTTCCACGGTGAAATGACCGGGGAATCGAAAAATAATACATAAAATGGCCGAGAAATATGTTGGAACCATATTCGGATTGTAGCTTATGGAATTCCCATCATTTCCGACATGTTCCACGACAGTAAGCATGCATTTTCATTGAAAAAATCGCAGCGGACAAAAATTTCATTTTCATTCCGCCCGAGGTCTATACTGCGCTTTACTTTTGATAGTGTGAAGAACCTTTTGCCATACAAAAATTCGCCAACGGCCATGTGAAATTTGCAATAAAACGTTGCGGTGTGTTGTGTATTGTCGGCAAAGCCGTACCATATACAAAAGCAAGCAAAGTGGAAGCAATTTTGACAAAAAAAAAATCTGATGAACGATAAAAAAAGATGAATTGTGTGTACAAAATGACGATATGATGTGTGTGCACTGAACTTTGCCAAAACGAAAAATTCACACAGGTGAAAATCACAGAGACACGACATACATCTCGAACATGTGTGTATTGTGTTGTAATGGATTTTTTTTCGCGGTGCGCGCTCGATGAACATTAAAAACTCATCACACATATCATTCCAAAATAGGTCAAATGCGCTGTGCAAAAAAGATAACCGAAAAAACGTGCGAGCCTATATGAGGAAAGGCATAAAATAGTACAATGAACCCGCAAGATGGTGGTCAAGCCGAAAATATGATGCGCGTGAAATATATTGAGTGAGAGGAGTGAAGAGTTGTAATATTTCTATTAACAAGTATTTTGGTTGTAAATGTTTTGGTAGATACGATGAAAACATAGAAATTTTGCGGTTAATTAAGCTTGGCTATGTGGCGTCAACATGATTTTCAGAATTTTCTATTGACCGACTTAACAATTCAGTTGAAAATTGAGGTCCATTTAATTGATTGTATTTCAGGCTTGGACATAGTGGATTTGGTGTCCATTAATCTCTTTTGTGTATAGGGCGGGGTGTTAACATACCAACAGTTCTTGGTTCAGGCTGTTTTCTGCAAAAAATTCTTGGCGATTCGCGAGCTGCAAATTCACCAATCAAATTATGATGTGCTCCTTCTCATTCGATTAGAATCTGACGAAGAATACTTTGAAGTAACCACAACCTTCAATTTCAACTAACAGTTCTAACCGTCAGACCATCCGTACGGTTAAATTAAATTGTTCAGTTTTCTTAACTCAAATCCTATGAATGCATTAAATTTTACTAAGCTAACCAAATTAAACAGTTCACTTGACAATATTACTATCTAGGGGGTTTACCGTCAGGGGAGCACCTAGTCTTTCGGTCTTTATCTCCCGGTCCTTGACCCTCGGCTTTTTACTGACAAGGTCTTATTGTCAGATGGGGATTTCTCCATCCAGTGAATGTAATTACCTTCAGAAACCATACCAATCTTGAGACCACATTTTCCATCAAGTGCCGTAGAATTGGCAAAAATGAGGGATGAATTCAGAGCAATAGACCCCAGTGATCCTCGTATAAGCGACCTAAATAATGTGATAACCCAGCAAGTAAATGACCACAGAAGACAAAAATGGAACAAGCATTTAAAATCCTGCCACATAAAATCCGGTGTAAGCAACCTTTGGAAAACGGTACGTGCGTTATCTAACCCCACAAAACCCAAAGTTAAGGTAGCCATTAAGTTCGGTGATAAGTCCTACAATAACGACGACAAATGCGCACACAAATTTAATCAACAATTCGTCGAACATCCTGAAAAAGATAGGCTCAAGCGCACCATCACAAGAGCTATCCGCAATAGCACCACCGATCAACACCTTCAGGTTACCTCAAACCAAGTAAGACTTGCAATTAAAAATGCCAACAATTCCAAAGCGTTCGGCCCTGACGGCATTGCTGTGATCATGTTGAAACATCTAGATTCACCGGCCATTGATTATATCACTGCCACGATGAATCTATCGTTAAAATCATTCATCATTCCTGAGTTATGGAAGAAAGGCCGCATAAACCCAATACCCAAACCAGGTAAAGACCATACTCTAGCAGAATCATACCGTCCGATAACGCTCCTGTCTCCTGTGGCCAAAATACTGGAAGCACTTGTATTGCCGAAACTTTTAGAGCACATACAGCTTGCAAATCATCAACATGGTTTTCGTAAAATGCATAGCACCACCACCGCTCTCGATACGATCACGTCCAACATATTTAATGGACTCAACCAACCGAAACCATGCAAGCGTACCGTCCTGGTTGCTCTCGATCTGTCAAAAGCATTTGACACTGTCAACCACACTCTATTGCTAACAGATCTTCGCAATACAACACCACCGTACATCCATAAATGGATCGCTAACTACCTTGCCGGTCGTCAATCCTGCACAGAGTTTAGAAACGGGAAGTCTAAACTCAGGAAAATCAAACAAGGTGTTCCCCAGGGTGGAGTCTTATCCCCCACTCTTTTCAACCTCTACATGGCAGGATTACCCACACCACCAACGGGATTACAAATCATCTCATACGCAGAGGACTGCACCATCATGGCAACTGGTAACGACATTCCCGAAATGTGCGATCTAATCAACGAATACCTGCAGGTTCTCAACGCTTTCTTCGTCAGTAAAAATCTGAAGCTATCTGCGCCCAAGTCCTCCGCCACATTATTCACAAGCTTCAAGAGTACAACACACAACTGCCCATCTACGTTGACACCCACATCATCCCAAAAACCAGGACTCCCAAAATCCTTGGTGTCACGCTTGACAACTCCGGCAAATTCAACACCCACGCCGAAAATATATGTTCCAAACTCAGGAGCAGGAATAAAATATTAAAAGCACTTGCCGGAAGTACATGGGGCACAGACAAAGAAACCCTCTTGGCTACGTATAAAGCGATCGGTCGCCCCCTGGTCAATTACGCAGCACCAACGTGGACAAATGGTCTCTGCAACACAAACTGGAGCCACATTCAAACCTGCCAAAACACAGCACTACGCACCATCACCGGCTGTGTTAAGATGTCTTCACAAGATCATCTACACCAGGAAACAAAAATAATGACTTTGAGGAGCCATAATGAACTTCTCACTAAGCAATATTTAGTCGGATTTTATCGAACAAACCACCCGAACGACCCACTCATGGACAAAACACCACCGCCACGTCGTATCAGACGTTCAATCAGGGACAAAGAGCGTGAAGTCTAGCGCTACAAAAAAGTTCCTTTCGATGACTCCGACTACAAGGCGGCCATTGCAGACTTAAACACATCCGAAGTTCATAAAGCTACTCAAAGTCTCACGAACAACCGTGTGCTTGGCATTAAACCTCCTGCCATATCTCCAGACGAAGAATCACTACCAAGAGCAACTTGTACCACCCTAGCTCAACTTCGATCCGGCTGGTGCCCGCGACTAAACTCCTATTTGTCACGAATAAACAATGAAGTCGCCAACACCTGCTCAGCCTGCGGAACCAGTCCACATGACGTGGACCATATTTTCGATTGTTCAGCTGCTCCCACGCACGCAAGTGGTGTGAGACTTGCGTTATGGACACAACCCATCGAAGCAGCTTTTTTCCTAAATCTTGACCTCGAGGATGGAATGCCCACCATCTTCGAATGATAATGTGCAACTTAGACTGAATGTTTCCCCATTTGTGCCGCTACTACAACAACAACCTTCAGAAACCCAACCCCGGTACGTATACCACAAGCTGAAGGAGTTCAAGTCAGATTCCTTACCGCCAAGACAAAGGTTGCGCCCTTAAAATCCAAGCAAAAACTACCTAGACTTGAGCTTTGTGGTGCGCTTTTACTAGCAATATTTTTACGAGAGACAGAAAAGGCATTAAATAATCCAAATATACCCATCAAGGCGCGGTGCGACTCTGAAATCACCTTAGCATGGATTGAAGGTGATCCCTGTCGGTGGAAAACATTCGTCGCAGAGTTTCACAGATCCAACAATTGACAAATAAAAATATTTGGTGTCATGTCAAAGGGCTTGGATAATCCGGCGGATGTTGCCTCCAGAGGTATATCACCTACCAAGCTCAAGGACAATCTGTTGTGGTGGAATGGCCCAGTGTGGTTACATGCCGCTGAGGTAAATTACCCCACCAACAGATATAAACATGAAAGTAAGAACTATACCTGTTCATGTGGCATCAACAGAAGATGACATCAGTTCATATGCTGAAATTCTTAAAAATTCCCTTAGACTTCACAAGGCGCAGTGCATATTAGCCTATTGTCTGAGATTTGGCACAACAGGCCGAACCCCAGGCAACTTGACTATAGAAGAGACAGAACATGCACTAATGAAATTTATTCAAGACACACAAAAGTCTCATTTTAACGAGGAGCACGCTCTGTTAAATAAACAAAAACCACTACCCAAAAATAGCAGATTAACAACTGTGTATTGGGTGTGTATATGGTTGCATCACCAGCTCGATGACTCGGCTAACAACCTACAGCCACCTTGAGGCCTGCTTAACCTCCTGAGTTCCAGAACTTTTTTTTTACGAAAATGAAAATTTTTTTTACTAATGGATTCTAAAAGGGCTTAACGGGCCTGGAAAAATTAAAAAAAAATTTTTTTGCTTGAAATGTGAGTTTTGTTGATGTCATATATATATGACACTGGTTCTCAGTGAAGTACAACCCTCTACATATATATTAGTTGAGATAGCGGAATGGGTCACAACAATTTATTGAAATTAGACAAGAATATTAGAAAATAATATTTATTTCATAGTTTTCAGTAATAAGGAACAGTATTCACATTGTAAGTGTACAAAAAATGAAAAAAAATATTCAAAAATCAGGTAAAATAACACATATTTTAGTTCGCCTTCATTGAAAAGATAATAATGGATGAAAATTCCAAATAGGATTATTGCCGATGAAAATTAAGGTGGCAGTTTCTTTTTTTGGTACTACATAAAAATATATTACACTTAGTGCAGAACGCAGTTGTTATATTAGTGCAACCCGAGTACCTACATCGTTGCTGTTTGTCAGCATAATCAACTAGGTGTTCGGCTTTGTGATGCCGAGCTGCTTCCGATGGTATAGGAACAATATCAACCTTCCTCCGTTTGTGTTGGTTCGCCAAATCGATGAACTCGTCACAGCTATCGGAGTCGTCATCAAAATTTTCAGAAATGAACTTTTCTCCCAGTTCTAGCTTAAAAGTTCTCAGCTGAGGGATTTTCGAGGCTTGTACTCCTTTTGCCAACTGACATTTTCGGTATTGTAACCAAGAGTTTGTTACACCTAAGTCAACCATGTGATTTTATTCTCACATGGTTGACTTAGGTGTAACAATCGAATCGTCCATTTCTTTGTTCGAGGTCTTGAAGGACAAACTGCCAGCATCCGATCCGCCAGATCAACTCCCCCCATGTTTGAATTATACTCTTTGATAATTTCGGGACGTTTCACCATTTCGTAGCATTTTTTTATTTTTGACCATCTTTTGCATGTGTTCGTAACAAAATCGTTTAGAGCAGTGGCACTATTTTATTATCAAGCCAGCATGTAATCGACACAATACCATCCACACGGGTCTTCACTTCTGACGAACCTCTTGGAAATTTTCGAAATTCTCGTTCTGGAGTGAAAGAGCAGTTTCTAGGAATTCTATTTCTGCAAATCGTCCCTGTTGCATGAAACCTTTTCGATAGTAAAGTATCTGCCAGGTGAACTGTCGTAAAGTATCGATCGAAAAATAGATGATGTCCCGGTTCTAGAGTTTCGCACAGGGTTAGCACTGCAGACTCACCTAATGTATAGCCTTCGTTAACGTAACTAGGAGCCGTAGTCTGCCCTTGGTAAACAACCATATCGAGAACAATCCCATCAGGCGACGCCAAAACAAAAACTTTAATTCCCACCGGATTGGGTTTTCCAGGACAATACTGCCGAATGCCACAGTTTCCAGAAAATGGAATTATCATTTCATCAATGCTCAAATTTTGAGGACGTTCTTGACGACGGCAGCCAGCTAGTACAGATTGGAATATTGGTGCCACTTTCCAAATCTTATTTTGCTTTGCTTCCTGGGAGACGTCTGCATCAAAGACAAATTTCAAAGATGCTCTAATCGCAAAAAATCTATTTCGAGTCATCGCTTTTTTAACAATTTCGACACCGTATTTGCACGACCAAAACATTTGAATTTGTGGGAGTTCAATACAGCTCATCACCATTTGAACCCCAATAAAAGTTTTCAACTCTCTACGAGTCAATTTTAAACTTGCACCTTTTTTCGCGACATACGTCCTGTTCGTTTGTTCGACGATTTGATCTAGCAAATCATCAGATATGTACTGGCGAAAATAATCTTCTGGAGTCCAATTGTCGCAATCGCTTATCTGATAAGATGGCGTAAATGGTATTTCAATTGGTTCAAATCGTCCATTCCACTCTCCAACTGCCATGCTCGTTCTCGTTCGTGCAATCTGCTGAGCTCTTGGTCTTCTTCCTCTCGTTGGTTGTGATCTGCCTCGGGATCTACGGCTAGCAGAAACACCCCTTGCTCTTCCGCTTAGTAATAAAATGGATGATGACAATGATATTTCATCTTCGTCGCTATCACTATCCGAAGCACTTGAACAGCTGGAACTGCTCTCTTCTTCTGGAAGAGCAGTAAATGAAGGATCTTCCTCATCTTCAGATAAGTCAATGTCCGACGCATTTAGAATATCTAGAATGTCGTCTGGTTTAAGACCTAGAAATGAAATACGTTCATTTAAAATACCATCAATATATTTACCAATAGTACACTGCATTGAGAACCAGTGTACTATCTATATGACATCTAATGTAATGCCGGGAACTACACAGAGAACCAGTGTCATACATATATGACATTGAAATCTCACTCAATAGTACAAGCCACAGAATAGATATTGAAATGAAATATTCACGCTATTTCAAACACTGGACTTTATAAATATTTACTACCAAGCGAAATTGCACATTGTTCCATATTTTGCGAATTATTTGAAAGTTACTAACCCCGTTCCCTGCGTTGATCCATAATCTATTGCACCTCACTCACTAAAACGATAAACTGACACAAAAATACCGTTCGATTTTTAAGATAAATGTTTGCACAGCATTGCCAACAGAATTACGAGACGGGTTGCCACACTAGCCAAACATTTCATTTCGAAATTAAGGCGCCAGAATTTTTTGAATTAGATGTCATATATATATTACACGGGAATCCAGGAGGTAGCAGACTCGTAGCGCTGCTTTTCACATCCGGGCGGCTCTTTCAGTTTACTAGTCAGCAATGCGATTCGGGCCGTGTGGTCATCTATCCACAAACTAATAAGATATAGGCGCGTAGGCAGTTTCCACCAAGGCCGTTCTCCCTAACTAGCCCCTTCCAGGCTCTGGTTATGCGAAGCCGCCAGCTCCGAAGCTCACACGATTAACCATATGGTGACCCTCACCACCAAGGAATCACCGTTTATCGTGCTCGGCCTATTTATGACTTCCCTCCCGTAAGTTATGGGAGGAGGTCGGTCATGCCAA
The DNA here is from genome assembly GCA_949715475.1 of Microchrysa polita. Lineage (NCBI taxonomy): Eukaryota > Metazoa > Arthropoda > Insecta > Diptera > Stratiomyidae > Microchrysa > Microchrysa polita. The sequence continues at coordinate 85,679,989 of OX454420.1, read as the reverse complement.
GAGCTACCCCTACATAACTAGGGAGCTCGGGAAAATTATCGCCCGAATGGTCTCTGTACAGATCCACGCCATGGCGTATCAACCATACCAGGGGCCTTCCTGCACGGTTCTGGTACGTGGTGCGGCAACCCACCAAAGATTTCTGTCCTACTACACTACACAGCCTTTTGCTGATGTCAGCGGGAACCCAGACCCCCTTGCGGGGAGTTCACTTGACAGTTGAAACTGTCACTTGGCGGTTAAAGCTTAAACTTGATATGCCTGTAGGCAAAAACAACATCTAGTCAAAACTGTGCAGTTCGCCTGACAGTAAGAACTGTCAATTAAACGAAATTTTATTAAAAATATTAAATTTTGATATTCTGATTTAATTATTGCATAATAATAAATAAATTTTTATGTTTACGTGTACGACATACCCTTCACTTCAATGCAAAAAATCATTTTCATTCTAAAAATACCATTTACTTAACCACAACCTTCATAAAATACAATTCTAATGACCGTAATTCATTATCATTTTTCACATACTCGTAACTATCGTTTCAACTAAACTTATCCAACGCAATACCCAAAGGGTATTCGTATTTATAATCCCCAATCTGAAATATGGCATCGTTAATTAGTATTTAGTAGTGTCTTATAATACTGTTTTACACTTAAGATTGCAACAATGTTGCACCAGTCATGTACATTGTACACGTCGTCATATACCCGACAAACATATGCCAAGGATTCACACTATCAAACTGACAACTATGTCATGCCATAACAATAAAGTAATGAACACACTCATATTGCACACTTATCTTTTGCGATACAAAACTGCAAAAATTACTGCATAATGCACTGTCCTCGTGCACACAAAGTATGTAATAGTACCAGCAACGTAGTATGCAAAATTGTGTGTCATTGCTTTCTTCCCCACACTATTCGTATACAGTATAGCGTCAATTATCCGAACTAATGTCGTCAGTGAGAGTTCAGTTGAGTTTCCATAGAAACATTATAGGAATGCCAACCCAACCACTATCGAAAACGATAAATTCGAGGCAATTCAGTGATGCTGATGAGATGTTACTTCCTTCCGACACTTTATTTTTCATTTGATTCAATTCATTTTACACCTCTTCACATTAACGGGACCGATTACTAAATCTGCGGTCATTTTCAAAATTCCTATTCGGTTTGAGGTTGACTAACGGGACACCCTGTATATTGTTGTTAGAGTGCATCCGAAAATATCGCAGTTGTCTTCTCCCCAGGTGGGTGTAGAGTAAGAGAAGTTAGTTGGTCAACATTAAAAAAATCAAAGAACATTTTCAAAATTTAAAACTCAAACAGTATTCAAAATACAAATTCAAAATTCAAATTTTTAAGTTAAAAGACTTCAGTTAATCCACTGAAGATGGCAGTAAATAGCTGCCAAAATACGTATATGGTAAATAAATCATCTTCATCGCCAATAAGGAAATACAAGTCTTTTAACTTAAAACTGAATTTGGTCGATGCAAAGGAGCCGACAACACAAGGAAACATAAAAATTCAAAATTCAAATTTCCAAAATCAAAATTCAAAATTCAAAACTCAAAATTCCAAAATCAAAAATCAAAATTCAAAATTCAAAATTCAAAGTTCAAAATTCCAAAATCAAAATTAAAAATTCTAAATTCTAAATTCTAAACTCAAAATTCCAAAATCAAAATTCAAAATTCAAAACTCAAAATTCCAAAATCAAAATTCAAAATTCCAAAATCAAAATTCAAAATTCAAAATTCAAAACTCAAAACTCAAAATTTAAAGTTCAAAATTCGAATTCAAATTTAAAATACAAAATTTAAGAAAAAAAAAACTCGAGTCCCCCGGTTCGGAGAATCAAATGTTCGGATAATCTTCGCTCTACTGTATTTCAAATGCTCACAAAATAATTTAGAGCGAAGCGCACTCTCTCTGCCCGAGTATGTGTGTATAAATATGTATATAGAGAAATAAACAAAAAAGTTAAAGTGTAAGTACAAAGTTTCATGTAAATATAAATGTACTATAGCGAGCTTCGCACTTGTTTACATTGGAAATTAGATTTATGATTAGACCAAACGGACGCAGAGTGTGGGTATATGTTTGCTGCAAAAAAAGAAACAGCGAACGCAAAACATAAGTGCGCAGTTTTTTTTTTGTGGATATTACTTTGCCAATTAGCACAAACTTGTTTGTGTGCAGATTTAATTGAGGATTTTCGAGTCGTATCTATTGAAATATTGTACTCAATAATTTGATCGGAAACTCACGATACTTCCCTCCGGAAAAAACAACCTCAATAAAACAACCAATCTATACCACAAATGTGTTGATGTTGACGACATCCAATTCACATAATCTTGGCAGATTTTTGTAAAGTTGTTGTGATCAACAGCACGCTCTGCGGGGTTAATTTATTATGATGTAGTGTGTAGTAATTACAAAAAATAAATTTTTTTTTGTTGTTTTTGAAACCGATAAACTCTAAAATTGATTTTTCATACACACCAGGGTACAAATTTTGCAAAAAGGACACAAATTAAAATAAATCCTTAAATGAGGAAAAATGCAAATGTGGAATGTACTGAATTTCCCGTTTCATATGACACCCCAAATGCCAAATCTGCGGTAAAGAAAACATTTGTATCCTTTTTGTCCTTTTGGACAAAAAGTAAATAAAATAAAATTAAGCACATATTTTAAATGTTAATTTTTGTTGTTTTGGAACCGGTAGATGCCGAAACAAAATTTTACTAGCAGAAATATTTGTTCACTAGATCACAAAAAGGGTTAATTTTAAAATATTTTTTTTCTATTTGGGGCCTTAAATTGTTATACAGATTTTGACTTGACTTCTAAATAGCTTCTCATTTGCTATCTGTGTTTCGAATGGCATCATAAACCGCTTACAGTCTGATTTTGAACCCACGACCCTGTTCGTCTAAGGCGAGCGCGCTAACCACTACACTAATATCTTCTTCAGGTCAAAACGTCAAAATAACTACTACCGATGCAAATAAATAATAATAATATTTTCTGATTTTCCTGAGTTTACTGTCTCTCTTGTATGGCTGACAAGAAAACCTTCTGCCTCCCTAAAGGCCTGCTTATACAAGTACTTTTACAATTCTTTAATATGAAATCCTTTAAAATCCAATAAGAAATGGCCGGTGGTAATGAAGACTCTAATTTTTTTGCAACAAGAGAAGAGTGTGTTGGCATTTGGTATTTTTCTTAGAGAAAACATAGCAACTCATGCCATGCGTTAGTCCAGAGTGGCTATGTGATCACACAACCCATATGTGTTTGACTCCAAATGTATTACACTACACTCCACGAAATAATTCAAATGTCAAAATATTGTCGATGCAATTATTAACCCTTCTGACGCCGCCTACGAGCTATTATGCCTAAGGTGTAGCTGAATCTTCTGTGAAATCAATCTTAATTTTTGAAGAGGTCTAATTTTGGTTCTAGAAACAGTTTACGTACTGTGTCTTACGATGATGCGCCGTTTTCTCGATTCTTTACACATAATTTACGTTTCGCCGAACGTTTGATCGCATTTGTGGCCGTCGGTTCCTTTGAAATTTATATGGAAAGGGGTGGAAAATATGATTGCACGATATTTTTCATCAAGATATAGTACCAATGGTCTGTCTGGATCTATACGCCAACAGAAGGGTTAAATATCACGTCGGCATTTTAAGAGAGTAATGAATATTACGCGGATTTTATATTCTCAATTGTAAACAAAAAATTGACGTTTGAATAATATTTTCACGCATACTATGAACGCCAATAGTGTGAGAACGGTGCCATTTTTATTTTCTGATGCCCACTCTGGACTAACGCATGCTTTCTCTAAGGTATTTTTTGCGTATTGTCAGACGCACGCATTCAATTAATCGGATTAACGACGCGTCAATTCGTAATTGGATATTGTAAGATTATTGCACGGATTACGCATGTTTTGGTCTTTGGAATGTACACGCAATTTTTTTTGTGTATGAGTAAGCATTTTGTATAGTGATCCAGTAATTAGGCGAATACCTATATAGCTTTTTAGATCACAAAAGGAAAACACTAACAATTTACACTGTACGCTCTCATAACCGGAAACCATCGGGACAAAAAAAAAATGGTCCGCTTATTGAAGGTGTCCGCTTAATAGAACGTCTATTTCTTAATTATAATTAATCTTCCGACTTGCGACCTCTCGTACGAACGCGGGCAGTCACTTTGTTCTGTGTCCTGTTATGGGAGGATCCGGATACGGGAAAGTATTTTGTTCAAAAATTTCTCACAAAGAAATTTTTGTCCGGTAATGGGCTTATATTCTGTAGTCTGGTCTAGCAGTTAGTGCGCGCACCTTCGGTGCACAGGGTCATGAGTTCGAATCTCACCGTGAGTCATGGTGTTTTTCGAACTCACGAGCTTGTGGCGGACTATGATCTCACTCAGATGTTAAACGAGTACCCATTTATGGGGATAAATAACACTTGCTGAGCGGGATGCTGCTCTCATTACCTCAACAAAAAGCAGATAAGATGTTGGAAAAAGGATGTCACTAACACATCCTGCGGCCTTAGTCCAATGTTGGATTGTCGCGCCTGTTATTTTTTTTAATGGGCTTACTCGGACACTCCTCCAAAACGGACATCGGACACTCCTCTACAACGGACAAATATGAAAGTCCCGTGGTTGTCCGCTTTAGAGAGGATTTCCTGTAGTAACATCCAATTTTGTTCAATTCGTATTCAATTTGTATTCAACTTCATCTATGATGCCCCACATTTTGTGCATTCGATTATTTTCCTTCGACTATATCTCAAATTTAATAGTTTTAGGGTCATTCTCTCAAAACTGTTATAGAACGGTTAGTCTTATCGCATAGAGAAGACGCACACAATTTTCAGAAAGCTTTTCTATTATATTGAATTGAGTTTTTGTTAATTTTGCATAGTTATGTTACTATCTCTTGGTTATTTACAAGCAAAATATGGCGTAGCTATGCAAAATAAACAAAACTTCCATTCAATACAATGAAAAAGCTTTCTATGTGTCTTCTCTATGCTATAAGACTAACCAGCCAACAGGTACTGAATAAGAGCTATCAGAAACCCGGCCTAAGTCTGTTCCAGGTCGTCCAACTTGTTCTTTTTAATTTTATCAAAAACTTGAATTAACTCGATTAATAGATTTTTGGTTTTCAGAGAAGTCTAGATAAACCAATTTTCAAATTTTAGTCCATAAACAGTGAACAAAACAAAAATGAAAAATTATTGCGCCCCTAATGTAATGATGTAATATATAAAGAGAACCGTGTTCAAATTAATTTTGAGAATCACTTTTTTATACTATACAGTGACTCGAAATCTTTTTCAGTGCGCGCCCACCTTTGTGCAGTTTGCTAGTTCACATTATATTTGCTTTCTTCGGTTAATTGCTTTATTTTGTTTATAACTTCTGAAAGCTATCAAAATACGAAGACATAATTCGCCATAAATTTGAGCAATCGCCGCTGATCTTCGACAGAAGTGTAGATTAATTTTTTTTGTAATATAAATTCTGACCAAGTCCAATGCCCAGAAAATTGTTCAATCATATCTCAATCAATTGTTTGTCAGTGACGCCCAAGGTTTGGATGTTTTGGACATTTTCAAAAAGTACGCAACATGATTTCCGTCGCAAGTTCACTTGTCGCCATAATAGCAACCATACTTATTTTTGGTGTGGATTTGTATGTTTACGGCTTTTTTTTTGGCTCAGCGATTTGTCGATAAGTAAATTGTACCTACCACAATCTGAAAGTGCTCTGATAAATAAAGAGAAATCAAAAGAAAATTATTTCAGCACGTGCCTAGACATCAATATCAAGTGATTTTGGCCTAAAATGTTTTCAGCTGTCTTTTGGCTAGAGTATCAAAATAAAAATATTGATACAGCGATATATTGGTTATATACTCACGCCGCTTCCCAAACCGTCATGCCTCTCCAGAGGGCGCGCTCCACAGTTTGGGAATCACTGCTATAGCATATCTGGGCGTACGGGTATCATTTTTTCAATTTCAAAATTAATTTTCATTAAAAAATTCTGAAAATACAGGGTGACCCATTTAAATATTTATAATTTGTGCCAGTCATATCTTTTTATCAATCGATTCTTTTGAATCTTTCGATAAATAAACTAGGTACATGGGAGATTTGTTGACATTGTGCATCTGGCTGATAGACTTTCGGATAATGCTGATTCAGAGCTTTTTAGAATAATTTCACATGAATTCCGAAATAAACTAATCATAACATTTTTGTTTGTCAATATTTTTTTCTTAATTTTCTGCAATATTAACACTTTCCCGGACACAACGTCTATAGACGTCCAATTTTGAGCATTTGACCATACAAATCGTGTCAAATTTTGGCGTTGTGTCCGGCAATGAGTTAAACTAGATTTATGGTTGATTCGTTCAAAATAGAAGCAATAATTTAAAATTACGTAGTGCACATCCGAAAAGACTCTTCTTTGCCTGGAGCGTAACGAAAATCATCTTAAAGATGATTGCTAACATAGCGTAAAAAATCTTAAACCTTATAGTAAACTATATTTAAATCTATCACCCTGTAATTTTATAACGGTACTTTTAACTGGCAAATAACCGCATAATTAACAAAAATTGAGCCAAAATTGAATCAAAATTTTAAAGAAAAAAAAATTTTCATAAAATGATAGGAAACCATATTCTATCTCTTGAATTTGAAAATTATACATTCGTAATTTTAAAAATGTAATTTAATTAATTATTATTAAATGAGAAATATGTAATAAAATAATATTTTGAAATCAATCGATTGTAGATTGTAGAGGGGCGTGAACCCGAAGGGTTTCGCAGCACTGAAGCCAGTGGGCCTATTGTGCTATCGCCCTAGTCGCAGATGTGCAGGACTACGCCTGACGATCAATGTTGATCGTGCTGAGAAACGAGTTGAGGTCGTTAATAGATGTCGAAGCTATGTCGTCCGTATCTGGAAAGGCCACTCCGAGGTGTGACCATCGACGCTGGGCCAGTGCATCGCACTCGCATAATACGTGGTAAGAGGTTTCGTCCTCTTCTTCACAGAATCGACAGCTCGCATCTTGCACAATTCTTATTGTGCGTAAATGTGATCTCAAACAGGAGTGACCTGTGAGAATGCCACAGATGATGCGTACTTTAGCTCTGCTTAATTTCAGCAGCTCAGCCGTTCTTCTGTGGGAATATCCTGCTATGAACATTTTCGATTGTCTGAGCCCTGGTAGTTTATCCCAGTGCTCAGTTGCCTTGAGTCGTTCTTGGTCTCTGAAAGCTCTCTTTACTAAACATGAAGAGATATTGCAGAAGGGTTCAGGTCCGCAGAAAGGGGAAGATGCAGCTGTGCGTGCTAGCTCATCAGCCTGTTCGTTCCCTGCGATGCCCATGTGACCTGGGACCCAGAAAAGTGTTAGGCTGTTGTTCTCGCCTAGTTTGTTCAACGCCTTCAGGCAGCATTGAACAAGTCTAGACGTAACGGTGTACTTAGTAAGGGACTTAATAGCCGCTTGGCTGTCTGAGAAAATGGCTATACGTTTATTTACGTAGTTCTCTCGCAGGCAGAGATCCGCGCAGGTTTCTATTGCGTGTGTTTCTGCTTGAAAAACAGTGGTGTGGAGGCCCATAGGTATAGATATCCTATGTGCTGGGCCAACCACACCCGCTCCTGAGCCATCGGTTGGCCGTCAGTAAACCATTTGATGGTCTGAGGATGCAGCCTAGCGAAGTTAGAGTGCCACTCCTCCCTGCTCCATATAACAGCCCAGAAGCAGCGTCCGAATGAGAGCTCTTTTGCAAGGTGGTCGGAGGGCATACTCGCGATAGTGTTGTTTTCGAGGCATCTGAGCTGCCCCTTAGTGAGCTCCAGACTGGCATCATTAGCAATGAGTCGTATCATTGCTAGTTTTGCCTGGGTCTCGAGGTGGATTTCAATTGGGTGTAGATCTAGTAGAACTTCTAGAGCATTGCTAGGGCAAGATCGGAGAGCACCGGTGGTAATCAGACACGCTAGTCTCTGTACCTTACCTAGAACGGACTTGCCCTCCGTAGTTAGGGCTCTTTTCCACCAGACCACAGCACCATAGTTTAGAGTTGGTCGAACTATTGCTTTGTATATCCAGATCATAATGGATGGTTTCAAACCCCAGGTTTTCCCTACGTATTTTTTGCATATCCAAAGGGCTCTGGTGGCCTTTTCCGCCACCGCCTCGACATGCTTATTCCAGTAGAGTTTGCTGTCAAGGATAACTCCAAGATATTTGACTTGACTCCCAATTGGTAGAGGGGTGTTGTACATAATCGGGCTTCTGAGCTCGGCCAGATTTCTGTTTCTGGAGAAGGGTATGATGATCGCTTTGGATAGGTTCACTCGGAGCCCGTTACCATCACACCATTCTTGTACTATATTTAGTGCTGGTTCGAGTAAATCTGGAAGAATTTCCTCAAACAAACCCTTAACCACTATAACCACATCGTCGGCGTATCCCTGTACTGAGAAGCCATTGGATGAGAGCTTGCACAAAAGATCGTCGGCAACCAGGCACCACAGGAGTGGCGAGAGTACCCCCCCCCCTTGTGGGCATCCTCTTGTGACCTTAGCAAAGAGAGATTGTTCGTTTATTTGGCAGACGACTTTTCTTGAGAAGAGCATACTGCTTATCCATCCAACAGTCGTATTTTCTACCATTCTATATCTTAGCGCTCTTTGAATTGCATCGAATGTAGTATTGTCAAATGCCCCTTCGATGTCCAGGAAAGCAGCGAGCACGGTGTTTTTAGCCTCAAAGGCTTTTTCAATTTCTCCTGCAAGGCTATGTAGCGCCGATTCTGTTGATTTACCTGGTTGGTAAGCAAACTGTCTCTTGTGAAGCGGGTTTCTGATCAGTGTGGTATTTCTGATGTGCTCATCAATAATTTTGTCCATCGATTTGAGCATGAATGAGGTAAGACTGATTGGTCTGTATGCTTTGGGATCCTCTTTAGGTCGGTTTCTCAGTTTAGGAATAAATACAACTCGCGCAAGTCTCCATGGTTGCGGAATGTAGCCTTGCGTAAAGCTGTTTCTGAAGATACTTACGAGGTATGGAGTTAGGGACTCCAGACCCTTTTGTAGTAAAGCTGGAAAAATTCCGTACTGGCGGATTTAAATGGCTCAAATGGCATCAATCGATACAGATCAAAAAATTCTTACGACTTATTTTTTATTTAAGCTATGAGTTAACAACCATAGCTAAAATAAAATAAAGTCGTAAGCATTTTTTGATTTGTAATTCATTGATCTTAACACCTTGGACATCTCCTTTGACTTAGGGTGCCCATATTTTCCATATTTCTTTACAAAGCCACTATTTCGGCCGCTAAAAGTGAAATCATAGTCCGTGAGCTCAAAAAACACTATAAACTGACTTCGTTCACGGTGAGATTGTAACTGTGCACAGAATGTGTGTGTACTAACCACTACACCAAACAGATTACTGACTTACTTCTTATTTCGGGCGCTGCTTTTTCGAATATGAAACTTAAGTGCTTAGCCTACCATGGTGGTTTTTCAAAATTTCGAAACTTCCCCCGACTTTGATATTACCATATTATTTTTGTTGCCCTTACGAATAAGGACAGCTTCCGTTTGTATTCAGCGTGCATAAAAATCGATTACATCCTAATAGCTATGAATACAACTCTGGCGCCTGGCTGACTCAAGCTGACAGTCGTGAATGCTGATTTTTTATTCTTCCTTGGTTTGTGGGTGGATCTAGTTAAGACACCCCTTCTAAGATGTCTTCACTATTATTGCCTTTGAAGTGTGAAATCAGCGTGGGCCAAAACTATACACAGAAGATTTCAAAGTTTCAATGGGTCTCTTTTGAATTTCATAAACTAAACTTGTCAATACGAAATAGGAACCACCATAACTTTTGCAGTTAGTATTCCAACAACTGGCCGACTATTGAGAATATTTAGAAGGTCATTAATAATAAAAAAAAATATATGTGCTAAAACAGACCCCTGTGGCACACCAGACTCTGGAAAAACTCAGTACATAGATACCTTGTAGTGTCAAACAGCGCAGGAAGATCTATCAGCAAGAGTCGATGTAAGCCAAGTAGTATACGTAAGATGAATAAGAAAGTTAAGGCGAGTCAGTTTCTGATGTATAACTACGAATGATTAACCATCAAAGGCTTTAGTTTTTAGTATAATCAGTGTATATTGAATGAAAGTCGTGATGATTGTCTAGGTCTATTGGGACTTATCACCATAGTTAACAAATTCAGCTAAATTCGTCACAGTTGAATTCATTTTACAAAAGCCATGCTGACGGGAGCTAATAAGATGACCAAAATGTTCTTCTATCTACTCGTATGTAGTTAAAAACAATTCGTTCAAGGATTTTGGAACATGATGAGACTAAAGAAATGGGGCGGCAGTTGGATGCGACGTTGAGGTCACCTTTCTTAGAAATAGACACAAGGTAAGAACGTTTTCATTTAGTAGGAAAAAAACACCCTAAAATATGCTTTTTATTCAAAATTATGGCCAAAGAATTTGAGATAGCGCAGAACTTATCTGAATAGATGATTGATTAATCAAAATTATAATTGAAATTGTGCACAGTAGAAAAACGTTTACCGATTTATTGCAAACAAATAACAACAAAATTTGTAGATATCATTTTTTTTATTGCTTCAAGTATTAGACTTTTTAGGAAATTGGCGGAATAAGTGCCATTACCCGATGACTAAAAGTAAATAGGTCATTGTGATTAAATAAAAATTATTACGTCCCTAGTATAATGTTGATGACTTGGCGAAATTTTATTTTTGATTGGATTTAATGGTTTTCCAGTAGTAATTTTATCGATAAATTGAGTAAATATCTGAAGAAGAAAAAAAGAATTGCCAATTTGTTTAACCAAGACAAGTGTTCTTCCTCGAACCGGACTGTGAGAAAAAAAAATTGCGATTCGCTATTCCTCGAAACTATGTCACTTACTTATATCTTGGAGTTGTTTCTCGGTCTTGGAATATATCGGCTATATCAGCTATATGTTCAGAGGCGGCAATCGTAGTAAATTTTTTATCTCTGATGCATATTCAGTGACAATTCATAGCGAGTAGTCATCAAATAAATATTTTACAGACCTAAATATGTACACATTGTCGCAATGCAAATATGTAATAAACACCACACAATTTAAATGCACATAAACACCACATTCGTTCACATTTTAAGGAAATACAATGTGAAATGTGCATATTGCGCTGCAACTATATCCTTTGAACTATATTTTCATTGGAAAAGTGCATAAAGTACATCCGCATTTTAATGTAGACATATTCGCTTCTTTATATACTCTCTGTCTCTGGAAGAAACGTAGTAATGCGTCAAAAACAAATCAATGAATGTGTCTCCATATTGTTGGGGCCCAACAAACGTCTTGTTGACCATATCACTTGTATACTACTAGTTCTTGTCAACACACGGCGACGCGACGCATTACTTTTAATGCAATTCAGGGTAATGCATATGGGGATGCATTTATTATTATTGTATGCATCAGTTGCACACTGTACGGAAAGTGGAACGAAATACATACGACTTTATGGCTGTACTTTCTTAAGAACATATTCAAATCAAGGGATTTGAGTTGTTCTAGCTTTGCAACATAAAGTTAATGCATTCGAAGGCTTTCGGTGGCTATATGCAGGGCCGGCCTTAGCATTAAGGTGGCCCTGGGCCAAATCGACGATGGTGGCCCCTATCAACATCCAAATAAAATTTTTTTTTAGAGACAACCATAACAACCATACTATAAGTTCCGAAAAAGCAAGCGCGTTTGCAAACTCGTTTTCAATTGACAGCATCGCCAAGCTATTTAATTGATCTTGCGTCATGGTTAATCGCAGGTACGTTTTGATAAGATTCAGTTTCGAAAAACTTACAGAAGAACAGCAAGTGCTCTTCTTAGGAATTAAGCTTACAGGCATCCACTTCAAATTTCCTTTTTGGATCCGTAATAGGGTCATCGTCGGCTTCATACGAAAATTATTTTTTAGCTTAAAAATTTCTCAGGGTGCTTGCTGCAGGAAAAATAATTTCTTCGGCCGTTATTTCAAGCTCCTCGGCTTATAATTTGGCAGGATTTTGCGCCAATTCGAATTTAGTCTCTTTGTATGATTCCAAAAACCCTTTAGTTTTCTCGAGACATTTCATGGCAATATCAATGGCATATCCATACTTAGCACTAGCTTACTGATACTGATAATGTTTATTTGCAATAAAATGTCGAGCTTTGACGTCATTAGCCGATTCAGACACTTCATTCAACGCATCGTAAACTGCAGCAATTTGGAAACGAATTGCTTTACGCTTTTTACGGTGAAATGCTGCATATATTTTTCGTAAAATCTCCCACTTTTGTGCAGGTGCAGCGAAAAGCACGTATGTATATTTGCTGTAAAACACCAAATAAAGTTATTGCCGTCACATACGATTTGGCGAAATCCCCTAGCAATAAGTTTAAACATCCGCATCGAATAAAAAAGGCTTTCGAATTTATGCCCAGAATTCTCCTTTGTACACCTAAGTGACAACCTCGCATATTTGCACCACTGTCGTAATCCTGACTGCGACAGTTTTTTGAGTACACTAATCATCGGCGATTTGCACTCTCACCATTCGTCATTTTACGTCTATAAAAATCTTCAGAAAACTTTCCTATCTTTTGGATAAATCGAAGATCCTGATTTCAAAGGGACCATTCCATTCTCCACTAAAAACAACCGTAAACCCTCAGTTATTCTGGATGGCCATAACGAAGGGTTTTTCATTTGATTGTTCATTGGTATTTTATTTACTGCAGCATCATCATCAACAACTTTAGACTGGGATGTTGATGTTAAATCTGCGGTAAAGCTTGAACCTGGTTGCTGAGGATTATGAAACGGCGAAATACTTTCTTTCTCTGTAACTACGAAACGCTTTTTTGGTGTGCCGATGAATGCTTCCGCTCTTGCTTTCTTTTTCCTTTTGAAAGCACCCGCTTAGTCGAACTCGTTTTGGTGGAGGCATTTCTATTGAATTTAAAAGCGTTTTTCGAAAATAGACTCATGAATCACAATAAAATCATATCGTTATTATATGTGAATAGGGTGTTGCCCCCTGTTAGTGACACCGTTTCCGAGTGGTGGCCCCTGAAAAGTAAAGGTTCTTTGAGAGTGGTGGCCACTCGAAAGTGGTGGCCCTGGGCGACCGCCCAGTTTGCCCACCCCTAGGGCCGGCCCTGGCTATATGTAATATTGCATGAAGACCGAAGTTAACTTCCGTATTTGGACAAAAGCGCAACCACTTTGGGTATAGTTAATTTTTTCTTAGTGTGTTTAAGTTGCACTAGACAGCGGTGTCAAACTCAAAACCTGGCGCGGGCCAAATAAGATCCTCCTCAGGTTTAGGTGGGCCGCAGGAGGAAATGCCAAAAACTATTATGTAATCAAATTACGAAAGTTTATTGCAGAATATTACTTTTAAAATATAGCAGAGAGTCTAGATCACTATAGAGGCTTCGGGATTATCCGTGAGAACTTCCTCTTTTCGAAAATGTACTTCAAGAACATTAAAAAATTAAGGCAAGGAGCAAAAACGTGAAAATATGATTGAACTTCAAGTAACCACAATTACATGATTTGCGCCAAATTTTGAACAGATGCTAAAAAATGTTTAACACCAGTCATCCGAGGTCGCCCAAAATAACATTGAGAGGCAAAATAGTCAGAATAAATTAATTTCAGCAGAAAGGTTGCTAAAAGAGACAAAAAGTTGTTTGTGATGGTTTTAAACGAACTCATGCATATTGGACTAAAAATCAGGCTTTTGGGCTCAAATTATTATGTTTGAATTTCACATCCAGGTGATTTAGTCACCAATTCCAAGATTTCCGTAGTTTTTAAAGCTTTGTCATTTTTCAAAATAACTCTCATGTTCGGTAAAGACAACCAATTTTTTATTAACTGCATTTCGGGGCAGACCAGTTCCATGTAAAGACTTAATATCGTCCTGTACAAAAAAGATGAGATGTCTTATAAAATCAAATAAATCAGCCTCAAATTGTTGGTAGTATATTTAGAAAAAAAAAACACCAAAAGAATCTTGCATAAGCCACGAGTTTTAGTAATTTTTGTAGACTTGAGTTCAATTTCTGAATTTGTTCACCCTACCAATTTCACCATTTTTGTGTAGATACAGATTGTGCTGCTTCGACATGGCCGCGGGCCGCACATAACTGCGAAGAGGGCCGCATGCGGCCCGCGGGCCGCAAGTTTGACACGTCTGCACTAGAGCAATTGATGAAGAATGAAGAGAATAGGAAATATCAATTGAGAATGGTAATGTGTGGTTGATGTACCTAATATCTTTTTCTTCTTCTCAGTACTCAGTATAGCCCCATGTGGGGCCATGGTGCGTTAACTCAGCCGTTTATAGGCAATTTCGAGTAAACGTTACATTGCATATCATTTCGGAGTGTATACAGGGTGTCCCACGACTCTTGGTACATACGATAACGGGTGATAGTGCAGCTCATTTGGGTACAATTAATGTTCTACATGACCCCTCTATCTTTAACCGTTATAAAGTTATAGCATTTTTTGTTAATAGTATCAGAAACCTCGACCTGCAGAGCAAAATCACTATTTGTCACACTCCCAAATATTTGATCCGAGATTTGACTTTACTTTCTGAAACTCCACAAAATTCTACCAAAAATAACTGTTTTGCCAATTAAATAATTTAAACCCCTACCCAGATACAACCATTCAAACTTTTAAGACATTCGAAAATTGATTTTTCATTGAAAATTTAAATAGTCAAATCGTAACGGTACTTTGAACTGACAAATGTGCAAAGTTGATAAAAGTTGCCTCATAATGTTAGCTTTCGAACGACATATAAAAATTAGGGTCTTAGGATTTAAAAAATTGCATATCTTACGTGTTAAAAAGAAAAAAACGTGGTTCCAAGAGAAAACCAAAGTAAAAGTTTCCACAATTTTTGTACGAGTTTTATTTAGTAAACAAGATTTTTTTAAATAAAAAACGAAAAAAAAGCACGATACCGAGGTTAATTTCGGGCGCGGCCGAAATTTTGATACTCTTCACTCTTCTCGGGCTAATATTTTTTCCGGTGTTCTTATGACTTATGTTTAATCCCCCCATTCTTTCACTTCCGTTTTCACATAGTTTCGTTACCTCGATAAAAGATATTAGCGTGAGGTTTGGTTAGAATAACTGCACAAACGAAAAAAAAACTTTCTTTAGTGGGAGGGGGGATGGCCCCATAATACGAATATATGTATTTGTTTTTGCAATGTGTCTTTATAGAAAGTACAAAAATATGTAAAAACAAAATATATTCGTACTATGGGGGCATCCCCCCTCCCACCAAATTCCGTTTGTGCAGTTATTCTAACGAAACCTCACGCAAATATCTTTTATCGAGGTAACGAAACTATGTGAAAACGAAAGTGAAAGAATGGGGGGGGGGATTAAAATAAGTCATAAGTACGCCGGAAAAAAATATTAGCCCGAAAAGAGTGAAGGGTATCAAAATTTCGGCCGCGCCTGAAATTAACCTTGGTATCGTGTTTTTTTCGTTTTTTATTAAAAAAAATCTTGTTTACGAAATAAAACTCGTACAAAAATTGCGGAAACGTTTACTTTGGTTTTCTCTTGGAACCACAATTTTTTCTCTTTAACACGTAAGATATGCAAATTTTTAAATCCTAAGACCCTAATTTTTATATGTCGCTCGAAAGCTAACATTATGAGGCAACTTTTATCAACTTTGCACATTTGTCAGTTCAAAGTACCGTTACGATTTTACAATTTAAATTTTCAATGAAAAATCAATTTTCGAATTTCTTAAAAGTTTGAATGGTTGTATCTGGGTAGGGTTTTAAATTATTTAATTGGCAAAACAGTTATTTTATGTAGAATTTTGTGGAGTTTCAGAAAGTAAAGTCAAATCTCGGATCAAATATTTGGGAGTGTGGCAAATAGTGATTTTGCTCTGCAGGTCGAGGTTTCTGAGACGATTAACAAAAAATGCTATAACTTTATAACGGTTAAAGATAGAGGGGTCATGTAGAACATTAATTGTACCCAAATGAGCTGTACTATCACCCATTATCGTATGTACCAAGAGTCGCGGGACACCCTGTATAATGTTGCAAGCACTATATACATATTTCCTATCCGCACATGTAAGGAAATTTTGGAACACGCCGAGTTTCGATCTCTGGACCGCTAGATTACTAGCATGATAGAGTTCGACTCAACCAAGTGAGCCACAGAGCGCGATAATGTACCTAATATAGTGGCAAGTAAATTTACTGCATCAGCCGATACGAAATTCCTCAAAAACTAATCTCCATAATCAAAATCCCCACAAAAAAATTGCAACAAAATTAATTGCAAGTTTTGTCACAGCTCTACTTCTTGCACTGAAAAAATCATTTGCTAAAAACAAGAAAAAAATACAAGAAAAACAGCCAAGGAATGATTTTTTCCTGATTTAAGGTGTATTTTCTTGTTTCAAGAAAAGTCTTAAAATAAATAAATAAGCATTCTTTTAAGCAAAGACTTTTCTTGGAACATGAAACACATCTTAAATCAGGAAAAATTATTCCTTGGCGGTTTTTTGTTGTATTTTTTTCTTGTTTTTAGCAAATGATTTTTTCAGTGTGTATTTGTGGGGATTCTGCTTTTGGGGATTTCGAATTATAGTATTTTGTGTTTTGGAGATAGGTATCCGGGATTGTTGTTGTTGAAATTATATTTCTGATATGATCAGTCCTGTTTATTTTATGTGTTTATATTTTGAGTTTGGGGATTTAGGTATCTGATGTTTCGGTTGTGATTAGCTCTTTTTAGTTCATGTATTCGTATTCTTATTTGGGGGTTTTGCCTTTCGAGGTTTTTAATAAGATCTAATTTTGAGATTAAAGTTATTTGTATTTATGGGTTTTCTGCTTTGGGGGTTTTTTAATTTGACACTTTTGTGTTTTTGGGATTTATGTAACGGGTATTTTGTTTCCTGGGGATTGTTTAGTCTATGTGTTGCTATTTTGATTTGGGGAATTTTGAATTTGGTGATTTTGCCTTTTGGGGGATTTAGGTATTTTTTTTATTACATTTTTACTTTTGGGGATTGTGAATTTAACACCTGTGTGTATCGGAGATTTTTTTTACTGGGGATCAGTTCTGCTTAATTTATCTGTTGAAATTTGAGTTTGACCCTTTTGTGTTTTAGGGATTTAGGTATGGGGGATTTTGTTTACTGGGGATTATATTTCTGTTATAATCAGCCATGCTTAATTTACCAGTTGGTATTCTGATATTGTGGAATTTTAAATTAGAGGATTTAGCGTTTCGGGGATTAAGGTAATTTAATTAAAACTAAATTCTTCTTTGAGATTTCTACCCTATTTTTATTTAGCTGTAATTTGATGTAAATAAATGTTGAGATTGAATCAAAATTGCCTCCAAGTGCCATAAACTCAGTCTGCCTCCGTCTTGTCAGTCTCGTGTTGCCCCATATATCATATCTCGTAAAAACCTCGCGGTGCGCGTGTAACGTGCAACTGGACACTGAACTTTTTGCTACTTTTTATAACGCTATTACTATGTTCTTAACGGCATGCACAGGTCTCTTTCTTAATTGTTCGTAGTACACCATATCAAAAACGTGTAAAATTACCAATTATTTTCGTGCGCCTTTTTGCAGCGTAAACATATGTGTATCTAGTGCAATGACAAGGTTCATGTGGAACAAAATACAAAAAAAAAATTGCAATTTTACAACCCATGTTTCTCAGGACAAAACACTCCAAAGTAATATAATTTCATAGTATACATACAGTCGAACTTCCCTAAACGGACACTTCTAAAAACCGGACATTTTTCATAAACGGACACTTTTTCTCCCCGACGTTTTTCCTTATATTTCAATAGAAAAATAATTTCCAATAGCCGGACACGGACAGTGCTTTTATACCCTTTCTGAACAAGCAACTCTCTAATAAACGGACAGTTTCACAAATAAAAATCGAAATTCTTGCATTACAGAATTGTATTTCGAGCAAAGAAGTATTGAAATTACCGGAAAATCGGTCTATTGCGAAAATCAAAATTCACTTTCCGGAAATCGCTGTACAAATCTTGTTTGTCTCTCCGTATAGGTGGAATTTTTTAGAGATTCAGGTGTTAAATTTATGTCGCGGCATTTAATCGTGAAGTTTTCTATTCTTTTAAAATATGAAAAAAAAATTTAAAAATGTTTGCCTTTTCAAGAAAAAGTGCAAGAACAAGTCGTTTTAGAATTCACGAATAAATAATAGTGTTCTCGATCTCGAAAAAAAAAATTGTTTTTGAAGCACACAGTTGAAATCAGACATCGTAGTTTTGAATGGATTCGCAGCGCAGTCCAAATTAGTTTTATAAAATGTTATGCCTTTGTGAAATATTCTCATGAGCGGACACTTCCAATAAGCGGACAAAATATCAATCCCCAATGGTGTCCGCTTATGGGATGTTCCACTGTACATACTTGCAACAAGAGAACAATCTAAATAAGTTCGTACGTGGTGTATATTTTTATACCTTGTCTTTTATTACTAGTTCTACGCCACGAACTAGTACTGTTTTGTAATAGTACGCAAAGTAGTAATAGCAGAGGATACGATATTTATATTATGGCAATTGTATGTCATGTCATATTTTATTGCAATGTTTATTGTTGATGTGTGTACGCTACTATATTAGTGAAAATTGGCGGTACGTCGCATGAGGACAACACATCATATCCACAACAACAACAACACATTAAGTCCAGCGCGTGTATGCAAATTACCAATTATTATTATTATTAAGTGATGTTTAAATAATAAAAAAAGAAACTGAAATGTAAACGTTCCAACTGCCAGAATATGCAATTTTGTGTATTTAATGTTACGTTTACCTTGCACAAAAAAAAAACTTGACATCAGCCTTTTTTTATTGTTATGAATTTCAGTTTATCGTGTGCCTGACATACAGACAATTTCTATTTTTGTTTACACTTTTGTGCGAGGCTTTGCGTGCAGATAATTGAGTTGGAAAATAGATAATAAAACGAGTATCGTTGCATGAAATTGGCTTTTACGCTTTGCAAATTATATTCGCGGTTATAGAGATATGAATAGACTATACGTAGCAGAAAAGTGCTCTTGCAAATAGTTACTAGTATTATTGTGCATTTGAACGCAGAATCCTTCCCCAAAAAAACCTGAAAAATTTTAAACAAAAATTATAAAAAAAAATCTTCAAAAAACCCTAAATATATAAATATATCTCTATATTCAAATACATACTTTCAAGTAAATAGACAAATTGTCCTAATTAATCAAATTCTGGCAAAAACTGCCTGCAAAATTTAATGTCCTAAAAATCGCCAAAATCAAAATCCCTAATGAAAAATCTCCTGAGATGAAACACGAGTTGGTTGAGGTTACGATAATGACTGGCTTTATTGGTTGTATGACAGATGAGTGGGGTGCGTCCAATAATTCAATTGACATTCATATGACATCTCCCTTTTTTTAATAATTTCAAATTGAATAACTATATAAAAATTAATTATTATCCTTTTACCTCTCCTTTAACATTGATGAGTTAAATTCATTAAATTCATTAATTCATTACGAAAGCATTATGAGTTCATTAGGAAAGCAAATAACATATTACTGAAAAGAAAATAATTTCAAGTTTTTTTTTTCTGATTACGTGTTATGAAAGCAAAAATTTATAGGGAGGAAGAAAAAAAATATTATTAAATACAAATATTATTATGATTGATACCGAGTGACTGGTTTGATAGTTCTTCCATATCTGGAAACTTTTGGCTGACTATTTCCTTGAGCCTGGTTGTTGTCCATAGAATGTTGCTTAAATGTCGGTGGTTCAATTGAGCTCCCTTCAGCACTGATCCGTTTGTTGTTTCTACTAAGACTGATCGGGGACATGGTAACTTCTCAACAACTTTTCCGCTAGACCAATCTCGATGACCTTTCTGCAAGATGACTTGATCACCAACTTCGAAGTCTGGTCCTGGCTTAGTACTTCGATTTGCGTAAAGATGTTGTTTCTGGCGGACTTTGTGAAGTTCCTCTGGAACGTTTTTGACTATATTTGGCTTAAGCTTATCAATGGGACACGGTAACGTTGAACGGGTTAAACGGCTGAATAAGCGTTCATTTGAAGATTTTAGAGCAGAATTTCGAAGCATAAGCAAGGCTAATTGAATGTCTGAACCGTCTTTTAGGCATTTCTTTAGTATGTTTTTGCTGTTTGAACATACCGCTCGCTATGACCGTTTGATCGTGGAAAGTGTGGACTGGATGTAACGTGTGAAAAATTCCACAACCGTTTGAATTCACTAAATTTGTTGGCTGTGTATTGAGTGCCGTTGTCCGTTTCTAAAATTTCTGGAATACCATGTAATGAGAACCATTCCTTAACATTTTTAATTACCTCGTTTGCTGTTGCTAATTTGAGTTTTTTTAAATCGAAAAATCCGGAATATTTGTCAGCGATAAGTAGGTAATCATGGCCTTTAAAAGAAAATAGATCAGATGAAACAATTTGAAACAGATATTCGGGGATTGCTTTTTCAATGAGTGGCTCCTTGATATTTTTCCGTTGATTTTGTTGGCATACATGACAATTATTTACAAAAGCAATAATGTCTTTTTTTTTTGTTTGGCCAGTACAAAAATTGTCTAGATCTTGTTAATGAATTCTCAATTCCTGCGTGTTCGGCGTGTGCAATTTCTATTACGTTTGGGCGTTCTATAAGTGGTACTACTAATTTGTCTCCTTTAAATATCAGTCCATCGTAATAACTAAGCTCGTCTCTGAACGTTAAATATTTTTTTGCATTTTCGGCGATTTTGTTTGTGTCTTCGGGCCAGCCATGTTGAATATACGCGGCGACTTGTTGAAGTTCGATATCGTTAAATGTGGCGATTATAACGGCTTAAAGCGTCTGGGGACAATGTTGTAATTATCTGAATATCAAGTTCGCTTTCTTCTTCGGTTGGTTTTGGATTGTTACAATCGCGGCTATATACAGCTTACTACCCTTGACGTAAATAACTTTGGGCGAATATTGATGAACATCTAATAGGATTCTCTGTAATCTGGCAGGTGCATTGGCTATAGGCTTTTTAAAAATTATCTCAAGAGGTTTGTGATCACTCTCAATAGTCAATTTACGTCCATATAGTTCAGTAATATCGTGTCGATTTAGTACCATTCCGTGAAAAAAATACAGAAGTTTTTTTCTCACTGTTTCTTTATGTATTATGGGGCGCTGATTCCGAATATGAACTTTGCACCCTAAAAAAAGTGCCGCAACCTTTAAAAAAGGGGGAAAGGGGGGCATTTTTTCGGTTTTTTGCGATTATTTCAAAAACGGTAAGAGATACAGAAAAATGGTCTGAGGACGAAAAAACTACATAAAATTATCTTTGCAATGATATATAACACATTAGAGTTTAATTGAATATTTCGGCGTTAGAATAGCACATAAATTAGAATATTTTCATTTTAGACCTTTTTTAAAAGCTCCATAACTTTTGAAAGAATGTTATTTTAGCCGTTAAATTTTGTATAAGTACTCATAATAAGTTCAAGATCATTTTAAGGTAAACATTGAGTCGCTCCGGTCAAGGACCCCCATTATCCCCCCATTTAAATTTTTCAAAACGGCATGTCCATAACTCCCCCCAAAATTGGAGCAGAGTGGTAAATTTTGGTTTGCTGCGATTGGAGGTCATAGTCACCCCACCCACCAAAAATCAGCTCATTCGGATGAAAACTAACGGTACCTCCCATACAAAGTGACCCAAGACAACTTTGTTCTACAGTTTATAAAATGAGTAGTACCTACTCGTACGTAGAACAAATTCCTGATGGGTCACTTTGTATGGGAGGTACCCTTAGTTTTTATCCGAATGAGCTGATTTTTGGTGGGTGGAGTCACTATGAGCTCCAATTTCAACAAACCAAAATTTAGCACTCTGCTCCAATTTTGGGAGGAGTTATGGATATGCCGTTTTGAAAAATTTAAATGGGGGATACTGGGGGTCCTTGACCGGAGCGACTCATTGTTTACGTTAAAATTATCTTAAACTTGTTGTGAATACTTATACAAAACTTTACGGCTGAACTAACATTCTTTGAAAAGTTATGGAGCTTTTAAAAAAGGTCTAAAATGAAAATATTCTAATTTATGTGCTATTCTAACGCCGAAATATGCAATTAAACTCTAATGTGTTATATATCATTGCAAAGATAATTTTATGTAGTTTTTTCCGTTCTCAGACCATTTTTCTGTATCTTTTACCGTTTTGGAAATAATCGCAAAAAACCGAAAAAAAATCCCCCTTTCCCCCCTTTTTTAAAGGTTGCGGCACGTTTTTTAGGGTGCAAAGTTCATATTCGGAATCAGCGCCCCAAAATACATATAACAAAATTGAGAAATAAACTTCTGTATTTTTTTCCTGACGAAAATACGATATTATTGGACTACATAAATATATACGTGGAAATGCTTACATGCGAACTGTATAGCATACGCGGATAATTCTTCTGCTCCAACCGCACTCGAACTAGCGTCAACTGACAACTTTACTTCTTTGTTCACATCGTATAGGCGAGTACTGGTGGTGACGACAAAATGTTAGTTTGTTGAATGCGTTATCATGAATAGCGTCCCAGACCCATGAACTATCTTTTTTCAATAATTGCCTCAATGGATCTGTAATTAAAGAAAAATTGGGAATAAATTTGCTTACATAGGTTATCATACCTAAAATTCGTTGCAATGCTTTTTTGTCACCAGGCGTTTTCAAATTGTTGATTGCTTCGATTTTTTGTGGGTCCGGCAGTAAACCATGTTGTGTTAATATGTGACCCAAACATTTTATAGATGTCTGATTAAATTGACATTTCTCCAGATTCAGTGTTAAACCTGCTTCATGAATTCGTCGGATTACTGCTTGAGTCAACCTCTTGTGCTCTTCAGCTGTTTCCGCGTACACTAAAATATCATCCATGGCTGCCTCGGTGTTTCGCAAATCTTTAAGAATTTTGTTGATATGCTCACTAAATATTTCTGGGGCTGGCGATATTCCAAACGGCATGCGCAGACAACAGTATCTACCCCATGGAGTAGCAAATGTCAAATATTTTGATGTTCGCTGGCTCACTTTAATTTGCCAAAATCCACTGCGGCAATCCAGTTTTGTGAAGAACTTTGCATTTCTAAGATTGGCGGCAACTTCGTCGAATGTTTTCATCGGATAATGTCTACGGCGAATATTTTTATTAAGTTCGACGGGATCAATACAAATTCTGATTTTATTATTTTTGCGGACCACTAACATGGGGCTTACAGCTGGTGTTGGGTCACTAATCCGGCTTGATAACTCCTATTTCAACCATTCTGTTTAACTCTACCTTGACTGTGTCACGTATAGCGTATGGAATAGGTCTAGCTGGGAAAATTTTGAATTCAGGTTTATCAATAAACTCGATATCGTATTCGAAATTCCGTAAACATCCCAGGCCTTGGAAAATTTCTTTGTTTGCCGCGATTTGATGGATTCGTTTTATTAATCCTAATGATTCGCACGATTTGCGTCCAAGAATTGGAGAAAGTTCTGGATTCACCACTTTAAAAACAACTTTTTCGCTTTGACGTTTAAATCTGCACTGTACTATAATTTCGCCAATAACCGGAATTTTGTGTTCACTGTAAGACGTAAGTCTCTTGGTGTGTGATTTGAGCAACTTGAAGTTTAATTTATCGACTAGACTTCGTGGCAGTACGTTGCACTGTGCACCGGAATCCAGTTTGAATCTGATAGGAGTTTTTCCAACAAAAATACTCTCGGTCCAATCGTCGTTGTCGTCGGAATCTATTTTAGATATGTACAAATCGTCATTGCGTCTTTTGCACCCTAACTGATTCACGCACGATTTGGACTCGTCACTAGTGTCTCTATCGGATGAATCATTACTGTCAGTACCATGGTCACTGATTTCGCGCACTTTTTTTGTGTTGCTAGACTTGCAAACTTTTGCATAATGCCCTTTTTTATGGCATTTATTGCATTTTTGATTATAGGCGGGACAAAAATCTTTCGCATGAGACTCACCGCAACGACCGCAATGTTTTCCTTTTCGGCCTTTACTGCCATAATTTTTCTTTCTGCTGGACTTGAATATTGCACTAACTCGTGCTAGAGGGTTTTGGATATGCATTATTTGTTTGCTCGCATGTTCGCTGACTCGGGATGTACTAATTGCCTTTTCTAAGTCTAATTAATCGTATTTAATAATTTTTCCCGTACAGCATCACTTCGTATTCCAATAACAATCTTATCGGCCATTAGACTATCTTCCAAATCACCAAAAGAACATTTCTTTGCTTGAGTCTTGATTTTCGTGACGAATTCCTCCATAGATTAAATTTCACATCTTCCGAATTTTGTCCTTCATCTGGTGTGCCACAAGGATCCATTTTAGGTCCCCTTCTTTTTTTACTTTTCTTAAATGATCTGCCATCATGTCTTAACTGTCATTCTCTTTTTACGCCGATGATAGCAAACTATTTTCAGCTGTCTCATCTATTTCTGATTGTATAGCTTTGCAATCTGATTTGGATAGGTTTACGTCCTGGTGTATCTCAAACGAGCTGGATCTTAATATTTCTAAGTGCTCCGTTATGGTATATTCATTGAAATCTACTTCTTTCATTTTTCAATACCAAATAAACTCCATTCCCCTCCAATGTGTTTTTACGATTACCGATCTAGGGGTTGTTTTTGACTGTAAATTACGTTTTACTGATCACTACTCGTCGATTATTAGCAAATCGTCGAAATTAGCTGGGTTCGTTTTACGGTGCTCATCTAGCTTTTAATCCAATAATACTTGTGTGAACTTATTTGTGACTCTAGTACGCAGCATATCAGAATTCGCCTCGGTAGTTTGGTCTCCATATTCTTCTGTTTCTCGTGATGTATTAGAAAAAGTTCAGAGAAAGTTTTCTAGAACCTTAATGTTTAAATATAACTTTGCTTACAGACCTTATCAAGATCGGCTAAATTTCCTAAATCTACCTTCACTAAGCAAAAGAAGAGATTGTCTTGACCAGTGTTTCCTCTACAAGTTATGCAAGGGTCTTACTTCTTCATCACTCATAGAAGATATAAAATATCGGTTTCCATCTTACAACACTCGATCGGTTGCAATTTTCAATCCTCCGCAATCTTCACTTTCTATTTATAAAAACTCTCCGTTACTTAGAGCTATCGACAGCTTGTACGTTCATTCGGGAATCGCCGTAGCCAATCAAAACACGAATAAAAATGCCATTTTCCGAAATGGCTCTTATCGAAACACAAAATCTCCAAAACAAAATCCCCAATCACATACATAATTGGCTTTAACTATTCAAATGAATGTATTGAAATTATCAAACACAAACCATAAAAACAAAAAAGATCCCCAAAAATTAATTCTCGAATTACACAATCTCCAAAAAAATGTCTGCAATTTTTTATCGGTTCATGTTTATTTTTGTTGCACTATAGTTACTATCTATGTATGTAGGCAATAAACTGGCCCAAAATACTTGATTCCAAAGCATTTATCTCATATCTTTCAATATAGACAAAATCGCGTCGATTTATTGTCATTGTTATTCAAACGACATCATTCAACTCAACTTAACTGACAATAATATGACAAAACTCTGTGGGTTTATATAGGTCCGACACGACGGACACAAGGTCGTTTCGTTCGACCACCATCACTAAAAAAAAAAAGTATTTGTAAAAAAAACACACAAAAAACCCAAAACAAACATATTATTTTGGTCCATTAAAAATAGATACAATACCGCACAAACAAATAATATTGTATTGTATACACATTGTCGGTATAAAATTGGGTCATCATACCACACAAACAACACACCACCCCACACCGCCTGCCCATAGTAGTAAGCGAGAATAGCGAGAAAAAAAAATTGGAGAGAATTTATTTAAATACCAGACCAAATAGATACCAACCATACACAATCACCACCACCAACCACCCCGCATAGAGTATATTCGCGGGGATAGAGCAACACCCGTATACGCACATTTTCGAGAATTGTGCGCAAATTGTATTACATACTGTTGGTCGTGCTCTAGTTTGTATAGGCATTCGATTACGATTTTAATTGAATTATGTCTTTGATTGGGGGGACGCCCTTATCTTTATGAATTCCATCGAACACCTCTCGATCTCTCATTCTCTCGGACATGGATAATTAAGGAATTGACGCACTTTATATGTTGTGTTCCCAAGGGTGGCCAGCAACCGTGTATTATGTACGATTCGTATTGTATGGTACACGGCAACAATATCAACATAAATTTTCTCGTAGAAATTTACGTACACTGAGAGAAAAACAGATTGTGATCAATCGAAAACACGCTTAAAGTAACTCTTTTTGATTTTGATGCTACAGTGTTTCTACTGAATTTCAGGACATCAGATTTAAAATACCTTTTCAAATAGTTATTTTAACCCCACATTTCTTATTTTAATAATGGCGTTATTATTGCAAATCTCTGGGAATTTTAAATTAATAGTGTTTTAGATTAATTAAACACTGAAAATACTCTTTTTATTCTGCGCTCACTTCAAATAAGAACAGAATGCAATAGTTTTGTGGTCGAATTAAGAGTGATCAGAGTAGCTTTAATCGCGTTTAGAGTTAATAATAATAATAATAATAATAATAATATGTTTTTTTTCTCAGTGTACTCGATTGATTCTAATTTAAGAACAATATGCCCTTGAACTGATATGATGATATCACTTCACAAACTCCTCAACTATAAGTTATGCGCTAGCCTATATAGGATATTTGGATCTAATTTTGTCCACAAGGATAATTATGTGAGTTTGTCTCTATTTCGGTGCGTTGTTTGGTTACAGTTTGTTTGAGATGCTGTTTTTGTCAAGGACGAAAATTCTTTGAAATTGTAACTTTGACTGTGTCGCTCAATAGTTGCATTTTTTCCTAAAAAAATGTTCATTCGGTAAATAAAAATATATAAAGGATATCATTTAGGATTGATATTTTAGATTTTATTTAATCTTTATCTAAATAAAAAACTTTTCCTAAAAATTTAAACAAAATCCCTGCCTTGCAGTAAATTTTTCAAAATGTTGTTAAAATCAATTGGTTAATTCCGCCTGTGCGTCCTCATACCATTTGTCAACTCCAGAGTGGAACATTGCCAATCTCTACGACTTCGGTACTGATCGTGAGACAGCATCCGGAAAATAATAAATTATCTGGAAACCGATTGTTATAAAGCTTCACGGCCCATCTAGCCAATCGTACAATCGGATCCTTTAGATTATGAACCCAAGCCAGGAAATGGTGGGTCAGTGATCAATGCGTCCCGTCAATATACGTTGTCAGTTTTTTGTTTTGTAGTGCTGTTCGTCTGGTTTGCCTTGTTAAGCAACCTACATAAATAGCAGATGACTTTTTCGCCCTAAGAATAGATTTGAAATAATACTGTGCCGAATCCTACAATGGAGGCATTCGTATGGACGCGGCAATTGGACGACTGTAGTCAGAACACGTCTCGAATTTACTTCTACCTCAACGGATCTTTTTCGCGTGTTTCTGGTCATATCACATTTTCGCCGTTTTCGCTGGTCTCCTCCGGATTTCACTCCAATGCATTTTTGCAATCTTTCGCGATCATCCTGTGGGGATAGTTTAAATGGTCGAGATTGTACAAGTATACAGGGTGTCCCGTTCTTGGTGGAAATTATTTTAATATTAGGTAGTGTGGCTCATTTGGGGAAAATTAATGTAGATACTACGGGGCCCCTCTATTTTGAGCCGTTACAATGTAAAAGCATTTTTTTGTAAATTTTGAATTTTGTCAAAATGCCCGACTTGCCGAACTAAATCAATATTTGCCATACCACCAAACATTTCATCCGATTTATGACTTCACTTTGTAAAACTACATAAAATTTCCTATAAAATGGCACCTCGTCCGTTACGAAGTTGCCCGTATCTTCCGTGATACATCCGTTCAAACTTTAAAGAAATTTTAAAATTCGGTTTTCATCAAAAATTCGAATGATACAATCGAAGCGGTACTTTAAACTGACAAATCTGCAAAGTTGACAAAAGTTGCCTCATTATGTTAGCTTTCGAACGACATATAAAAATTAAGGGCTTTGGATTTGAAAATTTGCGATTGTGACGTTTCAAAGGTGGTTTTCTTGTAATGCAAATCATCTGATATGATCAAGATAATTATGTACTATCAACGCAGTTCATTTTGTATGGCAAAAAACTTTACAGGAGAGTAGGACGATTGGAAGGACATACCGAATTTTAAGGGAGACCGGAAAAACGCCAAACTACAATACCAGCGACCAAAGTGAACGGTCTACGAGGAATCAAGACGAAATCCTTAGACACTTTGATGCGAACCCCGGTACTAGCACGCGATGAGTGTCGTTTCGCCTGAATGTCCCGTGTATGGCGATTCATCGGCAGGGACGGATTTAACCTGTATGTCGCCCCGGGGCAGTAGGCAAATGGCCGCCCTCCGCCAGTAGTTTAGGTTGGAAGTAGTAGGAGTCGCACACACATATGGTAACGTTAACGGACGTGTCTGATATGAACATGTCATTTTTTCCAGTAAGTAATGTTGATTTCTTGATTGTTTGTAAATATCCTGCTTTCCATACGGGCGTAACCAGCGGTCCTTTGAGAAATTATTTCAAAAAACATTGAAGTTCGTTCAAATTGCGTTCAGAATGTTTTTAAAGTACCCACGCAATTTCTGAGGTGCACTGTTTTCTCATTGTCACATATCGTATCATTTTTGAGATGTCCTTTGTCTGATGTAATTAACCTAAGTTCCGATTTCGAGATTTTTAAGTTTTTTTGTTGTTTTTGGATAGAAAATAAATTTAACAAAAATTTCGAAGATTCAAGCTCTTAATGTTATTCAGAAAATTCATTAGGCAGTGCTCTTATCCGCTTTGCTGATTTTTTGTCATCTTAAACGATTTTTTGTGAAATTTTTCTACACTAAAAAATCTGACAATTTAAATCTAAAAGTTGTGAAAAATTACCGATTCACACGAAGGAAACATGATACGTTGCAGAGAGATTTCACTGTTGCTTCTCATCCAATTGAAAGTGGGGAAAAATTGAATGGACATGTTACTTTCCTCTCTGATGGGTTTAAAGATATAAAAAGTGATGCATTTTTCTGTCGGATGAAGAAATAAAACTTTTTCTTATAAAACGAACAGCTCTATCTAAAATCGTTTAAAATAGAAGCATGACTCGACCCAATCAAATAGTTTAGTCAAAACAATTTTTTTTTTCCACGGGATCAACAGGAATATAAAAAAGTGTGTGATTCGATTGGATACTTCGTTGGAGGCGATCTACCCTCTCCGAAGGGAGTATTTTAGGAGGCTTGTAGTTAAATCTGGAGCTCGCCGCCAATGTAGGTTCAGAAGTTCATTGATTGTTACATCCGAAAGATTCTCTAGGCTTTCAATAAAATTGAACATAGAGTCATCTAAGGGACCATACCGTCAGGAGAGCACCTAAGCAATTACGCTCTTACCACCCGGTCCATCGGACTGTTTTGACCTTCGGCATTTTATTGACAGGATCTAATTGTCAAATTGTGATTTCTTCGTTCGATGCGTACGCTCAACCTCGGAAACCCAATCCCGGACCGCAAATCCAGCTGGTTGACTAGGGTAACAACCTCCAGCCACCTCGACTCCAACACCATGATGGGAGGATACCATGGTCCCCTGGGCAAACCCATCGCCGAGGTACACTATTTGCTAAAGACTTCTCA
The DNA here is from genome assembly GCA_949715475.1 of Microchrysa polita. Lineage (NCBI taxonomy): Eukaryota > Metazoa > Arthropoda > Insecta > Diptera > Stratiomyidae > Microchrysa > Microchrysa polita. The sequence goes on along the minus strand of OX454420.1, from coordinate 85,649,878 downwards.
ATGGCAGGTGTGACCGATCTTTCTTCGACCTACGGTTAACGACTACCCATTAGCTTAATGCGATTGGTAGGGCTGCGTTTCACATCCGTAAGCATGCTAGTCAGCAATTTTTTTTCAAGTATCATAACATTTTGCGCCCTGGATTAAGACGTCACCTAACTATAGAATAAGCAATTAACATTTTTTCCTAATTTGTCCTGCTCCTTGAGTCAAAATTCATCTTTCCTAGAATGTAAAACCAATGGAAAGCTTCAAAGATTTGCCGCCCCTCAAAATCTGCCGCCCCGGGCAGCTGCCCATGTTGCCCATATGGGAAATCCGGACCTGTTCATCGGGCACTCCTCACCGACGCTCGGTATGCGTTTCATTTAACACGGGCTCAGGATTTATTATCTGAAGACTTTGAAAGGAGGACAACCTTTTATAGGTTGTCTTTGAATCAAAAATTCAGCAGATCGAAATTTTCCCAGAAAAGTGCTGTGGACAGATGAAGCAACTTTCACACGGTTTAATTCACGAAATACGCATCCGAACCCCACCGCAACTAAAACTTCCAGTTACTAACATGAACTTAGGGTGAATGTTTGAAAATGTGTTCTCGGAGATCGCCTTTCCGAGCCCATAATTCTTCCTGAACGGCTGAGTTCAGTGGCGTTTCATAGCTCGCTGGAAACTGAAGTCGGACCAAGTTTACTTGATGCTGTTCCAATCGCGCAACAATCTGGAATTTGTTGGCAGATGGACGGATGTCCTACCCATAATGGAAGAGTTGTCATGTCATGTCATGGGGTGTAGAGAACATCGAAGGGGGTGACGACTTTTTTCTTCGGTATTTTATTAGGAGTAGTTAGAAGGTAGAGGTACTAATTTTACTCGGAGCTGAGGGGTCCGCTAACGCGAGGAGAGGGGGTTAAAGGTGCAATTTTGTGCAATTTTTGGTGTTCTGGGCTATATCTCGAAAACGGTGAGTCCCAGAGAAAAAAGTTGTGAGTAAGCATTAAAGCTTTCTAAATATCATATTTATTTGCCCATACCTGCATATGCAAAACTCCTAACGGTTCTTCCGATATTGGTTAGTTAGTAAGCGTTAAATTTGCTTTAATTTGATACACTTCTTCTTGGCTTGTCTCCTGTCTTTCGAGAGTTAAAAGAGTCTCAACGAAGTAATATTCTATATTCATCAGAATGAAAACAACCATTGTGGAAAATCGGGAGGAGGGTGACGGTTTTTTATTTCACGGATCTATAAGGGATGGTCCGGCGTAAAACATACTAAAAGTTCGCGGTATTGGGGTGTGCGCTAACGTGGGGAGGGGGAGAGGGGCTAACGGATTCATTTTTACATGTTTTCGACTTAATTTCGAAATATCTCGGAAGCCAAAATTTTCAAAAATATTTTTATGTATAATTTCGCAGCGATTGAATTTATTTAACATTCAACTAATGTTTTTTATTGTTTTCATTTTCTTTACAGGTAAATTTAAATATTGCACGCAAACGTTACAAAATGATCCAATACATAACGGTAATTTTAGTAATAAAAAGTTATCTTTCTGAAACGTTTTAAATCAGTTTCCATACATAGTATGTATGGAATTTCAGATTATAACAACAGGCTCCCGTTTAGGACATAATTTATTTGAAAAAAGCACATCACAGTGGTTATTTTATGTATGCAGTTTAATTTGTCAATTTTGTGTTAGCGTCTACAGCCTGTGAGGCAAACGTTCCCATTCTTATTCTCTCCATAGTTTCTATCCTAAACGAAATTTTAACATGGCACTTCAATTTCTCATCTCATCTCAACCTAATAATTTAATTTAAACGCAAAATTAGCATTTTTTTTATTTAGTACAAAACTAACATAACACTACGCTAAATATTGTTGATGAGAAATTAATTGTTCAGAACATGATGGCCCATCATAGATCACGATTCAGGCGTGAAATCGTCTCCTTCACACTTAATAAAGACATAAATGCCTAGATCGTGTCGGGCCACAACACCGTGTCCAAATGTGCGACAATGAGAAATTATGTTAATGAGTGTGATTTTAGGCTGCCAAAAATAAATCCACATCACGCGAAATTTATGAAAAGACTTTCTGACAAAAAAAAAACACAAAAAACACCTTCATCTACACCTACCAAATTTTAAGACAATATATTGATGAAAGAACCCCTCGACTACCAACGCTGAACTGGGGGCCTAATAATATCATATCCAAATCACAAACATCTTTATATCATACAGACGACTATATATCTTGCGTCCATCACATACATATCAATTAAATTTGTGACAGTTTTGTGACAAATGCCCTTTTATTCGCAACCCACACACGCACACAACACAACACAACATGGGAGTCAAAATGAATTGACACTTGGATGTTTTATGGACTTCACTCTCTGTCAAATGTTTTGATTCTATGCTGACGGTCGGGAAGAGTTATTGTCTTTGTTGTTGTTTGATTTCGTTTTCTAGTTGGATTTTTATGTTGTCTCATGTATGACAATTACATGATTTTTGCCAATTGGTGGGTGGGGAGTTATAAATATTTTCTGACTCAATGGGGAGAGTATTTGTTAACTATAACTTTGATTGTCACAAGTTTCTTTTTGATCGTGTAAGCAACCAACTGATTATCATCAATGTGGCACGATAGCCCGACGTCGGGCCTTGGCCGCCTGAATCGTTGACCTCCAATTGTCGCGGTTACGTGACCTTGTCCTCCAGTTTCGGAAGCCCAGCAGCTGGTGGGCGTCTTCACCTACGGAGTTCTCCCAGCGAGCTCTCGGTCGTCCACGCAACCTCGCTCCGTCAATTCGTTGTGCAACTGATTGCTGATTTAATTTATTTAAAAAAAACTTGCATACTTTACAGTTATATAAGTGTCCTGATTCTTAGAGCATTGTAACTGTACATTTTGGTATTTTTTAGTTTTTTGTTGTAGTTTCAAAATGTTTTTGCCATATTAATTGCATTTCGGAGAGAAAAGTATTTTGATTCATTTTTTATTCAAATGTACGAGTACCTGAAGCACTGCTGGGCAAGCTTTACATTACAGTTACATACATATTTGAAGTTGGGCGAACCATTAAACCATTAAAATGAATCTGAATTATTTTGGCTCTTAACTCGAATTAAAGGATCATTTATTCAGAGTTACCGGACAAAAATAAAATCGGAGAATTGTTAAGATATCCAGTTATAGTGCTGCTGAATACCATCACGATGTGCGATGTGTTTCGGCATATGTTTACATGGTTACATACGAAATCACCACGCACGAAATCCCCAAAATGAAAATCCCTAAATTCCAGATACCCAAGATGCGTTTGAGGATTTTGATTATGAGGTTTTTGTTTTAGTGGATTTTGTGATTGAGGATAGTGTTTGGTTGGGCGACCCTTAATATGATAATACAATAAATCTATGAAGCCTAGGAGCGCTCGAAAACTTCCTTGCAGTCCAAAACTTTTTTTTTATCATACCCGCAGTCGCTAAGGGGCCCCTCTAAGAATAAATCACTCCCTTTACATTCCGAAATACCTCAAAATCTATTTCCACCACCCCATCAAAACTCAGATTATTTCCAATAAATACCTATATATGTAGTTTAAAACGATACAATTTATTAATGACGATCGAAGAAAAACACATATCAACAACAAATAAAAGGCGACGATTGGAATTTATGTTGAAGGTGTGAACTATTTTTAACATTTTGTTTGTCATCACATCACACGCACATTTAAGCGTGGTGTGCTCTCTTTTCGCCGTTTTTTTTATCTAATCGTCGAGTGTGTGACATATTTTTTTTACACAGGAAGATATCATTACAAACAGCAAGAAACAACACACATTCCTCACGGGTATGAGAGTGGTGAAGCAAAAGTATAAGATTGCTGTATTTTTGTGTATTATACAGGGGCCGTAAGACACGACCCCAACTATAAAAATGCAGTACAATATAGTGTATGCAATCCTACGCGGAAATATGCAGAGACAATAAAAAAAAAATCAATCACACAAGAAACATCCATTTTGAGGGTAATGCGTTTTTTTTTTTGGGGCGTCCGCCTTCGCTCTGTCCGATCATCTTCCCATGCGTACATGTTGTTCCGGTTCTAAACATCTAAAAATACACAAAAATATCTTAGTTGAAAAATAGATTCTTTTTTGATTTCAAATATTTTTCAAGAAATTTATTTGTAACAGATAAAAAAGAAAACAACACCCGAGAGGATTTATGGGACTAATAAAGATTTATGTATGTCGCGGGAGGGAGAGGAGGGGAGTGGTCGTCATCATATCTTGTGCAACGTATAGATGACGGATCTATCTATTAAAAATGCATATCTTAGAAATTTGTCAGGACATGATGTGTATGTGCATCGTTCGAGAATGAATAGGAAAGTATAAGTATGTATAAATAAGTTCGAAATTAAAACGGAATTTTAAAGAGACCGTTGAAAACCAATGATGACACGATTTGTCTATGACACTAGAAAGGAAAAGAGTCAGCCGACTTTCACTGACTCAGACATGTGAGTTCTAATATTGTACGTATGATTCAGCAAAACATTTCGTATATTTCTGCACATTCAAAATAACGACGAAATGAAAATGATTTTTGGCCTCACAATATTACGTATGTTTTTAAACTTAGCACACGATATTATGGCGTGTGTGTAATATATTGATGATGATATTGGGAATTGTCTTAATATCAAAGGAATAGCGTATTCTACCTTAAATTTTGTTCACATTAGTCTATAGTAGTAGTAGCCTTACATAGCATAGTTCGCCGAACCACGCGCCAAAGTTCGGATAACAAACCATCGTACTGATGGTTTAATAGCTGATGGGATTCACCCAATTACCACACGAACACCATTACGAACACAACACAAATGATTCAGTGATGAATTAATGTATCTACTAAAGGATCTTTCACATAACGCGGGGTTCGGCGAACTACGCGCAAAAGTTTATTTAATAAACAAGAAGAGCACATTGTCATTCTCGCGATACACCAAACCCCCAAATAAATGATGATTACACTGAATTTCCTGAATTTTCCCTACCAAATATGAAAACATTTTTATATGCATTGAGCACTATACACAAAGGAAAACGAGACCGAGGCTAATTTCGGGCGCGGCCGAAATTTGGATACCCTTCGCTCCCCTCGCGAGTTTTTTCGGGCGTACCTACGACTTGTATTTAATCCCGCGCTCCCATTCTTTTCCTTCTTTCTTCACAAAAGTTCGATTGCGTCGACAAAACAATATATTTGTGGGGTTTCGTTGGAATAAGTGGGCAAATAAAAAAATTTACCCCGAAAATTTTATTGAAGGATGCGGGAGCATGACCCCATAGTTTTGACCTTTTAGTTGCTTTGATAAAGACACATTAATTCAAGGTTTTGTGAAATTGGTGTAAAAAATGTTTCTTAGAAGAAACAAAATGGGGGTTGGGATTGTATGGCAGCCCCATGACCCCATGGTCCGGTTTGATCCATTCTTGGATATGCTGTGTGTCATCAATAGAAACACATTTGTGTGAAATTTGGTTGAAATTGGTGCACAAATAAAAAGGTTTTTCTCACAAGAACCTAATTTAGGGGGTTAGGTTTGTATATGGCAGCCCCATGACCCCATGGTCCGATTTGATCCATTCTTACATATGTTATGTGTCATCAATAGAAACACATTTGTGTGAAATTTGGTTGAAATTGGTACACAAATAAAAAAGTTTTTCTTAGAAGAACCGAATTTGGGGAGTTGGGTTTGTATGGCAGCCCCATGTACCCATTGTCCAATTTTACCATACAAACTGCCTGCATCAAAAAGAAGCATTTGTGCAAAATTTCAGCTTCATAGCTTTCAAATTGGCCGAGTAAAACGTCGCAACAGACGGACAGACAGACGGACATCGCCCAATCGACTCCCCAAGTCATGCTGATCATATATGTATACTTTTTATATCTCGGAGATGCTTCCTTCAATGCGTTACAAACTTCATGACAAAGTTAATACACCCTTTCACTCTATGAGCGAAGGGCATAAAGACGGGCAACACAGCAATTGTGTGTGGGCGACGGGCGTGGAGCGGTAACTATTATCGCATCTCGTTAAGATAATGTGTTTACATTAAAAACTGAGATTGATTGAACCTTTTACTAGCAAACTGAGATTGATTGAACCTTTTACTAGCATGCAATTATGTCGAATTCTTACCGACTAAACCTAATTACGTCTTTCGTCACCGCTTGACCCTGCGGGACCAGCTTTCAGTATTACTTCACAGGGTTTATTTAGGCTAATCAGCCTTCAGCACGGGTAGCAGACTTGCGTCTACACTCCTCCCTCTTTAACTCCATGTGAACCGCACAAATTGCCCTGCTTACTGAATCCCAGTTATTTGCAGATAGCAGCATCAAACCCATTAGGTTCTCGGACCTAATGTTTTCTCCCAGTTCCGCATCGAGTTCACTGCAGGATATCTCCAAATCTGGGAAAATCAAACAAGACATGTTTCGCATCCTCCGCCACTCCCTTGCATCTCGGGCATTCTGGTGAGTCGTCTACCTTAAACCGATGCAAATATTGTCGGCCACGGAGGGTGGCCCGTTATGAATTGGGTCATCATGTAAAAATTCGTATCTCCGTGTTTTCGGTTAACCCACATGGCTATGGCTGGGGTAAGGGTATGTGTTCATCGGCCAGTAGAGGGTTCATCCCATCGGATCTGCCACTTTCTCATTGATTCAAGCCTTTCAATGTTTCTACGCCCTGAGTGCAACTCAGGTGTTACGCCTTGGTGACTGCTGTAGAGCCTGCTGATCGGCAAGGGCATCATTCCAGATACCACGTATGCCGCTTCATGTGATGTGGTGCGGTACGCATAACACACTCTCAAAGCACACCTACGATAGATCGCGTTTATTGGTTTCCCGTTACGACAACCCGTAATGCACTTGCCCAAACTGGCAAGGCATATATGATTATTGCGCATCTGTTTAACATCTACATGTCCGGCCTTCCCACACCACCTGAAGGAATCGAGGTTATTTCCTATGCTGACGATTGCACCGTACTCGCCACAGGGAGCGATGTTACCACCATCGACAATACCAGCCGCCTACTCGGGCCACCTATATTTGGCATCATTCTTGATAAAACCGACGTGGCAGTCGCCGCCCTATCGCCCACATACTTTAAGTGCTTTCCAAAACTTAGTTTCGAGTCAATCATAACCCCCAAGTACCTAACGGCACGCTTAGAAATTATGACACACTCTCCGACTCTGATTTTGAGGCTACACTTTTTTTCTGCGCTTGCTTATCAAGATCACTTCAGTTTTCTGTTTTTCAGTTTTCGGCGAGCTCTAATCCAACGCCTTCCAGCCTCAGTTTGATGATTGTTATCGCCTCGCTTGTATACATTTCGACCAATTCCGGGTCTCTTGCGACGGCTACGACAGCTATGTCGTAACAAAACCTACCACTGTCACTCCTTTCGGCATAGCGAGCTCCAAGATAGCGTTGTACATAATATTCCACAAAAGTGCGCCAAGAATAGATCCCTGCGGTACTCCTGCAGTAACCACGTATTCCTTTTGTCCCACACTAGTGTCATAATTCAAGACGCGATATGAGAGGTAGCTCCTAATTATCGCCGCTAGATAATTTGGTACATTCATCTTCTGCAGAGCGGCGTGAATACACTCCCAGTTCGCGGAATTGAATGCGTTTTTAACGTCTAAAGTCACAACAGCACAACAAGTACTTTTACATAGTGATTCCGTCGCTATATTAGTTACCGTGGTTATTGCGTCTACCGTAGACCGCGCTCTTCTAAAACCGTATTGGCGGTCTGACGCCCCTGCTCCTCCACCACTTCTGACAACCGGTTATATATAATTCCTTCGAACACTTTTCCCGTCGTGTCGAGTAAACAAATTGGGCGATAAGAGTTGGGCTCACCACCAGAGTTATTTGGTTTGGAAATAAGCACTAATCTTTGCCCTTTTTCATGATTGCGGGAAAGTCCGTTCATCTATAAACAGGTTCCGAAAATGTCTATGAACTTTCCGGGCATCGTCAGAATTGCTGCCTTCAACGCCCTATTAGGGACACCATCAGGGCCTGGTGCTTTACCATCCTCAAGTCTGGATGCTGCCTTTAGAAGTTCGGGCTCTGTAATCGGGGGTATGATGGCATACTATTCGGTGTAAGGCGTTGTCTCGCAGGTTCCAATGCATGCTGGGGAAACATGTGGTGTGTGGTTCGGCGAAACAGCTATTTCTGGTTATTTGCTCGGTATTCGACAATTGCTAGCAGTTTGGTTGGGGAATCCAAAGTACCCATCTTGAACCGAACTATTGCGCTTAAGGCATAAGGATAAGTTGCCCGATCTTCTCCATTCATCTTTTGAAAACTTTCGAAATTGGCTAAATTGTGAAATAGTTATTACTTTTACATGTTACATGTTATCGTTGCATGTGAACGCGCCTTAAAAGTCATTGATAAACCAAGCAGTTACATTTAATTATTTTTAGGGTTTTTTAGATTTTACAAAAAACCCTTATGAAATCGATTTTGTCCGTCCGTCTGTTCACTAAATAACTCGCGAACGGTTAAGCCGTTCATTTCATCTTCATGAAATTTGGTAGGAATGTGTAGAATGGTAACAGTCTTTGGCACGAAATACTTAAAAGTTGGTAGGACAAAAATAACAGGGTGTCCCGGACATTTGAAAATTTGTTCACTAAATAACTCGCGAACGGCTTAACGGATCGTCATGAATTTTGGTAGGAATGTGTAAAATGGTAACGGTCTTTGGCATGAAATACTTAAAAATTGGTATGGCCAAGATAAAAGGGTGTCCCGGTCATTTACAAATTTGTTCACTAACCGATCGTTATGAAATTTGGTAGGAATGTGTAGAATCGTAACAGTCTTTAGCACGAAATACTTAGACGTTGGTAGGACAAAGCAAACAGGGTGTCCCGGAGATTTGAAAAAGTCGACTTTTTTAGTTTTTATCAAATCAAAGAACTCGATGGGTACATTTCATATCAGTCGCTTTTTTCCAGTTTGGAGTCATGGTAACGGCGTTACAGCTAATAAATCCAGTTAATATGTGGAGCCATCATACATAGTAAATCTATTTTTGGATTGGTCTAACTAAAAAGTGTTACGTTTATTAGACCAATCCAAAAATAGATTTACGAGAAGCATTTCATTAACATCGTGCATAATTCTTATTTATTACCTATAAAATATATGTGCAAAATTATTCACTATGTATGTATCCAAAATCTAAAAAACCCTCGTATTGCGGGCGCAGCCCTCTGTACGCCGGCATTTTTTTTCGATACCTATCGCTTCTTTTCCAACCCCCCAAAATTGTATACATATAATGTACCTATGTACACAAAAATGTATAAAAAACATTCTCACCACTTTCAAGCATCTTTGATTGTTTTTCTATCTCTTCACATTACAAGGCTGTATGCTTTTTTGCCCCGCAAAGATTTGATCAATTGGCAAAATGAAAACATTGAAAGACACGTATCGTCCGTTGGACCAAAACGTCTAACTATGTATATGGGACTATGGGAAATGTAAATATTGCGCAGTGAGCTCTTGCAATTTGAACAAAAACTATAATAGCTACAAACCTGTTAGGCTTAAAGGTAAATGATTTGAGATAGAAATCGGCACATCAGTCTAAAATTGAATGTGTATTTGCCGATTGAAATTGCGAGTGCTAGTCGCATGAACTTTGCGTTGTGCAAAAGGTATATATGTAATTAATTTGAATTGTCCATGAAATGGGGGAAGAACACTTTTCTTTCAGCATGTTTGGGTGAAGAAGATTATTTTGATGAAATGGCATATTTTTGTTACTTTTTTTAGGTGAACTGCTTGCGCAGAAGAGGCTCATGTAAAATTCAGAACTTCGTAGGGAGTCATCCCGAAGTTAAACGGTCGTTGTATCGTTCCAAAAGGCATGGATAAAATAAAAAATATTAATATTTCAAAAGATCAAGTGACAAACTAACCTTAATGGTAGAACCAATTGTTCATTCCATGTTGAATTTGATTCTTCAGCATTCATTGTTCGAAGAGTTTTATCCTTGCAACGCACTGTAAGGTATGGTCTCACATTTGATGCTATTTTATTTACTGTTAGCCCGCAACCACACTGTCCGGGGTTTGCCAAACCGCGCGGTACAAAAGATCAACGTTGTATAGACAACGTAGGCCTGGCGCCTGGCTGAGACAGAGGCGATGTGGGAATCCAACAAACGTTTTTTTGTTTCTTGAAGTCCCCTATCTTTCCTGTCTTATCCAAGCGTGTGTTGTCCACAACTTCGATCTTTTGTACCGCACGATTTGACAAGCCCCGGACAGTGTGGGGCCGGCATTAGAAGCACTAAACGTAAAAAGGAGAACAGAGAACGCAGCCAAAAGTATTGAGTCCATTAAATTCAACTGCTGGATTGAAATAATGCTTCCGTTAGTTGATTAGGTTGCATATGCACAAACATTGATAAAGCTTGCTCTAAGAATGAAAAACGAGACAGAGCCTAATTTCGGGAGCATCCGAAATTTAGATACTTCTTCACTTCTTTCGGACTAATAGTTTATCGGACGACCCTTTCACTTGGGTTCCATTTGCATCTGTTCCGTCATGTAACCCGCATGATCGGAACACAAATGGGTTTGTATGACAGCACCATGACCCCTTTCGATTTAGATCACGGGGTGGCCATTTGGCAAAAATCTTGAGATCAAAATCGACTTGTTCACGCATACACTCACAGGAGACAAAGGCGTAGGCAGTTTGTGAGATTGGGGGCTTGCATTTGGCGGGCTAAATTTTAAACACATATAAATATTTACATTTTTGATTGGACTAATAAGTACTGTTTTTGCGTACATGAATTAATAATTTTTTATAATATGTATATAAAAATATTTGTTTAATACTGTGTTTAATAAAAAAATATAATAGTGGAGCAAGTGTATCCGCCTTAAAAACATAAGGATGTTCGTTTGATATTTCGTTGCGATCTTTCGATACAGCTAGATAAAAAACGAGACTGAGGCTAATAATTTTGTTGTTTTAATAAAAACACATTAATTCAAGGTTCTGTGAAAATGGTGTAAAAAAATGTTTCTTAGAAGAACCCAAATGATGAACCCATGGCCTGATTTGATCCATTCTTTTATATGTTTTGTGTCGTCAATAAAAACACATTTGTGTGGAGTTTTGTTGAAATTGGTGCTCAAATAGAAAAGTTTTTCTTAGAAGAACATGCCCCATGGTCCGATTTAACCCGTTCAAACATACAAACTGCCTGCAGCAAAAAGAAGCATTTGTGCAGAATTCATTGCTTTTAAATTGGCCGAGTAAAACGCATCGCAACAGACGGACATCGCCCAATCGACTCATCTCGTCATGCTGATCATATATATACATACTTTATACGTTCGGAGATGCTTCCTTCGTTACAAACTTCATGACAAAGTTAATACACCCTTTCACTCTACGAACGAAGGGTATAAAAAGCCGAGTTTCCGGAACAGGACAATATATCTTTACATCCATTCATATTTGATTGGAGTTGTTTAGTATAGAATAATCCGAGACAGCATTTGCATTGTTCTGTCGTGTTCTACATATCAGTGAAACGCAGTTATTCTGGTGTAATATTTAATGTATAGGTAATTATTGTAAGGGCGGAACTCATAGTCCCCACTTATGAAATAAGCGGGTTCGTTTAAAGAAGAAGGTTTCTTTAAAATATAGGGAACCCTTAAAACCCCATTAAAAAATAATGCTTGGAAAATAACAAGAGTAGCCTAACAGCGATCGAAAGCAGCACAATGCATTTTAAATTGTGACGTCATTGATCTGATGAACAGCAACAACACGGTGCGTTATGTTTTTGTTTCAATATGCCCCCCTCCTCCTTTTTCCGGGCTTGGGACCGGCTTTGGCGGAGTAAAGGCTTTAGTTCAGTAGACAAAAACGCAGGTATTGTATTGCAGATTGTAATAAAAATAATTATAAAAATAGCTAACATCAAGAATATTACCTTCGAAATATGAAAATTGTCTTTTCTAGTACTTTGAGCCAAATGACCATAATTTACGTATTCCTAAAAAAATAATTAAAATATATTACCATGCAACGATAAGAAATAAATACTTTTGGCTGATATATGAGTTGTCTTCCATCAGCAACAGCATCCGCATCAACGCATCGGTCTGCACTTTACATATTCAGATTCACCAGCCGACCTACTTTCTTTTTTTTATCGCGTGGAAACCTAATGAAATTAAAAAAAAAAAAAACAGAATAATTAAAATTTTCTAAAAAAAATTGTAAAGAAAATGAAGCCCCCATGATTTAAACTTGAATTGACAACGCCAATGGACAGTTAAACTGGTCCACATTTGGCTGTCAAAGTTGCAAAACAAATGCCGCAAAAATTGTGCGCGTTTTGGTAGTTTGGTAGAAAAAGATATAAGTTTACGATTAATTTGTTGATATTTGTTGGAAATTTTTGGTCCAACACATACAGTAGACATTGAAGAATCATTTTAAGATACTTACAAATGAAAGGATACGTCGTTCTTCTTTTCCCTGCCGTCATTAGGGCAACCAGGCACGATACATTTCATTTTCACAAATTATCGCACACGCGCGTAAAACCCAAACAAAAAACAATAGTAAATGCACTGTGAATCAAAAAACAAACAAAAAACAATAAAATTCGCGCGAAAATATATTAACTACACTTTATTTCAATCGAATTTTCCCGGAGTTGAAACAAAACATTTATCGCGTCGGATGATACATGGTAAAATCAAGGTCACAGTAAGTGACAGCGACAAGTGATAGGTGACACCGGGCTGTTGGCGGGGACTGTGGAGATCCCAATATGGTAACACCACATTACACTAGATTGCATGGAGTTTTTGGAAGACGGCCATTCCATATTATCTTATACTTCCATGATTTAGATGATTCCAAACAGCCTGCAATATAAAGAAGAAGAAGCTCGATAGCTTTTATAACGACTGAGCAGAACGCGTTGCAACAGACAGATATCGCCCAATCGACTGCCCCATGGGCATAGTCAGGATTTCGTACAGGAGGAGGTGGTCAAGTCATGGACGTAGCCAGGAATTCGGCCAGGGGGGCGGCAAGCCCGAAATTTTTTCAACATCATGATTTTCTTAGAAGTTGAAATTTTCGGTCGCGAAAATATTGTTAGGAACATTTTAGAGCCAAATTTTAAGAAAAATTATGATTATCTCTGTAGGGTTAACTGAATTATTGTATTTGTTGATTTGTCAAAAATATCAAGGGAATCAGTGCTTCCATTGCTTTCATGGAGAAACCGCCACTGGATTTCTGATCTAATTATGTTATGGATTCATGATGCTAACACGTAGGTATCCCAGGTCCGAATTTTTACGGTTTCAAGCAATATAAAGTGCAGCGATTTTTGTTTACTACATCGGTAAGATTTTTTTTTACCATAATCATCGACCAGGGGGGAGATGCAAGCACCCCTCCCTGCCCCCCTCTGGCTACGCCCATGGGTCAAGCCCAACATTTTTCAACACCATAAGCCAGAAATTTTCTTAGGGGAATGTCATTCAAATCTACAATTACAGTTGAGATTATACGTTAGTTTAAATTGTCGATCTCACAAAAAGTTTAAAAATGTTAAGCGGTTGTAAACCATATTTAAAAACAAAAAATACCGGCGGAAAGAGGGCTGCGCCCGCAATACGAGTTTTTTTTTTAATTTTGGATACATACATAGTGAATAATTTTGCAGGTATATTTTATAGGTAGTAAATAAGAATTATGCACAATATTAATGAAATGCTGCTTGTAAATCTATTTTTGGAATGGTCTAAATAAACGCAATCCACTTTTAATTAGACGAATCCAAAAATAGATTTACTATGTATCATAGCTACACATATTAACTGAATTTATTACCTGTAACTCCGTTACCATTACTCCAAACTGGAAAAGCAACTGATATGAAATGTACCCATCGAGTTCTTTGATTTGAGTATCCATGCGTCCATATTCGATAAAAACTAAAAAAGTCGACTTTTTCAAATCACCGGGACACCATGTTAGCTTTGTCCTATCAACGTCTAAGTATTTCGTGCTGAAGACTGTTACGATTCTACACAATCCTACCAAAATACAGGACGATCGGTTAAGCCGTTCGCGAGTTATTTAGTGAACAAATTTTCAAATGCCCGGGACACCCTGTTATCTTTGCCATACTAACTTTTAAGTATTTTGTGCCAAAAGCTGTTCCCATTCTACACATTCCTACCAAATTTCAGGACGATCGGTTAAGCCGTTCGCGAGTGCGAGAGTAAACAGACGGACGAACAAAATCGATTTCATAAGGGTTTTTTGAAAAATCTAAAAAGAAAACTCTAAAAACGATCCTGAGTCACCTTTGTTACTTTTTAACAGTAAAAACCTCCCTGCACGCATTTAGGTTTTAAGAAAAAAAAAAAACAGGCGCGACGCGACAGTCCAACATTGAACTAAAGTCGCAGACGGGTTAGTGACATTCAATTTCCAAGATCTTAAACTGCTTTTTTATTGAGGTGTTGAGACCAACAGCAGGCACAGCAGTGTTATTTATCCCCATAAACGAGTATTCGTTTAACATTTGAGTGAGATCATAGTCGGTCACATGGGTCGTGAGTTCGCAAAACACCATAAACTGAATTGTTTTACGCTGAGACTCGAACCCACGACCCTGTGCACCGAAGGTGTGCGTACTAACCACAACACCAGGTCTTACTACTTAATTACTGAAAATTCAGCGGGTTTTTGGAAGAAATTGAAAAAAAAAATTTCAGCATAAATAAATTTTGGAAATTTTGTTTTTTTGACTGATACGTACAAAAACTTATTTAATTCTTTGAAAATTGAATTTATTTGAATCCTGAAATTTCGGTTAGTCTCGATAAAATCAACAAGATTTCTCATACATTTTCAAAGATTTTGGATCACAGTTTGAATCAAAATCGCAAACCAAATCTTGAAATCAGAATCGTGGTAAAGTGTGGTAAATCTCGCCTGAGTGTATGCAATACCTAACTTGAGAAAAAATGTCTAAACTACAATAGCGGCTGTCTAGTCCACATTCGGCTCGTTTACCGTTACGGTACGCGTAATTCTGATCTTTTCACTTTTTGATGAGCAAAAATCATTGTCAAGAATTTTTATACCCTTCGCTCGTAGAGTCAACGAAGGGTATATTAACTTTGTCATGAAGTTTGTAACGCATTGAAGGAAGCATCTCCGACCATATAATAAGTATACATATATGATCAGCATAACATGGGTAGTCGATTGGGCGATGTCCGTCTGTCTGTCTGTCCGTCTGTCCGTCTGTTGCTACGCGTTTTACTCGGCCAATTTAAAAGCTATGAAGCTGAAATTTTGCACAAATGCTTCTTTTAGCTGCAGGCAGTTTGTATGTTTGAATCGGTAAAATCGG
Source organism: Microchrysa polita (assembly GCA_949715475.1). Classification (NCBI taxonomy): domain Eukaryota; kingdom Metazoa; phylum Arthropoda; class Insecta; order Diptera; family Stratiomyidae; genus Microchrysa; species Microchrysa polita. Next base: position 85,634,293 of record OX454420.1, on the reverse strand, counting down.
ACCATGGGGTCATGGGGCTGCCATACAAACCTTACCCCCCAAATTAGGTTCTTCTAAGAAAAACTTTTTTATTTGTGCACCGATTTCAGCCAAATTCCACACAAATGTATTTCTATTGATGACACACAGCATATGTGACAATCGATCAAATCGGTCCATGGGGTGATGGGGCTGCCATACAAACCCAATCCCCCAAATTAGGTTCTTCTAAGAAAAACTTTTTTGTTTGTGCATCAATTTCAATTAAATTACTCACAAACGTGTTTCTCTTGATGACACAAAACATATTTAAGAATTGATCAAATCTGACCATGGGGTCATGGGGTGGCCATACAAACCCAGGCCCCATTTTGGTTCTTCCAAGGAACATTTTTTGCACCAATTTCACAAAACCTTGAATTAATGTGTTTTTACCAAAGCAACAAAAAAAGTTAAAAACGAATGGAATCGTACTGTGGAGTCATGCTCCCGCAACCCCAATAAAATTTTCCGAGTAAATATTTTTTTTGCCCACTTATTTCAACCAAGCCCAAAACTTTTGTCAAGACGGAAGAAAAAGAATGAGGAGGGGGATTAAATACAAGTCATAGGTACGCCCGAAAAAACTTTTAGCCCAAGAGCGAAGGGTATCTAAATTTCGGCCGCGCCCGAAATTAGCCACGGCCCCCGGGGGTTGGCGAGCGTAGCGAGTAGGGGGCGAAGCCCCCTAGTTTTTTTTAGATTTTTAGTTAGATGTCTTCTTCTTGTTGCAAAAAGTAATATTAATAAACGGGCTGGAGTCATATGTTTTAAATTTACAGAGTGGCAAGTAAGGCAGACTCTACTGCCTACTCTCGCAAGTTCTTGAACAAGAGCTAAAGTCTAAAAATAAGCCAACAAACGAAACTACAAATGAATATCAAACAAAAAGAAATTTTCTTAATAACAAATTCACTGCCCTAATGCAGAACGAAGATTGGTCCGAAGTCGAATCATGTAGAGAAGTCAACCAAGCCACTGATAAGTTCATATCCAAAATAATTTTAATTAATTTCAAAACCAACCATAAATTTAAAAACGTTAAACCCTGGATGACCCGAAGCCTAATGAACTCTCTAAGGAAGAAGGATAAGTTATATACATAAATTAGTTAACAGAAATCGATATGATACTAAACTAAAAGAATATTTTATTCGTTATAAAAATATATTCAGGAATATAGTAAGAAAAGCGAAAGATGACTATTATAGGAAAGAAATATCTGCTGTAGAACACAACACTAAAAAAGTTTGGGAAAAAATTGGATCCATAATAAACTCAATAAAGGAAAAAATTAAAATAAAAGCCATAAAGATAGAGGGTGAAGTGGTAAAAGTAAGCGAAGATCCTATTAAATGTGCTAGTTCATTAAATGAACATTTTCGTAATATGGGTAAACTGATGGCAGAGCAAATTCCTGACAGTGTTGTCTCACCGAGAACGCTACCGCGAAGACAAGCGTCTCCATTTATTTTTGAGGGAGTAAATGAAACGGATGTTCTAAAAATCATAGAGGAGCTGCGGGGAAAGTCAAGCCCAGGCTATGATGGGATTACTGTTAATCACATTAAGGACATTAAACAACTAATAACGTCGGGAATATTTCCGGAATCTCTCAAAGCATCGAACATAACCCCCATTCATAAAAGCGGTGATACCACACTACCAGAAAATTACCGACCTATATCACTGCTGTCAAACGTAGCAAAAATATTGGCGAAAGTAGCTAAAAAACAGGTAGGTACTCAATTACCTAGAAAGAAATAACATTTTATCAGCGAGACAATTTGGATTTCGGAAAGGTTTAGGCACACATGATGCAATTGATACTCGCAAGGAATGTTGCTGATTGACGATACGGCAATTTGTAGCAGGATGCGAGAGTATTTTGACGAACTTCTAAATGAAGAATTTCCTCGGGCAGCTTTTCAAGATGTTGAGCCAAATACCACAAATATTGAAGATATCTCAGAGGAAGAGGTGATGGAGGCAATGCATCAGATGAAACGCGGAAAGGCAGTCGGCCCGGACAAAATCCCCGCGGAATTTTGGTTGAAAATGGAAAATGTCGGGCTTAGTTGGCTCACAGTTCTCTTCAACAAAATCAAAGGTGGGCAACCGATGCCTGATGCTTTCAGGGAAAGTTATCTTCTTCCTTTCTATAAGAACAAGGGAGACTCACGCAAACTCAACAACTATAGGGCTATAAAGTTAACACCTCATACACTGAAGATCTACGAGCGAGTTGTCTGCAACCGATTGAGAAAGATTGTGCGGTTGAATGACAATCAATGCGGCTTTGTTGAAGGTCGATCTACAGTCGATGCGATTCAGTGCATTCGTATTGCGATGGAAAAGTATAGAGCAGCACGAAAGGACTTGCACTTTGTGTTCATCGATTTGGAAAAGGCATTCGATAGAGTACCTCGTGATCTAATATGGTTGGCCTTGAGAGCACTTAATGTCCCCGAGGCATACGTCAGGATGATACGAGACATGTATGATGGAGCTACGACTAAGGTTAGATGCACAGCCGGTGAATCAGAAGAATTTCCGGTGAATGTTGGAGTACACCAGGGCAGTGTATTGAGTCCGTTGCTCTTCAACATCATCATGTGCTACTTATTAACACGTGTCTCCGACGGCCTAGAAATATCTCTTCTTTTTGCTGATGATATAGTCCTCAGTAGCCCAAACATCGTTGCCTTGCAAGCTGCGCTTACAAAATGGTGTGACATTCTGGAGGAGCATGGACTGAGGGTAAGTATAACAAAGACTGAGTTCTTATGCTGCCAATTCTCAGACCCAAATGCACCGATACCAGAAATGTACGTCAAAGGAGAGCAGCTTAAGTCTTGTACCAAGTTCAAGTACCTTGGCTCGATGGTGAACAGCGGAGCTACATGCGATGATGACATCAAACATCGCACAAAGGTTGGGTGGATGAGGTGGCGAGAAAACTCTGGAGTTTTCTGCGATAAGAAAATGCCACTGAAGCTAAAGGGCAAGTTGTACAAAACGGTTGTACGTCCCGCACTCATGTATGGATCAGAATGCTGGACCATGTATGAAGGTTACGCGAAAGAAATGACAGCGACTGAAATGAAAATGTTACGCATGTCAGTTGGTGTAACCAAAAGGGACCACATCAAGAGTAGCTACATCCGAGGCAGCTTGTCCATAGACCAACCAATCACCGAAAAGCTCGAAGACCGACGAATGGATTGGTATTGCCATGTTCAAAGGCGTCCGCCTGAGAACCCCGCAAAGAGAGCGATATCAATGGAAGTTCCATTTGATGGACCCAAGGCCAGAGGCAGACCAAAGCACACCTGGATGTGTCAAATGAAAAAGCAACAACAACGCATTGGTCTCGGCGATGACACGATCCAAGATAGAGCTGCCTGTAGAAATATGCTGAGAAATTATCGCCAAGACGGGCGATGTGCCTACACCGCAGGTCGAGCAACGCGGAACCATGGAGCGGTATAAAGAACGAGGCAAGGAAGAAGAAGAAGATGCAATTGATACAGTAGCCTCTGAGATCTACGATTCCTTAGATAAAGGCTTAAAACCGATATCTATATTTCTCGACCTTGCGAAAGCCTTCGACACGGTTTCACACTCCTTGTTATTACAAAAACTTGAGATAATTGGTATACAAGGGCGAGCCAAGGAATGGTTTTCGACGTACCTTAACGAACGAAAACAACAGGTTAAACTTGCTGATTACATAAGTCCTCTTCTAAGCTGCAGTCAATACGGTATTTCACAAGGGATTGTACTAGGACCGCTTCTGTTTCTGTTATTTATTAACGATTTACCAGCTCTGGAAGAAATCATCAATGGTAGGATCTATTTATTCGCAGATGACGCAGTTTTACTATTCACAGGTACAAACTGGAATGAAAGTTACACAAAATCAGAATGTGGTCTCGCAATAGTACAACAATGGATTTTCAAAAATAAATTGTCCATCAATATCGGCAAGACCAAATATGTTACGTATTCAATCTATGAAAATGGACAACCATTAGAGGAAAATTCCATAAAGATGCATGGTCTAAATTGTTTTGCAACGATGGGATGCCAGTGTAATAATCAAATAGAAAAAGTAAAATCGTTTAAATATTTAGGTGTTTCTTTTGACCAGCACATAAAATGGAAAGACCATATTTCAATCCTAACGAAACGTTTAAACAGATTAACGTACATATTTTCTAGGCTTAAACGAGTTCTTAGCATGGGGGTGTTGAAAATGGTATATTTTGCTCTGGCACAATCTATCATATGTTATGGACTAATGTCATGGGGTGGAACTTATCCGTCAATTCTTCAGCCTGTGATCGTCGCTCAAAACGACATTATAAGGGCTATGCACGGTAAAAGGCGTGACGAATCAGTCAGCCACTTAAATAATGAACTCTGTATACTGAAACTACCAAATATCTACAAATGTACTATTCTTAGGCGTACATTCATGTTAAGGGAATTTTTAACTCCAGTTTCCCATGGCTATGGGACTAGATCGCAGACTTCTTTATGTACCCAGAAAATTAACTACTCACGCGATGAGGCACTGGTCATATATAGGGCCAAAATCCTTCAACGAACTCCCAAGTGAGTTAACAGCACCCGCGAATTATCTAGTGTTCAATCGGAAATTAAAACTTTTTCTATTAGAAAACTGATGGCTTCTCTGACATTCGGGCAGTAGCATTAATTAATAAATAAATCTAGTTCCTTCATATCATTAATATTGAAATTATATGTTCATATATGTATTGTGTACGAGTAACAGTAAGTTAAATATAAGTAAACTCCTCTCCACGCTCTAGATATAACCATTGTGGAGAGTAATTCCAACTGTAAATTGTTCTTGTAATCTGAATTTGAAATTGGAATGGAATAAATTTGAATTTGAATTTTCATAATAATCCTAGATTTCGGGGCCAAGTGTCTTATCAATAATTTTACTTTGCCCTTTTCATTTACATTTTTTTTTTAACTCTGACCCCCTCGCCAAATCACATTGTGTACCTACGCCTATGGTCCCATATGGAAGCATTCTTGATCGAGAATATACAATGTTAAATACCGTTAATGCAAAGCTGTTACATTTTATTTTAAAGAATTTCACCAATATTTAAGTGGATATGTTTTATTAGAATTTGATTCGTCAAAAAATGTCTGATAAACCAAAAGGCCATCATTCACTTAGCCCACTTAAATACTATATTGTTCCCTTTCGATAAGCATATAATAAAATACTTATTAACATAAGAATACTCTTTACTTTAAATGTCAAATCAATAGTGCTAAAAATTTGAATATTTTGCCATATCTTCATAATTCAAAAAAATTAGATAAGATCCATACTATGTTTTGTTTTCGCACCTTGTAAAAAACTGAAAAAAAAATTGTTTTTAAGCCGTATCTCGTATAAAAGATATGTATGGTACGCGTAGTATACACTCAGATTTTATGCGTACGTTATCAGATGTTAGATTAACAAATACCTGAGGTTATTTGGTTTGGCTTCCAAGCATTAGTGAGTTTTAACATGTCGGTGAAAAAATAACGATAGTTCAGTTCGAATAGGCTTTGACATTGTCTATGAAAAATTCGATTGTCTGCCGTACGCAAAACAGTATACCACAATTTTGCAGGTTCCATGTATGCATAGCCGAATAATCACGACAAATAAAATATCATGAACCCACAATTCCAGCTGTTGATAGACACTCAAATTCAAGGTAATGCACCTATGCCTTCTTGGGAGATGAAAAATTGTGGGCCGGCAGGCAAGCGAGTTTTTCCTAGAAAATGTCAAAGCCTATTCGAACTATCGTTATATTTTCAACGATATGCTTAAACTCTCTATTAAATCGAGCGCGTTTGTAGAAAACAATAAAGAAAAATACTCGTCTAACTGTTATCGTCAAAATTTTGGCATTTCGACCAACTCAGGTTCATATATTTTACCCCTACTATATGAAACGTTTGAAATCGCATTTCTTTATAATTAGTCGCGGTTGAATCTTATCAATAAAATTCATATGAAAAACGTGACAATTTATATAGGAAAATATTTGGTTTTCGATTGATTTGATTGGGCGAGGATGGTGGTGGGGATATTGTGCCTAATTTAGATTTTTGATGCGTCGTAAAAACTACGACTGCTGAAGGAGTAACGACGAAAAAACAGCAAGCGTAAAAACGAAACTATTTATATGACGTTAATCGTGACAAAATGCCGATGATAGCATCTTGAGCTACATGTGTGTAGATTTTTTTTTATCTAACAGTTTTTCTTTTTTTGCATGATATGTACAATTTTTTATTTGGGACGATTTGGGTGTACGAATGTGTGTTGTTGGCTTTTTGAAGTGATGAAGTGTCTAATAATGTTTAATCATGTCTAAGATCTTGCTAATTAAACGATTATGTGCATGAAATTTGAGTAAACAACATTGGCGCCACACACGTTAACATTATATGCGTGATTTGATTATTTTCTTTTTTTGTTTTTGTCGCGATTGTGATTGGATACTGATATGCTGATACGGACGGTATGGATAAGATTGGAGACAAATGATTAGAAAGAAATAAAAAAAAATGTTTTATTTTGTTGTGCTGAATCTTAAATTTAGTATTAGGCCAACAGATTTGCGTCAATTTATGTAGGATGTACATATATGTATGCACGTGATTTAAATTGAATTTATAAGTTGATGTTTGACGACGCGTAGATGTTACAATTTTCGAGTATAAGATAATGTCAAAAATCTACGCAAATTTGTAGGTCCTGCATATTATTTAATGTGGAACTTTTATTTGTATTTTTCTTTGCGGATAGTATTCAATTCGATACGACCAGTGGCGTAACGATAACGTACGGTGTTCCATGTGTTCAGCGGCACACGGGCCCCCAAGCCAGAGGGGCCCCCAAATGGGGAAACATAAAAAAAATCTTTCATTAAGTTTAGCACTGTTGCCAGATCGATCTCGTGACTTCCCCTTAAAAGAAACTTGATTTTCTCCTAAAATGATGGTCTCCCCCTCCGAATCGGTATAAGGGCAGAAAATGACCAAAAAGCCTCACGCTGGACGCAAAATGGATAAGGTGATGAAGCCTAAGGGTACCGTGAAGGTGAATGACTCACCTATTTTAGGCATTCTGTGGCTTAGTGAGAGATGACACTCCATCTCTAAGTTGCCATGGGTTCGAGTCTGCTGTAACCATTAATGTTTGTGTTGTCTTTAAAAAATTCTCCTAAGGCAGCCAGCTCAACAATAGAATCGTTCCGGAGCTACCCTTTGTTTCTACAACGACCAGGCCGTCTCGATTCAATATTAAAAACTCTTGAATCGCTACTACGCAACAACAATACAGCTGTCGAGAAGACTTGTCTTCAGGTGGAGCGTCGGTATGCGCTCGGCGTTAAGTCGGGATAATCGGAGTGAGAATTTGCCTCTCGTACCCCAAACTCACTAAAAAACGGGAAGCATAGGGTAAGCTGCATCCTCTTATTGCCCCTAGAGTACGTCAGAAAAAGGACTCATATCCGATGAACATGAACTTAGAAGTAAATCAAATTAACTAAACCCATCAAATGAGTTTAGTTAATTTTTTCAGGGTTTTTGCTCAAGAATATTGAAAAGAAATAAAGGTTCAATTCATCCATTTGTTAGAGTATTTGAATCTTGAAGTCATACATCACAAGGAAAAATATGTTCAAAATGTTAACAAAGAGATAACTGTTGGTCTATTGACCGAAATGGCTAAGCGCGTTTACTAAGGTCGTCTAATAAGGCTTAAGTCAGAAAGTCTTTTTTGACAGAGACTCGAGAGATCAGGAAACAGATCCCTGCCGATTTACTAGTGAGTGCAGATACTAGATTAGCCGTTTCCCCTACGTCTTTGGAGAATCTCTAGCACAAATCTGATTTTAGTGGATTTAGTTTGTATTTGATCAGGACATGCTAGTAATCGTTTAACTTGGCCGGAATCAGAATAGTCAAAACTCTTCAGCTAGTTGATGTGATCCTCATATCTAGGAAAATCGCTTTTAGTCTAGCATCAACGACAGTTTCGAGACAGGTATGCAGGCGCACTCCTCAACGTGGTTTCTTTACGTCTCTTAAATTTTGTGATTAAAAGATGATCTCACAAGTTCTTCAGTAATTTTTCAAATTTTAGTTTTGTTAAAAAAAATTTGAAACATGTTGCTAAAGCCAAAAATTTTCGTTCTTCTTGCAAATTTTTTGACTGCTTCAGTGGGAGTTAGGTTCTGTAATTTTTCCTTTTGAAAAAAAAAATGGAACGTTAAGGGCCCCCATTTCGATTTCGAACACAAGAAATTTGGGAAACGTTACGCCACTGGATACGACTATTTTGGCCTTTGAGTACCATACAAAGTGAAGTGATTTTGTTTTTTGTTTTATTTTTCGTGATCACTAGGTCAATAGTAGTTATGTCACCAAAAATTGTACTCCTAGCCCATTTTACCCCTCATTTCGCTTGGCAAATATATTTGCCTGTGGGTTGAAAGGGAATTTATCACCTAAAAAAACTTAACATAATAACGGCATTGTGATGTGTAATTTTTATGTATTTCAATAAAAAACTACCAAATTGAAAACAATTAATGATAGGTATGGTAAATATTGAAGCAATCGCGAGATGTTGTGGAGCAAAGGAACATCTGTGCGATCATATTCATCTATAAAGTACCACAAGCACAAACTTTCCAATTCTCTCGGTTTCCCATTTTATGAAGAGCTTATTGCCTGAAAAAGCCAGTCTCGTCTGGAAAAGGATGGACTCGTGGTCTACTAAAGTTGATGTGTTCCTCCGCCAAAGCGGCTCGATATTCAGTGCGACCGGATGTCTGTAGGATAGCTCTAGCTTACGGTAGAGTATTGTACGAGTATATGCTTGATTCGAAAAATATCCAAGAGCAAACTTGCCTTTTTGTATGTATAATAGCTGACAGCAAACATCAGGCACATTACGTATTAGCTGCATTATGCAGCGACAAACCGCGTCCGTTTAAGTTGAATTGTATCAGTCGGCCAGATGAAAATTGTTATGTCCCTTGCAATTTTTTATGTCTCGATGTCGAGGCTTTACGGGATAACCCTTTAATGCAAGCATAGTCTTGGTGGGTGGGAAATTAGGATAATTAGAGAAAGGGATCGAGAGGGGGACAACTCAAACATCTATTGTCACAGTGGGACTCGAATCCACGCTCCGGCAACTCAGAGATAGAGTGACATCTCTTCGACTGAGCCACCGAATGCCCATATATGCAGATATGCTCCCCACTGCATAGAAACCGATGTGCCCTCGCTTTTTTATCCGCTGGAAATTTTCCACCTGCCATATTAGAATGTTGCTAGAGAATGTGAAATGTATTGACCCTTACAAAAAACCGTCAACATAAATTTCAACCCTTTTCTTTGCTGTCGATGGGCATTAATGTAATACAACAAACTCATCGAGGTTATACATGTTTTTTTTTCAGTGTAGGCGTGAAAGTTGTGTAGCCAGTTTCAGACACATAGAGGCGCCGAATTGCTCTGCGGGAGTAAATAAAGATAGCCTCTTTTTTAAACGGTCTATCGTAGGAGTAGATTCGGCGTTTTGGAGATGCAGCGGATTTTGCCAAGTCGATGATAATTTTTAGACTTAGCCTTGATTTGGCAAATATTATTTTCAGAAAAGATTACACATAGTAATATAATTTGACCACGTTTTCTTCGCCATAATCACTAGATTCGTAAAGCAGTACCTACACGGAGAGAAATGAATCGTCAAAACAAACGGAAAATCACATTAAGCTGAACGATTTTTCGTTTAATATGGCGCCTAACGCAAAAACTTTTAATACAACAATAGTAGCGCGTTTGAATTAAACGCATAAGAAATAAATACTTTCGCATTTATATTGACCAGTTTCGCGTTTATTTTTGAATCAGTGGTAGGTATATTAATTTTTAATGTTTTTTTTCCTTCACTTCGAAAGTTTTCGCAATCAAACTGACGTTTGGTTCAAACGATTTTAATTGTCAATATGAACATTAAAACGTTACGGGCATTTCAATATTGCGCGTTCAAAAGGAAAGAAATAATAGCCCTGTTCGACTGACTGGATCATTGATCAAAACTTCCCAAATCGGTAACAGCTGACTATCGTGTCATCTGGCCCCAACGCGATATTCTAAATTATAAATTGCATTTGTAATTATGCACTGTGCGAGATACAATTAAAAGGATAAATAGCAAGAAATATTAAAATGATTAACTCTGAATAAAGTTTACAAACCGAAAATACTGAATAACAAAATGACATACGGGAAATTTTAGGGAAATTGTTCGCGGAGACATCTAGGGTATTAGTTTGGCAGATGATCCAAGTCATACCCAGGATCAACTTCCAGGATTATCATTTTGGATTACCAATAAATCTGGAAATGATCCAGTGAGTCGAATAAATAATCGAATATAATTAATTTGAACGTGGCGGAAGTTCGTTCTTATATACTCAAAATGAACGCTCGTTCTATTGATTTAAACGTGTTTGTGTTTGTCCCGGATCCGGGACAGTCCAGTATTCCATAATAAGACAAATAAATTTAAATTGAAGTATTTTTTATTTGAATATTATATACATACTTATGTTTATACATACATATGTATATCAAATAATTATAATATTATTTATGCATTTTTTTTAAATGTCTACACTACTATAAAATTTGGGGAATCATCCCACAGCAAACATCCAAAAACAACCAATGATAAAATGGCGTAGCCGGCTTAACGAACCGGCAAGAACTGTGGATTAAACGAAAACGAGACCGAGGCTAATTTCGGGCGCGGCCGAAATTTGGATACCCTTCGCTCCCCCCGGGCTAAAAGTTTTTTTCTGGCGTTCCTATGACTTGTGTTCAATTCTCCCCGCTTCCATGCTTTTCCTTGAATTTTCACATAAGTGCCGGGGCGAAGATTAATTGGGGGAAGCGGGGGAAGTGGGTTTCTTAGAAGAACCAAAAACGAAGTGTGTGTGTGTGTGAATTTTTACGTATGTTTGTGGCATCAATTAAAACATATTTGTATGAGATTTGGTTGAAATTGGTGGGCAAAGAACCCAATTTAGGGGTTGGGTTTATATGCCAGCCCCATGACCCCAATGGTCCGATTTAATAAATTTTTGCATATCTTTTGTAACATCAATAAAAATACATTTCCATGAGGTTCGGCTCAAATTTGTATGCAAATAAAAACGTTTTTCTTAGAAAAATTTCATTTGGGGGAATAGGTTTGTATGATAACCCCATGAACACATGGGCCGACTCCATATATTCATATATATGTTTTGTGTCATCAATAGAAACACATTTGTGTGAAGTTTAGTTGAAATTGGTGTATAAATAAAAAAAAAAATTCTTAGAAGAACTTAATTTGCAGAGCTAGGTTTGTATGACAGCCCCATGACCCCATTGTCCGATTTGGTCCATTTTTACATATGTTTCGTGCTATCACTAGAAACACATTTGCACGAAATTTGATTGCAATGGATGAGAAAATAAAAAAGTTTTTCTTAGAAGAGCCTACTTTGGGGGACTAGGTTTGTATGGCAGCCCCACGACCCCATTGTCCGATTTGGTCGATTTTTATATATGTTGTGTGTCAGCAATGAAAACACATTTGTGTGAAATTTGATTGAAATTGGTGCATAAATAAAAAAGTTTTTCTAAGAAGAACCTAATTTTGGGGAGTAGGTTTGTATGGCAGCCCCACGATCCCCTTGTCCGATTTTAGCGATTCAAACATACAAACCGCCTGCAACAAGAAGAAGCATTTGTGCAAAATTTCAGCTCCATAGCTTTTAAACTGGCCGAGCAAAACGCGTCGCAACAGACAGACAGACGGACAGACGGACATCGTCCAATCAACTCAGCTCGTCACGCTGATCATATATATACATATTTTGTATGGTCGGAGATGCTTCCTTCAATGCGTTACAAACTTCATGACAAAGTTAATATACCCTTTTCGCTTAGTAAGCGAAGGGTATAAACATGGAATTTTAGATTCATAAATGTTTCTATTGCTCCTCTTATTTAGCTCACTTCATAGATTAAAATATAATTTTACTTACCGAATATTGCATTGTAAAAATCAAGAACGAATAACGGGGCTGAGCCAGAACAATAACGATGGCGTGAACGCTGCCGAAAAGTAGCTCTGGAGATTAAAAAGACAAAAATCAAATTTGAAAACTACAAATGCGTCTCCTATTTAGTTCACATCATAAACATACAATTTTACTTACCGAAATGCACTTCCAAATTCAAAATGATTTCAGACACCACCGCATACTACTGTAAAATTTGGGAAATCATCCCACAGCAAACATCCAAGGAACACGAATGATAAAACGTTGACGTTTATCAAAACAAACACACGCAAAATTTTCGCACAATATTAAATTTCATAATTTGCATTAAATTCATAAGATTTAATATTAAATTCATTATTTTATGATTCCTTTACTCGTTCGCTTCATCGGTAAAAGTGGTTTCGCGAATCGGTTTAGTGAATAATCATAAATTTGTTTGAAAAGTTTTTGGTGGTTTACATTTTCTACCTGCCGCTCGGGCGGTCTTTGTTCTTTGTTTTCATTTGGTCCAGTAGTCATTTCAACTCGGCTTAACTGAGTTATCTGGGCATAGATTTTCATACAAGCATATAGCGCAGTGGTAGCGTGTACGACTCACGCCCGTGAGGTCCTGTGTTCGAATCCCAGTTTTTACAATTTTTTTTCTTTTTGCATTTTTCTCTTTTTATTAATTTATTAGTTTAGTTCTTCAATTAAAATGAATTGTGTTTGCGAGCAATTTTACAAAGTTCAAATTGACGGTCTATCTCAGCTCGTTTCGTCGTTGCAGAGCCAACTTGGCAAGCTGAGATCCCTTATGAAAACTGTAAATTGTTGTGAAAACAATTCCAAAATATTGCGAGATAGAAACGTAACTTTAAAAAATAAGAAGAGTAATATAGGGAAAGACACTAAGAAAAAAACTAAAAATATTATTTCAATATCTTCTGAGCAATCTTTCGTTAGCCATGAAGCGGGGACTTCCACTGTTATTTCAGATTCATCTTCTACAATTCCTTCCAACGTTGACAAAAATCAATCTCCGATTGATAAATTTGTCACAGTTCGTAAGAAAGGGAAACATATTAAAAAACCTTCTCCTGTTGGTGATGTTATTCCCAAAAAGAGGGATAATAATAATAGGCGACACAAAAGAATCTTCGGTATCGATCAAGCTAATGATTCTCTTCGAAGTGTCCCCAGTTTCAAGGTATTCCATGTTTCTAAGCTACATGCTTCGGTAAAAGCAGAACATTTAAAGGAATATGTAATGAAAAAGCTTAATTTAACAGATGACAGCTTTCTTTCGGTTTATCCTCTGATAAAAAAAGATTGTGATATATCCAAATTAGTTTCAATCAGTTTCGGTTTGAAACTTCCTCATGAATATTCGAAGCAAGTGTTTTGTGCCAACTTCTGGCCCAAGGGCGTCAACATATCACCCTTCAAATTTTCAAAAAACGACAAACGCCAAAACAGTGTCCTGCAGAACACATAATTTCCAATTCATTTTTCTCGGTCTATTATCAAAATGTTGGCGGTCTTCGTTCAAGAACAAATGACTTTTACCTTGCAGCTTCACAAGAAGATTATACTGCTATTTGCTTAACCGAGACTTGGCTTCACACAGACATTTCAAATGAAGAACTTTTCATAAGAGACTATGATGTCTATCGTCGCGACCGTTATGAGGCTTCGACTAAGAGAGGAGGTGGTGTTTTGGTAGCTATCAAAACAATATTCCCATCTCATGAAGTTGAGCTTTTTCATAAGGACGTAGAACAGATATGTGTTTCTATCAATGTTTCTCGCAGCGAAAAAGTATATATTTTTAATAGCTATTTACCACCTTTGAGTTCAGTTGATGTTTATAACAAACATGTAGATAATATCTCCAAGCTATTTGCATCTTTTGAGGAAAAAGACAAATTGATCGTTGTTGGGGATTTCAATCTTGGTAATATAAGTTGGTACTGGAACGACGACGAGAAAAAAATTCTGCCGCGTGATTTACATCTTGAGTGTGAATCTGTTCTAACAGATTGTTTGTTTGCAATGGATTTGATGCAAATGAATCTTGTTAAAAATTCGATTGGTAGAATTTTAGATCTAATTTTTGTTAGTACTTGCTTGAATGCTTCTGTAATTAAAGTAGATAAACCAATTTTGCCCAATTCAATCCATCACAGTGCTCTTCTTCTTGAGTTTGTTTTTTATGATTACATTGAAGAAGAGCCCGAAGTTATTCCTACTAGAAATTTTCAAAAAGCCCAATTTGAAAAACTAAATTCAACATTTTTTAATATGGATTGGGCTCCAGTTATATCGAATAGTAATCTTATTAAAAGTTATACAATTTTTAATTCAATTTTAAATAAATCTATTCGCAAGTACGTTCCTTTAAAAAAGAACAAAGTAAAAGCAAAAAATCCTTGGGCTACCAAAGAATTGTTCAAACTTAAGAGAGCAAAAAATAAGACCCATAAATTATACAAGAAGTCATCCTCTCTTGCCAATAAAGAAAATTTCTTTAGATTGAGAAGAGAGTATGAATTAATGAATAAAAATCTTTACAAACAGTATATTGCGAGAGCTGAAAATAATATAAAGAATGACAGTAAGACATTTTGGAATTTTATAAACAGCAAGCGTAAGAATACGGGAATCCCAAAAAATTTAGAATTCAATGGCAATTTTTACAAAGATGTTCAATCGGTTTGTGACGGATTTGCTAGATTTTTCAGTTCAGTTTACAAAGTGCCAGACTCCGTTTCATCAGAAATGAATGCTAACATCAATGGAAGTCAGAGTGCATTGGTCCCTCGGATAGCTCAGGAGGACCTTACGAGTGCTCTTGAGATTTCTGAGGATGACCTATTGAATGCTATGCGTGATCTTGATGTTAGTATTCAGGCCGGACCTGATGGCATTCCTAATATATTTTTGAAGAATTGCATGCAATCGTTATGTCGTCCTTTAGCCTTTATTTTTAATTTGTCCTTGACTTCAGGTGTTTTTCTTGATGAATGGAAAGTTTCATACATAACGCCTGTTCACAAAAAGGGTCCGAAGCATCTTATTGATAACTATAGACCCATAGCTAAAATATCTGCAATACCGAAGTTGTTTGAAATGCTTATTAAAAATAAAATAGATGTTTTAATTAGCCGTTTGATATCGCCATGTCAACATGGATTCCTGAAAGGAAAATCAACTTCAACAAATTTGGTATCATTTACTAAATTTGTTGCTGATGGTATTGAGCAGGGAATGCAGGTTGATGTGGTATATACCGATTTTTCGAAGGCTTTTGATAGAGTAGATCATAATATTTTACTTAAAAAACTAGAACATTTAGGAATACAGTCAATTTTTCTAAGCTGGGTGAGATCCTATTTAACGGATAGGACTCAGTTGGTGAAGTTAAATGGCTGTACATCTCGCTCTGTTATAAAGTGTTCATCAGGGGTTCCGCAAGGAAGCCATTTAGGACCACTTTTCTTTTTAGTTTTCATAAACGATATCATCCAAAATTTTAAATTCGTGCGTGTATGGCAGTATGCCGATGATATGAAAATCGCTATGAAAATACGCAACATTGATGATTGCCTTAAGTTGCAATCCGATTTAGAAAAGCTGCAATTTTGGTGCCGCGATAATAATTTAAATTTAAATGTTAGTAAATGTAAAGTACTTAGCATATATAAATTGAAAACTCCGGTCTTCTTTGAGTACTCCTTAACAGGTAGTGTTCTTGAAAGGGTTGCCGAAATATCAGATCTTGGTGTAATTTTCGACCATGAGCTTTCATTTCGACAACACATTGATTACATTATTTCAAAAGCGAATAGTATGTTAGGATTTGTTAAACGTAATGCGCGCGAATTTAATGATGCTTTTACTTTAAAAATATTGTATGCAGCTTTCGTTCGTTCGCACCTGGAGTATTGTTCTATTGTGTGGAATCCGTTCTATAAGGTGCATATCGAGCGTATAGAAAGAATTCAACACAATTTTACACGGTTTGCCATTTATCAAATTGGCTGGCGTTTCAAGCCAGATTATAAAACTCGCTGTTCCTTATTGGGTTTACAAGCCTTAGATTATAGAAGAACATTTTTAAACGCTATGTTTATAAGAGACCTGTTTTGCTCTCATATTGTTTGTGAAGATATATTAAATAACTTTCAAGTCAGAAATATTCCTCACAATTTACGGCGGAACAACCTTCTTGTTCAGCCTTATCATAGAGTAAACTATGGTCTTAATGAACCAATTACAAGGTCAATTATTCTTTATAATAGTTTGAAGGACTTAGTTAATTTTAATTGTACTAATAAACTAATGTTTAAAAGAAGTTATTGTGATAAATTTCCTTATTAATATATTTTGTTTTCAGTTTTTTTTACGATCTGCTAGAGTTTACACTCGATTGATTGATTAGTCACTTACGTACGGATAGTAAGTAAAGTGATGCCGAGAAGCCTAGTCCCGGGACAAAAGTTTCTGTGAGGCAAAAAAAAAATGTAAAATGGCGTAGCCGACTTAGCCATACATAGATCACTTCAAAGGCAATTACAATTTCACTTACCGAAATACTATGTCGCATTCGAATCTAGAAATGCACCGCGAGCCACCACCGACACCGACTACACCACCGCACACTATACTGTTAACCGTTTTAACTACGATGCACAAATGAGCTTCAAATTTGAAATCGAACTTCAAACAAGTTCCAGAAACGGGATATCTAGAAATCACCAGATCAACCGAATATGTATATGGATTTGTTTTGACTGCAAACGCTTTCGCATTGACTGAATTGAACGTTCAATGCTCGGTGTATTCAAAATGACCATGTGCGCGTTCGGTTTAAACGGTCAAAATATTGTTCGCAGTATTGCGCAGTAGGTGAATGGTAAAATTACTGCGTGTGCAATCAATTCAAACAATAAATCCAACTGAAATGAATCTATTAAAACGATTGTCGAAGTTGATTTGCGAAAACGTTCAAAATAATTACTTTAATATTTCAACTCAACTGAAAGCCATTCAATAGCATATTGATTAAATTAAACGTTATTTTTGAACGCCCGAATTTTCCCACGTTCAGGTAAATTCGTTTAAATTGAATGTTTTTCCTTGTAAAAGAAACAGAAAATACTCAAATTGAACAAAATTGATTGATCGCATCATTTAAAGACGATGCGCGTTTCAAATGAATATGTTTTTCTCTCTCCGTGTAGTTTCTATATTTCGTTTGGTTGCTGAAAAAAAAACAGCTGTCGCGAGGTAGGTTTTTACATTTATGAACGCTATATACCGCAAATTATTTGACCTTTCAGATTCATAGAATTTTAAATTCGATAAAATCACGACAAGTGCAAAAACCTTAAGGTACGTGTTCGTAGAGACGACTCATGTGATGATCGCTCAGCGATCGCACTTAAACCACCGGTTTTGAGCACTACACGCGCATTTTTTCTATACAGACATGTTCCTTTAGTTTTAGGTCATAGTCGACACCAGGAAAGTAACACCATTCAAGAAATATGCAAATATGGCTCGGCATTGTATGCAAAACTACGATCGCTGAGCGATCATCACAAGAGTCGTCTCTACGAACACGTACCTTTACACTATTACACTATTCATTTTCGCGACTCTAACTCTAAATGTTGCAAATGTAATAAAAAAAGACATAGTGCATTTTGTTTCGTTTCAGACCATAGGCAAATATATTTCCCCAACTTATTTTAGGCCTGTATGTGTTCACTGAACTTCGAAATATCTCGGAACGTGGCAATTTTACAAAGAGAAGAGATAGGCCAAATACACTATTTGAGCCTCATCAATTTTTTCGCTTTTACCGTTACTTTACAACCCCTTGAACTGTGACTAAATTTTACCTAACTTTGGGGGCCCCTGGGGAGGGAGGCAAAGCGGGTCAGAGAGGAAATTATACCAATAATAAAGTTTTTTGCGTAAACAATTTTAAATGTAAAAAAAAAACTCCGAGCAAACATATTTGCCTATAGTCGTTGAAGGGTTAAATCAATTAATTACTAAATTAATCACTGGTAAATGGGTAATCAAATCAATAAATTAAATAATTAATTATTACAATTATTTATTATTAAAATTATGCAAAATAAATTAATAAAATTAATTATAAGATTAATTTATAGATTAAATTAATTAATATTTTTTTTAACACGTTCATTGTCTATTATGACTCATAAATATGTACAGTGAAACCTCTCATAGCCGGACACTCATGGTGTCAGTCTTTTTGTCCGCTTATGGGAGGTGTCCGCTTGTAAGAGGTATCGCCCAAAATGCAATGTATATATAAGTGTATACAAGCTTCATTAATTTTTTTTGCATATTTTATAGTATGTATAGTAGGTACAGTATGCATGGAAGAAAAACTATATTTACTTGGAAGAAAAGAAATTATGTATTTGATTTTCATCATTTTGAAAATATCAAAAAGTCACATTATCATCTTTTGCGAAAGTCTGCAAACGGGCAATTTGGTCAAGGGCTTCTGCAAAAGATTTAGTGGATATGTTTCTTGAGTGTCCTCGTTATCATTGTCGGCATCGTTTACGTCCACAATGTCTATTGAACTTTCATAATGAGTCTCAATTTCATGATTTTCAGTATGTCTGTCCTATCGATAGTCCGAAATTCCTCCAGACTTTGATTGTTTGCACTGCCGAGCACATTTTGAAAACCGAATAAGGTCGTCTTCGGGGTCAAATTCCAAAAGAGTCTGGTTTGTTTGCGAGAATGCTATGCCTTTTTAAAGCTGTTTTTTTTGTGGAGGTTGCGTTAACCTTGTGCCAAGAGGTTTTGATGAAGTACAAAGCTTCAAGAACATTGATTTATTTTTGCTAGATGTGAAGCTGACGTTGCTGTGTCAATTTTTAAAATGATGTTCACAGGATTAATCGTCGGTAGTGTACCTGAAAATTTTAGACTACCCCCTGATCCAAGGGTTGACACACGGTTGTTGTATAACCTGGCAAAAAACACGCTGGTGAAATTTGTCAAACTTAATTCTCTCGGGTAGGACGCAGCATTATCAAGGAATAAAAGAACATTTCTGTTTTGTGTTTTCATTTTACTGTCAAATTGTTGTATCCATTCGGAAAGCGTCGTCCGCACTTTCCGATTCGACTTCAAATTGACGAGGCGAAGGCTCCTGAAAGCTCGTGGATGGGCTGTTAAACCGATCACCATGTTAACACAAAATAAAATTGTCAGCCTTTCTTTAAATAGTTCATCCCCAGCACATTTTTCCGACTTTAATGAAAAAAGGGCCACTCTCATCAGTATTGTAAATGTCTTCACGCTTGTACCCATGTAATATAGAGGGATATTTTGCTCTGAACTGATCGGCGTCTACTTTCGACACATCCGAAGCTAGCAGTTCAGTACATTTAAGGGCGATATATATTCCTTTTACTCCACTTCCCTCACCATCCATTGGACGCAGAGTCCTGAATTATTTGCTTGGCTTCAATTATTGGTCCAGAAATAGGAATGATTTGGATTCTAGCTTTTGCAAATCAATCAAAAAACAGGCTTCATCGATTTTCTTTTATTTAGCACTGACTATATGGAGTAGAGTTTGAAGCGAACTGTCGCGAAGACAGGACGAGGGCAGTTATGGCCGGGAAGGTCCAAGGTCGAAAACTAAGGGAGCAAGTCCGAAAATACTCGCTTCACCCGACTGCCAGGTACGGTGACCTGACCATTACATCTAAAAATATCGTTATCGCTAACAAAACAAAAATAGAGATGTTTTTTCGTATCGCGGTTAAATCTGACTCGGAAAAAAAACGATCGCGGGTAACATCCCGGTTAAAACCAAACAGCTGACATTCGACAGTTTTTGCGCATCTTTGACTCACCTTCATCGGTTAATTTTTTAGATGTGGTGGACTCTATCACAAAAGATGATTATTTCTTTGCAAAATCTTTTCTCATAATGAGAAAAACTTTCACATTTGGTTTGAAAAACAAAATTCCCTTATATTTCCCCTATGCGTCAGCCATCTACATGTGATTCCTCTAAGCTTTATCCTGTGTAGGGTAGTTACACTCGTGAACTATACCTGGGTATGTCATTTTTTTCAACTTCTACCCAAACATTTACGGGATAAACACAATAAAACGAACCTATAAATAACAAAATAGCCAATCGTAAGATAAATCTGTGGGAATCATCCACTCTAAATATCCAACTGAAATGAATCTATTAAAACGATTGTCGAAGTTGATTTGCGAAAACGTTCAAAATAATTACTTTAATATTTCAACTCAACTGAAAGCTATTCAATAGCATATTGATTAAATTAAACGTTATTTTTGAACGCCCGAATTTTCCCACGTTCAGGTAAATTCGTTTAAATTGAATGTTTTTCCTTGTAAAAGAAACAGAAAATACTCAAATTGAACAAAATTGATTGATCGCATCATTTAAAGACGATGCGCGTTTCAAATGAATATGTTTTTCTCTCTCCGTGTAGTTTCTATATTTCGTTTGGTTGCTGAAAAAAAAACAGCTGTCGCGAGGTAGGTTTTTACATTTATGAACGCTATATACCGCAAATTATTTGACCTTTCAGATTCATAGAATTTTAAATTCGATAAAATCACGACAAGTGCAAAAACCTTAAGGTACGTGTTCGTAGAGACGACTCATGTGATGATCGCTCAGCGATCGCACTTAAACCACCGGTTTTGAGCACTACACGCGCATTTTTTCTATACAGACATGTTCCTTTAGTTTTAGGTCATAGTCGACACCAGGAAAGTAACACCATTCAAGAAATATGCAAATATGGCTCGGCATTGTATGCAAAACTACGATCGCTGAGCGATCATCACAAGAGTCGTCTCTACGAACACGTACCTTTACACTATTACACTATTCATTTTCGCGACTCTAACTCTAAATGTTGCAAATGTAATAAAAAAAGACATAGTGCATTTTGTTTCGTTTCAGACCATAGGCAAATATATTTCCCCAACTTATTTTAGGCCTGTATGTGTTCACTGAACTTCGAAATATCTCGGAACGTGGCAATTTTACAAAGAGAAGAGATAGGCCAAATACACTATTTGAGCCTCATCAATTTTTTCGCTTTTACCGTTACTTTACAACCCCTTGAACTGTGACTAAATTTTACCTAACTTTGGGGGCCCCTGGGGAGGGAGGCAAAGCGGGTCAGAGAGGAAATTATACCAATAATAAAGTTTTTTGCGTAAACAATTTTAAATGTAAAAAAAAAACTCCGAGCAAACATATTTGCCTATAGTCGTTGAAGGGTTAAATCAATTAATTACTAAATTAATCACTGGTAAATGGGTAATCAAATCAATAAATTAAATAATTAATTATTACAATTATTTATTATTAAAATTATGCAAAATAAATTAATAAAATTAATTATAAGATTAATTTATAGATTAAATTAATTAATATTTTTTTTAACACGTTCATTGTCTATTATGACTCATAAATATGTACAGTGAAACCTCTCATAGCCGGACACTCATGGTGTCAGTCTTTTTGTCCGCTTATGGGAGGTGTCCGCTTGTAAGAGGTATCGCCCAAAATGCAATGTATATATAAGTGTATACAAGCTTCATTAATTTTTTTTGCATATTTTATAGTATGTATAGTAGGTACAGTATGCATGGAAGAAAAACTATATTTACTTGGAAGAAAAGAAATTATGTATTTGATTTTCATCATTTTGAAAATATCAAAAAGTCACATTATCATCTTTTGCGAAAGTCTGCAAACGGGCAATTTGGTCAAGGGCTTCTGCAAAAGATTTAGTGGATATGTTTCTTGAGTGTCCTCGTTATCATTGTCGGCATCGTTTACGTCCACAATGTCTATTGAACTTTCATAATGAGTCTCAATTTCATGATTTTCAGTATGTCTGTCCTATCGATAGTCCGAAATTCCTCCAGACTTTGATTGTTTGCACTGCCGAGCACATTTTGAAAACCGAATAAGGTCGTCTTCGGGGTCAAATTCCAAAAGAGTCTGGTTTGTTTGCGAGAATGCTATGCCTTTTTAAAGCTGTTTTTTTTGTGGAGGTTGCGTTAACCTTGTGCCAAGAGGTTTTGATGAAGTACAAAGCTTCAAGAACATTGATTTATTTTTGCTAGATGTGAAGCTGACGTTGCTGTGTCAATTTTTAAAATGATGTTCACAGGATTAATCGTCGGTAGTGTACCTGAAAATTTTAGACTACCCCCTGATCCAAGGGTTGACACACGGTTGTTGTATAACCTGCCAAAAAACACGCTGGTGAAATTTGTCAAACTTAATTCTCTCGGGTAGGACGCAGCATTATCAAGGAATAAAAGAACATTTCTGTTTTGTGTTTTCATTTTACTGTCAAATTGTTGTATCCATTCGGAAAGCGTCGTCCGCACTTTCCGATTCGACTTCAAATTGACGAGGCGAAGGCTCCTGAAAGCTCGTGGATGGGCTGTTAAACCGATCACCATGTTAACACAAAATAAAATTGTCAGCCTTTCTTTAAATAGTTCATCCCCAGCACATTTTTCCGACTTTAATGAAAAAAGGGCCACTCTCATCAGTATTGTAAATGTCTTCACGCTTGTACCCATGTAATATAGAGGGATATTTTGCTCTGAACTGATCGGCGTCTACTTTCGACACATCCGAAGCTAGCAGTTCAGTACATTTAAGGGCGATATATATTCCTTTTACTCCACTTCCCTCACCATCCATTGGACGCAGAGTCCTGAATTATTTGCTTGGCTTCAATTATTGGTCCAGAAATAGGAATGATTTGGATTCTAGCTTTTGCAAATCAATCAAAAAACAGGCTTCATCGATTTTCTTTTATTTAGCACTGACTATATGGAGTAGAGTTTGAAGCGAACTGTCGCGAAGACAGGACGAGGGCAGTTATGGCCGGGAAGGTCCAAGGTCGAAAACTAAGGGAGCAAGTCCGAAAATACTCGCTTCACCCGACTGCCAGGTACGGTGACCTGACCATTACATCTAAAAATATCGTTATCGCTAACAAAACAAAAATAGAGATGTTTTTTCGTATCGCGGTTAAATCTGACTCGGAAAAAAAACGATCGCGGGTAACATCCCGGTTAAAACCAAACAGCTGACATTCGACAGTTTTTGCGCATCTTTGACTCACCTTCATCGGCTTATTTTTTAGATGTGGTGGACTCTATCACAAAAGATGATTATTTCTTTGCAAAATCTTTTCTCATAATGAGAAAAACTTTCACATTTGGTTTGAAAAACAAAATTCCCTTATATTTCCCCTATGCGTCAGCCATCTACATGTGATTCCTCTAAGCTTTATCCTGTGTAGGGTAGTTTAGTTACACTCGTGAACTATACCTATGGGTAAGTGTAATTTTTTTCAACTTCTACCCAAACATACACGGGATAAACACAATAAAACGAACCTATAAATAACAAAATAGCCAATCGTAATCTGTGGGAATCATCCACTCCAAATATAATTCTTCCTCTTCCACGACCGATAATCATGAACCTAAGATGTAGATCGGTTCGGGAGACAGCCTAGCCTAGATGTTTAGGCCTGCGCTCTGTACCCTACCCTACCTTGGAGTTGCTAGCGCACATAGAATCACTGCCATCCAGATATACAGGCTGAACTGCAGAAACCTCAGTTCCACTCGAGTTCACATTTTCCTCCTGTTGTTGTTGCTATTATTGTTGTTGCTCGAGTTCATGACCACTGACAGATTCATTTTAATCAGCTGATAATCTGCCTTGTATATCTAGATGGCGTTGATAGAATCCATGGATTTTATTGGATTAAAATCCAAATTCGCCCGTGTATGGGCTCATTTGACAGAACGAAAATCCATTTTATGGATTCACCATGTGCGTGCATCCTTTAAACGACAGAAAACACAAACTCTGAAGTGTTCCGAATAAAATCAAAACGCCAAAGAAGGAACGACTTTCTTGAAAAACGAATGGCATTCGAATACGGCGAACCACCAATTGCATTACAACCAAAGAGTGTTCTCAATACCTTCAATTAGGGAAATCCCAAAATTATTTTTATTTTCGTGTGCGAGAAAGTCAATTTTCTGTCCGTTTGTGAGAGGTTTTTCGAATCATATATACAGAAATATGGTGTCCGTGTCCGTCTATTAAAGGGTCCGGTTGTTAAAGGTAATTTCGTTGCCGAAATGAATCCTAAAACGTGTGTATCAACAATTTGTCCGGTTATGGGAGGGGTCCGCTTATGGGAGGTGTCCGCCAATAGAGGTTTCACTGTATATAGATGTTCGGATGCTATACAGTCCGACAATGAACAGGTTAACATAGCATTGAAACTAATTCATTAAATAATTAAAATAAATTAATATTTAAAGTAATTAATAATGCCATCTGATTAATTAATAATAGAAATTATTGTTAGTTAAAATTAATAATTGATTGTAATTATCAATCGGTCAATTTCAATTATTAATTAATTGTTGTAATTTTAATAAACAAATTTTGATTATTATTTAGTTAATTATAATCAAATTAAAATTTTTAAAACAAAATAATTAACACTTAAAACTAACTGATTGATAATTAAAATTAATTATTTAATGAATGATTAAAATTAATTAGTTTTTAATTTATACAATTTTTTAATAATGTCAAATAAATCCTAGATTTATTTATTTTTATTCAAATCAATTGCGCATACACCATCAATTGATTTGCATTACCCTGCAAATATTGTCCGACAATTCATGCATTTCATTCTCGATCTAATTAAAACATAAATCAGCACATAAAGTACGGTGATCGACACAAGACCTTCTCCTCCCATAAGAACACACATCGCACGTACGTACAGAGAAATCCGCCGCACAAACAAAAATCTTCTCTAATCTAATTTCAGATGCATTCTAAATTTAACATAAGTAAATTGCTGAAACACCGATAAAATTCCATTCGACAACATCATCGCACATGCACTGTATGTAATGTGCCTATGCGACATATTGTGTATATGGTGTACCTAAAAATATCCATGAAGGAATGTGTTGTGTCTACGAATTTCAACTACGCAAAAGGGCACTAGAATGAGAGTATGTGTACAATTTTACAGCATATTTTTGTTGTTGATGCTGCTGCGTTGTTCATTTTATTCAACACAGATTCCGTTCGCTCGCAGGCCACTTTATGTGTGTTATGTGTCTTATCTATAGGCGTCTAAACATATTTTATAATTGTACAATTGAACTTAGACATAACATAAGCAAATGAGGCTCCTAAATATATTGGCAATTCGCATGACTATTTTTATAAAGATTTTATCTAAGGAAAATATCCTCGCTTTGAAAATCCGTACTCAGCTACTCAAGAAACTACATACATAAATGTTTTGTTCCTTGTACTGCTCCCTTACAGTTTGGGTGTTTTTCAAATCACTCTTGAATGTTCTAAAAACAGCGCGTCGATTTAAAAATAGTCGCGTCGCGATTTACAAAAATAAACAACATGCCCTCGTCGACGACGTTTTAAAGCGCAATCGAGCGCCGTACGGCACGGCATACACACAACATGCGAAAACAACATAATTTTCATGCGTTAACTCAATCAGATGGGGACACGGAATGATAAGGAGCATCATATTTAAAATGGGCAAAAATTCAGGGGATCGAATCGCAAAGTCAGTAGATATTAAATTATTTACACACCGGTTGATTTATTCGGAGAAAAGAAATCGCGATATCCCCAAAACTAGAATCCTCAAAAAATCATCAAACCAAAAAACCCCAAAAACCTACGATTCAAAACTTTCTTAAAATACGGAATTAAATCTTGAACATAATGTGTTGTTTCAGTAAATTGTTTTTGGGGATTATCTTCATCAAACCAAAAATCCCCAAAAACCTACGATTCAAAACTCAATTTTTCTTAAAATACGGAATTAAATCTTGAACATAATGTGATGTTTCAGTAAATTGTTTTTGGGGATTATCTACTTGGGAATTTAATTTTTAGGATTTCAGAATTTAAGGATTTAGATTTTGGGGTTTGAACTTTATTTTCAAGATTTTTGATTTGGGGATTTCAGGTGGAGATTGAACGTTGCATAGTTCACGCACATGTCGGGGAGTTAACAAAGCACTTTATAAGATTAATATGGGGTTATGAAGCAGTTCGCCGCACTTACATAAATAAGTATATCGTAAAACGTTCTATTAACCCTTTCGCTCCCAATGATGCCATATGGCATCATGAAATTTAATGATTTTTCATAGAAAATGTAAGAAATAAATTTTAACTTTTTGTGTGATATTAGACTCTCCCAATAGTGTAATATGTACCTAGTTGATTTTTTCCAGCGTGAAATTTTTGATTTTGGGATGTTATTTTTAATGAAATTTTAGAGAAGGTTTGACGATTGTCGTAAAGCCGAAAAACTGATTTATCCATTTCCCCATATTTCCTGATAATAATCATTTTAATGGTTTTATTTTGTAAAGAGGTTGTTGTAAGAGAAAATCAAAAGATTTTTCGATTTTTTTTAGGAAAACCCTATAAAGTGGTTTTGTATGAGCATGATGCCATATGGCATCATTGGGCGTGAAAGGCAAAACAGCAAGTCCCCCTATTCATATAAATGCTAGTTGCTTGCTGTATGAAAGGCACCCTTATTTTTTATCCGAATGAGCTAATTTTTGGTGGGTGGGGTGATTATGAGCTCCGATCGCAATAAACCAAAATTTAGCACTCTGCTCTAATTTTGGGGGGAGTTATGGACATGTTCCTTCGCCAAACTCAAATGGGGGGATAATGGGGGTCGTTGATCGGAGCGACTCAATGTTCCTCCCAAAATAATATTGAACTTATTGTGAATACTTGTACGAAATTTTACGGCTGAACTAACATTCTTTCAAGAGTTATGGGGCTTTTAAAAAAGGTATAAAATGAAAAAGTTCTAATTTATTTTTAAGCTAGCGCCGAATCAGTGAATAGATCTCTAATGTGTTATATATCATTGCAAAGATAATTTTATGTAGTTTTTTTCGTTCTAGGACTATTTTTCTATATCTTTTGTCGTTTTTGAAATACTCGCAAAAAAAACCAAAGAATGTCCCCCATTTCCCCCTTTCCCCCTTTTTTAAGGTTGCGGACCCCCAATCGGTTGGGACTTTTTTTCCCATAATCTGGGGGTCGTCACCAACCATTCTGCAGAAAAATTTCGGATGTAGGATTTTTGCCGACCAAATATCTCATTTTTCACACGGAAATTGCTAAGTGCCCTTTCAGTCCCAATGATGCCATATGGCATCATGCTCTAATTTGTTAACTATAGCGCTTAAAATTTTTTTTCAAGAAAATATCCTAAAAGATGCCTACTGAACGACATAATGTTGTTAGAAAAATTCTCCGCTTAAAATCCATAATTTGGGCATGAAAGGGTTAAACAATTAGAAAAAAGTTATCGACCGTTGCTGCTGGTTTGTTCTCTATTTGTCATCGCAGCATCAATAAACAATAATTTTATCGAAAATTGTGTAAAAAAAAATAAATTTGGAGATAATGTAATGTTTTAAGAAATTCCGTTTTTAGTCACTAAATTTTTTTGGGGGTTTTTAAATTTCGGGGATTATGACTTTGACGTTTTAAAAAATTCAGTTTGCCGATTACGTTCTTGAGTAACTACTTTATTTTGTTTTTTCTTATGTTTTTAATTTGGGGATTTTAATTTTGGGGGTTAAACTCCATTTTTAAGATTTTCGATTGGGTATTCCATGCGGAGATTGCGGACATAGCACATAGTTCACTCATATTGAAAGAGGAACGCTCACGTCAGGCAAATTAAAAAACGATTGAAATTTCCTGAGGTGTTGCGAGACATTTCGCCGCACCCGCATAAATAGATAAATTGCAAAACACGCAACAAAACATAAAAAAGGAACGGAAAACAAAGAACTATTATAGATAATTGCTTAAATTTATTTTGGGTTCGTTCTCGACTCGTGACCAACACAGTCAACACAATCAACCTTCTCTAATCTTGCCTATAAAATTAAATTTGGAGGCAATTCTGTTCGGTGACTACGTTCTTGAGTATTTTACTTTTTGGGGTTTCAGTTCAGGGATTCTAGTTTAGGGGATTCAACTTCATTTTCTTCAATTGTATCTGATCCAGAGCAATAACAGTTTTTCTCTTCTCTGATTTGTCGCGCAAATTCTCTTGACTGCCCAAGTCGATCTCTGTCTCTCTCTCTCTCTCTTTCTCTCGTTTGTCAAGAAGCGAAAGATATTAAACGACTGACAGTAAAGATAACTTCGCTGAAATTATTTTAGGCGATAGGCAAAAGATACATTTATTTTTGGGTCGTTTATCGCTAAATCTTACAAAGTAATGAGCCCGGATTGGCCGTATAAAAGTCCTCTCTATTATAAGCCGAGAGAAACTGGAGAAATCAGCCGAGGTTTGCCGTGGTAAACACGTCAAAATCGTGGATAATGTACGGGAAAATTGTGCCGTCCAGGTTTCAAACATGCGAAAATCTACTAAAACTAATCATTTCTCGCGTCTTTTCGATTTCACTGTTCTCACTACCTTTTAGTGCCTTACATATAAACTTTTGGCGACACAAATCGACCGGGAACCAATATTTTTCGTGTAAAGATTGTCGCGGCACTGTCCGATTTTTCTTTAACGCAATGTAAATTTGCAATCTTCTCAACCCCAAGATTGCCCATGAGAGTTTTCTGGTTCCTTCGTTAGTTTGTTGATCTTACACGATAAGTAGATAGTATTTCACGTTCTTCATGTTGCCTCAATAAGCGTTAGACGATATAAAAAAAAAATTATAATGACTACCGCTGATCGCCTTACAGAATGTTTCGTTTCCTCTAATTTCATGTCTATTCCTTGCATTGTACCAGCTAAGCGAAATTTCGCCAGAAAAAATGTGAACCATTTTTACCTTTAATTTTTTTTTAGTGGCCGTCTCAACATTATTTCTGAGTTAAAATGTAATTTTTCTCTGATTTTCGACATCTAAGTATTTTTAAAATACTTTTTTGTTCTTATTTTTATTTGTATTTATTAGAATGACGCGACATTTCACTCCTTGAGGGCATC
The DNA here is from genome assembly GCA_949715475.1 of Microchrysa polita. Lineage (NCBI taxonomy): Eukaryota > Metazoa > Arthropoda > Insecta > Diptera > Stratiomyidae > Microchrysa > Microchrysa polita. Next base: position 85,604,931 of record OX454420.1, on the reverse strand, counting down.
TTCACGATCTGGTTGCTATTTTTCCATCATGCCGGGACAAAAATGTAAGATCACTAATATAACTGTAATTCTTAAAATATCATACTCCGATTGAGTTGGCTTGGTATAAAAGTGTAACTGAAAAAGCTTTTTTTTTTAATATTTTAGTTGTAACCGTCACTATATGCACTATGATCCGTTACCACATTGACGTTGATTTTCGGCGGGCACTCTGTATGTGTATGAAACTTTAGAATCAGTTGTACATCAGATCGTCAGATAATCCACCGAAAATCTAAATCTAATATCAGGGCATTATTGAATCCATAATATTAGCTTTTGACAGTACATACTAAAAAAGTACCGTTATACATATTATGTCATTTATCAATTTTGACAGATGAAAGATGCGATCAAAAAATGAATGCCAACCTCCAAATTTCTCTCTAATTTATCAAGTGATTTTGCCTTAATTGGTGATTTAGAGATCTACAAACGTATTTTTTATGACTAGTTTTAATACCAGTTCTTATATTTTTCTTTATGCCGATAACAAGATAATAACTTTATAATCTTAAGGTGAATAATAAATGTCTAAATCTGGGGACGTCCGAACGACGTCACATATTAAAGTAAATAAATATGTAGTCAAATACTTGCATTCTTCCGTGAAATATACGAAGTTGCTGGCCGCATTCAATGCCTATTGTGAAATTCTAATTTTATTGCTACTTTTTTATAGCTTATATAAATCATTGAACTATAAAAAGAAAATGTTTGCAGAACTACAACTATGACGATAATAAATGATGGGAAAATATGTATTTATTAAGAAGTGTTTAGTATGCATTTGATGAAGGAAAAAGTGGTTTATTTGTTTTTATTTGTTGGTGTTCTGAAACTGGATTATGTTTAAAAAAAATCTATTCTGTCCAAATTAATGATTTTATATCACTTGGAATCATAGAGATTTTGAAATCGACTTGCATAAATGTTATGATCCGGTTTGGGATTTTCGCTAGATATGGGAAAATTAGATAAATACTGATAATTATTTTTTTAATATAAATAAAATTTTTATTTATTTTAAATAAATTAATTCATTTTTTTCCATCTTTGCCATTACAGATAACACATCATAAATAATTTAATTCACTGCTTTAAAGGTACGTTGCTATTCTAAACAAATAATCAAATTTTCTTAAATTTATTTCCGTTTTTTTTCATAAAGTTATTTACAAATTAATTGAATTACATAAATTTATTTTTACGAGTATGTACCTACTTTTTCAATACATATCACAAAACATATATGTATTTTGCTAATATCTGGTGTCCCGAAGTCTATGTCAATTCGAAAATTTGCGATATGGTAACTGGTGCCCGTTATAAAAAAATATCCGTCACGCATTCTTACACAGTTATGTACAATGTTCAGAATTTCTTTTACTGTAGATGCACATACATAATTAAAACTTAGACGGAACAGTGTTCAACGATGACTCTTTGTATATGTAATATGTTGTTCTTTTTTGAGTTGGACTGCAATTAACCGAAAATTTGGTATCCGTTACCGTTAGTGATAAAATAAAATTGTAATAAATAAAATACATACTAGGATTTGCAGTAAAAAATTACTTGATCATTTGATTTCATAGACATAACTGTAAAAATACGTAAGTATGTAGGTATGTACGTGAATTTCCTAACATCGATTTCCGAATTAGCGGGACACCCTGCGTCATATTATACAGGGTGTCCCGCAACTGGTTAGCCATAGACCAATGGTAGACTATGCAGGATGTTTTAGGAAAAATGTCGCCAAAATTATTTCTCTAGCTTTTACCGTTAAGGAGTAATTGCCTTTTTTGTGATTCTTGTAAAAAAATACGACTTTTTTCGAAAAACTCCTATTTTCTAGCTTCCACTTTAGCCAAATCAATGTTTTTAATATTTTTCTGAAAGTACACAAAATTTCCAATAAAAGGACATATCGAACGTTTCGAACGGTTTCGTATCTTTCGAGATACGACGTTTTAAATTTTGCAGAAATGTCAATTTCAATTTTTAATGTCAAAATTAAACCCGAATTTCGTAACGGTACATTGTAGTGGCAAATCTGCAAAGTTGACAAAAGTTGGCGTAGTATCTTAGCTTTCGAACGGCATATAAGAATAAAGCACAGAGTCATCCAGTTTCTGAATAATACGTATAAGCTAAAAAGAACTATAGTCTGCAAATGTACCAAACCGACTTCAATCTTGAAAAGGAAGTAACATTTTTACATCAAGCATAGACTTGGTTGTTATGCATTATGGGAAAATACTTTTCGCTACTGTTGTAGATGCTACTTTACTCATTATAACGGTAAGTATAAACAAATTTGTTTTATGTGTTGAATTATTTGTACGAAGGTTCGCTGTGTACACATTAATATTGTGAGAGTATTTTTCATTTTCATCGTCTACATTTTGATTTGTCAGGTATTAATTAGTGTCATTTTATGTCCTTTTTCGGAGTTTTCCGATCCAATTTTTCCTTAGCAAATTTAATGCTAGAATCTTAGATTCTAAACATTGAAAAAGGAAGTGGCAACTTGAATTATTCGCGTAGCTATGGCTTTGGAAAGATACAAATGATAAGTTACGGGAAACACGAAAATTTTTCCATTCAAACACGATTTATTCCGTTGAGGGTCCTTGAAATAGGAATCAACCACCGGATATGTAATGTACTCGGCGTCCCCTTTGATATGATACTCCGCATGCCGACCTCCAGTCAAGGATTAAATAGTGTCCTTTTTGGGACCTTTCTGATCAAATTTATTTCAGCAAAATGAGTTTTAGACTCCTGGGACCCCACTGATTCGAGACCAATTTTGACATTAAAAGTTGAAATTGACATTTCTGCAAAATTCAAAACGTTGTCTCTCGGAAGATACGAAACCGTTCGAAACGTTCGATATGTCCTTTTATTGGAAATTTTGTGTACTCTCAGAAGAATATGAAAAACATTGATTTGGCCAAAGTGGAAGCTATAAAATAGGAGTTTTTCGAAAAAATCGTGTTTTTTACAAGAATCACAAGAAAGGCAATTACTCCTTAACGGTAAAAGCTAGAGAAATAATTTTCGAGACATTTTTCCTAAAACATACTGTAGAGTCTACCATTGGTCTGTGGCTAACCAGTTGCGGGATACCCTGTATACTCATACTCACATGTGATCCGTCATTATTTGCTGATTGATAAAACTAGTGCGCTATGCTAAACAATTTGCGGATGCAAATACCGCGCGCGGTATTCTAATTGATATAGAAAACAAAATTATACATACAAAAAATGGAGAAAATCTAATGAAAAAAAATTTGTAATAAAATAAGGAAAAAACAAATACAAATGGCATAGGTAGAAAAAAGTGCGCAAAAATTGTTAACATTTATGTATACAGTGCTTGTCATCAGATTAGCACACCTCTTCGCTTGAATAGTTTCCAACCAAACTGAAAGAGCTGAATTTCAAAATGAAAAAAAAAAACTGTTAATAGTCTATTCAATTCTGAGTTAATTAACACAAAAAGTTTTGTGTTTCCTTTTTTAGTATTGTCTTATAATTGTTTTTCGAAAAAGAACACACAAAATTGCCATTTAAAATTTGTCATCAGGACAACACATGCAATTTCTTTTTTGTCTCTCTTCCATAATTAAAGACGTAGGACCCCCAATTTTTTGTGGTTGTTTGAGTAAGATATTAACTTTAATACAAATAAGGGAAAATCATTATCTGCGGAAGAGGGACCAAAATTTAAGGCTTACAAGGAGTCAAGGCGGTCAAAAAGTGAAATATCGAGAAAAAATTAATAAAAGTTGATAAATTGAATCCGAATTCGTGTGTTATAAGTAGTGCTTAGGTAAAAATAATAGAGGCGATAAGAATTGAGTACATGTTAATCCCTATGAGAGAGTAATTTTGAGAGAAACATCGAGCCCTCCTGGCTCGGTCGCAAGGATTAGTGTAAATTTTGACATGAAGGCGAGCCTATCTTTTGTTCAAACAGTGATAATAAAACTCCACATTTCAAGAAACTAAAACTAAAGAATGAACTCCAACTTAACTTTCCCCGAAGGAAAATACGTTAACATTAATCATGAGAACACTTGACATGGAACAAAGAATGGCGCTATGTTATCTTTTCGGATAAAAATAAGTTCACTTTAGAAGAGTAACACAGTTATTATGTCTACTTCCAGAATCTTTGCTAGGAAGGACACCATTAGCATCGCATTCATTGTCGGATAGATTGTGTAATGGTCTCGAGGGCCAAGTGGTACTGTGAGATGATACTTCTTTTTATTCGAAAAGAAAACATAGGGCCATTCTTTATTACATGTCAAGTGTTGTCGAATTTAATTTAAGCGCATTTTCCTTTAGTTTTAGTTTCTTTAGACGTGGATCATTTTTGTATCACTATTTGAACAATAGGCTCACCTTAATGTCAAAATTTACCCTAATCCTTGCGACCGAGTCATGAGGACTGGATGCTTCTCTCAGAATTACTCTCTCATAGGGATTGACAAATACTCAATTTTTATCGCCTCTGTTATTTTTACATTAACGCTACTTATTACACACGAATTCGGATTCAACTTATCGACTTTTATTATTTTTTTCTCGAAATTTCACTTTTTGACCGCCTTGACTCCTTGTAAGCCTTAAATTTTGATCCCTCTTCCGCAGATAATGATTTTCCCTTATTCATATTAAAGTTAATATCTTACTCAAACAACTACAAAAAATTGGGGGTCCTACGCCTTTAATTGTGGAAGATAGATAAAAAAGAAACTGCATGTGCTATCCTGATGACAAATTTTAAATGGCAACTTTGTGCGTACTTTTTCGAAAAACAATTATAAAACAATACTAAAAAATTTAAACACAATACTTTTTGTGTTAATTAACTCAGAATTGAATAGACTATTAACAGTTATAATTTTGAAATTTTAGCTCTTTTAGTTTGGTTGGAAATCAGCCGAAACTATTCATGCGAAGAAGGGGTGTGCTAATCTGATGACAAGGAGTGTATATAAAACCGACTAGGCGCCAGCCAGTGTATGAGATTATACATTTATACTGAAAGTATGACACATCTGTGTGTAGCCTACATGATGGTTGGCTTACTTGATAGCAAGCAACGTATGCATGTACGTAGATCACGTGTTAGCACAACTGAAATGAACAAAAAATAGACGTAAAACTTTTGTAAAACAATAAATAAATGTACGTTTGATATAAATGATAAAAAAACAATGAAATAGGTAGAACATAGGAAGATATTAATAATTGCGTCGACGTTGTTTTGGTTCATTGAACGACTTATAGGAATTGATATGTTTTTTTTTATTCAAAACTCATAAGCCTGAGTAGAAGCAATCTTACGATTCGTTATTTTCCCACCTCAAGCTTTTCTCGAAAACGGGTCTTGACGTTGTCTGATCCAAAGAGCCTAAAACTCCCTACAATAAAGCATGCCTTCGAGATGCGAGGATATACCGATTTGCTAGTAAAGTCGATCGTTAAGATAATTTTAAATCTATTTTCTTACAATTTGTTTTTGAGGACCGCCACTCTCCACTAATCATGGAGACTTTTGTTTCTATTAACGATGTAACGATGTATTATCATGCCAGAGGAAAAAAACATTTATCGACGCAAAAATAAGGTAAGAACTTTGAATTTTAATTGTGATTCACAAAGCTACGATTTTGTCGCATAGTCTTTGACAATTAACGTTCGCTTCGCTTGTGTCCTACTGTATAGTTAACTATATAAGAATGATTTTTAAGTTTTTAGGGTTTTTTAGATTTTTCAAAAAAAAACCCTTATGAAATCGATTTTGTCCGTCCGTCTGTCCGTCTGTCCGTCCGTCTGTTCACTAAATAACTCGCGAACGGCTTAACCGATCGTCATGAAATTTGGTAGGAATGTGTAGAATGGTAACAGCCTTTGGCACGAAATACTTAGAAGTTGGTAGAACAAAAATAACAGGGTGTCCCGGACATTTGAAAATTTGTTCACTAAATAACTCGCGAACGGCTTAACAGATCGTCATGAAATTTGGTAGGAATGTGTAGAATGGTAACAGTCTTTGGCATGAAATACTTAAATATTGATATGGCAAATATAACAGGGTGTCCCGGACATTTACAAATTTGTTCACCAAATACCTCGCGAACGGCTTAACCAATCGTCATGTATTTTATTAGGAATGTGTAGAATAGTAACAGTCTTTGGCACGAAATACTTAGAAGCTAGTAGGGCAAAGATAACAGGGTGTCACGGAGATTTAAAAATTTGTTCACTAACTGATCGTTATGAAATTTGGTAGGAATGTGTAGAATCGTATGAGTCTTTAGCACGAAATACTTAGACGTTGGTAGGACAAAGCTAACAGGGTGTCCCGGAGATTTTAAAGAGTCGACTTTTTTAGTTTTTATCGGACATGGACGTATGCGTACTCAAATCAAAGAACTCGATGGGTACATTTCATATCAGTCGCTTTTTTCCAGTTTGGAGTAATGGTAACGGAGTTACAGCTAATAAATGCAGTTAATATATGTAACCATGATACATAGTAAATCTATTTTTGGGTTGGTCTAATTAAAAAGTGTTATAGAATGAAAGGCGTTAGCCTTTCATTCTGGAACGCGTTTATTTAGACCAATCCAAAAATAGATTTACGAGAAGCATTTCATTAATATTGTGCATAATTCTTATTTATTACCTATAAAATATATGTGCAAAATTATTCACAATATGTGTATTAAAAATCTAAAAAACCCTCGTATTGCGGGCGCAGCCCTCTGTACGCCGGTATTTTTTTTTTTAATTATTCTAAGAACTGTAAATGTTACAGCAATGCTCTGAAAACACATTAAACTACACAAAATCATCTTTGAATTCTGATATATTATACCCTAGACCAGACATGTCAAACTCAAGGTCCGCGGGCCGCATGCGGCCCACCTCGCAATTTTGTGCGGTCCACGGCCTGGTTGAAGAAATACAATGTGTGTCGGCACAAATGCGTAAAAATACAAATTCGAGTCAGCACAAATGCGCTAAAATACAATTTCGAGGTGAGTTCAGTCTAAGAAATTTCCTGAAACTCGTCAATAAGTCAGTGCACACTTAAATTATTCATTTTAGAAATCTTCCTCTATGCACTACAAATATAATTGGCCGACGATCATTTGAGTTAAATTTGCTTAAGGCAGCCTTTTTATGAAATTGTTTTGTCAACTTGTTTGAGGAACATTTTCCAAAGATGAAATTTCTGTAACACATAATTTCGAGAAAGATATTGACTCAGCTTTATAGTCACATGCTAAGGGGAATATTCTGTGAATAAATTTCAAAAATAAATAGTTGTCTAAACGCGTTTTCAAATTTCTAATTCTGCGGCCCGCCTAAACCGGAAAATAATGATATTTGGCCCAGGCCAGGCTTTGAGTTTGACACCCCTGCCCTAGACCAAAAAATAGAATGGGGTATTTCATTTTTTGACATTAACATTTTTTATTAAAACTATGAGCGAAATGGAATTTACGATAGCCACAAATTGCAACTAAAAACACGTTTGATTCGCCTATTGTATCTTTTCAAGACAATACGTCCATAACTCCTCCCCGGCGAAAGGGGAAAGGGTACATTTTAGATGGGCATCAACTCTCCGCCAGAAATTAGGTCAATAGTATCAAAACCCTACCTTTACCTCTGATCAGCGCCTTTTCTACGAGCCGAGCACTTATGTCGACCCGGGCAAGACAACAAATTGACGAACCTATGTTTATTTACTACACTTTAAATTTGAGTCCCACTCAGAAATACTCATTCCGTCCCAAAGATTGGATACGAAAACCGAAGAGAGGCTGAGAAACAGGCATGGCAGGATTCTTTGCAGTTAGGGCAATTCCGAAGCTCAGAGACCTCCACTCTCGGCTATCGTGTGCTGATTGGTACAAACTTTTACTGGTTTCCGATGTAGTCTTTATATCAAGAAGAACCATTCAAAGATAAAAAAAAAAAATTATGTACAGGGTGTCCCGCATTATGTGGTCAATACTGTAAGGGTTGATAGCCCAACTTGTTTCAGCAAGAAAATTACCAATGCAATCGGAATTTTTTTTACCGTTACCTTGTTATCGCTCGTTTTGTAAAAGTCATCGAAAATCGTGACTTGGCACGCAAAATCAAAATTTGCAGCCCTCTGGATACATTCAGTACGTGTTTCCCTGAAATTCTGCAATGTAAATATAAAAAGTGATATACCGTTGGAAAGCCAACATGTTGAAGCAACTTTTATCAACTTTGCAGAGTTGTACGTATAAGTATAAAGCACCGTTATGAAATTACTGTTTGAATTTTCGATGAAAAATCTATTTTAAAATTTCTTTCAAGCTTGAGTAACTGTATCTTGAAAGTGGCGATAATGTTGGCAACAGGAAAAAAGTTTTTGTGAAATTTTATGTAGTTTCTCAAACTGAAATCAAATCTTGGATTAAGTCATCCGGAGGGCTGCCAATTATGATTTTGCATGACAAGTCACGATTTTGGATGACTTTCACAAAAAGAGCGATAAAAAGGTAACGGTAAAAAAAATTCCGTTTGTATTGGTAATTTTCTTGTTGAAACAAGTTGTGCTATCAACCCTTACAGTATTGAATTGACCACCTAATGCGGGACACCCTGTATAAAAGGATAATTAATTTGCAAGCATGTTTTAGACAAAATTCTGAGTCGCGATCTAGACTGAAATTCTGCAAAAAAAAAAACTCGCATGTTGGTATTCAGCTTTTCGGACGAGTATCTAATACTCAGAACTTTGTCTACATAGCCTCGTGCGAATATAATTGCATTTTTTGCATTTCATTCTTCTTTCGAGAGCGTATAATGTTCCTAACATTTTTATTTTGTTGCCTATTGATTGAGTTTTTTGGTAAGCACCGGCTTTAGTGGGTTTTCCTTAATTAAAAACGTTCCTCGATGGTATTTTAAAATTCTGGCTCTGATACGTTGCTGTCAGTTTTCTTCGTTTCTTTCATTCTGGAATTTATGGAGTAGCAGTCTTTCGTCGGTAACAATTTAAAAACATAAATACGTTCACTGGTTTTGTTATCACGTTACGATTAATTTACTAGTGTTACCTGTTTTCACCGATCAACGAGTTGCTGCTTGACCTATCCAAATTTCCGCCTCAACAATTTAGTGCCCCGGGCCCAGTGTTCCAATATTGAAAAAAAAGGAAAAACTGTTCAAAAATTCACAAGTCTGCATGAATTTTTTTTGATCTAGCTTTCCAATTAATTTTTGATTACAAACAATCTCAGGAACGCACAAAATCTAAAATCTAAAATTTGTGGGAAAATGGTTAGTGAAGACGAAGTTGCCATTGTCATCCTAGAAAAATCACCAACTTGAATTTGTTGGAAAATATTATATTATTTGTTCGAATGATTTGTTTCAATATAAGACCAAGTTGCTCCACAGTTGGTTTAAAAAAAAAAAAACTAAGACAAATACAATGAAACCCACGGAAACCAAAACGGGTCGTATATTGGAAATCATCTTGCATTCGCTGATGTTAGCCCATTTGTTTTTGCACATTTCCTTATGGGCGCTTTTTTTCTGTAAATTTTTCTTCTCGTGCAACGAATTGCAATCAGTCATACCGCCTCATAACAAAAAAAGCCATTTTAAAAGCGTAAACATTAAACTTGTATATGCGATAGTTTCCAAAAATAGAATGCTTCCATCACGGCAATCACTATTTTACACATATCCCAACTATGGCCAATTCATGTTGAAAGGTAGCAATTTATTATATACATTGGATCACGATCAATATCCCATCAATATAATGTCGGCACGCTTGAAGTTCTATATAGAAAGATGATCGCTCCTGGCGCTTTTTTTCAGGGCCCAGAGCACTCCGACCAAGCGGTTGGATATTGCTATACTTTGTTGCTCTAATATAAGCTGACCAGACGTACAGCATTTTGCTGTACAGTACAGCATTTTGACCTGTTGTACAGCATCCAGAAGCGTACAGCAAAATGTACAGCATTCTCGATTTCACACAATGATACCTCATGAGCAATCCAAATAGCTTCTACTTCGAATTGTGTTCCACCACACAAGATCAGAGCTTACATTTTGTAAGGCGATGAGCGACAGGCGAGTTACTTTCATTTTTTGTCTGGCGTTAAATCTGTCAAGGCAATAGACCTGGAATGGCTAAGTATCCTCAACGCGTACTAATGATAAGCGATACTACGTACCAATTTAACGTTCGTTATGTTTTTACAGTTGAAAGGTATCAAAAACCAGAATAATTTTGAGGAGGTTATTGCAATGCTTGGAAAGCGCGCAGAATATCAGTATGATCGGGAAAGATAAAAGATTTTCGAGTTTTCAGCTGTAGCTAAGGAACTAAAGCATGCAAATAGAAACTATGTATTTTAACGGCGTCCAAGTGTTCAGTAAAATCAGACAAGAGGTTTTCGAGTTTTCGGCTGTAACTTTCGAACTATTTTAAAGAGACTTGAAAACTACACCAACAAGAACAAGTCCATATTTTCTTGACTGTCAGGATTTGTAAATGCCATACGCGCTTAACATTTTATAAATTTTGCCCAACAATTTTGCACAAAACTCTTATTTACAAATTTTGCGACTGAAAAATGCGTGGGAGAGAAATCGGCAAAAATTTGGAGTCTTTGAAGCAATGACAATTATATTTGATCTTTGCATGGGAGAACAAAAAAAAAGTTTCTTAAAGATATATTTGGCAAGCTTTTGGAGCATCAAAATGGGCAAAACAATCAATTCAGCTTCATAGGGAAGGTGTTGACAAAAATCTCTTCTGCTATTTTGGGAAAGTTACTGCAAAACAGTTGATTAGTGTGAACGAAAACTGATTCGACGATTAAAATCGCCTTTATTTCACAATTTGTTCACCATTTTCAGATTAAGACTGAGAACCTGAGTTAATATGCAATTAATTCCTTTGATCCTTTAGCATAAGTAGGGGAAAAGGAACCTAAGCAGTGGCTTTAAGTTCCAGAGATTCCAGCTATGAACCGATTATTATGATTCAATGCAATATGCGACAGTGTAGTGATGCTTTGTAACCGAATATTACGAAATAGCCCTCCAATCTATTAAAAAGATTTTTTGCAAACACCTCGACATCTGCTTTAATTTTGAGGAAATCGGAGCTTTAATGTCGTTTAAAGAGAAAATCAAGACAAATCATTATTTTTTTAAACCTTCGCCAGGCACGTCCCGCGACCAACGTGAACGGGCACCTGGGGTCTTTTGAGACCCCATTTTTTTCACTTGTAATATGCTTTAAACATGTAAAAAATTAGAAAAAAACTCAACATGTATAATTATTCATTATTTTATTCATCACAAGCTTGGGCTCGCTACGCTCACACTAACATTCCCTTTTAAATCGAAAAATTTGCTCATTGTGATTTTTTGCATGTTTCAATATTATTTTGATATTCAGGGAAAGGACCAATTCGACAGGAAAATCTTCCGAGGATCCGCTAAGAAGTTCATGAAATATAAAAAAATATGTGAAAAAAAACCCATTGTGAATTTGTTGCTCGTTGTGAATTTTCTGCTTACTTCAATAGCAGTATAGCTATTCCGGTCGGAGCCTTGACCCATAAGGTGGGGTCAACTTACTGAAATCCTGTAATTCTTTCAAGAAAGACAGAAAGAAGTATAAGAAAAAGAATTGTCTTCATAATTGTGCCCCATTGTGAATTTTTCATAATATGAGACATATTATGTCTCGATGGGAGTCCTGTTACTTTGGGTAGAGACCAATCCTGTGGAAGAAATTTACTGAAATCCGCTCATATGTTAAAGAAATACACGCAGAAATAGGTGAAAATAAACCCATTGTTAATTTTAGCTCATTGTGAATTTTTAGCATGTTTCAATAGTTATTATGCTATTCTGGCCAGAGCCTAATCCAACAAACAGAAAATCGTGAAAATCTGTCTAGCCGTTCTCGAGTTATAAATGGTGTAACTAACACGACTTTCTTTTATATACAGTCAAACCTGTTAATCGGACTACTCTATAATCATACCATCTTCTAATTGGACCACCCTTGGTCATTTTTAGTTGGTTTTTCATACAAAATAACCTTTATAAACGTACACCTCTTAATCGGACCATGGATCACGATCGGCGACTCCAATTGGATGGATCAGTACTAGACGTGGATGGATGGATGGATGGATATGGCGCTGAGATAGGTTGGGCTGGTTGCGCCCAATACTGCAGCCTGCTGGCTTATTGTATATCCCATCTAAGCGAGAACGTTTCAGGTTAAGAGCTCTGTCCTTCGTATGAGGCTTAGAAGAAAGCTAACCAGGTTTACTTTGGGTGCACCCATTGTGGTAGTTTGAGCCCGAAAGAAATTTTGTCTCCAGCTCATAAGAGCGGGGCATTCGAAGATAACGTGCGAGGCTGATTCCTCGTCTTCGTTGCAGAGGCGGCATAGTGGGTCTTGTGTGTAGATCCCAATTGTATGCAGATGTTTTCGTAGGGTACAATGACCGGTTATAAGGCCTGTCACTGCCCTGAGGTTCGTTTTACTTAGACTGATGGCATCGGTGCAGTTGGTTTGCCAGTTAAATTCCAGCATACGCTTGCTGTGCCTGAGCCCTTCAGCTAGTCTCCATCGATCTTGGAATTTATCCTCGGTCCATCGTCTAGCAACGGTTCTGGCAGTAGATTTACTGATTCCGATTGCAGGTTCAGGACCAGTTAAGGGTAGCTCGGAACCCTCTCTTGCAAGGGCGTCCGCTTTCTCATTTCCTTCGATCCCCTTATGTCCCTTCACCCATTTTAGAGTTACTTTGTTCCGGGTAGCTAGGTTTTTGAGATTTTGTTGATATTCCCAAACCAATTTAGAGGTTGTTTTGGGATTTGCAATGGCTTTTATAGCAGCTTGACTATCGGAGAGAATAAATATGGTCTTATTGGTATATCCCTTTCAAGTACTCTCCCCCGCTGCAAGGTTTATGGCTATAAGTTCTGCCTGGAACACAGTTGTATATTGACCTAGGGGTTTGGAGATACAATAGTTGTTGGTTTTAGTATAAACTCCTGCCCCTGTTCCTTCGTCTGTCTTCGACCCATCCGTGTACCACACGTTGTGATTTGACAGATGGTTGTCGTTCCATTTACTCCAGTCTTCCCTAACCGTTGAGGTTTGGATATTGGAGTCGAAGGTGTACATGGCCGGGGTATAGTCGCTGCCCATATCTAGGATTGGGTTTGCAATAGTTTCTGTAATCGTATAGTGTCCTGTCCTTTGTGGTGTCCACATGTTCGATGATTGGAGTCTGTACGCTGCAAGTCTTGCCTCTTCTGTGATTGTGAGGTCCAGTGGTGGCAGGTCTAGTAGTTTCTCTAGAGTTAAAGTTGGTGCACTGCGCATGGCGCCGGTTATGCTTGCGCAGGCCAGTCTCTGTACTGATCCCAACTTCGCTGCTGCTGTTTTTTGCTTGATTTTGGTCCACCAGACTATCGAGCCATAGGTCAGACGGGGTTTGACTACAGCTTCGTATATCCAGTGTATCATTCGTGGTTTTAACCCCCACGTTTTCCCTATTGCTCTTTTTGTCGCATATAGGGTCTGTTTGCCTTTGGCAATTGTGTTTTAGACGTACCCCCACAATCGGACCAACCACTGGATAAATCTCCAAAATCGGACCAAAACTTCAAATTGATTACTTACTTGAGCAGTACGAGGTAAAATTCACCACACGGACCAACAGACAATAATTTACTTTACGGAGTACTTCCTAGCATGGCAAGATATTTTGTTGTTAAAAAAAAAAAATCTTAGAAATTTCGTTACAACATTCATTTCGTTAGACAGCATCAACCATTGCATCAGTGTTGGGTGAGACAATTCTGGACTTTCTGCGACAAGAAGATACAAGTGAAGTGAAAGGGAGGATTGATTGAACCATTAACCATGACTTTGATTATAGAAATGCTTTGTAAAATATTGAAGAATATTCAAAATTTCGGTGGAACTGAGTGTAGGGAGACTTTAGAATAAGGAAGCTGGTTAACAATATCACAAAGCAGTTATTCTGTTGAGCGGTTTCACAACATTAATTGCATGGGGCATAGGTGACCTTTGTACAATGTTCATGAATAACGTTCATAAATTATTTCCTTAATTTTATGTACTTTTCTAGCATCCCTTAGTAATCGGACCACCTGCTAATCGGACCAAATTTGATCGGTCCCGTCAGTGGTCCGATTAGACAGGTTTGACTGTGTATAGATTTTCGGTGCAATGCATACACAAAATTTGTTGCACTGAATGTACGTCGCATACATTTGTTGCCGCATGTACAACATACACTTTTAACTTTTTTGTACTTTAACCTCGGACAAGAAGAGCATCTCTTTCTCGAAGTGGACTGGCTGTCTTTTGGCCCGACTTCTGGGGCCAATCGATAACCCAGGGCCTGAAGGCCTGTCTTCACACCTTTTTGTACGTTTCTCGGATTAGATATTCGTTTGCTTATTTGAGCTTCAATCAGTTGTCTCGCCAGTTGATATAATAACGTTTTGCCTTTGCCCTTTCCTGATTCCGGGGAATCAGGGTGGTTTATCCTCCATGAAACATACGCAGCTATTGCACCAACGTCAATCAGGTTGTAAAACAGCGTTAGTGGCCATCTTCTAGAGTTTCGCAAGCAAGTAAAAGTACTTGCCATTTGGTCCATGGTATCAACACCACCTTTACTGGCATTGTAGTCGAGGATGATCTGAGGCTTACCCTGGTTATCACTGATCTGCGCTGATCGATGTTGTGACGAAATTAGGCACACTGCAGAGGATTTTTTGTTGACATATGATGTAAGTGTCATCGTCTCAGTGTGCCCGAATATGCAAGAATTTTCTGGTCGTTGCCTATTAGGGAGGAACTCACGCGGTATTTCAGCCTTATTTTTTATCAAATTTCCCACGTATGTGGTTCTCAGTGCAAGCAACTCCGTCACCAGAGGTTAGAAAAAAAATTATCAGCAACTATATTTCTTCCTGTATTCAGCCATTTTTTTGTCAATTCTTTCACAATCCGTGCTCCCTGATTGACATCTCTTGCTGACCCAGTCTGTTTTCCCATAGATAAATTTGTCCATTCAGCGGAAACGATGTCTAAGAGTCGCATGCCCACCAAATTTTAATTCCGTATTTAGCTGGCTTGCTCTTCATGAACTGCCTGAATGGGCAGTTGCCTCGAAACCGCACGAGCTGTTCGTCAACTGTAATATTTGCACCAGGAGTGTAGCCTTGCGACAAACGATCCACGAGCAACTCCCATACCTATATCTCTGAAAGCTGCCAATTTATCAACGCGAGATCTCTGTTCTATGGTAGCTCTTTTGTCAAATCTTATGCATTTGTTTATCTATGCTTGAAGCGTTTCAAAGGCATAGTTGCCCTAAATATTGGCTTCCCATGTTCTTCGCTCCAAAGGAAATCGAGGTCTTCTCGCCCTGACCTATATGCTCCTGCAGCAATCAATAATCCAATACATATATGCCAACAGCTCGTCTGCATTTCAATAGTGAAAAACTGAACGAATGACTCCTTGATTGTTCGTGGACAGAATTTGGACCAGGCCTTTTCTTGATAATGTTACACGCTGGTGTCTGTCCTGTTCTGTATTCAAACTTACGCCATTTGAAGCCATTTTTACCTTCATAATATTCAGAGTTTTGCGCCGCTGTAGCTTCAGAATCGTCGCCATCGATTTCTTCAGACAAAGCATCAGATGTATCATTTTCATGATCTATTTCCAGGAAATCTATTTCGCATTCTTGATTATCTAGGGCGAAATTCTCATCATCGTCGGAATCTAAAGGAACATCCTCTCTCACTCACTCTCACTCTCATCCTCTAGCATTTCCTGAATATACTTTCGGGCTTCTTCGGCACAAAGTCTCTTTCCTTGGATCCTAAATAATATAGAAAGGAGAATTTTATTTTTATCTATAAAAAAAGCATTATGTTGCACCTTGCCACTTACGTTTGAATAGATATATTAATTTCCGCCATTGTTATGCAATAAAAACAGTCAACTCACAAGCAAGCAATCAAAAATCAAAACTAAACTCTCCGCAGCGATGAACGATTGATAAGTGAGGAACAAAATATCTACATAACCCGAACCCGAAACAATGTTGACGACGGAACAGAAACTCCGGAAAATAGATCAACAGTTATGTTGATAAAAAATTTGAACTGAAGCATGTTTTTATTGAATGCAAAGCAAGTATAAAGAGTTGGTAAATTACGATTTTTGCATGGGGTCTTTAAAGACCCCACGTGCCCAGTTACGTAAATTTACATTTAAGCTTGTCATATTTTTTTATATAAGTTCAGGATATTCATTCAAGTCTAGAATTGTCCAGAATTTAGTAAAATTAGATGTCGCAGAACTATAGGAGCGGAGCTTAAACTGTTTTAAAGTTGTATGCGAAAATTATCCTCTGGGGTCCCAAAAGACCCCACGTGCTCTGTCGAGGGTTAAGAACGAAGACATGATATGTATAGCATTTACCACTCAGCCATCTGGTCACCTTACTCTAATATACAATTTAAGTGCGTTGCATATTTTATTATTATCTTTCCTATCCATCAAGCAAAATATTATGTACCTTTTTTAGATGATTTTAATGGGATCTATAGAAATCCTGTTGTGTACATGTAGAACATACATACTTACATGAAATTTCTAAGAAAGAGAGCACAAACATCGACGTCGACGCCCATGATGATCATCATCGTCTTGATCAGATATTTTGCAGAAGATTGCCGCGCAGTCTACACAAAAAAACGGAAATTGCACAAATCGCGAACTATGTAATACGATTCGCAACAATGTATGGTCTTGTGAATAAAATATATGATGACAGAGCGAACAAACAAATGAAACAAACACAACACAGCGCACATAAACAGGACAACGCCTTGTAACGAAAGATTTAAATTGAAAATTTTTTTTTTGACCGTTAGAGCTTCAGACATCGCCAATTGCTATTAGAGATGGAGATGGTCACTAACGACATTTTTAGCCTTTTACAGATCATTATAACATTCCAATGGGAGATTTTCTTGGAAAACATTATCATATCCTTATGTCCCGACATATCGATCGTGTAGAATGATTTCATTAATTTATATACGCGTATAGTGGGATAATGCATCGTCGCTAGAGATTTAGGACCGATTACAAACGTTTCTGATTAATGGATCTACTCTGAATTGATTGCAGAAATTCCAATAATGTCGTTAGATTTTTATCAAAATTGCCGTTGGTAGAATACAGAACATCATTTTTTTTTCACAAAACACTGGGATTTATTATCATACACACTGCAGCTTCCAATCTGTATATAAAATATAGCTACCGCCCATCAATCAAAAATCTTTTCTTATTTTGCATACACACGAAAAAAGAGCTGCTTCTTCAATAGCAATCCGATTACCATACCTACATATGATAATAATAATCCCACTTACATTGCCAACTATTACGCCCGGTTAATCAAACTTTTTTTTTTTGCTTTTCTTCCGTTCTTCGATTGCGGCGGTGTGGTTCAGGCGCGTGGGTGCAATAGCATTCACAAAATCTATTTCGAAATAAAAATATAAAAAAAAAACAAAATATTCCATGCAAGAGGTCAATAACTTGAGATTGAGATTTTTTTCTTAGAAATATAAATACAAATATCTAATGGTCGCGATTGCATTTTTGTCGCTTCCGATGCATTTATCATGTTGAACGTGCGATAATCCTTTTATATTGGATTGAATGGGGGGCGGTGTTTATACTCGTTCATTAACATTTCGTTGATGGGGTGGACGGTGATTAATTAAATAGAATCAAGTGGTGGTGTTGCGCTGCGCCTCCGCTTTTGATTCTGTATAGTTTTCAGAAGAATTTGATGAATGAGTAGACGATGGAATGTATCGGTGGGAATTTATACTTTTTTTTTTGTGATTCGATTATTTATTACCTAAAAAAAATATTTAACTATCGTAAAAATACTAAATTGGTCCGTGGCTTTAGCTAAGTTAGTTTCATTCCATTTTCTCGATCAGGACATGTGATTAATGATATGTGCTCAACTGAGTTATTTGCCTAATAAACAATCGCACTCTGTGACTCAAATGGTTGAGTCGCACTCTACGACGCTTGTAATCTAGAGACCTGAGATCGAATCTGCACTTGGTAAAATTTCGGTATATGCTAGAAAATAAATAGCAAAATAGCAGCGCGGATTAGAGCTCGCAGCATAATGTAATATATAATCAAACTGCCAGTGGTGCAACCACGGGAGGGGCTAAGGGGGCTAGGTATATAAATTGGAAAAAGGAAAATTGAAAAATTAAATATGAAGCAATGTATTTCGTTACAAAATTTATAAAAATATCAATCGTGTTCATGTTCGCCAGTTTTTGATGGCCTTTGCAAATTCGACACATTGTTACCCGATTTAGAAGAAAGTAGAAAAGGCTAGTGCGCAAATCTGAGGTAATTTTGGTAAAAAAAAAAATCCTGCGGCTTCGATAATAATATTTTTACCGAGCTTTAAATATACATATGTATATTACATCTGAAATGTATGTCAGGCAGACACATGCTAAAATTGAATTTTACATTGCAAATTGTTGAAGAAACAATGCGTTTGGATCTATACGTGCTAAATTCCTTTAATCGAACTTGGATGGCTTGATGTACCTGACTTATATAAAAAAGGGGGCAACGATTAGAACAATACATAATTTTGTATGAGATTTCGTAAAAAAAAAATCGTTGCAAAAATATTTTCTAGTAAAACAAATAACTGAATCCAAAGTGGTATGCTTCGGTTTTATATCGTAATAAGCGAGCCACCATCTTAGCTATATTCACATGAAAGAAATTCATTGGTCCTTTGCGAAATAATGTGCTGTCAGTGCTTTCATTGTCTATCCCACTTCAGAAGATGAGGTTGCATGCCTGGAGATTGTGGAAAACAAGTGGCACCTTCTTATTTATCATATACAAAATCGTGGAAGTTTGTGAAAATCAGAAAAATGACATAATGAAATTATTTCGCATCGCGAAAAGTCTAATTTAATCGGCCATTAATTTCGCAATACTGAAAAAGTGAATTATAATTGGGTTTCCACGAAATCAAGAAAATAACGTGCTGCTAACGAATCTGACATTACACTCACCATTCCACAACGCAATAGTGATGCTAAATCTATGAAAAATTTACATTAAAAATAAGCGCGAATGCAACAGTACGACTACCGTATAAAGTCGTAGTCATTACGGGATAAAATCACCATCGTCCATTTGGCGCCAGAAATTATCAATCCTTGGGTAGCCCCCTCCAGGGCAAATTCCTAGTTGCGCCACTGCAAAATGCAATGTAGCCATGACTCGATATAGCCGAGATGTTCTATGTTCTCACAAGAATTTACAGTGTACAGAGTTAGTTGAGAGACTTAACAATTCATCAGGTGAATTGCGTTGGTGCAAGGTGCACTTTTTTTGAATTGCCTCATGAAATGTCTATACAACACTCGGACAATCAGCATACGAAACCGTGAATCTCACCTAATATCGTCATTGATCCATCTGTCGCTCTTATTTACGCTCGGGGTTTGCGTCTTTAACCTTGATGGAAAGAAGAAAACCAAACTCCGATAAAAAGAAAACGTCTATGACTATCTATGACTTTAGCTCAGAGAGCAGAAGAAGACAAACTAACGGTGAAAATAACTGTACAATTTTTAGTGTCGCAGATTACGTATTGGTTAGTCGGGGGCTAACGACTCAATCCAGCGTCTTGCTATATTAATGGAATAAACAGAAAGAAAGGATAAGAGTTGTAATATTTATTATTAAACAATTAATTGTGAAAAATATTGCGGTTTTTTGTCGCATTTAAAGTTAGAATATGCCGGAAAATGCTCGATTCACAATATTATCTAGTGTACTTGAACTACATCTCTTCATTCGATTTAAGTTGTTTTCTTCTTTTTACACAAAAACAAACATATCATTACAAGGAAGAGGTATCATTGTATTTTAGGCAGTTTTTGTCTTAAGGCTTCTGTATCAGTAAACTATGAAATATTGGCGAGGATGGCTTTTGTCAGAATTGCTTTTCTGATGCCCATTACAAAGATATGATTAGATTATGACGATTCACCATTGAAGACCTTGGATAAGGCCTTTTTCAGACGAATCGGGAGGATTACTCGCGGTAATTCAGCAAATCTAAAACATTGATCTTTCATTCGACGCAAAATGGCGTAGCTGCAAAAATCGAATATTATGGATAATATATGGGAGAGAAACAATTTTGAAACGATTTTAGATGCGTTTGATGTATTTTTGTAACAACGGATACGTTTTAAATGCATTGCTTACGGATTTTTTTTTGGGGTTTCCAAAAAAGTCATCCAAAATAAGGTTTGCATACTAAAATCACTTTTTGGGGGTGTAATGTGCGCTTTTGAACTTTTTTTCACTCTCAAATGTTTATAGACTGGTTTGAGATATCGGCCTCATATTAAGTTGTCTAGTTGAAATCTGCGAAATTTTACCCCAGAATAAGAAGAAGAACGCTTCTTTACTGTCAGTAATACGTCAGCATCAAGTGGTGATACTATCGTACAAATTCTCTATCGAAAAGTCAAACTTTTTCAGTTCTTTTTCTCCTTATTTGCGAATATATGTTTTTTTTTTTAGTCTGGTTGTCATTCCAGTACATATATTGGTTCTGTTGCATTTTAGTCAAAATCATGGGAGTAGGGTAAAAATATGATTGAAGGGGCTCATGAAATCGTTAATTCAGTACAAAGATTATGTAAAGGCATTTTTTTTAGAACATAGGTATATAGGTCAAAGTGCCGGCACGTCCTATTAAAGCGATTAAAAAAGTAATACTAAATTACGCTGACTCCCTATATAAAAATGTCCACGCCACTGCCATTATAAATGAGATAGCAAATAGTTGCACTTTTTTTTGGCTTATGATGACTATGTCCTTATTATAATTCTCTTTGTCGTGGATCCTTACTTCAATAATTCATATTGACAGAAATATTTACTTACATTTGAAACAGTGGTATGCAAAAAGTAAAAATAATATGAAAAATGAAATGGGAACAGAGAGAGCGTGTAAATTTGATCTGGTGGGAAGATGAAGATTATTAGAAACGGCCCTGAAGGGAAATTTTTGTCTAGGTTTTCATGGCATTGTCATATTTGCACATACCATCAACCACACCAAAAGGGTAAAAATTATGTGCGGAAATTTTAATGGAATTTTCTTACTATACGAGTATGTTCTATATTAAAATACTGGAATCATGCGCAAATTGCTTAATTTAAGCTGTAAAATGAATACGATTTTAAATTGACCACCCGGCATATTACGCAAATCTCACCAGATAAAGTATAAGATCAAAAAAACATACACAAGCGACTAATTTTTTTATTTTTTTTAAACATGGCCGCGGAATCGTGCCATCAAAAGGTTGGGAATCATTGGCCTAAGAAAAAGAGTTTTAATCTTTCATGGCGGGTCATTTTCATATCTCTATGAAATTAATTAGGGGTGAAAATTCAATTTACATTTGTCATGATAATTTCTATTCTATTCTGTCTATTTGGGTAGCACTGTTGCTATTGATGGTGGCACAGATCAAGACGTCGTTCGCCGCATTAACCATGCCAAGTGTTCCTTCGGCATGTTGTCCAAACTCTGGCAAAGCAGTTATCTCAGTGTTAAAACCAAACTGGGGCTGTTTCGCTCCCTGATACTTTCAGTGCTCCTATACGGGAGCAGCACGTGGAAAGTTTCCGCTGTAGTTACCAAGAAGCTGTAAACTTTCGTTAACACTTCTTGTCTTCGTCGAATCTTAAGAATTTTTTGGCCCGAAAGAATTTCGCATGAAGATCTTCTTCGGCGTACGGGTCAACAAATACCTATCGACGAATTGATTCGCAGACGAAAGTGGCAGTGGATTAGTCATACGTTTCGGAAGGGTGATAACTGCATTGCTGGTCGCGCTTTGCGACGGAACCCCTTATCACAAAGGGGTGGCCCTAAAATTACGTGGCGCAGATCTGTGGATAAGGAATGTGCGTCTTTGAGAAAGAACTGGGGCCAAATACGTTACAATGCCAGAAACCGTACGCGATGGCGAGTAGGTGTAGTAGACGCGCTATGCCCCACAAGGGGTTAAGGCAACTTAGTATGATAATTTGCTAAAAAAATTATCTAAACTGTAGGTGCTTGGTTAAAAAAATCCTCATTCGCGAAAAAACAAAATCTCGCCCTCTCAAGATCCCGCGTTTTCTTAAAACTTCTTTGTATTACAATATCCCGCAAAATCCTGTCAACACTAGGCACCGACTTCCACAAATTACCCCGTCAAATAATTCTGCACTTTTAATTCACTGGTTAAAAAATTTTCCTACAGAATTTTCTTTATAGCAGTGATTCACAAATTGAGGGGGGCGCCCGCTAGGGAGGCGTGACGATCAGGGAAGGAGAGCGCGGGCACAACTCTAATATTGATGCCATAAATGAATTATGGTTTTTTGCAAAGATAAATTTCATGTAGTTTTTTTCGTCCTCAGACCATTTTTCTGTATCTCTTACCCTTTTTGAAATAATCGTAAAAAAAAAACGAAAAAACACCCTTTTCCCCCTTTTTTTAAGGTTGCGGACCTTCAATCGGTTGGGACTTTTAATGCCACTATCTGAGGACCATCCACAACCATAATCCAACAAAATTTCCGATGTAGGATTTTTGCCGACAAAATATGCCATTTTTCTTAGACTACATGGCAACTTTTGCATTTATTTTCGGTTTTTGACCAACATTTTCTCGGAGGGCGCCAGGATCAGCAGATCTCGCCTGGAAGGGGGGGGGGGATTTCTTGAGTGTTGACTGTTCTTATATAAGCCACACCAACCAGCCTATAGTCTTTGTATTAATACAAGTATTCGGATTGTGGAAGGACGAGTAATGGCAATTTTGTTTCGTGACGTATTACACTGAACCAAATATTTTGTCATATCAACGATTTTTATACCCTTCGCTTATTAAGCGTAAAGGGTATATTAACTTTGTCATGAAGTTTGTAACGCATTGAAGGAAGCATCTCCGACCATATAAAATATGTATATATATGATCAGCGTGACGAGCTGAGTCGATTGGACGATGTCCGTCTGTCCGTCTGTCTGTCTGTCTGTCTGTTGCGACGCGTTTTGCTCGGCCAGTTTAACACTTTGGCTGCCGAACGGTTTCCACCAACTATTACCAAACTGATATTTGTACCGCCGGCGGTCAATTGATTGCTTTTCGTATACGCCGCCTACCATTCGGGAGGTTTATTTTCCAAGCCTATTGCTAACCGGCTATCAATTTAGAGGCAAAATATTTAAGCGACAGATTATTCGGCATGAGAGGAATACGTAGTCATCCTGGTTCGGCACATGAGTAATAGGCAACCTTACAATTGCTCATTGGATGTCAAAGGAAATTGAGTTCGGCGTATAAATGATAACCATTGACATATTACCGGCTGTTAGTAGAACACTGGATTTGACCGCCGGCGGTCAGGCGGCAGCCAAAGTGAAAAGCTATGGAGCTGAAATTTTGCACACATGCTTCTTTTTGTTGCAGGCAGTTTGTATGTTTCAATCGCTAAAATCCGCCAAGGGGGTCGTGGGGCTGTCATACAAACCTACCCCCCAAATTTAGGTTCTTCTTAGAAAAACTTTTTTATTTATGCACTAATTTCAATCAAATTTCACACAAATGTGTTTTAATTGGTAACACACAATATATATAAAAATCGACCAAATCGGACAATGGGGTCGTGGGGCTGCCATACACACCTAGTCTCCAAATTATGTTCTTCTAAGAAAAACTTTTTTATTTTCTTATCGATTTCAATCAAATTACATACAAATGTGTTTCTAGTAATACCACAAAACATATGTCAAAATGGACCAAATCGGACCATGGGGTCATGGGGCTGTCATAGAAACCTAGCTCCCCAAATTAAGTTCTTCTAAGAATTTTTTTTTATTTATACACCAATTTCAACCAAACTTCACACAAATGTGTTTCTATTGATGACACAAAACATATGTATAAATAAATGGAGTCGGACCATGTGGTCATGGGGCTACCATACAAGCCTAGCCCCCCAAATAAAATTTTTCTAAGAAAAACGTTTTTATTTTCACACCAATTTCAATCAAACCTCAGAAAATTATATTTCTAGTCATGCCACCATAACAAACGTGAAATCGGACTATGGGGTCGTGGGGCTGCCATACAAACTTGACCCCCAAAATTAGGTTCTTCTAAAAAATACTATTTTATTTGGACACAAATTTTAACTAAACCTCATGGAAATGTATTTTTAGTGATGGTCTAAAAATATAAAAAAATGAGTTATATCGGAACATGGGGTCATGGGGCTGGCATATAAAACCAACCCCCAAATTAGGTTCTTCGAAGAAAACCTTTTTGATTTGTCCACCAATCTGAACCAAATGTGTTTTAATTGATGCCACAAACTACGTAAAAATTGATGGGAAGGCCATAGGGCTGCCCTACAACCCCCTTCCCCCTCTTTTTGGTTCTTATAAGAAACCCACGTCCGGCTTCGCCCAATAAATCTTCGCCGCGGCACTTATGAGAAAATTCAAAAGCATGGAAGCGGGGAGGACTGAACACTAGTCATAGGTGCGCCCGAAAAAAACTTTTAGACCAAGGGGAGCGAAGGGTATCCAAATTTCGGCCGCGGCCGAAATTAGCTTCGGTCTCGTTTTCATACAAATTTGATTACATTTTTTTATGGCATTCATACCTTCCTTGCGGGCCCACCCATCGATGGGGACTGGTAGTATTTTGTTTGCAGCTTCAGAAGCTGCAAATTTGTCTTAGACCACTTTACAGCATACACCCTCGTTACAGAGATATTCACGAAAAACCCGAAAATTCTCGGTTTTCTAAGGTTTTAACCCCCGTATAGCACCCTTAGAGGTGCACATATTGATGAGAAATTTGCACACTTTCGTCAGAACCGTATTTGTTACGAATTAGCCATACAACATATTTTAGCCAGAGTTACCGTTATAGAGATTTTCGTGAAACCTTGTTAAAAATACCGTTTTACCTGCTGACACCGTTCGGAATGCTCGAATCAAAATCGACCTTTGTCATAATATTATGGAACCACAACATCTACAAATTTGTCATACACCACTTTTCATCACATATTACCGTTATCAAGATATTATAAAAAAAAACTGTTTTAGAGGGTATTTGACCCTCTATAGCACCGCTAGCGGCACTCGTACAGACGGGGACTGTTGGGGTCTTGTTTAGGACCTTGAAACGAAGGCTCATGCAAAAATCCTGTTTTCCCCTAATTGTTCCGAAGTGACATGCCAATTTTCGTGGGGTATTAATGAAGACCCCTGAGAATAATTTAGGCCAAGA
Organism: Microchrysa polita; assembly: GCA_949715475.1. NCBI lineage: Eukaryota > Metazoa > Arthropoda > Insecta > Diptera > Stratiomyidae > Microchrysa > Microchrysa polita. Next base: position 85,579,302 of record OX454420.1, on the reverse strand, counting down.
AAAATTCAATAATCTCTTAAGTGTTGACTGAAATTGACGAAGAATGAGGTTAGCACATTGTATTCTATATTCTTTGTATGAATACAATTGATTGAATACTTACGGATTGTGGCGGAACGAGTAATGGCAATTTTGTTTCGTGACGTATTACACTGAACCAAATAGTTTGTCATATCAACGAATTTTTAAAATTTGATTACATTTTTTATTGGATTTGAAAAAAATATTTGTTGCATTAAATTAGAACGAGTAGGGTTTTGAGCAAAATTTACTTATTATTCAATGTGTTTTTTTCGAAAAAAATGTATAAGTATTCTGATCAGAATAGGACCATAACGTTTTTGGGTTAACCCGTTAAGGGGTCTTGAAGATGGAAAGAAATGAGAAAAAGTTTGATTTTCCAGTGTTTGGCGTGGAATGTTTCAAATATTATGGAAGCTATTTCATTTTTTTTTGAGAAATGCAATAAATTTTTTTTTGTTTGTTAAGTTTTGTATTTTTCCTGGTCTATTATAAAATAGTTGCAAATGTTGGTATATGTATATAAATATTTTAATCCCTTTATATTAGCACTGCATATGTGACTCCATGAAAGCTCCTGGCGAATGCGCGAATCGTTTTTTCTTCTCTGAACATAGCTTCTGTTTATACCCTATACCCATAAGATGGTAAAGGGTATATTGTTTTTGTTACGCCGATATTATGTAACATATCAAAGGAGCCACCGGAGGTATGGCAAAGTATATATATAAATGATCAGGGTCGGTCCCTGAATCGAATAAGCCATGTCTGTCTGTCTGTTAGCACGATAACTCCCGAAATAATGAAGCTAGCAGTTTGAAATTTTGGTCAGGTGTTTGTTTTGCTAAAATCTTGGACGGTATTGAAAATGGGCCAAATCGGACCACGGGTTCTCCTACCTCCCATACAAACTACCCCTCCTTGATATTTTAATTCGGCCATAACTTTCAGTCGAATATCGCTATCGAAATTTTGATCAATGTTTCATTTTGACATATACTTTGAGTTGATGGAAAGTGGAGTAGTTCTGACTTCCCCTACCCCTATTTCCCCTACAAAGTTATTTTCAGCCATATCTTTTGATAGAATGTCACGAAAAACTTCAAATTAGTATCAAATGGTAGCCGTTGGATGCCTTGACAATGTAATAAATATGTGTCAGGACCGACCCATCTACCCCTCCCTCCCCCACAAAAAAATATGAAATTGATTATTTTGGATTTTGCGTGCCTTCTAGGTATGTAAATGGGTATAGGATATACACTCATCTTCCTTGCCGCACGATTAGAACTCGGTCTCGTTTTTTATTTACATTCATTATTTATTATATTTATTTATTCGTTATTTAACTTGCATTTATGCAAGCAAAGTTCAATGCTTACTGTGGAGAAAAAGTTAAAACCAAAAATCACTCTAGTTCCAAATGCATCGTTTGACATTCGTCAAAACTCAAAACTATCGATTCCATCCACCACATCACTATTCACCCAATCGCAATCGACTCACATCCATCCGTATATATTAGCAGCGTTCTAACTAAGCAATTTTTCAACATGATGATGATCAGAAAAAATGTGGGCGCCTCTTTTAGATTAATATTTCCTTCCAACGGCCTCTGACAGACACTTGGGTGTTGTTGTGTTGTCATTTTAATATGGTTACTACGTAAATTTCTCTCGGCGGTACATACATATATGAATGTGTATGGTTGGTCTGTTTTGGTTCCATACATTTATTATTATTTATCCACAGCACATCCACCACCCACACTCGGTAGCCGAGGCTCTTACCTCTGTAGTACTGTAGTCATCACTTTGGTATGTTTTATTTTTGGGTCTTTATACAATTTCGCTAATATAATGACGACGATGACGACAACGAACGATCGCATTCATAACCATATGATGATAATTCAAAGATGATGATGGTGTACCGATCCCGGTGTGTCTTGCGGCCGGTCGGCCGTCCTAAATGGTTACACTAAGTGACTTTGAGTGCAAATTATGGTATTGCTTATGACTTTTTCCCACCCTTCCCACGCATGTTATACCATCTCGGAATAATCGCAAAACAAATTCTTTTGGTATCGCACCTTAAAAATATTGTGAATAAACGTACGTACGTACATATGTACATATACGGGGATGAATGTAAAATAGCTTTACGACAAGTTTTATTTATTACACCATCGTACTAATCATATTGATGACGTACAATATGGTATGTGCTTTTGATTGTTTGTTTATTTATTATGGCAAATCTACACCATAATTGGCATGCAATTGATTCATTAGATTAAGTTCAGTGCTGGTTGTGTTGGGTTGGAGTTTGGATTGCCGCGAAAATGAAGCGATTGTGCGTAGACAATACATACATATGTGGCCTAATTAAGCATGATTGGGTGGGTTTAATGAGGCGAAGAAAACATATATTTTTTGTTTGGATCAAATTGTGGAATGGAGTTTCAAGTTGTTTCATTCACGTATGGCCCAATATGGAAGTGTATATGTAAATGTGTAATAAATGATAAATAGTTGTACTAAAATCAACAAAAAAAAATTGCCTGCATTTTTTAAAAATTTGGTTTTAAAAATGGTTTTATATCTTCCAATGGAGACTTAGGTTAGGGTATGAGTGGAACGAAATCTATCAAATTTGAAATCCACTCTGTCAAGATTCTCCGTGACAAAAATCACCGGATCAAAATTCAACCGTTTAGTATTAAAGTGATCAAAATGCATTTTATTATTAGTAAAGCGGAAATTTCTCTTCCTTTTTTCAAAGCAAATTGTCAAAATTGGAAAAATTCTGAAAGGTCAAAATTAGGAGAATTTAAAATTCGAAAAATTAAAAATTCTGAAAAGTCAAACTTCCGAATAGTAAAAATCATGAAAAGTGAAAATTGTGAAAAGATTAAATTAGGAAAACTCAAAATTCTGAAAAGTCCAAATTATGAACAGTAAAAAAATCTGACAATTCAAAATTCTGAAAAATCAAAATTCTGAAAAATCAAAATTCTGAAAAGTCAAAATTAGGAAAATTTAAAATTCTGAAAAGTCGGAATTATAAAAAGTTTCAATCATGAAATTTCAAAATTCGGAAAATAAACAATTCTGTAAAGTCAAAATTCGGTAAAGTAAAAATTTTGAAAATTCTAAATTCTGTAAAGTCAAAATTATGAAAAGCTAAATTCTGAAGGTTCAAAATTCTGAATACTTTTACTGTTTATTTTAATCTGCACCAGGATTTGTTCGTAGTCTATATTGGCTATAACAGTTCATGCCAAAGTGGATTGGAATTTAGTCCGAAAGTTTAGGAAAGGAACTACCACCAAAAATGTTTTAAGATAGTTTATTTGCAGAGCAACCTAATGAATATTTTTGTGCATATCGTGCTTCGCAAGGAAAAGGGTGGGTTGGATTACAAACCGCGGCTACAATAGCGCAGCCATGCAATACAAAATTTTACAAGCAAATTTGAGGATCCGGAGTGTCTCATGAACTTTCGAAGATTTTAGGAGAAAATTAAATTTGTTTCTCTAAGGAACCTGATGAGAGAGGAACAATAAATTTGCAGAAGTCAAAATCTCTGAAAAGTAAAAATACGAATAGTCAATATTCTGTAAATTCACAATTCGGAAAAATAAAATTCTGAAAAGTCAAAATTCTGAATAGTCAAAATCATGAAAAGTCGAAATTGCGAAAAGACCAAATTAACCCTCGGATGGTTCAGTGGGGTCTGACAGACCTCAGAGAAATTTAAATCTTAAAATTTACATAGAAAAACTCATTGAATGGTATTTTGATGCATATGTAATTTAAGTTTGTGTCACATACGTTCACTTAAGCATGAATTTGCTTGAATTTGTGATTTTGTTAATAAGTTATAGCAGTTTGAAAGTGCTCTGGGGTCTATCAGACCCCACGAACCATTTACGTATGTCTTTTTTCAGTGGCAGATTTACACATTTGCCGCTAGTAGGCTGTTGACATTTTGCCGCCCCTACTAAGCTTTAGGAGAATATTACTGAAGGGACGTAACGAGTTGTGCAAAAATGTGCCGAGCACTATTGGTATTTTGTGTCGAAAATTAATACTCCAGGAATTTTTTTTGATTGACTCAGGTTTTCAAATTACATAAAATTTCGTATATTTCGGTTCCAAATACTTTTCTAAAAGGGGATTCAGACTATCGACAAGATTTACTAAATCCTAGATTTAGTTAACAGTATCATATTGTAATGCAATTTGAATAATGCAAGTACATTCTGCAATTTATTGTGAAGTTAATGACATACGATTTTCGACTGGATTAAATTAGTTGTTTTAGTAAAACCTGTCAGTAATCTTTAGAGAAATTTGAAATTTGATTTTTAATTGAATATTTAAAAAAAATGTATAACGGTACTTTTAACTAATGAATTTGCAAATTTGCTTTAGTGTTACTGCTTTCCAACGGCATGCTATCACTTTTCACATTGGTAGATTCAACAATTTTGGGAGAAAATTTTAAATTAAATTTACCTTACAGTATAAAATTGTAAGTACATATTAGCATTTATTTAAGAAACATTTTTTTTTCTTTTTTCAAACAACAATTTAGTTAAAGATTTCCAATTTTTTATTATGAGGTGATTAATTGTTTGGAATAAAAGTTATCAATTTATAAGATCTATTTTCTTTCTTTTCCCCCCTATATCGATTTTAAATATTGATTTTAGTCTATTTGGTCGTCAAAAATCCTACATCGCATGATTTTTGCAGGATAGCTGGTGATGGCACCCAGATTATGGGAAAAAGTCCCAATCGATTAAGGTCCGCAACCTTAAGAAAAGGGGGAACGGGTTTTTTTGTTTTTTTTTTGCGATTATTTTAAAAACGGCAAAAGATAAAACAGCGTAAGTCCGATTTGTTGATTTTTCAGGAGAGCATTTTAAAGTTTTGAAAAATTCTGTGATAAAAGTTTATAAATATTTTAATGTGTGTTTTTCCAATATATAGAGTGAAAAAAATATAAATTTTTATAGGATAATAATTTTGTTGATAACTATAACAGTTTTGTAGATATAGCGAAAAAATCGACTTATGCTGTTATTCTTTGTTGAGGGAAAATATATTATAAAGCGTAATTCGATATATGTCATTATTCCATTTTGTAATCTCAGGCCACGACTATGATATTTACACATAAGTTGTTCTTCCGAATCCTACAACTGAACTGCATACAGTTTATGTACAGATATGCTTTTTTGCTATTTCTTAAGTGTGTCTTATAATTGAGTTATGAGGTGTCGCGATTTAAAGTTTTTGATACTACTTGCACGATTTCATGAATAAGGTTGTTTTTTAAATTATGAAAAATAAAACACTAGGGGCGGAGTTCATAGTCCCCTCTTATAATTAAGGGAACCCTTAAAGGACTGACGGAAACGCTTAAGGGTTTCCTTATTCATTAAGGTACATATCTAGTAACCTTTAAATTCATATATTTGTTGACATATCCTTATTCAAACACTTTGAAATTTTTGAAAAATTTAGAATTTTCAACTACTTGATATTTTTTTTATATTTTAATTGTCACTTTCAACAGATATGCCCAATAAGTAAATCGTTTTTTTAAATGAGGCAATGCCCTAATAAGTGATGTCTATGAATACGAAACTTCCTTAAGGGCCACTTAGAGAAACCCCTTATTCCTTAAGGAATTTCTTATTACTTAAGTGGGGACTATGCATTCCGCCCTAGATTTTGATAGCACAAAACTTTTTTTTTTACTAATTTCAATGAATTAATCAGTAGGGGACAAAGGCCTTCTCTTATTGTCTTCCTCGATGTAACTGTAGAGGGCTATGTCATATCATTTTCGGTACGACAATTAGTATTATCAACTTCAGCGTCTCAGCTTACTTCACGTAATATGGCGACGGAAAACCTATAGAATCAAAAACTGAAGCTGCTTTTCGACGCATCCCCATGATAGCCTTCCTCCGCGGTTAATCTTATCAAACTCATTCTTATAAAATATCAAGTCAAGAAACCTGAAACAAAGCCTCGGATTGGACGGACGAAAACGATCCCGCAAACGAACAACCAACTACTCTTTTGGATCCTGGAATGTACGCTGCCTGATTAAGCCAGGTGTCCTTAGGACTTTCCTGGATCAAGCAAAAAAATACAAACTGAGCATGTTGCAATCCAAGAAACAAAAAGGCTCAATATCGAGATTACCGACAGTAATTGCGAGTTGGAGTGGTGAAGAATAGGGTAAAACAGAGAGTTTGGAGTAGCCTTTATAGTTATAATCAGCTCAAGGGGCACGTCATCGGATTCGCATATGTGCGCGATCCGCGTTTAGTCCCGTTTCGGTAATCTCCGGCTTATTCATGTGCATTCCTCTACCGAAGCTAAAGAATAATCAGTTAAGGATGAGTTCTACAAAACACTTTAGTTGCATCTCTACATGTACAGTAAAAAGACTAATCAAAGACCAGGAACAGCTTAAGGCATCTAGGCTCTGGGGCAATCTACCCGGGCTCAGATAATCCAAACTGTTCTTAGCAGGATACTCCCATGAAAGAGCGGCTGAGCTACTTCAGCTAACCAGAAATAAGGTAAGTAGCATAAGTGGGATTCTTACATGCCACTCCTGCCTGAGATCACATCTGCGCACAATGAGGCTCGTACATGACGTGAGCTGTCGATTCTGTGAAGAAGATGACGAGACCTCAACCCACATCCTGTGCGAGTGTGGTGCTCTGGCCCAACGCCGCTGGATACAATTTGGAGTGACCTATCCAGACACGGACGACGTCAATCAGCAAACTCAACTCATTTCTTAGCACGATCAACCTCGATCGTCAGGCATAGTCCTGCCCACATATGACCAGGGCGATAGTACAATAGGCCCACCTGCTTCAGTGCTACGAAACCCCATCGGGTTCCCCACCCCACAATGTAATCTAATCTAACCAAAGATTAGCTAATAAGAACATTAGACATGCATACAAGCTAAAAAATGCTATTAAGAGTGGATATCAAGCCAATACAAGTCTCTGTAAGTACAAGGATGGTAACATTACCAGCGGCATTGACATTATTAATAAGCGATGGGAATTGCATTTTGAGTGGCTTCTTAAACTCCCCCACACAAGAGCTGAGTAGTTGACTTAGCCAGACCCTACCGTTTGACCCCCAACATAAGAGGACATCTTGCCATTCAATAACTTCCACCTACTAAACACCCAGGCGCTGACGAAATCCCAGTGGAACTACTGTAGCATGGTGGAACGAGCACAATCACAAGATTACTACTTGAAATATGGAGCGACGAAGTAATGCCGAAAGATTGGCGCAGAAGCGTCATCGTCCAGTCCAAAAGGATAATAAGCTGAAATGTGTATTACAGGGGCATCTTATTAGTTTGAAGGAGTGTATCGATAGCACTGTAGGACATAATGCAGGAATTTGGTGTAACAGCGAGGCTAGTGAGGCTGGAGCATATGAAGATGACTTTTGCCGTCTGACCTGCGTTAGAGGACAGAATAGACTCACTGGCCTATTTTAAAGTCGCACTGGGCTGAAGCAGAGCGATGCACTGGCATATCGACGCTCTTCAACCTTGCTCTGAAGTACGTAATTCGAGCCTGGAAAATGGACAGAAGTGGAATGCTACTTTGTCGATATCATCAAAATCATGTGTCGAAAAATAACTATGCAGCAAACCTTCTGCATAATCTTATAATATAAAGTTACTTCTATGATATAGAATATCACACTAGTAGCGTAGCATAATAGCATAATTCCAGTACTATTTATTCTTTTGGAACAGATTTGTCCACGGAATGAAAACATAACTCTAGTTACATATTGGAATTCGCAGAAAGTGAATTTTGACTAATAACATATCTCACAATATGTGTACTCAGTTTGAGAATTTATAATCTGAATAACAGCACATGTTTAGTTATGTATGCACGAGGTACGTAGATCAAAATGGAAAAAGGACACTATTCAAATTGTACCAAGTGATAAACTATTATACATTTTGGAAAAATAGCATAAGTCAATTGTGAAGTTGGTATACCTTTTTTTTATTTGGGAATAAAAGCATACCTCAATTATGTTGTTAATCCTCTACTTGTAAAACAGTGTTCATTCGTCGAAATACGAAAAGGAATAACGACATAATGGGGAATTATGCTGTTATACCTTTTGTAGTTCTGATCGTGGCGAGATATGCTGTTAGGTTTTTTATTAATAACTTTGCAACCTGTTATCCGATTTGCACGAAAAAAAATTACAAAATAAAACAAAAAATGCTTAACAAGATGGTATATGTAACTCAATTTTGACATAAGTCGAGTTATGCTGTTTTGACTTTTGACCACAGAGTGACTGAGGCCAAAAAAAAAATTACATAAAATCTCATTTGGAATTTTATATAACACACTCGAATTTTATTGTAAAATTCGGCGCTAGACTAAAAAATAAATTAGAGTATTTTCATTTTGGACCTTTTAAAAGCTCCACAACTCTTGAAAAAATGGTAGTGGAATTTTGTGCATGTATCCACAAAGGGTCCAGGATCATTTTGGGGGAAACATTGAGTCGCTCTGATCAAAGACCCCCATTATCCCCCATTTGAATTTGGCTTCTCCATTACTCCCCCAAAATTGCAGAAAGCTAAATTTTGGTTTATTGCCAATGGGACCCACCAATATATCAATAAGCTAAAAACTAAGGGTACCTCCCATAGAAATTTACCCATCAGGAGTTTGTTCTACGCACTACTCATTTTATAAACTGTAGAACGAAGTTGTCTTGGGTGACTTTGTATGGGGGATACCCCTAGTTTTTATCCGATTGAGCTCCTCATTTTTGGTGGGTGGGGTGATTATGCCCTCCAATCGCAACAAGACAAAATTTAGCACTCTACTCCAATTTGGGGGGGATTTATGGACATGCCAACTAGCATTTTTTCACGAGTTATGGAGCTTTTAAAAAAGGTTTAAAATGAAAATATTCTAATTTATTTTTTTAGTCTGGTCATTGCAAAGGAAATTTTATGTAGTGTTTTTTCGTCCTCAGACCTTTTTCGGTATATTTTGTCATTTTTCAAATAATCGCAAAAAAACCCTGAATGCAGCCATTATTGACTAAAAGAGTCCTTTTCCAAGATTCGTCTTTAATATGAAAATAACGGTGACAAACAATTCTTCACTTATGTGTCTCACTGAGGTCGAAACACACTTCACACTGCTCCCAAAATGTATCTCATGCGATACGTACTCTATCTGTCATTGAAATTCGTATTCGGAATTTGGTTTTCCACGATTCATTAAATTCATTAAATTGCCTACTGTCTTTTTTACAAAAGTACATTTTTCGCTTTGTGGGAAATTGTCGAAGTATGTTATTTGGAAAACGATAAAATGTACTAATAATGGTCGGGAAATGTTGAAACTTTGTAATTAAAGTACATTTGTGAAATTAGAAAGGTTAATTTTGAAAGAAATGGAAAATTTAGGGTGTTTTGTTTAAATTTATTACTGAATTCATTTAAAATTATGCCGTTGTTTACCCGTTTTTCATTTATGAAGATCTCCTTTCACTATTGTGTTATTACCTTATGACTTTTAAGTCAAGTCATAAATTAATGACTTTTATGAGCTTAAGAATTAGGTGGGTATTTTATATAATACACAAAGCTTCCTCAACGATCTTGGCTATGCACTTGTCGAACCTCTTCTAAGAAGGAGGGAATCAACGGGCAATATTCGTCCAAGCACAGTGCAAAATATTGCTGACATTTTGGGTATTGTTCAGCTTGCCCCCCCCCCCACAAGCGGTTAGTTGCCCCAGGCCCTCCAATGGGGGTCTAATGGCCCACCAATGGGGTCTGATGGCCCCCCCCTCAAGGAGGCCAAGATGTTTCCTATGTCCATGAGCAAAGAATCGCAAGACAAAATACAATAACAAGTGCGCGAAAAGCCAATCTGCGAAGATCATCGAAGAAAAAGCTGTGAAGAATGCACTAAATATTGACTAACTTTAGATCCCGATTTAAGAAAAAATATTAACCTCAGCTCAAAACTGTTGATGTACTTATCTTTGTTAATTAGTATTAAATACGTTTTGACTAATAAAAACGAAATTTTGTAAAAACTTTAGTTTTTATATTGATTTATTTGTAATAAGTTTTATAACGATTTTGGCCTTGGGGTCTGTCAGACCCCACTGAACCATTTACGTATGTAAAATTTACCTGAACCATCCGAGGGTTAAGAAAATTCAGAATTCTGAAAAGTCAAAATTCTAAAAGTTTGAAATTATGAAAAGTCAAAAACTCTGAAAATTCTAAATACAAATAGTCAATATTCTGTAAATTCTAAAAAGTCAAAATTCTGAAGAGTCAAACTTCTCTAAATTCAAAATCCTTAAAAGTAAAAATTCTGAAAAATCACAATTCTTGAAAGTCAAAATTAGGAAAATTTAAAATTCTGAAATGACGAAATTATAAAAATTTTCAATCATGAAAATTCAAAATTCGGAAAATTAACAATTCCGTAAAGTGAAAAGTTAAATTTTTTTTTGAAAAGTCTAAATTCTGTAAAGTCAAAATTATGAAAAGTCTAAATTCTGAAAGTTCAAAGTTCTGAATAGTCCAAATTATGAAAAGTAAAAAACTCTGAAAATTAAAAATACGAATAGTCAATATTCTGTAAATTCACAATTCGGAAAAATATAATTCTAAAAAAGTCGAAATTCTGAAGAGTTAATTCTCTAAATACAAAATTCTGTAAAGTCAAAATTTTGAAAAGTCAAAACTCTGAAAGTTCAAAATTCTGTAAAGTCCAAACTATGAAAAGGCAACAAATCTAACATTCAAAATACTGAATAGTGAAAATCCAAATTCTGAAAAGTCAAAATTAGGAAAATTAACATTTCTGTCAAGTCAAAATTCGGTAAAATCAAAATTCTCTAAATTCAAAATCCGTAAAAGTAAAATTTCTGGAAAACAACAATTCTGAAAAGTCGAAATTATAAAAAATTAAAATCAAGAAAATTCAAAATTCGGAAAATTAACAATTTTGTAAAGTCAAAATTCTGTAAAATCAAAATTCTAAAAGGTCAAATAGAAAATGTTCTGTAAATTCGAATTTTGGAAAAATAAAATTCTAAAAAGTCAAAATTCTGAAGAGGCAAACTTAAAAGTAAAAATTCTGAAAAATCACAATTCTGAAAAGTCAAAATTAGGAAAATTCTGAAATGTCGGAATTATAAAATTTTTCAATCATGAAAATTCGGAAAATTCCGTAAAGTCAAAATTCAGTAAAGTTAAAAATTTTTTTGAAAAGTCTAAATTCTGTAAAGTCAAAATTATGAAAGTCAAAAACTCTGAAAATTAAAAAATACGAATAGTCAATATTCTGTAAATTCACAATTCGGAAAAATATAATTCTAAAAAAGTCAAAATTCTGAAGAGTCAATTCTCTAAATTCAAGTCAAAATTTTGAAAAGTCAAAACTCTGAAAGTTCAAAATTCTGTAAAGTCCAAACTATAAAAGGCAACAGTATTCAAAATACTGAATAGTCAAAATTCTGGAAAATCCAAATTCTGAAAAGTCACAATTCTGAAAAGTCAAAATTAGGAAAATTCCAAATTCTGAAAAGACGAAATTATAAAAATTTAAATCATGAAAATTCAAAATTCGGAAAATTTACATTTCTGTCAAGTCAAAATTCGGTAAAATCAAAATTTTGCAGAGTCAAAATTTTGAAAATCCAAAATTCGGAACAGTCAAAAGTCTGTAAATTCAAAATTCGGAAAATTCTGTAAATTCAAATTTTCGAAAATTCAAAATTCAAGAAAAAAGCGGAGTCTCCGGTTCGGTTAATCGGATGTTCAGCTAAATCCGCGTTCGGATAATCGACGCTCTGACTCAACTGCATAATGAAAATACTTAATCCGACTATTTACTTATTAAATTAGTCAGCTGTAATAAAAAAAAATTGGCAACCACCCTTAAATAATTTCTTATTAGAAAAAAATAAAAAAACAACGTTTATCCCTACAGAAAATTCATTTAATTTTTTGTTACTTTCCGATATTTATCCAAAACAAAAATTTAGGCATTTTGCGCTATTTTATTTTTAAAATCTGTCAAACAAGTGCAGAAAAATAAGCACGACATTGTCATCAATTTGATTTATGATGTCTCGACGACTTTTGAATGTCAAAAGAAAAGTGTAATGTCTGTCCTTCCTGTGATGGCGAATGTTTAATAAATGACGCAAAGGGTGGGTCAATGTTTTTTGTCTCTGGAAAACATGAATTCAAACATACGTCAAAACATTTCAGCGGCCACAAGAACAAAGGAAAACATCTGCTCCTTTTTTCCAAGATAAAAAATGATCTCTTAATCAACCACACACAATTAACGGATACTATATGGATGTGTATACGTTGGTATATTTTACGCATTATAATTTGCGTCATTTGTTAACGCACTAGCTATTTAGGTAAATTTTGATGTTTCAGAGATGAAATGAGGTAAATTGTACAGGAAATATGTGTTTTTACGTATAGTTTGGACAATTTGACTATGACTATGTTATTTAATCAATGTCAAAAACTTTGAAAAAATCTATTGATTGATGTACATATTTTAGTTCCACTTCACATTAACAAATTTCAACATAATCTTAAAAGAATTTGTCCTGTTTTTTTTCTGAAGACAAACGAATATTAGATACATATTTTAAAACTTGAATTTCTCCATCAGAAATTGTTATTTTTTAATAAAAAAAATAATGAATTTTGATCGTTAATTTGACTGGCAAAGAACTGAAATTGGTTTGAAAAATTGTTAGTTTGTTTTCGAATGTCGGAAATCTTAAATAAAACGAGACCGAGACTAATTTCGGGCGCGGTCGAAATTTGAAAACCCGTCACACTTGAATGAAACTTAAGCTCCTTTTGTGTTAACAATTTCAACCGCAGCCCTATGACGTGTTCCGATTCTATCTGTTCCTGGATGCTTTAATACTAATCCAGGAAAGATTCAAAAAGAAAAAAAAAGGTTTTCTTACAAGTACCTAATATTTCGGGGTTGGTTTGTATAACAGCCCTATGACGTAGCGTTCCGATTTCATCCGTTCCTATATATGTTTTGAGGCTTTACTAGAAACACATTTGGGAGAAGTTTGGTTAAGATTGCTTCATAAAAAAAAAGTTTTTCTCAGAAGAACCTAATTTTCAGAGCTTGGTTTCTATGGCAGCCCCATGACTCCATGGTCCGATTCCATTCATTCCGACATATATACAGCGTACACTAAAAAGAAACTTGTATACAAAATTTCAGCTCGATAGCTTCAATAATGAGGGATTAGTTTGTATTGAAACTGACGGACAGACAGACAGACAGTCGGACATCGCTCAATCGATTTCTCTCGTCACACTGATCAATAATATATATAATTTATATAGTCGGAAGTGCTTCCTTTTGTGCGTTGCAAACTTCATGCCAAAGTTAATATACCCTTTCACATAGTGACGGGTATAAATATTAATATAAAATAAATAACAGGCGTGAGAATCCAACACTGAACCTATAGGTCGGTCGCAGATGTGTTAGTGATCTTAACTGCGTTGCGATCAACAGCACGCTCTGCAGACTTATTTATGCTCATACATATAGCTACTCATTTAACATCCAAGTTGGATCATAGTCCGTCACATGGGTCATGATTTCGAAAATCATCATAAACTAAGTACACTCGCAGTGGGATTCAAACCACGACCCTGGACTTTGGAGGCGAGTGCGTAAACTACTACACAAACCATACTAAAAATAAAAAGTAAAATAAAAAATGCTTTTTGCAAATCTTAGATGAATTTAAGCTATTTTTATATTAATGCAAGCTTTTGCAATATTGCTACTGCGGATTACGGCAAATTATCCTTTTTACATTCATAGACACTTCCTTACAGCCACTCTAAAAAATGTCTATTAATCTTGCTATACAAAAACGAATCAACGAAAAGGAAGTTAAACCAGATCAGTTTTTTTTTTGTAATTACGTATAAAAAATCACGATCAATTAAAATTATTCACTATTTTTTTTTTCAAATTTCACCAAAGTAGCTCAATGATCAACCAACTGAATGCTGCTGACGCATTTCTACTGGACATATGAGTATGTACAGGCATACCTCGACTTAGGACGCTAATTGGTTCCAGGAAAATGTGTCCTAAGTCGAAAACGTTGTAAGTCGAATAACCGTATTGCACGTAGGCAAGAACACGGTCACAACTCAAAAGTTGGCACTTTTGACTTAATGATACTGTTTTATAAGAGCATAGGAGCATTCAAAATAAATTTGTATTTACACATAATTTGACTAATTTGCGTAATATTTTCTATATGCCTTCTTGGGCTCTCTTATTGTGAACTGGCGAAGATGCCGCGCCGGGCTAATTTTTGTTGTGACATAAGTATTTAGGTAGAATTCTCTTTTCGTATCTAAGAATTTAACTTAGAAAACCCTGGTATAGAAAACTTCTTACTATTTGTTAAGATTATCGTTTTATATTTCAAGAAAAAATTCTCATCACAATGGCTTAAAATTGTGCAATTAGTAGTTTAATTCGAGCTCAAGGTAAAAGACAATACCATCGTAAAAGATTAAGCCCCAGCTAGTGAAAAAAAATCAGGCAGCATACAGTTATCAATCTCGAAAATATAAAAGGATCTCAAAATAAATTACCGTATGGCAAATGGAGGTCGATTTCAAAGTTACGACTCTATTGTACACAAGTTCTGTTAAGTCTAAAGATGATACGGAGCAAAATATAACTTCATACTGTCCGACAGATACATTTATGAAAAAATCATCATCATCCACGTCAGACTTGGTGGAGAGAAAATATGTTTTGAAAAAAAAAACATTGTTTTCTAATATTTTAGGTTTAGGTTCCTACTTTTCCCCTTCTATAGAATGCCGCTCTCATTGCTCGTATTTTATATGGTGTACTTGGCACGGGCTTTGTTACTATAATGCTTGAAATGAAATGCTGATGCAGCAACTCATTTTATTTTCAGCATAAGAATTTGTATAAATAGGTTTAAGGGTCGATGAATAATTTGTAGTACGAAATAGAGAGTATAAGGAGTGAGAGGGTTGGCTACGATATCCCGCCCATCATATTCCCGTTTTTCAAAATCCCGACATTCATTATCCCGCCATTTCAATATCCCGCTAGTTTGTGTTCGGCTTAATTTAAGACAGAAAAATTAAATTCAATAACAATTCATAATTTTATCGCTATCAATTTAAGGAAGGAAGTACCTACACTGCCAAGTCGTACCACGGTGGTCTGCGTTTCAAAAATGTTTAATTCTTAAGTTTCAATGATTGATGAGGAACTGTTTAACGCCACCGCAGAATTTTTTGATGGACTTATGGTGGCCTAATTCTTTACACTAGCGTTGATATTTACTTCTTTAAAAGGTCCTTAACGAACCAGCTAATTTTCTTTACCAAAACAAAATTCCTTCCTCAAATATCAGCTCATCAAATAAATTAGAAGCTTTATGCTTCGGGGAGGAAACTGAGTAAAAACAGGAAAAAAATTCTGATACTTGCACTTTTACGAATCTTTTTTTTTTCAAATCGCGTTGTAAGTCGAAACAAAAATTGTTGTAACTCGAGTCGTGGTCTAAATTTTTCACGCGTTGTAAGTCGAAATGTCCTAAGTCGAAGCGTCCTAAGTCGAGGGATACCTGTATTTTACTATCCGGTAATCATAATATTCTTTTATAATTGACTTAATCGCTCCATTTTGATCTCTCCTTTAAAGTCACGTTCACATTGCGCACGGATATAGTATGCAATGTTAAACAATCTCGTTATGCCCGCGCGGTATGTATAGGTAGTATACTCGTATTATGAAAACCAGGTGAATGATGACGTACATATAGATCACGATAATGACAACACAACTGCGACTGACTGGTTAGTTGATTTTGTGGTATTTCGTCTAGCTATGTTAGAAATTCAAATCTCACACTCATGATAATCGCGGCGTTGTGTTTCTGTGTATGCGCATACTATATGGTGTTGTTTAGTGTAATCTATGAATCTGGAACATGATAAATACTATACTCGTTGTTAGATATACTAGAGAGAGAGACGATGAGGTACAATGAAAATTCCAATGCCTCCCCGCATCATCACGGCGGCAACATAAAATATTTAGACTGCGCATTCCTCAGTCAGTCATTTATATGTATGTATCTGAAGAAATGTCGAAAGATAAAAAATGTAGAATTGGAATTTTCTTAACAGCGCGCTTATTTAATTTTGAACTTACGTTACATTATGCACTTTTGACGAACTGTGTGTGACTGAGTGCGGTTTGGAATTTTTACTACTACTATATTGCTACACGAAGGGCTATATAACAATCAGAGCGCTTATTTACTCAGCTTTTCAACCATTTCAACCATTTTGCCCTTCTGTGTGTGACTTCTGGGCGTGGACTTGATTGTTTTTTATGGAATTTTAAATGTAAATAATAATGATGTAAAAGGGTTTGTGCATATAAAGGGTGTCCCCTAATTTCCTTACGTTTTGTTTTTATTTTAAACATTGCAGTCACATTTTTTTACAGTTACATTGAAAAAGGAAAATTAGATATCCCGCCAGTTAGAAATCCCGCTCAATGGATATCTCGTCTAATCAAAGATACATATAATTATGCAATTACATTATAGAGAAATCTCAAATTTGATTTCTCTTTGAATATTCTGGCAAAACTTTCATAACGGTACTTTGAGAACTGGTAAGTGTGTAACGTTGAGCATATTTGCTTCAGTATGTTTAGACTTTTCAACGGGATGTTATTTCTTTTGATATTTGAAATCAGTATTAAAGAAATCTGAAAAAAAAATATTTTCCTTCCGTCGGACCTACACAGCTGAAGATCAATTTTTTTTTCAATTCAAGGAGTACGCATTGACAGATTTTATAATTTCAATCTGCGGATTTTTCAGCATTTGAAAAAAAAACGAAGAATATTTTGTATAGTAAATTTTAAAAATTGAATTTTAAATATACATAAGTGAATTACAATGCACGTACATCATACAGATCGTTTACAGTGGCTTGTACTCTTGATAAATACCGTAAGGCCGCGCGCAGACTAAAGGCGTAGCGTAAAGTAGCGTAAATAAAACCTGTCGCCCAATACAAGCGCTTGTATAGGGCGACATAGGTTCTACGCTACGCTTCAATACGCCTTTAGTCTGCGCGCGGCCTAAGAAATAATTTTATCTTCAATTCTAGCTGATCAATATCTCATACTTATTTTTTTTTGTGTTTTTCCTTGTCCGATTTTAACTGTTCTGGTCAACTGAGAAAAAAACGAAGATTACTTCAATATAAATTCTTGTCTGATTTAACATGTTCACTGTCTAATAGTGTTCTTGATGATTTTTTAACACTGTGTGAGGCAGATATATCCAATTTTCGGTCCGCTGCTATATGCGGACCACAGACTACAAATAATTTTTTGAAGCTAATTTCATCAAATGTGCCAAAAAAATATGACAGAGGTGTTGGGCACCTAAATGCCTTTTCCTACAACACTTTCAAATTTTTGCATTTTGCTTTCTAATTATGGTGACCAATCAATTCTGTTAAAATGAAATTACTCCCGATATGGCCATTGATCGTCACCTTATCTGTAACAATAATCTTTATCCAAAATTTATTTGACGTCAATTCATACAAATTTAATGCTAATTAAAAAATAATTTAAAAAATATAAATATAACTGGATAATAGCCAATCGAATGACGAAATCAAATGACAATCACACAAAAAAAATTATTTCTTTTCAACATTTTTTTTCTATCTTAAAAATTCTTTTAATATGTATGTATGTGCTTGTGCATCTTTAATATCCATTTTTTCCCCTGGTTGGAATTTACTTTTACAATCGACCGAAGAATTTCTTCTCTTTTCTCAATGAATGAATGAATGAGCGTCGTCGCGGCCGCGGCCGCCTCGCCGTCAAATAATGGATATCAAAACATTGGCACCTAAAATAAAACAACGTTTGGTATTTAGGTCATCATCTGTGTGTGTGTGTGTGCATCGACATCCTAGAGTGTAGTGTAGAGTGAACAGTGAAGTGATCCGCTTAATTCTAATTGGTTGGAATTAGTCTAATATCGACTATGCATAATCAAAATGATTGACGATCGTGGATGGGTGATAAATGAGGTTGTTGTCACATGAAAGTATTTGTATGGTGAATGTAAAAAATACTTGCGTCGTTACAAGGGGTAAAAAACAGTATGGATTAGTACATAAAAGGTTATACTCTTATGGAATTTGTTTACGTATTTTAAAATGTAGTTTGACGTCACAATTTTCGGTTTCGAAAGTCGCTTGAGTAAAAGTTAATGTAAACAATTTTTGAATATTTTCCTTACAGAAGATTTTGTGGGTATTTAACTGTTAAAAAATGTGAGTTGCATACGAACAAAAAAAAAAGCAATGCCCCAGAAAGATTCCTGATAAAAAAAAACCCTCAAACCCTTAAAAAAAAGTTTAAACCCATAATCTCCAGAGACAGATATGATCTATCACACACGCGTCATTAATGTTTTAGAAAACTATTTTTTTATTTTATGAATAAGTTTCCAACTTAACTTTTAACGAAACAGTGTAATTTGAATATTTCTAGATAGGTTATACTTATACTTTAGGAAATCGAATTATAGGGATTTTGATTTTTTTCTCCTTCTGGAGATTTTCTGAATGATTTTAACATAATTCGTTAATTCGCGAATTGGCAGATTTCTGGAATGGTTTGTTGGGATATTGAATTTTGGGGATTTAGAGATTTTTTTTATTTTGGATTTGGTAAAGGGCGAACTGCTTTTTTAACGAAATTCGTTAATGTTTAAAGTTGCATTTTGGGTCTTAGCATTTGGAGATTTTGTTTCCTCTATTAGAGATTTTCAGATTGACGAAACGTAATTCGCCAATTTTTAAATTGAACCTTCCTTCCTCGTATGGTTGCTGCTTTAGAAAATTTGATTTTTGAGGATTTGGAGATTTTTTTTCTTTGTAGAGAATATTCAGAGTGATTTGATCTTTAACGAAATTTTTTAATTTTAAAATTGCCCACTTAATTGCATCTAATTTTCGAATGGTTGTGCTATGGGGAATTTAATTTTGGCGATTTTATTTTTTGGTGTTTTGCCGTTTTTATTGAGGAAATTTTGTGAATTAGAACGACGTGATTTTTGGGATACCTACATAATCCCGAAAAACAAAATCCCGCCCGTTTATAATTCCGCTTTTTACAAAAAATCTCGTTTAACATAATTTCGACATTACAAAATCCCGCCATTTTAAAATCCCGTCATTACAAAATCCCGCCAGCTAAAAACCCCGCCGTTTTAGAATACCGCCAGTGGATAGTGAAATAATCCCGCCAAAATACCGCCAAAAATTATTTTCATTGCTAACCAAAAAATCAATAGTTAAGTAATGTGATTCCCAGTAGTTACTGCGATACTTCCTCTTAACATAAATCCGTCGGAATATTTTATAAAGATGACAATTTAGCCCCTACAGAACAAGACGCTCATACAGGGAATACTTAAGTCTCGACTACCGAAAGACCAGACCAGCTATTTTTCAAATTAAGTCACACGATTCGTGGGTCTCCGAGAATTAAGTGTTCCTATGCGAGGGGACCATTTATTTTAACGGTAAATGTGGTGGCGCTTTTTAATATCTCGTCATAGAAGGCAAGTATTCTTTCGTAAATCGCGCGCGCGATTTTTGAATTGAGCGGGATTTTTAATTGGCGGGATTTTGAAATGGCGGGATATTGAATGTTGGGATTTTAAAAAACGGGGATATGATGGGCGGGATATCGTACCCAACCGCGTTCAGTAGGGCCTAAATTGTCATCTTTATCGAAGAACTAAACAAATATTCCGACGGATTTATGCTAAGAAAAACTATCACATAACTATTAATTTTTGGTGGGATTATTTCACTATCCATTAGCGGGATTCTAGAACGGCGGGGTTTTTAGTGGGCGGGATTTTGTAATGACGGGATTTTATAATGGCGGGATTTAGTAATATTGGGATAATGTTAAACGGGATTTTTTGTAAAAAGCGGGATTATAAACGGGCGGGATTTTGTTTTTCGGTATTATGTAGGTATCCCAATGGTTATGCTAAATTGATTTTTTTTTGGATTTTGAGAATTTTTTTTTTCTTTTTTTTGAGATTTTGTGAATGACAACCTTATTTTTAACAAAATTTGTTAAAATTGGTCCTTAATTTTTTATTTATTTATTTCTCGAATAGTTGTGGTTTAGGAAATTGAATTTTGGCGATCTCACTCTTTAGAGATTTTGTTCGTTATGACCTGATATTTTAACGAAATTTGTAAATTAGCTCTTAATTGGATGTAGTGTTCAAATGTTTGTCAATTTTGGGGATTGGGAGATTTTCTTCTCCTTTGGAGATTTTGTGAGTGATGCAACTTGAGTTTTGAATTTTTTTTTTTAATTTTGAAACTGCCCTAGTACTACACCATTTTTTTCTGGCATGATTGTGGAGATTTAACATTTTGATGTTTCGTGGTTGGAGATTCTCTTCTTATTGGGGATTTCATCTTTTTTGAGGATTACTGTTTGAACTTCGTATTGCTTGCTACAAATCTAGCTTTGTGCTAAATAGAATTTTGGTAGGTAAATTTAGGCTGTAAAAAATGGTAAATTTTTTTTTGATCCGTACAAAGCTATATAGAATTGGAGCACTACCGTGATAAAGAAATAAATATGGCGCCCATAACATTATTTTATTTGGTACACGCGAATCTACAACGATGATGCCAACCGCACAGACGCGGCTAGCCGTAGCCGATATGGTGACGATAATAATATGATGGTGAAGGGCGGTCATCCTCATCCTTCGCGAAGACGGTTTAGGTGAAAACCTAAAAATCTTGTATATATGCGACCAATGATTTATATATATCTCAGGTGCTCGAGGTTAAAATCCCCATCTCTACACCACCCTTCCGCGGATATCATTGCATTGTCCACATAAACTAAATCTGTATACATATTTGTATAAGGGCCTATACTATAAAAGAAGCGAGAAAATCGCTTGGCGTCGTATTCTTCAAGCAGCGTAGGTATATTCCAAGACACGCCAGCCATACCGAGAGAAAATATGCAGACAGAAAATCTTTAAGAAAAATGTCGTCAAACCGCAAGAAGAGTTATAGCCATCCAGAAGGGAGTCACACAAAATCCGCACAGATATGCGCCATCATTATAAAATACGCGATACGGATACGAGCTTTGTAGTATGTAGTACAGTAGAGCGTCGATTATCCGAACTCATGTGGACAAGGATGGTTCGGATAGGTAACCGAAAGTTCGAGTTTCCATTGAAGAAGTGGAGGAGTGAAGCGATAAGCTGAAAATGTGAAAAAAAAAACCCAGCAAAACTTATGTGCCTGCCACGATAGGATGAAAACGCAAAATTATTTCGGAGTAAACATCTTGAAAATGACACCGCCATCATGGGTGTTGTTAGAAAAGAGTCCGAAACGGACGAAAACCTTTTACGGAATATTGCAAATATTAACCAGTTTGGTATTCGGTATCCAATTCGGATTGGCACTATTCGACACCGATTCGGAGTGTAAATCACTCCGATTTTTTTGCTGTGTAGAACTGAACGAAAATAAGAATTTCGAAATAATTGAGTGATGCTGATGATATATTGCTTGCTTCAGACACTTGTAAATCCTCCAACTTATGGGAAAGATAACGAAAACTGCGGCTCCAAAACTAAAAAAAAAACCTGAAAATTCAAAAAACTAAAATTTACCAAACTGAATATGTATTAAAAAATCTGAAAATTAAATCATTCTAAAATTTTAAAACTTTAAAATTAAAAACTCTGAAAGTTCAAAAATCTCAAAAATCCAAAAGTATGAAAATACAAAAATTTTAAAATTGCAAACTTTTAAAATTTTAAATCCAAGAAAAAACCTGAACTCCCGCTGCGGTTAATCGAGTGCTCGGATAATAATCGACACTCTACTGTATTCTATTCTCGTACAATTTTGCCTTCTACTACTACTACTACTACTGGTATGCTGCTGTTGCTTTCACAAGAAGGCAAAATCGAGCGCGTTCCAAAGATGTGCATTTTTCGCTTCTCACACCATACAAACTTATTTTATATGTAGGTACAATTCTTTATTCTTCTGGAATGTGCAGCAAACAAACGGAATCGATATAAACAAGTTTTGGTGTCGTGTCGCGTCTTTTTAAAGACGCTCTTTTCTTCAGGAGTTCAAGAATTCGATTCAGTGTTATGATGGTGTCTTTTATCTATTGTGTATGTGGCTTGGATTTGAAAGAAAAAGAATAAGATGCAAACAAATGAAAACACAGAAATAAATCAAGCTAAGAAATAGAACTGGTCAAAATCAGGAGAATTAAAGCCGGGGAGGGATGATTTGCAGACATGAAAAAGTTGTAGTTATATGCGATACATTCTTTAGTTTGTCCAGTATTGGTTTGCTTCTAAATCGACCAAAAGGATGAAACTCATCAGTCCAAATCTACCTTTTAGAAATTCATTCGCCTAAAGTCAACACGTTGAAAATTTAGCACTCCAAATTTACTTAATCCGCATAAAAACCACATGTGGTCAAAATGTACACGTTAAATCGAAATTTTTATATTTTCAAATGGGAACCATTTTTTCGAAAACTTCGACTTCAAACATAAAAATGCGAGATTTTTGAAAATTTCGCATTTTTATGTTTTTTAATTAAGAGTTTTCAAAAATTGGGCACTTTTGGTTTTTAAATCAAAAATTTCAAAAATCTCGAATTTTTAAGTTTAAAATCGCAATTTTCGACAAAAAAAAAAATGTTTATGGCCTGATTCGAAATCTGTTTGTTCAATATTCATTCCATCAAAATAACATTTGTCAATTAAGAAATCGGTAAAACCGCCTATGTAACTCATCTTCGTCGTCAAAATTTGCTTAAGATACGCACACGTTAAAAATCCAATCGGCTTAAAATCGAGGCAAATCGGGGAATCAACTAAGACAAAATCCAGCTTTTCAATCACTAAAGCGGTATAATTCGTTCTCCGTAGATTCATTTTATCTTTTAGGCATTAACTATTACGAAATGTATTTCAATACTATTTGAGTGAATTTTTACCAATTATATTTTGAACAGCTGGATTTTGATGAGATGGATTTTTTGGTGGATTTTGTAAGTCAAATTTACGAGGCAATGACAAGATTTCAATCACTAACTGAAATCCCCGCGATTAAAAACCACCCGTACAAAATCCTCCCGGTCGCAATAAAATGCTGTAATAACTAAAGCGATGGTTTTGTGTCAAAGTCCACTTTTGTTTTAGTTATTGGCAAACTATTTGAGGTTTAAACGTGTGGACTGTAGGCATTTTCCGGGTCTGGTACAAGATTCAATTGTCCTAA
This sequence comes from Microchrysa polita, assembly GCA_949715475.1. Classification (NCBI taxonomy): domain Eukaryota; kingdom Metazoa; phylum Arthropoda; class Insecta; order Diptera; family Stratiomyidae; genus Microchrysa; species Microchrysa polita. The sequence continues at coordinate 85,555,696 of OX454420.1, read as the reverse complement.
ATCCACCCGGTCATAATCCAGCTCTTCAACTACAAAATCAAAGTCGGTAATCCTTTTTCATGAATTCAAAGTCTATTTCCGTATTACGAAAAAAATGTCAATAGCTAGATTTTGACTAGTATTTCGGAAAGGTGGATTTTTACCATTATTTTGAAAAGGTGGATGTTAACTGAATGGATTTTGAACGAGTGGATGTTAAGCAAATTTTGACGACGAGGATGAGTTACATTTACTGTTTTACCGTTTTCATAATTAAAAAATTGCTATCATGGTATACACCATTTTTAGAATCTTCCAATTAGAGGTAAAACCGCACTCGTTTGTTATCCAGCTGCTCAAAATCCAGCCGTACCTAATCCAATCCGTCTGATATATATCTATTTCAAAATCCATGATGGCTTTAATTATCGGAAAACACTTTGAATTTTTATTGAGCGGATTTTGTTAATATATGAATTCCATTTAAATCCACTTATTCAAAAATCTAGCCGAAATCGTCTCATCCTATTTTTGATACAGTTTTGAATCATGTCGTAAAACATGGAACACAACATCACTACCTACTTTCATCGAAATCACCAAGCATTTTCGACACGATAAAAATCATTTTGCGGCTCTTAACAATTCTTCGGCAACGTTTGATCTTCTTCTTCTTCTCTTGTAAATCAATCCGTGTGCTAAAAGCTACAAAAAATGAAAAATGGCAAATTTTGATAAAACAGATAAAACCACATTTATGCTAAGCATAATTTAACCATTAATTTTACTGGTGGCGGTGTTGTGTGGTGTGACTTTTGAAACTCTCTATATAAACTCTTTGATGAATTTATTGACTTAACCGTATCTTCCATGAACTATCGTCGATTAATCAACATAAGAGACAAAAACAACTCTTTTTTGGATTTTCTAAAAACAAAAACTTCAAACGAAAAATTGTTACGTTTTTATGCTAATAAACTTGGTTAATGATTTTGACGCCTCCCACCCTTATCTACGATGTACGGATGGTCAATGGTTTTTATGCTAATATACGACCGAGTGGTATTATTTTCCACGAATCAAATGCTAATTACGTTCTGATAAATAAAAAAAGGAGTAGAAAAAAAAAACACTAAATTCAATTCAGAGTTTAATCGTAAAAATCTCGCACATATTTTCTTAATCTTAATGAAATTTACATATTTCTAACCAATAGTGTAAATATGTGTACACTGAAAAAATTGGGCTATCTAAAATTAAGAAACTCTTTTCTCATTTGCAAAATTCCCGAATTTAGACAAACATTTCCCATGTGAAGCTCCTGGAAAAGCTTTATTTTAGCTTTAGCTTATGTTGGATCGTTGTCTCTGGTTCAGTGGGTAGCGCGTTTGACTGGGAAGAATGGGGTTCTGGGTTCGATGTTGGTTGGAGCCAAGTTTATTTTTTTATTTTTGTTCAGAATCTCTTGTCTTTTTCATAAGCAAAGTTTGCTTGATTCAAGGTTACTTTTCCTTGAAGCGCTGCTATTGGCATTTTACTTGGATCAGTGTGACTAATTCTCAAATGAAGACAAATATTTCTTGGCTGTTTTTTGTTGTCTTTTTTTCTTGATTTGAGTCATACTTTCTTTACTTTAGCAGGCGATTTGGTTCAGTGTATGTGTATAGATAACATTATTTTTTTTATAAATTTGTTATTGGTCTTAATTATGTTAATTTATACAGATAAATGTACGTTTATACAAAAGCCGCGCCACTACCCTATTTCAGTTTAATATGTATCTACGCACACACACTATATATTAACGCTGAGTATATCCGTTTCTATGAATGAAGATTAAATTATATTTAAAATTAATTTTTTCCACACATTTTTCAAAACATCTTATTAGCATATTTCTAAATTATACGCCTAAATGTAAACATTTCCAGAATATTAAATAATATGTACATAAAACCCGTGAGCATGTCTGGACAGAGGAGATGATGATAGAAAAAAATACAGTTGGGAATCTCGCAGATGCCATTCGCTACTCCTATCTCCTATGTCTTTTCGTTTTTAACTCAAAATTCAGGTGTACCAAACTTTCATACAAATTTGACGCATCAATTTTTTTAATAAATTTGTAAAGGCGGCGATTAAAACGAAAACAACTCTAGGCAAATTAATTGTGTGCTTTTTAGCAGTATTACTAAAATATAATAATTAATTATCCTGCTCACCCCGCCAGTCATAACATAAACTTAACGGCCTATTCAATTTTGAGTTTTAATTGTCTCTACACCAAATTTATTAGCATAAAACAACCGACCACTTGACCATTTGATTTATATGTACATTGCATATGCATATCCGTACACCCTCCTGTATCTGTAAATTACCCAAAATTTGTTTATTAAGTGCACAAATAAGATGTCCGCTTTTAAAACATACAGAAAACATCAAATTCAATTTTTCTTCATCTATAATGAAGTTGTGCTATCATATTCAAAAGTCGTAAAAGCAATATAGGTCCTAAATGTCACTCCGGCGGAAAACCACGATAAATTTGCGCAAATACATTGTATGTGTAGTAGCAGTCCACGGCAATGATTTCGTTCTCATTCACCGATTCTGTCTGGTCTGCACCGTCTCCAGACGATAATAATCCGAAAAAGGTGCACTCTCATTAATTAGATATCTTATGAAAAATATAAAAGCAATTAAGACCGTGCGGCTCTTATTATGATTCGCATCAATTGTATTCATATTTAGAGTATATTAGTTATTAGTAGCGAATAGGCATGGTACAACCTGTTCTTTTGATAGAACAGGTCGATCTTAATGATCTTCTGCATCGGAACAGGTCTCTAAAACTAGGTTTCCTGACCTATTTCGCAGCCAAAGAGTACCACAGACCTAGCGATTTATTGGTCAATTGATCAGGCCCGTGCAGCACACACACTAGGCAATTTATAGCGCAATCTCAAATGACAGTCTCACGGTTCACACACGTTACGACATAGCGAAAATTATCTGCTTAGTGGCGATGAAAGATCCACTGACATCCATGGTCACTTTCGATGGAGAATGACCGCCACAACCACAGCATGAAGAATAACCACCCGGTTTATGTCAAAAAGTCAGCAACTGAAAACACACGAATGTCCGAAAAATTGCATGGCAATATGTTCCACATAGAACAAAAAATGAAAGGAGTTAGCCTTTCATTCCGGAATGTACCATGGCTATATATATTAACTGAATTTATTAACTGTAAATCCGTTACTCTCTTTCAGAATCAAGAAACAAGATCTTATATGAAGTGGCTTTGCTGAGCCCATTACCCACCCAAAGCTTTCTTATGAGTTGTGGGAAAGTAGACTTTTGAAGCTATTCAGAGACACCCTGTTAATTTTACAAACGTCATAAGTGTTTGCGACAAACACTATTACCATTCTATGTATTCCCACCAATGTGCATGTTCATTGTTCGGTCCAGTCACAAGATATGCACAAATGCTTCAGACGCTGCCCTAGTATAGTGAAACGCCTTTGCTAAATATTTGATTCCCTATATTTCCGGCTAAGATAAAGATATTCGAATGAAAATTTTCAGGCATATTACTTATATAATTTTCTTAAAACCGTCATCATAATTTTCACAGTTGCAGACTTCACAGCCTATAACTCCGTTCCCGTTACTCCAAACTGGAAGAAAGCAACTTGTATGAAATGTACCCATCGAGTTCTTTGATTTGAGTACCCATACGTCCATGTCAGATAAACACTAAAAAAGTCGACTTTTTCAAATCTTCTGGACACCCTGTTAACTTTGCCCTACCAATTTCTAAGTATTTCGTGGTTCAGACTGTTAGGATTCTACACATTCTTACCAAATTTCATGACGATCGGTTAAGCCGTTCGCGAGTTATTTAGTGAACAAATCCTAAAATCTGCGGGACACCCTGTTATCTTTGCCTTATCAACTTCTAAGTATTTCGTGCCGAAGACTGTTACCATTCATTCACATTCCTACCAAATTTCATGACGTGAACAGACGGATGGACAAAATCGATTTCATAAGGGTTTTTTGAAAAATCTAAAAAACCCTAGAAATGAAATTCTCGTATTTTCTCTATTAGCTATCTACATTTCATTCTCCTAAACTCGTATCCCGTTTTGAGAGGAACACGTGAAAATTAGCTGTAGTTTCTTTTTTAAAGGAGGGAGTTATGAACATGCCTTTTCGACAAATTCAAATGGGAGGAATAATTGGGGCGACTTTATTTTCAGCAAAAATCACATTCAGCTTATTGTTAATACTCGTATAAAATTCCACGCCTGAACTTGCATTTTTCATGAATTATAGAGCTCTTTAAAAAGGTTCAAAATATTCTAATTTATCGTTTAGTCTACCGCCAAATTTTCATTGCATCATCATTTCTAGCCATTTTTAAATAATCACTAAAAATAACTAAAGAAATACCCCCTTTCTCCCATTATTCAAGGTTGCGGACTCCCAATCGGTCAGAGAACTTTTCCCATAATCAGGGTGCCATAACCAACTATCATACAAATATCATATTCTTCTTTGACTATTATATTGACCTAATCAACTGGTCTTTATGGCTACCTGTTCATTCGACTCTTCAGTTCAGGTATTTCTGTTCATTCGACTCTTCAGTTCAGGTATTCCTGATCAATCGACTCTTCAGGTCGACCTGTTCCATCGATTCTTCAGGTCGACCTGCTCAATCGACTCTTCAGGTCGACCTGTTCAATCGACTCTTCAGGTCGACCTGTTCATTCGACTCTTCAGGTCGACCTGTTTAATCGACTCTTCAGGTCTCAAACGAGTCTCACTGATCTGAGTCGTTGGATAGTAGACGTAGACGGAAGTGAACTGATTTGATTGCCTGCATATTTATGGGCGTATTATCGAATTTGCTTGTATGTTATTAGTATGTAGAATATATTGATATTATTTTGGTACTTGATGTGAATGTGATCATTGGAAAGATTGTACGTGACTTACTTAAGATGGCGATCAGACAGTTTCATTCAATGCTAGGAACCTGTTCTTTTGAGAATTGTGGAACGGGAGCGATCAACTCCTTGTACGGAGCGGGATCAAAATAGTAGTTCAGTTCATTAAGAACCATGACTAGTAGCGAATGAAATGACACGCTCACTTGCCGACCGGGCGATAATGTCGATGTCGGTGGGGAAAAGACGCCGATATTATAGTGTTGCGGTTGGCAGTGCTGCTGCCAGGTGCCTTATAGGAGTATGATTGATGTGAACGAATAATTTTTTTAATTTAATAATTCTACACAAGAATAACATAAAAATTAGAAGTTCATAAATTTCATTGTGTTATGAAAATTTAAATATGGATTAGTGTCAGCTTATATGAATGAAGTAGTTTCCCTATACATATTTAATTGGGACGTGTGTAAAATCATTTTATGTACTACTAATTGGGTAATAAAAAAATTTCGGAAATTATTCAAAAGTGAGAAGAAGGGTATCTAAGATTTGCTAATTTGATTTTTATGGTTGTTTGCAATAAGTATAACTTCCGTTTGTTTTAAATCAAACAAAACATGAGTTCGCGTCTCTTAATTGATCCAGGACTTATGGTTATTCATTATATTCGTTGTATTCGGTTACAGTATACAATCTAACAAAGAAATCTGAATGTCATTCATGTTTGAAAACTCGAAGTTGATTTCCATAAAAAAGGTTATTGGCCCATATGGGGTCAAAAGCGGTTATATGTGTGCACAATTTGATATTTCCTGCAAAATTTTACTCTGGTAAAAAATGTGAATCAATTTTGAGGTAAATAATGGAGTGACACAAGGCTGCCTTCTATTACCTATGTTGTTCTTGTTCTATGATAACTTTTATTAAAAGCGTAATCTTTTTTTTTTATAAAGGTGGGGAATCTTCTTAGATACTGTGTGCGTCGTTACGATCGGAGACAGTTATGTCGACTAAACCTGAACACCTCTTCCATCACCGTTACACCCCGTGGGACCACCTTTCGGTATTACTTCGCGACGACCGAACCGGCTACTCAGCCACCAGCGCGGCTTGCAGACTTACGTCTCTGCTCCTCTCTCTGCAGCTCCATATAGACTGCACAAACTGCCCTGCTCACTGCATTCCACTTGCGTAGTTAGGGACTGTGTAGCATGAGAGCCACTATATTAGACGGGCTTATGTTGTCTCCCAGTGCCGCCTCCAGTTCAATGCGGATGCCACCGAATAGGGGACACTCAAAAATTACGTGCCTCGCATCTTCCGCGACTCTCTTGCACCTTGGACACTCTGGCGAGTCGTCCAGCTTGAAGCGATGCAGATGTTGTCTATATCCTCCGTGACCCGTTAAAAACTGCGTCAAATAAAAACTTACCTCACCGAGCATTCGACTTACCCACGTATTAATGTCTCGGATGAGGGTGAGTGTCCGTCGGCCAGTTAGGGCCTCATCCCATCGGACCTGCCACCTCCTCCTCCATCGACTCAGTTCGTTCTATCACTCTCTGGCTGGGCTGTCTTTCCGGAGTTACGCCATGACGACCGCTATAAAGTCTGCCTATTTCATCTACCAGGATTTTTCCAAAGGCATCATCCCAGCTACGACATAGGCGACTTCATGTGATGTAGTTCGATACGCACAACACACCCTTAAAGCACACCTGTGATAGACAGCGTTTAAGGGCTTTGAGTTACAGGGGAATTGTATTGCTCCAGTCCAAACGGGCAAGGCATATACGATAACGGATGTTACCACTCTCGACAGCAATAGTCTCCTACTCGTTTTTGGGCCACCTATGTTTAGCATCATTCTAGCAAGAGCCGCGGTGGCGGTTGCCGCCTTATCGCATACGTACTTCAAGTGCTCTCCAAAACTTAGCCTAGAGTCGATGATAATCCCCAAGTACTTAACGGCATGCTTACAGGATATAACACACTCTCCAACTCTCATTTTGAGAGAGCACTTTTTCTGTACTTACTGATTTGGACCAATTCGGTTTTCTGGTCAGCTTGTTCCAATCCAACTGTTGCCAACGATAGCTTTATACATAGTTGTAATCGCCTCGGTTGCATCCAATTCGACGCAACTGCGAGTCCCATGCGACAGCTATGTCGTCCGCAAAACCGACCACTGTCACTTCCTTTGGCATAACGAGCTCGAGAATGGCGTTATACACGATATTCCACAGAATTGGGCCGAGCACGGAACCCTGCGGAACGCCAGTCGTTACCATGTACTCTTGGTGTCCGTCGCCAGTATCATAGTTGAGGACGCAATGTGAGAGGTAATTCTTAATTATCGCGGCTAAGTATTCAGGCACGTTCATTGAATCTAAAGCGGCATGAATGCACTCCAATTTCGCAGAGTTAAAAGCATTTTTAACACCGAGGGTCACCACGGCGCAACACATACTCTAACGAAGTGACTCTGTCGCCAATGTGGTTATGGTTACCATCGTGACCGCGTCTATTATTGATCTTTCGAACATTTTCCCCGTAGTGTCGAGCAGGCAGATGAGGCGATCAGATTTAGGCTCCCCAGCCGGCTTATTTGGCTTCTAGATTTTGGCTCTTCCATAGTTGCGGAAAGGTCCGTTCTTGCAGGCAACTCTCGAAGAAATCGATCAACTTTCCGGGAATCGCTAAAGTAAGCTACGGCATTCAGCGCGCTATTAGGAATACCATCCGGGCCGGGAGCTTTGGCATACTCTAATCTAGATACGGCCTTCAGAAGTTCAGGCTCCGTAATCGCGGTGCCTCCAATCGGTGTCGGGCTTTGTCTCACGGGCTCTAATTCATGCTGCGGACACAACGTAGAAGGGATATTTTTAAGCAGCACAGGACATTTAAGCTGTCCAATCTTCTTCATGACGATTCTATACGCTCCTCCCCACGGGTTTATATTCGCTTCCTCGTAAAGCTGTTTGAAGCAGTTTTGTTTGCTCCTTTTGATCGAAAGCTTCAAGGATCTACGAGCTGCTCTATAGGCCTGAAAAAGAGGAGGATACGCCGTCAATTGCGCCGAACGTTGACAGTGGCGTCGAGCCTTTAGGCATTCGCGTCGCCTATTCGCGATCTCCTCAGTCCACCAGTAGTTCTCTCTCCTTTTGTTAAGTGAGCTCTTTTTTGGCATGGAGGCATCGCAGGTGGTTATTTTCAGCTAATCAGCAAGCTGAAAAGCGTTCTGTTCCGCTAGTCCGTTAAGTGGGCCTAGATGTGACAGTGTTTCAGTGAACGATGCCTCATCGAAACTTCTTATAGACCACGCCACAGTTGGAGCCCTTGCTAACACTCGCAAAGGGCTCTCTGACATCGAGAATATGATAGCCTGATGGTCGCTATGAGTATAGTGCTCGCTGACACACCACTCCATAGTCGGGACCAGCGAACTGCTTACAAATGTAAGGTCTATAATAGACGTCGTAATACCTCTCCTAAAGGTACTAACACCCCATGAGTTCATCAGAACGATATCGAGCCGAGGGAACGCATCCAGCAGTGTCCGTCCGCGCTTATTTGTTTCACGACTGCGGCACTCACTAGCCCACGCATTAAATTTCCCTGCAATTATAACAGGGGTGTGTACACTCGCGTCATACACCAGCCCGTCAGGAAACCCCTCGAACTCGGAGTCGTTCCACCGTGGTGGAACATAGCAGCTATAAATGTGCAAGCCATTGACTTTTGCTGTAACCATACTCCTTTTGGACCCCCCGATATACCTTGCTGAAGAGCATAACGTCCGCATGTCCAAATCGCCACTTCGTTGTTATTTTCTGTAACCCAAACGGAGCTATTGCGGTCTTTGTATTGGTCGTAGATAATTGCAACGTCGATATTCTTTTCTTTCACTGTCTGTGACAGCAGATCATGTGCCGCTTGAGGATTGACTTTATCGCCTCCTGATACATTGGACATTTGGCGCCTCCAGCTTGATGCTTCCAGTTGTTCCTACCCGCCTGATTGCAAAGTACACAGTTGGGCTTCTTAAGGCAGGATGAAGCGTTGTGGCCGTCCTCTTCACACTTATAGCACATATTCGATATGTCGTGCTTACTGCTGTACTTCCGGGCAAAGTGGCCGAATGCGAGACTCTTGAAGCACCTCATCGGGGACAATTGCAACTTTATTCGACAAATCGTCCATCTCACCTTAATTTTGCCGATCTACATCACTTTGTTTGCTACGTCTGTCGACAAGCCTGTGGTTGGTATTTGAGTGCCGCCGTACGCCTTTCTCAGCGACTTTACAGCACCTGGCTGGAGATTCACCTCCAAACGTTCAGCGAACGCAGCGCCGACATCCTCCTTCGTTGTGACCTCGCCGAGATCGAGTACCTCTATTTTCGTTTCTTGTCGCAAGGTTGGCTGGATCAAGTCGCATCAAGTTGGTGGTTACTGTCGACTTAAATATATCAACCAAGTCACCACCACGAGTTTTCATCTAGAACAGAAGCTCTCCATTACGCGTTCGACGAATGCGCGAAACATTGTCGGCCATATTTTTCAGCTTTGGTTCAGAATTTCCTTCAGATTGAGCAATTACCAATCGCGTCGGGTCACCAAAACAACGTACTCTACAACGCTCTGCATCCACGCATAAACGCTAAAATAAAGGTTCTGTCCATCTACTATTTCTATGCCCGCAAAACTACTGCAGAAGTTTCTTGTGAAACACGAAAACTAGTTTAAAAATCACCGGATTTCCGTTGAAACAATTCGTTGAAACGCATGCGATCTGAAATATTATTCTTATATTCCAAAACAAATTAAAAAAAAATTGATTTTGGAATTTTTCATTAATTTATTTCAAATTCTGTCAAAAATATGTCTCAAGATTTTAATTTCAATTTTTTTTTTTCCAGATTATCTGCCAAATTCCTACAAAGGTAAAGAAAAAAAAAGTGTCATAAAAAGCCGACACAAAGCAATAAATAAATTAAAATAATTAAAATAATTTTAGGCAATTATGGCTGACGAATTTATATTGCATTATTTTGTGAGAATTCATAAATTCCACGCGACAAATCGATCTGACCAAAAACAACAAAGTTGTAAAAGTTACCCCGCCAAAGAAAAATTCATCTGCCGCAAAAAGAATACATATCTCTCCAATCCGCCGCTCATATGTAATTTTGTTTTAGGTGTAAATGCTGGATGTAATTTAGTTTTACGTGTAAATCCTGGAGAAGTTTAAATGTACAGGACCACTTCCTAGAGTAATTTGGTGGGAGCCGTCAAAGTGGCACTGAATGCAATATCCCAGTGCCCCAATGTCCCAGTTTCCCAGTGTCCTAATGTCCCAATATCCCAATGTTCCAATGTCCCATTGTTCCAATATTCAGATGTCTCAATGGCCCAATATCCCGATGTCCCCACGTCCCAGTTTCACCAGTGTGCCTAATACCCCAATGCCTTAATGTCCTAATGTTCTAAGACCCCAATGTCCCAATTTTCTAATATCCCACTGCCCCATGATCCTAGTCTCCCAGTGTCCCAGTGTCCCAATATCTTAATGTCCCAATGTCGCAGTGTGTTTAAAAAAATTGTCAATGCGATGAGCCGAAAGACGCAATTGTTGGAAATCTTTTGTTAACTTTACCAATTAATTTACCGTTATTCCATCCACTTACCTAAATGGAAGACATAGATTCTTTGGAAGGACCACCAGAGGATCATTCATTCCAAATCTCCCATCACGGAGAGAGACAGTAGAAGCAAGTTTTTCTGCAAATGTAGACTCCAGTCTGAAATTGGGTTACTCGCTTAAGTCTGTGAGGGTGAAAATTTCACCGTTTATTAAATATATCTTACCCGTTATAGTGCCGATCGAAGATTTCTTTTTGTAAAGGCACTAGAACAGGATATGTAGAATATTTTGGTAAAAAATTTTTTTTGGGGGATGTTGCCTGGAAGGCTGTAGCCCTGTCAAACAAAAAAGCAAGTTGTCTCCGGTAATCATAGACTTGTTCGCTTTCGTTTTTTTTCCTTTGGCGGACGATACGCTCTCGCGTCTCTTGATATCCTTAGAACTAGATTTGTGTATCAAAGTATCAAGTGCTAAAATGTATCAGTAATGTATCTGACTCAACCCCTGAACATAATGCACACATCGACTAAAAATTGGTGAACTATGTTTGCCTTTCACGAAGACCGTTTCAAAAAATGCCATATCATTACATTTTCAATCTTTTTTAGTCTTCTATAGCCTTAACTCACGTGCTGTGATACTAACAGCTATATATCACTATAATTACTAACGATCTTATCATAATTTAATATCATTGCAATTATTACTCATCATGTAGCAAATGTTAACACCAAGATAAATCCATTTGTCTAAATCAAAACTTCATATAGATTCTAGCGCGGCTGCTGTTCTGCTTGGCCAATCTAGTGTGTCCATCCATAATATACTTAATCCTTGGCCAACAATTACACTCTTGCATCATTTACGCTTGACTTATCATCGCTTATGATACACTAATCGTAATTGGAACTCTCTGTAGCGCTGATGGCCTGTTTTGATCTTATTACATCAGCCGCAGAAGTAAACACGAGAAAAAGCCATTATCATTTGTAACACGAATCGCAGCCGTACGACGTCTGCATGTCACTAAAAACGTATTAATGCTTAATTTTGCTTATAAGCGAAAATACATAAAATGAAATAATAATGTTCCGCCCCCCAACCTCCAACTTGTAGAGATCGATGATATATGGTGCGGCAGCATCATACCGGAAATGCATCCAGAAGTAATTTTTTCTGTTTGCTTACAATTTTCCAATTAAAGAAAATTTCTGAAGTGAAACCATAGCCAACATTCTTTACGCTTCCCGTATAGTTTTCCGACTCAAGTTGGCTATGAAAGAAACGAGAACGAGAAAAAAGAAGCACCGCAGAATTAAGCGAACTCTGGAATGGGCTTGCCCCTTCGCGTATCCTTCAGACGAGACGCCGAGATTTGTTTGTGTATGCCTGATGCATATTCGTTCATCCGATAACATCATGCCAAGAAATTGCTGCAACCACCCTCCGCGGAATGAGCAAAAAGATTTCGTATTCTTCTTTTTGGAGTCAATCAGATGCGAGAAGAACTCTAGTACTAGACTTTGCTCTTTTCACGACAACAGGGTGTCTGTAACGTTTCAACGTCAATCCGGAAACCAGGGCAGGAAACATTTAATCACGCATCGAAGCAGCATCTCTCAGCGATATTTAGCAATATGTCGACAACTATATAAAAAAAATAAAGTCAAGAAACAAAAGCCTCAGGCGGCCAAAGCCCAACGTCGGGCTATCTTGCCACATTGGTGATGCTATCAAAAGAATGTCGGAGAACTGAGCTAGCATTCTGTAAGGCGATATGCAGGCTATCGTCACTTCCTATTCTGGCTATAAAATAAGAAATGAAGCGAAATATAAGATAAAAGAGAAATCGCCTACGTGCCTAACTATACCTTCGAGGGTAAGCCGCCATTTCAGGTTCTTATGTTGACAGATTTTCCGTGAGACAATCATAAATCATAAAAAGTCAGTGTCGCCTGTCACCTTTCGCCTCAGTACATTTTGTTGCGATTTTGCGATGTAACTGTACATTTTATCGAATATTTCAAAAAATTAATATTCTACTGTAACGGTAACAAACTTCTCTATAAATTGAAGTCCGACCTAAAGACAACTGTTTCACAGTTTGCGAGAAAATTTAGTACTTTTCGGAGCTCCACATGTTCTACGTCATGTTTTGAGGTGTGCAAAATGAAAAATAATCTGCGGATTAAATAAGAAATGAGAAAGCGTAAGTTATACCGTTATGAAATCTAAACATAATGTGGCAATTTCTAGAATACATACAGACAAATATTCTAAAAATTAATTAAAAAAATTTAATGCCCATATACTGAATCAAATCGCCTGCTAAAGTTAAGAAAATAGGGCTCAAATCAAGAAAAGAAGACAGCCAAGAAAAATTTCTCTTCATTTGAGAATTAGTCGCACTGATCCAAGTGAAATGCCAATAGCAGCGCTTTAAGGAAAAGTAACATTGAATCAAGCAAACTTTTCTTATAAAAAAGACAAGAGAATCTGAATAACAAAAAACAAAAAAAACTTGCATCCAACCAACATCGAACTCACAACCCTATTCTTCCCAGTCAAACGCGCTACCCACTGAACCAGAGACACTTCTGACTTAAGGTTTGTGTTCGTAGAGACGACTCATGGGATCATCATCGCTCAGCGATCGTAGTGAAACCACCGGTTTTAAGCACTATATGGATATATTTTCTATACAAACATGTTCCTTTAGTCCAGTGTCGATACTAGGAAATTAGAACCATTAAAAAAATATTGAAATACGGCTCGAAATTGAATGCAAAACTACGATCGCTGAGCGATGATCCCATGAGTCGTCTCTACGAACACAAACCTTAATCTATTACAACGCTCCAATATAAGCTAAAGCTAAAATAAAGCTTTTCCACGAGCTTTACATGGAAAATGTCAAAAAAATCTATTCTCAATCATTTGTTTGCTTGAATTGAGAATAATGGTTTAGGCTTGAATCTACTTCCTATTTCTCAAAATAAGGTTTTGAAAATAGGATCGATTCAAGAAGAAATTTTCACATTTTGAGAAATTTTGTCTAAATTCGGGAATTTTGCAAATGAGAAAAGAGTTTCTAATTTTAGATAGCCCAATTTTTTTTCAGTGTATTTATCGAAAAAACGGTCATTTTTTAATTTAACTCTAATCAATAGAACGTTTTCCTACAGTTAGAGGGAGTTATGAAGATTTCCGGTTACAGTGCCTTAAAAATCAAAAAAGGTGTCAATTTTCTTGATTTTTTTTTCGATTCATATAACTGTAAATTTACGTAACTGACTATTATTTCCGATTTGATGTCAATTATTTCCGGTTTGATGTTCACTTTCCGGGACACCTGGTATTCGCTATTATAGCCAGACAGTTGGCATAGTGTTGATACGAGTTCGGATAGAGATGGCATAAAACTACTACGACGTCATTGTACTGCACATGCACTTAACGAGAGATAAGTACATATAAGAAAAACGAAGAAGAAGAAGGCAACGTCTTCCGTCGTATAGGAGTATCCATCGTGAACTAGAATGTTCATTGGGGCAAAGTTTTTTTCGTTTTGTGATTGCAATTTGCTTTTACGTTTCGTGTTATAGTATTATAGGAGTCTAACAGCATTCGTAGTTATAGTGGAAGTTTTACCGTCTTCCAAGATGTTGAGAATGTAGTGGAAGTTTGAAATTAAGACGTTTCATCCTATAGAATAGGATTAGTACTACTTGGTGGCATGTGGATGTGGTCTCATACCAATTTGAAAAAAATAATCGAGGCAGGCTCTTCTTCTAAAATGGTTGCTAAGCTACTATTCAATATTTTACCTTGAAGAAAAATAGGGTAAGAAATTAAATGATTTGAAAACCACAATCGCAAAATTCTGCAATGAAGGAAAATCCTCAAAAAACGAAATCCCCATAATCCGAATCCCTAAATGCAAAACCCACATACAACTAAGAATCCCCAAATACATGATCCCTTAAATAGTTTCGCATTTTTATGGTTTTCGACCATCAAATTTCAGGATACTAAAATTTCTGGTTTTGATTTTGAAGATTTTGTGTTTGGGGATTCGTTTTTTTGTGGATTTCTAATGGAAACTGCGGTTTGACATCTTGCATATTTTGATTTTGGGGATTTAAGTTGTTTGAATTAAATGTCGAGGTCTCATTACGGGGCTCCATCTCTATCCAGGATGGTGGTGTCATCGCCGTGACCAATGAGTTGGTGTTGCTTTTTGATTTAACACATCGACGTGCTCATCTCTAAATACAAAACCCCCAAAAAATATAAATCCCAAATATGTACACGATCACCAAAACCAACCATGGTGTAACGAAGGAGCTTTATTCTGGATGGTGTTATCGCCGACAGCGACGAGTTGTTGTTGCTTTTTGAATTGACACATTGACGTGCTTATCTCTAAATACAATACCCCCAAAAAGTATAATTCCCAGAGACACGATCCCCAAAAGCAACAAAAAATTGAATTGTAGACAATATTAAAATTTCAGCTTGGGGATTACTGTCTGACCGATTTGAGGATTATAATGTGTTTGACTTTGAAGATTGTATTTGGGGATTTAATTTGTTTTTTTTTTTTCTGTTAAGAACTTCGGTTTTGGGGATTTCAGTATAAAATCATACCTGAAGTACCCAACAGAAAATCCCCAAATACAAAATTCAATTAAAAATTCCGCAAAAACAAGAAAGCCCAAAAACCACACATATTCCTCGTGTGTAGTTTTGGGCTTTCTTGTTTTTGAGGAATTTTTAATTCAATTTTGTTTTTGAATTTGGGGTTTTTCTGTTGTGTATTTCAGTTACAGATTTTAATTTTGGAGATTCTATTTTTGGAGATTTTTTATTGCTGTTTTGGTTTTTGGGGATTTAGTGCACGAAGAATAACACTTTTGAGAATTAAGTATAATTTAGATTAATTATTTTTTTTTTTGATTTTCCTTCTGAGTTTCAAATGGTATTTTGCCATTTTCGTATTTTTTCCTTCAGTTTGACAAATACAAAATCATCAAAAATATTTATTTCACTTATCTCCTAAAAATGCCAAAATCTTTTTCCCACCAATTTGCACTGCACTCGCAGAAGCAGCCAGACATCCTAAAAAACGCAGACGTTTCAACGAAAAAAAAAAGACGCCTGTTGTTTACTTTATCTGAAGGCTCTATCACAATCCGAAAAAGAAAAGGAAAAAAATTGGCCGCCAATGGGTTATTGTCCTGGAATGCTGCCGTTGTTGTCGTCCTCATCGTTGTCGTTGTTGTCGACAAAAGCACCACTTCCTCCCTGACCGGGCCAGACGAAAAGCGAATTTGATATGTTGGCCATAGCACGGGTATTAATTGCATCCGAAAAAGAGGTCCGCACAAATATCCCTATATGCAACCATCAGCGCGCGTCTTTTGCCATACGCTTTATTCCTTTATTCACGGGCCGTGGACGTTGCGCAACGATTCTTGTTGTATGTTATAAAGTCTACGGCATGGCACAACACAACACAACACACAACAAGTCGTTTGAAAAGATGAAGAATGCAAAACAAAATAAGGTACACGTCGCTTCACATGAAATCATTCGATTAATATGTGTGAAAAAAAGGGTTAATGCTCTTTTGTATATTTGCAGTCCCGTGTTCCCAGCTGTGCCTGTGCGCCATTCCGAAGCCCCAGACATAGCACTCGCCTCTCTGGCCTGGCATACACACAACACCCATATTTTGTAGGAATCTCTATATACGAATACAATACACAACAAAGTATCGTCAGCTTCTCTCTTTCATCGTGCATTGCGAAGACATCCTTTTGGTCCTGCTGCTACAGTCGCTCCTCGTTTCTCGCGTTCGTCTGATGTTGATGATAGTCCCCTCGCATTCAATGCTCTGCTCCGCGTACACATCATCATATAAATGGCATTGCCATGCCAGACCAGACCAGACCAGACCTTATAACTATAGTCCGACATAGTGTTTGTGCGAAAAAACAAGGAACAGGGAAGCGTCGTGTCGCGTCTCGGGGTCGTGCCCAATATATTGTTCATTGAGGCTCAAAAAACAGGAGGGTGTGTACGCACGCTTGTTCTGTGTTGAACATAGGCGACTCCTTACGTCTCCCCCAGTGTCCTTGTGCCATGCAATTGATGTCTGGATAGCTTCACACACTCGCCGTATATACAAGGCGAGAAAATTAGAGTTCACTGAACTCACGAACGACACGGCGACAAGACGGGTGTTTTTATTTTATATTATTTTCGTTCGTTTCGTTTTGATGGAGATTTTATCGTGCACGTATCCGTATTTCGAATAGCGAAAATGGTGCAAATTGTGTGCGCTCGGAGATGTTAAAATACTCGCGTAATTGTAGTATTGTAAGTTGAGAATAATCTTATTAAACAATATAACTGCTGGAACCCTACACTCTAAAAGTCATCTTTCATATTTGGAAAATGCAGAGACGCACGCGGGTTCGATTCCGGAGGGTCAAATTTACTAAAATGCCCTAATTCGTTCAGGATATATGAAGAATGCTCGTCTTCATAATTTTTCTCATTGTGAATTTTTTTCATGTTTCAAAAATTATTTTACAATTCATGATAGAGACCAATCCGATGGAGCAAATTTACTGAAATCCGCTATTCTGCTTCAATTGTTATTATGCTATTCAGAAGTATGTATGTGAAAAAGATTTGTTTTCATAATTTTGCTCATTGTGAATTTTTCGCATATTTCAAAAGTCATTGTGCTGCTCCGGTAGAGATGAATTCCGTGAGTCTAACTGAAATCCGCTTATCTGTTGAGGGGATAAAGGCTAGTATGGGAAAAAATGGTTTTCACAATTTTGCTCATTGTGAATTTTTTGCAAATTCAATAGTAGAGTAACACTATGGATGGCCGACTACCCACTACTGGGTAGAGACCAATGATGTACGTTTAAATTTACTGAAATTCAGAATTTGAAGTTTGTGACGAAAAATTATCTGTATAATTTTGCTCATTGTGAATTTCCCCACGTTTTCTGTACTTATTCTGCTATTCGGGATAGAGACCAATTTGAAAGGGAAATTTTGCAAAAATCCGCTAATATGTTCAAGAAATACGAACAGAAGTATGCAAAAAAGAACTTACTGTGAATTATTGCTTATTGTGAATTTTCTGCATTTTTCATCAAGTGAACCTAAATCATGGAAATAGGTTGAAAATGATTTGTATTTAGCAATAGTGCGGTAGCGGTAGTTTATTTTGCTAAATTACATTATATTTAGCATTTAGCAAATTTATATTCTGCCAATTAAGTTTCCCATTTATTTTTCACTCAATGAAAATTCACCACATAATTGCGTAATCGTCCCTCCGGTACGGCTGCTTACGGCACGATATAAACAATATTCTTGTCGATAAAGATGATTGAAAACACCCAGGAAAATTGTGTGGTGTCTATGGTCATTCGGGTCAATTAAATTTAATTGACACGTCATACTATACGCATATAACAACACAAAAGTGAATGCATTTGCGCCTTTCCATATACTCGTAAATATGCAGCTTCTTCAGTGTTCTTTACCATTCGCGGTTGTCAATGTACACACACACGACACTCAAAGTGTATGATTTGATTGTTTATGGCGTCTGAAAATGTTTACATCAAACCAAGTGTGGAAAATTTTTCAAATAAACAACTTTCAACTTAGTGTCGTCTTTTGGACAATACAGAATTTATTTTAACCCTGGCTGATCCGTACTGATTTTAAGGGATCTGAGCGACATATTTGCAGACAAAATGCCTCGCCAGCATGAATTCATCATCATTATGAGAGGTTAAGCCGATATCGGCCTTCCGCCGCCCTTAACGCTGACTTCAAATTGTCGTCCACCAGTTTGAGAAACCTAGCCACTGCTGGGCGTCGTTCTCCCCAACTCATGAATCCCATCGAGCTTTACGCAGTCTGAATTACAAAAAAAATATAAAAAAAAACTATACAAAGAACCTAACTAGCATTTCCAGAAATTAGTTTTCCAATCCTCACGGGCTTTCATGGAGAGATATGTGTGTGTGATCAGCAGCATGCTCTACCGAGTCTAATTTAATATCGTAAATAAGCACTTTTCCGCCCGCACTGGCAAGTCGGTCTCTACTACTTTCGAAAACGTAGAGAAGCAAATTCTCGATTCCGCGAAGAACGAGTACATTTGCAGATAGTAATGGAGACCAGCCACCCATTTCGAATTTAGTTCCCTGTGAAACAGTGTCGCTCTGGCCTTTTTAACATGCTGGAGACAGAGAAAGAAATTACCTCTTAAACTTTATTCTTCTTCTTTTTAGTTGAAATTTTTTGTCGTATTTTTCCGGCAGAAGACAGAACCAAATTCATTTTCCAGCGCTTCCCAATCTGTACTCAATTTGTATTTCTGAGTTTTCGCTTTTGTAACTATCTTAACCTGACTGAAGTCCTACATTGCAAAAAAGAAACAAAACTAACGCCATTTTAATAAAAAGTAGAATTTAGTTAAATCCTCCAATTTCTTCCTGTCGTTCGAGTCTGGGGTTAAACAAATCCACAGTGGACTTGCTATACGTCCTGCCTTGCGTTTTTCTCTGCAATACGGTCTTTCAACTACAATCTGCAATCTGACGGTGATGCGTGGCAAAAATCCGTCTTGAAGCGACAAACTAATTGCACCGAACACCATTCGTATAAACAAACATGCGCGCTATTGCGCGAATAAATAACGCATTGCATTGCCAGACGGGCCCGACTATTTCAGAAATACTTACAACGAGGATGTAGTGCAGTGATCGACAAAAATACTTATGTCTCGACCCTTGTCCGAAAATAGCGTTTGAGTTTGGCCGTTTTTATGCTAGCGACGTCCATACGTAAATGTTCCGATTGAGTTTAGAGTTAGACCTTCGCGCCACTTTAATGATGCCTATAATAATCACTGCCTAATTTATAACAATTTCAGTCACAAATTAGTTGATTAGTTGCTCGAAATTATCGACACAAACTGCAAAAATCCTTAAGCATGACTCTCCCCGGCGCATGGTTTTGTTTGCATGCACATTTTAATGGAAATCACAATGCAATTTCCTTAACATGCTTGCAAATTGAGTCATTTGTTCAACTATGCTGCATGGTGGTGTTGTTTGGATCACGATTTTTTAATGAGCACATACGTTTCAAGTCATGGATTTTTAATTGAGTTAAAGTCTCGTATTTATGTGTAATGTTATGCTGTACAAAAATATCATTTAATCGAACGAACACAACATTTAAGTTATGTCGATTATTAAAAAAAAAACAGGTAGAAGATTCCATCGATATTTATAATGTCATGACAAATGAGAAAGACACGTACATTACATAATGCAAACGTTAAATCATCACTCTTACATCATCCAAACATTCTTGCGTGGTAACTATTATACGATTTTTGAGATGAACGTACTTGAAACCAAAAACAAACAAAAAATTGACATTGAAAAGTTTGGCAACCACTGGAATTTTTCCATACTTGTTGAGGCAACAAAAATTCAGCTATAGTACGGGAATGAATTCAATCTAAATTGAAAATTTCCAGGCAATAAAGAAACGATAATTTCTAGATAATACTGTTTCAAAGTACAAATACACTTAAGAACAAATTGTCGACAGTTTGACGTGCACTGAACAGTTGAATGATGTGATATGATAATCATGCAGCTCGCTAATGTCTTATGGACCTAAATGTGTACCCAAAGTAGTTTGGAATCAAGTTTTGTGGTTTAACTGCAAGTTTGATCAAGAACTCAGCATTTTCGGATATATTGGAGCATACAGGTTTACTTCAATCGCAATCCCGAGTAAATTTAATTCAGAAAATTTCAATGATTGTTTGACATTGTTTTCATACCAAAAATCGCAAACGCCACTGCATTGGTATGACAAAAAACATGCAGATTGGGGGCATTTTATTTAAATGAATAAGAATTACTGGCAAATTTTAATTTAATTTTATAAAATTTACAAAAATTCGAAATCAAAAAGATTTCAAATTATTTTATATATAAATAGTAGAATCAATCGGACATTTTTTTCTTTTTAATTACGGTGCTATGTTTTTCATTCCTTTTTAGACTTTTTAATACTGGCTTCAACTTGCATTAATGTATATATTTGCGCATTCGATCCCTATGCATGTGTTCCAGCTTTTTAGACAAAATAGCGCGAAACTTACTATCATTGGAGTTGATTAGATAGTCACAACCATATTCTTGTTAAAAAGGTACCGATAATATAAATTCTTTACCATGCGTTCATGGTAAATTGGTAATCGTAAGTTGATTAACGTTTCACCTAACGCTAGATGCAATTACGGAGTCTTCCTTTTCGCCGTTTATAAAGAATGTATTTTTGTAGAAAAATAATAAATATATCTATCTATTTACTGGAGCTTCCTTTATACCTAAGCTATTAAAGTTATTCTTGTTAATATCTAATGTGAAACGTATAAAGTACAAGTCTTCCATACTGATAACTTATGAAACGTGCTATTCTTATTTTTTACGCACTTATTTATTCAATTTTACGAGCAAGGTTAAGCCCCTTAGAAAAAATGTTCTACCTACGCCTTTGTGTTTCTCTAAAATGTGAACAGCTGCAATCTGGTGACAAACTTAAAAACCTGACCGATTTTGAACGGCCGCAGAATATAAATGTTCGAAAATGCCTATAGAAAATTATTTTCGAAATTTAATCACGATCTCATACCCTTGAGTAATGCCATATCTTTTGAAAATGTTCTTCAACAAAATTTAGAAACCAGACAAGAAGTAACAATTTGAGTTACCATGTAGGTGAATTATTTTTCGCCGAATTTTGGACAGCTGCTCAGAACATTGTAGCACCGGTCATCCAGTAACATTCAGGTAACCCAAAACTTTGGATACCAAAATTGTTAGGCTAAAATAAATTAAGTACGGACAGAAAAGTGGCTTAAAATAGACAAAGTTGATGTGGTGTGAAACAAACGCATAAAGCAAAAACAAACAAAAAACAGGTAATGCGCTGAAATTGTTACATTTACAAAATTTCACATCCGGGTGATTTTCTTCACCAAATACAGGATTTCTGAGTCTTTAAAGCTTGGCCTTCTTTTCAAATAAGTCTGAATCCAAGATGTTGTTGTCCCATAACCTAAAGATGTGAATTATAATGCAACCGTGACAGATAACAGATCAGATCAGGCAAAGTCAAAAATTTTTTTGTTGAACCGAATTTCGGGACAAAATGATTTCACGAAGGGCTTAATATTTTCCTGCTCACCAAATCCCGCCTTAAACAAACCTTAAATAAATCGTCAGCACATTGTTTTTCGATCATCAAAACGAATTCAAAGAACATGACAATTACTCATAATCCTACTACGAGCTTATTTCTTTGAAGTTCTGGCGTTGGTATTTTATCAAAAGGTCAAAATAACACCCTAGATCAAATTCCTCAGCACTATATCACTAATTAAATTATAATTTCGGTGGGGTTGAACCCCCAAATCCCTACGTAGGATCGCCACTGGTTCCTGATAACCAATACGAGAATAACGTAATTATTTCGAGCGTTCTCGGATACTAGGACACTCATGATTTGACGCCGCCGTCGAACAGATGCCAAGAAAAAAATTGTGTATGCAAAATTCCCCACTTGGAGTTTATTTTAAGGTGACCAGACTTCCGAAGGCCCAATGCTGTACAGATACTTGAAAAATTGAGTATTCAGACGAATCCTCAACCATACTACCCCCAGGCTCCAACATTTGAAATAAAATATTTTCCTGTAACAATAAAGTCGCTTTTCTCAGAGCCGTGCAAAGGGAAGGCAAAAGCGGCACGACGACGCGGGCACCGAATACGCGAGCCCAAGCATAGTTTCCATCCATACTTCTTCACTCAAACAACAGTCAGTAATGCTTTAATTAACATAGGTAGCCCTTCGATAAAAATTGCACATGAACAGTGGGAGAGGAGGCATGCGCTGCAATGGGGCAACGCCAAAAAATGTTTCTACAGTTAACAACATTCTAGATTCTAATTTCTAATAATGTCAAAATTTCTAAATCTAAGCGTCGGACCCCTCCCGGATCAAAATCCTGGCTACGTCCCCGCCTCATATTATCCTACCTTCATTTCTGCAAAGAGAATTGAGCCTTAGCCGATATTCTGGGAAATTCGGGCCGCTGTAACTTGAAATTATAAGAGCATGTGAGCGCCAAGTAGCTCTACAAGCGTGAAAAATTTCAGAAAGATCGGCCAAAGGGTTCCCGAGTTATCGAAAATTAGCAAAGGTCAAACATTAAAGTGCTATTATCTAGCTAAATACGGAGGTCAAATTTTAGAGGCTTAAAACAAACAAGACTTATCTTCACCACGATATTATGTAGTGCTGTGGTTAATAACCTTTTTAGCGAGAAGAGCCAAATTTGAGAATTTACCCTTAAGTATTCATTTAGAGAGGCAAATTATTTTTTGTTTCTTAACCGCACGTATTATCTGGGGAAAGCTATACGACTAGGACTTTGTAGAGCTTCAAGAAATACAACGGTGCATAGGAGACACAATTTCCTTATGAAAAATATATGACTCAATATAGTGTAACGGTAACTTGTAGTATTATAATTTTAAATGTCGAAACTCTAAAGCACCATTGATCTTTGACTAGCATTCGATTCCATGTAATTTTAAATGGTAATTTCCTGGAGCCCAAAGGAACAATTAGGACTTTTTCGCGCTGGATAATTTAAAATCGGTTAGAGGAGTGATCAGATTTTGTTAGTTTATGTTGTATCTGCAACCACTACCCTTACTAACCAACATTCCACCAAGTATCACAAATTACAAAGCCTAACCTGCATCAGTGGGCATCAGGAACGTAGCTAGGATTTTGTTTCGGGAGGGGTCCGAATTTCTCCGTACTACCAAATTTTCGGTTTAATATTTTATTTATTAGGCTAACACCAGGGGCGGCCTTAGCTTTTGCGCAGACCCAGGCGACCGATTTTTGGATAAAAAAGTAATAAGTGACGACATTGACGTTACTTTTAAAGTCTAATGAATTCCCGTAAAAACCCCAACCTTCCTACTATATTCAGGTTGAGATACTAACTGAGAAAAGAGAGTCCTGCAGAGTCCTGGCTGTCAGAAATTTTCAGCGTTCTTCAGGGTCCTAGTCCTACCGGATATTATTTACTTTAAAAACTGGAAGTGTTGGTAGATGCACACAATTTCATATACAATACAGTATTTACCGCGAATTGTTTACATTTTTAGGGGCTACTCCACAAGAAAAAAATAAATCAATATAACTCGAAAGGTCGGCTTCGAAGTCACTGATATTTTGTATGTTCTCACAAAATTTCAGTTGAAGAATATGCTCACATCAAAAGAGCTAAACTATTTTGAATTCAAGAATGTCAAAGGCTGAAAGCGGAACTTTTGGCTCGACTTTCATGGCACTTCAAAAAATTATATTTTACACGAATCCTGTTGAAGAAATTGATTTGAACTATTTTACTTTTGTTTATTATTTTTTGTCCAAACTGCCAGCGCGAGGCCCTGGGCCATCATCCGGTACGCCACTAGCTAAGACCCAATTACCGTCCAATTTCCATAAAAAAATTATTGTTCAATGCAGAGTTTACATTTTCCTCGCACTACCCTTTTTCGTAATTTAGGAAAGCACGGACGTACGCAGAAAATTATTCAAGACAGGTTTAAGGAAAAAGCTTCGCAGTTCCATGGAATCCAGCGCGGATGAATTATTCCATAGCCGCCAAACGCGACCAAAGCATTGAAATCGTCAAAGGACACTAAGAAATGTATTTAAGAGCTTCAAAGTGGAATTTTAATTCAATAGTTACACTCTTTCATTCTTCTGATTACGTTAAAGGACACATATTAATTGAGGCTCTATTTCATTCTAAAGTTCATAGGAAAATAATTTAGAATTACATATGTCAAAATTAGAGTTGGGATTTTTCTCTGATATAACATAGAAAACATTAACCCTGGCAGTAATGTTAAGTTTGTTGCTCGTTGGCCGTTAGTTTTTAAATTTATTTATTAGTTATCATAATGTTTGTAGTACTGATGAATAATATCCGGTATGTTTACCTCAAACAATTTTGGGCGGGTTTTAAACCCCCCAACCCCACGTAGGATCGCCACTGCTTTCACTGGCCTAACTCGATTAAGCCATGATGCGCCACCGTCAACATTTCATAGTTAAATAAAGTAAGAATCAGGCGAGGCTCCAACGGAAGACCTGCTATCTGCAGTGGTGTATTTGTAAGGATAAAAACACTCAGCGGAAATCGAACTTGCATGCGGGGCTGTTCGGCTGGAATGGGAGACACCGAGTGGAAAACCTCGACACTTTCACCAAAAGAGCGATGTGTGGTAACCATGTCCAAAACAGACTTTTATATTATTAAGAATCTGCATCCATTCAGCCCAACTAAAGTTGTTGATTGCGTTCCGTGTTTCTTAGCAACACTCTGAACCTCTGTAGCGGAAAGTTCCTTAGAGCTTCGTAAGTTGGGAAAATGTTTCCAATAAATTATGAAGAAAAGTATGTTCTGACTGAGTATTTATTTTCCTAAAAAATATACTAATAGAGTTTCGAGAATTTGGCCCCTTCAAGCGACTCAATTAACAACTAAATTTATGTCAGTGCATTCAAAGAGCGAGAAAAGTAGCAGAAGAGTGCTTTTGAATTGGATTCTCATTCATTTCGCGTATAGATTGGGGGAAATGGTTGGGTGGCAGTATATTACAGTGTTTTTCTAGTGAATTGTATCCGTTTAATGCGCTCATTGATTATTATCACTGAAAAAATAGGGCTATCTAAAATTAATTTTCCATGCGAAGCTCGTGGAAAAGCTTTATTTTAGCTTTAGCTTATATTGGAGCGTTGTAGTAGATTAGACAGAAGTGTCTATGGTTCAGTGGGTAGCCCGTTTGACTGGAAAGAATGGGATTATATGTTCGATGTTGGTTGGATGCAAGTTTTTTTTTTATTTTTGTTTAGATTCTCTTGTCTTTTTCATAAGAAAAGTTTGCTTGATTCAAAGTTACTTTTCCTTAGAGCGCTGCTAATGGCATTTCACTTGTTCAGTGATTGTACGTTTTCTTCGACAAAAAACAAATCAATTTAACTGCCAAATATATTGTCATTTGGTGAATGTACAATGATACCACCGTCTGATGAAAACTGCTGAATTAATATATGTAAGTGCTTTTTTCCAAGTTTAATGATGATAAAACGAGTTTCAATGATTTTTTAAAACATTTGGGGGGGGTCCCGGACCCCATGGACCCCTCCCCTAGCTACGTCCCTGTCAGTGGGCATAATAAACTTTTGTTTCAAGACGTATTCGCGTCAGGGTCAGACAGATCACATGAATATGCTGCTACAAATATACCTGGCATACCGGTCTTCATAGCAGGAAAAATTACATTATTCTTCACAGGAATAAGTTGCCGTTTTCCGTACGGCCAGGGTTGAGGGGCCGCACAGTGCGTCGTTCCATAGGCAAAAATAAAAAAATTGACTATTTTTCCCCGGAATCAAAGTTAGCCAATATCAAAGAGAACATGTTGGAGTATCCGAATATGTAAAAAAAAAATTTTATTTTTTCGTTTTTTTAGTAATTTTATGGACTAAAGTTGAAAAATATAAAAAATTCAAAAAAATAGGTTGTACTTTAACTTCGATTTCCGATCTTTTCATAAGTTTTTGGCAACCATAATGATATTTTTTAGAATAAGTATGTTCCACTAAAACTCTTCAGATAATTTTTTTTTCTAAAAATCTTTTAATTGAATAAAAAATGTAAAAAAATCATTAAAATATGAAAAAAAAAACTTTAAATTGAGATTAAAAAAAACGTCACAAAACGTTTTGGGTGGTTGATATTTTCCGAAAGATACAAGTGTCTACTTTAGTTTAAACTAGTATTGGTTTGCCTTTTTTTGCCTTTTTTTACGCAATTGGCATTTTTACTGAACTAGTTCCTTGAAAAATGGCAACTGGGCTATTTCTAAAGTCACTAAAAGTGATAATTTTACCATAATATTAAGCTTTTACACACTTTTGCGATAGAGGAGATAATAAGTTTCAAGCACGAACAAAAAAAATATTATAAATAATTTTAATTAATTAATTAAATCGAAAATTCAATTAATTCAAAAATACCTAAAAATATAAATATAAATACATAATGCATATGGTTTTCTATGGAATTTGATTTCTAAAGTCCAGTCTAAACCATATCATGTACAAAATATTTATAATAATATAATAATAAATTGTTATTAGTTGAAAAAATCGTTAAAAATCTATAAAATACGAACAAACTTTCAAAGTGAGATTTAAAAAACACGCATCGAAAGGTTTAGAGTAGCTACAATTATTTTCGCTTTTTTAATATAATTTGTATTCTTATTCAGCCAAATTTATTAAAATTTTTCGATAATTTTAAGGGTACGGGCGAGTGGTCAAAGCATCAATAAAGAAAAAATTGGGGACCTTCTAGGTCACACCAAAGGGTTATATTTAGAATTATACCCGTGTTCAATAGTTTGCTCAAGATTCTAGTGCACGGAGTTGAGGTAATTGATTCTTTCCATTTGCCAATTGGAAATTTATCTGAGGATGCCTAGGAGGCACTGCATAAGTAAGTTACAAGGAATCGATTGTCTCACACTTGTAAGTTTTCCAGAACCAGTTCCAATAAGGATTTAATGCGAATGCTCCTCTTAACCTCGGACCCTTTCCTAGCGTCCCTGCGGACTCCGAAAATTAAGAAACATATAGACGCAGAAGTCAATTCATATATAAACCAATTAGATTATACTTCCCATTGCCAATTTTGATGTAAGTTTGCTGGATTTGGAAAGCAACGATGAGTCAGAATAAATTATAAGCATGTATTTTGTTAATATAATTGTTATTCTATAAAATAAAAAAAAATAAAAAAATGTTCTATCGAAACACAACTTCGGAGGATGCGTTTCACTGAATTATTTAATTTTTTGAACCACTATATCTCCAAATCGCAAAACTCCGTTTCTTTGAAATTTATATATTTTAAATAGTGACACTTGAGCAATGTCAGAGTGAAAAAATATTAAGTTTAAATTTGGGTTCTTGAAAGATATTAGCCATTTTATAAAGCCCCCAAAAATGGGTAAAATTCATAGATTTCTCTCTTAAATATCTCAGAGCTCAGTTGTTCCCGGATAATAATTGTTCTACCAACTAATGTTTATTCTTTACTTTAAATAATAGCCAAGTTTCAAGCAAATTGGTTAACCGGTTACCAAGTTACGATTTTTTATATTATAGCCTATCTTTATACCATTTATCTTCCTCACATTTTTATCAATATCTCGAAAATCCATCATTTATTCATCTTGAACTTTATACAGAATTGAGAACCTAACTAGCTTAAACACATCCACCAAATTTCATAAAAATCGGTAAACGCGTTCTCAAGATATTGATTTTTGACCACTCACTCCATACATTCGACGCACTGTGGGCCGTACGGAAAAATTTCTACCAAACAAAAAACCAAACAGATAGTGGAACATGGGCTATAACTTTTATTGGTACTACCATGGTCATTCAGGGATATATATTTAAAGCAGATAACGGTAAATATCGTTTTTTTAGAATAATTTGTGTGAGAGTTTGAAAATGCTTTGAGTCATTAAAGCACACTAAATGAGTCAAAGAGCCGCATGTGGCTCCCGAGATGCCATTTGTCGACCGCTGGTGTAGTGAATTAGGTTGTAAGGCATTCGGAATGTTGTACATTTCCAATACATTTATGTATGTATAATCTTTTGGGGAAGACAAACTGCTAGTTGCAATGGATTGTCTCTAGGAGATAGAAAGAGGATCTGATCTTGGAACAGAGGCTCTCAAACTTTGGAAGTGCTTGAAAAAAAAATTTGCAGTCAGAAGTTAACGCATGTTTGTCTCCGTTTCCAGTCCACTCAAAAGTGGTTCATATTTTGCATGAAGTATGAAACATATGCACATTATCTTTCTATAAAAATAACTACACTTCCTTTATAGAGATGTTTACTACAATGTCCATTCTACACTTTATGTCGGGTATGCGTAATTCGATAATATAATCGTCAGAAAAAAACTCAACCGCAGTCAGCACACAATTTACTTACCCCAAAGATGTGGCAGAGGCCGTAATGTAGTCACAGTCGGAAATTCCATCCATTCAGATATGGACGCAAATAACAATCATCACAAAGGCATAAAAAACCATGCTGTAATAAATCAAGCGCCAAAAAATTGGCAGAAACGTAAATATATTCGCAAACGCATTCCTTTTCATTTTTCTATTCATAGCACGCTCCCTGATAAAAATAAAATGAATTTTACAGTTTGCAGAAAATTATTGTTTTTATATTGATGAAAGCCACTGTGCATTTACGGAATAGTAAAGAACTGAGTCGCAGAAAAGCATAGTCGCAGCAGTTCAAGCATATTAGAGATCCGCACAACAAGAATGCGACTTGCGCGCGACCTTGTCATCCAACCTTCCTCCGCCTCTCCGCCAGACGCCTGCTACTGCTGCATCATGATTTTCTATATCGACCATATATGAAAAAAAAACATCCGCGAAGATTGTGCATATAGAAATGATTATAATAATCGCGAAACATGCGCTTACTTTTAGATATCATATTATACGTATAGTAAGGTACAAGTCGCGTCAATCCAACGTACAAATCGTACTATACAAAACAAGAGTCATTTATGCCTGCTGCGCGTAGTGTAACGTACCATGTCGTAGTATAGTACGCCTTCATTCTATTTCTTGATTTTTAGCTTGACTTCTTCCCCCCCATGGTCGGGTTGTCTCCTATATACGTAGAATAGTGCTTGGCAAAATGCACTCTACAACCAGCAGTAGCAGCATCAACAACAAACAAGACTTCATTCACATTTTCTATTTTATCAATGAATGACATGCGCGCCACAAATACTCCCTCCGAAGCGTTTTCTACACAGCCTCGTCATGACAACAACATGACGTTGTCGTCGTCATCGTATCGGGGAGCTTGAGTGCATTTGCGCCTCATTTTGCCCACCCCCCTATGATATGATTGTGCATTTCAACAACAACCATGTCTGGTTCTGTACTCTCGCAATGGCTCCACTATATAGAGTGGAGCGCACTAGTATAGACCCCATACGTGCGTCATACAATTTGCACTGAACTATACACTTACACTCGAAAATGGTAATGGTTCACTGAATGTGCTCGCTGCCCGGCTTGGATACTAAACAGCCCAATGGGGAGGCATACTATTACTATGAAACTGTCGCCTCGCCTGTCGCCGTGGGCTCTTTTCACTCTCGCAGCAAAATTCCATTCATTAATGGGTTTTTGGTACGAAAAAAAAAAATGCTGTCATCCTTGCCAGATAATGTATACATAGAAAAAAATTTTACTATTACTCGCTGTCCCGGTGGAGTCTAAGAAACGAAAAATGTGTCCAATATGTCCATATTATGCAACATGCGTTTGAATTAAATATATAGGCAGAAGTTCCTTTAAGTTTTAATGCATCTATCGCAGGATATGATTTCATGTGGAGAGTTCCTTTACATCAATGCATATCGATGAATTCCCGCTGTTTTCAGATCTGGTCGTGGTGTGTTTTAAGTCTCGCGCTTCTTATTTTTGAACATTTTAAAATAACTCGCCCCAACATAACTGAATACTGTTAAAAAAGAAAAGGCAGGCCGCATTCAGACGAGGCAGTTTAATAAATTTCTCCGGGAGCTTTTACATAATGATGTAGTAACATAATAATATTAATACTAAGGCTCTCCGCACTCAGCGAAGAAACAATCTCCTGAAGGAAAATACTGCGCGGCTAAAAACCAAGCGACTTTCATCTGTACATGACGGTACCAAATTTTCGAGGACTAAACGGAACGTATTCGGAGATTATGAGTTGGACGAAGCGAATAAACTTCAAATTACGAACGTTTTCGAACATGTACAGAGCGAGATGAACAAGCTATGCACGTAATCGAAATTAATCCAGATATGCCTATGCCGTGTGAAAAGTTTCAAAAGTATTTTTATGGTTTTATTGCTTATTTAGGGACACTTATTCCAAATGGCGAAAAAAATAAAAAATGTTATTTAAAACTAGGTTTTCGGAGCCGTCCTATATATGTACCGTTTTGGTATGTTTTTCGACAAATTACTTGACGAAAATAGCAATTTTCAGCATCTTAGCCATGTTTTACGAACGAAATTTGTTTAGTGAGTGGTTGACTCATTATGTTCGCTATCTATGAGACACATATGACTCATGGTATTAGTAACTCTGTCGTCTATGAGTCATATGTGCCTCATAGAATAGAAAAATAATCAGGTATTTCATGTTGAAATAATCGTAGATTATTTATTTATAAGTATAGCTACACAAAAAATTCAATCGACGTCAAAACCTATTAAAAAGTAGAGTGAAGTAGTGAGTGAGGCCATTAATAGCTACTCAAGCCTCAATTTTAGAATCTTGATCTAAATTTTTCGTTTCGAAAAATCTATCTAGAAATTGTAATTACATTTTGTGATATCCTGGCTATTTTCTAAAATCGTAATTGATTAAAAAAAATTAAAATTAGCAAATCGAAAATACTTGTTGACGCAACCGAGTAGCCTATGTGCCTACTGTCCTATACATACAGGGTTATTGGTTAAGTGGACCTATTCCCTGCAACACGTTATAATTGGGGGAAAATGCAACAAAATGAGGCCATAAATGTTAGGCCGATTTTCAACGGTCACAGAGATATTTGAATTTTTAGGTTATTTTTAAATAACCTCGAATTTTACCATTTAAAGTAAGAATTACAAAAAACTACTAAGGTAATGGGTTAAAACTTATTTTTGGATTTTAGTCAACACTATAGCAGACATTTCTTAATCATTTAAAATTTAAAAAACCCATCACAATTTCGGAATTTTTAATTTTTTATAAAAAAAATAATATTAAATTTTTTTAAAGTTGATTTTTAATATAGTATTACTAAAAAAAATTATATGACACGGACTCTGCAGACCACTGGACAATTAATTGGATACTTTTTGTTTTACGGAAATGCTTGAATTGGCCGCTACTGGGGTGGTAGTGCTAACTTGACGGGGGTAGTTTTTAAGGGAAGGAGGGGCGCGACAATTTTTTCAGGGTGGAAATCTCTTAAACAGCCCCTGTGATATCTTACTGGACACCTTTAGCATTGGGGAGATTCTTGGAACTCGAATTTGGTTAACTGAGGCTCAAATGCACTTAAGGGTAGTTTTTAAGGGGAAGGAGGGGCGCGACAATTTTTTTCTTTTCCCATTGAATTACGACAAAATCGCGACATTTAATGCACTATAGCGTTTGTCGAAATTTTAAAGTGGTAGTGCTAACTTGACAGACTTGTTTTTATTGTTTTATGGATTTGTCGTTTTTTATCAAACGAAATTATGGTCCCCAAACAAGTTGCAGC
Organism: Microchrysa polita; assembly: GCA_949715475.1. Taxonomy (NCBI): domain Eukaryota; kingdom Metazoa; phylum Arthropoda; class Insecta; order Diptera; family Stratiomyidae; genus Microchrysa; species Microchrysa polita. The sequence continues at coordinate 85,523,507 of OX454420.1, read as the reverse complement.
TAACTGTTTCAATTATTTCAAATATTTATATTGACATTGACACCTTTTTGGAAAGCTGACAGCACGAGTGTGTTTTTCCAGTGGTCTGCAGAGTCCGTGTCATATAATTTTTTTTAGTAATACTATATTAAAAATCAACTTTTAAAAAATTTAAGATAATTTTTTTTTAATAAAAATTAAAAATTTCGAATTGTGATGGGTTTTTGAAATTTTAAATGATTAAGAAATGTCTGCTATAGTATTGACTAAATTCCAAAAATAAGTTTTAATCCATTACCTTAGTAGTTTTTTGTAATTCTTACTTTAAATGGTAAAATTCGAGGTTATTTAAAAAAAAAACCTAAAAATTCAAATATCTCTGTGACCGTTGAAAATCGGCCTAACATTTATGGCCTCATTTTGTTGCATTTTGACCCTTTTATAACGTGTTGCAGGGAATAGGTCGACTTAACCAATAACCCTGTATATAGGACACCCTAGAAACAAATGCCATATTAAATATGTATGAAAACTCAACAAAAACCTCCGTGCGCAATTTTTTACGGTCCAACTGTTAGCTTCCAAACTCTCTTTGCTTTAAGAATTTAGATAGTATATTTATGAAAATACATATGTGTAAGCATGTCCTTCAAGAAGAACCCTAACATTTTCAATTTTCTAAAATTTCCGATTTTAGGAATATTTTTTCTTTAGCTAAACGACAAAAAATTACTTCACGAATAGTTAAGATTAACAAGTAAATTCATTCTGTCTTATTCCGTAACGTCAAAATCATGCCTAATGGCCAATTCGCTACAGGGTGTCCAATTTTTTAGGTGTCCTATATATAGGCCAGTAGGCAGATCTGGGTTAATTGATTGTTTTCATTCTTATTCGCCAAGAAAGACTCTTGTTCATGCATACACAATCGCCAAGCATGTTGAGAATCTCGGCGATTTTAGTCGTGAAGTATATCGAGGCGTTCGATGCTCGCGACTAAATATCCCCGTATGCAGGTTTTCATTTGATTTATACATGCAAGTCATCTTGCCTCCGAGTCGCGTGCTCTATGGGTCGCGTAGACCAAAGTATACCCGTGTGCGGGGACCTAAGGCTAACTCCCTTTAAATAATGTCAAAATCATGAGTATAATATGGTCAGATCCAAATGTACTCAGTCTTACGACGTGTTTCGCCGCTCCCACAAAAAGTGTATTGGTCATTTGCGTTGCATAACCTAGACTCAGAAAAAAAATTTATGGTAAAAAAAAATAAAAAAAAATACAAACCAAATATTTTTACAGATAATTTTGCGCCATTGACATTTTTCATTGGTTCATATTATTTCAATAATGTTCGTCTTTCTTTCAAAAGGGACAAACATTCATGTCAAAAACAGAACGTAATATTTTAATGGTGTTTCCATTACTTAATATGTATGCACATGGAAATAGCCAAATAAATAGGATTAATATTAAGAATTAATGTTCTCAAAATTGATATCCTTCCATTGTTTCTATACTTCTCTGCGACTTTGCGTGGTGTCAGCCTGTGAAGTTGAAATGTCAGCAATTTTGGCAGGTACATAATAGTATTTTCTGAAAATGATCCTTTGGATCTAAAATGTACCAATTTTTGAAGTAAAAGTTAATCCACAAAAATGTCAAAGTAACTTGATTAAAGTCTGCATCCGATCTGCTGGCATGTCGTTCATACGCCGTATAGTCTTATTGATTTTTTGTGGAGGTTTTATCCTTGTAGTGCATCGTGGTATGGCCGCTACGTTGCCTAAATTACGTACCATTTGTATATAAGAAAAAAACTAGCACAATGTTCCCAAAATGGACAAACTGAGGACGACAACAACTGGTAGTAAAATTGAATCGCAATGTAAATGTCATAAATAATTTTGAACTACTTTGAAGGATCGATGTTCACTTTTGTTTTATTCCTAAAAATTTTAAATGTTACTATTTTCAACTTTGAAATTCATTTGGTTAATGTTGCAACCCGCACTTTTGACTTAAAAATTTTACTACATTTTTACTTTTTTTCTGAGTGTACAACAGGACAGGTCATTTAGCTGCACAGAAAAAAAATAATAATTAAATTAAAATTAAATTAATTAAAATTTAAAATTCTTCAATTCAAATTTCAAAATTCACCAAGTTCCAATTCTCTAAATTAAATTTGGAGAATTCTACTAAATTCAAAAATTCGGAACTACAAATTTAAAATTTTATAAATTCAAATTCAAAACTCACCAAATTCAGAATTTTCAAAATTTTACAATTTCGAAATTCTCCGAATTCAAATATTACAAATTCAAAATTTGCAAATTTTCGATTTATTTTTACTTTTGCCAAAATTTGTTTGACCATGTCCGTACAATTGGTAATTTAACCCTTCTGTCGGCACCTACTAATATGCATATTCTATACCCAATAGTTCTGGCTGGACCTACTGAGAAAAAAATTTTATTTTTTAGAAAAAGTGGAGTTTTTATCGGTAGAATCATTCTACCCGTTCTTTACAGCCATTTATAAGCAATCATAGCATTAAAATCGTTTTTCTAGATATACTGGAAGCATTTTTAAGTAGACATATTTTGAGGTGGTATTAGTACAAACAAGTTTCTCCCTTATTTTCTTATTTTTTTGCTTCTCTTCTTTCATTGCATATCCGTACAGAAAGTTTTATCGAATTTTCCGATTCCAATATCTTTGGGGGAATATTTGGCACTTTGTTGGTAGACTTTACCGCGATATTAGTCTGCAGATTCGGGGAAATAGATAGAAAGAAATAGGGAATTTTCAAGCGCAAAACTCATTTCATTCTAAATTTTTCGTAAATATCTCAATTAAATATAGTTAGAAACACGTTCGTAAGTCACTAATAATTAGTTCTAACTATTACAAAGGAAATAAGACTCGTTTGAATTTCCTAGAATCAAATCTCAGTTTATTAGCTGGTGTTATAAGATGTGATAAAATTAGACGCACTCAATTTCCGAACTTCACGGCTTCTTAAAGCAAAATCTCAGAAAATTTTATCGTTTATCTTACAAAGTGAATTTTAATGACATTATAACATCATAAATAGGAGAATTCTAAGAGAATGTAATATTTTCACTTTTTACCTCAAGACAAAAATGGGGGGAAAACTATAGGTCTGGCCAGACCTATTGGGTATCAAAAAGCACTATAAATTGAAAATTATCAAAAATATACTGAAAACTTCAACCGATTTTTTCAAATTTTTGCAAAATGCTTCTAAACATATTAGTCTAGGATATCATGAAATATCCTGAAAGTCGCTGCGATTTCATCTTCTATACTTTTATGACCAAAATATAGTGCCAAAGGTCTGGCGAGACCTTTGTGCCGACAGAAGGGTTAAATTGGTGATGCTTTTTGCGAATTTGACCGTGTTTTGCATCGAAATTTTGGTGGAAAGCTTCGAATTCATGCTCAGCACCACGAAAAACATAAGAAACCAAAAAAAAAACCTATAAAGTGCTGAAATATAAAATTTGCGGGGAGTCTCTCATTTATGCATTTCCTTGATTTTTTGTCATTTAGACCATGTTTTGTCCGTTCAAGAGAAATCCATATCCGGCCAAGGGGGATATTTTGTCCGATTTCATGGAAATATGTTGTTCGCGTCCTGGTAAGAGGGGATCAGACCAAGAGAGGTTTTTATGGAAAACTCATTCCAAATGCTGCGTTTTAGAAAAAAAAATGTCTAAAAGGATTTTCCGCTCAAGAGGCGTGCCCGTTAGTCGAGCTTTCGCTATACATATTAGCTTGTGAATTATATTGTGTTTTTTTTTCGCATTTCATATTTTAATATGCCTGACAACAGTGTATGCAACCCACTCTTTTTTTTCCGTTTAACGCAATATACCGTTTGAAAGGATATTTAGTGTACTTAAACTTTATGATATCTTTTTACTTAATTGAAGCTCTTTTATAGTGAAAAATGTGATTGGATTGAGAAGTGCAAAGTTAATTTTAGACAGGGTTCTTTTTTTGTTCTTATTCGTGAAAACTGTAAAATAACAATGGAGCCTAAAGTTATCATATTTGCTGTATACGACGAGAAATCTAGCGATGACGTTTGTAAGGATTATTTTTCTCATATCCGTTACGGGAAAATATGAGTTTAAACGATTCTTCCCTCAAATACCCTTTTTTACCGGTAGAGACGTGGTAATAAAAAAAATTGACATATGATTACTCGTGATATTTCAGAGAGTCTAAACATTGATCATTTGACCATCGCTAAAAGGCTAGAATAGCTTGAATTCGCCACAAAAGTCAAAAATGCCAACAAACCATACATTTTTTCAAAATTTAAAATTTTGCAGCGAATTTCTTTTTAAGCGGCCAGAAGCTTTTGACCCCTACCTCCCTCTTACTCAACAATTGGTAAACCATTCATTCGAGTTTCCTGAAAATAATTTTGTTGTGAATTCTTTTGCATCTTTAGAAGCCGTCAAAAATTAATTTGCTTCTGCATTTTCTCAATAATGAGTCTATATTGCGAAAACTGCAGAATATAAATCACAAGCTAATAAAAGTATAGTGAAGAGTTTTTTTTCATTAATGAATTAGTTACACATTTAGATTTAACCACTTTTCTTTCATCAGCAATATCATTTCCTAAAAAAAAATACTGGAGAAAGGTAATACCCTGACTGTTCTTTTGCGTCCTTGGTTCGAAGCCTTTAATTTGTAATCAGCAACAAAGCAAATCAATAGTCGAACTGCGGAAAACTATTTCATTAAGCCTTTTTTCAACATAGATTTCAAACAACGAGGCACGAATGAAATGATATTTCCAAAAAAAAAACGCCAACAAAAAACTTCGCTACAGCTCTGGTCTAATCCCGAAATGTTAAATTTCCGCTAATAAATACCGTCAAAACATCGTCACAACTATTTATTTTTATCTTTAAAAATCGACTACCAAAATAATCGCCCGTTACGATTTTTACTCTTATTACTTACAGTGTAGCTAAATTATTTTTTTACATGACTTGAGATAACATGGTTATAATGAAATCAGCATTCAAAACCGTCAAACGAAATTCTGGGTTCTGGTCTCTCATGCATTTTGGTGCAACAGTGCGAGAAGCAATCAAGCAAGGGAGGTAACAGAAGAGATGCACGTAATTGGTAAAATTTTCCATACTGACAATTTTCCTACTTCCTATAGGGTAGACTCAAACACGATTTTCTGCATAAACTTTATTCAAAACTGATGTCGAATTGATTAGGAATTGTTTGCCCCTTTCTTTGTAAAGAGTAATGAGCGCAGCCCAACCATTACTCTCATCATACCGCCTGCGAGAAAATTTGTTTTTTACGGGCATCCTCATTCGTGTATTATACGCTGACGCTGAGTAGATGCACTATTTGCACATCAAAACAAAAGGCTAGTGTCACATTATATTTATAAGGCGTCTCTTATTGGCACGTAACATAGAAAGACGCAGTCAGTCAAACCGCAAAACTAACTGCGGTAATATAATATAAAAATAAAATAACGTGTTTAATGTCTAGACTATTTTCACGACGATTGTGTTACTAAATATAAGTAAGAAGAATGTAGGTGAGGCAATCGACCGCGATTTCACATGGCCAAGCTTTTAATCAATATATTCAGTCAGCTTCTTACCTGATCCCCCGAATACCTGTGTACTCACTATAAAGGAACGTGTTCGTAGAGACAGTTCATGTGATGATCGCTCAGCGATCGTAGCTTTGCAGCCAATTTCGAGGCGTATTTAAATATTTTTTGAATATGGTTCTACTTTCCTAGTAACGACTATGGACTAAAGGAACATGTTTGTATAGAAAATATACGCATATAGTGCTCAAAACCGGTGGTTTAACTTTGATCGCTGAGCGATCATAACACGAGACGTCTCTACGAACACAAACCTTAAGTTAATAGGAAAAAATCATTGAGGTGGAGAAGGGCATCTTCTTGATGTAAAGACAGTCATAGAATAAAATGAAGATCTCCAGTGTTACCATTAGACAAAATGACTCCACAGTCCAACCTTGAACCTAGGCCGCAGGTATCTTAGCGACATCCCATTTACATACATCTCAATGAGATCATAGTCCGTCACATGTGTCATGAATTCGAAAATCGACATAAACTGTCTCCATCTACAGTGGAACTCGAACACGCGACACTCTGTTCTTCAATGTGCTAGCTATTACACGAAACAGTGTTACCATACCTATGTACAAAAATGTATAATACTTCCGGAATTAATTGTATAATAATAAACGCGATCGATAGCCATATTCATTACTTCCGATTTTCATTCATAAAAGCGTATGGCAAAAAATGTAAATACATAAATCTGTTTGCACTCCGTATTTGACAATGACCGGATGAATGAAAATTGAAATGAATGCATTTTTTGTATTCATATCATTGTTTGAAAATGAGTGTGAAAATGACTCATTTGTTTTGATGCGCATTTGATTTTAATATATGTGTGTGGTGAAATTATAAGTTTAGGCTTATGGGCGCTCGCTAAAAATGATTCACTATACCAACGCATGGTTTTCGTACTAAATTTATATTATTTATTATATGCATACATATTTTGTTTACATGACATACACCACAACAGTGAAGAAAATTCATTAATGGATTCATAGAATTACACAATACGTTTTGTTCGTACTAAATCTGAGAACATGTTTGCTGGAGGGATAGTGCGTGCTCTAGAGATTTAGGTAATTTGATAAATGTTCATTACTGATTCATATGTTTCGCATTCTGAAGCAGTTAAACGAAAATGTGATTCACCAAATATGAAATCTTCAAATAAATGGGTAGAGTCCCCAAATACAATTTTATAAAACAGCATTTCAGTTTTGTAGCCTTCGGTAACAAATCTCTCCGCGCGAGTGTTTTAGAATCGCACATCTGTGGGGATTTTATGTTTAGGGGATTTTTTTGGCGATTTGAAACTCATGCTAAACTCTCATCTTTATAATTAAATTCTCTGTCAACAATTAAAAAAAAAACGCGAAGAGTAAATCCTCAAAAATTGCAATAATCCCCAAACTCAATTTAACAGAAACACCTAATTTTATCCAGTTTTGTGGTATGCGGTAACAATTCATTTCGCGCACGAGTTTGGGTATTATTGGGGACACCGTTGTTTTGGGGATTCTGAATTCATGCCAAATTCTCTCTACACTGATTTTAGATATGTATTTCCTCTGTCAAAGAACGGAACGGTGTACATGTACCTCCGTGAATATCGAAATCATATAAAATGGGTATTATCCCAAAAATCTACACTGGCCGGCATATGTATTTTGACATCTCATACCCTCGAGCCCCGACACTGGTTTTGTGTAACTAGCCAATAACGGTAAATTTTTTTTATCAAAATTAAAGCACATATCAAAAGCAATAAATAGACTTAATATTTTTCCTGTCCTCTTTCGGACTCTCATGCTATCATCATCATCATCAATGTGGCACGATAGCCCGACGTCGGGCCTTGGCCGCCTGAATCGTTGACCTCCAATTGTCGCGGTTACGTGACCTCGTCCTCCAGTTTCGGAAGCCCAGCAGCTGTTGGGCGTCTTCACCTACGGAGTTCTCCCAGCGAGCTCTCGGTCGTCCACGCAACCTCGCTCCGTCATTTCGTTGTGCGTTCATCACTTTCTTTGGCATGCGATTATCGTCCATCCGTTGTACATGCCCCGCCCATTGCAAACGTCGAAGCTTCACGATTTTCGATACTTCCAGCTCATCGTACAATTGATACAACTCATGGTTGCACCGGATACGCCATTGGTCTCGCTCGCGAACGGCCCCGAAAATTCGCCGAAGGACCTTTCGTTCGAATCGGTCTAGCAAAATTTCGGAGGCTTGGGTGAGGGTCCATGTTTCGCAGCCATAACATAGCACGGGTCGGATGATCGTTTTGTACACGCGGAGCTTCGTGTTCCTGTGCGCAAGTTTCGAATTAATTATAGGGAGGACCGAGAAATATGTCTTATTGGCTAGTTGTATCCGTCGCTTAATTTCGTCGGTTTCGTTGGCGTCCTTTGATAAGTTACAACCCAGATAGTTGAAGTTGTCTACATACTCGATATTAAGGTCCCCCACTGTGATGCTTGAATTTGCTGGCGTCCTTGTTTTCGATTGCATCATGGCCTTTGTTTTGCTTTCGTTGATATGTAGTCCAACTTCCTTTGCGGCGTTATTGAGGTTATGCAGAAGGCTTTCTGCATCACCCAACCTTCGAGACATGATGTTGATATCGTCGGCGTACGCTACTAATTGAGTCGACTTGATGAGTAGCGTTCCGCTGCTGTCCATATTCATGGCTCGAATTACATACTCCAAAGCAAGGTTGAAGAGCGTCGGCGCCAGCCCGTCGCCCTGCTTGAGTCCAGTACGAGTTTCAAATAGGTCAGTGAGTCGATTCTGCACTCTGACCTGCGAGACGGTATTAGTCATCGTCATCCTTGTGAGTCGCACTAACTTTGCCGGTATACCAAAATTCAGCATAATGTTGTACAGTACACTTCGATCGATACTGTCGTATGCCTGCTTGAAGTCGACAAAGATTTGGTATACGTCGATGTTATATTCCCAGCACTTTTGGAGTAGTAGCTTCACTGTGAAAAGCTGATCGGTCGTTGATCGACCAGGTCTGAAGCCGCCTTGATACTCGCCAATGATTCGTTCTGCGTAGGGATTAATTCTCTTTTCAAGAATTTTAGATAATATCTTATAGGCCGTACAAACTAATGATATGCCCCTGTAATTCTCACACTTCAGCTTGTCACCCTTTTTGTGGATTGGGCAGATTATGCTTTTGCGCCAATCTTCGGGGATTTCCTCGTCGTTCCATATTTTCAGCAGTAGCACATGTATTGCGTTGGTCAGGCACGTTCCACCATGCTTCAGCAGTTCTGCTGGGATCTCGTCAGCGCCGGGCGCTTTATTATTTTGAAGCGACTGTATGGCAAGACTCACCTCCTCTACTGTTGGGGGTAGAACGGGAGGGCCTGGTTCGGCTAACTGCTCAAGAGCTGGCTCCGCGGGGGATGTTGATGGTGCATTGAGGAGCTCTTCAAAATGCGAGGCCCATCGTTTGTTGACGCTTTCGATGTCGCTGATGATGTTACCATCCTTGTCCTTACATAGGCTTGTCCTGGGTTGATATCCGTTCTTAACATTATTTATAAGTTTGTACGCCTGTCTAATGTTCTTACTGGCTAATCTTTGGTTTATTTGCTGTAACTGCTCGTCAAAATGTTTGCGTTTCTTACGTCTAATTAACTTATTAGATACTCGCCGAAGCTCGTTATATCTTTCTTTCTTGGCTCGGGATGCGCGTTGTGTGTATTGGCGATAGGCTTCATTTTTCGCCTCAATCGAGGCCCTGCATTCGTCGTCGAACCAGTCTGCTCGTCTGCGCCGGCCTTAATAGCCCACGACCTCTTCTGCGACCCCCTTGATGCTGTCTTTGAGCTCCTCCCAGAACTCATGGATGCCTAAGTTGTTGATGTCATCAAGCATGGGCGACAGTTTTTCCTCTAGTGCTGTTGTATACGCAGCCGCCGTGGCATCATCAATCAAATTGTCAACCTCGAAGATCTTGGCAGGGTTGATTCTCGTTAGGTGCACCGAAGAGATTCTGCACCTGTAGGTCGTCTTCACCAAATAGTGATCGGTGTCGCAGTTGGCTCCTCGATAGGATCGAACATCTAGGACATTAGAAGCCCATCTCTTGCTGGTCAGTACGTGTTCGATCTGGTTCACGGTGTATTCATCTGGAGACTTCCAGGTCTGCTTGTGGATTCGGCGATGAGGGAAGCATGTAGAGCTTATTACCAGGTTTCTGCCGCTCGCGAAGTCGATAAGTCGCTGACCGTTGTTGTTGTTTTCGTCGTGGAGGCTATGACCTCCAGTAGTTCCCCTATGCCAGCTTTCATTTCCGACTTTGGCGTTAAAGTCTCCTAGCAGCAGCTTAACGTCGTTTGATGGAAGTGAGTCGAAGAGTGTTTCTAGGTCATTGTAGAACTCGTCCTTAATCGCGTCTTCTTTTACTTCTGTAGGGGCATGCGCATTAATGAGCCAGAGATTAGCGAAACGGGTCTTAATGCGGATCGCACATAGCCGCTCGTTGATGGGTTTGAAGCCGATAACGTGGTCCTTGAGCTGCTTATTCACGATGAAAGCTACTCCAAACTCCTTGTTGCCCTCCTCTTTACCACTCGTAAAAATAGTGTGCGAATTGAGGTCGTTAATCTCGCTTTTGAGCCATTTAGTTTCCTGGATTGCAACTATGCTCAGCTTGTATTGTTCTACCTTATCCAGGAGGGCCCTTAAGGCCCCCGGTCTATTCAGGGAGCGTACATTCCAGGATCCGAAAGAGTAATCAGACTCTCATGCTATAGAAAAGAGAAAAGATGGAGGCGTAATTCTGGTGTGGCATAAGTATTTCGACAACATTTAACTCTTTGATTGCACCCCTTTTTTCGCAAGAATTGATGCACAAATCATATTTTTATTAATTTTGGAGTTCCCCATATTAATTTGAAAAAAAAAAAATATCACCAGTGGCTCGAAACATAAACAAAAATCAGAATTTCGAAGATTGGTTTGAGCATCGATTGATGCAAGCCTCAGTCCTGGTTTATACATTGAATACACTACTATTGAATTTTATGTAATACGGTAAACTGTTTATTACCAAACAAAAACATGTTTTAAAATAAAATAAAAACAAATCTTGGCGCTCTCTGAAAGAAAGCGAATGCGAACCCCGAGTGATGAATGAGCCACGATAAAGAACTCCAAGAATGAAGTGAAATTTAAACCAAATTGTGCCGCAAAAGAAACGAATACAACTTCCGACGATTCAATGACGACCAAAAGAAGCTTTGGCCACGGAAACAGTGATTTGAACTTAAGCAGCGTAGCAATATATCCCTGCATCCTGAGAGTGCCTCCACTGTGGTATTCATTTTGATAACCAGGTATCCATTTTTCCACATAAACTGGGCATTTTCTTTAAATATTGATTTTTTTTTGTAAAAATGTAATAAAAAGAAGAATGTTAGCCGAAAAAACTTTTTCCAAAAGTTGCAGTCGCTTGAACTTTTTCCTTAGTAACAGAGGATTGCTTTTGGTATGGTTTTTAAATCTTTCTTTGGTTTCAATTTATCTGAGTATGCATGCAATTTTCCTTTTTTAGTTCTAAGCCGAAGGTGGTCGTTATTATTTCTGCCTCCGATGGCACATTCTTCATATTCATAATATCCTTTGGTTCAATTAGGACATTTTTCATAAATATTTGGAAGGTTTTTCGGTAATTATTCGATTACACATCCCATTTCTGTGATGCATGGAATAGTTTTCTATTTCTTTCCTCTTATTCAATTTTGGTGTTTAATAATGAACAGTCTACCTTAGGAAATTAAATTGAATTGCAGCGTCTCCAACCTTTAAACCACAGTTGAAGTTTGCCTCTACGGAGGCTCAAACCAAACTTCGAATTTCTGATTTTTTTTCAATGTTTCAAGCCACTGGCAACATTTTCTGCTTGCAATTCAAAATATAAACACAAATCATTAACAAAATTATGTTTTATCCATTTTTTTTCCAGAGAAATTGAACACAAATTACTTATGTCGCACCAAAATTTCGCACCAATCTGTTCTCTTCTTTATAGCCAGGGAGAGCGAAAACGGACAGGAAAAATATTGAGCATATTTATTGCTTTGTACTTTGATTTCCTTATAAGAAATTTACCGTTATTCGCTCTAGTTAAACAAAATCTTGGCTCGAGAGTACCAGATGTCAAAATACATATGCCGGCTAGTGTATATTGTTAAACAGAATTCTCGGAAAGTCCTTATTTTAACCAGTTTTTAGCGGTCAGTAACAAATCTCTCCGCATGCGAGTTTTAAAATCGCACATCTATGGGGATTTTGTGTTTGGGGATACCATATTATTGGGGATTCTGTTTTTTGGAGATTACATTTCGGGCACGAATTTTTCAAACGCATTGGATATTATTGGGGATAGATACTGTTTTTTTGGGGATTCTAAATTCGTGCTAAATTATTTTACTAATACACTGTGCACGAAAGATTTTAGACAATTCCTCTGTCAAGAAACGGAAGATGTACATGTACATACATCCGTGAATATCAAATCATTAGAAATGAGTATTATCCTAAAATTCCATGAAGTCCCAATTTCAACCAGTTTTTTAGCGATCAGTAACAAATCTCTCTGCATGCGAGTGTTAAAATCACGCATCTATGGGGATTTTGTATTCATGGATACCATATTATTAAGATTTTTTTTTGGGGGATTTTTTTTTGGAGATAATGTTTTAAGGATTGCAAATTCGTGCTTAATCTTTTTACTAGAATACTCAGTCAAAATGAGGATTTTGGAAAATGCCTCTGTGAACAATTTTTGGAAAAAAAATTTGGGAATCCATTCACGAATAATAAATCCTCAAATAGGGGTATAGTCCCCAAATACTGCTACTTCTACTCTACTAAAAGTTTTGTGAAGAGATTTTGTGCCGCGTTCTTTGGAATATTTTTTTTCCTCAGGTGTGGCTTAGTGGTAAAAAGCATGAATTTTCAATTTTTTATGGCATTTTGAAAAAAGAAAACCGTCAGGCTTCCTTATACCATTCTGAACAAACACTATTTTTGTCCCAACTTCCATAAAAACATCTTTTATCTTGTTCCCCCCAATTCAACCGAAACTATCCAAAATTTGATGAACTCCACATCATTCACTATTCTTGTCACATTTCACGTCAACAACCATATCCCATAGTCATTTCAGAGGACGTTCCGTGTACTCCTTTGGGGGGTTTTTCTTTCTCTTCTCTATACATGTTTCCCCAATCCCCGCGTCTATTTTTTCCCCCATAGCATCAATATTCGGAATTTTCGTGTATATACCTATACATTGTCTTCGACATTCATATCTTAATTTCATACAAATTTCGGTCTTATCTTATGTCCGAAATCCAAAAAGGAATTGGTGGGGAGAAGAAAAGAAACTCTGTTGTAGGGGAGATCATCTGAGTGCAAGTCAAGAGTGAAAGTGGCACTCTAATTCGAAAGAAAAAGAAGAAACGAAGCGGCCTATTATTCAGTTACAGGATATCATACGATTTGTTTTCCCCACATATTATCTAATGCCATTCATTTTTGTATGTACCTGTACTTCCATCCTACTTATGATTAATGGAAACATAGCGTGACCCGCATGATTCATATCAACCACCCGTTTTGGCCCCCGGGTCGGTTCGGTTGATTCGGTATAGTATAGAGAGAGTCGTGCTGCATTGTTATTTTTGTATGGTGAAATGCTTCCTTATAGAAGACGAACGCCATACGTACATATACGTTATTTATGATGTGTGTAGTACACACAAACTATAAGTACGTTTTCTTTAGCTTTGATTCATTTTCTTTTATTCGAAAGATCGAAAGATATGCGTACAGCGTGATATAGACGTGAGTCGTGTGTGAGCGATGTCGCCGTTGTTGTCGCCGAACTTCATCGAATCTAATGGACTGTTGAGAGTCTCGGGGAAAAATAAGAAGCCAATGAAGTGGATCCTTAAATGTAATGCTTTTGCCCTCAGATGTCAATCTACTATTTATATTTCGATAATTGTCTCGTAAATACAAATGTGAGACTTGAATAAGACCGGAGACATTGGGAAACTGTTTTTTTTCGTGCTTCATACATGGCACACGACACGTCTAATAGGGGTGTAATAATAAATTAATCGTGTGGTTATTCGAATCAGATTTTTGGGAAATAGATGTAAAGAAGCGTTTTTGAAATTTTGGTCATTGGTAGAACAGAAAATTTATTTGTATGAATGCAAACCTTCTTTTTGTATCTATAGAAACAAAATGGTTCGATTGTTTACAGACTCACATACAACATTTAATTTAATTTGGATCAGATGCAGGATGCAGAATCCCATCATGCTCATCCGGAATCTATCCATTCAAAATCCAGTAAGTTAAAATCCACCCAATTAAAATCCACTTATTTATTTATTTATTTATTCAAATTAAATCAAATTGTGTATGTGATTCTGTAGACAATCGAACCATTTTGTTTCTAGACAAAAACAAAGTTTATGTGCATTAAAAAAAATGTCTGTACTGCCAATGCAGAGCTGATCAAAATTTCAAAAACGCTTCTTTATATGATCTTATTCTTTATTGATCAAATATAAAGTCATAGTAGAAATTTATTAATGAAATTGTGTTTGAAACATGAGAAAACACTTTGAACTTCATCTATTTAAATTTGTTTGTGAAAATAGTTTGCCAGGGAGTATAGGGGAGAAGGGGTAACACGTAAATTTTGCATTTTTGAATTATTTTGCAAACGATAAAAGTTACAGCAAAATCATCTAAGGAAGAATTAAAGTACAGATAATTTCCTTTATAATGGTGTATAACACCCATGCAAAATTATACCCTAGACCAAAAAAAAAACTTTTTTTAGGAAGTTTTCAATTTTCATCTTTTTGGCTGCAAAAATTGCAATAACGTAACTAATTTACGTAAAAAATAGTATTTAGAGAGTTTTTAGCAAGCGGTTGTGGTGTAGGAATTGACCTTGTACGTCTCGGAATAGGTAGGGATAAGGTTACGATTAGAAGTACGGAAATTTTGTTTTTAGAAATAGATGCGAATTCCGGCGAAAATTAACAATTTTTTATAATAGAGCAAAATGTTCTAATTTTTTCTTTTTCGCAAAAAGCTAATTTTCCTCCAAAATAATTCAGTTCTGGAAGATTATTTGTCATTTGAGATTGATTATTGAGAATAGAGATATTCGTAAATTCGGAGCTCGCAGAACACCGAGCACGATTTCTTACCAAATATCGAGCAAGGTTTATTCGGAGGTTTGATGAATGAACTTTGTTTTCTGCAATGCGATTTTTGTAGCAAAAGATTTTATCGAGAAAATTCCTTCCATTCTTTTGTTATGTACCTACATAAAAAAAATGAAACCTCAAAAGTGTAGTATTCTGAAATTACATAATATTTTATCTTAAAGTGTCGGAAAATTGAGTATGTGGAAATGTATCTATGTATACTACTCACAACGAAATAAGGGCCACGGCATCTAACCAGGACCACTTTCTACCGTTAGCGCACAGGCCACGAGCTTATTATGGTTACTATTAGACTTACCACAGTGTCGTTAGTGATAACGTTGAAAAATAATGTGGGTTTTGTCTTTAAGGAGAGGGTAGTCTTAAAGCATAAAAAGGTAAGTGGCCCTTATTTTGTTGTCAGCAGTATTTATACATTTTAAAAGAAAGACCAAAACTGTGTCACTCTCAACAAAAGTTGCTTCCATTTAAATGATCCTCTAGTGCAGACGTGTCAAACTCAAGGCCCACCTCGCAGTTAAGTGCGCCCCGCGGCCATGTCGAAGCAGCACAATGTGTATCAACACAAAAATGGTGAAATTGGTAAGGTGAACAAATTCACCCGTTTAACTCAAGTCTACAAAAATTACTAAAACTCGTCGCACACTGACGATGCAAGATTATTTTAGGAATTTTACTCCAAATACTATAAACAATTTACTGCTGGTTATTTGGTTTTATAAGACACCTAATCTCTTTTGTACAGGACAATACTAAGCCTCTTCATGAAACTGTTCTGTCCCGAAATGCTGTTAATAAAAAAATGGTTCGCTTGATTTATTTGGAAAAATGGCAATGCTTTAAAAACTACGGAAAATTTGGAATTGGTGACTAAATCACCTGCGGAGGTGAAACTCCAACATAATAATTACAGCCCAAGTGGCTGATTTTTAGACCTATACTTATCAAGCTGTATTGGTGCATGAGTTTGTTTAAAACCATATCCCAAACAACTGTTGCGTCTCTTTTAGCCACCTTTCTGCTGAAATTAATTTAAGCTGACTATTTTGCTTCCCAATGTTATTTTGGGCGACCTGGATGACCGGCGCTACATTTTTTTTGTCATCTGTCCAAAATTTGGCGCAAAGCATGTAATTAACAAAAAGTGGTTACTTAAAGATCAATCTCATTTTCACGTTTTCGCTTCTTGTCTTAAGTTTTTAATGTGCTTGAAGTACATGTTCGAAGCCGCTATAGTGATTCAGACTTTCTGCCATATTTTAAAAGTAATATTCTGTAATCAACTACCGTAATACGATTAAATAAAAGTTTTTGAAAATTTGCTCCTGCGGCCCGCCGAAACTTGAAGAGAGTCTTATTTGGCCCGGGCCAGGTTTTGAGTTTGACACCTCTGCTCTAGTGTTTAAATAAAGAGAATTCCTAGAAAAGCGCATAAAATTCATTGGAATCACTATAATTGGTAAAGCTTCTTCGTTATGTGTCGAAAATAAAAAAAGTTGGGGCGCACCCATTTTTAAATGGACACTACATTTCAACCGTTGCAACCCAAATCGATCTAAGCTGAATTCCAAAAAAAAATTTTGGTTTTTTAGTACCTAAGTTCTTACGTTAAATGCAACATGTCCTAGACTGTAAAAAAACAATGCCTTAGAAATTAATGGTTAAAGGTCGATCCACACTTTTCAGTCATCAGTCTCAGCCACAGTAATTGTCCATTCAAGTTGATAGTATTTCAGTTAATTAATTATCTGACAATCAACTTGCATGGAAAATGACTCTGACCTATGACTGAAAAGTGTGGATCAACCTTAAAGAGTAGGTCAAATATAATCTCAGCTATTTCATATTGCATAACAAATCTCCGAATTCAGAGGATTGATTTTTTATTTTATCATAATTTGTTTTGTTAGGGACACAGCCAATTTTTAATTTCGAGGTATATCTCTTATTCCTCGGTATAATTTATTCTGTTGCTGCAAAGAAAAAACCACTACGACATTCTTGGCACAGAAAATATAAATAATATTTTTCCCTATCCAGGAGATTTACCGGACAAAGAAAAGAGCCCCATAAATAAAATTTGAACCCTAAATTAGGGAGCGATCACCAAAACTAATAATATCAAATGCTAGCTAAACTTAAAGCGAGACCGAGTTCTAATCGAGCGAATAGCACGATGAGTGTATACCCTATACCCTGGTACAGACCTAGAAGGCACGCAAAACCCAAAATATTCAATTTCATATTTTTTGTGGGGGAGGGAGGGCTAGATGGGTCGGACCTGACACATCTTTATTACCTTGTCAAGGCATCCAACGGCTACCATTTGATACTAATTTGAAGTTTTTCGTGACATTCTGTCAAAAGATATGGCTGAATATAACTTTGTAGGGGAAGTAGGGGTAGGGGTAGTCGGACCTACTCCACTTTCGATCAACTCAAAGTATATGTCAGAATGAGACATTGATCAAAATTTCAAGTCGATAGCGATATTCTACCGAAAGTTATGGCCGAATTAAAATAGCAAGGAGGGGTAGTTTGTATGGGAGGTAGGGGAACCCGTGGTCCGATTTGGCCCATTTTCAATACCGTCCAAGATTTTAGCAAAACAAACATTTGACCAAAATTTCAAACCGATAGCTTCATTATTTCGGGAGTTATCGTGCTAACTGACAGACACACGGACAGACAGACAGACAGACATGGCTTATTCGGGGACTGACCCTGATCATTTATATATATACTTTGCCATATCTCCGGTGGCTCCTTTGAGGTGTTACATAATATCGGCGTAACAAAAACAATATACCCTATACCATCTTATGGGTATAGGGTATAAATATTCCTTACAAAGTGACAACTAATGGTAAATTAATGTTCAAATCATAAAAAAAAAACAAATAGCGACCGTTTTCTAGTGTTATTATCGAAAGTGGACTTGTACCATTTTCAAATAAAACGAGCAATAAGATTTTTCAGAAAACTTGCACTCATTATTTCGACGTTTTATTCCACCTAGATTGGTATGATATTTTAGTTATAGTTAGTGCATATTAAAATATATTTAAAAATGGCATTAACTCATTTTCGTCAAAAATGGACTTGTACCACTTTCAAATAAACCGGCTCATGTAGGTGGATTTTAGTAATTGAAAAGGTGGATTTTGGCCAAGTGGGATTTTTTCGAACTCGAAAATCTAGCTTTATTTGTCATTTAAATATTATTCAAATATTTTTAATTATTTTTTCGCTTATTTGCTTTTCAGAAAAACTCAAATTTATCTATTTTAAAATAATACTAATTAATTAATTAATTTTTATATTTCCAGATTACATTCTAAAGCTTCAATACAGGTATGTCTAAATCCTCTATAATTTTACAGTACAAAAAAAAATTTCTTAGAAATAATGCTGCACAATTACATATTTATTTAATTTGGTTATAACACGTTTTTTATCGAAATTATCCGTATTCCATCTTTGACACGTATAACTGTCTCTTCAGAAAAGTTTAATTTTATCAGCATCATTACAGAAAAATCTGCGTGTCTGCTCTATAGATACTCGGCAATGGTCAGATAATAATATTGAATCGCATCGCGTCACAAGTCTGTACTGATATAAAAGGATCATGCCTTGTGCCGATGGATATCGCCCCTTTTCGCGTTCGTCGATTCAATATATCGATGACATGATGTCGACATTAAATTTTAATAAGAACCAGGAAGCATAATTTACTACGGCAAGTTATCCATCTGTCGATGAAAGGGAAGCTTGTCGTTGTCGAATGTTAGAAGAAGTGAAGTTTCTCTTTCCTTTTTTTTGTTTTGTGAAGGACCGAACATTTAATTCTATTTGTCGAGACTTTACGGTTTGTACGGTGTGGTGTGACTATGTCGTCCTGTACATTTCCCATTCATGGCGTTATCTTGAAATCGTAAAATATTTAAAGGATGAGATTTCTTATGAATTTTCATGAACGAGCTTCTGCTTCTGCTGGGACTTTTGGAGAGGTATTTTAGTACTTTGGAAATAAAAATAGATTTTGTGAGATTGTATCCAAATGTTTTAAATTTGTCATAACTAAAAATATGAGCTTGTACTGTAATCGGAACAACTGATACTCAGTGCAATCATGACAATCTGTAGTTTCTTCAGAATGTGTAGGAAGCCAAAACTCTATTTTGCTATGAACAATTTTGATCGAAAAGGTCACAAAAAGGCGAAAAATATAGAAACCACTCACTTTGCTAAAAATTTATTGGAAAAGTCGATAAAAGGACGAAGAAGAGTGATGTCCGACTTTTTCTCCAGGAGTAATCAGATGTGGCGTACATATCTTTTATAGTAGGAACATTCAAGTAAGTTTTTTTTATATACGATCTACGTCTTCTCCGCTGAAGGATACATTAGTGTCTTTTTTTCTTTTTGGGACCTTTAGTGTATTCATTACGTGATTTGAGATTGAAAAATGTGATGGAGACGTATTTTTGTTTGTTTTTTTTTTTTAAATTTCGGTTCGAAGCAACGAAATCGGGATCAGCACCCGAAAATACCTAAAGAACAAGAAAAATGCAAATTTTGCGACCAAAAATTAAAAACGGTCTAATCTCAAAATTTGTTTCATAATAGTTCCATATTATGTTTAAAATGACAAATTTAAATTATCAATTGTAGTAATACCGCTGAACGGATTTATAATATTTATGTCTGTTTGGACGCGCCACCATGTGCTCTCTAACGGATCCACGGAAAGTTTTTCGGAAAAATGAATAGTTTCAGAGTAAGAGGCCAACAAACGGAAAAACAGCGAAAATTTTGGTGTTTTTTCGCGATTTTGACCCTGTTCCAAAACGAAGTTTTTGGTCAGAATGGATTCGTGGCCCGCACCCAAAAAAACATAAGAAACAAAAAAAATCTCCACTACATTTTGCAATACCTTCTTTTAGGCTTATCACGTGCTTACTACACTATGGCCGGGTTTCTGATAGCTCTTATTCAATACCTGTCGGCTGATTAGTCTTATCGCGTAGCGAAGACACACACAATATTCAGAAAGCTTCTCCATTGTATTGATTGGAATTTTTGCGCACTTTCATCCAACAGCGTAAATAAGCAAAAGATAACATAACTATGCAAAATTAACAAAAAATCAATTCAATATAATGGAGAAGCTTTTTGAATATTGTGTGTGTCTTCTCTAGGCGATAAGACTAACCATTCTATAAGATCTACGAGAGAATGGGCCTATATATGCTTATCAATTTTTACTTATCGAAACTCATTTTAGACTCCCAATTGTCCAAAATTAATTGTGATAAGAACAAATTTGGAAAGTCCCCAAAAAGGAAAAAAAGGTAACCAATTTATTCTTGAGTAGAGACAGGCAATATTTCAAAACAACAAAAAAAATGTCCCTAGGTGGATCGTTTTTAAAGTATATAAACTAAAATAAAAAGTGCTTCATATACGATCTACGAAGTGCGCACAGTGACGAAAAAAAAAACTAAACAATACCGAAAACAGAATGTTCTAAATATTCTGTTTTATATGACACCCCGCATGCCTGCCTGCATTTAACACATCACATGAGCACACTGCGTTCCCTCCTGTTCACGTCTATGAGTCACATGTGACTCATAATTGTATGTATTTTCGTGGTCATCAGACGTGATGTTAATGTGGATGAAAAACGGTCAAGCAGTGAACGTGTATCACGTGCATCACGCTCTGTGCCTCACTTGGTTGAGTCGCACTCTACGATGCTAGTAATCTAGAGGTCCGGAGATCGAATCTCGGCGTGGTCCAACATTTCCGTACATGTGCGGATAGGAAATAGTATTTATATAGTGCTTGCAATATTATATACACTCCGAAATGATATGCAATGTAACGTTAACTCGAAATTGCCTATAAACGGCTGAGTTAACGCACCATGGCCCCACATGGGGCTATACGGTACTGAGAAGAAGTGAACCTGTTAATGCTAAATTTGTGATTGGTGGTGGTATCACAATGGACCAATCTTTGGTCTAAGTGCCCCTTTACCTAACCTAACCTAACCTAAATTTGTGATTTGTTTTTCTTTTCTGTGACTTTCAATTTTTTTTATTAAAATTAGTTTAGAAATTTTGATAGTCTGAAACTAATTTTAATTAGAAAAATTTGGAACGGTTCCAATAAGGGAAAAAAGGTGTGGTAAGTGGAGACGTGATTATAAAACAACAAAAACTTGCCTGAGATAGATCTAAGTTAAAGTAAGCTGAAATAAGTATTTACTGTAAGACCGGCCTCCCCCCACTGTCCAAAGTGACTTAAGTAACTAAATAACACTGGAAAATTAATGTTGTCGAAGTCCTCTTTGATATGGCACCCCGCATGCCTATCTTCACCCAAGGATACAGTTGTTTCCTGTTTTTCCCTTTAGGACCTTTTCCCATTTTTGCCATCAAAATTAATTGTTAGACTTTTGGAACTCGTATAAGACTCGACGTCTTCTTTGATATGACACCACACAAGTCATTCTTCGCTCATATGGTAGGTTTCCTGTCCTATTTTTCTTTTTGTGACGTTTCCCATTTATTCTTAAAAAATAATTTTTAGACTTTTAGAACTCTACTGATTATACAAGACTCGACGTTCTCTTAGATATGGTGCCATGGCCATGTCTATCTGTCTTCAAGGAAATTTTGTGTCCTTTTTTTTCGTTTTTAGGGCCTTTTCCAGTTTTTTTTTGTAACTCTACTGATTATACAAGACTCGCCGCGATATCCTCTTCGATATGACTCTCATATGCAGATAGTCAACGATGATTTTGTGTTCTTATTTTTTTCCTTTTTAGGACCTGTCCCAATTTTTCTTATAAGAAATAATTTTTAGATTTTTGAAACTCTACTGATTATACAAGACTCCGCGTCTTTGATATGACACCCCACAAATCATTTTTCGACTCGACTCGACTCGACGTCTTCCTTGATATGACACCCTACATGCCTATCTGTGCTCAAGGAAATTTTGTACCCTTTTTTTCCTTTTTAGGACCTTTTGCATTTTTTTTTTGTAACTCTACTGATTATATGTACAAGACTTGACGTCCTCTTCGATTTGACACCCCATATGCCTATCTGCGCTCAAAGATAATTTTGTGTTCTTATTTTTTTCCTTTTTAGGACCTTTCTCAATTTTTCTATAAAAGAAATAATTTTTAAACTTTTGTGACTCTACTGATTATACAAAACTCCACGTCTTTGATATGTCACCCCACATGTCTATGCCTATGACACCCCACAAATAATTTTTCGCTCAGTTTCCTGTCCTTTTTTTTTTGTGACGTTTCCCAAATTAAGGATAATTTGGTGTTCTTATTTTTCCTTTTTTATGCCATTCCTAATTTTTCTTATAAAATTAATTTTAGACTCTTGGAACTCTACTGATTATACAAGACTCGACGTCCTCTTTGATATGACACCCTACAAGCCTATCTGTGCTCAAGGAAATATTGTGTCCTTTTTTTCCTTTTTAGGACCTTTTGCATTTTTTTTTTCGTAACTCTACTGATTATACATTGACGTCCTTTTCGATATGACACCACATATGCCTATCTGTGCTCAAAGATAATTTTGTGTCCTTTTTTTTCTTTTTGGGAGCTTTGCCAATCTCTCTTATGAAAATTAATTTTAGAGCAACTCTACTTACTTACAACTCTACACCCGGCATGACTATCTCCGCTTAAGGATAATTTTGTGTCCTTTTTTCCTTTTGGGAACTTTTCTAATTTTTCCTATAAAATTTAATTATTAGACTTTTGGAACTTTTTATGAAGATTATACAATATTCGACGTCCTCTTTGGTGTCATATCCATCATGGCTATCTCCGCTCTCAAGGATACATTTTTGTCCTTTATTTCCTTTTTGGGGTCTTACCCAGTTTTTCTTATAAAAAATAATTTTAGGCTCTTGGAACTCTACTGATTATACTATACAGTACTCGCAATTCTGTCATTTGATTGTCTCTATCTGTTTCTGCAATTTCGAAAATGTAACAAAAATCTAGAATGAAGAATACGTACTGGAAACGCTCTAAAATGCATTACACAAAATTAAATTGAATGTAAGTGCACGACCCTCTCTATTATTTACAATTTATGGTGGCGCAGTGCGATATAAAACAGTCTCATTGCGTCTAATATAATTTTACGACACTATAATACTATGCAATGAATGACAATCCCTCTAGTGTTTCTTATACAAATTTTATGTGTAACTGATTGTTGCATGTCAGTCATAATAAAAAAAGAGTAAAAAAAAAAACAGAAAAATCAATTGGTGGAAAAGAACTCATGTACAAAGACACTATTATGTTGTTTCGTAAGCGCGCCCTTTTTACGACTTGAACTAATGAAAATAGGAAAGTATAACTACGAGTGCATATGTGAATTGGTTTTTTTCGCATAGTGTCTAAGAAAAAAAAAATCGTCTCTTCATTTGAACTATTGCTCCCATAAATGGGAGAGAACATGAATGTGTAATTAAATTTTTATATGATATCAATCCAACCAATCAAGTCAAATGGAAATTGACCTTTCCTATAAAGCATCATATAAGCAATGCAAGAATGATGAAGACATTTTTTGATTAACTAAAAGTGACTGGAAAATTCGAAAAAATTTTCCGCATTTTATTACAAACTTTTAACAGCAGTAAAAAAACAAATTTAAAGAGATTTCAATGAGAGTTTTATTTTTCATTTTATATTCAAAGAAATATAATCTCAATCTAAGTGAAATATGACTTCCATTTGAAATTTGAATTTGACTCTTTTTGGGTCGTTCAACAAAAGTTGAACGAAAGTTGAACGTGGGTTGAACCTAAGTTGAAAGTAACACTTTTTGGGTCGTTCAACAAAAGTTGAACGAAAGTTGAACCTAAGTTAAAGGTTACATTTTTTGGGTCGTTCAACAAAAGTTGAACGAAAGTTGAACGTGAGTTGAACCTAAGTTGAATTCAAGTTGAATTCGAGTTGGATTCGAGTTGAATTCGAGTTGAATTCAAGTTGAACCCAAGTTGAACCCAAGTTGAACGCAAGTTGAACCCAAGTTGAACGTAAATTGAACCCAAGCCCAACCTCTGTTGAACCTTGAATGTCACCCAACACTCACAGGGTACCACCTAGCCCAACTTCCGTTGAACCTTGAATGGCACCCAAAAACGTAACGCTTTTTCGTTATGATTTTCGTGACGCTTTTCGAATTTATGTGCCAGAGTCAAGACATAAAAATGTCAAAAAACAAATTCCTGAATACGTAACTGAATTAAGATGTATTCCAATTCAAATTAACAATTTTCTATACGAAAATGCATAACTTTAAAACTGTTTTCTAAATTATTTAATTGTTTAATTAATTAAATTGATAAATATTTATTACAACGGATGAGGTAATAAAATATTAGCAAACGGGATGATTTATTTATGAAGAAAATAAAGAATAATTTGTCTTTTGGGAAATTGTGAAAAAATATTCAGCTAATTTGAAAAGTAAAAACAAATCCCTGTCAACAAGACCATGCAGTTGGTAAACATTACAACTGAAATTTTTCCACTGATTCATGACTTATACATCGCCGCGCACATTGACCATTTTATAGCCACACGCCATATTGGTCAAATAGCAAATTCTCTGATTCGCGTTGTCGTTTGTGGTCAGTCGGTCATATGTAAATGGCATTACAATACGTTGCCCCATTACATATATTACGCCCCCCAAGGGGCGTAGTTGTTGCTGCTGCCGTGGCTATATGTAAGCTGCTGTATTTCGCCATCAAAATACACATTTATACATTTTTTTTCAGTTTAGTTCCAAGTGATTTCCATTGTTTGAAAAGTGATAAGAATTTCCTGTTTACATGCGGCCGTATAGAGTCAACGAAAAGTCACAGCCATACATGTACATCAGATGCCGACCAACCAAACATTTATACGAATAATACATATTACTTGTTTACATTATAATTCGACCAAATTAAATTCATTCATCATAAGGGAATTTTCGGTTCAGGCTTGTAATATTGTATAGAAAGTGTCGAGAAGAGATAAACGACACGCGTATGGTCATACTCGACTCGTTTTGATTCTGAAAATTTATAATTTACTTATTCTGTGCTCTCCCCGCTTTACATTATTTTATAATTCAAAATTTAATGTTTGTTTCGAACTATGTTTGTGCAGACCATGTACTATGAGTATTTCAAATATTTGAGCTTTGGCTTTGACATTACATTTCTAATCGAACACACATCATGATATCCGGACTTGATACGTATGTATCCCCCCAATTACATAAATATTTACAATATAGTTTTCCAATTGAGCCCGGAAGTGTCCACTGGAAAATCATTTGTACCATAGAGAATAATACTCCGGACGAGGAAATATTTTTGTAATCTGATTGTGCGGTGTATTGTAGGTAATGGTTGTTTGAAGAAACAATGAAATGTTGTAAATCAGCGATGAGTTTTATCGGATTAATCAAATCAATCGTCACGGCACTATGATGGGCATACAATTGAAAGATATAGCTCACGACCATGGGCGTAGCCAGGATTTTGGCATGGGAAGGGGGGGGGGGGGGGGGGGGGGTGATTATCGGCGATAAATGAAACTTGTACATGTTTTGACTTGTACTCTTGTTTACATCCACACGTTCACTGACTGATCCTTTTATCGTCAACGTTTCCGCCATATGTCTGCCTCCCGAAAATCCTTTGTTTTGTCTTTGTTTTACGAGTGATATGGATAGGTCAAGGTTGCAAAAACGTAAAACTCAAAAACGGTTCCAAGTGGCTTAAAATTTCAGTAGTTTAGTGGCAATTATGAAATACCGCTTAAGCCTATTTAAGACGAAATTGAGATAAAACCATCACTGGGTTGTCAATATTGAAGAGCACCTGCTGCCGAAATTTGGTTCATTATTAAGCGGGTTATTAGTATTTAGCATTACGCTTAGCTCAGATTAGCCTCTTGATGACACAGGGAATGATGATCTAACTCAATTTAATTTAAAAAAAAAAAAGTTTTTTTTCCAACTGGAAAATGACCATGAGCTTAAATTAATGTAAGCTATTTTCCCTTTTTCTGAATGAACTCGTTGAGGTGAAATTTACACAGGCCTTTCTATATATTTTGGCGACCTCTTTACGCCCTCAAATGCATAATAAATTACCTACCTACAGTGGGATTCGATCCCGGGACCCTATGATTTATAGACGAACGCCCTACCTACTGCTCCAACCAGACTATAAGTGATGAAGTTTGTAATTTTCACCATACTTTGTGACTGTGAGTGTGACATCAAACTACCACTTGCTGCCGACTGCGAATATAATAGCAAACAAAAATGACACTGATGGTTATAATTTTGATTCACACCGCCAGATTTTTTTGTGTGTAGTCGACTTTTCTTTACAAGAAAAGAACATTTGGTAAATCTTATTTCGATATAAGCTCGTAGTCCTTATCAAACATTACCCACAGGGAATTTTCTATATCAGGTTCAAATGAAACACATATCTTGTCTGCTTTTTTTTCTATGTTACTACCAGCGCCCGCTCTAGCACTTACACCGCCCCGGGCAAGAGGACAAATTGCCGCTCCTTAGGTACTGTACCAAACAGATTGATAGTAGATATCCATACTATCTAGATCAGTGGTTCCTAATCTTTTTTAGTTCGTGTCCCCCTTGAGTAAACAATTTGTAAGTTCTGGGTCTCTTTTCACATTTTAAATTGTTTGAACATTTTTTTGTTAGTGCAGCCCATATTTTGGAACTACTGGAAATTTTTAGAAGTATTTAATTTTGTCGTGAGTTCGGCCGTCACCATGGCTTCGTCGAGCACGAAAAATGATATCACCGGAGCGACCGTTCAGCTATCATATCAGCTACTCTTAACCGCAATTCACCACAGTTCAGAAAGTCCTTATCTTATAGAGTTTGTTTCTTCTTCTTTATGGCACGATAGCCCGACGTCGGGCCTTGGCCGCCTGGATTGAAGACCTCCAATTGTCGCGGTCACGCGACCTTGTCCTCCAGTTCCGAAAGCCTAGCATCTGGTGGGCGTCCTCACATACAGAATGCTCCCATCGGGCTCTCGGTCGTCCACGCAATCTGGCTCCGTCCACTCGTTGCGCGTTCATCACCTTTTTGGGCATGCGATCGTCGTTCATCATTTGTACATGTCCCGCCCATTGGAGTCGCTGCAATTTCACGATCTTCGACACCTGTAGCTCATCATACAGCTGATACAACTCAAGGTTGTATCGGATGCGCCATTCACCTCGTTCACAAACGGCCCCGAAGATTCTTCGGAGAACCTTTCGCTCGAATGTGTCCAACAGGTGTTCAGAGTTTTGGGTTAGGGTCCATGCCTCGCAGCCATAGCATAGCACAGGTCGGATTATGGTTTTATATACGTGGAGCTTCGTCTTCCTGTGCACCAACTTCGAATTCATAATTTGGAGGACCGCAAAATAACACTTATTAGCTAGTTGTATCCGTCGCTTTATCTCATCTGTTTCGTTGGCGTCCTTTGACAAATTGCAACCCTGGTAAGTGAAGTTGTCTACATACTCTATATTGAGGTCCCCCACTGTGATGCTTGAATTTACTGGCGTTCTAGTTTTTGATTGCATCATGACCTTGGTTTTGGATTCGTTGATATGTAGTCCAACTTCTTTGGCGGCGTTATTGAGATTATGCAGGAGGATTTCTGCATCACCCAATCTTCTAGACATGATGTTGATGTCGTCGGCGTAAGCTACTAGTTGAGTCGACTTAATGAATAGCGTTCCGCTGCTGTCCAAATTCATGGCTCGAATTACATACTCCAGAGCCAGGTTGAAGAGCGTCGGCGCCAGCCCGTCGCCTTGCTTGAGTCCAGTACGAGTTTCAAATAGGTCAGTGAGTCTGTTCTGTACTCTGACCTGCGAGACGGTATTAGTCATCGTCATCCTTATGAGTCGCACTAGCTTAGCTGGTATACCAAAATGCAGCAGAATGTTGTACAGAACACTTCGATCGATACTGTCGTATGCCTGCTTGAAGTCGACAAATATTTGGTATACGTCGATGTTATATTCCCAGCACTTCTGGAGTAAAAGCTTCGCTGTAAAAAGCTGATCTGTCGTCGAACGACCAGGTCTAAAGCCGCCTTGGTACTCGCCAATGATTTCTTCTGCGTACGGATTAATTCTATTTTCTAGAATTTTAGATAAAATCTTATAAGTCGTACAAACTTATGAGATGCCTCTGTAGTTCTCACATTTTAACTTATCCCCTTTTTTGTGGATTGGGAAAAATTTTCTTTTGCGCCAATCTTCCGGGATTATTTCGTCGTTCCATATTTTAACGATAAGTGTGTGTATAGCCTTAACAAGGCTCTCCCCACCATGCTTTAGCAGTTCAGCTGGAATCTCGTCAGCGCCCGGGGCTTTATTATGTTTCAGTGATTGCATGACGAGATCAACTTCTTCTATTGTTGGGGGTTGAATGGGAGGGCCTGTTTCAGCCGTCAGCTCCAGCGCTTCTTGTGTGGGGTTGTTCGGTTGAACATTAAGAAGCTCTTCAAAATGTGAGGCCCAGCGTTTATCAACGCTATCGGTGTCGCTAATTATATTGCCATCCTTATCCTTACAGAGGCAGGTCCTGGGTTGGTATCCACTTTTAATTGAATTAATTAGCTTGTACGCTTGTCTACTGTTCCTACTAGCTAGTCTTTGGTTTATTTGCATCAACTGCTCGTCAAGATGCTTACGTTTCTTACGTCTAATTAACCTATTCGAAAATCGTTGTTTTTTTGGCTCTAGTTGCGCGTTCGGTCCATTGGCGATATGCCTTGTTTTTCGCATCTACCGCATTTTGACATTCCTCGTCAAACCAATCATTTCGGGCTCGCCGGGCTTTGTATCCCACAACCTCCTCTGCGACCCCTTTGATGGTGTCTTTGAGTGTATCCCAAATCTCAAGGGCGCCTTTGTTGCTGATGTTATTTAGCAAGGGCGTCAGCTTCCCCTCAAGGGCAGTCGTATAAGTGACCACCGTGGCATCATCCAACAATTTGTCAACCGCAAAAATTTTTGCCGGGTTGAATCTCGAATGATGCACCGAAGAAATTCTGCACCTATAAGTCGCCTTCACCATATAGTGGTCAGAGTCAATATTTGCTCCACGATAGGACCGAACATCCATCATGCTCGATGCCCATCTCTTACAGATAAGGACGTGGTCAATTTGGTTGACGGTATGTTGATCTGGAGATCTCCAGGTCTGTCTGTGAATACGACGATGCGGAAAACACGTTGAGCTAATGACCATGTTTCTGCTGGTCGCGAAGTCTATTAGTCGATGGCCGTTGTCGAGTTTGTTTGGAATTTAAAAATTTTAAAGCTTGATGTAAAAAATCGAAAATGTATGCGAAATTTTGTTTTCCACTAAAACACTCAGTACATTTTTAGAAAACCCTGCCCTCAAAAATGTTAGGCCAAAAAATTGTGCTCGCTTTCATTACTAACCTCCTGCGGTTGCTTTCCATAAATTCCTTAAAAACTTCAATTAGCCGGATTGCTTCAGGCTTTTCAATGTGCATGGCTTATTTTCATAAATGTGTCATCTCGAGAATTTTTAAAGAGAATAAGATCAGAGCTATTTATATCGCCAAATAGCCAAGTTCCGATATTAGCATGTCCGAACACAAATTAGGGAGCTCTGCAATGTTTTCTGTGGTTCGATCCCTCATCTTGCTAAAATCCAAACCAGCTTCTTCGTAGTTTGCCCTCCAATGCAAGATCAATCAATGCAATCGGGACTAACGTAATCCATTGACGCGAAGGTTTAGCAAATTGTATTTAAATTATGCTGCGAAATGTCGATGGAAATTATGGAAAACAACTCTAAACAAATTATTGATGGAAATAATGCCTTTGTGGATAACTTTTCTCACAAAGGAGTCTGTTTTAATCGCCTTAATGTGCTCATCGTTTATTCGACTCCCTATTTCCCATTTCATAGAAAGGAAACCGCAGACCTTTCCACTAAATCGAAGTTGATATTGAGTCCATGGGCTCAAAATCGCTATTCTGAAAATTCAAGAAATCCGATTCAAGCGGCTAATCATAATCACCACAGATATACTCCCTAGCAGACAAAACTGTACAAACGTTTTCACTAAATTTGCTGTTGAATTCCAATAATTTTCCCGAGGAACCTCCGTGAATCCTGTAAAATATGGGCTTTGAACCAGGACAACGAAAGCCATCAATCAATTTAGTTTACCTTGCGTACACAAAACCTCAGGGTCTCACCAAGTAAATGATTTAAGTTTTGAAAGACTAAGCGAAACGAGAATTTTCAGAATCTGATTACATTTATTATCAAATAAGGACACTTACGTCACGAATACTAAAAGTCTGAAAAACCTACAGTGTGTACTCTATAATCCGTACTAATAAAAACCGGGGTTGATCCGGACTATAGAGGAGTTTGGACTACTGGAGAGTAGTTATTAGTTGACGATTTCGGGGAAAATGATTAATTTTAGATCATTTGTTCAAAGAATCGGGTCTTACATATGAAAGAATTTCGTTCCGTTATTCTGTTTAATTTTTCCCCAAGACCAAAAAACTTAATTGAATCCATTTTGGACGATATTATTGCTGTTGTACAAGAATATGTCAAATTCAGATTAGAGAAGCTTTTAAAATTTGGACTACAGAGTGTGCAATGCAATCTTTGAGGTGATTCGGCTTATTGGAAATTCGAGGCTTTGGACTATCTGTAGTGTTCGGATGACAGTCTCTCAGTTTCCTGTCTCAGAATATCCGAGTTTCCAAGACTGAAATCTTCCATTTAAAAAAAAAAGCTAAAATTGCTAATTGAGACCAGACGCTAGAAGCATAGTTGTTTATTCAAAGTGCGAAAATTGTTGTGTCATCCCAGAAGTCAAACTCACATATTTACGCTATGAAACAGCCAGCTTAGAGCATTTAAAAAAAAATAGGGTATAGTACAGCAGTAAGTTTAAAAACTATGTGATTATCCGCCAGAGAGGGGCGCTTGCTACCTACTTTTGAGGTGGGCTTTCTGTGGCAGATCCTTTCACTCCATAGACCGACTTCCTTTCGTGCATATATGTATCTTCGATAGAGAGACTATCAGGCTGTCAGGTTTGGTTAAGACTATGCTCAAACAAGAAAAAGTAATTTGGAGCAAGGTTTTTATTGCAGGTCCATGCCATAAACTGGCCGAGTATTACGTATCACACCAGCCAGACAGATAAACATCGCCCAATCGACTCTTCTTGTCGCTGGCGTAACTGCGGGAGGGGCTAAGCCACAAATTTCGTAGAAACTCTAAAATTAATAAGCTTTTTCAGTTTTGCTGTCTGTAATTAAATATCAACAAAATTAAAAAAAAAATCTACCTAGCACTAATGCCATTCAAAACGATGAGTAATTTTCTCAGAAGATGATAAACTTCGATTATTCGTTGAGAATAATTAAATCCAAACAAGTCTACTTTGGGGTCGAATAAACCTCTCTTCACTTTTCATAATTTTCCAAAATAGAGTTAAGCTATGACGGTGGACGAAACCAGTTTAAATTTAAAATTTATTGGTATCATTCAAATGAGTTCTCTCGAAATTGATTTGGGGTAGTCTGGTTGGTGTTGTGGTTAGAGCGCACATCTTCGGTGCACAGGTTCATGGGTTCGAGGCTCATCGAAAGCCAATTCAGTATATGATGTTAAATGTGGATGTCAATAGCATATTTGTGGCCTTAGTCCTTAGTCGCACCTGTTAATTATTTTTAATTGATTTGGGAGACTCGTAGGTCTTCGCCGAGAGCATCCGCGTTTTTCATAAGATCTAATTATGAAATTTTAAAAATTCAACGAAAAACCTTTTGGAATTTGAAATACTTTCTGATCTCACATCTTCAGAAATGCAACTCACAAAAATAATTATGTAGGTACAAGAAATAGCCGTCTTTCCAAAGTTTGTTTGTTTGCTGTTTTTATCGGGGACTTTACTTATAAAAACAAATTTAGAAAGTTTAGGACAGCACAAGTTTGGCGTGTGTTAACTTTTGCCTTCTCAACAAAACACACTGTTTGTAACAAGATGTTCCTCATTCTAGAGGAAATTTAACAACGCCATCAAGACGATTGTTAAACATTGTACCGTTATCGTACAATCGCGTTTTTTTTTGTTAAAGTCACTGAAAATCATGACTTGTCCCGTTAAATGATAATTTTCCATAAATAATAAAAGTAAGACTTCAACCTTCGAAACAGCATAAAATTTTACACAAATTTACTTTTTTGCCGTTACTTTTAAAATATTAGCGTTGCTACACCAAGATACATTTATCCAAACTTCGGAGAAATTTCATAAAATTGAGTTTTCAATTAAATTGCAAACCATAATTGCATCTGTCAACTGTAACTGTCTAATCGGCAAAGTTGACAAAAGTTGCTTTAACGTGTTGGCCTCTGTGGCGGAGATTGCTTTTCATAAGGGGAGGGAAAATTGAGTGGTACATGTAATGGTTTTTCTTTAATTTTTACTGTTTACAAAAAATCCCGCAGATATTTGGTGGATTGCGACACCACGTACCCGAGCAGCGCAGCGTTTGTGGTTGTTAGACAAGTCGGCCAGCTAGAGTCGCATCCCAAGGTGGGGTTCCAAAGGGAGGCGTCCCGGCGGTGAACACCCTTCCGGCTATTAGTCGGATAAATTTCGTCGTCCCGCAAGGGTGGGAGGTTATGGCCATTAGGCTCAGGCACTCCTAATGACGAATTGCGAGGTAAACGCAGGATGAATGTTTACAAAAAAAGCTGTAAGAAAAAATCATCAAATTGTACCTTCAAAAATACGATGCCCTTTTTTCGCTCTGCGGTCATTGTGCAAAAAATTTTTTTTTTAGAAAAGTAATCTTTTTAAAAATATACTTTGAAAGAACTTCCGTTAGGATAAACTTTCATTTAAAAAAAAAATTATTCATGAAACTACCGATAAACGCACTGGCACTGGTTACTCCCCATTCGCTTCTCAGCCAAAAATCTGTACTGAACATGTTCCGTTTTTTAGCTGTGAGAGGCGATTATAAATTTGAAAACAAAAACTACCAGCTACATAATTTAAAAACTGATATATCAAATAATTTGACCCACAAAATTCCTTAAAATACAAAACGTACCGCTCGCCGCATTAGGCCAGTCAATTACCGATTTTAGGTCGCAAAAAATTGCTCGGGTCTGGTTTTTTGGGATATTGTTAGGATAGATACCAGAAGTCTACCACTAAGTTTGCAACTTCGAAAAACCTGTGCTAACCCCGTGACCCTCAAAAAACCTCAAAATTTTCTGACTTTTTTCATATTTTTGTTTGTAATTTCTAAAAGGTGCTTCCTACAAGTAAGTCGTCCACTGCACTTTTAAAGCTAAGAAAATCTTCTTTAATTTGAGTGTAACTCCAGCTTTGTAGGTGCAAAGGATTCCAAGATACAGCAATTTAAATAATGTGCTTTTTTTTTGTAAAAAAGTCCGAAATTGTATTTTAGGAGGTTTTTTGTATGACAGCCCTATGACCTAGTGTTCCGATTTCATCCGTTTCTAGATATGTTTTGAAGGTTTACTAAAAAACACATTTGGGGGTAAGGGTGGTTAAGATTGGTCCATAAAGAAAAAAGTTTTTCTTAGAAGAACCTAATTTCCAGAGGTTGGTTTGTATGACAGCCTATAACGTAGTGTTCCGATTTCATCCGTTCCTAGATATTTTTTTAGGCTAGCAACATACTTGGGTGAAGTTTGGTTAATATTGGTACATAAAAAAAAAAGTTTTTCTTAGAAGAACCATGGTCTGATTCCATTCGTTCCGACATATATACAGCTAAGGAACTGGTTTATAACTTCATGTCACATGACTTTCTCTGTAAAATGCGCATTTAAGCCGATATTCTGCTCGGAACATGACTTAAATTACAATTTCGATCTTTTTTTCAAAAAAAAAAAAATGTTTAAAGTGCTGTATCTTGGGATTCTTTGCGCCTACAAAGCTGGGGTTACACTCAAATTAAAGAAGATTTTCTTAGCTTTAACAGTGCAGTGGACAACTTACTTGTAGGAAGCACCTTTTAGAAATTACAAACAAAAATATGAAAAATGTCCGAAAATTTTGAGGTTTTTTGAGGGCCATGGGGTTAGCACAGGTTTTTCGAAGTTGCAAACTTGGTGGTACACTTCTGGTATCTATCCTAACAATATCCCAAAAAACCAGAGCCGAGCAATTTTTTGCGACCTAACGCCTTATTTTTCGGTTTATTGACTGGCCTACATCGTTACGTCGGATTAGCTGTTTAGTAACACAGCTTCAAAGCCAGGTTAATTAATTTAATTTTTCTAAACCTTCTTCCAAGTTGAGGGTTATTGTTCTCCTTTTTTTGTGCATTTTCTGACATTTATCCCTCTTTATTATTTCTGGCAGTTTTAAAACATTTAAATGCAGAAAACTAGAAATTTTAGTTGAAAAAAAAAATGATTTGAAAACTAGAAACAGTTCCAGAAAAATTTAAAAAAAAATTACCCCAGTTCTTAAGATAGGAGAAAGAACTCTTTTGGACCTGAAGCCTATAATCCAAGTCTCGTCCAAATTCTGGTCGAAGCCGAGGGTCAGATGAAATCTTTTTAAAGTTTTGGAAAATATTTAGCCAGGATATGGATAACCAATTTGCCAAGAGCCAATTATGTAGGTATATACAATTTCGTTAAAAACCAAACTGGTTGATCTTTGAATTTATTAAAAATGATAATTGGTTTCCGCTAAGTGAGGTACTATCATAATGTATGTAGTATGTCTAACCAAGGGGGCGAGGAACTAATACCCTTGAACTCTTGACATCACTTTTATCTAGGCCACTGGTAGGCCATTCGACTGTATCACTTTTGACATTTAATTCTAAAAGTTTCTTAGAAACGCACTTTGAAAACAAAAAAACAAATATGTATCTGAAAACAATTTTATTTGAGCAACATTAAATTTTCAAAATTAATTTCGAAATAGGAAGAGACATTAAATATATTTTACTTTCATAAATCAATTTTGAAAATTACGATGGTGTAATTTTTCTCAAAAGTTATTTTGAATTTGTTTCATTGACATATTTTTTTTTATTTATTTATTTATTTATTTATTTATTTATTTATTTATTTATTTACCAACCAGTTTTGACATTTAAATGTTAGAAGTAACTTTTGTATACTTTGCAGATTTGACAGCTCAAAGTACCGTTATGAAATTATTTTTTGAAGTTTAAATGAAAAATCAATTTTTACTCTAAAAACAAAGTTCACTGAATTTTTTGTACCACAAACGGTAACTTTCTTTAATACTTGGACTATAACTGAAAAATCGATGAATAAAACAGAAGAAATACATTATCGTTATCGTTTGCTAATTTTCAAGTTAAAATTACTTCGTGTTGACTTTATTCCAAGGCGACAGTATGTTAAAACGTGTCTCCTAAGTGACACATATCGCCTGTAAAAGACAATCTTTTGTCTAATCAGCATATAAATGCAAAGACATAATAATACACAATGTATATACATATGTATGTACATCCTTATACTTACAGCTCAAAAAAACTTTCGACAGATATAGGAATTTTGCAAGTAACTTTTACAGACAGACATGCCAAATATGTTCAATAGACCCGAAAAGCTTTTCTAGGTCATGAGTAAACGCCAGGAAACCATAACATGCCTCGACAACATCGAGAGACAGCAGGAATTTTTATTGTCTTTACGACGTTTCGGGCTATTATGCGTATAGTGCGTACGTTGTTGTCATTCAGCATTTTGCACCATTGACTATGGACTATACTATAAGGTTAGCGTACACTTTTGGGTATTCATATGCAGATATCTTTAATATCTATGTATACTCGCATATTGTAGGGAAGGAAGGGATGTTTCCTTTAAAGGAAATTTTAAATACGGTGTCGTATAAAGTATCTAGTATGTTCTTTAGAAATACAGGATAAAAAATAACAGGCGCGACAATCCAACATTGGACTAAGGCCGCATAATGTGTTAGTGACATCCTATTTCCAAGATCTTATCTGCTTTTTGTTGGGGTAATGAGATCAGCATCACGCTCAGCAGTGTTATTTATCTCCATAAATGGGTACTCGTTTAACATCTGAGTGAGATCATAGTCCGTCACAAGCTGGTGAGCTCGAAAAACACTATGGCTCACGGTGAGATTCGAACTCATGACCCTGTGCACCGAAGGTGCGCGCACTAACCGCTAGACCAGCCAGACTACAGATATACAGGATAGGATGATGATTAAATAACGGTTCTCGTTTTCAACGATTCACGTTTTCAACGATTCTCGTTTCAATTGTGAGGTATTCGCATTTCGATTTGTCAAATCTGAGGTGGCATTTTGTAGCGCGATAGGCGACAGTCACTTTAATTTTTACTACCTTCTAACTCTAATGCTGCCAATATATTGAACGTGAAATTATTATGAATGACCTATGATTAATTAGCTTTGATCATAAACAACCATTCCAGATCCATTGTCTTGCCTGATGAAGAGTTAATAACACAAAAAAATGAAGCGATTTATAATTGTTAAATGTATAATTAAAAAATTAAGGCATAATTGTACCATTTTTATCGTATTTCATTAGCAACCTTAAACCGGCCCCACACTGTCCGGAGTGTGTGTGCCACACCCCGCGCAAAAGATTGATATAAAAGATCGGTGAAAAGATCACTGAAGTTCGGCCAGAACATTGGCCCAAACATCAGCGTAGGAAGGTTTTTTTGCCTGTAAGCGGAAAAAGTGTATTATTATTACACGTTACACTGTTGATAAACTAGCTGTAACGCCGACTTTAGCTCCAATTCTAGCCGCTGATGGTGCGGAATTAGAGGCGGCTCGCGGAATTGCCCTTTTCTCTTTGGCGGTTAGGGCACCTCGCGCACGCCCTTCCATGTTTCGTCCATATCCACTTTTATTTTTTAAATAGTTGCAACACAACCGATTTACTTTTTTTCCCTATTTTCGAAATTTCGCGTAAACTGTATTGTTCATTTCTCAAAATATCGATTTAAGCCATTTGCGCGGTATTTGATGCTCCACCCATGATTACCGAAACTTACAAAAATTAAAGCCAAAACACAATCTGAGCAGATTAAAACAAAAACAGTTAAGATGTGACGCTAGCACTTTCGAAATAACGACCGAATCGCAACTGTCCCTATTCAAGTGACCCAATTTTGAATATAGAATTTATTAGTGCATCAACATAATGTTGATGAAACATAAGTGTTGTTATTAAATGTTTATTTTTTTTTCTCGCAAACTATGAGCAACATAATAGTCTTTGTAAACATATACTGAGTTATGCTCTCTGCTGCAAGGAAGAGGATAAACATCTCTCGAAAAGGCTGTCCCTATTCAAGTGACTGGGAGTGCATTTCCAAAGGTAGACATAAAGCATTAAAAGGACGATAAGCAGACGAGCCCTTAAATGGGGCAAAAAGTGGAATTTTGCGAGAAACAACAATTATCTCTCGCGGCAGCATTTCCCACTAATAGCACACAAATGGCCCCCAGCAGCGTTTCTTTTGGAACGGTATATCATTCAGAACACCATGCTTAGTATATATTTCCAAATGCAGACAAAAACCTTAAAAAGGTCGCTCAGTAGACGTGCCTAAATTGATGGCAAAAAGTGATCATTGTTGTTTCCCGCAAAATCCCACTTTTTGCCATATTTAAGGGCTCGTCTGGTGATCGTCCTTTTAAATGCCTTATGCCTGCCTTTGGAAATATATACTTAGCATGGTGTCCGGAATGATATACCGTTCAAAAAGAATCGCTGCTGGGGGTCATTTGTGGGATATTAGGGGGAAATGCTGTCACAAGAGATAATTGTTGTTTCTCGCAAAATTCCACTTTCTGCCCCATTTAAGGGCTTGTCTGCTGGTCGTCCTTTTAATGCTTTATGCCAAAATACATAAATACTTAGCACGGTGTCCTGAAGGATATACCTTTCAAAAAGAAACGCTTGTGAGGGCCATCCGTGTGATATTAGGGGGAAAAGCTGCCGCGAGGGATAACTGTTGTTTCTCGCAAAACTCCACTTTTTGCCCCATTAAGGGCGCGTCTCCTGATCGTCCTTTTAATGCTTTATGTCTGCCTTTGGAAATATATACTTAGCATGGTGTCCTGAATGATTTATCGTTCAAAAAGAATCGCTGCTTAGTGCCATCCATATGATATTAGGTGGAAATGCTGTCACAAGAGATAATTGTAGTTTCTCGCAAAATTCCACTTTTTGCCACATTTAAGGGCTCGTGTGCTGATCGTCCTTTTAATGCTTTATGCCTGCCTTTGGAAATACATAAATACTTAGCACGGTGTCCTGAATTGTCCCCAATTTTTGTCTGCCTTTTGGAATATACATGAGGGGTTTCGTCCTCTATGAAATGGCATATGAGTCAAAGGCCAGGTAATAGTTGCAAATATTTGCAACTATTAACGACTTTGAAGTTGTCTGCCACCCCTTTAGCCCCACTGTCCAGGAGGCAGACCACCGTTTTGAGGCATCGCCAATCATGGAATTTGCGATAATGTGTAACAGAATGGCCAGGAAATAGGTGTAAATAATTTCCACTTGGGCTCTTAGACTATTATGTGCGCGTATATTTTGCATCAAGGCGGAGTTCGTCTAAATGGTGGAAGCGGCGTTAAATCATTTTCATACAGAGTGGCACATTGCAACCTTGAAGTTTTTGCTATTTCGTTTGTTGACCTGCTGCGAAAAAAAAGCAGGAAATGTATGAAAATATTTCCACAATGCCCGCCATGCCCTGTATAATTTGAAAAGACCCTGGAACAGGAAAGTATGTTGACATGAGCATATACATACATCACAAACCAGCCTACTTTTCCAGTCTGTAATTGGTAGTCAAAATATACCATGGAATGTTATATTAATGTTTTTAGTGGGGTGGGTTAATGAAAGTACGAATATTTTAATTTTTAGCTTAACTAGCGGGCTTCGCCCCCTGCTCGCTACGCTCGTCAACCCTCGTCAAAAAGTTATTCGTGAATAACATTGGTATGTCTAATTTGGTCCACCCTATACATTGATGGGGATGGGGACAATTGTGTCAGTCGTTCATTTAATTTAATCCTTATTGTTGATGTGTGTTCTGTGTGTTGTTAATTGTTAACTGGAGTGAACGCAAAAACTAGTTTACATTAAAAATGCGTCTCTTCCTGACAATAACAACCATGTTCACTTGGGCGTGTGCGCTATGTATATCGACCATAGCATACGAATAATTTTTTGGCTTACTGTATTCATCAGTTTAGACTCAGCCCCTGAAAAACAACACATAACTTATCCACGCAATCCTAAAAACCTGAACAATTGCTAAACGACAGCGCAATTTCTGTGCTCCTGATATCCGTAGTACTCAAAACAGCCTTATTTCACTAAAAATCGTTAAAACACACGATTGCGCGGGACAGGGGCGATGTTGTTTGATCGGTATTTGGCAAACTGCCAGCAGTGTGGTTGGGCGAATCCATGGTATATCATTCATGGACCGATCTTTTGCGCGGAGTTTGGCACACTCCGGACAATGTGAGGCCGGCCTAAGATAAACATTTCATAAACAAATGACAAACATGCTTGATGATCATGTAGGACTACGTTGATATCGTATCCCACTTGTCCCCCGTTTGGTAATTTTATAACTACGCCACTGTAACGCCATAGTAACTACTCTATGCAATCTATAACCACTATTAATGCATATCGTGCACAAATGAGTGAAAATTAAAATTTAATTGAAATAGAAACACAACAAAAACAGTTGCTCTCAAGAACTAATAAAAATCCAATTTATTAATAACACATCGCTGTGTCGTCATCACCGTCATCGACCCCAAAAAAGCACCTGACCAAATGAATAAAACACCAAAAATACAAAAGAAAAATATATTAGTATGCTATTATGATCCATTGAAAAATCATGAAACGTAAAAAAATGTTATCGTATCGTGTGCATGCATAAATAATTCTCGCGTATGAGTAGTATGTACTACGTATCATACATAAGCCAAAACTATACTATACAATACAATATGAATATATGCGAATCCATATTTTTAATCTAGACAAATAAATACTGATTTCGGTCTGGTCTAGACAAATAAATTTTACCATCCATTTAATGATGTGTGTACGTTGAAATAATTTACAAAACACGCGAGCTGCTGCTGCTGCAAAACGATGACGAGGAGAGGACAAAAATGATGGCGATATGATGATGATGCTTATTTATTAATATAATTTTGAAATGCGCATGATATCTTGTTTACAAAGATACAATGCACTTTGTAGAGTACATAATGACGACCACACTCTATACGATCTATGGTTAGATCTTATTAGTGGGAAAAAAATAAGAATGACTAAAATTAGTGAACCAAACTTTTTTTTATAAAAAAAAAATTTTTTACTACAAGTTGCATGTTCAATAGTTTTGAATGAGTTCTTAATTGGGTGTAAATTTAGTCGCTTTTTAATTGATCGTAATTACGTGTTATTTTAACCTTACAAGCTGGAGACGCCAGTGACGTAACGTTCAGTGGAACACGGGCCCAAGCTCTTTCGGCTTGGTGTTCCACTCGGGCCAAAACCCAAGAACCACATTTGTTTTAAATATTAACGTTTACTAGTCGAATGAACTAAAACGTAGTCAGAGGTACCGAACTACTACCGCCGATGTCCTCGTATGCCTTAACTTAAAGTTGTATGCTTTTAAAATATTGACACAAACACATTCCAAATTGCCGAATTTTCGATCATGATGCCGAATTTTTAATCCAAACTGATCAATTTCAGAATCATTTCGATGAATTTCCATTTCTAATTACTGAAATTCCATGTCAAATTGACAAATTTTAAATTAATTTTGACGAATTTTCAAATCATGCTGAAGAATTCCCATTACAAATTAGGGAATTTCCATGTCAATCTGATGAATTTGCAAATCATGTTGACGTATTTTCATTTCAAAATGATGAAATCACGTTGACGAATTTCCATTACAAATCGACGAATTACCATTACAAATCGACGAATTTAAACTGACGAAATTCCAGCTTCCCGAATTTACGAATGTGCATATCAAATTTTCCAATTTCCACGCCAAATTAATATTCACGAATCTCCATTTCAAATTGATAGATTTTTCAATCAAGCTTAGAGAATTTTTTTTTTTAAATCCATGCCAATTTATTTTTAATTTCCATTTGTAATTGACAAATTTGAAGATCATGTGTACGCATTTCCATTTCAAATTGACGAATTTCCATGTAAAATTTGCGAACTTCCAAGCTCAAATAATCGAATGTTTCAATCAGTTTGACGAATTTGCATATCAAATTGAAGCATTTCCATTTTAAAATATGTAGTCTTGATTTATCGGTTTCCCACACATAATTACTCTAGAAATGAATGTTAACTAATGCACACGCACAATAACAACAACAAAGTCAGAAAATTTAAGTTACAATAATGCACTAACATAAATATAGTTGTGAGGGCTGTTTATTAAAAATTGGTTGCAGAACTATAATTTCGTTTTTAAAAATATTTGTGGTTATTGCTGTAGCGACTCAACAGATTTGTTTTCATGAATCAAAAGAAATTTTGGCAGCTTTTGGCCGTTTTAACAACGAATAGCACCGGGACGATTTACATCGAAGAACCGGCTGCCGTTAGGAGCATTTTTATAGACAACACTAACATCCATGGTCACGGTGGGATTCGAATCCACGCTCCTGCAACTCAGAGATAGAGTATCATCTCTACTACTGAGCCACCGAATGCCCTTGCAAAATAAAAAAATAAATAACAGGCGCGACAATCCAGCATTGGACTAAGGCCGCAGGATATGTTAGTGACATCCTATTTGTTGAGGTAATGAGATGAGCATCACGCTCAGCAGTGTTATTTATCCCCATAAATGGGTACTCCTTTAACATCTGAGTGAGATCATAGTCCGTCACAAGCTCGTGAGTTCGAAAAACACCATGAGCCATGGTGAGATTCGAACTCATGACACTGTGCGCCGAAGGTGCGCGCACTAACCGCTAGACCAGCCAGACTACAGACCCTTGCAGGATGATTGAAAAATATTTAAAACAAAGTAACGATTGAGGAACAGACAATAGCAACTTCGGTCAACGGACACTATTCTTTAAATAATGACCACAGACCAACCACGTCCAACATTGGACTAAGGCCGCAGATTCGGCTGTTATAAATAAAGGGCTCCCGCTTTGATTTCGAACACAACAAATTTGAAAAACGTTACGCCACTGGGTCGCGCTTTGCTCTTTTTCAGCTACCTTCATAGTGCTGTCAAACCTTTAATTTTCACGTGCGCTCTTTTTATAGAATTGTCGCTCCTGCAGCTGCTTGGTTGATTCATCCGTGGGTTGAAGATATTTATATCTAATTGGCCACTCAGAAGGAAGGCTATGCAAAATTTAATTGATTATCCGGTCGTGCTGTTTTTTTTTGTTACGGGAAATGCATTGTAAAAAAAATAACAGTTATTCGTACCATCTGCCTGCCAAAACCGGTGATAGCCGTCCCGACTCCTATTTTAGTACCAAAGGATGGTGTCATTCTAGTGGTGGTTTCAATTATCAAATTTACTTTTAAGTTTCTTCCAAACATGGAAACACACTCACCCATGTCATTCGCAATTTTTATTTCCCAATTAATAGAGGCCACATAAATACCTCTATACTTGTGAAAACAGTGACTTTTACGATTCAATTCATAAATCTTTGGCTAATCCCATATCCATAGATAGATGCATTCAATTTACTATCTGCATAAATCTTCCACATGACACTTGGTTGGTCGTAAAAAAAACATCATCAAATCATGCGTAATAATAATTTGTTTAACCTATGCGGTAAAATTCTTTATCTGTTATGTATTTCCTGTTGTCTATGAACATTTTTGGTAACATATAACAATTAGGGCCATAGTCCAGTCAAAATATCCCAATTCAGTCCTCCAAATGAAAAAAATAGCGTAAGGATAATTTTGGTTGTTTTCGATTCAGTAGGGTGCCAAGAGTCTAAAACTCATTTTGCTATGAAAAAATGGATCGGAAAGGTCC
Organism: Microchrysa polita; assembly: GCA_949715475.1. Taxonomy (NCBI): domain Eukaryota; kingdom Metazoa; phylum Arthropoda; class Insecta; order Diptera; family Stratiomyidae; genus Microchrysa; species Microchrysa polita. The sequence goes on along the minus strand of OX454420.1, from coordinate 85,480,274 downwards.
CAAAAAGGACAAATAGGACACCATGATCAAAGATGGGGGCATGCGGGGTGTCATATAAAAGGGGACGCCTAGTATATTACATATGCGGTGTTTGTTTGCTGTTTCAATGACCCTCAACGGAACAAAGCGCGTTTGAATGGAACATTTTCGTGTTTCCCGTAACTTCATCATCATCTTTCCAAAGCCATAACTACGCGAATAGTTGAAGTTGTCATATATAATAGCTGAAGATTTTACCATTTCCACGCTAAGAAAATTGTTTTTTTTTTTTGGAAAGCTCTGAAGAAGGACATAAAAGGACATAAATTCATCCTTGATCGAACGTAGATAGGCAGGGTGTCATATCAAACAGGACGTCGAGTACATTCCATATCCGGCATTTATTACTTGTTTCAAGGACCCTCAAAGCAGAAAATCGCGCTCAAAAGGAAAATTATCGTGTTTTCCGTAACTTATCATCTGTATCTTTCCAAGGCCATAACTACGCGAATAATTCAAGTTGTCACTACCTTTTGCATTTTATTGAATCTATAATAACTGAAGATTCTACCGTAAAATTTGCTAAAACAAATTGGATCGGAAAGCTCTGAAAAAGGACATAAAAGGACATTTGTTAATCATTGATCGAACGTGAATTAATTAGTGTCTTTTTATGTCCTTTTTTTTTTGCAAATTCAATGGTAGAATCTTCAGCTATTATCAGGCCTGTAGAGAGGGTGGGCGGAATGGGGTGATTCCCCTGGGCCCGGGATTTCATAGGGGGCCCGGCTTTTGAAACGAAAGTTGTGTTTCAGTGTTTTTTTTACATACAAATTTCTATTTTGAGGTCCTGAACTAAGAGACCTTATAAGTACTGTTTCTAGCGTTTTAACAAAAATACATAACATATATACTCTGCACTAGGCTTGGGGCCCCTAGTTTAATTTTTAATTTTTAGGACTAGGGGCCCGAATCATCATATTCAATCAACAAATGAAGATGATCGTTTCGTTACTAAATTTCTAAATTCAATCTGCCCTCGCCTTTCGAAAGTGCATGCATGATTTTATACATAACCAATTAAGAAATTTCGACTTCTTCATTGAGTAGTGTACCGTTTTAAAAAATTATTATTCGAAGTAAAAAATAGGAGCCCTGTAAAGCGACATTTTTTTCTAGGTACGTACTGCTGCTGCTAATTAATTTTTTTTCAAGGTACCAACACTTAAATTATTGAATCTTAATTTCAATCTATCTTCAGTACTTGCCAACTCGGTAGCAGAAAAATAAAGGTTTTTCTGTATAGAAAACCGCGAATTGCTTACGAAATAATTAAAATAGGAAATAGACACTTTGTGAATTCGTTGCGGTGTGCATTTCGAAAGCCAATTTTATATAGTAACGACTAACACTCTGGGCCACTGCGGGTCCCAAGCTTAAAGAAATATTTTGATCCGATGAAACATCCTTAAAGCATTTTCCGGAAAGCCTATATCATCATTATGGAATAAATTTAAAGATGGTGGTATAAGACTTCGATAAAACTGTCTCTAAACGTTAACCTAAAAAGATACTCCTTTAAATACTCAACTCTTGTGTTGATTGGATGATACAGCACACATACATGCAATAGTCTCTCTAAGTTTACTCACACACATGCATAGCACAGTCGGTTTCATTTTTATAGTGTGACATTCGTATGGTCATCCAATAAATTGTTCACCGTAGTTTTATAGAAGGATGAACTTTGGTGATTTTTTAATGAATTGACACTTATGAAGTGCTCTGAAATACATAATTTCTTCAATAGAAATCCTTGAAATCTTGCATGAAACCCACACTCACTCATTCACTCTTTGTTATTTTCGGAACCAATTAAGGTGATCTCTGCAGAAACTGACTGCATTTTATTGAGAAATGTGTGGATTTAATCAACGTCACCTGATTGATATAGGGTGCATTGCAGAAGATTCGATAAAGAATTGTCAAGCATTTCTATAGAATCAAGTAACCATTTGTAATGTTTACGAGCAATGCTGACTATATGTATGTGAGGTTGGCTGAGTGGTAGCGTGTAGGACGGGCAATCAACAGACACGGGTTCGATGCTAGCTGCGGAAATTTTGTTTTTCTATTTTTTCGCAAATTCGTTCAATGACAGAAAATGATGATATAAAGCAAATGACGTACGCCTTTTTTGAAGCATAATTTAGTGCTACAATAAGGTTCTGTCGGATTAAAAAACGGCGCCAAATGCCATTATTGGACTATTATTCAGTGGTAATACCCTGTAAAGTGCCCCTATTAATGTTAGAATAGAATATTTTACGAAGTATTATAGGGATGAAATTGTTACTTGGGGTGTGCTAATAAATTACAGATTTGAGCTCCCCAAGCATTTGTTAGAACTGTGTACTGTATGCGCCTTGTTTTCCTAAAAACTTTGTAAGGGTTGAGGTTCATATTAAACCACAGCTGTTTCCTTTGCAAAATCTTCATCCAAAGAAAAAACAATAAGCGTAGCGAATTGACGCTAAAAAATTTCAATGCTTTCTTGAAATCAAAGTTCGAATATAGGTTGGCATCTTACTTCACCAATAGAATAGAAGTTTTCCAAATAATTTCGTTGGAACAAGGGAATCAATATTTTTTAAAATTAAAATTAAGCGGACCCTTTAAGCAGTCGCTTTTTTCTGAAGTTTCGTTTACCAAAAATGCATATAAAACGAACGAACCTTATTCTAGAATGATTTGGCTTCTGTAGTTCCTTAAAATTGGCTAATCAACTCTCGAATCTTCTTCAAAATATACTTGAAAAAATGCACACACACAAGTGTTGAACTATCCACTCAAACCCGTTTTTTTGTGAGTTTAGTATGTAAAAACGCTTCACGATTGAATTTAGTTTCTGTCAGTTTTTTTTTGCTTGTCCGGTATCAGTTTTTTATTATTTTCATTTTTCTACAATTCGTATTTTTCTGAAAACCCAAAATTGTTGCTCAGAACTTAAATCTCAAAGTGCACTTTAATGCGCAGAAGACCGCATTAAAACACTCTTTAAATATCGATCGTACTATTGCCGGACTATTGAGGTTCCCGATTAGGAAGCCCCGGATTACTGAGACTGAGCCGATTCAGTGAGGACGCCGGATTATTAGGTTATACAACTTGTTTAAGGACCGAAATGTCAAATAACAATTTTCTTCGATTCATAATTTTTATCGTATGAAAGAGGTGGGCCCGGAATCACTGTCCCCCCGGGCCCGGATTTTCTCTCCACGGCCCTGGCTATTATAGATTCTAAAAAAATGAGAAAGGTAGTGGCAACTTCAATTATTCGCGTAGTTATGGCTTTAGAAAGATACAGATGATAAGTTACGGGAAACACGAAAATTTATGCCATTGAGGGTCCTTGAAACAGGAAACAAACACCATGCAATGTACTCGGCGTCCCCTTTGATATGACACGCTGCATGACACTTTTTGATCAATGATTAATTAGTGTCCTTTTTTATCCTTTTTGGGACTTTTTCGATCAAAAACAACAAAAATTAGCCTTACTCAATTTTTTTTTTTCTATTTGAAATGCTAATATGACTGGACTAACAACGGACAATCAAAAGGCATCAATATACAGAAGGTTGAACTCTTACGTTAAAGATTCCAATAAAACCATATACATATTCACGTGTTAATATTTTCGATCATTTGTTATGCAACCGTCTTTAACTGGCGCCAGTAATCGTAAAAGAATTAAAAATTAAGTTCGCGCGCCTTTGGAGACATGTGTAACTTCAAACGTTACTCATTCATTATTATTTCGAAAGGAATCCCAATAATTTATGATCACTTCTATATCAATTTATTAGAGAACTGTTAATAAGAATATTAAAAGAGTCGTTAGGTTTATACACGTCTTTTAAGTGCGTATGCTTACATTGGTCGCACGTTATGCGTTTTATAGTGTGTTGTAAATCTTCGGATTGACGCCAGCGAATGAAAAATGTATATGAATACTAAAGGTTTGTGTTCGTAGAGACGCTCAGCGATCGAAGTGAAACCACCGGTTTTGAGCACTTTATGGGTATATTTTCTATACAGATATGTTCCTTTAGTCCATAGTCGATACTAGGAAAGTAAAACCATTCAAAAAATATTTAAATACGGCTCGAAATTGGTTGCTAAACTATGATCGCTGAGCGATGATCCCACGACTCGTCTCTACGGACACAAACCTTTACAGGCACAGGTTTGAATAATATAATAACTATAGTGTTGGGAATATGGTATTTAATGATGTCTGTAATTTCCCCGTGGAATGTAGCAGATACTTTCCATCGTTGCGTAATGGGGAGCTCCCTGTCACCAAAATGTCGTTAAAATGGGAAATGAAAATGTTCGTGGTCGTCACTATTTTGCCACGTACCAAACTAGTGGCATTGTTTGTGCAATAACTGAATTGATACCTTATTTATCCTGCATTGGCACACGTGTGTCTTCAATCATAGTTTATAGGTAAAAGTCTGCCAAATTTACTATTGAAATTTAATTTGCGAATGAATTACATGAATCCTTTGAATCCCATAAAACTCTTGAACGCATCACTCACAATAAAACAGTCTTCAATGAGACAAAACATAAAATATTTACATAAAAGTATGCACAATGTATTCATAATTCATATTCAATTTGCATACTCTGAAAAAAGTACATACACCGCACAAAGACTTTGTCTAAACAAAAATCCATACCATTAAGGCCACATTTTGACGCCAACTGACTGACGCGGCGGCGCTACTAATCAGCAACAATGTTGTTTGTTGCACATTCCTCACGCAATTGTTCGTAGATAAAGACTTGAGCAATTGAGTTAGAAATGTGTGGTGCTATCATTACGTCTGTTTTTTTTGTACTCCGGTCTAGGTTAGTTTAGGGTTACTACGAGTACATGGGATTACGTTACAATAACAACATAATCCAGATAAACCCATTAATTTATCGGGGGTACCCATACTCTGACCAAAGTTAATCCAGAAGAATAGTTACAGATGTCACAACCAGGGGCGCTCTATTACGAATAAGTTCCGTAAAACATTAGCCAATCCCACAACCATTGGTTGAATGTCGCGACTAACCGACCGCACGCTCATTTGTTGTTTTTTTTTAGGTCGTGTTAATTTACTGGTTATTGGTTTATAACAACTTTGAAATTTCAGCCCTTTACTAAGTTGATGGTTGGGGCTTTGGTTTTTAACCCGAATCGTTTGCGATAGGGTTTGCGCTTATTTACCCTAACCTGCACCTTTTTTTTGTACAAAAAAACATACATACCTATTATAAGAATACGTGTGAATGTTTGCAGCATAGCGTATACTACTGACTCCAACTCGAACGCATCATACGTAAATATTTCTAGATAATAATTTGTAATATCTAATTTTTTCATATTATTTTTTTTCCATAGAAATATGGCGTAAGCAAATAAACAATTTTTTCTGTCAATAAAGAAAAAAAAAACGGGGAGCGCGACGCCATTCGCGACATTGAATTTGCAATAATAAAGTACATACGCAGTCGAATGTCGAGTGCAAAATTTTATAGATGTACACGTGCTATTCACGAGTGCAAAATTCAAATAGAAAATTCGTTATGCTTTTATGTTTGTCCATTGCAAATATAAATGTCAGTGTAGTGTTGTGTAGTCCACTAAACTATGGCAATAATATTTTATTGTAGATTCTTCCATCAGCAGGTTACATCAACTAGACTCCAACTATTCCCTATTTTAGACTGAGTGAACTGGTATCATCTGGATGATTGTGGTTCCGTTTGCTTCAGGTGATATGTACCTAAACTTGAGTTCCACAAGGTTCAAATATTGGGCCTATGGTGCATACATGCAACACCTATTTTTAACGATGGACGAATGTTAGACTAATCCAACGGAGGCAGTACATGAGAGTAGTAGTCGTATAATCAGGCGAATTCCGTATTTTTAAATAACAGGCGCGACAATCCAACATTGGACTAAGGCCGCAGGATGTGTTAGTGACATCCTATTTCCAAGATCTTATCTGCTTTTTTGTTGTTGAGGTAATGAGATCAGCATCACGCTCAGCAGTGTTATTTATCCCCATAAATGGGTACTCGTTTAACATCTGAGTGAGATCATAGTCCGTCACAAGCTCGTGAGTTCGAAAAACACTATGGAACACGGTGAGATTCGAATTCATGACCCTGTGCACCGAAGGTGCGCGCACTAACCGCAAGACCAGCCAGACTACAGTATTTTTGCTTAACCCAAAAATAGAATAAGCTCTTCTCTAGTAAGGTCCTACAAAAATTATTTATTTTCACAGGCTTCGATTTGACGAACTACATCTCAATGTATATGTAATCTAACTGCTATAATTCTTGGGTAGAAATTGGAATCGGTCATCCAAAGAGTTGAAAAATCTTCTGTGCTCTAATTAGTCGAAAAAATTGTACACAAAAACACGGCTCTGGTAACACAAAAAAAAACTGATGTTATTCAAAACTTAAATTACCTTGAAGAAATTTACCCATGTCATTCACCGGTTTCGAACCTTTGATTGTTTTACATGGAAACTGGTAATTTGACATATTGCTTTCTAGCGCATTAAAATAGGGTCAAGATGCAACGAAATGTAGACATCATGTTCTACCGATTTTCAGCGGTTACTGATATATTATATTTTAGTGTTTCTTTAGAAAAAAAATGCCAAAAGTACTGAAGATAATATTGAAACTTATTTTCTATTTTAAGCCAAAACTATGGCAGACATTACATATACATGCATGAAAAATTCAAAAATGTTCGCTAGAAATTATAGATATAACCAGTGGCACAACAAGGATCATGTCCTGGAGGGGGCTAACACCATCAATATTATTTGGCACTTGAGGCTGCTGCCACAAGTTGGGCGACGGTGCTTTTATACAGTAGCGACACTTAATTACACTTTGTCGTGGTCCTGATTCTCACTTGGACTTGGTGGACCTCATAAATGCCAAAGCGAAAGCTGTGTATCGGGAATACTCACTATGTGCACCAATCAATTCTGTAAACGTCGCTTCGAAAATAACCACTAGACCGGATTGGTTTCTATTGTTTGCGGGCTGAGACTTAGGTTAGCCGTTTTCATCTTCTTCTATATTTTTTCGATGCAGAAAGAATGACAGAACATCTCAACGTTTTTTGAGTAAGGTCAAGAGGTGGAGCGGGGTATATAAAAAAGTTACCCATCACAAATATCGCCGAATTTGTGAATGTCCGGTACTTATAGAAAGCATGCGTTAGTCCAGAGTGGGCATCAGAAAATTAAAATGGCACCGTTTTCACACTATTGCAGTTCATAGTATGTGTGAAAATTTGATTCAAATGTCAATTTTTTTACCGTTCGCTCATAGAGTGAAAGGATATATTAACTTTGTCATGAAGTTTGTAACGCATTCAAGGAAGCATCTCCGACCATATAAAAAGTATACATATATGATCAGCATGACGAGATGAGTCGATTGGACGATGTCCGTCTGTCTGTCTGTCCGTCTGTCCGTCTGTTGCAGCGCGTTTTGCTTGGCCACTATAAAAGCTACGGAGCTGAAATTTTGCACACGTGCTTATTATTGTTGCAGGCTGTTTGTATGTTTGAATCACCGAAATTGGATCACTGGGTCACGGGGCTGCCATATAAACCTACCCCCCCCCCCCCCCTAAGTAAGGTTCTTATAAGAAAAACTTTTATTTGTGCACTAATTTCAACCAAATTTCACACAAATGTGTTTCTCTTGATAACACAAAACATATCTAAGAATGGATCAAATCGGATAATGGGGTCAAGGGGCTGCCAAATTAGGTTCTTCTAAGAAAAACTTTTTTATTTGTGCACCAATTTCAACCAAATTTCACACAAACTTTTTTCTCTTGATGACACAAAACATATCTAAGAATTGATCAAATTGGATAATGGGGTCATGGGGTGGCCATACAAACCCAACCCCCATTTTGGTTCTTCTAAGAAAAATTGTTTGCAATAATTTCACCAAACCTTGAATTAATGTGTCTTTACCAAAGCAAGAAAAAAGTTCAAAACGAATGGAATCGTACTGTGGGCTCATGCTCCTGCAACCCCAATAAAATTTTCTGAGTAAATATTTTTATTTGCCCACTTATTTCAACCAAGCCCAAAACTTTTGTCAAGACGGAAGAAAAAGAATGAGGAGGGGGTTTAAATACAAGTCATAGGTACGCCCGAAAAAGGCATGCCTGTAGCTTTTTTTTTTCAAATTGAGCCAGGTAGATCAAATTTGGTGAGGTGCCCCTAAGCCCCATTATCCTCTTCACCAAAAATTATTACCACCCGATCAAAACTAAGAGCGTGCCGTACAAGTACGAAAAATCACCTGAAACTTGTTCGTTTGCTAAAATCACCTCAAACTTGTTCGTTTGTCTTCTGTTTGTATTCCACAAAGATATTTCTGGTAAGAATATAAAGCACTTGAACGGATCAACAAAACTAAGTTTTTTATTCGCCCCACGAAAACAATTCATATTTTTATAAAATCTGCACCGAAAATCATTGCTTCGTATTTAATTTTTCAGTTTTTCCTTTTCTCATTTCTGGGCCTGGGAGTGGTTTAAACCCCCTTAGCCCCTCCCGTGGTTGCGCCACTGGCTATAACTCCATCAAATAAATTATGTGCACTGCGGAAACTAATAGAGAGCAATATTATTCGATTTGTACCAACATTAGGAAAATACTTTTCCTTCAATCACATTTTAAGGACCTATATCAATCAAAAGGTATAAATTTGAGCCTTTCTCATAGTACAACGATACTTTTGTAATTTTAGTGGTAGCAAGTTTTAAATGAAAGTTTTATTTTTCTCCTTCATAAAAATGTTTGGCCCGCTATTGTATTTCAAACCAACAATGTTGCCCGCGTAAAAATTATGTTGGACACCACTGGCAAAAGCATTAACATTTTTTTTTCACGTGTTGAATTTTTTATGAAGGGAAATATTTTTTTTTCATTACTCTTCGTTTATGACTTGAAACGCAAAGGAACAAATTGTCTGACGATTCAACGCTATATAACATGTAACGGTCCGGTTTAGGCACATAAGTGATATTTGTAAAAGTGCGACCAAATTTAAAAATTGACAGGCTGTCGTATTAGGAGCATTTTTATAAAGATAAAAAAGATAAAAAGATAAAGATAAAGATATAAAGATAAAGATAAAACAGTAACACACACACCCATTGTCACAGCTGGATTCGAACCCATGCTCCGACAATTCGGAGATAAAGTGTCTCTATCCATTTAGCTACCGAATGCCCATTATGGGAGATCATTGGTAGGAGTCAGACAATCACGGCAGAAAATCCGACAAGGTGCACGGCACGAACAAATGCCTTGTAAATTTACGTCGCTTTAATTTGGCAAAAACCGAAAGCCTCCTCTACTCGTCGTGTGCAAATTACATAAGGATAGTACTCACTAACTGAAAAATGGGCAATCGTTTGGGAAGTTACAACGATGGAGGTCGTATACTGTCGTAGGGCATCGCTCTGACCGAAGCGTTTTACTGAACGGAACAGTTGTGCGCATGTAATAGGGGATTGCCAAGCGCATTATCATCCATAGCGGGGAGACCTTTTTGTCCCTTAAACGAAGTTTCATACAAAGTTCCATTCTGTTCAAATTCAATAATCTCAATCGTATTCGCTTTCCCAGTCATCTCTTCTTGATGTAGAGGACAACGTGGCAACGGCGCAGAACAAACGCAGTCCAACACTTAGGCTTTCAGCTTCAGCAAGGGCATGCCACTGTTCGCTTCTAGCTTATTCAGCACAGTAAAAGAGCCATTTAATTCGTGCCCTCGGACGACTTCCATTACAAGCAACCACGCAGGTTTATTGGGGAAAAACAATTTTTTGAAGCCATCTTTTATTACTATTAACCATTACTAAGACCAAAATATTATTATAAGCCTTATCGAGAGACACAAGACTGATTATCTGGCCAGGATATTTTTTGGTGGTCTATTACCAGCAAGCTTGGCTCAAAGAGTATCAAATATCACGGTCTATTTTTTGATGCTGTTAAATGGAAAAAGTTCAGGGGTTGCATTTGGCGTAGATTAATTCAGAGATTTTTACGAGTAGCTCGAGTTGATACATTTTGCTGAACTATAGCCAGGTAAGTTTTTTCTTGGCAGAAAATCGGAATCGAGACTCTTCGAAGGTTTTACTTCACCTGCTGCTCGTATAACACAGTTTGGTGTAACTTGCAAATTTGTGGACAAGAATTTGTTTGTTTTTCCGTTTTACATAAAATGGTTTTTGCAAAATTCTATGCTTGTGTGACAGCAGCTATGACACTTTGTTTCAAAGACCCTCACGAGCCGGATTGTGGTCCGCGGGTCGAATGTTGGACAAGCCTGGTCTAGATTCTCATGTATCAGGCACGAGGATAAAGTCAAAAAAGAAGCCGCACACTTTTTAGGTTTTGTTATCAAAAGTATTTTATTAAGTTTAATGTTTAATCTAAAATCTACCAAATACAATAAAAATTATGAAAACCAATCTGTACTGCGATCTTTTCAAATATGCATAAAGGTTGGTTCAGGTCCTTACAATTATTAAAGGCATTATTTTTTACCTCAAATCTATACATAACTCAAGTACGGCTAGACTGATTTCCATTTTTTTTAGGTTTGCTAAAACACGCGAAAAATTCACAATGAACAAATTCACAATAGGTTCTTTTTCGCCTATTTCTGCGTGTACCTATTTCTGTAACATATCAGCGAATTTCAGTAAATTTGCTCCACAGGATTAGTCTCTATCCAAAGTAACAGGACAGCTATTGAGACATATGAAAAATTCACAATGGGCACAATTATGGAGGCAATTCTTTTTGACATACTTCTTGCTGTCTTTCTTGAACGAATTACAGGATCTCAGTAAGTTTACCCCACCGGATGGGTGGCCCGAATAGCAGTGTAACCATTAAAATAAGTAGAAAATTCACAATGAGCAATAATTCACAATTCACATCTACGGAGCGGAGTCCGAGGAGGACCTCCAGAACGATGGCATTGTTGCTTATCTTGGTTGCGATGTTTCTGGAGGAGACTATGCATTACTCCATGGTTATATTAGTAATGCCATGCCGGTCACCTCTGGGATCTTAGCGCAATTTTATTGAATTTTATGGACATATTGTGGGAAAACACTTTATCTGGAAATCTTCGAGGAGTTCTTTAGTATATATTTTCGTAATAGAGGTTGGAAGAGGAATCGGATGGAGTACAGCGATTTTACCATCGTTTTGTGAAAAATTATCATTTTTTATTCCATGGCTGTAACTTCTGATCCTTGGCAGCTTGACATTTTTACCTGATGTAGGCAGTTCTGCCAAATTTCAGAATTTTCCGCTCCGAGTTATGGACAATTTTTGATCAGAAAGCACAAAAGTACTGGTAGTTTGGGCCTTGAAATTTGGAGGAAATTTGAGCGCGCCAAGTAGCTCTACAAACTACAAAATGCAAAATCGAAAAGAACGGCCAAAGTCGTCCCGAGTTATCGAAAAAGAACGATTGCCAAACTTAAAAGCGCGATTATCTTGCTAAATACCGGTCAGGATTAGGTACAGGAGTCTAAGTTGCACCTTCAATTGCAACTTTCGGCGGTTGTACCTTCTAAGCTTGAGAGCTAGAGCATTGAAATTTTCACCAAAATATGCGGTGCTCCACAAATTTGCAAATTTCAATATTGCGATTTGAGCAGCTGTAACTATCGAACGCGCATAGGTAGGACTTTAAAATATGGAGGAAATGTGAGGAGCTAGTAGCTCTACAAATGCCTTAAATTTCTGAAGGATCAACCACCTGAGTTATCGAAAATGAACGTTCGCCAAATGAAAGTGCGATTATCTTGCTAAAACAGACAAGACTGATGTAACCCCTGTGACAGAAGAGCTTATTAGGTTTCTTTGTGTGGCGTTCGGGTTGCTGTACATTTACTAATGCCGTACGACAGGTCAAAATGCGGTACTGTACAGCAAAATGCTGTACGTCTGGTCAGCTTATCTTAGCGGATAGAAGATTTTCCTGCCGAATTGCTCCTCTCCCTGAATATCAGAATAATATTGAAACACGCGAAAAAATTCACAATGAGCAAAATTCGATTTGTTCTTCGCCTATTTCTTTCTGTATTCCTTCAACGAATTGCCAGAGTTCAGTCAAATGATTCCAGCGAATTGGTGTACACCCAGAATAATTGTTGAAATATGCGAAAAATTCACAATGAATAATTTTTGTTTTCCAAATACTTTTGTCTATATCTCCTGAACGAAATTGCAGATTAAAACCTAAATTTCCACTACCGGATTGGACTATGCTTAGAATACCGGAATAAGTATTGATTCATTTACAAAATTCACAATGAACAAATTAATGAAGAATGTTTTTTCTCATATAATTTGCATTAATCTCCTGAACGGATAAGACGATGCCGGTAAATTTGCCGCATTGCACTCTACACAAAAAAAGAAACATAATGAAATTTACAATGGAAAAAAATTTCAACGCAGCTGTTTTCTGATACTTTGGCCAACATTTTGGAACGTTTTAATGTGATTTGGTAAATTTACACCACCGGATTGGTCTAGATCTAATAGTTATGTAATAAGAAAAAATAAAAATGAGCAAAATTTGAAGGCAGCTATTTTGCCTATATCTCCTTAAATTTGCCCAACCATATTGGTCTCTACCCCAAAATTTCACAATAGCTATTGAAATATGCACAAAAAAATCACAATGACCCATTGGTCACTTTCCTTAAACTGATTAACGTATTTGTGTAAATTTTCCCCTTGGGTTTTCCTTCATACCTGAAATAGCTGCATAACTACTGAACCATACAGAACCACCTGAACGGATGACCAAAATTTGTCCCTTTGCCAAATTCGATTAGAGCTGTAGGAACTTCGGAAAAATTAATACGACAATTTTGGTAATACTTAATTTTTTCCCCCATATCACATTTTTTTAAAAGGTGGGGCTATTCGAAGTTCGCCTGCCCAGCTTGTAAAAAAATGAATAAATTATTTCAAATATCAAAATTAGCGATTTTCCCCAAAAATTAAAAAGAAAAATAAATATCTCTCTAAGTGCTGAAAATCGGTACAACATTTCGTTGCATTTTAACCCTGGAAAGAATTCATCGAATTACTATTAACTCTGTGCATATTAAGCTTGCTACTTATGAATTGTGCCTACGAAATGACGGTATGTATATCGAAAGCGTGGGATCAGCACCCCTAATTAGCTGTGTTGTGTTGACCCAACAACGATTGAAATACAGTGTCATCCACTCATTATTCCACTTCAAAAGCCACACTGGACAATCTATGAAACGTCAAACAACTCCTAGTCCAATCCATCATAATTTATATCATCCAAAAACTCCTCTGTATCCGCGTCGCGTCGCCATAACACCACTCTTGCTCCATATGAACGTCATTTTACTATGAAAAGCAACGACCACACTCACTCTATAATAAGCGATATACGGTACACTCACGTCACATTTCACATGGATTTCACCACGTCTATTTATTTTTTACGTACGTAAAGTCGTCGACTCAATCTGCTGCTCTGCGCTCCAGTATAGGTAGCTAGAGAAGCGACGACCGATAGATATTATCATCTAACATAACTTGTAGATTGTACTAACAAACAGTCGAGTGACTACTAAATGGTATTTTTCCAAAGACGCGCGTATGACGCATTTGGTTGTTGTTTTCGAACAACGATATGCAATAACAAGTCTCCATTTACACATAATAATACTACACACGACTACGACCACCCCCTAAGCGCTCTGGAGCGCTGAATCTAGTCGAGTCGACCAAACTATATTATTCACAGTCGGGAAAGTTGTAAAAAGTCATGTTCGCTCTAACTCGGGCGAGCCAAGTAAATACAAACGTGTCATATGACAAAGCCAATTATTATTAGTTGTACACATCGTGAATATCAGTTTATCACTGCAATCTTGAACATTGCTGTATGGCACAAATAGATATGACAAGTCCCCATACCTAGAGAAGTTTGTAGAATGAGCTTAGATTATAGTTAGCACGTGAAATCAAAGTTGAGAATCAGACTAAGTCATGACATTGCAATTTATCATTGTTATTAGCTGGTAGCTATTGTCGTTCATAAACGTATCTGAATCTGAAATGAATTCATATGGGATGCAGGAGAGAATATTATGCATTCTAGATGATTAGTCAGTATGAGTATACATGTCCTTTATCCTTTTGGTTTTTTCGCACAGAGTGTGTTTAAATGAATCATGATTGGAATGAATCGGTCCTCGATTGAAATTCCCAGTCGTATAGAAAAATAAATATATAATCACATGGCTATGACTGTTGCGGCCCACTAAGATAATAATAATTGAATGGCGCCAAGAAAATTATTATTGCGACGAAAGTCCAATCATTCTAGATTTGTATACATATTTGCCACATGCCATAATTGCCACCTTTCATATAAAGCCAAAAGCACCACTTGGTTGTACATCCACAGAGAATTAAAAAATGACAAAAATATAAAATTAATGAAAAGAAAGTCTTCTACCATCATATCAGTGATTCAACACGCGGAATTTTTGAAATCCCTCTTGAGCGTTAATATCGATTTACACACAACCGTAATTACATTACGACCGCCGTAAAAAAAAATAATGACGTATTTTTTATAGTAGAAATATATTTAGACTCATCCGTATTTTTTTCCCCAATGTCCGTTATTTTCTTTCAACGTTTCACCTCGTTTTCTATTTGGCAATTTCCATGGACTTTGCACATGGATCCATAGAACACTGAAAGTGCGTTGCTTTAATTTCACGATGGATTTTTTTACGTCCGGTTTAATTTGTTTTACGTCCGTATTATTTTTTCACGTCCGTGTTTATTGGCAACTTCGAATTTTTTCTACTTCCGTATATTTTTGTAGGTTAACATGAACGCGAACAAAAATAAGGACGTAAAAAAAAATTTGGCAACTTCCATGAATGTTGCATGTATATGTAGATCCATACGTGTCTCAGAGCGCGCATTGTCGTTAAAATCAGGACGGACATTTTTACATCCGTATGTTTGCACGTCCATGTATGTACGGATAAAGACGTAGGCTAGATGTAACTAGAATAAGTCTACTTAAAATGTCTGAAGATTATTTGCTCCGTCAATGGTTAAACTACGTCACATTCATACACTGAATTGTGAACTTTTACTCCATAAAAGCAAAACTGAAAAAATGATGGAAGCTTAGTGCAAGAAAAATTGATTAACCATTACAGACACCTAACACACTTACTCTCTGACCTTTTTCCGTCCGCATTACCAACTTATTTGCCTTCCCAAAATCCTTTGTAATCCCATTGTTTCTTGAGTCACATGTGCATCGTGGATGTAAATGTAGAGGAACGCTATGTGCATATGTGACTCATAGACAGTGAACATGTTTCTTTTTATGTCAAAGTTAAGGCTTTAGGGGATAACACTTTAATGCATGCATAGCCTTGGCAGAAGAGAAAATTACAGAGAGACAACGCAAACATCCATGGTCACAGTGGGACTGGAACCCGCGCTCCGGCAACTCAGATATAGAGTGACATCTCTGCCATACTGAGCCACCGAATGCCCAATCTGATTGATAATCATATATGCTGATGCCAGTCATAGGAATAACGAACTTAATTTGACCTTCAATGTGCAAATTTTTCAATATCCAAAATTTCCCTAAAGCATTTCCCATCAATATCAAACGTAAACTTTTTTGTCCAATTTAGTAGGAGCTGCTATTATTGTAACGTTATTTGCGTAAGTGACCAAAGAAACTTGAGACCTCCATCAAAAAATATTCAAAATTTGCCGTTATCTTTTAAAGCTGTGACTAAATTTTTTATATAGACATTGAAGCTGCCAATTTTTTGAAATAATGTATTGATATGTAATAGATTTAAGCGAGTAACCCGATTTCTGATTGTCCTAACAAATAAATCAAAAGTAGCCATTTCATTTTGACGAGAATATTGGAAATTAAAGTGTAAATCTGCTTCTCGCTCCGCTCTTTTGCTCCGGATATATATGTTGCTCTGACCCACTCCGCTCCGCCCCTGAATCCCTGAGTGCTTCCCTTGATATTGATTATTCCGCACTGAAGTGCCAATGCAATTGTGACATTTTTCAGTTTCTTGTTTCCTTTTTTCACGCGAATGAGATGGCTTCCGCAGACAATTCCCTGGGTTGTGTGTCTCGCCAGAATATTTATAAAATGAACGGTGCCATAGAAACTGATTTAGGAAAATTTGAAGTTCGATCGTTCTGGAACCTTATACAGGGTGGCCCAATTGAACTGCAACTTTTGGCTAACTGATTTTTTTATTTATTTAATACATAATTTTATTGAGCATAAGCAAAAAATGTTGAAATACAATTATATTTTTAAAATTTAATTCTAATTTTCGATGTGACCACCATCAGGGCGAACTATGGTTTTGAGTCGGTTGACAAACGAATCGCATGCTGAACGAATGTGAGCCTCTGGTATTTTTGCCCATTCACGGCGAAGAACTGCCTTGAACGCATCAATACTCTGGTATCTTTTAGTGTTGACATGGGCCTGCAAAATCCCCCATATGGAGTAGTCCAGCGGATTCGCATCCAGTGAATGAGGAGGCCACTGTTCGGTCGAAATGAATTTTGGAACATTGTTTTTTAACCAGTCTTGGTTTGCGCGTGCTTTGTTTGACGGTGCAGAGTCTTGCTGAAATGTCCATTCTCTTTCAGTAAAATGTCTGCGTGCCCACGGCTTCAAAGCACCTTCCAAAAAAAAATTTCGGTAAACATTCGCATTCATCTTGATGCCACGACCCAAAAACACTAGCGGAGATCGGCCATTCGCCGTCACGGCTGCTCAAACCATCACAAACGGTGGGGATTGAGTTTTGGTGGCCATCCGGATATCTAAATTCTTGGACGACCTTTCTGTTAGGCAGACACCATCGTTTTGTTTATTTATAAATTGCTCAATAGGGAAATTTTGCTCATCGGAGAAAACGATATTTTGTAATTGACCACGTTCGTGCAATAGCTCTTTCGCCCTATCGAATGTAACTTTTTTTGGCCTTCGGTTAGATGTTGTCCTTTTTGTATTTTGTGAGGCTTAACTTTTAGCTCCTTTTCCAATATTCGCTGAATTGTTGATTTCGAAATGTGCAGCTCAGTAGCCTTTTTTTCTGCCACTCCGTTGAGAATTTCGGCGAATTCGAGCCTTGATGTTCCGTACCATTTCCGGCGTTGATACAGTTTTTTTCCGGCCCCCACCATATCGTTTAGCAACGCTGCCAGTTTCATTGTAACGAGCTATGGTTCGAGGCACGAAAGATTTGTTGATATTTAGGTGCTGAAGAGCACGAACAATTTCCACTTGCGGCAGCCAAATATAGCCCAATCACACTGTTACGTTTTACTTCCATCACGGATAAAATGTTTTTCACAACACTCAGGCACAAACGCTTCCGGAGGCTTAAACACAACAAGGTGAACTGTCGTGGAACAAAATATGAGGGCGCTATCATTAGCGGTCATAGATTTACAGTTATCTACATTTGGTTGCAGTTCAATTGGGCCACCCTTTACTTTACGCATTTTTGGAAATTTTTGAAAACCATACTAAGCTTGGTATTTCGAGTGGTGAATTTACTAAAATTGATTTAACCAAAAACCCTTTAGTCGTGACTGTACCCTTCCGAGATTTCAAGATAACAAACATGTTAGACTTGTTCATTGTTTGTCAGCTTGGAAAAAATCATAAAAAAAAAAAATATAGTTTCCAACGAATCTGGAGTTTCTAAGTTCTCGGGGCGTCAGATTCTTCAGACCTGAAAAACAGGGTACGGGGAGAAAAAATTGGGAAGCACTGATCAAGAAAGACTTAAACATTCGTTTTAAGTTTGTATGTACGCCGGGAAACTTGATCAAGCATTTGGTCAAACCTAGGAACAATTAGGGAAAAGCCAAATTTTCGAATTCCTAACCAAGAAGTCCCTTTCTGTACGAGTGCCGCAAAAAGAACAAAAAACAAACAATAAAGTCGGTTTAGTTCAAGGTGCTGTGTGCCGTGAAATGTCTACCCCAAAAAGTGATGCGTCATATTTTGTTAGATGTTTGAGCCCTCATTGTTTCCTTAAGGGGGGGGGAACGCATCGATGGGGACTTAGCGTTCTATTTAGAACCACACGAGCTACAAATTTGACAAAGACGATTTTCTCATATAGACTACCCTTAACTGACACTGACTTCTTCTTCTTACTTGCCTCGTTCTTTATACCGCTCCATGGCTTCGCGTCGCTCGACCTGCGGTGTAAGCACATCGCCCGTTTTGGCGGTAATGCCAGAGCATATTTCTGCAGGCAGCTCTATCTTGGATCGTGTCATCGCCAAGACCAATGCCTGACTGTGACTGATTATTGGAAAGTGTTGATCGACCTTCACAGAACAATTTACCGGGAAAACATCTGTTTTTTGTTTAGTTTGACCGCACGTAGTTTCCATTGGGGACAGGTACAGGTCGGGTATTTTAGCATTATGTTTGGATCTATAGAAGAAACAAATTTGCTATAGACCGCCTTTCCATATACGTTAACGCTATAAAGATATTCACGGAAATAACAGAAAATACCGTTATTGTGTGGTTTGAATCCTCATAGCACCGTTAGGACTGCACATATCGATCTGAATTTTTTTTTTAAATATTTTCTGTACAACCAAACAATCATCCATAGACGACCTTACAGCATATTCCCCCGTTACAGCGATATTCACTAAAAAATACCCTAAAATTAAGTTTTTCCAAAGTGCCCCGACATTTTGCCACTTTCTTCAGAAACGTATGGGCTTCGAATTTATTATACCACATTTTTTTTTTTAATGTAGAATAGAAAATAGAGATTTTCATGAAACCTTGTTAAAAATGCCGTTTGACCTCCTGGTACTTAGAGATGTCAAAAAAGTAACTGTTCGATACTTAAGTAGTCGTTACTATTAAATATCGGAAGTAACGACTACCGAGTACAAAAAGTAGTGGTTACATAAGTATTGAACAACAAACAAGCAAATCAATCTCGTATGTATGTAAGTGCAAGAATCGAGCAGGCCGAGTAGTACTCTGTCTGATATCTACTCTCAGATGCAAGCGCAAGAATCGAGCAGGCCCAGTAGTACTCTGTCTGATATCTACTCTCAGATGCAAGCGCAAGAATTGAGCAGACCGAGTAGTACTCTGTCTGATATCTACTCTCAGATACAAGCGCATGAATCGAGCAGATCGAGTAGTACTCTGTCTGATATCTACTCTCAGATATAAGCGCATGAATCGAGCAGAACGAGCAAATCGAGTAGTATTCAGTCTGATATCTACTCTCAGGTACACGCTCAAAAATCGAGCAGACCGAGTAGTACTCCGTCTGATATCTACTCTCAGGTACAAGCGGAAGAATCGAGCAGACCGAGTAGTACTCAGTCTGATATCTACTCTCAGGTACAAGCGCAAGAATCGAGCCAGCAGAATTTTCTATCGTATACTATTCATGAACAAAACGATGGACCTTGTATTCTTTCCGATATCCGTTGATATCTCTGCAATCAATTGGCGTGGCGATACCATCGAGGTGTCACTGGACTCTTCACAAAATTGTCTAAAGGCTGGGCATAACCGTCAACCTGGATGGTGCCCACATCAATTTCACAATCAACTTCGTATTATTTCGGAAATCCGTCGATGTCTCTGCAATCCTTCGGCGGAGCGACACGATCGATGTGCCGCCGGACTCGCCACAAAATTGTCTAAAGGGTCGTGGAAGCCTCTTCCCGGATAAGTGCGATAAGTGCGGATGCTATTTACGCTTTGAGCTCCCGCGATAGTAGCGCCATTTGTAGATGATGCCGCGGCTAAGTGAAAATCCACACCTTCCGTGTCACCTGATTCTCGACCATGGACTGGTATCGTGATAACGCTCTTGTAGGAACTCATTTGAGAGGAGATTAATCGTCTGTTACGTCTAAAATTCCATGGATGTGATATTATCACCCAAGATACAAACTAATGTACCGAATATGGCCGCCAGTTGGCGCTAGTATCGTCAAGGAGAAAATTCGCTCGATAGCGGATCTAGGAAAGTCCCTTTTGGGATATTGTTAGGATAGATACCAGAAGTGTACCACTAAGTTTGCAACTTCGAAAATCCTGTGCTAACCCCGTGACCCTCAAAAAACCTCAAAATTTTCGGACTTTTTTCATATTTTTTTTTGTAATTTCTAAAAGGTGCTTCCTACAAGTAAGTCGTCCACCGCACTTTTAAAGCTAAGAAAATCTTCTTTAATTTGAGTGTAACTCCAGGTTTGTAGGTGCAAAGGATCCCAAGATACAGCACTTTAAAAAATGTGCCTTTTTTGTAAAAAAAAAAGTCCGAAATTGTATTTTAGGAGGTTTGTATGACAGCCCTATGACGTAATGTTCCGATTCCATCCATTCTTAGATATGTTTTGAGGCTTTACTCGCAACATATTTGGGTGAGGTTTGGTTAAGATTGGTTCATAAAGAAAAAAGTTTTTCTTAGAAGAACCTGATTACCAGGGGTTGGTTTGTATGGCAGCCCTATGACCTAGTGTTCCGATTTCATCCGTTTCTAGATATGTTTTGAAGCTTTACTAAAAAACACATTTGGGGGAAAGGTGGTTAAGATTGGTCCATAAAGAAAAAAGTTTTTCTTAGAAGAACCTAATTTTCAGGGGCAGCCCTATGACCCCATGGTCTGATTCCATTCGTTCCGACATATATACAGCTAAGGAACTGGTTTATAACTTCATGTCACATGACTTTCTCTGTAAAATGCGCATTTAAGCCGATATTCAGCTCGGAACATGACTGAAATTACAATTTCGAACTTTTTTTCAAAAAACAATGTTTAAAGTGCTGTATCTTGGGATCCTTTGCGCCTACAAAGCTGGGGTTACACTCAAATTAAAGAAGATTTTCTTAGCTTTAACAGTGCAGTGGACAACTTACTTGTAGGAAGCACCTTTTTGAAATTACAAACAAAAATATGAAAAAAGTCCGAAGATTTTGAGGTTTTTTGAGGGTCATGGGGTTAGCACAGGTTTTTCGAAGTTGCAAACTTGGTGGTACACTTCTGGTATCTATCCTAACAATATCCCAGAAAACCAGAGCCGAGCAATTTTTTGCGACCTAACGCCTTATTTTTCGGTTTATTGACTGGCCTACTTCATTCATTCGGAAAGTAGAAGAATCGAAATCCTTGTGAAACAAACCTTTTTTTCAATCATCTTTCGACTGTATGATATCCATGACAGTAGAGTAGTGACTTCACTGATGACAACAGTATAAAATTGACACTTTTTTCAAACAATGTTAGCGAAAAGTATTTATAAAAAAAAAATATTTTTATTCAAAAGAACACGCACATACTGCCCTAATTTGTAATACCTATACGAAAAAATCTTTAGATTCACTTATCTCCCCTATACACATTCACGAAGCCACCCATTCATTCATGAGTTCACCACACTCTCTTGGGATTTACGCGCGAGACACTCACCGGCTAATGTCCACATTATATCTTTTGATATTCTCGCGGACCCCCCCTTTTATCGTGCAACTTGATTGGCGCTCTATTTGTGTAGTTTTTGTTGTTGCTTGTTTTTGTTATTTGTCGCTTGTGTGTACGGGAATACGTCATCGTCACGCCGCGTCGCGCGATTTCTCGTGATATGGGGAATTTAGTATGTTTGTCTTAGCTGCCCGCTCAGAGCTTCTTTTCAGTATGTAATGTACTATCCGCTTATAATTCTGAAAAAAGGGGAGATATACCTTAAGACGTTCGTCGTTCTCGGTCCCGCACAGCCCAATTTGGTTTGAGTCTGCGGTTGTTTTTTGAACTCTCGTTCGGAATGTGTGAACTCCTCCATAAGTACGATACGAGCATACGAGTACTATATGTAGGTATCTGCGCTGAGAGCAAAAGAAGCTAACTCTATACAAAACTGACTCCAACTGACTAACTGCTAGCCATGTTGAGTTAGTTCATAGCCGCCCGTCTCACGTTTTGGTAAGAAATTTTCTGGTGAGCCCGCGCGTGATTTTTCTTGGATTACAGCTCGCGTCTATACATAACAACGCGGTCGTTGGCGCTATGTTGTAATGCAACACGGTCGTGGATCTTGGTGCGTTTCTTCATCATCCTCATTCAGCATTGCGCATTGTTGCATCGCGTATTTTTCCGCGATTTTTGTATGACGTGTTTGTTTGTTTGTTCGCCATTTGATCGTCCGGAATGTTGTGAATTTTATGCAGTCTGCATGCTGAGAGCTGAGTGTGGGAACAGACAGACACGACATAATCGCATGAAAACACACATCACATTTTCGTCGTCGCGTAATTGCTATTTATTATGCTCGATTACCGCGGAAGGCGTATCAAGGCAAGTTAAGATACGATAAGGCGACGATTTTAGGCTGTTACGGTTTTTCCCCATACCAGACCAGAGAGAAGAAAAAAAAGAATAAAGTAAAGAAGGTCGCGCACTTTTCAGAAGAGCGCTCGGCCGCTCTTTTTCTTCCACTATACCTACTCATTCATTAGTTTGGATTATATTTGGTTAATGGGTATCGTAAATTCGCTGCTGGTACATTCATTGAGCGTAGTGTACACTGTGCGTGAAAGCTGAAAGGTGTTCTTGTATGATGACGCCGTGCGCCGTGGTTCTTGGATGTTTTTTCTTTCATGTGGTTCAATGTGCGCGATGTGTGGTGGTAGGTGCCGGTGGCATAGTCTATTCCGATGAATGAAACCGATCGGGTGGGTGGTGATTATAGAGTGTGTGAAAATTATTAGTATGTCGCCTCCCCAATTTTTATGATTGTGTTATGATCTTATCGCGGTTAAATTATAGTGTCCTTCCTTTTTGGTAGTGAATTGTTATATACCTAGTGTTTGAAATAATTGGCCCATTTGTGAAATTTGTGACACCAATCTCGTGAATACTCAGAGGTTTCAAGTGGTCCCTTATGAAAATTTCTGTGAATTTTCTTTGATCGAAAATTATTATTATTTGTGACCCCTAAGTTCCTATTTACATATATTGGATTACCATACTCTAAGTGACGCCATATCTTCAAACATTCATGCTAACTGTGCTGTTTCCTCTTTTTGCAGACAATTTCGACGCAATCTAAATTAAAGGTGAGTGCAAGTGTAATTTATTTATTTATGCATCTCTTGATGCTGAAATCTGTATACAAGAGTTTCTATTAAATTGAAAAAAAAAAATGTTTTTTTCATGACATTAAAATTGTGTTCAAAATCGCTTAAAACCTATAATGTAAGCTCGAGGTGACTTTTTTCTATTTCACAAAACAGTTTGTACTCCAAAATTTTGTAAACTGCATTTTTTAAAACAAATATTGCTCAAATATATTTTTTTAACTTTGCAGTTGCTTTTTTTTAACGAGGTACATATGTTATAAATAAAAAAACGAGACCGAGGCTACTTTCGGGCCCTTTCACTCTATGAGCGAAGGGTATAAAAACTGACGCAATAGTCCAAAATTGAATCTAAACCACAGAGACATACAAATTCCACGCTATTATTGATCTTTGTAGAGGTGTTGAGAGCAACAGCACGCTCTATCAAATTATAATTTATCCCCATAAAACATTTGAGTGAGATGAGATCATAGTATGTGGCATGGGTCTCACTTTCGAAAAACTGATTTTAGTATCTGTTGCCGAAATGTTTGATTGGGAACATTTCATTAATGCTCAAACTAGCATTAGTGCGAAATGGTCGTAATGATTGAATTTTTCACGGGAACGTAACGGTTCTCTAGCAATTTTATGTAGTTCAGTACTCGCAGTTGCGCATAGCTGGGAAAAAAATGCGAATTTTCGCGAAAAGAAATATAAAAACCAGTCAATTTAAAGGTTTAGGCCAGTCATCTAATGATTTTAGGTCGCAAAAAATAGCTCGGCTCTGTTTTTTTGGGATATTGTTAGGATAGATACCAGAAGTGTACCACCAAGTTTGCAATTTCGAAAAACCTGTCCTAACCCCGTGACCCTCAAAAAACCACAAAATTTCCGGACTTTTTTTCATATTTTGGTTTGTAATTTCCAAAACGTGCTTCGTACAAGAAAATCGTCTACTACTAACAAACCCTTCTTTAATTTGAGCCGACCACCACCTTTGTTGTTGTTCCGAGCTGAATATCGGCTTAAATACGCATTCTACGGAGAAAGTCATATGACACGAAGTTATAAACCAGTTACTTAGCTGTATATATGTTGGAACGAATGGAATCGGACCATGGGGTCGTAGGGCTGCTCCTGAAAATTAGGTTCTTCTAAGAAAAACTTTTTTCTTTATGTACCAATATTAACCAAACTTCACCCAAGTGAGTTCCTGGCTAAGCCTCAAAAAATATCTAGGAACGGATGGAATCGGAATACTATGTCAGAGGGCTGTCATACAAACCAACCCCTGGAAATTAGGTTCTTCTAAGAAAAACGTTTTTCTTTATGAACCAATCTTAACCAACCTTCCCCCAAATGTGTTTTTAGTAAAGCTTCAAAACATATTTTGAAACGGATGAAATCGGAACACTAGGTCATAGGGCTGTCATACAAACCAACCACTGAAAATAAGGTTCTTCTAAGAAAAATTGTTTTCTTTATGAACCATTCTTAACCAAATCTCACCCAAACAGGGCCGGTCCTAGGGGTGGGCGAACTGGGCGGTCGCCCAGGGCCACCACTTTCCAGGAACGTTAACATTCCCAGGGCCACCACTCGGAAGGGGCATTTTTCTCAAGGGGCCTCCTTTTAAAATATAGGACTAAATTGCAGCTAATACGATAATCTGATTTTATGCCATAATAAGTTGTTTATCATTTTTGCTCAATATTCTTCGGAATTAATCGAAAAGTTTGTCCGGTTTCCAAATTTATAGTTTGAAATTGGCTCTTTATAATTTTATCACACCAAAATAACTATTAAGATTGAGGCATAGGTTTTTCCTGAGAACAATAACAATTTTGTCAGCATACATAATCGGAAATTTAATCAAGCAATTAAAAAAATGTGAGGATCATGCTCGGACGGATTGTTTTCTTGTTTTGCTCTAACTCCTGAGGACGATGGTAGGCTGACGACTACCGTGTGTAATTGCCAACGTTCGACAGTCCTTACCGAGTATCGAAAACTCGTTTCTCTATGTCACAGAGTGCCGACCGAACGATCAAGGCCACAGAGTACGGTTTTTGGTTTTGCCTTAATAAATTCTGCGAAGGTCGCTCTCGCTCCATAGACTCTGTGGTCTATTGATTTGTAGTGCTTACAATGACAAGGAAAACATAAAATTAAAACACGCTCATTGAAGTAAAAGGGAAGCAGAAAAGCAGCGAAAAATACTGACTTTCTACAGCCTAATTATAATGTTAAGCCCAGTTTTGATTTCTTAGCTGACTGCAGCATGCCAAATACTTCCATTCCAAAATACATACAACGAAAGGACAATTTCTGTGAGGAGTAATGAATCTCTAAATTGATAATAACTTTACCATCCAACTTACGCTTTAAGTATAAGCTATATATCGCCGAGGTCAGTAATACCAATGAGTAGAAGGCGAACGTTGACGACGATTTGACGAGAGTATTGTCTTTTTAAAATTATTCTCGAACGTATAGCCCCGCAACTCGACGGAGATGACGGTATAGGACAGGAGTATTAGTCGGACCTGAAGAAACTTGAAGACGACCTAAAACGGAATGTCCCTTTTTAAATTGTTGAACTTGGAATTTTGGGATTGAGTATGAAAAAAAATGGTTGAGCTAAAAGCATCAAAAGAATTCTCAATCAAATGAATTTCGCAGATGTCATGGGAGATATAAAAATTTCCTCTTAAAAAAGAGGACCCCCTGAGAAAAATTATCCCGAGTAAACAGCTCACAAATGGGACAGTATTAATGAAATTTTTACAAAACAACTCCCTCCAAGCAAGCAGGGATGTCTGTAGATTTCCTTAAAATAAATAAATAAACGAAAAAATTGTGACTGAAAATAAACAATTTAAACAATGTTGTCTCTGTAACAAATTTTGGCTTCATTGTTGGTAGGGGCCACCAACATCGATTTGGCCCAGGGCCACCAGAATGCTAAGGCCGGCCCTGCACCCAAATGTGTTCCTAGTAAAGCCTCAAAACACATCTAGCAATGGATGGAATCGAAACATTACTTCATAGGGCTGTCATACAAACCAACCCCTAAATATTAGGTTCTTGTAAGAAAAACTTTTTTCTTTTTGAATCCTAACCAAAATTCATCCAGCTGTGTTCCTGGGTTAGCCTCAACCGTCAACGCATCCAGGCACAGGTGGAATCGGAACACGACATATAGTACGTCATATTAACACAAGAGAAGCTGAGGTTACATTCAAATGTGACGGGTATTCAAATTTTGGGCGCGTACGAAATTTGCCTCTGTTTCGTTACCACTAGATCTGAAAAGTCAGGAGTATGTTTTTCATAGCGTTTACAAAAGTTTCGCAATTCGTCAGACTCCATTCGTTGAAATTTTTGTTTTTTTTTTTCCTGATTTATAGGGAACTACTGGTCCCACAGGCTTCCTACGATTCGAAACAAGCTATAAATAACTGATCTATAACTTCGCGACACATTAACTTTCCTCGTAGAGCACGCATTTAAGCCGAAATTTAGCTCGGAAGATGACTAAACTTACAATTTCGGACTTTATTACAAAAAAAAAAACATCTTTTAAAATGCTGTATCTTGGGGTTTTTGCACCTACAAAGCTGGGGTTACACTCAAATTAAAGAGAATTTTGTTAGCTTTAAAAGGGGTGTGGACGACTTTCATGTAGGAAGAATTTTTTAAAAAATACAAACCAAAATATGAAAAAAGTCCGAAAATTTAGAGATTTTTTTAGGGTTACAGGGTTAGCACAGGTTCTTCGAAGTTGCAAACTTGGTGGTACACTACTGGTATCTATGCTACCAATATCCCAAAAAAATAGAGCCGAGCTATTTTTTGTGACCTAACGCCTTATATTACGGTTTATTGACTGGCCTAGTTGTTTTTGTTCTAAATCAATTGGAATACATAGTATATATGCAACTTTTGTGTTGCACCATAAACCGAATTGGTCACGGTGAGACTCAAACATAACCACAACACCAGCCAGACTATGATGACTTATACCCTAGACCAGACGTGTCAAACTCGCGGCTGTCCTCGCAGTTCTGTGCGGCCCGCGGCCATGTCTCAAGTCTATAAAAATTACTAAAACTCGTGGCTTATGCAAGATTATTTTGGGTTTTTTATTCTCTAAATACTACCAACAATTTGATTCTCTCGGTGGTATCACAATGGACCAAATCTGGTCTAAGTGCGCTGGGTGCAAATCTGGCGGCCGCTGTACCTAACCTAACCTAACCTAACAATTTGAGGCTGGTTTATTTGATTTTATAAGACAGCTCATCTTTTTTGTACAGGACGATACGATAAGTCTTTTCATGGAACTGTTCTGCTCCGAAATGCAGTTAATAAAAAATTGGTTGACTTTACCGAACATGAGATATATTTGGAAAAATGACAAAGCTTTAAAAACTACGGAAATCTTGGAATTGGTGACTAAATCACCTGGATGTGAAATTCCAACAACAGTGCCTGATTTTTAGTCCAATATGCATGAGTTTTTTTTTAAAACCATATCACAACTTTTTGTCTCTTTTAGCCACCTTTCTGCTAAAATTAATTTGCCTCCTAATGTTATTTGGGGCGACCTCGGATGACTGGTGCTAAACATTTTTTAGCATCTGCTCAAAATTTGGCGGTTACTTGAAGTTCAATCGTATTTTCACGTTTTTGCTCCTTGCCTTAATTTTTTAATGTTCTTGAAGTACATTTTCGAAAGGAGGAAGTTCTCACGGATAATCCCGAAGCCTCTATAGTGATCTAGACTCTCTGCTATATTTTAAAAGTAATATTCTGTAATAAACTTTCGTAATTTGATTACATAATAGTTTTTGGCATTTCCTCCTGCGGCCCACCTAAACCTGAGGAGAGTCTTATTTGGCTCGCGCCAGGTTTTGAGTTTGACACCCCTGCCCTAGACCAAAAATATAAATGGGGTATTTTCATGTTTTGACTTTTCCATTTTTTATTGTATCTATGAATGTAATGCTTTACTTGAGCCTGAATATTTTAGTAAAATCTTTTTTCTTGCCTCGTTCTTTATACCGTCGCTCGGCCTGCGGTGTAGGCACATGGCCCGTTCTGGCGGTAATGCCTCAGTCTATTTCTACAGGCATCTCTATCTTGGATCGTGCCATCGCCGAGACGTTGTTGTTGCTTTCTCATTTGACACATCCAGTATATATTTTAGAAAAATATTCTTAACAGAATGGAGTCGACGTTTGCCAAAATTTAAGCTGGTGCGACTAAGGACACATCTGATCATTTTCCGATTCTTCTATAGAAATTATAAAGAAAAACACGCACTCCTCCCGGGCGAAAGGGGAGGAGGTAAATTTTTGCTGGGCATCAATGTGGAGTCCCATTATACCCTCCACCAATCACTAGCTCAATAGTATCAAAAATTAGAGTTGTACCTCTGATAAAAAATCGCCAACATGACCAGTGTTGTCAACTGAAAATACAGAAAACGGCAAAATTTTGCTAGAAAACCGGTGTTTATATTTTTTCCAAAAGCGGCTAAGAATCCGCCTAAAAAAATTGCAGCCAGAAAAACGGCCAAAAACCGGCTAAATCATACAAAACAATGACATTGCGAAAAAAAAATACAGTAAAAAAAATATTTTCTAATTTTATTTCTTCTTTGGAGTACATACTACCCGTAAACTATGTTTAAGGCTTTAAGCAGATTTCTTAGTTTTATTACATGTACGTATGCTCCAATCGCTGGCATTACGGTCAAAATTTACCTTGTTCGGAGTTAGATAGCTCAACAAGTAACAATTTTTGTATGCCTATGCCACTTCTCGGTTAATTTCAGTTTTTTAGAGTTTTTTAGAATTTTTTTTTCCAAAAAAACCCCTATGAAATCGATTTTGTCTGTCCGTCCGTCTGTCCGTCTGTCCGTCCGTCTGTTCACTAAATAACTCGCGAACGGCTCAACCGATTCTCATGAAATTTGGTAGGAATGTGTAGAATGGTTACAGTCTTTGGCACAAATACCTTAGAAGTTGGTAGGAACAAGATAACAGGGTGTCCCGAACGTTTGAAAAAAGTCGACTTTTTTAGTTTTTATGGGATATTGACGTATGGGTATTTAAATCAAAGATCTAAACGAGTACATCTCATATCAGTTAAGGTTTTCCAATTTCGAGTAACGGTAAAAAGTTATTGGCGTTTATAATTAAACTTCCTTTTCGACCTCCGTTTTTCTAAACCGTTATAGGGATCGATATGAAACTTTGCACAAAGATTGGTCAGTATGGCTTTATATACGTTAAATATTAAGACTGTTGACTTTTGCTAAGGAAAAGTAAATAACAGTAAATTTGTAAAATTTGAATTTGATCGTGTGTAGCCCCTTTTAGGTTTCTAAATATGAAAATTCTGCTAGGGATTTTTAGAAAATTACATAGGGAATATGTCTACGAATTTTCATTCAAATATCTGTATCCAAACCGAATATATAGGCGCTAGCCTTTCATTCTGGAACGCGTTTATTTAGACCAATCCAAAAATACAGGAAGCATTCCATTAATGCTGTGCACAATTCTTATCTATTGCTTATAAAATATATGTACAAAAAATATTCACTATGCATCAAAATTCTAAAAAACCCTCGTATTGCGGGCGCAGCCCTCTGTACGCCGGTATTTTTTTTTTGCAGAAAGAAACCTCAAAATCTTTACTACAAATTTGTTCGTGTTCAAACTCTAAGTGGAGTTGGATTTTCAATGGATATGTGGGGACAGTGTCCGTTGACTCCGTTGACTGGACTTTATTTGAAATATTTGTCGCGAAACTAAATTATAGTTCCGCAATTTAATTTTAATAAGCAGTCCTCATAAAGAGGAAATTTGTCTATGAAACGGACTGAATTGGAAAATCAAATTTGTAAGTCCTATACCTATCCTAATAAAATAAGTTAGCATTTTGCTATGGAACCAATTTGCAAGTGCAAAAAAAAACATGGGACATTGATTGCTGGAACAGAATACTCAAAACAAAATTTGGTAATTGTTTTTGTTGGATCTACTGCGCTCTGATAAATTGGCTATGGTAGCTTTTTGAAAGGAACGTGTAAATTTGAAAAAGGAAATCTACAACAGCGGCATTCGAGAAACCCTCTAACTTTGGCAACTTTGGGCATTCGGTAGCTCAGTGGATAGAGATAGAAAAGACACTCTACCTATGAAAGGTTGAGGCTAGGGTTCGAATCTCACTGTCACCATGGATATTTGGGTTGTCTCTATAAACGGGGAAAAATCCTTTTAATCGTTACTCCAACATCAAGGAACTTTCTTATCGCCTCCAGCTAGCTGCAAACTTTCTAGAATTCGATACTTGATTATTTATAAAGTTTATACCATTTTTTTAACCGTGTACTCGCCATCGCGTACGTATTTGGCCACAGTTCTTTCTCATAGACGCACATTCCTTATTCACAGATCTGCGCCCCTGGATTTTTGGGCGACCCCTTTGTCGTCCACATTGTGATAAGGGGTTCCATCGCATAGCGCGACCAGCAATGCAGTTATCTCCCGTCCACAACGTATGACCAATTCACTGCCACTTTCGTCTGCGAATCAATTCGTCGATAGGTATTTGACCCGTGCGCCGAAGAATATTTTCATTCGAAATTCTTTCGGGCCAAAAAATTCTTAAGATTCGACAAAGACAAGTGTTAACGAAACTTTGCAGATTCGTTGTAACTCCAGCGGAAACTTTCCAAGTGCTGCTCCTGTATATGAGCACTGAAAGTATCAGGGAGCGAAACAGCCCAGTTTGGTTTTAAAACTGAGATAACTACTTTGCCAGAGTAAGGACAACATGCCGAAGGAACACTTGGTACGGTTAATGCGGCGAACGATCTGTGCCACCATCAATAGCAACAGTGCTACCTAAATAGACAAATTCGTCTACCTGTTCAACAAGTTGTCCATTGATACTTATGGGGAGAGTATGGGGTTCCCAGTCAGGCTAAGGATTTTGGTCTTGCTTGTATTCATCTTAAGCCCGACAACCTTTGCCTCTCTCTCGAGATCCAGAGCCATTTCACTCAGATCCATGATCTTATGCGAGAGTAAGCAAATGTCATCAGCATAGCCCAAATGTTGTAGGTGGTATTTCAGAGTCCACTGAAACCACGGTTACGTTCTTCTGGCAAAGGTACATGGAGCACATCACCAATCACCAAAAGAAAGAGGATGGGTGATAGAATGCAACCCTGCCTGACACCGCTATGAACTTCGAAACCCTCCGACACCTTACCTTTATGGAGTACATACGCGACATTTTGCATCGACGTATGTTGCCCTAATTATAGCCACTTTTTTCTCTGGAACACCCCTCTTGCGCAAGGTCGCCCAGATACATTCTCGATTCACACTGTCGAAAGCCTTCTCAAAATCAAAAAAAAGAGCATGTGCAACGGATATCTATATTCGACGCATTGCTCAATTACAATCCGCAAGGTGTTGATGTGGTCCACACAAGAAAACCCAAATCGAAACCCAGCCTGCTCTTCATCAATTTTGATTTCTAAGGAGAGCTTGACTCTCTCCAAGATTATCCTAGCTATTATTTTGGCAACAGCTGGAAGTACACAAATACCCCTCCAATTATTGCATTCTGTAAGACTGCCCTTTTTTGGATGTTTGACAATCAAACCATCCTTCTATTCAGTGGGAAATGATTCTATATCCCACGCTTTATCAACAACTCCGCTGTTAAGCCCGGTGTAGCTAAAGTTCGGCTGGGATGCCGTCGAGCCTAGCAGCCTTGCCACGTTTTAGCGCACTAATTGCTTCCTCAATTTCTTGTTTCGTTGGTGGAGTTGATCGTATACCTAAGTTTTGACGGTAGGCTGAATTTATCAGTATGAGGGGGTACCTCGTCATCAGTTACTCGATTTAAAACTGCAGCGAAGTGTTCTTTCCAACGGCCTCAACTGGTCATCGGTGTGGATAAGTAGCCTTCCATCACTATCTTTCACCGGGTGTTGATAGGGGCTACGGCCACCTTTACACTATTTTACGCCAATTTTCAAAAGAATCAAGCAAGCACCTCACCTTGGCAAAAGTTGGAGAAAATTTAAATGCTAAAATATTTTGTTTTTGGATCAAATCTCAAAAATTTTACTTTGAAGTTCTGTTAAAACCAAACCTCTTATCCGATTTTAATGCCGTTAGTTTGATTTTTTAGTTAAATTTGTTGGCTGCAATAATCATCTTATGTTGCTATTCTATAGCTAGTCTAGATTTTGAGATATTGACGTTTTAGTCGTACTAAAAAATGATTCTTTCAAAAATCTTCAAATGCCTGTGGCAGCTAAAGGGTTAAGCTAAGGGGGGCAAGCCGGGCGGTCGCCCGGGGCGCCAAATTATAGGGGCGGCTTTTTGACTAGCACTCAACTAAACAAATTGTAAAAGGCCGAAAAGATAAATTAAATATAAAAATGGATTTGGTGGAAAGGAAACCATAGAAACTATGCAAATGAAATAAAAAGGGGTGAAATAAAATGTCGGAAGACAGGAAACCAATTGACACCCACAAAAATCATTTTACATTTTGTAGAGACAGTGGAACATGTTTCTTATGGCTAACTAAACACTTCCTAATTTAATTTCCGGAAGATGAAGACCAAAGACCATTACTATTTTTTTGGAGTCATTTTCGATAACTTCCACCAACTTTTCGCATCAATTCGGAGGATGTCTTTGCGAATTTCTCTGCCGCAAAGTCCTGATTTGTTTCTGCCAAGATGCTAATATCGGAATTTGGTAAGGTTTCCCCATTTAACTAGTTTTGATTTTATTCTCTAAGGATTCTCCGCATTTATGAAAATGAGCCGCGGGCGTTGAAACCATTCGGAAATTCGTCTGCGACGATATCCGGCTTATTGAAGTTTTTCTGCTGAGAAGTGTCTAAGAAATTTATCAAAAACTACTCCGAAATGCAAGTAATGAAGAGGAGAACAATTCTTTGGCCCAACATTTTCCAGAGTAGCATTTTCGAAAATATGTTGAATGTTTTCGGAGAACAACTGTTTTAGCATTAATTTTCGATGTTCTACGTCGGTTTTAAAGCAGACAGTTTCCCGTGTGGCATCTGTATATATTTTTTTGATGAAGGCGAAAATGGGGTTATGAAACGGACAGCTGCGTATGTTCCGCGCACAGGTTTGTCATTCTGATCCCCTAACTGCCATTTAGCGGATCAGAGATTTGGATTTTGTCTTCTTTCAAAATGCCGATCATCGTTTTTCTCCAAGATATTTTTTTTTTAAACATTGTTGGAAATATAAAAAAAAGAGCAAAAATATAGTCCTTTTTCGCCCGCCAAAAAGTTAGCACAGGGTCCTCCGGGTTGCAAATTTGGATTTATATAGCCAGTAATACTCTAAAATAGATAAGCGAAAGAACGGCGATCTTGCATTTATTCCGAGGATAATGCCGCTCTGCCTGGCCTATTACTGAACTTGGCTGAATTGCTCTCAAGAATATAAATGATAGCGGAACAGGCTTCTACTACATATTGGGCCAGTTTTTCGTACACTTATCTAATCATATTTTCCTTAGTTACCCCATGATCTGAAATTAAAAAAATTATTACGGAATTTCATACAATGGCCGCACAAAATGTTGAAACAGCGACGTAATCCAAATCAACATTTGGCAGCCAAAATTGTTAGGTTGACTTCTTGACGAATTTTAGTAAATTTCTTAGATTTCAGTTCAACACCTACAAATTTTTACGCTTTTGTGCTGATACACATTGTGTTTCTTCGACCTAGCCGCGGGCTGCACAAAACTGCTAGGTGGACCTCATGCGGCCCGCGGGCCGCGAGTTTGACATTCCTGACTTAGTGGGTAGAGTGGCTAGGAATTCCATTCTCTGAATTACAGGATCGTTGGTTTGAGTCCCACATTGACCAGGATTTTTTGTTTCGGAGGTACTCGCTACTAGGCCAGTCAATAAACCGAAAAATAAGGCGTTAGGTCGCAAAAAATTGCTCGGCTCTGGTTTTTTGGGATATTGTTAGGATAGATGCCACAAGTGTACCACCAAGTTTGCAACTTCGAAAAACCTGTGCTAACCCAGTGACCCTCAAAAAACCTCAAAATTTTCGGACTTTTTTCATATTTTTGTTTGTAATTTCTAAAAGGTGCTTCCTACAAGTAAGTTGTCCACTGCACTGTTAAAGCTAAGAAAATCTTCTTTAATTTGAGTGTAACCACAGCTTTGTAGGCGTAAAGGATCCCAAGAAACAGCACTTTAAACATTGTTTTTTGAAAAAAAGATCGAAGGTAATTTCAGTCATGTTCCGAGCTGAATATCGGCTTAAATGCGCATTTTACAGAGAAAGTTATGTGATATGAAGTTATAAACCAGTTCCTTAGCTGTATATATGTCGGAACGAATGGAATCAGACCATGGGGTCATAGGGCTGCCCCAGAAAATTAGGTTCTTCTAAGAAAAACTTTTTTCTTTATGTACCAATATTAACCAAACTTCACCCAAGTATGTTGCTGGTTAAATATCTAGGAACGGATGAAATCGGAACACTACGTTATAGGGCTGTCATACAAACCAACCTCTGGAAATTAGGTTCTTCTAAGAAAAACTTTTTTCTTTATGGACCAATCTTAACCACCCTTCCTCCAAATGTGTTTTTTAGTAAAGCTTCAAAACATATCTAGAAACGGTTGAAATCGGAACACTAGGTCATAGGGCTGTCATACAAACCAACCCCTGATAATCAGGTTCCTCTAAGAAAAACTTTTTTCTTTATGAACCAATCTCAACCAAACCTCACCCAAATGTGTTCCTAGTAAAGCCTCAAAACATATCTAGGAATGGATGGAATCGGAACATTGCGTCATAGGGCTGTCATACAAACCTCCTAAAATACAATTTCGGACTTTTTTACAAAAAAAGCACATTTTTTAAAGTGCTGTATCTTGGGATCCTTTGCGCCTACAAAGCTGAAGTTACACTCAAATTAAAGAAGATTTTCTTAGCTTTAAAAGTGCAGTGGACGACTTACTTGTAGGAAGCACCTTTTAGAAATTACAAACAAAAATATGAAAAAAGTCCGAAAACTTTGAGGTTTTTTGAGGGTCACGGGGTTAGCACAGGTTTTTCGAAGTTGCAAACTTAGTGGTACACTTCTGGTATCTATCCTAACAATATCCCAAAAAACCAGACCCGAGCAATTTTTTGCGACCTAAAATCGGTAATTGACTGGCCTATACTATTAAATCGCTTTTACAAAAATAACGACATAAATTCTATTTTCCTGATATAATACAGAAGGGCGGCAAATTGTCCACTTGCCCAGGGCGGCGTAAGCACTAGAGCGGGCACTGAAGGGGGTATGCTCCGGACAACTTTTTTGCTGGAAATCACATGAGGAATCACAATCCGGTGCGTTTATGCGGCAGTTTCCGGACACTCTGTATAGAAGCGGAAGCGTGACTCACCTCCATATCCGTTATGAATCAACAGCTCGAATTTTAAAGGAAAACTAGCCAAATTTCATTTGCTTGACTCTTAACACAAAGCTATTACATTATTATGTATTATGTGCAAAGAAACATGCATCAAAATAGCTATTGGAACAAAAGCATAAATTGTGCTCGTTTGTCCGACATTCCTTACCATCTACACACACTTTCCAGTCTGGTCCCTTCCTCTTCTTCGTACTCTAGAAGAGAGCTGGACCACTCGAAAGAATGCAAGAAATGTCTTCGATCCCGTTGTGTAGGCTAGATCGCAAAAGAATGGAACGCGCGAATCTTCTTGTACTGCTGCTTGCGCGAAACCGGTTAAATGCTGCATTCTTGTGTACATATTTTTGCGATCGATGCTCGGCGATCTCATGGATCATCATCATACCTACTTCATTCCAGAAGTGAAAGGAGCACCATGTATACAGAGACTCTCCAAATCGCACATTCTCGCCGTGCGAGACAATTTTCCGTAAACCTAAGGGTACCTACACGGCTCAACTACAACCTTAGATCGATTTCCGAAAAATCCGCGACCGTTGTGCCTATCTCAAAGTTGTTTGGTATATTGGCTCAGGAACGCTATGTGGTATGCCTGGGTGACCACAAGATGATGCCACAGCAAGATTTGATCTTAAGATTGTGCGCATATATTCATAGCATAGAATGAAAGTTCCAATGGAATTTCTTCTTGAATATCTTATGAGAGAGGCTTTGGAGGAATGCCGCCACGGTCGAGTCAGAAGAAGGTGGTTGGTCGCAGCAATCGCAGAGTCTGTGTGATGGTATATATGTCTCATTCATGGAAAATTCAAAAATTGCCCGGGAGGTGTTGCTTGCTGATTGTTTTGTTGTCTGCCCCCGGTATACACTAAATTATAATACGGACACACACAACTTTCAATCGCATGGGAACCGTTACATTCAATAGATCAATTCTCGCGCTTCTTATACCTTAATGATGACCAATGAGGCCGAAAATGTTCACCGAAACCTGAGTGTTTTGCTTGGCTTGTTTTTTTTTGTGGTCCCCCCGAGTTTCTTCAAGAGGCGCTTCGCTTCTAATATTCAATTGGATCATACATCGACATCTTCTTACGCGCATAGTAAAAAAAAAATCTTCACTTTCATTGTATACACATTATAGCATTTGTGTAGTAATATATGTACGTCGATCGTCGACGCAAACAAAAGAGCACATTGACTTCTATGGAATTTGAACGTTTACGGTCAAGTTTGTGATTGATCGTAAAAATTTCAAATGCCGAGCATTATTGATGATCATCCATGATAACAACACAAAAAAAAAATAAGAAAAAGAAAAATACTTAAAGAAATTTTCAAAGATGATTTCTTGTTTAATTATTACACAGGAGAACAATTTTAACACTTTTTTCTGTTTTTTTGAATCTTGCACCTAATTTATAGTAAAACGGCCTCGCTGATTCCAAAAATGCAGTCGGTTTTTCCCCTATACGTCAGGTTTTTGAGATAACGGGGTTTTTTGAATTTTACGGAAAATTACAATAGGCCCCCTTAAATAACAACTTTTTTTAAAAGCTACGGGGTTGCATCTTTGTGCAGGACCTTCTAGTACTTGTATACAATAAAATTAAATAAATAAATGAAAGTAATTTGTCGCGACCTGGATTTTTTGTTAAAAGTTGTGAAATTCTTCGGCCATTTTTAAGTCTTTTTTAATCCAAAAAATGTATTTAAAAGCCTCCGTTCGAGTATATAACCCTATTTTTGTGCTCTTAACTTGTGTAATGGAAGCCTCTACTATCCCTTGTCGAAAGTGTCTCAACACCCGGAGTCAGTTTGCTATATATGTGGCAGTTATACATTTCTAAGTCAAAGGGCAAAAAATAGGCCCCTTTGTCCACCAGGCATATCATATGTGTAGACCTCAAGATGGTTCGTCCTTCTCGGTTAGCAACGTGGATATACAAAATATCCGTGCTTTTTGTGTATGTGGGATAGCAGAACTCGCGATAAACATTGAATACAAAGGAATTGGCCCCCGAGATCTGATCTGAAGGCTGGTGATCAAAATATTGTTCATGAACCGCTTGTGGATCGACAAAAAACATTTTCCCGCTGTTGCATATAAAACTAGGCCTGGCGAAACAATTGGTAAAAGCCTTACCAACAGAAGGAAATTATTTTAAAAATATGCTGTCGGCCCTTCATGCGCTATCATACGAGAAAATAAAGGCTGGAGTATTTGACGGTCCACAAATTCGGCAGCTTCTCAGCGATACAATTTTTTTGGAATCAATGAAAGGAAATGAAAAGACAGCATGGCTGGCATTTGAGAATATAGTCAACAACTTTCTAGGCAATATAAGTGCATCGAATTATGCGATAGTAGTGGAGCAACTATTGGACAGTTTTCAAAGGCTTAGCTGCAACATGAGCATCAAAGTTCACTTTTTACACAGTCATTTAGATGAATTTCCGGAAAATCTTGGAGCTGTGAGTAATGAGGAAGGAGAGCGATTTCATCAAGATTTCAAAATCATGGCAAGTCGATATCAAGGCAGATGGGATGCGAATATGATGGCGGACTATTGATGGGGCATAAAACGGGACTGTCCGGAAATTGAACACTCCAGAAAAAGCTACAAACGAAAATTTTTGCCATAATTTTTTTTTTAATTTTTAGGTAATGTTGTTAAGATATAAAATCAATATTTACAAACAAAAATTTTTTAGCGAGTTTCGTTTGTTTTGATTTCAATTAAGGGAAGGTTTGTATGGGGGCCAAAATTTTAGCCCCCTGTATCTCAAAAACTGGACGTATAGGAGAAAAACGGTTAGCATTTCCGGATTCTACGACCAAAAATTAGCTAGAAATGAATATCAAATCTAAATAAACAAAATGCTGTTCCCCTGTGTTATCATTCATGGTACACTCAGAAAAATTTCAATGGGAAATCCCATTAAACTAATCATTTTCTCCCATTATTTTAAGTCAATAGGAAAAAATCAGATTACTTTAATAATATGGAAACCATTACTTTCACTCGATAAATATCCGTTTGTTTTAATTAGTTGACTCATTTAAAAATAAACACACGGTCTAGTTATTTTCCAATAGGATATTTCTTATTGAATTAATAGGATCAATCCTATGAGAAAAAATAAATTCGTTTCACTCGTAATCTGAGCCGGGCGGTCGCCCGGGGCGCCAAATTTTGGCGGTGGCTTTTTGGCTAGTAGGTACTCGTATAAGAAAAAAGTGGAAAAGGCCGAAAAGAAAATATTAATATCAACTTCGATTTAGTGGAATTAAAACCATAAAAACTACAGATAAAATACATAAAAA
Organism: Microchrysa polita; assembly: GCA_949715475.1. Lineage (NCBI taxonomy): Eukaryota > Metazoa > Arthropoda > Insecta > Diptera > Stratiomyidae > Microchrysa > Microchrysa polita. The sequence continues at coordinate 85,441,061 of OX454420.1, read as the reverse complement.
GGAAATTAGTTCGTTTTATTGAAATGAAATTCGGGAACTCCACAATATTATTCTAATGTAAAGGTGTTTCTTTTATTCGAGAATAATAAAAAGGAAAGTTGTGTTTTAAAGAAATAAAGTCTTTGCAAGGTTTTAATAACCCACAATTGATACGGAATACTGTATTCGGAACAGGGACGTAGTCAGGATTTTCATTCGGGAGGGGTCCAAATATTGCCAGCATACCAATTTTTCTCATTTATTTTTTTTTTTAAATTTAGTCGAAATGTTACAAATTTATTGAAAACATTTATTTCCCTCAAAATATCGATAAGTTGCTTTGTGTTGGTAGATTAAATTAATTTAGCAGTCTGAATAGACGGCAGTCCCTTCAATTTCCGCAGCCATTACAGGTCAATTTTTATCTTTACAGGTTTAGCGTTAGAGAAAAAAATATTTTTATCTAAAACTATCCAATATCTGGTGATGAAGGTGCTACATTCAAAAGAAAGGAAACAATTTTTTCGAGGTTTTGCTAAGAGATTCAAATGAAAAATTTTCTCTAAGATCTAGATAGCGTCTTTTTGCGAATATTTTGCCTACGCTTGGGGTGCTTTGACTAGGGTAAATTGTCAGAATTTAAAACAAAAAGACGCCTAACGTGAATCATCGATTGCGGTTTTATGTTTTTGTCCATTTGGATTAAATATTTCATACGCTGTTAGTTAGAAACCGATCCACACACGTGACTTCTTCAGTGGCGCAGCACGTCGATTGGATCATAATATGCCACCGTCAATATTTCATAGGTCACTTAATTCAAACTATGACGAGTGGTTCAGGGTGATCTCCCATCTGCACTTACTTGTTTGAAAAACTACCACGACGGGAGTCCAACTTTTACCTACCGCTGTGCTTTCAAACATCGTAGAGCGGCGATAAAGCATTTTAAGCCCAAGAACCGCGACTGACATTTCGAGGGCACCAACAGCTCAATTGGCTACGCCAAAATTTAAATTAATCAGTTGAAACTGAAATATTCTTCTTTGAAGTATAGTGAGAGATGGGGTGGGATGGGGGAGTAGAGTTTCGATCGCAATATTAAAACAGTAAAGGAAGCACCTAAAGATTGATAGGCAGCACCTGTCTGGTCAATGGAATTTTTAATTATTTTTCTATGAAGGAGCCGTAAAGGCTAGTCTTAAGCGCCAGCTAGAGAGAGTAATAATTTATCGCATTCGGCTATTTCTTAGCAACATTTAGGGGCTTTTTAGCAGGCTCCGACTAAAGTCCTTTCCGGAATACTTTTGTTGTAACACTCAGCATCTCTGCAGCGCCAAGTTTTGTCTGAGTAAATATGTATTAATTTTTTACACAATGTACTAAGAGTGCTCCCGGGGTCTCTTCTAGGGACTTCATTAGTTAGTGATACATATAAAATAAATCGAAAATCGGACGTACATCAGTTAGTATCGATTTTCAGTATTACGACTTTAAACTAAAAATCGATTCAATTACATCGATTGCCATTTAAGCGAATGGGTAATGCCATTTTTATTTGTAATTTTATTTTAAATTCCATATTATCATCATCAACATTTTCATTATTTACGAAAACATTTCGGGAGGGGTCCGGATCCCATGGACCCCTCCCCAAGCTACGTCCCTGATTCGGAATCATAAAAGGCTCAGTTGATTCCAATAGCATTGATTTATCTAGCACTGAGATGACAAATTTTGAACAGGTTGGTTTCGATTTCAGCAAGTCGAGGGATGGAACCACAGTACACATTGTCAGAGCTGCAACCAATCTTCCCTAATATTTTTCTAGACATGCTAATATCGAGATATTGCTGGGTTCTCCCGATTTAACTAGCTAGCGACCCAATTCTCTATAAAAATTATCAAGACGACGCATTTATGAAAATAAACCACTGAAGAAATCAGTGAAAACGAGCACCATTGCAAATTTCAGCAAAATAATTTTGCATTAATTTTCAATTTCTTACGTCGCTGTGAAAGCCTCCAGGTTTCCGTGTGCCCTTCCTCTGCCTATTTTTTAACGGTGGTGAAAAAAATTTCGCTCGGGGAATTTAATACTAACCTCAATTTTTGGAACTCCAAAAAAACTCTATATGAAGCCTTGCTGAACTGTGGCAAAATTCGCTTAGGAGTCTGAACGAAAGCGGAACAGTTTTCTAGTGCATACTTTCTGGGCCTTTTCAGTGGATCAAGATTATATTTTCTGAATTATTAGGGCGTTGGTTCGAGTCCGACTGTCACCATCAATTTTTGTGTTGTCTTTCAAAAAATCCTTCTACCCAACTAACAATTATAGTTCTATATTACTTCGTAGAATATAATCTTCCAATAGAATTAGAAGCAGATTTCATGATATGAAAACAGAAAACTGACATTTGCCGCCGTTTTTTTCTAAATCAATAGAACCTTGTATTTTATATCTTATATCATCATTACTTTCGTGCCTCGTGCATTACCTACGATAATCAATGTGAACAGATTAAGTATTAATTGCATCTATAGGAAGCTTATAGAATGACACATATATCTGATGAAAAAAGTAGCGCGCAGCTAGCATTGAACCCATGCCCACCGTACCGCCCGTCCTATGCCTTAACCACTCGACTATAATCTGAGCATTGCTCGTATGCAGTTGGAGTTGCTTCTATAGAAATATTTAACACATTTCTATAAAATCTGTTATGTAATTAATCTTCTCTCATGTGGTTTTACCAATAGTGGCAATAGAAAAACTGACAATCATTCGTTTGCAGTTTGTTTCAATCCACATATTTATCAATAAAATGTACTCAACTTATGTGTAGAGATTTTCTTAGCGGCTTCAGAAACTGACAATAATTCAAGACTTCAAACCATTCAATTGAAGATAGTTGGTTTCCATTTTGGTATTTCAAAGTACTTCATCACTCTCAACTCTTCCAAAAATTACGAAGCCCTTACTCTTACAAAAATACGATTAACAATTTATCGGATGACAATTTAATGTCATACTATTAGGATAAAACAACACTACCGATTATCTGCTATAGGAGAATATTGCATGTGTGTGTTAACTTGTGAGGGATTGATTACATATTTGCTAACAGGATTACCCCTGTGTGTTAAGCCATCCAATAAAAACAATAAAAAAGTATTAATGGAGTACCTATATTTTTTAGCTTCATATTAAGAGCAACCATTACAGAAGCTTTAAAGCACTATCTTTGAATTCCTCATACAATCTACGTTTAATTTGCCTTGAATAGTACCTAAGTGGCGGCAATTTGTCCTCTTGCCCGGGGCGGCGTAAGTGCTAGAGCGGACGCTGGTTATATAACACAAAGCAGCTGGTCTATTTTCGGAAGTGATCTTGTCTTTTGCCGCCCTGTTAAATTTATAAGACAGAACTTCTTAACTTTACGGGATGCATTTTTCTGAGCGATATAGTTAATTTTATTAGTTTTGTATTTGTTTTAATGGGATCCATCCTATTATTAGTTAATCATATCAGATCTTGTAAATTTAATGGGACAAACTGATCAAAATTATCATCCCATTGGATTTATGGAACAGATTTCATTCCATAAAAAATATCTCAATAGGATTCATCCAGATCCAGTTATATTAATTATTTCATCTTTTTACTTTTGTGATGAAATCTAGTAAATGGCCGTCCAATTAAAATAATTTAAGTTTACTGGGTCCATTTTTCTGAGTGTAGCAATATAAGCAACATGTTGTTGTAGGGCTTGTTATATGGAGTTTAGAAGTTCAATTGGATATGCGCAATGTTCAGTTATTACATGCTATGGGGCATATTGGTATTTCCCGCGAGATTTGACGTGGGAAAATAATTTTTGAATGAAGTAGGACACCAAGAAAAGGCCAGATCAATTGACCAGTGTATGTATGTAATTTACGAACAGAAGAGGCCATAGCGATGCTGTCGGAAATTTACGAGCATTTGTTTTATTCAGAAGTGATCAGAAGATTAACACTTTTAATAAAAAGTCAAAATCGTTTACAACGACACCGGCTACAATGAACAATCGGATATAGTATACAAAAATGACTCGATCTATTGGATCTACATACAAAATTCCATTAGAGTTGATTATAACGAACACATCGGTTATAAAGAAAATGTCGGTTATAGCGAACATATTTCGAGGAACCGAACGGTTGAAATGTCGGTTACAGCGAATTTCACACATCACGGTCAACAATTTTCGGAATGATAAAGCGCCGTGAAAAAATCATTGCTCAATTTAGTAAGGGCGAAAAAGGGAAGCGTGCTCGTTCTTCGCAACACGCTGACATTGAAAAGACGTTACTAAAACAGCAACGTGCCAATAACATACCTGTGAGGCGAAAGCGGAAGATTTTGCTGTTCTTTTAAAAAAGGAATTCTTCAAATGCATCGCATCGTGGATTCAACGGTTCCGTTCGTGACATAACATTATTTATGGAAAAATCGCAGGCGAATCTGCTGCAGTTCACCGAGCTGTAACCAACGCATGGGTTGAAAATGTATGGCCGAAACTAAGAGCTGATTTTAGCGATGAGGAGATTTATAACGCTAATGAAATGGGGTTGTTCTACCGGCTTACCCCTGATCATACGTTAAAATTTAGGGGCGAGAAATGTTCTGGAGGAAAACTTTCGAAATAGCGTATAACGGTTCTCGTTGCGGCTAATATGGCGGGAACCATAAAAAAGTAGCTGTTAGTTATTGGGGAAAAGCAGAATGCCCCGCTGCTTTGAAGATATTAAAACTCTTCCAGAGTGGATAACGATTAACAAAAAGGCCTAGATGACATCGGCTATTTTTGAAAAGACACTGAGAAATTGGGATCTCGGGATCTCAAAAGAAAAGAAGCGGATTCTGTTACTAGTAGACAATTTTCCATCTCATCCCCCAGTGAACGGCCTGAAACAAATAAAATTAGTTTTTCTGCCTCCAAATTGTACGTCTGTACTTCAACTTCAACCCATGGACCCAAGGTGTTATTCGAAGTCTTAAAGCTTCGTTTCGCAGAGAGTTTGTAAATAAACTCATTGAAAAGGCAGAAATTAAGGATGAATCTAAAATTACGGCGTTTGATGCTATCATAATGGTATCAAAAGCATGTGGATCTGTACTAGGAGAAACCATGGTGAACTGTTTCCGGGCTTCCAGTCTTACTGCGGATTCACAACCCGTGTATAGAATGGAACGATAAGTCAAGATTTCCACAATTAGTTAAAATTCGCACCCACGAAATTTGGGAACCAGAATTAATACAGTAATTGTAAAAGGAAAGGATTATATTTAATAGAATTGTAACTCGATTTCAATGTGATATCGATTGAATTTTAAGGGACGTTATTTTTCTGGGTGTATACATATATGATCAGCATAACTTGGTTAGTCGATTGGGCGCTGTCCGTCTGTCTGTCCGTCTGTCGGCCGCTATTAAAGCTACAGATCTAAAATTTTGCACACACGCTTATCACTGATTCATGGGGCTGCCATACAAACCTAGCTCCCCAATTTAAGTTCTTCTAAGAAGAACTTTTTTGTTTATGAACCAATCTTAACCAAACTTCAAATAAATGGTTACCTATTAATGTCACAAAACATATGCAAAAATGAATGAAATCGGACCATGGGGTCATGGGGCTGCCATACAAACCCAATCCCCCAAATTTGGTTCTTCAAATAAAAACTTTCCACCAATTTCAACCAAACCTCATACACCTCATGCGTTTTTATTGATGCCACAAAACATACGTATGGATGTAAAGGAGCCATTGAGGCATGGGGCTGTCGTACAAATATTCCTTCCCCCTTTTTGGTTCTTCTGAGAAATTTTTTTTTCGATCACGGCCACAGAGCACGAAAGGGAGACATTAGGAGTTTTTTGGAACGTGCAAAACTCCCCCCCCCCCCCCGCCGAGCAACGGAACGCAATGGAGCGGTGTCCAGGGCAAGGAAGAAGGGTTGGGTACGATATCCCGCCCATCATATTCCCGACATTCAATATCCCGCCATTTCAAAATCCCGCCAATTAAAAATCCCGCTCAATTAGAATCCCGTCTTATCAAAATCCCGCCATTTCAATAACCCGCTTATTCAAAATCCCGCTTTTCATCGCGCGCGCGATTTATGAAAGAATACTTACTTTTGGTGACGGGATATTGAAAAGCGGGAAAGTCGGGAAAGCCAGGAAAACCAAGGTACCCGCCTAAGTTCTGGAGTATTTCTGACACAGCTGCAGCAAATTTTCCAAGAACTCAAAATATTGTTGACGCTTGGCACAGACGATTTAACTTTATCACAAGGAAAAGCCATATCGGTCTGTACTGGCGGCTGGTGGAATTACTAGGTAAAGAATTGCTCCTAGCTAAAAACCAAGTTGAGCCGTCCCGATCCGAAGGTCGCATCCAAAAGGTCTTTAGACGTAACCAGCAGTTAAGGAATATACTTGCATCTAAAGAGGACTATGAAAAAACAGATTTTTTGAAAAACTTGACGCATAAACTAATGTAAATAATTGATGAGTTGATGTTTTGTTAACAATAAAAAATTTGGCGGTATTTTGGCGGTATTTTTTTATTATTTAATAGCGGGATTTTGAAATGGCGGGACTTTGGAATGGAGGGATTTTCAGGTGGCGGGATTTTGGAATGGCGGGATTTTGTAATGTCGGGATAAAGTAAAGCGGGATTTTTTGGAAAAAGCGGGATTATGAACGGGCGGGATTTTGTTTTTCGGGATTATGTAGGTATCCCAAGGAAGAAGGATCAAAATGACCATACAATTTTTCCCACTAATATGACTGACAATCTGTTAATTCGTATAAAAAATTATGATGACTAAAATTGCCAATTACGCTCCTGTTGAATATTTCCAGTAAACCTCTGATAAGCAAATAGACATAATACAACACAAGCTATGGCAACCAGACAACCTTGTAGACACAACATGTTTTCCTTTATTAGATTTGATCCCATCTTATTTTTGCTTTTCAATCGTAGAATTTCTTCCAGACAACCGACACAACACCGTACTCAATTTCGGAAGTTTCCTCGTCCTCCCATACATTTATTTAAATTCGTATACATCAAACATCATACATCTTCTGGCTGTCATAATGTGTCGTTCAATATTACAGATTTAAGAGAAGAAAAAAAAAGAATTTTGTACACAACTTTTGTAATTTGATACGTGTCGCTAAACGACAGAAAATAAGCATGATGTGTGTGTATAATGATAATAAGAGTATTATAAGAGGATAAAAAGCGCCTCTCAAGTGTGTTTTGTGTTGTTTGAAAAAAAAGTCAAGTGTCGATAGATATTACTTACAATTTCTATATGATTGACAACCGCTTGACAACTTGCCATCGCGACAACAAAGTGACAACGCAAACCTTAACGTAATTATCCATGTATATTACATACATATTTAAAAGACGCGATAAAGTGTCTCGCGCGCGGATATAATTTACGCAAAAACCGCAAATATAATAATGAGCGATTGGTACACCCATATTTATGCCCCAGACAAAACTAAATACATATGTATATACAATTTAGTTGAAAAATAAAAAATAAATGAAAAATAATAGTATGAAAATAGCATATTTTCACTATGGACAACAATAGATATTGTAATTTTAGAAAGGATCCAAAAAAATCATAAAGGTGAGAAGAAAAAAACATAATTAAAAAAATATGTTATTTGCACAAATATTGAAAAGACGTCAACTTTTGGTGGCGCGGCACGGACCATTGAACTTGTTAGTTTTGTCAATTTATTTTTATTGTTTTTGTTTTTTTTAACAAAATGTCAAAAATAAATTTTCATAACAATTAAGTAATTATTTGCTTGGTCACGCTTATTTGTATAAAAGAAGCAAATAAACAGAAAAATATGTTTAAATAAAAAATAGGTAAAACTAAAAAAAAAATATTTTGTTCCACATTAAATAAATATAAACTATTTTGAATTAAAAAAAAATACCTGGTCCAATAGTCCAAACTTGAAGCGAGGCCGCAGATGTGTTACTGAACTCCCATTTATACGCTGCAGGAAATGTCGAAATCAATTTGGCCGAACTACGTTACATAGAGAGAAATTCTTGGGAGGCGTTACCGTTATGTATTGCATTCAGATCAAATCGCTGCAAACTTAAAACATAGTTCGGTTTGAACTCTCGTAGTGAGTTTAGGAGTGCGCACAATCGATGTTGACCTTTGTAATTTTGGTGGAGTGAATGATAAAACACATTATTATTTGGCACAAACAATTATCTCGTAACGGTTACCGTTATATAAAAAAAAAATCTGAAAACATGTTCATTTCACTGTTTGAGAAGCAAACATAGTCGGAGACTCTTGACACTTAATTGGGAACAATTGCAGCTATAATTTCATCAACAAGTGATGTTTCAGTAGACATTACTGATTTGAGGATATTCACGCAAATTTAACAATATGTCTCCATTATGATGTTTGTGCACTTATAGCTCCCTTAGAACCGCACGCATCGATGAAGACTTTCACGTAACATTTTTGGAGCCAGAGTACCTATACAAATTTGTCACGGATTACTTTTCCGTAAAGTGTACCGTTATAATTGTATTTTTGAAAATCTGTTCGTTTACAGACGTTTGACAGGGGCGTAAGCCTTTTTGCGCGAGGTACGCATTGACGGGGAATTTTATCATTTAGTTTGACGCCAAAAATGCTTCAAATTCGTCATAGACGACTGTTTCGTTAAATATACCGTTATAGAAATATTCAAAAAAATAAAAAAAATTCTGGAGAGAAATTAATTTAAACGTTTTATTGACCGTGGCTCCTTTTTGGGGAACACACATCAATGGGGACTTTGATATTTGATTCGGAGACATAGAATTTTTTTTTTTTTTTTGTAGATTGCCTTAGAGTACATGTTACCCTTATGAAGATACTCTCTATTTCTTCTTCTTCCTTGCCTCGTTCTTCATACCGCTCCATGGTTTCGCGTTGCTCGACTTGCGGTGTAGGCACATCGCCGTAATATCTCAGCATATGTCTACAGGCAGCTCTATCTTGGATCGTGTCATCGCCGAGACCAATGCGTTGTTGTTGCTTTTTCATTTGACATATCCAGGTGTTCTTCGGTCTGCCTCTGGCCTTGGGTCCATCAAGTGGAACTTCCATTGATATCGCTCTCATTGCGGGGTTCTCAGGCGGACGCCTTTGAACATGGCAATACCAATTCATTCGTCGGTCTTCGAGCTTTTCGGTGATTGGTTGGTCTATGGACAAGCTGCCTCGGATGTAGCTACTCTTGATGTGGTCCCTTTTGGTTACACCAACTGACATGCGTAACATTTTCATTTCAGTCGCTGTCATTTCTTTCGCGTAACCTTCATACATGGTCCAGCATTCTGATCCATACATGAGTGCGGGACGTACAACCGTTTTGTACAACTTGCCCTTTAGCTTCAGTGGCATTTTCTTATCGCAGAAAACTTCAGAGTTTTTTTTTTTCACCATTTTGTAAGTGCAGCTTGCAAGGCAACGATGTTTGCGCTACTGAGGACTATATCATCGGCAAAAAGAAGAGATATTTCTAGGCCGTCGGAGATACGTGTTAATAAGTAGCACATGATGATGTTGAAGAGCAACGGACTCAATACACTGCCCTGGTGTACTCCGACATTCACCGGAAATTCTTCTGATTCACCGGCTGTGCATCTAACCTTAGTCGTAGCTCCATCATACATGTCTCGTATCATCCTGACATATGCCTCAGGGACATTATGTGCTCTCAAGGCCAACCATATCAGATCACGAAGTACTCTATCGAATGCCTTTTCCAAATCGATGAACACAAAGTGCAAGTCCTTTCGTGCTGCTCTATACTTTTCCATTGCAATACGAATGCACTGAATCGCATCGACTGTAGATCGACCTTCAACAAAGCCGCATTGATTGTCATTCAACCGCACAATCTTTCTCAACCGGTTGCAGACAACTCGCTCGTAGATCTTCAGTGTATGAGGTGTTAACTTTATAGCCCTATAGTTGTTGAGTTTGCGTGAGTCTCCATTGTTCTTATAGAAAGGAAGAAGAAAACTTTCCCTGAAAGCATCAGGCATCGGTTGCCCACCTTTGATTTTGTTGAAGAGAACTGTGAGCCAACTAAGCCCGACATTTTCCATTTTCAACCAAAATTCCGCGGGGATTTTGTCTGGTCCGACTGCCTTTCCGCGTTTCATCTGATGCATTGCCTCCATCACCTCTTCCTCTGAGATATCTTCAATATTTGTGGTATTCGGCTCAACATTTCGAAAAGCTGCTCGAGGAAATTCTTCATTTAGAAGTTCGTCAAAATACTCTCGCATCCTGCTACAAATTGCCGTATCGTCAATCAGCAACATTCCTTGCAAGTCCTCCACGTACTTTGGCGCCTGTTTTTCCCGAGCGTTCCTTCTCCTTTGGGCTGCGACCCTAAATATCCTGGCGTCGTGCTTAGGTCTCTCGCGCAAAGACGGTCCTTCGGTCGCAGTCTGAGTTTCTAATTCTTGGTAGAATTTCTCAGTTGCCTTCGCCTTTGCTTGAGCTACCAAGCGCTTTACGTTTTTCCGGCATTGCATATAATTTTCGCGAAGTTGAACCCGTTTGGTTTCACTGCTTGACTGACATTTCGTCAATGCCTTAAATGCGTTCGATTTGGCTTGGACTGCTTCCTTCGTGTGGAGTGGACCTTTCGAAACTCCAAGTGGCCTCACCTACTGACATGTCAGCGAAACTATTGTGCTCGGTGCAGTTTGTGTTGTTTTGAAACCACTCCGTCATTTTATCAATTAATGGAGTTACTACAGGTTCAAAGTTGTCGTTTGTGAGATTGTGCCACTTGATTTTTTCGACAGGCTTGGGAGTTCTTGTATTTCTTGCTCCTCCTACTTTCAAAATAAATTCTGACAGGAACAAACGATGTTGGCTGACGACAGATTCACCCAAGATCACCTTGTCTTTTACCCACCTTCTCATAAAATCGAAGCAGATCTGCGTTTCGTGTTTCCTATCTCCGTGTCCACTACTGTAGGCGATCAGGTGTCTCTCGTTTTTCACAAACCATGTGTTTAGGATGACCAAACCGTGCGATCTGCACATAGTCAGAATAGCTTCACCTTCGTCATTTCTGACCGTTGAAGGGCTACCCTTTCCACCATGGCAATCCTCGTAATCATAATTTGATTCACCCACATGGCCATTTAAATCTCCTCCCAAGAACACCAATTCGGTATCTGGAATGGTCTGAATTAGGGTGTCAACGTCGTTCCAAAATGCCTATTTTTCTTCTGGTGGCAGTCCCACTTGGGGAGCGTAGGCACTTATTACGTTCCACACCCTTCCGCAGATAACCAATTTGATGCTGATCAAGCGGTCACTTCTCTTCGCGACACTTATTATACTGCCAAGTAAAGACGACGCCAGAATAATGCCAACTCCGTTTCTTTGGTTTGTAATTCCATAGTAGTACAATTTGTACTTCTTGGAATTCGTAAGAAACCGGGCTCTGTCGATATGGGTATTTCTCCACTTCGTCTCCTGCACGCACATAAAGTCTATCCCCCTCCGCTTCATGATATCCTCAAGTGTAGTAGTGCCCGGCGGGGTAGTGTTTATATTTGCGTGAATTTCCATAAGGCCTTCCATTCTTTTACACCTTTTGGAGGAAGGTTGTGTTTTGGCGCTAGTGTGTGGAAAGAAGTAAATTTATGGACTTTCCTTTTACGTCCGCCGGCTATCTCCAGAAACCATGGCAACCCATACACACACACACACTTACCTATGGGAGGTCTTGTTGATGTTAAAATGTGCCTCAGACTTCAGATGTCATGGTTGCCTGCGACTTTCGCATACTAGCGGCCAAGCACCCTCTTGACCATGCATCCCTCGGCGCATGCTGATCCATGTCCTAAGGGCTGCATAGTTTGTTATTAAATTTTGATATATTAGCGACGTTTTTTTCGTATCGCGTGTAAGTCTGACTCGAAAAAAACGATCGCGGGTAACATCCCGGTTAAGACCAAACAGATGACATTTGACAGTTTTTGTGCATCTTTGACTCGCTTTCGTCGGCTTATTTTTTAGATGTGGTGGATTTTATCACAAAAGATGATTATTTCTTTGCAAAATCTTTTCTCGTGATTAGAAAAACTCTCACATTTGGTTTGAAAAAACAAATTCCCTCATATTTCCCCTATGCGTCCGCCATCTACATTTGAGCTCTATCGCGTGTAGGGTAGTTGCACGGGTTAACTTTACCTGGGTAAGTGTCATTTTTTTTATATGAAGTTCTACCCAAACCTGCACGGGATAAACACAATAAAACGTCCCTATTGTTACAATCTGTAGGAGCTGAACAAATTTGTCATACACTACTTTTTGATAAGTATTCCGGATATAGATATGTTCCCAGAAAACTTTCAATTCAAACCTTTGACCCTACATAGGCTTCCTTTGGGGACATCAAGGGGGACATTTTGCTCTTTACTTGAAGTTTAATAAGGTATGAAATTGTCATAGACGAGCTTTCAGTATATTTCATTTTTTCAGCGAAAATAAAAAAAAAAAATTGCAAAGACTTGATTGACAAATGTACACACTAGGAAATGTCGCTAATTTGCTACAGCTTCACATTATGTGAAATATCAGGACAAGATGCCCCCTTAACCCAGCTATGTAATTGCGTCATTGTTAGCCGTTGCCCACTTTTAGTACATATATGTAGATAGCCAAAAGGCTGTACTAATGGTTCGAGTCTGTGGTATTTTCATAAATTTACGCTAGGGTTGTGCAAATTTTAAATTCGCTTTGATTTGTGATAAATCATAAAATTGAATTCCTATGAATATCTATGAACAATACACTTACCGGAAAATTGGGAATTATCGTGTCATATAGGTATATCATGTTTATGCTCATGCAATGTATGTATGTATGTGTCATCATAATCATAATGTTTATATTAACACATTCTATCAATGTTTGCTCTGCAACTATTGAATGGATACTATACGCATAATGTACATTCATTTAGAGCTTAAACATTACTCTACTCTAGCAGCATTAACAAGACGAAAGGAATTTCCGTAAAGCATAAGTAATAAACTTGAAATTTTCTTCGCGCGCGGTATATGTAACAATAACGGCAATTTTTTCTCAATGGACTTTAGGCCACCGGAAGTTGAACAAATATTTGAAGTTTACAACATAAATAAATTGTCATACTGGCGCTAATTGACACCACGAACTATAAAAATTCCAGTTTTCGAATGTAAACAAGTGATAAGATTCGAATGAGGAATGAGAGAATTTGTTCGAGTATCGATTCTGATTAGATATATTTTGAGAAGAGTATCGACAATAATCGGCTAAACTACAAAGTGCTCTACGTTTGCTAACGCTGATAGTGTTTTATAAATTTGATAAGCTGCAAGTAAACCCTCAAAATTGACATCACATGTGCCTGTGCAATACTGGCAGAGCAACACGAAATCTTATGGATGGCAATGAGGAAGAAGAATTACAACAATTGGGAAGTTTTTGAGATTTCTAGGTCGTGTAAAGTGCGGGCTTATTCTTAACGCTACAAACAAAACTATCCCGGCCACGGAATATGTTTTCATCACAATAGCTTAACTAATAAAAATAATATTATCACAAATATCGATCCTTATCAGGGCACCATGCAACCCTATCACAAAAATATATTTCCATTCATAATAATCTGACCGACCTCATAATAATCGAACCGGATATCTCTTCTCTTTCTCTACTCGCATTCCATAGTAACAAATATGTAACTGACGAATTGGAATTACAAAACACACATGAGGAGGAAAGCGAAAAAAAAGCAGCCCCAACATAAAAATGAGCCGCCGCAACTTAAGTTCCTTGAAGGCGAATAAGCGATTAGTTCATTGACTCGATAACGTGTCGTAAAATTCAACCTTATGGTTATTTGTTGGAGTTTGTGGTGCGTGTTTTGTATGGGGCGTTTCGTAGACGTTATAAAATCGACTCAACCCGAGAAGAAGAAGAAATAAAACAGGCCACAAGACATGATACGTATGTCAATATGTGACATACCAATGGGCCATGTTTTTTTGGGGGGCTAAATTTTGGATTGATGATCAGATCGCGCCCAATTGTGCCATCCATCGATCTATGATGGCTTGACTGCTTGTATGTACGAGTATATCCGCGGTGTATCTGTGTTGAGTCGATATTGTCAAAGATGCACAGCAGAAGAAGAAAATCAAATGGCAGAGTGAAATGTTAGAACTGTTAATTTTTACGACTTTGGCGAGGCTAAATGGACTATTTGTTCCATATAGAAGCACCTGAAGAGCGCACTCAATTTCCAGGTTGTATGTGTTTCATTAATAAAAAAGATACCGCGCACGTTTGCGCAACTAATCAAATAGCCAAGAAATTGACCATAAATCAACGATTCGGATCACAAATAGTTTAGAGGAGTGTCCACCAAATGATGATGTGTTTTTTTATAGTTAAGTTAAAGTGTCGTGGAAAATGAGACGCGTTACGAGTTGCTCTATGGATATAATAAAAATAAGGTAAAATATGTTCAAAGAATCAGTGATGAGTTGGGAATGGAGGGATTTCATTTAACGTTAAACCAATGCCGAATAAGCACGCACATTTTATAATTTAATATATCTGGTCCGAAAACCAGCTGATCAAAGCCAAATACAGTAGAGCGTCGATTATCCGAACGCTGATTATCCGAACACTCGATTAACCGAACCGGGGACTCAGCTTTTTTCTTATGAAATGTATCGAATCGAATGAAAAAATCAATTGTCTGAAGGAAGTAAGTTCTCATCATCTGAGTACTCAATTGCTTCGAATTTCCTATTTTCGTTCAGTGCTAGTCGTATGGCACATTTCCAGGTTCTCGCTTATACTAACTTTTAGGCAATCCTCCAATTTTTCTATGGAAACTCGAGATTAACCGAACTTTCGGTTATCCCAACCACCCCTTGTCGACATTAGTTCGGATAATCGACGCTCTACTGTAATTTAAATTCATCCGGTCAAAATCCATCTTGTCGGTATCTACATTTTTAAATACTCGTACATATAACTAATGTCGTTGTCCCCGTTTTTTTTACGTCCATTTCCTATTATACAGGGTGTCCCGCATTGGGTGGTCAATACTGTAAGGGTTGATAGCGCAACTTGTTTCAGCAAGAAAATTCCCAATACAATTGGAATTTTTTTACCGTTACCTTGTTATCGCTCTTTTTGTGAAAGTCATCGAAAATCGTGACTTGTCACGCAAAATCGTAATTTGCAGCACTGCTGATGACTTAATTTCAGTTTCAGAAACTATGTACATAAAAATTAAAAAAAACTGAAGTTTTTCCTGTTGCCAACATTATCGGCACTTTAAAGATACAGTAACGCAAACTTAACAGAAATTTTAAAATAGATTTTTCATCGAAAATTCAAACAGTAATTGCATAACGGTGCTTTATACGTACAACTCTGCAAAGTTGATAAAAGTTGCTTCAACATGTTGGCTTTCCAACGGTATATCTTGAAAGTGCCGATAATGTTGGCAACAGGAAACACTTCAGTTTTTGTGAAATTTTATGTAGTTTCTAAAACTGAAATCAAATCTTGGATCAAGTCATCAGGAGTGCTGCAAATTACGATTTTGCGTGACAAGTCACGATTTTTGATGACTTTCGCAAAAAGAGCGATAGCAAGGTAACGGTAAAAAAAATTCCGATTGTATTGGTAATTTTCTTGCTGAAACAAGTTGCGCTCTCAACACTTACAGTATTGACCACCCAATGCGGGACACCCTGTATATTATCAAAAAAGTTTAAAGAATTGTAAATGGATAGATTTTGTCCGACTGGATTTTGACCGGGTAGATTTTTACGAGTACCGTAATAAAGAGTGTCCCGAAAGTTATTGTCACTCCGGAAATAGATAGCAGCACATCTAGTGCCCGTTTTCTTAATGTATTTTTACAGTTTTATGTCCTACTGGAAAGGGAGGTCAGTGGATATGCGATACGGCTATGCACTCTCTAGCCACCTACATTAAGAAACTTTTTACCAGAAGTAATACACGATGGCGGCCATGTTTCTATACATTGAAGACGCTTTCAATAAGGGCGATTGTCTCTACGTCACTGTCTCCCAGCCGGTGGTCCGCGGGGAGACTCTAGACACTTCTTACAAAACATTTATATTTTCATATGCCAAACACGTAACAGATTGTCCAGTAAACACTTTGCTACTGTAATTGGAAATATCCCGCAGGGGAAGTGTGTTCTTGTGACACACATATTTGGTGCGTTGCGACACCACGGACCCGAGCAGCGCAGGGAGGCCCCTGGTATGGTTGATACGCCATGGCGTGGATCTGTACAAAAGACCTTCGGGAGTTGACGGTCCCGAGCTCCCGAGCTCGTCATGTATGGGTGACACAGCATAGCTTGACTTTTTCCCTATTCCTTCAAAAAGTCAGCTATACAAGCTCACACGACGCAGTGCTTCCTCGTAGGGGAGAAACCACATATAAGCGTACGTGTCCAGTCTCGGAGTTGGCGGCTTCGCAGAACCCAAGCCTCGAAGGGGCCAGTTAGGGAGAATGGCCTTTGCGCCTATACCTAGCTGGCTTGTGGATTGATGACCACACGGCCCGAATCAAATTGCTACTTAGTAAACGGACGGAGGCCAAACCTATGTGAACGGTAGCGCTACGAGTCTGCTTTAAGCAGACGAGTAGTAAACAGGCATAACGATCCTGCGGAGGCATTCGAATTCGTTAGGTCTTCCGAAAGGGGGCCAAAGGCGGATCACACCTGCTATAGAGAAATCTTTAGCGAATAGTGTACCTCGGGGATGGGCGTGCCCAGGGGACCATGGTCCCTACCCATCTAGGCGTTGGACTCGAGGGGGTTTGTGGTGTTAGACAAGCCGACCAGCTAGAGTCGCATCCCAAGGTGGGGATCCAAAGGGAGGCATCCCGGCGGAAAACACCATTCCGGCTTTAAGCCGGATAAAACACAGTCTTCCTGCGGGGGGAGGTATGGCCAATGGCTTAGATACTCTTTTAGACCAGTGTAGTAGATCACACAGTAATGTAATTGGAAATAGCGGCTTGCGTTGCTAGGCTGAGAAGCAGGAAATCTCCTGGATTAGATGGGATGACTGGTGGGATGTGCAAGCACATCTGGCACGTCGTCCCGAAATATCTTGAGTGCTTATTCACAGATTGCTTCCGACAGCGTCTTTTCCCGACGAGTTGGAAGTCTGCCCGTATGGTGGTACTACTGAAGGACCCTGACAAGGACAAAATTCCAAACCTCAATCCTATCGGGGCATTAGTCTACTTCCAGTACTTGGTAAAGTGCTGGAAGGGATTCTTGTTCGGAGGATGGAGGAGAGGCTTGTCGGTCAGATGTCCGACAGTCAGTATGGATTCCGCACTGGCAGATGTACTGACGATGCGTGGCTCTTCATCAGGGAGTCAGTATCACGCAGCAGGTGTCAGTATGTCCTTGGAATCTTCATTGATTTCAAGGGTGCTTTTGACAACCTGCTGTGGGATGCTATTCTGCGAAAGCTCGAGGCAGTTGGCTGTCCAGAAATAGCTCTTTGGAGGAGCTATTTCTCTGACAGAGAGTCTTTTGTTTTTGGGGCCTATGACGTGGTGCGCAAACACGCATCACGTGGCTGTCCGCAGGGCTCCATCCTAGGCCCTTTTGTTTGGAACTTAGTGATGGATGACCTGCTGAAGTCTCTCGACCGGCTGTGCAAGTGCTGCGCCTATGCAGATGATTTACTTCTCCTTGTTGAGGGTAACTCGCGTGCTGCGCTAGAGCGTTTGGGATCCTCATACATGGACGTTGATCATCAATGGGGATCTCAGATGGGAGTTGAAGTTTCACCCTCTAAGACGGTCACTTTGATGCTTAAGGGCAGCTTTGACAGTGGTCGTCATCAATGGTTCGGATGGGGGACGTTAGACTCAAGTACTCGACGATCCCGGTCAAGTACTTGGGCATAACTATGGGGGAGAGGATGAACTTGAGGTTCCACTTCACTGCTGTAACCGAAAAATTTCTTGATATATGTAAGTGGTTGACACGTATTGTTAGGAATTGGGGTCTCGGTAGAGACGCAATCCAGAAGATTTACGAATCCGTTTTCGTTGGCTGTGCAGCGTATGGATCCGTGGCTCTTATGGACTACGCCTCTAGCATTGGTGGTAGGGATTTGTGTGAAACGTGTCAACGTGTCCCGCTAACTAAATGTCTCCGAGTGTGTAAGACGGTTTCTACCGTGGCTCTCCAAGTCCTGATGGGTGCACCCCCTCTTGACTTGGAGATCTTGCGTCGTGGAACGGCGTTTTACATACGGAGAGGGCTTACGTTTCCCCCTAGTAGTTTGTTGTCCCCTGAAAGTGTCGCTGGTAAAGGCCGACGAGAAATCGCCGGTCTGCTGGAGGAGTGTGTCCTGTCTAGATGGCAGTCTAGATGGGAAACAGCGTCGCATGGGAGAACTACCTACGAATACGTTAGGCAGGTTAGTGACGTGAGAGGTAATGCTGACTTAGACTTCAATCTAAGTCTAGGATTCCTCATC
Organism: Microchrysa polita; assembly: GCA_949715475.1. Lineage (NCBI taxonomy): Eukaryota > Metazoa > Arthropoda > Insecta > Diptera > Stratiomyidae > Microchrysa > Microchrysa polita. The sequence goes on along the minus strand of OX454420.1, from coordinate 85,422,383 downwards.
ACTGGTCATGGATCGCTCAATGCAAGGCTTCATTCGCGCAATTTAGCTGATGATGCAGCATGTCCCATGTGTGATCATCTCGGTGAAGATTGGACGCATGTACTATGCCATTGCCCGGCGTACGCGGATATCCGGAATTTTGACGCATTCGGCGTCACTATCGAGGATGGTTCTCTGAACGTTACTCGCTGTCTCTTTAGACGAGAATATATCCTGGCCCTAAATGCCTTCGCTAAGGAGGCATTTAGTCGCCGCCGTAGGCGCTTGCATCCGGATGCTGTTTAACAGACCAGAACTAGTTTGCCTGGCGTTGCCTTTGGCAATATCGCTGTCTTATTTGGGCCTTACTGTTTGGCTTCTTTCCGGCTTCACGCCGACATGAGCAGGGGGGAAATGACTATCCCGCTCTACCCGAATAGTTAGGCGACCAGTCCTATGTGGGTGTGCAAGGCGCCCACACTGCAGCAGTGGCGTAAGGCCACTGCGAGTCCGGAGCAGAGGTCCCATATCTGTTAGCACGGGGTGTTGAGATACCAGCCAAGGGGCACCGATGGGCGGCAATTCCCCTATCCGACACATAGAAGGTAGGCCCCCATGAGGGGAGTATCGTGCGGGCTGTGGTTTCACAACGGCGTGGAGTTGCGCTACAACCGGGTGCCGGGACCCATAGAACGGCAGAGGTAGTAGAAAGGCCTCGCATCCAGCACTATGTAAACGCCAAGCCTTATCACTTGGTAAGAAAAACTGCTACCTTTACGGGACGCTGATTGACGTTATCAATCCGTTCGCCTATTCGAGGCCGTCTGGTAAACCTTTACGGTAGGCACGGACGTTAAACCCCCTTCATGGCATTTATTGTAATTATGGGAAGGCGATTGGTTGCTTAGGTTCGTTGCTTATATAGCTCAATCTGGAAATTATTCAAACTATAGTTATCAAAATTCCAATACTTAATTGCAAAAATTCAAAAAGTTTTTCGAGCTAAACATTGTCACAAATCATACCGTTTGCTGGATAACTTTAAATCGAAGTTAGCTCTTCCAGACCAGAAGACACCTATTCGTGTGCGAGGAAAACCTCAGCTGTGGTGAGGCAATTCTCTCTTCTCTCAACCTGGAAAATTTGGAAATCGTATATCATGCTTTCTACAAGATGGTGTTAGTATAAAAATTCATGCCCAATCACAATCGGTTGCGTCGGGAGTTTGTGGACTGCGCCTTCGAAGAGATGGAAGCCGAACCTAATTTTCAGTAGATCATCTTCCTTTGACTGAAGATAACGTATGTATGTGTTATGCAAAGGATCTTGATACGATCAGCGGTTTTCCACTTTATTTTTAAGTGGGAAATAACAAAAAAAAAATGATAAAGTAAATTTGTAATGGGGAGAGGCGTGAGCTTCTGAATACAATACATCTACAAAAAATTCGTCCATCGAGATCCATTTTAACCATAAGTGGTCCGCCGACTTTTCTGAGTTGAGAGCTACTGCTTTACGTTGAAGAGTTATTTTCATACTAGTGAATACGTTAGGCATCTAGACACATCTATAGAACACTGGGATCAACGTCTGTATATAGGTATGTTTGTAGATGTAACCCACAAGGTGGTATTCTATCTACTCTACTCTGGAACATAGCAATCAATCAACTGCTTGTGGAAATCGAGAGGATTGCATGCAAAGTTAATGCAATGCTGATGATGTAGGCATTGCTATTATAGGTAAGTTCCCGGAAGTCCTTAGTGAACTGCTTGAACACGTTCTATCTTTTTTTTTAACAAACTGGGCTAACCTCTGTGACGTTGGACTTAATCCAGCTAAAACGGAGTTGGTGCTCTTCACTAGAAGACATATTGTCCACTAAGCTAAATTCCTTGGACAGCAGAGCTTTACTGGAAGCCTAACATTAGGAATTGTATAAAGCAACTATAGAACTTTGTATGTGTAGGAAACCCATAGGGAAAAACAGGGGCTTGCAACCAAAAGCTTAACTTGGAGCTACACTGCTGTCCTCCGTCTTATTCTACTATACGGTGTATGTATGTGTATGATGACCCCACAGTACGATTCCATTCGTTTGGAACTTCTTTCTTGCTTTGGTTAAGACAGATTAAATCAAGGTCAGATTTGCTCAATTCTTAGGCATGAGAGAAACACATTTGTGTGAAATTTGGTTGAAATTGGTGCACAAATTAAAAGTTTTTCTTAGAAGAACCTAATTTGGGGGTTAGGTTTGTATGGCAATTCCATGACTCCATTATCTGATTTGATCCATTCTTAGATATGTTTTGTGTCATCAAGAGAAACACATTTGTGTGAAATTTGGTTGAAATTGGTGCACAAATTAAAAGTTTTTCTTAGAACAACCTAATTTGGGGAGGTTAGGTTTGTATGGCAGCTCCATGACCCGATCATCCGATTTGATCCGTTCTTAGATATGTTTTCTGCCATCAAAAGAAACACATTTGTGTGAAATTTGGTTGAAATTGGTGCACAAATAAAAAAGGATTTCTTAGATGAACCTGATTTGGGGGTTAGGTTTGTATGGCAGCCCCATGACTCCATTATCCGATTTGATCCATTCTTAGATATGTTTTGTGTCATCAAGAGAAACACATTTGTGTGAAATTTGGTTGAAATTGGTGCTCAAATAAACAAGTTTTTCCTAGAAGAACTTTAATTGGGGGGCTAGGTTTGTATGGCAGCCCCATGGCCCAGTGATCCAATTTCGGTGATTCAAACATGTGCCAAATTTGTAGCTTTTATAGTAGTCGAGAAAAACGCGCTGCAACAGACGGACAGACGGACAGACAGACAGACAGACGGACATCGTCCAATCGACTCATCTCGTCACGCTGATCATATATTTATACTTTTTATATGGTCGGAGATGCTTCCTTCAATGCGTTACAAACTTCATGACAAAGTTAATATACCCTTTCACTCTATGAGCGAAGGGCATAAAAAGGAAAGGAAACGAAATCTCAACATTTTGATTTTTCATTTCTAGTGGTTTCGCATATTTTCAGATTGTCGTTTAAAATGACTTTTTTAGGCATTCCTCTACTTTTTCTCTCGAAACTCGACTAAACGAACTTTCGGATATCTGAACCAAAACCATCGTTACTGACAGCCCGGAAGTAGAATTTGTTTATGCGCTAGTTGGCCTCTCGAGACATTGCTTCTCTTTCTAACTAATGCAAAATAATAGCCATAACAAACAATTGCCGCTATATTCTCGCTAATGCAAGCATTTTCACTAATACATAGGCAATGTACTCTTCTCAACCGCACTCTTCATACTCATGCAAAATTGTATGTCACGAGAGTCCAACTAGCGCATAAACAAATTCTAGTTCCGGGCTGTGAGTAACGATGGTTTTGATCTGAACCATAAATTTCTATATTGTATGTATATGTATTTCTAAACAAATCAAAAACTATTTTCAGTTGTCCCTCGTTGAAGGTGTCAACGACAGGCGCCTACAAATTTAAAAATTTAAGCGTTTTATGTATGTATAGAGAACACTTTTTATTTAGATACATTTACATGAAAGGAACACCTCTGCATGGGGTGTGTGTTATCTCATATCTCGCTTTTACCCCAGGAAAATTTGAACAAAAATTTGGCCAAACTTCGGAAAAATTATGGGAAAGCTGGATTTTTGCATAAGCCTTCCTTTTGAGGTGTCCTACACAAGACCCCAAAAGTCCCTGTCTGTACGAGTGGCGCTAGCGGTGCTACAGAGGGTCAAATATCCTCTAAAAACATTTTTTTTATATTACGATAACGGTAACATGTGCTGAAAAGTGGTTTATGGCAAATTTGCAGCTCTTGTGGTTCCTGAATAAAATATCAAAAGTGTATTTTGATTGGAACGCTCCGAACGGTTGCAGGATGTCAAACGGTAGTTTTAACAAATTTTCATGAAAATCAATATAACGGTAATTCTGGCGAATTCGTTGGTCATACAGTTCTGGAGAAAGTGGCCAAATTTCTCATCATCGCTAGTCTAGTTTTGGAGATATTAAGTTTAAGTCGTGTTAGAAAATGTGTTTTTCAAAATGCCTGTGGCAGCTAAAGAGTTAAGAATTGGAGGTATTCCTCACACATTTTTTTTGCTGGAAATCACATCTGGAATCATTTTGCTGTGTATTTATGTGGTAGTTTCCAGACACTACGAGTATAAGCTAAACTTATACATAAAACAATTCCGAAGAAATGTTGTTTTTGTTTTTTTTTTATTTTTAACCCCACGTAGCTCCCATTGGGAGGCGGGTTCAGATCGGGTGTTTAGTCATTATATTTTGATATAATGAAGAAACACATTTATTGCAGACCGCTTTCCCGCCTACGTTACCGTTATTAAGTTATATACGAAATTAAGAAAAAAAATGGCGTTTTTGTATGGTTTGAACCCTTATAGCACCCTTATGATTGTACGTATAGATATGAAATTGTCCATATTAATTGAGGCGTTGTACAAGCTACAAGCTATTTAGCAAACATTACGATAGAGATATTCCCCAAAACGATGTTTGGCTCATCATAACTTCCTCATTGATGAAGTTTTTATTTACAGCCACAGAAGCTACAAATTTCTCATAAGCGACCTTACAGCATACTTCCCCATTACAGAGTTATTCACGAAAAATCCAAAAATTTCCGTTTTTCTAAGGTTTCAGCACACTTAAGGGTGTACGTATTGATGAGAAATTCATCCACTTTCTTCATAACTATGAATTCGCGATAATTTTTTTTAGCCAGAGCAACTGTTATAAAGATTTTTGCTAAAAACGCCGTTTGACCGCCTGGCACCGTGAGGAGTGCTCGCATCAATATCGAGTTTTGACAGTTTAATAAGAATCCATAAGAGCTATAAATTTGCCATACACTTTTTAGTACATACATAATACTGTTTACGAGATATTCAGAAAAACAGTTTTTGAGGGTTTTTGATCCTCTGTAGCACCACTAACTGCACTCGTACAGACAAGGACTTTCGGAGTCTCGTTTAGGACCTCGAATGGTCATGGTCATGCTGAAAACCAGCTTTCCCCTAATTTTTCCGAAGTGAAATGCTAAATTTCATGGAGTATTTCGACGAAGGGAAAATTCCATAGAAATCGAATTAAATATACATTCAAATGAATTTCATTGACATTGAAAGGATAGCGAATAAAATTTAGTCTATCACCGTGATGTGAGATAGCGATAAAAAAAAAATTTAAAATTCTAAAATCCCCATGAGACACCTTTAATCGAAATGGGAATTTACGTAACATTTTTATATGGAGATATGAAACAAATGTCATTTGGCACGAATATAATCTTATAGGAACAAAAAAAAAAAATAAATGAGTCCCTATTGTCTGTTGAGGAGAGTAGAAATATTTTTTTTTTGTCGAAATTAACGATTTATAATTCAGAATTTTAATGCCGCCGTTTTTATATTGACAATTTGAAAATTCATAAAAACAATATGGTTATGACTTCGATCAAATGTAGGAGTTGAACCAATTCTAATTAGGTTTCAAATAAGTTTCGACGTTCAAATTGGGTTTTCAAGTATGATAACTCATTGTTAGATCATCATCTAATATTCACTGAGCGTTCGCGTACCAGAGCCAGAAAAATTGTGTGTGGTCCTGAGAAAGACTCTTTTTGTATTTAAACGTCTGGTGCTAACCAGCACCGATTGAAAAAATCGGCAGTCTTAATCTGAGCAAAGACGCATCAGAGAGATCTTCAGGCCCACGCAAAAAATGAAGATTCGTTCGATTTTGGTACCAAAACGGAATGACAAAAAACTTAAAGAGTTTTATTGCTAATTGATCTATGTATATCTCAATATTTCTTTTGCATTCAATCAACTGCTGTTATTTTTTAAATAATATTTTTGTTGACTACATTATTCAATATTAATTTGTGTGTCACACGCGTCACCATATTTTTGTCCCCCTATATTTTCGCAATCAAAAGGTAAACATGTGAAGAAAAAAAATCCACGCGCGCTGCTGTCGTGTCGCACATTTTTTTTTTCTACAGCATCCAATAAAATTTATTTACAAGTCTAATCTCATTTATTCACCGAAACGACTCAAATTCTCAAATAAACTAATAAATCGTGGAAAGTAGCTCAATGTCTTGAGCATGCCTATATAACTGGTTTCAAACGATTTTCATTAAAGAAGGTGACGACGACTACCACCGAAACCACTATGCTACTCTTGCTGCTATGTAGAACAGTTTCTCTTTTGATCGCGTCGCGTTGTTTTTCCATTCATTTTTCACGATCCATTAGCAAATATCGCGAGAGCAATTCGACGACCGAACGATGTCCAATACTGCTGCGACCATGGCATCAAAATTATTTACATTATGAAGAATATTTAGAATTTAGGTATCTAGAACCACCTAAGTATGTGGTCATTTCTACCACTATGATAAAAGTTCGTCATCATCTCACTTCATCCATAAGGCTCCCGAAAGATTCGAGAGTCACGTGGTTCTTCTTCAACTTCTTGTGGTTCTTTGCTGCTTGGCACGACCCGAATAGCGAGGTTATATAGCGACGCCGCCGCGCCGGACTTTGTGATGTTTTGTGTTCTTCTGTTCCCAGGAGGCCAAAAGTTCAGTGACTCGCCTCTCGCGGAATCTTGATCTTGGTAAAGCTGGAGATTTTTCAAGTTTGGAATGTGCATTTTGTATGGAAAGTATACGGATTACAACACTATAGTCGTAGTATACTCGTGTATAAATAAAAAGTTGCCGCGCGCCACGTTCGATCACATGTTCCGCGAGTCGAGCATATAAGGTAATATATGTATCCGTACATTTGAAACACAACGTCCACACACAAGGGGGTCCATTTTACAAAGAAATTGTATATTTGGCAAACTCTTTTAAAATGGGATTGACCTCAAGTATGCTGCGAGCTAGCAAAGTTTTTAAAGAACGCGCAATTCATCATTTTTGATATTTCTATACAACTCTCTGGCTACACATATTGCCGGTGCGGCGTGTTATGCAAAGTATTATTATGGTCCATCATCACAATCGCAAAGATTTGCTTCAGTTCAGGCTCGTCGCGCAACGAATTAAAATTAGGTTCTGAAATAATTGTACAACTTCATATAGGTATGATGAGATTTTTTCTGTAAAAAAGTAAATCGACTGCAAGGATGTTTTTTTGTAAGGACGAAGATTTTTCTTTTTATGCAGACAGGTTCTTTTCATCAGTGGCGGAGTTATTAGTAGGCTGGAGCCTACGGCCGGCGCGGCGGCAGATTTCAAGGGGCGGCAAATTCAGGGCAAATATAATTTAGGCTCTTCACCAAATACAATAACGACAAGTGATTGCAAGCATCCTGAAGTAAGCAGACGAGGCCACCAGCAGAACCCAGCATTCAAGGAATCTTCAAATTAATCTAATCGAAAGTGAGTCACATTCCTTACTGTTCAGAATGCCAGTGAATGCCGAAGGTGCTTTAGCACCATGAAAAATTTTCAGGTTAAGGTGAAACAAGTTCGACACTAAAATTACCCTATGTTGTTTAAATACAAAAAGAAAAATTTGTCCCTTTGAAGACGGATAAGCACAAAGGTTGCGCGATGTACCCTAAGCAAAAACTGGTCCGAAGTTTATGTTCGATTCAAATATTGAAAGTGTACCGCATTTAAATAAAAATTATTTTATTTTTTAGGGCAAGTCTTCTTCAGTTTTATCAATTCTTTTCCTGGGTCCACTGCTCCGAAGCCTATAAAATGACTTTTTTTCATATTGCACATTCGGGCATTTATATTGAACGATTTTGCACGTTTGGGGATTTTTACTGCACGTTTTTTAATTTTTGATTGCACGAAAATCCGGGCTCTAGTTATTATGACGCTTTGGACGGACTTTAACTCACTGCAACCGTATTCAAGTTCTTTTCATATGCTTAGCAACTGCGAGTATTCCATAAGTCTTCCAAAAAACACTCCTCAAATTTCCCTTTCCGTAAACCCCTACCGAAAAATTTTCTGCATACGCCCCTGCCTCTAATGATCAGTGATTTTCCACTTTATTTTTAAGTGGGAAATAACAAACGAAAAAAAAATATAAGGGAATTTGTGATGGGAGATAGAGCGTGACCTTCTGAAGACAGTATCTGGACAAACAAATTGAAGCCTTAATTCGTTTCATGATTATTGAATGGTGGTCCGTCGAGATATGTTTTCAGGCTAAGTGGTCCGCAGACTTTTCTGAATTGAAAACTACTGTTTTAAATAGACAGCTGAGAAATATTCAGTTTTTTAGCAGTTAAATACAGAAATGGAAAACACAAAAAAAAAAGAAATTCTCTCGAATTTTGCAAATCTTAGCGAGATAGTGAATTATTTTTTTTATGAACGTAGGAAGTCTGTTAGATTATGAGACACGCTGCCAGGAGTCTTTTTTCCTATCTATGGGCGCAATCCAGACGCCATCACTGATTATGTTCATCGGTACGTTTTTACCGCCTTCTCTAATACTTTTTGTTTGAAATTCTGTTCACGTTTCTTTAAAAAAGAGTTTTAATTTATAATATCAGAAAGAACCTTGGAGCAATGTAAAGCTAATATCTTTCCGGGCCGAATTGACAGCCAAAGGGGCCGCAGGTTCGACAGCCCTGCTTTGACACGCCTTTGACACACACAACAAGCGAATCCTGCCTGATTAAAGTAATGACATCCCCCAATAAAATGTTGTCGCGATTCGAATTGTCAGTAAAAAATCGTCTTAGCACTGAAATTAGCGAACAATATTTTTTGATTGTAACTATTGGAAGTGACTCAAATTGCATACACGAACAATAGATAAATAAGATCACGCGAAAAGCTGTACGAAAATTTTTCGTCCTGCACATGTACGCAGGGCCGGCCTTAGCAATGTAGTGGCCCTGGGCCAAATCGATGACGGTGGCCCCTACCAATACCGAAACCTTTAGCGTTTATCGATAAACAATTGAAAATTCTAGTTCTTTCGTTAAAATGTGTTTGACGCAGGACCAGCGCAAGCCTCCGTTTCGCCCTAAGCGAAGTTGGCATATTGCGCCACTTGGTTGTACTGGAAGGGGTATTGTAGTTCAGCTGTAGTTTTCATTGCTTTTTTTTAAGAAATTCTATTATATTTTCGATTTTGGGTTTATTTAAGTTTTACAAAATTAATTGGGCAATTTCCACTTCCTTAAATTTTGAATTTGAGAATAGCGGTTGATAGCCCTGAATCGTTTTCAAATATTCAAGCAACCGTTTGTAAATAACTGTCAATAGCTTGTCCGAGCAAAAAGTTTGCATTTATCTTTACCCTGTAAAACATCTGATGGATACTTTGCATTTTGTGATCTTTCAACAGAGGAGTATGCAGAAATTAATTTTAGGAGGGGTTTTTGAGAATGAACTGGCATGCGGTTATATGTTTCTCCCAAACAAAATGTATTCAAATTTTACATTTAAGAAAAATACACCAGAAAAATAGAAACAATTGCAGAGATACAGTTTTGCCCCAAACAACCAGTTGTAGTGTAGGTGGTTCTGCATTTGAAACAACCTGCATTTCAATCTACTCGACCAAAGCTTCCAAAACCCCTTAGGGTGAACATTTTCAGCCACTATTACACCCTCATGTGTCCTCAATGTGCCAAAATACCCTTTTTTTCAGGCAGTGCTAATACTATTTTTTTTAAAGAAAATATTTATTGTGTCATCACTTCATTTCGGAGGGGCTTTGAACTCCCAAAATCCCTACGTATAAAAGAAGCAAAACTTTGACGAACTAAAGAGAATTCATTTTGACGATTATTTTCAATAATTAATATTAGGAATATTGGGAATGTTAAGCGGTATCCACACTCGATACCAACTGGAAGTTCGCAAAAAAACTGGCATCGCAACCTGCCAACTAGCAGCATCCATCCATCCAGGCCTTCGAATTACAAGCAAATTCATAGAATCAAATTTTTATTTTGCAGGTTTTCTTAAATTTAATTCTCAAAATAAGATTATGCGCATTATTATTAGGTTATTCAGACAACTGCCAGTTGCCATCGCTAGAAGCAAAAGCGGACGTATAAAATCCTCGGGAATTTCAAAATTCGGCTGGAAGTATCGTTAGTTTTAATTTAGGGCATGGTCACCGCCAAATCATTTTAAAAGGACAGTGCCATAAGTCACAAAATCAACGAATTAATTCAAACGCAAATTTTCAGACGATGAATTGCAGAATTAAAAAACTCAGCTATTCCGAAATTTTACAGTAAACTATTGGAGCTTTAATGTGAATGAAGTGCCTTGCCTGGAAAAGCAACCCCCTCGTTAATTTTTCACTATGCAAAAAGAAAAAAAAATCCTGATTACATATGGAAAAGGAGGGGTTTCCAGAAAGGCTTCTACGTCTCTGATTTCGGTACGTTTTTTTGGTACACGCTCTTGGCCTGCCATAAATTAGCGCCCCGGAGCGTTACGCCCTACGCGCCATCCCTGTTCTAACGTCATTTCGTAGCTTAGGTTAGGGCCGAAATCAACGCACTTCTGTCTAAACTTATAAAACTTTCGATATTCCCATTTCAGTGATAAAATGGTTAGATTCATATCTTACCGCCCGTACAGGCCAAGTAACTTTCAACAATGTTTATCATCTCCCTTCATTCCCACATCCGGTATCCCATAAGGATCCATTCTGGGGCCACTGCTATTCACATTTTTTATTAATGACCTTCCTCAGATCCTCGATTGCCAAAGCTTGCTCTTTGCTGATGACCTAAAGTGTTATCTTACGGTATCCTCCGTCACCGATTGTTTACGATTACAATCTGCATTAAACAATCTCTATTCCTGGTGTCTGGATAACGGTCTCCGGCTAGACTTGTCAAAATGTTTTTTTATATTTTCTCTGAAGTCTTCTCCCTTGTCTTTTCCCTACACCATAAATAGTGTACCTATCGCTAGGGTGTACTCATTTGACGATTTAGGAGTGAAGTTTGATAGTAAATTACATTTTACTGGCCACTACGATGATATAGTAAATCGAGCCTCAAAACTTGCAGGGTTTGTCCTACGCACTACTTCGCAATTTCAGTGTATCCAGTCAGCTGTTCGACTCTTCTGTTCTGTTGTTCGAAGCGTTCTTGAATACGCTAGTGTAGTTTGGTCTCCGAATAGTCAAATAACTCATACTAATGATATTGAGGCTGTAAGAAAATTTACCAGAACGCTTTTCTGTAAATTTATCATACCCTACACTAATTATCCTGGCCGTCTGCTTTACCTCAACTTGCGATCTTTGAAAGCTCGAAGAATACTTTTAGATGAATGCTTCCTCTTTAAGCTCTGTCATGGACTTATTGACTCCAACTTAGTGGGAAGTATTCGATTTAGAATTCGGATTCGTCCTTCGCGCATTACTAACATTTTTGATCCGCCATTAGCCAGGCTGGCAATCTACTTTAATTCTCCTCTCCTAAGAATGATGAGGATACATGACTCCAGTTTGGTCCTTTTTCATTGAATTTTAGTTCTTTCCGTAGATTAGTACTTCAACGTCTTTTATCTTATGATATGGTACATTTTTCTTAGTTTTTTCTTTTTTTTACTTTCGAATTAAATTATCTGTATACTTGTATTATATTTCTTGAAATATTTTTAATGCACACATTGTATTGTATTGTATTGTATACATGTACAAATATTGGAATTTTTTTCTGTGTATATGTTTAATCAATAAATAATCAAGGTTATATTAACGCTTGATATTAACTATCTACATAATTTCAACAAATATTTTAAAAGGCTGTTGCGTAGAGGCCCCTTGAGAGTGAGACGCGTTATACCCCTTGGAATTGAATGGTTCCTTGAGAGTGGTGGCCCCTTGAAAGTGGTGGCCCTGGGCGACCGCCCGGATCGCCTACCCCTAGGGCCGGCCCTGCATGTACGTCACAATAGAACGGTAGTATACGAGAATTGTCAAGTTCACGAACAATTTGTAAAGAAAATGATAAGCAGAGTGTTGTATGTTGGGTCTAGTGTGACGTCACAATGCATAATGCGTGATCTGGTATGTCTATTGTTCTTGAATTGCATAGCTATAGTTGACGAACTATTAGCATTTCCAATCGAGTAATCGGATTCGTGAAGTGTGTTTGAGTCGATATTGAGTGATATCACACTAGAAACTGAAACCAGATTCGCATTACAATAAAGATTTCGACGTATAATGTGTCAAAGGTATAATTGAAACCGTCGAGTTTCAGGGAGGTTCTAAGCACGAAAAGGGCATGACTATAACTGACCATCCTATGGGGAATACATTTTTTTATATTTTAATCCTTCATCGACGGCTGATTGAAAGATTAAAATTTTTATTTTATGAATAAATGAGAAGTTAAAATCTTAAAAAAAACGTTGCTTCAGTTTGGCAACAAGCAAATATATTTTTTTTAAAAGTTATGAGCTTTTTATTCTACTTAAATTAAAGGAACCTTTCAATCCTTTCATTTATATAAACCCATGTTTTCGGGAGAACATTTTTTTTTATAAATGGAACATTTTAAAATATAATATACTTTTGTCAGCAGTTTTATCAGTTTAAGCCGTTATGAAATTTTTGTTTGAAATTTAAACAGAAAATTAATTTTTTAGCTTCTCTTAAGTTTTAAGTCTGTAAATTGGACGTAATGTTGTTAATTTAAACTGGAAAATACGTCTACCACAGCGGTAGACCCAATTTAGATAATTCCTCATCTATCATGCTTTAAAGCTCACATTGCTCTCGTTCCGACAGATGAGAGCGTGAACACAAAAATGTGATAACGAAGAGAGTTTCTTATTCGACAGCCAACTCCAATCCCAGGAGTATTGGCTTAAATCCATGATGATTTCAAACTTAGAAATGAAATCTACACCCAAAAGAAGTCACATATCCTGTTGTCGGCTTACTAGTCTCTCTCAGCACCTCAGTACGGCCCTCTCACGTAAACACTCTGTTCAAGTAGTCCTCAATTGGAAGTATTTCCCCCGTGATTAGCCTAACCACAGGACCGGAACAGACTTCCAACTTGATCCCTTGCGACCAGGCCGAATTACCTAATACCCAGCAACTTGCACCTGAATTCAATAAACCAATAAAGTTTTCACCATCACCAGGTGTGGGCGATTATCCTCCTCCTTAACTTAAAAAGACACACTAACGGGCGTTCTAGGAACGACCATTTCGACTGACTTGACGGTGTTCATTTCGCCGATTAATGGACACCCGTTCCATTTCCCGACTTCTTCTCTTTGTTGCATATTGTTTGACAGTTTGTCTTTAAAGTGTTCAATCTCCCGCAGCCCTGACACTTAATCAGTTCCTTGCAGTCCCGGGAAAAGTGACCATCCTCCTTGTAGTTTTGAACACCTTATTCCCATAGACAATAGACACAATTACAGCGAATTCACATCACATTGAAACTCGCCGTATTCAACGATCTAGGGAGAAGATGGCTGCCTCAAAAATATTAAAACAGGACTTTGCACATTTGCTGCACAACTTGATTTTAATCTAAACTACTGCTAAGCAATATTTGAATATAGTTCAGATTCTGCTGTAAACAGGGTGTCCCGCATTAGGTGGTCAATACTGTGAGCGTTGATAGCACAACTTGTTTCAGCAAGAAAATTACCAATATAATCGGAATTTTTTTTACCGTTACCTTGTTATCGCTCTTTTTGCGAAAGTCATCGAAAATCGTGACTTGTCATGCAAAATCCTAATTTGCAGCCCTCCTGATGACTTAATCCAAGATTTGATTTCAGTTTCAGAAACTACAAAAAATTTAACAAAAACTGAAGTTTTTCCTGTTGCCAACATTATCGCCACTTTCAAGATACAGTTACTCAAACTTAATAGAAATTTTCAGATAGATTTTTCATCGAAAATTCAAACAGTAATTTCATAACGGTGCTTCATACGTAAAACTCTGCAAAGTTGATAAAAGTTGCTTCAACATGTTGGCTTTCCAACGGTAAATCACTTTTTATGTATTTACATTGCAGAATTTTAGGGAAACACGCATTGAATGGTAAAAATTAAGGCTTCAGTGGAAACGCTAACGATTTTCCCTTTACTCGAAAAAAGACAAAACAAAGGGCCATTATAATTGCGAATAGAATCTCGCTACATTGTTTTGATCAGAACTGTAAGATATTTGAAATTTTGTATATTGTTTGACAATGTAACGGTACTTATAACAGTTAAAATTTAATATTTGCTATTTATGGCAGATAGACGTGTGCCCCGCTCATAATGCGAGATATATCAAAGAATATTTGGAATATGAATTTTCCGGAAAGTGGATTGGCAGATTTGGAACAGTTCCGTGGACTGCGCGAGAAGTCCCGACCTTATTTCCCTTGATTTTTATTTATGGGGTAACTTAAAAAACAACGTCTGTCCCGAGCCGACGGACGTCCCGGGAACAGCTGCTGCAGCGAATTAATGATGCTTATGACAACATAAAGGAAACCCCTCCTGAAATCCTTCGGGACGTTTCTTCCATGCGCCGAAGGTGTCGAGCCTGCATACAAAATGAAGGAGGCCAATTCCAGCAGCATTATTCCAATTCATCAAACAGACCCATTTAATTATTAGTTAATATTTTTAGTTTATTGCTTATTTCTCATATTCAAAACTTTATTTTCATTTTTATTTAACAAATTTTTAAAATTGCGATAGTAAAATATAAAAAATTAATTTATAAAATTTCAGTTTGAATAATCCGATAAGAAAATAGTTACCTACCTTGTTTTTTTACATCCAATATGTGTAATTCCTAAATCCCGCAATGTAAATATGAAAAGCGATATACCGTTGGAAAGCCAACATGTTGAAGCAATTTTTATCAACTTTGCAGAGTTGTACGTATAAAGCACCGTTATGAAATTACTGATTGAATTTTCGATGAAAAATCTTTTTTAAAAATTGTATTAAGTTTCAGTAACTGTATCTTGAAAGTGGCGATAATGTTGGCAACAGGAAAAACTTCAGTTTTTTTGTGAAATTTTATATACATAGTTTCTGAAATCAAATCTTGGCTTAAGTCATCAGGAGGCCTGCAAATTAGGATTTTGCATGACAAGTCACTATTTTCGATGATTTTCACAAAAAGATAAGGAGATAACGGTAAAAAAAAATTCGATTGTATTGGCAAATTTCTTGCTGAAACAAGTTGCGCTATCAACCCTTACAGTATTGACCATCTAATGCGAAACACCCTGTATACAAACTAAAAAAAAAAAATTCGCAATTCCATACGATGGCGTAACCAAGCAATTCAGGGCGTAACTATGCAAAGTAAACAACCGTTCAATCCAATACAATATACAAGCTTTCGAAAAATGGTGTGCGTCTTGTCTATACGATAAGATTAACCCTTGTGTTGCCACCCAAAAAAACTTACACTATCTGCCACCCGGGTACCTGGGTACCCCCCTATGAAACTCTTGCTAAAAGTCCATTGTAGCTGAAAATAATTGTTTGTATTTTTACCAGGAAAGTTAAGAATAGATTTTAGTTTTGTTTAGAGAACTTAACGTATACATAACATGCACTGAATTATTGCCGTTGGCGTGAAGAAGCCAGGCATTCAGTCACTGCTGAGAGAGTTTCGATGGACGAATAAAAGAAAACGATGACGACAAAAGAAACGCTGAGGAGGAGAGTAGCAATGCAAATTTTTGTCACGGAATCTCACTATCATCGTTATTTTGAAAATAAAATGCATTCCTCAAGAAATGAAACTGACGAACTGTTGACCGTTATTGTCGACGCTTTTGGATTTGACGAGGAGGTACCATCTGTTCGTATGTTCCGAAGGAGAAAAAAGCGGTGATTCTTCCCATTACGATATCGCCAGTACCACGTACGTTACTTACTATGAAAACAATGATATGCTTGCAAAAAAAACTAACGGGCGCAGAATTTTTCTACACCACCTCTCGGAAGAATTAGCTATGCTAATGATAGGAGAGTGATTTTCTAACCAGCAAGTCATGCGAAATCATGAAATGAAAACCACAATCGAAAGGTACTAATGAAGGTCAGTTATAGAAGTGGTTACTAACAGCAACGATAAAAGAAACGCTAGAGGTAGAAAAGTGTACGCATTTTTACGATATACAGTAAAACACGGTTAAGTGCAACACGCTTAAGTGCAAAACTCGGATAAGTGCACACAATTTTCATGCACCATCCTTTCAATGCGATTTTCAATACATTTCAAAACGGATAAGTGCAACACGGCTTAAGTGCACGCAATTTTTGTTAGGGTTAACAACATTTGGACACGACTCATGACGGATAAGTGCACATGTGCATTTGAAAAATTTATTAGTGCAGACGTTTCGAACAAGACTATTTTATACGAATTTATTCGATCCTAGCCCGAGTTATCTAATATTTATTGATTCAATTTATGAAAATGTAGGAAAAAGGGAAATCAGGTCTACTGGATAATTTTTGTCTTAAGTAGGAAAATCTGAGTCTTTTTGGGAGCAGCTTAAGGCTAAAATCAAACATTGACATGATAAAAAAATGTTTAGCAAAAGTGGCAGGCTCTTTGTCATTCCAGCGGTCATGTTAGCAGTCTCAGTCTCTCCTCCTTTAGATCGCAGGACACCACTAAGATAGTCGTTAGGTTGTTAGAAAATTTTGGTTTTTCTTTTTTTTGCGAACAAAATTTTTTTTGGATATTGTTTTCCCATTTCTGAAAGCAAGTGATAATTTTGACATCAAAAAATTTTTATTGAAAATGTACAAAAAAAAATATTTTAGGCTACACACAAATTGACGTCCAAAAAGCCTACAAAAGCTCGATTCGCAACATCTATGTTCGACGTTCTACCCTCGATGTATCCCTCAAAGCCGGCGCCTTTGACGGGATTGTTGCAATCAGCTGTTAGTTTGATAATGGTGACCCCTGCATTGATCACATTTCAAAAAGATGGATAGTGCCCATTTGTTAATATTTGTTGCCAAAGTTAGAAAGCTTTACAAAGTCACATGGCGTGGTCAAATTTATTTGTTGAAAACTATAGCCAGGGCCGGCCTTAGCCTTTTGGTGGCCCTGGGGCAAATCGATGTTTTCCAACCAAAATTTTGGCTTACATTTTTTTTCCAATTTTTGATAGTCAATATTTTTTTATTGTGTGTATGTAGCACGACACCCCAATGTCTGATCTTGTTGGCCTGAATGTTTTTTGCACACGTTATATCAGTGATTCGCAATCTTTTTGATGTCGCGGAAGTCTTCGCTTTGCTTTATTTTTTTTTAAATATAATTTTGATAGTTAATCACCGTTATATATATTCTAGTAAGGCGAAACTGCAAACACGAGAGCTGGGAATGGCAAATAAAAACTATCCCCTTCGTTATAAACACAAAGACAAGACGCAAAGCAGTTTTCTTAAACACTTTTACTGGCTCCTTATACCCTTCGCTCATAGAGTTTTTTGGTCAAATTGAGCTTGGCGAACAATTAGAAAAATGAAGACGTGCTTTGGATGTATAGGCCAAAATAGCAATGCTTTAAAATTCTGCGTACACATATCGGAGTGCTTATAGTAGGCAGCCTAAGCGTTAGAATTTTTGGATTTTATGGAAAATATTTGCGAATAAGCATTACTTGAATTTTTCAATCGAAACAAATTTCTATATATTTGGAACCAGGTAATTCCACGGCATTTTTTTTTATAGAATAGACTTAGGTTTATGATGAAGTTTTTGGAGTTCGGACATTTAAAAATGTCCGATAAGATGTGAAACATCCAGCGTGTTTGCAACCTCATTTTTATTTGACAACATCGCCCAGCGATTCAATGGATTTAGCATCAGGTATGCTTTGATTATCTAGTTGTGTGAAGGCCCCTAGAGAGTGGAGCACTTTCTGAGCGGTGGCCCCCAAAAATAAAAGGTTCCATGATGTGGTTGCCACTTGAAAGTGGACGCACTGGGAGACTGGCCAGTTCGTCCACCCCTAGGGCCGGCCCTGACTATAGCGTTACAAAGTATAGCCACACAATATCAGTTGTTACCACTAGTTTCTATTTATGCTACGTAAATTAGATAGTTTGTATGGAGCACTGATAAGTGCACAACACGCTTAAGTGCACGAAAAAATTGTGCATTATCGATGTGCACTTATCCGTGTTTTACTGTACTCGAAATATGTATACGATATTCTATACGAAAATCATTCTTTTTATATCGGGGTACCCGGGTACCCGGGTGGATCATACGTGTTGTTTTTTTTTCAAATGCAAAAATTTCTAAATTAAAATATTTTTATAAATACGAAGAATGCAAATTTCGATACAAATTCGAATAAATCATGGAGATTCGAGAAGGTTTTGGACAATCTTTTCTGGTAAAAAAATTATTTAGCAAAACGTATCAAGATGGGTACCCGGGTGGCAACACAAGGGTTAACCAGCCAACGACGGGGACTAGATAAGATGTATGTACTAATTATCGGTCCTAACTCTACAACGCACATAAATAAAAATATTTAGAATTTGCGAAAAAAAAATATAAAAGAACCTCAATTATTTTGTACAATATCGTGAGAATGTAGACAACACCTTCAAAACCAACTGGAGCTAAATGCAAATTAACCTGGACAATAAAACTAATATGCATTAGATAATTGAGCAATTCAAATTTAATTTCCAATTTTATACGATACAAATTCTTATAAATACGTACTAATAAATTACCTTTTTCTCTATTTCAGGTGTTTGAGGATATCGTCGTTCGAATTTCAATATAAAGTAAGTGTTGCGCACATTTTAATGAATTTATTAGAATATCTTTGTCGGCGCTTCTAGGCAATTAATTAACTACAATTAATATACATTGATTAACAAAATCAAATCAATATTTACGTCAACTGATTCTATAGTATCATCATTCTTTCTTTAAAAAAAAAATCTTCTACGTCAAGAAAACACCTTCTGGCTGTAAAATTCCTAAAATTCATGTTAACGATAAAATCGCTTAAAATTAAAATAAAATGCACATATCTGACACAACGAACGCAACTATGTATGTTCATTAAAAAACATTATAGCCATTTCATTATATAGAAATGATAATAAAAATTATTTTCGGGGGCTAGAAAATAAATTATGTCTATTTTGCATATAATTTCCGATTAGCTTATTTCAACACAACTTGCGGGGATGAAGAACGCACACAGAAACAAAAAAAAACACCGTAAAAGTTCTAAATAAAATAAAATGTTTGGAATAAATTAAATTGACAACATTTTTTTAAGGGGGTATTTCCAAATTCGCCTCTCTAAATATAAATGAGAATGCATGAGCAGCGTTTGGAATACATTTGAAAATTATCTCTTTCTTGTAAATAAGGTAATAAAAATCGTTTTGATATCCCACGGTCCAACTAATACTGTCGTCATCGCATTTTTTTTGGCATCTCTTCCGTTGATCCTTATGGTCTGGCAAGGACCAGCTCGACCCGGCCTGGTCGGCGTGTAAAAGTATAAGAGGCCGAACAATCTACCGAAACGACCTCTCCGAATTTAAGCCAGAACCGCGCACCAACATAAGCACAGAAACAATTTGCAATTCAAATTCTATTGAAATTACTTTTTAGTGTTTGGAATTTTGTGGTTTTGTTTATGTCGATTTTTTTTTTAATTTTCCTATGCAAGCCTTTTTTTGTCCTCAAATCATTCTATGTAACATTCTTTGATTTTTGAGAGTACATATACTATCATGAAGTCCCGGCCGGCGCGGCCGGCGCTCCAACCAATCAAGAGCAAAATCGTAAAAATTAGAGATAGATAAAAAGTTCAAAATGACTATATCACGAATTGAATGGATGATATAAATGATGCTTGACATAAAATAGTCCCGAGTTCGAGGGGTGTTTTATTATTTTTATTGTCATTTCAATTTTGAGGAATCATTCTCCCCATTCGTAGAACATGGCGTCATGGAAATGATTTTTGATAGTTTTGCGTAAATAGCAGAACCAAAAAGAATTGGAAGTGGATTTTATGCGTTTTACGTTTGTTTTTGGTTTTGTTTTCGTCACTCTAAAACACGTCATTTCTATTAAGATCACACATCATATGAAGTTTACTATGAACACTACACTGGACGAACAAGTTTCGGATGATAAATCAGCCTCGAGTCATTTTATGGTTTAGCGTTTGAGAACAAGAAAGTGATGTAAAACGATTCTTTTACGATTTTCATGTGTTTTGGGTGCTCAAATCAAATTTGAATTTTACTACTGGGAAAAAACGTCGATAGGGAATACATTTCACATATGGGAAATCTGTTTGTTTTTAGGTAGATTTTTTTGTGGTTGGCGGAATGACGATACTTCTCGTAAGTTCTAATACAGTGCAGCGTTATAGTAGTTTTTGATGTTTTTGGAAATACAGTATAGAGCGTTGATTATCCGAACTAATGTCGACAAAGATGCTTCCAATAACCGAAAGTTCGGGTAATGGAGTTTCAACAGAAAGACTAGAAGAATGCCAAAGAAGTGATTTAGGCGACAAGCCTAAATAGTATACGAATCACAAGCTGAAAATATGCAAATCACTAGAACTGAACGAAAACGAGAAGCTCGAAGCAAATGGGTAATGCTGATGAGAGATGTGATCTTCGCAACTTACGGGAGAGACTACGTAATCTGTCCCAAAATGCTAAATTCAAAATTATGAAATTCCAAAAACTTTAAATTCAGAAAATTCAAAATTGAACCAAAAATTCTGGAAATTTTCCAAATGCTGCAAATTATATTCTGAAAATGTAAAATTGTGAAAAGTCAAAGTTCGGAACAGTCAAAGTATTGAAAAGTAAAAGTTCTGGAAAGTCAATATTCTAACGAGTAAAAATTCTGAAAATTCACAAATTCTGACACGGAAAGATTCATAATTCTAAAAAATAAAAATTCGTAAAATTTAAAATTCCGAAAATGTGTAATTCTGTAAATTCCAAATTCAGAAAAATTAAAATTTGGTAAAGTAAAAATTTTGAAGTCAAAGTTCTGAAAAGTAAAATTTTTTAAAAGTCAACATTTTGAAATTTTAAAATTCTAAAAATATAAAATTCCCAATTCCGAGAAGTCAAAACTCTGAAAATTCTAAATTCTAAAAAAACAAAATATTCTGTAAAATAAAATTTTAAAAGGTTAAAATTCTGAAAATTCAAAGATTTTGGAAAGCCAGTATTCAAAATCCTGATAATTCAGAAAATTTTTCATTCTGAAAAGACAAAGTTCTGAAAAGTAAAAATTTTTAAATTTCAATATTCTGAAAAAACAAAATTTCAAATTCTGAGAAGTCAAAACTCTGAAAATTCCAAATTCTGAAAATCAAAATATTCTGAAAAGTCAAATTTTGAAAGGCTAAAATTCTGAAAATTCAAAATTTCTGATCATTGATGATTTTGAAAAGCCAATTCTCAAATTCCTGGAAATTTAAAATTCTGAAAATTCAAAATTCAGAAAATTTAATGAAAAGTCAGAATTTTGAAAAGTCAAAATTTTCAAATTTCATAATTCTCAAAATACAAAATTTCAAAAATTTGAGAAGTCGAAGCTCTAAAAATTTAAAATTCTGAAAATCAAAATATTTTGAATAGTAAAAATTTAAAATGTTAAAATTTTGAAAAATAAAAAATTTTGAACATTCAAGATTTTAACAGGCCAATATTTAAAATCCTGGAATTTGTTGAAATTGATGCACAAATAAAAAAGTTTTTCTTAGAAGAACCTAATTTGGTGAGTTGGGTTTGTATGACAGCCCCATGACCCCATTGTCCGATTTTACTGATTCAAACTGTCTGCAGCAAAAAGAAGCATTTGTGCAAAATTTCAGCGTCATAGCTTTGAAATTGGCTGAGTAAAACGCGTAGCAGCAGACGGACAGACGGACCGACAGACAAGCATACCATCTACGAGGTTACTGTCTAAGGGTCACCTAGCCATACGGCTTTATACCCTGGTCCTAGCTAATGCGGTTTGGACCTCCAGCTTGTTTACTGACCCGGATCTGTAGTCAGATGGGGATTTCTCCATCCGGTGAATGCATTCACCTTCAGGAACCCAACCCCGGGGCTGCATCACCAGCTCGATGTCTTGCTTAACAACCGACAGCCCCCTCGAGACCAACGCCAAGATGGGAAGGGACCATGGTCCCCTGGGCTCGCCCATCCCCGAGGTACACTATTCGCTATGGACTTCTCCATAGCAGGTGTGATCCTCCTTCGGCCCCCTATTGGTTAAGCCTTACGGCGAATTCGGGCATGCACACCCCAGGCTCGTTGGACCTGTGACTCCGCGTCTGTGCAGACAACGAAGCGCTGCTTTTCACATCCAGGCGGCCCCTTCAGTTTACTAGTCAGCAATGCGACTCAGGCAGTGTGGTCATCAATCCACAAACTAGCTAGATATAGGCGCGTAGGCATTTTCCACCAAGGCCGTTCTCCCTAGCTAGCCCCTTCTCGACTCGGGTCATGCGGAGCCGTCACCTCCGAAGCTCACACGACTTCCGTATGATGCACCCCCCCACCGGGGGACATCAAAATCGTGCTAGGCCTTTAGTGCTTCCCTCCCGCAAACTATGGGGGGAGGTAGGCACGCCAAGAGCCACCCGTGCATAACTCAGGAGTACGGGACCGTTAGCACCCGAATGGTCTTTGTACAGATCCCCGCCATGGCGTATCAACTGTACCAGGGGCCCCCTTGCACTGTTAGGTCCGTGGTGTCACGACTCACCAAAGATCTCTGTCCGACTACAAACAGCCTTCCGAGCTGAGTGTCACACGGACACAAACCCCCCTGCGGGGGGACCGACAGACAGACGGACATCGCCCAATCGACTCCCCATGTTATGCTGATCATAAATATATTCTTATTATATGGTCGGTAGTCTGGCTGGTCTAGCGGTTAGTGCGCGCACCTTCGGTGCACAGGCTCATGAGTTCGAATCTCACCGTGTTCCATGGTGTTTTTCGAACTCACGAGCTTGTGACGGACTATGATCTCACTCAGATGTTAAACGAGTACCCATTTATGGGGATAAATAACACTGCTTAGCGTGATGCTGATCTCATTACCTCAACAAAAAGCAGATAAGATCTTGGAAATAGGATGTCACTCACACATCCTGCGGCCTTAGTCCAATGCTGGATTGTCGCGCCTGTTATTTATTATATGGTCGGAGATGCTTCCTTCAATGCGTTACGAACTTCATGACAAAGTTAATATACCCTTCGTTGACTCTACGAGCGAAGGGTATAAAAAGCAAGTGCTCCTCCTTGGCTTACGCACTACGCCAATACTCGTTAAACCTCACAGGAGAATGCCACTACTTTCAGCTTTAAATAGTGATGGAGGGCGGCAATTTAACAATTGCCCAGGGACGCCATAGAGAGTAAATCCTGTCCCGTCGTCTTTTCTATAAAAGATTCATGTCTCCTAACGCATCTAATTCTTCTCTTCTCTTCCGGAACCATAAAAACAATTTCTTTGCATGAGAAATTTTAATTGGTAACAATTGAATATTTGACTCTTTTGTCGTAAAAGTTTGTCGACCACTGAACGACTCGCTGGCTGCAAAGACTCAAATATTGCCATCAGTGGCGTAGATAGCTTTTCGGAGAGGAGGGGGATCATTTTGCAAAATCACCTTTTATGTTATCAAATGTTTAATTTCAGAATAACAATTTCTGCAGTTATTACACTTCAAATTAGTAGCTTTTTTGAGCAAATTTTGATGCAAAATATAAGTATAGCAATTTTGCCATACGAAAAAAAATGAATCCTGAAAATATTGCATCGATAATTTTGTCTCTTTTACTACGGTGAGTAAATCCACAGTATTCAAATTTTTGTAAACATTTTCGCTACTATGATCAAAGCTTTATGTTGGGTTAGATAAGGGGGTTTCCAAACTTTTCGGAGTTACGGAACACCTAGCATCGCCGCTTTTCTGACCAGAACACCCCAAAACAGGGATTTAAATAAATCAAATAAAAAAAAAGGAAATTATGAAGACGAGATCTCTTTGGGAATGCCCAGTATATGTGGATAAAGAACAGCTTTTGTGTTTTTAAATTCTTGAGTAGATATTTCTAAAATGTTCAAACTTGTAGGACACCGTAGCGCAGCTATATTTGATAGAAATTTCGAGCTCCTAGCTATCAGCCAATTGTTTGAAAAAGATTCCAAAAATGTGAGTAGAACTTGAAATTTGGACTGTTAAACATTCGTCTAAAACATAAACATTCGTCTAAAACAAATTGTAAAAAAGTTTTCATTAACACAAATTAAATATTCTTATTTATTTGCGCCTTAATTGAAATCCCGAAAACCTCCTCACAAACACTTGGACATGCTTTATTTTATGGTACACACAACTTCCTTTTCTATTTCATATAGTAGAAAGTTGTAAAAGAAAATCGGTCGATTATCTGATGTTGGTCAAATATTTTACAGTTAGTGGATTTCAGGTACATTGTAGCAGACTAAGGTTAGGAATTTTAAAACTTCAAAAAAAAAATCGATTGGATTGTTGGCTTTTTGTTGTCAAAAGCTCTTTTGGAAGTTTTCCTATTATTGGAACCCTAGGTAACCGCGGAACACCGTTTGTTTGTTTGTTAATATGTTTTCGAATTACTACATGCATAAGACTTTTTATAGAAGACTTCGTTAAAAAAAATAATTCTAAAAGGTACAATAGAACCTTTCGTCAAATTTTAACTTTAAAAAAATATGATAAACTCCAACAATAAGGTTGCTCAAAAATTGGAAGCAGTTTTCAGGCGCGTTTTCTCTTCATTCGCCTTCGCATTTCCACTCTCCTGAAGAAATCCTTAGAATTTTATGTACTGTAAATTTCTCTATTGGAAATTGCGCTTCTGTGGAAGAGCACTACGTGTTCCAATTACTTTTAACCCTCGGATGGTTCAGTGGGGTCTGACAGACCCCAGAGAAATTTAAATCTTAAAATTTTCATAGAAAAATTTGTTGAATGGTATTTTGATGCAAATGTAATTTAAGTTTGTGTCACATACGTTCATTTAAGCATGAATTTGTTTGAATTTGTGATTTTGTTAATAAGTTATAGCACTTTGAAAGTGCTCTGGGGTCTGTCAGACCCCACGAACCATTTACGTATGTCTTTTTTACAAAAGTAAATTTTTCGTTCTGTGGGAAATTTCCAAAGTATGTTATTTGGAAAACGATAATATGTAATAATAATAGTCGGGAACGGTTGAAACTTTGTAATTAGAGTACATTTGGGAAATTAGATATGTTAATTTTGAAAGAAATGGAAAATTTAGGGTGTTTTGAATTAGGAGTTTAAATTTGTTACTCAATTCATTCAAAATTATGCCGTTTTTTACCTGGTTTTCATTTATGAGGATCTCCTTTCACTATTGTGTCCTTTCCTTATGTTTTTTAAGTCAAGACATAAATTGATGACTTTTATGAGCGTAATAATTAGGTGGGTATTTTACATAATACATAAAGCTTCCTCAGCGAACTTGGCTATACACTTGTCGAACCTCTTCTAAGAAGGAGGAAATGAACGGGAAATATTCGCCGAAGCACAGTGCAAAATATTGAAGACATTTTGTGCATTGTTCAGCTTGCCCCCTCCCCCTTTGGGGGCTGATGTCACAGGTCCCCCAATGTGGTCAGATGGTCCCCCAAAGAGGCAAAAATGTTTTCTATGCCTACGAGCAAATGATCGGAAGACAAATTACAATTGCAACGAGTGCAAAAAGCCAATCTGCGAAGACCATCGAGGAAAAAGCCGTGAAGAAGAATGCTCTAAATATTGACTAACTTTGGATCCCGATTTAAGAAAAATTATTAACCTTAGCTAAAAAATGTTGATGTACTTATCTTTGTTAATTAGTATTAAATACGTTTTGACTAATAAAAATAAAATTTGGTTAAAATTTTAGTTTTTATATTGATTTATTTGTGATAAGTTCAAATTACCCTCAAATTTGACACCACCTATTTTTTTCTTCCACATACCAAAAGCTACTGTCCGAATTCCACTTTTTTTATATACCACTTAACCAAAAGGCTTCACAGTTACTCCTAGCTCAAACAAATGTGCCAAAAAAAGCAAAAATTTAACTTTTAGAGCAATTTTTGCATTGGGGTCTGTCAGACCCCATTGAACCATTTATGTATGTAAAATTTACCTGAACCATCCGAGGGTTAAATTTTCAGACCGAACACTAAGATTTTTCGGCAACAAATTTTCAATCAATCAGCTTACATTTAATTTTTCTAGCAGCGCTAGCACTCTAGATTACCTCAGTAGGGCTTGCCTGTGCGAAACTCCAGATCAAATGTGAAAAAGTAGATGATCGTAAAGCCCTGTTCTGTACTGTTTCTATTCTATCGATACACTTCTATTATACAATTGAAATTTAAGGAAGTGCTAAATTTTCTATTGCAGTTCTAAAAATGTTTTCACGGTTTCATGAAACACTACACACGTTGAGTAATTCCAGCACAAAGTTTACTATTGCTTTATTTTACGTCCCTAAAAAAATGTGTGACCGAGAGGGGGGGATTGATCCCCTTGATCCCCCCCCCTTATCTACGCCACTGATTGCCATTGTGATTTTTTCCGAAATCTCGTACAGTGTTCCTCTAGATCTCCTCAGAATGTCAAAATCGAAAGGAATACAAATTCCCTTTTAGAAGGAGCAGCGTTTAAGTGATTACACAAGATTGTCTAATAATTTTAGCATTTCAAATAGAAAAAAAAAATTGTAAGGCTAATTTCATTTGGAAACAGTACTTATAGCAGGGCTGTTTAACCCGGGGCCCACTAGGACCAAAATATAAGCATTAAATTGGGACAAACGACTTTAATTACACATCTGCCGCCAATATAGGGTGCCAGAAGTCGAAAACTTAATTTGTTCAAAAAAATTGATCGTCAAGGCCCAAAAAGGACCTTGATCGATGAAAGGTGTTGTATCAATGGGAGTTTCGAGTACATTTACAATTTCGGTGTTTTTTCGTTGATTTAATTAACCAGAACCGAATAATTCGCAGATAAAATATTAATTTTCGAGTCTCTCAGAGTAATCTATCGTCTATATTATTTACGATGATTACATGCACAACACTATACATATATGACGTGAACACTGAAGAATGTCGGATATCGTAACAAAACACAAATTGTGTTTTTGATAAATTTGTTACGGTGACGATGACATTATAAAGCAAACTCAGATGATGATGTGTTTTTTCTGTTGTGTATTGACTTTTGGAATTCCACATTCCATGGGGTTTTTTTTCTGCTAATAACTTTCAGTTTTTCTGATATCTAAAATTGATTTGAATCACCGTGATACTGATTGTACTATTTTTGTTTATTATGTATTTATTTATTTTATTATTGTACATTATAGAGTGTGGCATGTGACTATGATTAGACTATGATTGTCTCGCTCCCGGCATATAACAATTGATACATTGTTTTCACCCAAAAATGCATAAGTACATTCTGCGGATATTTTTAATTGTAAGGTTATCTCTAATTTGCCATATTTTTATTTATAAACGCAACACACCGTGTCGCGTCGTCTTGACGAAACGCTTCGGTCAAGATGCTATATGTATATTAGTGCAGTCATATTAGCATTTCAAATAGAAAAAAAATGGAGTAAGGCTAATTTTTGTTGTTTTTGAATCAGTGGGCTCCCAGGAATCTACAACTGATTTTGCTAAAAAATGTTGATAGAAAAGGTCCCAAAAAGGAAAAAAAAAGGATACTTTTTAATTCTTGACCGAAGGTCGGCATACGGGGTATCATATTAAAGGGGAGTACATTACATATCCGGTGTTTTTTTTTCCTGTTTCAAGGACCCTCAACGGAATAAATCGAGCTTAAATGGAAAATTTTGGCATTTCCCGTGTATCTATCCAAAGCCATAACTACGAGAATAATTCAAGTTGTCACTACTTTTATCACTTTCCAGAATCTATAATAGCTAAAGATTCTACCATTAAATTTGCTAAGAAAAAAGTCGATCGGAAAGCTCTAAAAAAGGACATAAAAGGGCACTAATTGCACACCTTAGTCGAACGTGGGCATGTGGGATGTCATATTAAAGAGAATGTCAAGTACATTGCATATCTCGCATTTGATACTTGTTCCAAGGACCATAAAAGGAGAAAATTGGGCTCAACCTAAAAATGTGTGTGTTTCCCTTTCTAAAGCCGTAATTTTCCATTTAAGCCCGACTTATTCCATTTAGTGTCCTGGAGACAGGAAACAACCACCGGATATGCAATGCACTCGCCGTCCTCTTTGATATGACACCCCACATGCCCACGTTTGATTAAGGTGTGAAATTAGTGTCCTTTTATGTCCTTTTTCACAGTTTTCCGATCAACTTTTTTCTTAGCAGATTTAATGGTAGAATTTGCAGCTAGTATAGATTCTGAAAAGTGATAAAAGTAGGGACAACTTGAATTATTCTAGTAGTTATGGCTTTGGAAAGATACACGGGAAACTCGAAAATTTTCCTTTTAAGCTCGATTTATTCCTTGGAGGGTCCTTAAAACAGAAAACAAACACCGGATATGTAATGAACTCGACGTCCCCTTTGATATGATACCCCGCATGCCGACCTCCGGTCAAGGATTAAAGAGCATCCTTTTTTGTCCTTTTTGGGACCTTTCCGATCAATTTTTTTTTTTAGCAAAATCAGTTGTAGATTCCTGGGAAGCCAATGATTTAAAAACAACCAAAATTAGCCTTACTCTATTTTTTTTCTATTTGGAGGCCTGAATTGGGATATTTTGACTGCACTATATGTAGATTGCACAGCTTTGCATTTTTGAAAATCAAAATTAAAGCGTCAATTTAGCTGATGCTAAATAACAGAGTCTCGTCTGTGGTGGCTAATAATATAAGGACCGGTTACTCATACATTTTATCCAATAAATAAGCTTAAAGCATTCTATAAACGACCATGCTATAACTATGCTTTAAGCTTAAATTATGGATAAATATGCACGAGGAACCGATACTTATAGTAACAGTAGTGATTCGGTTAAGCTCAATAAATATTGACTTTTTGCAATTTTGTATTTAACTATAGAATGCGGCTAATCGAAAAATAGGCGTGTAATTTCCCTCCCCATATACAATAATGTTTAACAGTACATATGTACTGTACAACCTCCCGAAAAGCAAAAAGTTGGAAAGGTTACCGCCAAAGAAACATTCACTAGCTGCAAAAAGGAATTGATATCACTTCGATCCGTCAGCCAGACCCAATCGCGCATATTGGTAGGATACAATGGGTAAGCCTGAATATACGCGAACTATTTTTTAATCTAATGAGATACTAAATTCCATATACGGATACAATGAATGCTCCCAACCAAACAGAATTAAAAGATAGTCCGCGTACATTCAGGCTTATTCACTATATCCAACGATGCTAAATTGGATATGGCCGGCGGATTGAAGTGATTTATACATAAATTCCTTTTTGCAGCTAGTGAATGTTTCTTTGGCGGTCCTTTGCAGCTTGTTGCTTTTTGGGAGATTTTCATATGATTTTTAAGCAGACAGTGCCACAAAAATCACTTAAATCTAGAAATCATTAATGTTCAAAACATTGAACAACTGTGAACACTCTGTCCAATATCCAATGTTCAATTTTGAATTTTCAAATTTCACTGGCAAACCTCGATAATTCGTAGTGTCAAGGGAGTTTGTCTTTTTTACGAGTTGTGGAGGTTTTCCACTGACTGAGGTTAAACTACTTAAATAAATAACAGGCACGACAATCCAACATTGGACTAAGGCCGCAGGATGTGTTAGTGACATCCTATTTCCAAGATCTGATCTGCTTTTTGTTGAGGTAATGAGATCAGCATCACGCTCAGCAGTGTTATTTATCCCCATAAATGGGTACTCGTTTAACATCTGAGTGAGATCATAGTCCGTCACAAGCTCGTGAGTTCGAAAAACACCATGGATCACGGTGAGATTCGAACTCATGACCCTGTGCACCGAAGGTGCGCGCACTAACCGCGAGACCAGCCAGACTACTTATCGAGGGGAAAAAAATAAAATACGAGATGTCAAAGTTTTACTTTATTTGTTACTTCACACATTTACTGTCTATGGGTCCCATATGTTTAGGTCTATGAGTCACATGTGACTCATAAATTTATAGATTTAAGGATTGCAAACGTAATAATGTCGAAAATCGCGCCCTGCAACCAACCTGCCAACGACGATTAATACGACCCTGAAAGCACAGTAGCAAAAAGGTTGACTTCTCATACCCATTATCAGTGTGGTGGGATCCCTAGTCAACTAAATGATGAATCTATGCATTATTTTTTTTTTTAGATCTTCAAGGCTTGCGAGTAATATTTTTAACAATTCGTTATGGAAAACCTTAGATCTCGTTATGGTTCACAGTCTAAACTAAAAGGATCCAGCTTTTTTTTATGTCTAACTGAAATTGTTTACGGTGCATTTCAAGCTGCCTAAAAATGTAAAGGATATGTAGAGGCAACAATCCACACTTCACTTCCTATTTTTGTGCGCCATCAACCAGATAGGGAAAATTTAGTCGCCGCAAATTTACATTAGGTCTGTTTTCGGCGCACAGTGGGGCAAAAAACCCGAAATTTTGGAAACAATTATAAAAAAAATACCGGCGTACAGAGGGCTGCGCCCGCAATACGAGGGTTTTTTAGAATTTTGATGCATAGTGAATATTTTTTGTACATATATTTTATAAGCAATAGATAGCGCCTTTCATTCTGTTCCACCTTTAATTAGATTTACTATTTACCCAGTTTGTATAAAAGTAGGTACTCCAAGGCAAATCTACAGGCATTTTTCGATTTAAGATTTCTGATGGCCTTTGAGCAAAAAGAAACTCAGGCAAACGTAAGGCCGGCTTGGCTTTATATATGAACTGAATTATTGGCTGTAAAACTACTGTTACTCTTTTTTTAATCAAGGAAAAGCAACTTATATGAAATGATTCCATTGTGTCCCCTGACATAAGAGCCCATGCAAGCTTTCCTATGAGTATTGGACAAGTATACTTTTGCAGCTATTCAGGGACACCCTGTTAGCTTGGTCCTACAAACTTCAAAAATATTTGTGGCAAACACTATTACCATTCTATGCATATCCACCAAATTTCATGTTCATTGATATGCATTTATGAAATGCTTAAGAGGCTTCCCTTGCATTGTGAAAGGCCCTTACTAAATACTAACTTGGCTATATTTCCGGTTTGGATACAGATATTCGAATGAAAATTCGTAGACATATTCCCTATGTAATTTTCTAAAAATCCCTAGCAGAATTTTCATATTTGGAAACCTAAAAGGGGCTACACACGATCAAATTCAAATTTTACAAATTTACTGTTATTTACTTTTCCTTAGCAAAAGTCAACAGTCTTAATATTTAACGTATATAAAGCCGTACTGACCAATCTTTGTTCAAAGTTTCATATCGATCCCTACAACGGTTTAGAAAAACGGAAAAGGAAGTTTAACTTTGAACGCCAATAACTTTTTTACCGTTACTCGAAACTGGAAAATTTTAATTGATGTGAGATGTACTCGTTTAGTTCTTTGATTTAAATACCCATATGTCAATCTCCGATAAAAACTAAAAAAGTCAACTTTTTTCAAACGTCCGGGACACCCTGTTATCTTCTTCCTACCAACTTCTAAGGTATATGTGCCAAAGACTGTAACCATTCTGCACATTCCTACCAAATTTCATGACAATCAGTTGAGCCGTTCGCGAGTTATTTAGTGAACAGACGGACGGACAGACGGACGGACAGACAAAACCGATTTCATAAGGGTTTTTTGAATAAAAAAATTTCTAAAAAACCCTAACAAGTCAATCTTAATGTTTTTGGCCGTTCTAAATCGAATGGAATAGGTTTCACGCAGATAGGATTAGCCGTTTTGAAGTTATTTTGATTTTAAGGGGCAAGAGGGGATCATTTTTCAGTTTTTAGGGTTTTTTAGACTTTTTTCAAAAAACCCTTATAAAACCGATTTTGTCCGTCCGTCCGTCCGTCCGTCTGTTCACTAAATAACTCGCGAACGGCTGAACCGATTGTCATGAAATTCGGTATGAATGTGTAGAATGGTTACAGTCTTTGGCACAAATACAATAGAAGTTGGTAGGAAGAAGATAACAGGGTGTCCCGAACGTTTGAAAAAAGTCGACTTTTCTAGTTTTTATCGGATATTAACGTCTAGGTATCTAAATCAAAGATCTAGATGAGTACATTTCATATCAGTTACAATTTTCCAGTTTCAAGTAACGGTAAAAAAGTTATTGGCGTTTAAAGTTAAACTGCCTTTTCGAGCTCCGTTTTTCTAAACCGTTATAGGAATCGATATGAAACTTTGCACAAAGATTGGTCAGTATGGTCCTATATACGTTAAATATTAAGACTGTTGACTTTTGCTAAGGAAAAGTAAATAACAGTAAATTTGTAAAATTCAAATTTGTTCGTGTGTAGCCCCTCTTAGGTTTCCAAATATGAAAATTCTGCTAAGGGTTTTTAGAAAATTACATAGGGAATATGTCTACGAATTTTCATTCGAATAACTGTATCCAAACCGAAAATATAGCCAAGTAAGTATTTAGTAAGGGCCTTTTACAATACAAGGGAAGCCTCTTAAGCATTTCTTCAATATATATCTTTTAACTTGATGAAACAATGTACATGAAAATTGGTGGAAATGCATAGAACGGTAATAGTGTTTGCCACAAATATTTTTGAAGTTAGTAGGACCAAGTTAACAGGGTGTCCCGGAAAAGCTGCAGAAGTAGGTATACTTGTTCAATATTCATAGGAAAGCTTGCGTGGGCTCTAATGTCAGGGGACACAATGGAATCATTTCATATAAGTTGGTTTTCCTTGCCTTTCATTCTGGAACGCGTTTATTTAGACCAATCCAAAAATAGATTTACAGGAAGCATTTCATTAATGTTGTGCACAATTCTCATCTATTGCTCATAAAATATATGTACAAAAAATATTCACTATGCATCAAAATTCTAAAAAAACCCTCGTATTGCGGGCGCAGTCCTCTGTACGCCGGTATTTTTTTTTTAATTATTTCAAAAACTGTAAAAGTTACAGCAAAATGGTTTGAGAACACATAAAACTACACAAAATTACCTTTGCAACGACATATAATACAATTGACTTATTTTGATAAATTATACCCTAGACCAGGGGTGTCAAACTCAAAACCTTGCCCGGGCCAAATAAGACTCTTCAGGCTTGGGTGAGCCGCAAGAGTAAAATTTCAAATTATTTTAATTATTTTATTTAATCGTAATACGAAAGTTTATTACAGAATATTACTTTTATGGCAGAAAGTCTGGATCTTTATAGCGCGTCGGGAGTATCCGTGAGAACTTCGAAAATGTACTTCAAGAACATTAAAAACTTAAGACAAGAAGCGAAAACGTGAAAATATGATTGATCTTCAAGTAACCACTTTTTGTTAATTAATTGGAATTTCACATCCAGGTGATTTTGTCATCAATTCCAAGATTTCCGTAGTTTTTAATCCCTTGCCATTTTTCCAAATAAATCTTAATTCATGTTCGGTAAAGCCAACCAATTTTTTATTAACTGCATTTCGGGACAGAATAGTTTCATGAAGAGGCTTAGTATTGTCCTGTACAAAAGAGATGAGCTGTCTTATAAAACCAAATAACCATAGCAGCAAATTGTTTGTATTTGAGAAAAATTCCTAAATAATCTTGCATAAGCCACTGACGAGTTTTAGTAATTTTTGTAGACTTGAGTTCAACGAATTTGATCACCTCACCAATTTTACCATTTTTGTGTTGATACACATTGTGCTGCTTCGACATGGCCGCGGGCCGCACAGGGCCGCGAGTTTGACACGTCTGCCCTAGACCAAGAAATAAAATGGGGTATTAACATTTTTGGACATTTACATTTCTTACTTTAACTCCGAAAGAAATGTTAGTTGAGCCAGGTTAATTTAGGGAAATATTCTTAATAAAATGAAATTGACTTTTGCCAAAAATTGAGTTGTTCCAACTAAAGACACGCCTGATTCGCCTATTAGAACTTGTCAAGCCGACAAGTCCATAGTTCCTCCCCGGGGGGAAGTGAGAGGATAAATTTTGGCTGAACGTCAAGACAGAGCCCCTTTATACTCTTCACCAAAAACTAGTTTAATAGGATGAAAGCTACGGCTATCTCCGGTTCAAAGCGGACACAACATATTTTACAGTAGATATTCAAAAATCGTGTCTAAAACAACGAACATGACATAACAAAATCGGCTATAAAAATAGCCTTGAGACTTTCTGGAATAATGTAGGATAAACAGACCCTTGGAGGCACGTGGAGGTAGTTGTTAAAACTCAATGTGAAAAATCCAGTTAGGGTAAATTTTACATTCAATGATTAAAATTAAATAAATTTTTTTTCCAAATTTTTTTTTTTACTGTTTTTATGATAACATTTTAATTATATTCTAAAAATTGAAAATAAAATCATAAAACAAAGATTTATGTGATTTTATAGCCAGGGTTTTCCTTGAAACTTGATTATGGAAAAATTTGCTTGAACTGTGCAAAATCAATTCTCTACACTTTGAGAGCCGCTGATTTCTTACTGTGACCGATATCGGTCCAAAATTTTTTGTAGAAAGAAACTTCAAAATGTTTACTATGCAATAAATCATTCACAAAAGCTCTGCAATAGTATTATTTTTTTGAATTTTTTCCTCTAACGCTCCACAGTGCGGCGCGGCGGGGTGTCGTTCGTACAGAATTTAGATTAAATGAAATTTCAAACAAGGACTATGGATAGTTTTTTCCATTCCTTTACAGTGATTTACTACTATAGTACAAGCCCTCGGATAGACAGTACACTTGTCTTTTATTTGCAAAATATTTTACGAATTTCCAGTTATGGTTGCTGGAGAGCTTGAAGGTGAAACTCGAGGAAGAAAACTGACCTTTGACTGTATGTTAGTGCACCGATCAGCCTATGCAAAAAAAAAAAATCGGAAAATTGCCTGGCTGTAATCCTATCAATCGGTAAACCATGTTTC
The DNA here is from genome assembly GCA_949715475.1 of Microchrysa polita. Lineage (NCBI taxonomy): Eukaryota > Metazoa > Arthropoda > Insecta > Diptera > Stratiomyidae > Microchrysa > Microchrysa polita. Next base: position 85,387,172 of record OX454420.1, on the reverse strand, counting down.
GTCCGGTAGTCTTACTTGTTCGCGTCTCGTTTATTTTTTTTTTTGGCGGACGAGACTCATTTCTTTTGATTTGCAGATTTTTTACTCTAGTTAAAATTTTATAAATTCCATTCTGGCAAATTTTCGTCTAAAAAACAAAACGTGACTTCAGAATTATGCATTTAGCGGTGGAGTATAGTAATTCTGAAGCAAGTCTCAAATTATAAAAAACATTGTACAACAAATTTTTTATATTTTTTTTTGTACAAAAATCACCGCAGACTTGCAAATTGACGTACAATATTTTTTTATCACGAAAATTAGTACAGTAAAAACCGCCTATAACGATTCCGGGTATAACGATATTCCGGATATAACGATGTAAAATTCGTATCTAGTTTGGTTTTCAATGAAATACTGAAGAAATAAATCCGTATATTACGATTCCGGATATACCGATATTTCGCATATAACGACCTAAAACGTAAGAAAAAAAGTGCTTTTTCATTCCGATTATAACGATATAATGAACAAATATAATTTCAATTGTACTATGTCTTGGATTACCAGGTTCCGAGAAAGACATAACACATCGTATTCGGAAAGATAAGTCGGGAGTCATCAAGTGTTCCAACCGGCGTTTCCGAAAGCTGGCTTCAGAACATCTGGCCAAAAGTTCGAGAAGACTTCACTGATGAAAATGTCTATAATGCTGATGAGATCGGACTATTTTATCGGTTAACCCCGGATAAAACAATTAGATTTAAGGATGAATCATGCCATGGAGGCAAACATTCTAAAGAGTGCATAACCGTTTTAGTTGCCAGCAACATGATTGGAACAGGTAAAAAAAACTGCTAATAATCGGAAAATCAAAATATCCTCGTTGTTTCAAAAATGGTAAAAAACTTCCTGTCGATTACACAAACAACAAGAAAGCTTGGATGACTAGCGATATTTTTTCCAGCTGGCTCAGTAAATGGGACAAGGAACTTGAAAATAAGAAAAGGAAAATTCTACTCACTGTTGATAATTGCCCTTTCCATCCATCGGTAGAGAATCTCAGAAATATCAAACTCCATTTCTTACCACCGATTACAACCTCTGTGCTCCAGCAGGATCAGGGGATTATCCAATCCCTCAAGGTGAAATTCAGTTTTTTTCCCGATTTTGAAAATGTTGGATCAATCAGACAATTTTCAAGTGTCACTCCTCGATGCCATCCTAATGATATCTGATTCCTGGGACGTCACTCAAAAAACTATCCAAAACTGTTTCAAGCATGGCTTTGCAAAAGCAGATGAAGCTGGTACCGATCATGAAGGCGACTCTACAAATTTTAATGACTGGGCCCAAATACTGGATTTTAATTTTCATGGTGATGTACAGTCATGCGCAGAGACCGATGCTAACATCTATACATCAGAGGATCCGACCGATGAAGCAATTGTTGCTTCAGTTTTGAATGATTGCAAGGAGGAGGACGACGAAGATATCGACGGCGCTGAAGAAGAACTACATATTTGAAACTCTAACTTTGTCCCAAGTCTAAGGCGCTTTAGGAGTCATTCGGACGTACGTGGCTTTAAACGATGAAATAAATAAACCGGAAACCGCAACTTTCTTAAAAGAACTAAACCAGCATGTCAGCAAAAATTTATATTTAAAAAAAGAAAGCAAACTAAAATCACGGACTTTTTCGCAGAAAATTAATGTACTTATGTGTTTAATTTATCTATACCGTTTTATATGCATTTAATTGAATTCTATGTAAGTCTTAAGAAATGAAACCTCGTTTTTCAATAATTATAAACTAGGACCCGAGCTTGTTTGTAGGTATAAAAATTTGGTTCCGGATATTACGATTTCCGGATATAACGATGTAGTTCCTTCGGTCCGCTGAATATCGTTATAACCGGATTTCACTGTATATATAAAATTTTGCCCGATTAGCCCACCAAAGAAAAAAAAACGAGACGCGAACAAGTAAGATTACCGGACAAAACATGGTTTACCGATTAACTGGAATTACAGGCTTCCAGGAAATATGCTAAAAAAATTTTTTCATACGCTGTCAAACTCTTCGATAGGTGCAATGACAAGAACGATATGTGTACAGTCAAACCTCGATAACTCGCTATGTGAGGCTTGCTTAATATTAAATATTTAACTCTACAAAAATTGCATAACTGCCATTATTTCCCATACAAATGGTTGATTTGTATGTATTGTATTTACTATTTGAAAAAAAAGAAGCTGATTAATTCCATTTAACATTCTCGTTAGTGTGTAATTTTTCAATGCAAAAAAAAAGTTGGTAAATTGGTCAAAAACAATTATTAATGAATTCAATAAAAAATTATTGATCGATTGACTCAGTAGTGGTCCTACTGGCAACCATTCCTTCATTGCAATTCCAAGCCTCTCCGGGGGGGACACACCCCCCGTTTGCTACAACAAACGGCCAAGAGTTGCCAAAATGCCTCCCTGGCAAAAGCCTCGAAGATCTCGACGACTACAACGACGACGAACTATAAATCGAATCCATATAGATAAACAGCGGTTCACACCTTTCTGTACCGCTAAAAGAAAAAGAAGGTTGTGACTCAATCTCAATCTATCCAGATTATCAGATTCTACTGTACTACTCATATGTGTAATGCTATGTACTGTCCGCCGCCGGCCAATCACTACCCACTAATCGCCTCCATTCATGAAAAGTCTATGATGCGTTATCTCCGCGAATATGTACAAAGAGTGCGTGTTGTGTGTGACTGGAGCAAACAAACAAACAAACAAACAAACGGATTTGACCATGATTGATAGGCGCCACACACTGCCTGCACGTATGAAATATTTTTCCTATACATTTCAATCGCAACATTTGATCAATGGCAAAAAAAAATTGAGAAGAAAAAAAGTCGAAGAGTGTACATACAAAAATGCGAAACTTAATCGCGTACGTGTAGACGTGCGAATTATAAAAAGATGTTGGTGCGTATACTCTGTTTAGGCTTAGTTCAAGTGATAACGATTTTGTAATCTTTTTTGCTTTGTCGCTGTCATATATGTAATTAGATGGATAAAATTCGGCTCTGTTTTTGGGATATGATATGATAAGTTAATTTGGGAAATACATATTCCTGCTTTTGTGGGTTTTGCTGTATTTTGGAGACACAATTGAAAATGTCAATTATAAATTTGATTTAAGATTATAAAATCAGAATCGAACTCTTAAAAATTGCGTAGAATTTTAGAGGATTCCCCCATTAGCTCGCTCTTTATTAAACGCTCTCAACGAAAGGGGATTTGTTTTCAACTTCTTACTTATCCTACCTAAAATGAACACAATTTAAAATTTTCACTAGAATTGCTTAAAACGAAATACTATGTTTGGGGTAAGCTGACCAGACGTACAGCATTCTGCTGTACAGTAGGTACAGCATTCTGAGCTCACGTACAGGATTGGGAAATGTACAGCATTCACTGCATAATAAGCTCCTCGATGAGTCCTGTGATCAGTCATGTCCGCTTTTAAGGTGTAAAGTTTGATCCGTGTACCCTGTGCGATTGATATTTAGCGAGACAATCGCACTTTTATGTTTGCCAATCTTTCATTTTCATCGGGAGCGCCTTCCGATCTCTCTGAAAAATTTGCATAATTGTAGAGCTACTTGGCGCTCATATTTACTCGAAATTTTAGGGTCCACCTATTCGCGTTCGGAAGCTACAGCCGCCTAAATCGCACTTCTATAACTTGGCAATTTTTGAGTGAATTTTGAAATTTGGAAAACTTGTAGGACACGGTACTGCCCATATTTGGTGAACATTTGAAGGCTGTGCCAAGGTTCAGAAGTTACCAATTGACAAAGGATTTTAACTTATTTTTTCTATGACAAAAGCTACTGTACTCCATCCGATTCCTTTATCAACCTCTGTAGAAAAATGCATACTAAATACTTGGCATGGGTTTCAGATAAAGTTTTTTTTTCCCAAATCCCCTAGAGTCACTTTAAAACGCCGTTAAGAGCCCAGGGCATCAACCATGGAGAAATGCATACTCTGCTCCAGAAATATTGTAACCAGGTAAGATCAGATTTAGACATCTATAGCTCGTTCTTAGGCTTACTTTAATTTTGTCAGTCGCGCGTCAGAGAATTCGCCAGCATTTTTGCGACGCAATGCCGTTGCGAAATAGGATAAGGCGAAGTGCAAGCGCAGCGGTGAGCCAATGTTAGGCAATTCGTAAGATTTATATCTCTGGCTCGTCCATGCATTTACTGAGATCGTGTGGCTCGCCTTTGGCTTCGCTCAGAAGTCACTCTGTCTGCCGCGTTTTTCATAATTCGTCGACATCCTTGCGACCAGCGCTGGTAGGAAGTGATAAGGCTAGGTGCGATTGCAGCAAGCGTTGAGGCAATATAAGGCAATCGGTAAGTTTTAGACCTTTGGCTCGTTCTTAGGGTTATACCCAGATCCGATAGCTCGCTCTTTACTGATCTGATCAGACCTTGCAGTCAGTTGCGCTTTTCAGAATTTGCCAACATTTTTGATACTTAGCGCTGCTAGGAAATAGGATAAGGTGAGCGGTGACAATATGGAATGCAATTCGTAGGATTTAGACCTCCGGCTCGTCCATACGTACACTCAGATCCTGTACCTCGCCCTACGCTGCGCTACCCCACATGTACAGTGGCGTACTTATAAAAAAAAATTCTGAAAAAGGGGGGCAAAAATACACGCTTAGAAAATGATTGAAAATTGTGTCAACCGCCCAAATTAGTTTTTTTTTATTTATTTTTTTATTTTATTTAATAATTGTTTGATCGACGTCACTGGGCTTATGTGAATGTAGAGAAAAGAATGGGGAGAAAGGGGGGGGGGGGGGGGTACGCCCGAGAAGATTGAAGGCTATCCCATTTTCGGCCGCGCCCGAAATTAGCCTCGGTGTCGTTTATTATTATTAATTATTAAAACTAAATATCTATAGAAAGTGGACCAATTTTAACCAATCTTCCAAATGTGTTCTTATAGTAAATATGAAGAATACCCACGTCCAAATTAAGCCATTTTTAGCTGCCATCATAAGCGCTATTATGTATAAACTATTTTTATTTATGGTTCTGTTCTATTTCTATTCCTTCAAACTGTATTATTGATCCTACCAGAGTTGTCCATCTATTGCGGAACTGTGTTTGTTAATACATATATTTTTGAGGCTACAACACGAGAAAAATAAAAACAAAAAAAAAATCAACAAAGAAGAACATTAAATTTCCTCAAGAACATTTTCAAAACAATACATTTGATTTTTTTTTTCGTTGTTTAAATAAAAATAGTTCAAAAGTTGTGGGTGGTCGCTCTGTACATACTGATTTAGAGAGAAAATCTGTTAATGGTATGAAATTGTAAAAAAAAAAATAATAGAGAGTTTTAGCATATCGTTCAAAATATGAATTACGAAAGGACGAATAGGCTTTGACATTTTCTATGAAAAATTCGCTTGCCTGTCGTACGCAAAACAGTATACCTACCACAATTTTGTATGTTCGAAGTAGGCATAGCCTAAATATCATGAACCCACAATTTCAGCTGTTTATAGTCAGTCAAATTCGCGGAAATACACCTATGCCTACTTGGGACATGAAAAAATGTGGTATACGTACTGTTTTGCATACGACAGGCAAGCGAATTTTTCATAGAAAATGTCAAAGCCTATTCGTCCTATCGTAATATTTTGAACGATATGCTAAAACTTTGTAATAAATGAAATTTAAAAATAACATCGACAAAAATAAAAATTTGAACCAAATTTAAATATGTAAATGTCTCACGTGCATTTTTCTATATAAAAGAAAAAGTGGTTGGCTATTTTTTTTTTCTAAATTCGACAGTGCGTGGGAATTGTTGTGTCGCGTCGTCTCGTGGGAACGATCCAAAAATTTTCCATTCAATGATAAATGGGTCTGGATATGAAAGGTAGCACAAACAAAAAAAAATATCAACGCAGCTATAGAGTTTAGG